>CM041789.1:35780140-37243872 GCA_023375725.1 Nephotettix cincticeps | reverse complement strand
CGTTTTTCACATGTAATTTTAAAAAAATTTCTAATTTTATATTTCACCATTGGAATCAGCTTAAAAAACTACACAATTAAGCTCCTTAAAGTTTTTCTCTATCTCCAACGGTTACCGAGATATTAAAAAATCTAAACACAGTACGTTGTATTGGGGGGCTCCAATGTTAATCTTATGGAGGATAGGGAAAAAATTAATATTTCCCATATTAATCAATATTTTTTTATGAAACTTGATATTTAGCTTCATGTGATTAAGATCTATCCTTTTATGCTTAAAAATCATAGTTTATGTGTTTTATGGCAGCAAACCCGAATTAAAGTCTTAACATTACGTCTGTACTTGCTAAACTCACTAAAAAATCCAAGCTTTTTTGTTCTATTAAATTGAAGAAGTGATCGTATTAAAAGTAGGCCTACAGACAGAACTGTCTGTTTTTGTTTTTTGTGTCAACAGAGAGTAGGCAAATAATACTCATATTTATTGACAGATAATGATCAAACTAGTCATATATTATTATTATTATGTTATTGATTTTGAAATTCGCTGAGTACGCAGGTCTGCTGCGACGGGGGTATTTTTTATTCTTAACGAAATTCCTAAAACACTTAAGTTCCCTCTTAATATTACATTCCATATTTAAAATGTAATTATCATATTCACGGCGAATTAAAGTCTTAACATTACGTCTGTACTTGCTAAACTCACTAAAAAATCCAAGCTTTTTTGTTCTATTAAATTGAAGAAGTGATCGTATTAAAAGTAGGCCTACAGACAGAACTGTCTGTTTTTGTTTTTTGTGTCAGTGTGTTGTGTTACATAATTTATATTTTCACTTGATGACGAGCCCTTAACGGATAGAATGTCTATGCATTACCACTTGAGAATGCCATCCAGGCAAAACATGTAGTGGTCAAAATCTATATATGAACTATGATTGACGTAAGTTTTAACTATTAAGTAATTATTTCCCTTACTATAACACTGAAACTTGTCAATGCAAAACTTGTCTACCTCCAAATAAAAGCAATCAGGAGAGCAGAAAGGTCAAACACAGATTTACTTGATTGAAGAATTTTTTGAAGAACCGTGAAATTTCCGTTCGTGACCGAGAATTAAGTTAAATAGCAGGATATTAAACAAAACTTATCAAGAACTGACACAGCCTGTCCAGGAAACTGGTATCCATATACGCAGCGGTAATGAGGTAACATTGTGAATACCTCCAACACAAGTAAAAGAGATTATAGTCTGTCATCATGGGAAGGGTCAAAACATTAATTTTTATTTTATTGAGGAAAAAATTAGAATTTGAAATATGCATGTATTATATAGTACGAGAAAACAGTAACAAGTTAGCAGCTATGAAAGTATCAAATTTATCAAATAAAGTTACTGTTTCAGAAGAAAAACCGTTTCCCGTTCCTAGCAGGAATGCCAGGGACTCTGATGTATTAAAATACCCCCGTCGCAGTAGATCTGCGTACTCAGCGAATTTCAAAATCAATTATAAATAATAATATATGACATTTTATAAAAATCTGTCCATAAACATGAGAATTATTTGCCTATTCTCCATAAGATTAAAATTTAAAAGAGTGTGCAGGTTTGCTGCTGTGAGGAACACTAAAATTAGGCATTTCTACCATAAATAATTTTTATCTTAACATTTTACCAACTTTCATCAACATCTGTCCATAAATAAAGGAGTTTGCCTATTCCCTATATGATTAATATGGGAAAAGAGTATGCAGGTTTGCTGCCATGATAAACACAAAAACTATGATTTTTAAGCATAAATGGAATTCTTAACCAGATGAAGCTAATATAGTTATCCAAAAACATTGAGGTTTCATTAAATAAAATTTTTCCTTATCCAAAGGATAATACAATAAAATGTATTTTTTATCCATAGAAAAAATTTAAGATTAATTTGAGATTATCCAATGGTGAATATAAAATTAGAAATTTCTAAAAATTACATGTGAAAAACGCATAACCCCATTTTGGGGTACAAAACCCCCCAAAATACCCGTTTCGATTAACCGATATGTCTGGTTTACGAACTCGTCGAGCATTTGTAGGAATACGCGTCTCTACCAAATTTGGTCTTGATCGGTCCATTTTTACGCTGTTATCGTGCTAACAGACACATATAAAAATTTTTATATATATCAAATGTTTTTTGTCTCTGGGCACCTAAAGAGAAAAATAACAGGGCTTAACTGAAAAAAATTCCCGATAAGTTAAAATTGTATTTTGATTAACATTTTAAAATGAACAATAAAATGCGTCTTAGATACTGGTTGAGGTGTTACGTAGAGAATATTAACCCTATATTATAAAATGTTATTGATATATGAAATAATAAAATAGATTTGATTTTTAACGCTAAAGAAAAAATAAACTGTACTCCGGATTAAGATCATTCCATTCAGGGATATAATTCAGAAGATAAACTAAAAAGTAGCTAAATTTGCAGTAAGGCCTTTGGAAACCAGTCTGTGACGCGGTATTTGTGATGTCTCACATAGTATTTTCGATACATCTACAATGGTAACCCATTTCTGACAGATATCCTCTGGGCTACAAATGTAAGACAGCCAATCCTGTGCACAGAGTGGTGACCAACCACTCCGCCAAACATCACTCCATAGATATCCTGCAAAACATTAGGTTTTATTAAATAAACAACAGGTCTGTGAGGATAAATAATTCATAACACACAGAAAAACTTTTTATTGGACGTTAAGTCAAATATCCAAATTGAGAAGAAAAAATCCTGATGAGATTTAAATGGTGACTCGATCTAGTAAACACAGTTATTCATACTTGTACAAGACATCAACTCAAGAAATAGTGCCACTTTCAAATAACCAACTTTCAAACAGATTTTATATTTATAAATAAAATAAAATACAGTAGACTCCCGACTATCCGCGGTTGGAAAAAAACAACTGTGGTAACACATAAAAGTCTGCAAATTAAGAGCCTGCACACTATAGCTACCACCCGCAACACAATTGCTCTACAATATCAAATGTGTGAGACTGCGAAAAAACCCTGCGCTACTGAACTGCGGTTTAAGGTTAAGCCCTTTATATATATAATAAATAATAAAACAATTAGTACCCTTTTTTTGATTAAAATAAGGGTACTAATTTTTATTATTTATTATATTTACATATTACAGCCAGGAAAAGGAATGGATGGAGAAAGGCATTTTTCATGATTGGTTCCTCAAGAAATTTTGTCCTAAAGTTCGTGAGTTTTTCAAATAAAACCACCTTCCACCAAAAGCTGTTCTTACTAGGGTCAACGTGCCTTCCCACCCAAATGAAGGTTTTTGCGGTCAAGTGATGGACAAATTACTGTCATGTTCCTTCCACCAAATGGAACAGATTTAATACAACCCATGGATCTAGGTGTGATCGCCAACTTCAAACATCAAAACCGTTCAAATGTATTAAAGAAATTCATTGACGAGGAAAATGATATAAAACATTTTTGAAATCTAATTTTATCATATTGTATATGATATATGAGTGTGTAGAGGCCTGGGCGAAAGTAAATAACGCACAGTTCGCGGCAGACTCACAACGTGTTCGGATCGTGGTGTCTTGTTGCAGAGTATAGTATACCTTCGCTTTTTCGCGTGTTTTGGTGTTAGTTAAACATTATATTGGAAATATATGTTGTATATAGTGTAAATATTTATTTTAATTGGACCAAATGTGCAATAACACTTTCTACAGTCGTAAAATAAGGAGGTGGCCCCTATGCATGTTTATAACATCATAAACATCACTTTAAATGATATATACGTATTATATGTAGAAAATCGTGTCTGAGCCAATCGTGTAAGCCCCTAAGTCGGCAAAACCTTTTAGAGAAACGCACATAGAGCTCATGGCTTCAAGTACTGGCTTCAGACAACAATTTTGCCACGAACTCTCGTCCGGCAATCTATTGCTTATATTTTAAATGTAAGTGTACCAAATGAAGCTCCACAACCAGTCCAAAAAGGTAGGAAGGTTTGTGCCTTCTTACCTCCAAGATTACGGCGCATGACAAAACATTTTGGTGGATGTTGAGCAAATGTCATGTGTGGCGAACACCAAGGGACAATCTCCTGCCAGTGCCAGAACAATTAAGATTTGGATATTAAACTCTTATAAAACATTAATTCAGTGTTCACTTTAAGTGTTTTTATAATTTAAAAAATTTCCCTGTCATTAAAAGTATTTTTTATTTATTTTCAAAAAAAGTAGTCTGAGAGACTACGCCTTTGTAACAACGCTTGGCTCAGGGAGCCTTTGTGTTCTAGGGTTAACTAGGGGTGTGCATATTCGAACTTCGATTATTCATGTCTCGAATATCGCCGATATTCGGTTCAACTCCAGATATCTGACAAAGTTCGGTGTAGGTCGAATATTCAAAGACGATAAATAATATAAAAGTGACGTATGTCAAAGCAAAGCTATAGAGTTTCCATTTCAAAGTTCAGAATTAGTAAACCATTATGCAGCTAATTCAGTTGAAAACTAATAATGTAACCAATACTTTATCATCTGACTAACTACAGATGGATAAAGAAAGATACCGATTCTAGGTCATTCTAGGTCGATGCCGAACTGACAGCTTTCGTTTCCTTCCTTGCGCAGCATAAAAGTAGTTCCATATTTTCACTGATAATATCTATTCCAATAAAATTTTAGAGAATAATGCAACATTCAAAAGGGACTATTACAATGGATGGCTATTATTTCAAAAGTTTCATGGTATGGCTAGTCAAGATAAAATGTTTTTTTATTTTCTTAGGCTTGTTATTACCACGGCCACAGTGATAAAAAATCTAGGTTGCACTTTTAGAGTGAAACAGCAAGTTATTATTGTTGCATAAAACATTGTTTCAATACGGTATTAAAAGCTTGGAGGAAACCATTTTTTACAAACAGTAAAATTGTGACTCACAGTATAACGGGATGTATTTTGACAAGAGCAACAGACAATAGAGGCAGCCAGGTGGCCAGGTCAATGTTACAAAAAATATGACCTTGAGATTTGGACAGGCAGACGGGTGTAAGGGTTTGTTTACATTTGAACCAGGTTGTTTCAATTCATTTCTCAAGTCAAATATTTTCACTTCCCTGCCTATTACTATCTGGTTTAAACAAGTTATTTATTGTGTTCTTACTAAAATAGATACTTATAGCACACTCAATAATGGGGTTAAAATATCTACTGTAAAAAAAACTACATTAATAATTTTATAATGTTGAATCCTAATTAATTCTATAAGTGAACTTGATAAGAAACAACTCATAAGAATTCTTAAACTATTCATAATTTAGCATTATAAATTAAAAGAAATTGTACTATGCAACTGTTGTAAATTGTGGATTATTAGTAAATTGATTTTATTTATGATATGATACAAAATTTTAATTTAAAAATGATTTTTACCTCAGTATTTATATTAAAATTTTGATCATTTCATCAATTGTCTATAATTAATATGTCAAATTTTATTTATTTCTCAATATGTATTATTTTTTAAGAGATTGATTTGTTTAATTGTAACAATGGTTAAATCAGTTTTTGTATTTTTACTTTCTCCCCTTATACAGAGTATATGGAAAAAGTATTGTTTTCCTAAAAAATTTTCGAAATTTGAGTTGAGAGCGGATGGATATATCCCCGTTTGGGGGTCCCTTGAATCCAAAAATACAAATTCCCCCATACAATTTGAACAATTAATTTAACTTCGTCTCTCTTGTTTTTCTTTTCAGAAATATGATGATTATTTTTGTAACAATAAATTATTAGAAGATATTTAGATAAACTTTGAAGAATATGATAGTTTTATTATAGATTGTCTTTTTTAAATTTACTTAAGGAAGAAAGTATGTTTCAGTCTACTGATATCGTTTATGAATTGAGATGATTGAATAGCAAATCATATATACAGGCCCTACATCATTTAAAAACCATGCAATTACTACATTTTTTAAATTAGGCTGTTCACACCAAAGTTTTGAAGATCACATAAATGGATGAAAATAAACGCTTACGCTAATATTCGATTCGAAAATATTCAATATTCGGAATAGTAAATAAATATTCGATTCGGGTTCGATTCGAACCCTAATATCACTATTCGCACATCCCTAATATTAACCATAGAAATTATGACCCCTCTGCCAACTTCAACTATTTTTACAATTTAAAATTTAATAATTTTAAATATATCAACGAAGATGAAATAATGAGTATTTTTTCTAAATTTAAACCAAAAACTTCTAGCGGGATAGATGGTATTAGTGTTAAGGTTCTGAAATTTTGTAAGGCTGAAATAGTTGGACCCATTTTGTACCTGGTTTATAATATGGTAAGTACTAACTGTTTTCTTAGTAATTGTAAGCTCTCTGTTGTGAGGCCACTGTACAAAAAGGGGGAGGAGACAATGGTGAGTAACTATCGGCCAGTTTTACTCCTACCAGCCTTGTCAAAAATATTTGAAAAGGTAATATGTGAGCAGATTACTGATTTATTAGAAGAAAACAAACATTTAAGCTTAAGACAGTATGGATTTAGAAGGGGAAAGTCTACAAAATTAGCCTTAATCGATTTTATCAGTGGATGCTTGGACGCAGTGGAGGAGGGTGAGTCGGTGATTGGGTGTTTTTGCTGACTTGTCCAAAGCCTTCGACTGCGTGGATATCCCACTGCTAATTTCTAATCTAAAAAAAACAGGGTTTGGAGGATAAGCCCTAACATTGCTTCAGTCATACTTGACTGATAGAAATATCCATATATAATATATACGTAGTATCCGGCGTTCCACAAGGTTTAATATAAGGCCCAGTCCTTTTCATTGCATATATATAAATGACATTGGCGAAACAATTCCTGTTGAAAATATTTTTCAATTTGCCGATGATACTACAATTTTTACAAAAAACAAAAATCTTCCTAAATTGGAAATAGATTCACTTCAAACTGCAAATCAATTGACACAATATTTTTCAGAACACTTACTGAAATTAAACTCTTCAAAACATCAAAAACACATTTTTTGCACATTAAAACTCAACAGAGGAAAAATTTAATGAACTTACCCCCTCCTAATCTGATGATTGGCAATGAGGAGATTGAAAATGTGGAGGCGGCTGTGTTTTTGGGAGTGAAACTGGACAAATGCATGACTTGGAAGGAGCATGTGGGAAAATTGGAAGGTCAATTAGGTAAAGTCCTATTTATGCTGAGGCAAGTCAATAAATTTGAAAATAGATGTCTGACGAGAAATGTTTATTTCTCGCTTTTTGAAACACACATAAATTATTCAATAATACTTTGGGGCTCCACCAAAGGACTTTTAAATCAAATCTTTTTATGGCAAAAAAGCAATTAGAGCAATGGCCCAATTACACTTCTGAGTGCATTGCGAGGAAGCTTTCAAACAAATAAATATTTTAACAGTTCCTTGCCTTTTCATTTTTGAATGCTTTATGTTCATTAAAAAAAAAATTCCAGAAGAGAAAAATCACAGGTACAACACCAGATTCAAAACACATTTTTCAAAATTTCACAAACTCTCAATTTATGAAAAGAAACCGGAATACATGGGCAAAAAGCTCTTTCAGGCATTGCCAAGTTCTATAAGAAACGTAAAAAAACTTCACTTTTTAAAAGAAAATTGAAAATGTTTTTGGTACAAAATTGTTTTTTTGACATTTGAAAGCTATATGCAGTACGGTAATACCTAATACCTAAAACCTTCGCCCACAAAATATGAATTCTGAGTTCTAAAAACTCCTCCCTACCCTACCAACCTAGCCTACCTGGCCTAATGTTGCCCTGACCTCATTAGGCAACTCTGACAAGCTCTACGCCACAACACACCGTGGACAACGGAGCGCCGCTGGATGTAAGATGTAAGACAAGGGGTTTTGATTAACATCACCGAGACTGTGGTTAAGTATGTGTGGATAAATGTCCGCAAAGACTATCCCCATAATTTGACCAGTTCATAATTTAGAGGCAAAAGTGGTTCGGATATCACGTTAAACTATAGGTTTATTAGATTCCATTGGCTGTTGGGCTATTAATCAACAGTCCTGTCTAAGGAACGTGTCAGCCTTAGTCAGCAACAAGACTACAAGATCATGCAGCTATCATCTTACATTCATTTCTCATTTATATTTGGCTTAAAATACTTACCTGGGTAGGTCGGCATTTAGAAGGTTATATAATATAAACTATGAGTGTTAAAAAAGTTGTCTACTTTCAACAGAAGCCCTACATGAACAGTTCCGCGCAATAGAGGCAGGTGCTGCATCAAGCTGAACAAAATAAATATGAGCCTCCAATATTGCTGGATTTTATACAAAAACTTTGAGTGATTCAATATTTTTGAATGTTAAAATTTCAAAGTTATCCAAAGTACCTCTCGGGCAGCAAGTACGATGGTCGTAAGCTGCGATCGGTCGCCCCATTCGGCGAGGAATGTCAGGGTGAATGCCTGAAGGAAGATGCGGGACACTACCTTGAGAATGTTCTGTCGCCTGCGACGTCCACTCTCAGGGTCGGTGTTCATCATATGCACCTCCTTTTCTATCTAAACATCCCATGGGACAACTAAGATAAGATATTTATTACAAATATTACTCATTACACATTTTCAAACAGTTTTTAATATTGAAATTGTATTGGTCCGTTTGAGTGATAGTAATACATAAATATTTGATTTTATGAAATACCACCACAACTTAGTTAAACTTTTTATCTTTAACTATAAAAGATAAAACAGGAAAAACGTTGGACTTAAACAAGCAATAACAACGTGTCATTGTTATAACCCTTGAAAAAATAAAAATTATGTATTTACTTAAAAAATTTAATGGAATTTTACCATTACTAGCCAAATAAAAACTTTTACTTCAGCATATGTGTCAGATAACAACCAAGTATTGAAAATTTATATGGCTTTGGTGTTTTAGTGATGAAATAGCTTTCCGTGCACAGTATTAAATGGTAATAAATTTAAAACTTTTAAAGCCTCTTTCATGATTAGACTGAAAAGTTACCGCTTTAAGGTATATCATATTAAAGTTATAATCATTTCATATCTGAGTCCAACGAGAGAAAAATCACCTGATTAACCTGCATAAGTGATCATTTATATTGCTTCAATACTCCAAAATGATTCCAAAAATATCTACAAAAAAGCTAATTAGCTAAAAAATAAACAGAAAAATCAGAAAATAATTTTTGAAACTTGGTTAACCCTTTGAACGCCATTAGCGATTTAATTTGCTCACGTACTCAACGCCATAAACAAGTATACTCGCGTATTCCCATAATGACATTTAAAGTCAAATTTAGTAATCCAAATCGACAATAGATGGCAGGGTAATCCACTTTTGTCCTTTGCCAAATCATGTCATGACCTGGTTACAGCATCCAGTCAGTATTCATTAGTTGCAAATAGGCAACTGCACAGTTACCTAGTGCCAAGTGAGTATACTCACACATCATCTGAATAATGTTATGTCTAAATAGATTCAGACTTTGTTATACTAAATAACGTTTATCTTTATGAATAATAAATACACTGATAAATATAGTAAATATACTATATAGAAGTTTTGAGATGTGATAAAATATGGCTAATCCTAATTATTGAATACACAAGAGTCCTGGTAATCCAAATTAATTGGGACTGAGCCCCGTTCTGATTAACGAGTTGTTCGGATTATCCGGAGGTGAAGTTTTAAATTCATTAAAAGTACTAATAAAGTCCATTATTTTAGAACCGAATGGTGTATTTAGATCAATTAACTCACGACTTATCACAGTTCACATATAGGTTTATCTACTACATGTTTTGCCTGAACGGCATCAACTGTTCTTGCTGAGATGTTCTACCCGTTATGTACTCGTCATTAGAAATACAAAACATGACACACATATTGACACATAAAAAACAAACAATGGTAAAGCAGTGCTGTCTGTAGGTCTACTTTTTATGTAATCACGGTCATTGCTGGAGATGAACTTGAATATTCAAAAATTAGTTTACCGAAAAGCGATGATAAAGAGTCGGACCGTGAGAATCAAATCTATTGTGATGCACTATATTTCTTTCTTATTACATACATCTTGTGAGTGTAGCTAGACATCGCCCTAAGTTATCTCGAGCAGCAGTGTACTGCTACATCCGAATGTTTGATGTTTATGTTATGAGACGATGGCATAACTTTGTAATGGCTGACAGGATATCTTTCTTATGTCAAAAATCGATAATTGAATTTTTATGTTCCAAAAAGTAAGCTATTGTATATTATTAACATTGTGTACGCGTTAATGTAAAATTAGTGTAACTGTACTGTAGATTAAGATTACATTTCTTCGTTTTTAATTTAAACTCAGGAACCTTTTCCCCCCATCGGATTGTTCCGATTACCGGGACTCTGGTGTAATTGGCTAATAATAATTTTTCTTTAGTCTATATTAATAGTTATAGAAATAAAAAAATTGGCTTAAAAATATTTTTTTGCATAATTTGGCACTAAGGAGAGTCTTGAAAGCCGATGAAAAATATGGCGTTCAAATGGTTAACTTTAAACAATAGATAACTATTCCTTAAAGATTTTTCATAATGTCATAATATTTCATTGATTAGCCAGAGATTATATTTAGTTCTTCCATTGTTACCCAAGTGGAATTTATGATTGTTGTTTATGATTGTTTGAGTTGTTTTGATTTTAAAGATTTTGAATTGACTTTTTGTGGCAGAAAAAGGAGGATATTAGAGATTTATATTATACTCTGAATATATAGCACAATGAAACTATGTACTATATGTCAAAAGCTTGGTTTCGCAAACTATTTCACCGAAAGAATATGCAGGGAATAATAAAACTAAATATCTAAAATCAACTAAAATTCTTTAACAAAATAGTTTACCATGAGAAGGATTAGAAATAAATCCGTTTAAAGATAACATTTCCCAATGGCATATTTCTCACACACTTTATTCAGAAAATAATTTTCAGGCTGTGGAATATGGAAATTTAATAGCAAATTAACATTTGATATGATAACATTTTATTCATTGCAACTTAATCTTGTTTTGATTGTAATTCAGTCTAACTCTTAATCGGTTACATATGTATTATTATGTAAGAAAAAGTTGTAAAAAACAGATTTTGACTTGGTATTTACTTTAAAAAGAAATTAGGCTAAGAAAGTAAAGGAAAGGATACATACCATCTTACATCATTTAAACACTTTAATTTTGCTAACCTTCACCAAGTCCAGAAAACTGTAAATATTTTGAAAACTCATCAATGTTTAAAAAAGTTTTGGGTAGAATTCAAACCTGAAGGTGTGACTAATGAGGAAAATTTTCTGAAACTGAGAAATTCAAATACTTAATTTATATTGAAACTAAGTTTTCGCAGCTTAAATCTTCACTTTTGTGTGGGAGTTCAGAGTTCAAACAAGCATTCTAAACTTACTACAAGCAGAAACACATAACTAAATAAGCTTAAAATATTTACACTAAAATAGTTAGCAAGTGTTCAATAATTTAGGGCCAGTAAATGTCGTGTAGTTTATTGGCCACGTAAAATACAAAACTTCCACCACATAATACAGATTGTCAATGAACCTGTTTCATTCCATAAACCCTTTGGGGGAAATTTCAGGGATTGATCACACATTCTGACGGCATAAATGATTAATTAATCAAATTCGTAAAACAAAATTAATAGAAGTGCATTCACGGTTGTTAGAAATGCTTTCTCTTTGGATATTGCTAATTTGAGATGAATAAAATTATAAATATAGTTGGAAAGATGTAAAATTATTATTACAAAAATAACTTTGTATTTGCAAAAATAAATTGATTAATAATTTTTGTTTTATTTCTTTTACCAAATTAACCTGTAACCCTTATTTAGTCTCAGAAAAATTATATTCTTTGGAAAAGAATATCAAGATCAAAATACTAATTATCTTCTGAGAAGTGATAAAATCCTTCGTTATTGATCATTGAATTTATTGTGTTAAATTTTTTTATCTTTAACAATTTAAAGTAGTTTATGAGATTAAAAATGCAATAAAGACATTTAAGTTGAAAAATTACCCAGAAAATTTCTTAAAAGAACCCCCTAGTGAAGAAGTTGCTTAAAAATACAAAAAAATTATTATGGATACTATTTTTGATTGAGTAACTACAGTATATGATAATAACTATAACAATGACAATACTAAATTAATCAAATCTTCCATTGTTAAAAAAAAACTATCCAGGGCTGACAAAAGATGTTTATATGTTCACCTACTAAGCAAAAGGAACTTAAAGTGGCCAATATAGATAATCTTGTGCAAGCTTTTGTGCTAATTTGATTTGTTGTCATTTAGTATAAACCGTAGTTAACAAGGCAAAATAATTTGGTAATTGAAGTTGAAAAGTTATACCAAGTATGATGGGTTTTTGATATTTAGTATCAGTTAATTAATTCAATCAATATTAAGATAACGAATAGAATTTGATACATTTAATCAATAGTGTATGCTTTTTCCCAACACGAATAAAAATCTACCATTACTAATCAACTATGTCTTGATATTATTTTATTTATATACTTTAATATAAAGCTTTGCTTCAGTTTTACCAGACTATTTCATAAAATATCAGCCTTTGGTATCAAAAGTCCTGTTGAGAAATCGTTTATATTAAGAATGTTTGTAAAATAACTAAATTCAGCTGAAAGAGGTTTCCAAAGCTATACTAATCAAAAGACACTGAGATAGTCTCAAATTACTACAGTACTCGTAAAATAATTTAGAGCACTTGATAAACACAAATAATCAACCTCTGAAACAATTGTCAAGAAAATTAAAAACTGGATACTCTAAACGAACAAAGCAGACCTAAGTTGTTTATAAGAATGAGGATAAAAGTCCATGGCTATGTGGCGCCTTACATAGCCATCAACTCATCTCTACATCTTTATAATTGGTTAAATACCAGCCAGCACTGGGCTTACTTTTAATAGAATTGTGGTCAGGAATGATTCAGAGAGAACATACTGTGAATTAGACATCAGTTAGGAATATATGCCATCGTCATTGGTCAGGGTATGTTTTGTGACAGAAAATACCAGAAAAATCACAAGTGGTCACTACTTGCTAGGCCATATGACCTCACTTCTGACACAGTGCATGGTCCTAGGCCCATGGTGTTGACCAATTAAGTTAACAGAAGAACTAGGTCATTTAAGACATTTAAAAAAATAAAAGGATTCCTTCAGTAACAAATCAGTAGGTGGAACAATTGCAATTCCTTAACTCAAACACAATAAGACTACTACTCCTACAAATCCAAGCGAATGGATCCCACCAAAGAAATACACTTTTAAAAGTTATTTTTACTGGGTTTGTTTTCACTTTAAACAATATAGTTTGAAACCTGATCAGAACCAAACTAAACGTTATGTATCCTGTATGTCTTAACATAAAATTTTAAAGTCTCTGGATTAAAAAGATTTTAGAAGTAGAAGTCTAACTTTTGATACAAGGACTCAATTTAAAAACATGGTTTACTGTGAAATAACATTTTAGATCACAAATTAAACAAATGTCCTTCCCTGCAAATAATAAAAAAATCAGCAGAAAAAGTATTAAGATTAATTGAAAAATCATCAACTTTCAAACTTCAACTTGATTTTCTAATGTCTTGCACTGCTCATATGTAGCTTGAGTATCTACAGTTCCTGTAAACCGATTACTTCTTGAAAGTCATTGTCAAAATGTGTTTTGTAAGGTGTTTTAAGGTGAGGTGAAGTCAGGTTTCAGGCATTTATGACGGGACTTCCATTTGTAAGGTCCCTTGTAACGATATACACTGCAAAGCTGATAAAGTAGAGCAGCAGTCTACACACAAGGTCTTTGATCCTCCACCACTGTGGTTACTGCTTTCCACACAGTATTTTACTACACACTGGTTTATACGTGCGTTGTATCTGTGAGCCAAATACGACTAAAAGCCATTAACAGCTAGACAGGTTGACAGCTCACAGCTAGATCAGTTGATTGTTAAGTACTGCTGGATTGTTTTATTTTTAATTTATTCAATTGAATAAAAATTAACCAAGAGAATTTTAACCTTACTTTGAACAGAATTTTACAAGATTAATTAAGATATTATACTGTTTTTACCATAGGTTGGTTTTATCTAGCCATAACAGTTTCTGGGCTAGGCATAGGCCAAGGTGGGGGGGGACACGAAAAGTTCTACCGTATAAATAATCCTAACTTAGACTATTCATCGCTTTATTAAGTTGTTTTGTCAATGGGTGAAATTAATCGACGCATTATTATTTATCTGGAGTACATTTTAATGATTAAACTGAGACAAAGTTAAAAAATCGTTTAGATAATTTTGAATATTACATTGCATTATTATCACTTAGTAAGATGTCCTCTGATTAATGTGCACCTAGATGTCTGAAATAAAATTATGAACAGTAAAATAAATATATTGCCATTAACTGGTTAAAATGGGTTAAATATCAGAATCTGAAATGCAAAAAGCAGTTGCTGAGGCACTGAAAAATAATTATTCACAGATAAACAACTTGAAAACTATTTTATAAGGACTAAAATAAAGGATGTTAAAATTATTTTATTAATGAATTATCAAGCACTACTAGTCATTTGAAATGTTTTTATTAAAGGACTAATAATAATTATTGCTTTTCAGTCTGTGATAAAAAACCAAAAAGGAAACTTGCACCTTCTATTTTATTCTGAGTAAAGTAATTTTCTAAAATGACCAATCCTCATGAATTTTATTTTCTTTAAGGATCTTAACATAAGAGTTAACATTTTTAATCGCAAGGGTAAAAAATATGTGAAAATTAACATACGGAAAAAGTCATGTCAACTAACTTTAGTTGATTAAAGGTTAGTAGTAGTGCAAAAGACAAGACACAACAAACACCAGACCAGGTTAGAATAAACCAATTTTTAGACACACATTGAATAACCTAGAACACCACTTTAAATGGCAGAAACTCCTCAGTTTCAATGAAAGCTGGAATAAGATTTGTTATGTTAAAAGTTATGTTAATTAGGTTTTATGTTTAAAAATTGTATGTTTGGATTCAAAATTAAAAGTTTTTTAGTTTTATTCAAACTGAAAGAAAAGTTAGTGATTTTTAAAATATATTTATAAAAATATCACACCTGATTTTGCAAATACTGTAATTAAAACAATTTTGTTAAATTTTTATTTTAAAATACATAATGTTGTATTGAGTCACATTATTAAAAATTAATATACATAAGAAAAAATTAATTAAAATTTATCTTCTATTCACCATTGTGAATTGCCTAAACACAAAGAATATTGTTACAAAATGATTTAGTTTCTTTTACATAATGGTTCTTCAAAATATTCACAGGGAATTTTACTTTATTTTGTGACAATTTTTATATAATTTTACTAACTTAAAAATTTAACTAATTAGCCTAATTTAAACTTTTTTCAAAACATTTTGCAAATAATTTGGTATTGTTCTTCAAGTGCCAATTAATATGTCAATTACTTTAAAACTGATTATATTATATTTTTCTTATAAAAAGTAACAATAAAAGACTAAAAAATTACATAGGGGAAACAGTCACAAATTTCAATATGTACCGTAATACTGTATTCAACTGTTTGAACTAGAGTTATAATATCAGTGACAGATAATTTTTCATGTACATATAAAAAAGGGTTTTGCGAACAAAAATATGTTTCAAAATATGTTTGGGGCTCCAATGTTAGTCTTATGGAGGATAAGGAAAAATTCATATTTCCCTTATCAATCTATATTTTTGGATGAAACTTGTCCTTTATTGACAGATATTGATCAAACTTGGTATATATTACAATTGTCATATTCATGATTTGGAAATTCGTTGAGTACGCAGGTCTGCTGCGACAGAGGTATTTATGTTAATTTTCTGGGGTTGATATTTGATTTTAGGATTTTATATTTTATTGGAAATTATGTGCTGTAGGCCTATTTTTTTCTTTTACCGCAGCCAGGCTATTACATTACTGTACATCAAATGACTTATATAATTTTTAAAATATTGTGTAGTAATAAAGTGATATTTCATTTCTTTGTAATTGTTAGAATTGCACTATTTGATACTCGTACTTTAAGGAAGAAGAATTGTTTTAGAAAATATTTATTAACAGTATTATTTATTTGAAGAAACAGGTAAGTCGGTTTTATAATGTCATACTAGTTTAAGAATGTGAATTGGTGGCATAGTTGGTAGCACATCAGACTCCAACATCTTGTTATAATGGTTAACAACAAAGAATTTTGAATTGAATTATAAAAGTGCAACAAATAATATTCAACTGAAATTGAAGTTTAGAGACCGACCAATGATATTCGTACTGTAAATTTAAAAAATGTAATTTTTATTTTTCAAATAGTTTTAATGAAACTTAGAATTTAACTTAATATGGTCATATTACCCAATAAAATTAACTAAAATATTTTGTGTTGGGTATTTCGACCGTCAAAAAATGTTAAAATTTCAGGGGGATGTGGTAAATTTTGTGTGTATTTTCAAAATAATATATTTTTCTAAGAAGTTTTAATGTAAAAAAATAGGATGGGTTTTATACATACCTTACAAAGAAATAATAATAATTTTATTGCATAGGCAAATAGAGTTGTATAGGAAGAATTTTTGGTACTAACACGGTAGGGTGATTAGTATTTGACCACGTAAGGTAGGGCATGTTTTATCTTTTCTTTCCTGGTGGGTCCCTTTTTTGTAAGTTTTGATTAATTTAAAGGGAGAAAGTAAGTGTTAGGTCACTGATACGGTTTTTTTAAAATCTCGATGGATTATGGCATAGTTGGAGTACGATAAGTATCCTCGGTGTGCATTTACAATAATGGTGAAAATTGAAATTTGTGACTGTAATAATGAAAAACAGTTGAGCAGTAGATGGTTCCAGCTTGTAATGACCTTAGGCTCAGAGTCGCTAGGCTTATCCGCCTCCTCCGTGGTCTTGGTCTGCCCCGCGGCAGTGTCCACCTCCGCGGCAGTGTCCGCCGCTACTGACGTTGTCGCCATTTCCCGCCTACACCATTAACACAAACTCACATACACTCAAATACAGTCAATACCAGAAGAATTGTTTTAGAAAATATTTATTAACAGTATTATTTATTTGAAGAAACAGGTAAGTCGGTTTTATAATGTCATACTAGTTTAAGAATGTGAATTGGTGGCATAGTTGGTAGCACATCAGACTCCAACATCTTGTTATAATGGTTAACAACAAAGAATTTTGAATTGAATTATAAAAGTGCAACAAATAATATTCAACTGAAATTGAAGTTTAGAGACCGACCAATTATATTCGTACTGTAAATCTAAAAAATGTAATTTTTATTTTTCAAATAGTTTTAATGAAACTTAGAATTTAACTTAATATGGTCATATTACCCAATAAAATTAACTAAAATATTTTGTGTTGGGTATTTCGACCGTCAAAAAATGTTAAAATTTCAGGGGGATGTGGTAAATTTTGTGTGTATTTTCAAAATAATATATTTTTCTAAGAAGTTTTAATGTAAAAAAATAGGATGGGTTTTATACATACCTTACAAAGAAATAATAATAATTTTATTGCATAGGCAAATAGAGTTGTATAGGAAGAATTTTTGGTACTAACACGGTAGGGTGATTAGTATTTGACCACGTAAGGTAGGGCATGTTTTATCTTTTCTTTCCTGGTGGGTCCCTTTTTTGTAAGTTTTGATTAATTTAAAGGGAGAAAGTAAGTGTTAGGTCACTGATACGGTTTTTTTAAAATCTCGATGGATTATGGCATAGTTGGAGTACGATAAGTATCCTCGGTGTGCATTTACAATAATGGTGAAAATTGAAATTTGTGACTGTAATAATGAAAAACAGTTGAGCAGTAGATGGTTCCAGCTTGTAATGACCTTAGGCTCAGAGTCGCTAGGCTTATCCGCCTCCTCCGTGGTCTTGGTCTGCCCCGCGGCAGTGTCCACCTCCGCGGCAGTGTCCGCCGCTACTGACGTTGTCGCCATTCCCGCCTACACCATTAACACAAACTCACATACACTCAAATACAGTCAATACCACCCTCAACATTTTAAACCCAGGTTTATGATTTTTTGTTACTCTTCATCAACAAAATGTTCCTCCAGATTGTAAGGAAAGTAAAGTTACAGTTGTAAGTATTGTGAGTACATTTGAAAACATACCTCAGTTGGTCGATAGCAGAGGAGAATCTTGATGCATGTCAGTAACAATAATAACACAATGATTAAGTAGCATATGCTACTCAAATAAAAAGATGGTAAGTTAGGAATACATCCATTGTCACAGAACTTTGACTTAACGTTTCCCAAGGCCTAAGGAATCTTGTTGACTTGTTGATCACACCAACAGTGTAGACATGGTTTCCCTCAAGTACTTTGTCTGGCATTAATTCTGTAATCTGTGTTATGGCTATCGAATAAAAAAATAATTCACATAACTAACATGGACCAAGATGATTGTTAGCATCTAGAAGCAAAATAGAATTTGTTTTAGAAGGATTTCGGAAAAAAATTATAAATATTCCTTATGGAATTCCAACATTACAATTTGATTTGTAAGGATATGTCATTAACTATTGTCATATTTCAAAGACTTATACCCAGTTTAGTAACAAATACATTAGTAAAATTGATAAAAATATAATTTTAAGAAAATGTAGAATTAATAATTTATGACACATTTTATTTATGAACCAAATTAAAATGAATATCCAATGTATGGTTTTATGAAATCTTTCTATTAAATCGTAGGCTATAATACCATAAATTAGGACTGTATCTGTCAATCAAGAGAACACATTCTAATTCTATCCAAGCAATGTGACGTTTGAACAGAAGACGGTATTTGCAGATACTAATCATTGTACAATGTGCACAAGCAGAAGTGAACCCAGGCATTAATTATGGTAAGGGATATACTTCTATAGACCTAAGGATGGATGACTTTGAGTACAAACATACATTCATAATGATAATAATTAATAGGTCTTATGAGAATGTCTACCTCAAAAAAGATGCGTTACTTCTTGGTTGGACTATCTTCTACACCCGAGAAATGTTTTTTGGGTCTCCACTCACCTATTATTTTCCGTAAGAAGGCGGTTAGTTGACAGAAAACTTAGTACAAAAACATCACGTTGACAACCTCCCATATTTTGGCTGATTTTGCCATAAATGTCCATAGTATCATCCTTATTTCTCTAATCTACATGGAAAAGAACTGGTCGAGATGTTTTGTTGATAATGACCACAGAAACAAGTATCTTCATAAAGATCATTTTTATGGCTATAGTTACGAGCTTTAATTTTTTTGTATTTCAATATGTTAGTGGTTTCATAAGTAAATAAAGTGATTTACTTATGAAACCACTTACTTATTTGTTTTCGTCCAAATTTTTGAATTTGAGTTGAGAGTGGATATATCCGTTTTAGGGTTCCCTGAATTAATAAAAGACGTGATTTCTATCTGTCCACGTGTATGTGTCTGGAATACCTCCTCCGCAGCAACCTACATTATAAAGGAAATTTGCTGAGTATGCCTCAGGGAATTTCTATTTATTTTGTAATTTTCATAGTATACCAGGTTACACAATTAAAGTTATAACCAAACCAGTTAGACAATTCTCATTTTAAATACAAAATTAAGAAAGGGAATGTAGGTTGTCTGCAGCGAGCATTGCAGTACAGGGTATTTTGTAATTGAGAATGACACACAGTAAAAAGTCACATTCAAAATTTAATAACAGTTTAGTTATTATATCGTTCCTCTAGGTGTACACCAGAGTCCATAGACGTTTAAAACAATATAAAATTGTATCTACCAACCCAAAATTAAATTGAACAATTTTAATAATTTATCAACTAAATTACTAAAGTCAAATTCCCAACTCGGGCATGGGTATAACAAAAGATGAAAGGTGCCGTGCAGGAATGGTGGCGGTGGTCAGTCGCCTGAGCTAGGGTGGCGCGCGGAGGGGGTTCTCCTACCACTCTCTCCGACCTGCGCGACTCAATTAGCGCACGGTTGTTTTGCATATGCCTAGCTCTTTCAGTCTTCTGTAAGTGAATGGATAGTGGACACGTATAGTTTTCAATAATTTCTCTTACGCATCCAGTGACTGTGCATTATGTCAAGCAAATGCTAAGATAAAACCTTATCTCTTAAAAATAAAGTAAAGGTGTTAAAACGTTTGGACAGTGGCGAAAATGTGACAAAATTGGCTACAGAATTATGTGTCGGCAAGGCCACGATTTCTGACTGGAAAAAGATTGTGTGAAACCTGAGCATGCAACTTTCTCAAGTAAATCACTGGAAAATAGACACACGATGCGACATTCAGATTACGAAAAAGGTGACTAAGCCCTTTTTACCTGGTTTACTCAAGAAAGAGAAAAGAGAACTCCTCCAAGTGGACCAATCGTCGAGGAAAAGGCTGTTCAGTTAAATAAATTAATGAATGGCGACACGTATTTTAGCGCAAGTACAGGTTGGTTTGACAGGTTTAAGAAACAACATGGAATTCACCAACTAACCATTATGATAAAAAATTATTAGGGTACTCTCACCTTGTTTTGTAGTTTTATCCAACAGGGTTTTTTCCAATGCCCAGTGTGGTTCTGCGTTCACCCCGTGTGCGTGCAACAAGAGGACCTGCTCCCTGAGGAAGCAGGACGTTTCTTTTGGTCCTGCTAAACGTAGGAGGATTCCTAGGGTGCTTTAGGTATTTTTTAGTGACAATCCCCGTTGGAAAAAACTACAAAACAAGGTGAGAGTACCCTAATAATTTTTTATCATAATTTCCACCTCACCATAAAGAAAAAACATGTCTTTCAAAAGTAAAACTAACCATTGCTGGGGAGAAACTATCTTCTGACCACAATGCGGCCCAAGAATATCTAGGTAAGTTTGAAACTGTGATTACTGAGGGAAATTATTCCCCACAACACAGATATAACGTGTTTTAAACCGGTTTAAACTTTTGGGCTCTACCAACAAAAAGTTTAGCCTAAAAATCAGAAGACCATGCTGGTGGTTTTAAGATGAGCAAAGATCGTGTTACTTTACTGGCTTTCTGCAATGCTGCTGGTAACCACAAGCTTCCACTTATATTGATTGGCAAATCTGCCAAGCCTCAAGCTTTTAAAAATGTAAACACAAGATCTCTTTCAGTCTATTACAAAAGCCAAAAGAAAGCGTAGATGGATGGCAGATTGTTTAAAAATTGGTTTCACAACTTGTTTTTGCCCGCTGTTTAGCATTTGAATGAAGAAAATGACTTGGAACCCAGTGCTATTCTTTTGATAGAAAACACTCCATCACATAACTGAAGAGCTATCACATGGGGACATTAGGGAGGAATTTATACCCCCAAACGTTACAGCAATCCTATAGCAAATGGACCGGGGCATTGGCTGCAAACCTTAAAATTGATTAACAGGAAAAAGGTTTTTTAAAAGACTAATTCAAGACTACAACATTCCTTTGGTCCAAAAAATCAAACGAACCAATATAAAGGATGTTGTTTACTGGACTGCTGAGGCGTGAGAAAATATTTCCAACCAGATACACACCAGCAGGATAAGAGAACAGAGGACATTTACTGGAACTTGTGCAGGCGATTCCTGGCTGTGAAGAAGCTGCAGATGATGATATTGCTGAATGGATGCCTACAGATGGTGTTTCCGTTGAAAGCCTTACTGACGAGGAAATAGTTGCAGTGGTCACAAAAGAACAAGCAGAAGTGGACTGTTCCGACGGAAGCGATAATGAGCTTGCGTGTGATTTGGTGCCACATGCATACGCTGCAGCTATCCTAGACTTCATCTTAGGTTATCTCAAACAACAGTCTACTGCTACACCCGCAGACTTGAGATGATGGCGTAACTTTGCGTCAGCTAAAAAGGTTTCATTATTATGTCAAAAGACAATTTTTGTGTGCAAAAAAGTAGATTATTGTGTTTAAATCACATTATATGTAGTACTGTATAGTTAATAATACCCTGCTTAAAGTGTCCAGATTCATTGCTTTGTTTTTCATTTAAATTTCTAACCTTGTTCTCATCAGGCTTTTTGATTAGGCGGGCGTTCGGACGACCAGGGTTTGGATTAGCGGGACTCTGGTGTATTAGTTACCGAGATATTGGAAGCTTTAACCCTTTAAAGAGTACTGTATTTTGTGTCTAAATAGTATTGACGTTTTAAAACGTCATTTAACGAAATTTGTTCAAATACATACACATATAACCTGACACAGATTGATTCTTAAGCTATAAATCGATAATTAAAGACACATAGATAAGCGGAACATGTATATTGGTGAATTCGGTAGGTTGTGGGTAATCTGCGGAGGGTATGAATACATCCTTTCTCCTTAGCAGCTCTCAGATAATAATGTTTTAAATGTTGTTGTACTTACTAATTGTCCTCGTGAGAGAAAACAAGCCTATACAGCTTTCTTCCATAAGAAATACATTGAGTCAGTGAAGGTGTCTGCTTTGCTTCCGTAAGATTTTTAAAACAAACTAAAGGGACTGCCAGTTACGAAAAGGGTTATTACACATAGTGGAATGGTATATTGTAACAAAGAACAATAAAAACTGTTGCAACAGCAGAATATCTACAATGTAGGTGTAATATAGGTTCATAAGGCTTACAGGACAGTAAATGGTATTGTATTTTATACATGGAGATCATTTTTAATCTTATCATTATAGTTAAGATCCCCCCCACCCCGGTAATACCAAACTTTTTTAAGTGATTTTGTTGGGTGATGTGACCCCCTAATTCATACACAATTCAGACAACAAGCGTTTACCATGGACAGTAAATTTAACCCTTCTCCGGAACTGTTAGTAGTAGAAAAATAGTTCAAAAAACTAATTTTTTTAGATTTTAAGCTGGTTTCAATGGTGATAGTCAAATTATACTTTAATTTTGTTGTTTTTGCTGAAAATTTAAAATACCCCCGTCGCAGCAGACCTGCGTACTCAGCGAATTTCGAAATCAATTATAAATAATAATATATGACAAGTTTTATAAAAATCTGTCCATAAACATGAGAATTATTTGCCTATTCTCCATAAGATTAACATTGGAAAAGAGTATGCAGGTTTGCTGCTGTGAGGAACACTGAAATTAGGCATTTCTACCATAAATAATTTTTATCTTAACACTTATACCAACTTTCATAAACACTTGTCCATAAATAAAGGAGTTTGCCTATTCCCTACATGATTATTATGGGAAAAGAGTATGCAGGTTTGCTGCCATGATAAACACATAAACTATGATTTTTAAGCATAAATGGATAGATCTCAACCAGATGAAGCTAGATATCAAGTTTTATCCAAAAACATTCAATAATATGGGAAATATTAATTTTTCCTTATCCTCCTTAAGATTAATATTGGAGCCCCACAATACAACGTACTGTGTTTAGATTTTTTAATATCTCGGTAACCGTTGGAGATAGAGAAAAACTTTAAGGAACTTAATTGTGTAGTTTTTTAAGCTGATTCTAATGGTGAAATATAAAGTTAGAAATTTCTAAAAATTACATGTGAAAAACGCCAAAAACCCCATTTTGGGGTACAAAACCCCCCCAAACTACCCGTTCCCATTGACCGATATGTCTGGTTTACAAACTCGTCCGAGCATTTGTAGGAACACACGTCTCTACCAAATTTGGTCTTGATCGGACCATTTTTACGAGAGTTATCGTGTTCACAGACACACATATATATATAAAAATTTTAACGACTATTGTTTTTGGCTCTGGGCACCTAAAGAAGAAAAAATAACATGGTCCCGGGCTTAAGTCTCACCATGAGACCTACGGTAATAGCTTCTTCCCTATGGGAAATTCGCTAAAAAAGATTTTTTTACATTTAAAAGTTCATAACTTTTGAACAGTAATTTTTACAGACATTTGGGTGGTGTCATATTATTTAGTACTCTGTTCACTATAAACTCTCAAATTTCAATCAAAATCGTTAGAGCCATTTTTGAGAAATTTGGAATTTTCTCATTTAAAAAAAATTAAAATTCAAAAAATTAAAAAACGCCTGGAAATACGGTGAATATTTACATACACGCCAAATTTTATCTAAATCGGATCTATGGTTTAGGCTGTGGCTCTGTACACATCCAGACACACACACACGGACAGACAGAACGTTGAAACCCACTTTTTTCGATTCAGGGGACCCAAAATCAGATATATCCACTCTCAACTCAAATTCGATAATTTTGATAAAAATAATACTTTATCTATGTAGGCTACTATGTATAAGGGGAGAAAGTAAAAATTAAACTTTCAATTGAATTTAAATGTTGTTTATCATATAAAAAGTTTACAAATTCTCTATCATTAATTGAAACGAGTATTTAAAAACCTGCCTAATAATATGCTCAATAAATTACACCTGCACTACAGACATGTTGCAAATCTTATCATTGCTACGACATGGTTCAAACCAGACAGCTTGACTGTCTCAATGCATTTTTAAAGAAGAAATCTACATAATCTTGTTTCATATGGATCACAATTTAACGAGTTTAAAACTTTTGATATCTTGGTAACTAATCACTTAGAGGTATGATTCAAAAATCAAATCATTGTTTTTTTTCAAAGTCCATTCATTGGTTTGGTAAAAATGCTACAGTAATGGATTTTTTAAATAAATTTGGGCAAAAATGTCAGAAACCATTGTGATCAAACTAATGTCTAGAGCAACAAATTAAATAATTAATGTATCTAGTAATTGATCTAACTATTTTATAGACTACCTCAGATTTTATTTTTAACCCTTTCAACTCTCGTGTCAGCTGGCAGCCGTCATCGCTAACTTGCTGTTCCGATCTCGTGTTGGTTGTGAGCCGACTTGGTTTTATTTGCTAATGTTACGTAAGTTTCGGTGAACTTCCATTTAGTTACGTAATCACACAGTTTATGTCAAAATACCTAAAATCCATGTTTTTATTCAAATTAAATGTAGTATAAAAATGATAGTTGAAAGGGGTACGTAGAAAATTACCAGATGTGGCTCATTCCTATTAAGTAACAGTTAAGCATCAGTGTTGCTGCATGGTAACAACCACACCACCATCAATGACTTAGGAGTTATAATTTAGTAAACCAGAGTTCCGGTATTCCGAACTAATTGGGACCAAACCTAGTTCAGATTATCCGGAAGCACAGTGTAAAGTAAATTAAAACTATGTAGGCTACTATGTATAAGGGGAGAAAGTAAAAATTAAACTTTCAATTGAATTTAAATGTTGTTTATCATATAAAAAGTTTACAAATTCTTTATCATTAATTGAAACGAGTATTTAAAAACCTGCCTAATAATATGCTCAATAAATTACACCTGCACTACAGACATGTTGCAAATCTTATCATTGCTACGACATGGTTCAAACCAGACAGCTTGACTGTCTCAATGCATTTTTAAAGAAGAAATCTACATAATCTTGTTTCATATGGATCACAATTTAACGAGTTTAAAACTTTTGATATCTTGGTAACTAATCACTTAGAAATATGATTCAAAAATCAAATCATTGTTTTTTTTTCAAAGTCCATTCATTGGTTTGGTAAAAATGCTACAGTAATGGATTTTTTAAATAAATTTGGGCAAAAATGTCAGAAACCATTGTGATCAAACTAATGTCTAGAGCAACAAATTAAATCATTAATGTATCTAGTAATTGATCTAACTATTTTATAGACTACCTCAGATTTTATTTTTAACCCTTTCAACTCTCGTGTCAGCTGGCAGCCGTCATCGCTAACTTGCTGTTCCGATCTCGTGTTGGTTGTGAGCCGACTTGGTTTTATTTGCTAATGTTACGTAAGTTTCGGTGAACTTCCATTTAGTTACGTAATCACACAGTTTATGTCAAAATACCTAAAATCCATGTTTTTATTCAAATTAAATGTAGTATAAAAATGATAGTTGAAAGGGGTACGTAGAAAATTACCAGATGTGGCTCATTCCTATTAAGTAACAGTTAAGCATCAGTGTTGCTGCATGGTAACAACCACACCACCATCAATGACTTAGGAGTTATAATTTAGTAAACCAGAGTTCCGGTATTCCGAACTAATTGGGACCAAACCTAGTTCGGATTATCCGGAAGCACAGTGTAAAGTAAATTAAAAGTACTAATAAAATCCACTATTTTTGACCCGAAACAATGTATTTAGAGCAATTAACTTACATCTTATCACAGTTCACATATAGGTTTGTCCACTACATGTTTTGCCTGAATGGCATCAAGTATCCCTACAGGGATGTTCTATCCATTATAGAATCGTGATTAGAAATATAAAACATGACACACATTGGCATATAAAACAAACAGTGCCGTCTGTAGGCCCACTTTTATCGTGATCGCGATCATTTCTATGAACTCAAATGTTCGAAAAGTAATTCGCTGAAAAGCGAAGATATAGAGTCAGACAGTGTGAATCAAATATATTGCGATGTACTGCGAGTGCAGCTAGATATCGCCGTATGCTATCTCAAGCAACAGTGTACTGCTACATACGAATGATTGTTGTTTATGTTTTGAGACGATGGCGATACTTGGCTAAAAGGAATTTTTGGTTATGCCAAAAAACGTTAATTTAATTCTCATGTTCCAAAAAGTTAATTATCATACATTATTACAATTTTGTACGCGGTAACTGTAAAACAACTGTAATGTAACCGTGCTGTAGATTAAAATGTTGAAGTTGAGATTACATTTTTCATTTAAACTCAGTAACCTTTTTCCCCATCAGGTTGTTCGGGTTAGCCAGACGTTCGGATTACCGGATTTCGGTTTAACAGGACTCTAGTGTAATATGGTACTAAGTCACAATAATAAACTTATTAGTACAAATTAAATTAAATTTATTAAGGTCATCACTCAAATATAGTTATCCTGTCGAGCTAATAGTTGAAACTTGTTATGTTTTTGGACACTATTTGAACAATATTACTTCGTTACACATATTAACAAAGTACTTTCATAATACTTGTTATATTAAAGCCCTAGTCAGAAAATCTTTAATTTTGTTCAAAATAATGATTGAAATTAAATTTATTTCCGTTGAGTGGCTTATAAATGTTGTTTAACACTAAAACAAACTAACAACTATTTTTTAAGGGAGGTAAGCTAGAGTATAGCATAAACCTGGATTAAAATTCAATTGAGCGGTGATAAATACAAAAAAAAAACATAATTATTTCTCATTTATCTTAAATAAACTATACAAAATTTGAAATGAACACAAAATACAACACTTAACATTAAAATGGTGAATTCTAGAGTTCAATATTGCGCTAAAATTTCATAATGAAATAGCGGTTGAATAATTTTAATTTTTACTTAATAATTTGTTTACTAAAACTATTCCAGTTTATTTTAGTTGAAATAAATCAGTAGAAGTATTTAAATAAAAGGAGATTCCAATCATAACTTTAATACTGTCAGTACAAAATCAAATAAAATTGTTGACTGGTTAGCCAAAAGATTAAAATAGCTCTTTCTAAGTATTAAGTTAAATATAATATTTTAAATAGGTACTGAAAGATTAGTTTTTTAATTTAACCTCTGCACCAACTGACCTTAATAATTGAATTGTTGGCAAATAATCTTATTAAAAGTAATGAGGTAATTATATTAGCAACAAAGAATCAAGCTAATGTCAAAACTCTATTCACATTCAGGTTTTTTTTATTCTGTACCTGAATTAACATACAGTATTGATTTCAAAAAATGATAATATAATTTCTTCTTTTGATTTGGCCTGAAAATTTGGTTTCCAATGAACTTTTTCACAATAAAGGTTTTGATCAAATTAATCCAAATCTTTTTACATTGATGGTGTATAAAATTCTAGAAACCGAGAGAGAAATCAAGTTAAAGATTTGGAATTATCAATGTTGGAATTTCTTGAAGATCCACTTCATAAAACAACTAATTACATGTAATTTAAAAGTATAAAGGGTGAATCAATAATCACTGCATTGATTTTACCTGTTGATTCTACTTATAAAGTTAAAAAAATAAGTCAATATATTATCTTAACACTTTGGAGCTGGTGCCCGATCCTACGTCGGGCTAGCTTGTTTGTCCATTGGCTAGCGGTTGATCCTAGATCTGGCGGCCTTATTTAATTCCATAGTAACAAATTTTCGGCGTATAATCAGGTTTCGGTACTTATGCCGGATACTCATGGTAGTCTACCGTGTATTTACAAAAAAATTTTAATTTTTCGAACGATGTTTGACTCGCTAGCTCAGAGCAGACAGCTGTTGCTACTAGCCGTGTTGTGTTTGAGTTTTTGTTTATGATATGTGCGAGCTGTATTGTACACCACTGTTATATAGTTTATTTTTAATATTTAGTTATTTTAGTTTTTCGTCCTTAATCGATATTGGTGACGATCCATTGAAAAGTGATACAACTCGAGACGTATTGCTTGATGAAAGTATCAATAGTGATGACGACAAAACTCACAAATTACTTACATAATTTTTTTTACAAATAACAAGTATTTTATGTTTCTTTCAAGGGGATTTCTTTCTATTCTTTATGTCGCCCCATATGTCCTTGATTGTTATAAGATATATCATACAAAGGCCAATCACTGTAAATATGATCCTACGTAGCTATTTTTTATTTTTCCCCTTTTTTTATTTATATGTCAAAATTACAAATCTTTTCACAAATAACAAGTATCTCATGTTTCTTACAAGGGGTTTTATCTATTCTTTCTGTTGCACTATATGTCCTTAAATGTTATTTTGATATATCATACAAAGGCTCATACTTTGCATAACAAAACCTCCGTAGCTATTTTTTTTTCATAAATTTTTCCCAAATTTTTATAAACAGGATGTCAAAAATTCGAATTTTTTTACAAATGACAAGTATTTTATGTGTCTTTCAAGGGAGTTTATTTCTGTTTCCAAAAATATATAATATGTATAGGTTATATTAAATTTGTTGTAACAATAATTTTTGTTTTACTACCCTAAAATTCCCAGGCCATAAGCTGCAAAGTGTATACCGTACAGCTGTAATAGCGCATTTTTAGAAAATTCACGACTTTTTATTTGATTGACGATAGAATGCAAACTATTTAAGCAGTATTGACATTTATCATATTGTCTCTAAACAACAAACTAATTGCTGGAGTCGTTATTCATTTCTTAATTAGCTGAATATTTTGACTAAATCAGCTCACTAGGAAGTAAACTGGCTATAATAAACTGATTTGTTATTGTTGCATTAAACTGCTGTTTATTTATTTTGTTTTCAATTGTACATTACAGCTAGAGCTTTTCTGATCATAAAGGTAGCTATCGTGTTTTTTTTTTGAGTTTTCATACCACTTACCTATCAGGATATGTTGACATTATGGTGGTTTACAGGATCTGTGACAATAGTGCAGCAGAAAAACATCATAGCTACCTTCAAGCTATCATGTTTTTTTTAGTTGTCATACCACTTACCTATCAGGATATGTTTCAATATGGTGGTTTACAGGATCTGTGACAATAGTGCAGCAGAAAGTCGTCATGAGTACAATCGCCGCTATCCCAACACAAAGCTTCCGAATGAACAAACTTTTGCCAACGTTCAAAGTTGCTTGCATGAAAATACCAATACCAAGTCCTACCTACTTTACCTACCTTAAATGACATTCAATACTTTAGACTTTCTAACTGAAACCATACCATTGCTGCTTGGAGACTGCTGTTGGAATTATGTCAGTGCATCATCTTCCAAGCAGATGGCGCACCCCCACACTTCAATTTTGAGCTACATCAGTGTTTCCTTTGACATGTGGAAAGGAAGAGGAAGAACCATCGCTTGGCCCCCACGGTCTACAGACCTCACACCCCTCGACTACTATGTTTGGGGTCACCTCAAGCAACAAGTTTATCACACACCAGTTCTAAATGTAAAGGGGTAAATTAATAGAATTATAGAATAATAAATTTAACGCTCTTTCAAATGGTGTTACATTCCAGGTTGTAATTTAAATAGTTAGAATTTATCGTCAATCAAATAAAAAAAGTCGTGAAATTTCTAAAAATCACAAAAATGCCCTAAGACAGCTGTATGGTTAAGATAAGATGTGGACTTATTTTTTTTGTTCCTTTTATAAGTAGAATCAACAGGTAAAATTAATGCAGTGAGTAGAGACTCACCCTGTATATTGGTCCTGATCTTAAAAAGACTGTTATTGTATGCATATTATACACATCGCATATGCATATTCTGTGAAAAAGGAGTGAACATTTTTTTCTTAAAACATAGATAAATCAATATATATTTTCATGGAGTATGCAGGAAGTTTTCATCTGAAAATACATGGAAGTCCAATTAAAGATCCAAATATTAATAATAATTCACAATACAACACAAAAGACTTTTACAGTTATAACAAAATACAACTGAACACACAAAAGATATCCAGTTTAAATAAAGTTATTTACTAAATAGCCAAAAACCTCTTAAAATGAAATTTATTTTTTATGTCAGTGTTAAGATTATTCATATTCTTGAGTTGTAGAAGAAAAATATGATTAAAAACAAATATGAATTGGAAAAAGTACAAACCCTTTCCATGCTGAGCCAAGTTGGGAAAAAAATGAAGGTTAATGATGAAATGTTAGAGGATTTCTTTTCTGACAACCAACGATATGATTTGTAGGCGCCACACAAATCACATCGGCAATTGAAAAAAAAAGAAAATTAGCCAGAGCCAAATGACAAAGTGGTCATGCAAGGATGTTAGTTGAAAATAGTACTATCTCTAAAAATATTAACTACTGAAGATTTCCAATAATATTATTTCATTTAAATACAAATTTAATCATAACTACACTTTGTTGATTCAAAAGATTTTTTTTAACAAAGAGAAAAATCCCATCTATAAATTCATATCTGTACAAAAAAAATATAATGAGAGATGTCAAATAAATTTGATTAGTTGGTACCTCGTCATCTCGTTTGCGCAAATCTGCGTGGACCTCTTCCATCTCCTCCTGGGCACCACCGGGGGGCATGTGGTAGCCCTCCCACAGCATCTTGATACCGAAGATGGCGAACAGTGCCGTCGAGATGTAGTACACAATGTTGCGAGGTATCACTGTCGCCAGCCAACCAAACAGCACTGCAACATCATATCTTGTCTTTCACATTTCGAGATACATCTAAATATGTAAAACAAAGTCGTGTTAGTTTCAAAACTTTTGACTCAAGTACGGCTGGACCGATTTGAATGATCTTTGATTTTTTGGATTCGTCTCTACTCCAATCATGCTTTAGGCATATTCAGAGTCCATATGAATCCATAAAACACCATTATGGTGTTTTAAATTTCCAATGTTATCATTATGGTAAATAAGTTTGTTTACAAATTTTCTACAATCAAATGAATTTCCAAAGCTATAGCTGTTGGTTTACTTTCCATTTGCAATGTGATTTGCTATTCAATGCCTTCTGTATCAACCGTCAATTTAAAACTATAAAGTAAATAAATACTGTACAAAATGGACAGTTTTACTTGCCACGTTGATACTTTTCAGTTTTGGGGGATTATGTACCTACTTTTTATTTTGCATCTAATTAAATGTCATATGTAAATAAATGCCATAGTTAAAAATTACATCTACATATAAAAACAAAGTTGTGTTAATTATAACACTTATAATTTAAGAACGGCTGGCCTATCTTAAAGTTAACAGGTATTTACTGTTAGGTGTTACGAAGTTTGCCGGGTTAGCAAGTCTTTCATAAAGAAGCCGTAATGATATTCGACTACAGAACATGGCCAATCTTAAAGTAAACACGTATTATTGTTAGGCATTACGAAGTTTGCTTGGTCAGCTAGTACTATATAGATGGCGGGTATTTTGTTATTTAATCATCTGGAAACATTTTAACGTTTGAATAAAGCTCAAGCATAAATTGTAATAGTACTATTTACATTTCTCCATCACAATTTTAAGTAAAAGCAATAACAATTGAGCAACAATTATTTTGTGTACTTATGATGTTATGTTTTAGGTACTAACTCAATAGGATTAGATTCTAGATCCCGGAATGTCGTGAAACTTTGTGTTACATGTATTGTGCATAAACCCACCATCACTAATAATGAATTGTAAAAGTTCATTGGTCAAACATAGTATATTGATAATTTGAAAGTTAGTTTATTTTTAAGAACAAAATTATAATCAGAATCAACATCTTTACTGTCGGGTATATAATACCACGATCCATAGAAAAAAAAGTACAACAATAATACATGGTCAAATATTGAGCTAGGATAAACTGATAATCAACAGGAAGTTTAAATTAAAGTAATCTTTAAACAAACTATTCCTAAATTATAAAATTATTAACTGATTAAAAAAAATTATTTTTATCTTCGATTTGGAGATGTCATAGAATTTAGATGGTAATTTATTAAGTAATTTGATTCCCATATAGTGTAGCATTTTCTTAAAAAATCTAAACCAGAGTTTAGGATATTGAAAGTCATACTCAAACCTAGTACTAACAAAATTCATTCTTATGTTGCAACTAAAATTTTGGAAATGTCAATATTTTAGGTTTAACAAGATTATCAGATGAAAAATCTCAACATTCATAAGTCAATCACAATCACTATATCAGAAGATGGGAATTGCAATAAATATATATACTAAATAAAGATGACATTTACAGGGGATAAATACTGTCGCATGAGTAAATTACATACATTTTATTTTACTATAATAACTTGTTCAGTAAAAATTTTTAGTTAGTTTCACTTATGCAATATTTTAAATTGTGCAAGATAACATACAACTGACCATACAGCTGTGCATGTTTGCACAACTATATTAAAATAGCTGGTACAATTTCCTTCAAATTAAAGAAATAAATAATTTCCTAGGGGAAAATACAAGTTCTAAGTGGAGCCTATTTGATTAAAACTGAGTGTCTGAAAAAAATTGAAAAATATATCAAATCTCTTTATTCCATGGACAACATGTTAGCTATAAAACATACATAGTTGTATAGGCTGCGTCAGTTAAAAAACTAATTCTATCACATATTATAAACCAGAAATAATACAATCATGTCAAGTTATTATTCCATGTAAAACATCTCAGTTATAAAACATACATAGTTGTATAGGCTGCGTCAGTTAAAAACTAACTTTATCACATGTTATACAACCAGAAATAATACAATCATGTCCAGTTACATATAGGTTATTTGTACACTACTCAAATCAAAATGATTATGTAAACAAATCATGTATCAAAAAAAATTCTTTTACATTGCAAAAACAGATTTTGAGCAAGAAAAAATTTTTAAGGCTAATTTAAATTTAGGCAGGGGCAAAACTTTAAATTCAATTGGGTAAAAGATTGAATAATCCAATGGCAGTATATCTAAAACTATCTTGAGTACGACTAAAATAACACAAATTAGTTCTTAATTTGGAGCGGTTTCTTGTTTCATAACTATGAAACAAGAAACCGCTCTATACTTGGGGAGATGATAAAGCTTTGGCGATATAGTCAGTTCAAATCAAGATTGTTGTCAGTATATATTTAGTATGCTCATAATGAAAAAAGTAGACATGAATAATTGATAAATCAATGCTTTTTGAATGATCTGATTAAAAATGGAAAGGTTTAAAATCAGTATTCCTAAATTCATTAATATGAATTTAGGAATACTGATTTATTCATTCATTTCATTCAAACTAATTTATTCATTTCATTAGTATGAATTCCAATTCTTTCAAATCAAAGCTTTAAGCAAAGATCAGTAGCCAACATGCTTTAAAACATATGAATATATAATATTACTCATAAATAAATAATTAACAAAAACGTTTTTTAATAATAGGTGTACTAGTTACCTCTTTATCAATCTTTTAGTTAATTAAATGCCAAATTAAATGTGACCAAGAATTGCTATTGTAAAAGTGACCTAGATGCTGAGAATTCTTGACCTTCATGGTCCCCTGTTCCTGTTGCTTTTAATGATCAAGACCACGGCCACTGCAGCCATTCATGGGTAAACGATCCATGGACGCTTCCGGGCTACCAATTCAACAGGGTAACCCCTTTAAATTAAAATTTTTGAATATCATGTGGCACAAATTTTGGGGTAGATCCGCCACAGTAACACGCAATTCAATTGGGTAGGTGGTTAAGAAGAGTCCGCTTTTGTTAAATTAATTTAGATTAAATGATGATTAATAAACTGTGTTTTATCAGAGTTAAGTTTTATAACATTTATTACGAACCACTGGAGCAAAAGGTTAAGATTATTCGTGCTCAATTTTATCAGCACCATCCTAACATCTGAAACAACTCAGTTAATAGACTTTTTTAACAATCTCGGATACCTTTAACTTTGTCTGACCTCAAGAAGTACCTTAGTGGCATGGTCACATAGGCTAGCTAGATGTGACTGCTCATGATCTGACAAGAGTCGCCGGCCTCCGGTTTCGATCCATAAACCTTTGATTTATTGGGTCAGAGCGTTACCACTGAGTTACTGACCAGTAACAAGTAACTAGCTCTGGAAGTACTTTTTTTAACAGAAAAATAACTGTATGAATGCAGTCATGGCAACTGAGCTGGTTGCCAACCAGTGTACTCAATAATTTTTTTCCTTGAATCTAATAGTATGTTTAATAAATACTTCACACGGATAAAAAATTATTAAAAGTGACTAAATCTATCAACTCATTATTGTGGTATGCCCCTGAACTGGTAAAATAAATTATAGCTGTTTTACAACACTTTAATATCGGTCCCAGTTCAAAATTGGTTGTTTAATTGTTACGCCATGGTCATGTAGAATGCCAAGGAGAATATCATATCGTTATGTAAAAAGGATCAGTCTCTTGGACGTCGTTACCAATGAAACACAAACGGCATGACACGAAAATTTGAAATTAAAAAAATCTGACTTGAAACAGGCCTGTACTAATTAATAATTTAGGTCGAGTCATTGCGAGAGCCGGCAGGACACTGAGGTGGACGGGTGTAGTGATCAGTTTTGCAACAAGTTGGACTCCAAGTTATCAATGTAAATGGTTGTTTCTAACAAACCAAGTTGAATTTAGAGAGACCTCAAACGAAAAAAATTGGTTCAATTTTGTAAGTTTTAAGTTAATTTGATTGAGATGATAATGTTTTAGAAAAATTTTTTTTCTGGATGGTTATACTGTGTATATTATAGTTTAATTTATTTTATTTTAATATTTTTATTACATGGCTTTGCGGCATCCTTTAATTTGAATAAACACTACATATTTAGAAAATACCCCCGCCGCAGCAGAGCTGCGTACTCAGCAAATTTCCACCTCAATAATATGGCAATAATGATACATGGATATGACAAGGTTGATCAATCAATACTTGTTGATAAGGTAGAGTATTTGTCTATTCTCTGTAACATTAAAATGGAAAAGTGTATGCAGGTTTGCTGATTTGAGGAACACTGAAAGTAGGCATTTTTATCATAAACTATTTTTATTTTGACCGTATACCAAGTTTTATCATTATCTGGACATAAATAAAGGAGTTTGTCAATTCTCCATAAGATTAACATAATAAAGAGTATGCAGGTTTGTTGCTGTGAGGAACACATAAACTATGATTTTTTTTAGCATAAACCACATAATCCCAACTATGATCCCAACCACATGAAGTTCATAAAAGTTTCATCCATAACTATTGGTTAGTAGGAGAAATATCAATTTGTCCTTTTCTCCATAAGATTAGCATTGGAGCCCTTAAATACAATGTACTGTGCTCAGATTTTTTAATATCTCGGTAACAGTTAGAGAAAGAGCAAAACTTTAAGGAACTAAATTATGTAGTTTTTTGAGCTGATTCTAATAGTGAGATAAAATTTAAAATTTAAAAAAATGACATTGGAAAAATTTAAAAAACCCATTTTTGGGGTACAAAACCTTCCCAAACTACCAGTCCGATTGACCGATAGGTCTGGATTACGAACTCGTCCGAGCGAATGTAGGAATACATATTTCTACCAAATATGGTATTTTTTCCATTTTTACGAGAGTTATCGTGTATATATATATATATATACAGGTATGTATATATATACCTATATACATAGGTATGTATATATATATATATATAATATTTATATATACACAGTAGAGTATTGATTATCCGGACATCTGATGGGTTAAATAATGGTCATGTTATACATTTCCAGCACGGTACGTTCTGCGCAGTGCATTCCCGCGTCCCCAGTTTATTGTTTCAAGCCTTAGCCAATTGGAGCGCTTGTTGCAGTTCAGGCTTTAGCCACTGAGTGCGCATCATCTTTCACGTCCGTCAAAGTTTGGCTGGAGAAACAAGCTAAATGTAAATGTGACACAATTCAGCTCTTATAAAAAAACTAAGAGATTTAGCCACAAAAAACCTTTCAGTGGACTCAAATAAAAACAAATACCTGTTTTCTTTTGTCAAAATCCTAACTCTTTTAGTCCATGTGCAGTACTGTACAGCTATAATTTAAAAATTATACCTAACCTAATCTGTATTTCAAGAGATTAATTGGTCCGCCGCAACAAAGGTACAGTACGATATTTTAATGAATAAAGGATTTGTGTTACTGTACAAATTGAATAACATAACAAAGTATTTTAACTAGAATTAAAGATAAGTGTATACTAATCATGTTACATACAAAACATACTACTGAACTTTGTAGGCCTAAATTCAAAATTTAATTAGTAGTTATCTATTATCAGTTATACGGACACTGTATACATACATACATACATACATACATACATACATATATATATATATCTTGATGTTTGTAGAAATGTGTCAAATGACTTAATACAATTATTCAACTTGTTTGATAGAATAAATGAAAAATGAAAATGAAAAGTTATGCGAATTTTCGTTTAATAAATATATAAATGTTTTCAAGCATTTGAGAAAATAGAAATGAGAACAATAAACAGAGACTAAATAATTAAACATGTGATTGATTGTCTTAACAGTAAATTTTAAATATGGAATATATGATTTGGTTACATTTTAAAATAAATAAAGAAATATAGAGGTTTATGCATGTAATTTTTTAAATGTAATTTTCAATTGAGTTGAATAGTTCTTTATCAAATTATCTTAAATTTAAACCGGATGGAAATTTTGATTTTAGAACCAACTGGTGTGCCAATTCAGAATTTCTTAATAGTAACCAACTTATTTTAAGAAATTCAATTTCTTAATAGTAACCAACTTATTTTAAGAAATTCTGAATTGGCACACCAGTTGGTTCTAAAATCAAAATTTCCATCCGGTTTAAATTTAAGATAATTTGATAAAGAACGATTCAACTAAATTGAAAATTACATTTAAAAATTACATGTATAAACCTCTATATTTATTTATTTATTTTAAAATGTAACCAAATCATATGTTCCATATTTAAAATTTACTGTTAAGACAATCAATCACCTGTTTAATTATTTAGTCTCTGTTTATTATTGTTTATTGTTCTCATTTCTATTTTCTCAAATGCTTGAAAACGTTTATATATTTATTAAACGAAAATTCGCATAACTTTTCATTTTCATTTTTCATTTATTCTATCAAACAAGTTGAATAATTATATATATATATATATATATATGACTATTGTTTTTGACCTATGGGCACCTAACTATAAAAAAAACATGGTCCCAGAGTTAAGTCTTGCCATGAAACCAACAGCAATAGTTTCTACCCAATGGGAATTTCGCTAAAAATTAAATGAATGACAGAAGCTAAATGAGGCAAATTGAGGAAATACATAATTTTACATATATCAAGTTATGCAGAATATTATTATACATAGCCTCCTCTGTATGTTTGTGACGCACTGTATAAAGTCTATAATCTGTGATTCAGTGTAAACAAAAAAAACAAGAAAACACATTACAAACACTTATACAATATGTAAGTGTTCCCAACTATTGGTTGCATTAGCAATACCAGACAGTTGAAACATTATGCTACAAACTTCAGAAAAATGTAAGACGACATATTCTGTTATCAGACCTTGAACAGCTATCAATCAAATGTGTGACTGCAATGTAGGCCTACACAAGCCACTTTTGTATGCCTACACTAAGAACAGAAAAAACTGCAATCAAAAGTAATATTTTATTCTGTTTAAGTTGAAGTTCAATTGAAGGAGCTTATAAAAGTGTCTTCAACAATGAAGTGCTTGTTCAAAAATCAATTGACTAAAGGTTAAGGTTATCTAAAATATATTATAAGGTTACAATTAATACAATAATAATTGCTTACAATAAATATAATAATACTTAAATAATACAACAAAACATATTCTATTACAAGTATTAGACCAAAACTGTATTAAAAAAATTTGTTGTCCCTTTGCTCTGGCTAATTTTGTACCACCAAATTTTGAAAAAAAAATTACTGTACACAAGAAATTCTTATGAATGGGCATTGGATATTAATGAAAGAGACTTTTTACTGCAAAACAACACCCGCCCACCTGTGGCTAATTCAGCTCAATACTTTATACTTTTAACTGAAATAGTAACCTACCCAGCAAGGTATTTTAAGCGAAGTATAAATAAGATATGAGAGTAGGATGATTGTAGCGCGATATTGTAGTCTTACTACTGACTAAGGCTGACATGTTAGATATGTTCCAATATCATTATTAAAATCATTTTACATGGAATAAGTTCCAATAAGTTCCTTGCCACTTATAGAGTTTTGACCTGCACTGGTAACTATTAAGTTGCATTTATATATTCATCTCGATGACCAGCACATTGCCGATGATGATGAGGTTTAACCCTCAAGTAGTAGAGACGTTGCAACATCTATTTAACGCGACAATATTTGGCGATGTATATAGCGCCATCATAGTCAACAATTACCGTCACAGTGCTGCCAAATCACCGACAATGCATGAACTAACTCGCGTAGTTCGCTGTTTTATTGCTTGAGTTCGCCGTTTTCTGCTAGGGTAGACTTTTTATACCCAAATAAGCGTTTTCTCAAACTGTGTTAGTTGTTCTAAATATTTAACAAATAACCTTGTAATCAATTTATATCAAGAGAGATTAATGAGTTACTGCATGATTAGCCTTTCAGAGGTCAGGTTTCAGAACGTGTGGGAAGGTGTTAAAGAGCGTAGCATTGAGCCTCAACACCAGCAGTACCAGTACCTTGAGGTAGAGATGGTCAATACTGTCCACCACACGTTTCATTTTAACATTACACTTTTAGCACTACTCGCACTTTTTAACATTTCCATTTTAATAAGAGCCAACATATTTCAGCCCAACTTTTCAAACCATTCAGTCAAACTAAACTATAGACATACAAATACACTGCAAAGGGAAAGTGGAGAACTACAATGGTATTTGTTATTAAAATACCTTAAAATATTTACAGATATTACTGTAAAAACACCCATCTTTATTTTTTCATGACTGCTTTCCCTGAATGTTTGGTTCATAAAACAAGTGTCACAAAACTCCAATGACTAAATTGTTTTCCTTATAATTGAGCTATCAATATGCTCATTCTTTAATAAAATTATCAAAAATACATAGAGGGTATTAAAAGAAAACAAAACAAACTGATGATTTTGGAAAAGTATATAACAAACCAAAATGTTCGGCCTTGGGCTTAAAACACACTACAGCGTCTGCCACGAGGCCACGACCGCGACCGCTGTCACAGCACCTCTGACCAGACCAGCAGCGCGTCCGCGGCCAGGACTACAACTCAGGTCATTTTTAATGTCTTTTAGAATATTTCTTGGATGTTAAATCCCATATAGAGGACCTTCCTTTTACTCTTCAATGAAATTCTCTGTATCAAAATCTAACATTATTGACATAAATGTAGTTAAAGTCACCACCAAAAATAAAATAGATGTACACAGATGCGCTTTCAACAACCATTAGTCAGGGTGCGCAGGGGTAAAATCCATGGAAAATGAAGATGCCATTGAAAGAGAAGAATATTACAGGACAGATTTCGAGGAATCTTACCTTGAAATAAAGGCTTTGTTAAAGCCGTACTTACCACCTTTTCGACCCACAGATATCGAAAAGCGTGTTTCTGGTGAAGGAAATGACACAAAGGAGAAAATCTTGAATATACCTAATGTAAGTTTTACCCTCTACACAGAAAATGAAACTTTTAGGAATTTCCTAATGCGGTTTGAAAACCTCTTGAACCTTAAGCAAATTACAGACTCAAAAACTAAAACTCAACTATTTGTTAGTACTCTTACACTCAAAATGCATCAGACATTATGTGACTCCATTGCTCCTGAGGTACCAGGGGACAAATCATATGAAGAACTCTCAGATATACTGTAAAACTGTTTGGAACATCAGTAGAGAGTTCAAGATACTGAAGAAGGAATTTCCGTGCACTCTCGGGAATTGAAAAGTTTAGCAATTGACTGTGATTTTAAGTGCTATAATTTTGAACACTCAGTTTGTGATATTTCCATGAAGATACAGTTCATTCAAAGATTAAGAGATAATGAAGTAAGGCTTCTTCAAGAAAAAGAGAATAAAAATTAATTTAAAGAAGTGGTAGAATTGGCAATTATGTCAATTAATTTATGTGTATATATATATTTATAAAGACATATCAAGACACAAAACCGGTCATGGTCGCTGTTCTGGCCGCAGCAGCCATAACTCTAGACTCTGACCGCTACAACTTAGTGCCAACCTAGTGCCTAGTGTGTATCGCTCCTGGTGGCTCCATAAGATTCAATATTAAGTTTGACCGCCTGCGACCTGGTCGCTGTAGTGGCTGTGTCGCAGCCGATGTTATGTATTTTACCACTTAGTTCAGTAATCCACTTTAGGATTTATACATTGTAGAAAATACAGCATAGATTTAAAAATTGTGTACGCTAAAATTAAAAAAAATTATATTTAAATTTTTATTAAAATGGAAACATCTTAATCTATCTTTATTATTTATCTTGAAGATGTTAAGGTTTATTTATATTTGTTGTAAAATTGTTTGGATATTCATACGTTTTCAAAAAGAATATGAATAATCATTCTAGTAATTTTCATATACTACTGCTATACAATAAAGAGGTGCAAAAAAGAACTTTGAAAACACATAGTTAAATACCTATTGACGATATAATAATATATATTTCAGTTATATGCCTCTAATGAAGTGAGGACGGGCCCCAATAATGACCGTGACCCATGCAAGTGGCTGTAAGTCACCAGGATGGGGGAGGGGGGATAGCACGTGACACCGAGCACAGAGACAAAACACTGGCTGTCGAGCAGCCACAATAGCACACATCACTCTCTCCAACACTATCAATCATCCCAACTAATTATGTGCTGCTCTATCTTCATTGATATAGTCGTATATGGTTTAAAAGGAAAGGTTATCAATGAAATTAAAACTGTTAAAGCTAATTTGAATAATTGTACTCATTGTTGTGATTCATATTTTATTTATCTAATGATGCACTGATATGAGGTTGGCTCAACTAAAAGCTGATTTATTTAACTTTTAAGTGTTAGAACCAACAAACAAATATATTACTTGGGTAAGAAATATTTTACTGGAGGTTTTGGTTGTAAGACCTCTTAAAAAAATGTTTGTATTTACTTTCCTGGGAAAATAGGTTAGATCATGGATATGTCTAGAGGCAATTTTTTCAGCTCTTCTAAACAGCTGTTCTTATTCTTACATATTTCAAATTCAATACAACAGCTCTAGTAGTTTCTATGGAAACCTGTTTCAAATTTTCATCCTACAAATTGCCAATCCCCCCCCACCGAAGCTAAGACATATCCATGTCAAAATATTTTAAAAAGTATTTGAAAACGTAGTAATACATTACTACGATACCAGGGTGTAATTATTGCTTGAAAGTGCTCCAAACTTAAAAAATCACTGTCAGGTAATGTGCATGTGAGTATGTTCATGTGTTGATCACATCTATATTTATATTTATATTTTTAGATTTCTTTTTCCGTCCCTTGACATTTCCCAAACTTATACATGACCTAGTTTCGTTATACTGTAGTTATGCATTCGCAAGGTAAAACATTTCACTTGAAATTGAATGGTACTGGGCTACAACCCAAACTTTCTTTTATTCTAACCTTCAAGCTAACAATTTTCATTTGAGTCTAACAAAAGATTTAAGGTTATAATTTTCAAAATATGGTTTTATGTTATATAGTGGTTTATATTTGTAACCTTTTACCATCTTAGTTTTATATACTATACCAGTTTTTAATTGCTTTATAGATATTTTTTCTGATATCTAGACTATTTCTGGGGAACTATTTTCAGTTGTAAAAGATTAAAACTATCATTTCAGAGTTGTTTCATCAACTCGTTTTTCCTTCTGATAGCAAAACATGTACTTAAACTTCAAATACTCCCACACGTTTTCTGATAACTTAGGTAAGCATATAATCACTCAATTATGATTTTGTTGCAACAAGGAAAATTATGACCAACGTATATTACATAAGATATTTTAAATGAATGTTATTCATCATTATTAATATGACAAAAATTAATTAATTAATTACTTGAAACAAATATCCTTGACATTCTTAAACATTTATTTAAAACAATTATTTAAAATTAAGAAAATATATTAATAAGTTTTTATCCAAAGTCTCTATTTGTAAGTCCATATTGCCACCTGTGAGAAACAAGTACTATACTTTTGGAGTTCAATTAGATCCTTTCAACTTAACTCGGATATTTGGGCTGATTGCTTGTAGATTATTTGTCATTACCATAGTCAGTACCCGGTAGTATTTATTTGATTTCAATAGTTAGTTTTTTTACCTTTTTAAAAATCCACATCTCATTAATCATTGTTGCAATAAACATAGTTATGATACCCGTCAAAAAAATAGTGCTGCTATTGTCTTTCATTGATTGACTAAGAGCCACACAGTAATTTGCCTCCACATATATAATAAATTTAAAAAAACAAATCTATAAATATGATGAGAAAAAATTAAAAAATAAATTTTTTTGTTGGCTCTTAGAAAATCCTTTTTATTCTGTAAATGAGTTTTTTTCTTTAAATAAAATTGAATTTTAAATTATTTATTTAACCCTAGAAATGGCAAAGTCGTAATTTACAACGCATTTACATATTCAATAAGAATTGGCAGGTGGAGGCATCTGTCGTGAGTTTAGTGTACTTGTTAGACACAATCGCCCACGTGACCGTGTTGCCATCTGGGGGCAAACAACCGAAACTGCTTTTGTAGTACACGAGCCTGCCACCGGGCAGGTCTATAATCAAGTAAGCGCTTTCTACTCCTAGGCACTGATTGGCCGAGCCGGCAAACGCGCTACGCTGACGAGCGTAACGTTCTAGCCTTTCGGAAGTGCTAGGGTTCGAATCCCGACCATGAGCAATCCCAATTTGGCTTGCAAATGTGTGGTAAAGCGGAGTGGGGGGCCCACCTTAAATAAACGGTGACCGGCTTGGGTGGAAGTTGACGGCATTTGTAGGCTTAATTGGGATTGCAGTGGACACCTGTTTTGCTTTTGTGGTTAGTGGTTATAAGGGGGGGCATGTTTTAAGCTTTTTTTGTTTAAACTTTGATATTTCAAGAAGATATTAGTAATTATTTTTATGTTACAGTTAAGAGTAAAAAGCTTGCCACTTCTAGGGTTAAGTAAAGAGTTTTATATTGTGTAAACTAGGCCTTGTTTTGCTATATATTTGTTGAATTTAATTATTGATTGTTATTAATTATGTTATTTATTATTGTTGAAATTTTATTAATATTCGTGTGTTGATTGCTTTAATGCTAGTATTGTTGTTTTTTGAATTTATAAATGTGACTAAATCTATATAAACTATTTTATTTATTTATTTAGTTTTGAAAAAGTGTTCAGAAATATAATAGAGAAAGTAAATTAAATTTGACACCAAAGTTTGTAAAAAGGAAGCATTTTCTATATGGTTGTACAACATTTTGACGTGGAGATAGTTTATATATCCACTACCTTTAAATTGATTTTTGATAGAATCATAGTAAAAGAAGATAAAAGCTAAATCCACGTCATAGTCTATAGCCCGTTTAACCCTGGAACTGTCCATCAAACTGCTTCAAATACCAGCATGTTTTGATGTAATCTGCAAGTATAGTTTTAAAAATTCGTAAAAATATGTTGTAAACAAACAGTAATGTATATCATTTACATCATATCACAGTATTTTTTAGGAAATAATAAGGAATACCATGGTAACACGTATTTTGAAAAATAATTACACCTTATTATAGGCTTTATATTCCCTCACAAATAAATATGTATATTTATGCACATATATATGTGGATTGTAAAAAGAAAAGTGTATACTGTACATATTAAAAATAGTAGATCGGTAAAAACATTGGTCGATGGCATTCTCCAAACCTTCACATCGGTCAAAGGTTGACCCGATGGGCAGTTCCAGGGTTAATACAGGTAGTACTCTACAAAATAATGTATAATGTTCAAAACGGGTTTGACACAGAGCTATTTTTACAGCGAGCATTTTTTTCAGCTCCGCGCAATGCACAGACGTGGTGGCAGAATAACCTTGCTGAATCAGTTGATTGAACTTGAGAAGACTGCTTACATAACGTTATCTTAAAAGCCACCATGCAGCAATAGCATCGCTTTTAATCGATACTCTTCAATGACTTTAATAACCACGTTTCTGGATCGAGGTTTTGTTATTGGTTCATTTTTAGGGAATTTCCCATAGGGAAGTAGCTGTTACCATAGGTCTCATGGCACGATTTATGATATACTTTATGCATATACCAAAACTAAAATGTAGCTAAAAGCTGAATAGCCCATGTGTTTAGATTAGATAGCAAATTATATAAAAATAGAATCTTCAGCAATTTAAATAATAAAGTATTGCTAATAAATAAAGCCAAAGTATTTGTTTGGCTAGACTAAAAGAGAGTTATAAATACAATGAAATGTATAATTTAAATAAGTTATTAGCGCTCCAAATTGGTGTATTCTATAAATACAAAATTTACGACAAAACAAGCAGTAATGTCAAGCAATAATAATAATAATTATTGTTTTAAACATTTGATAAAGCAATATTGGAGTCAAAGGTTTAGCTGATAACAATATAATCCACATTTTGTTTCGCTTTCAATGTTAGTAATTTTACAACGCTCTGAATTGGGGAAATGAAATGCAAATGCAATACTGACAAGATAATTCAAAACTTAAATTTTCTCTAATGTCATGGTTGTAAAGGAATAGTTGAAAACTGTGGTGTTTTTATCCTTCAGACATTAAAACAATAATTTTACCTGATCCATCCGAGGACAAATTTATAAGCATATCTCTTAAATTACTTCCTCAAGGCTTGGAATAGTGTAAAATATTTAAAAAAACATTTTTACTGAAGCCTTAAAATCATAGTTTATATTTTTACCATGGCAGCTAACCAGCATAATCTTTTCCCATGTTAATCATATAGGGAATCGGCAAACTCCGTTATTTAGGGACAGATGTTTATGAATGTTGGTATAAACGTTAAAAATAAAAATTATTTATGGTAGAAATGCCTACTTTGAGGGTTTCTCATCGCAGCATACCTGCACACTCTTTCCCATGTTAATCTTGTGGACAATAGGAAAATAATTAATTCTCATATTTATCGACTGATATTGATAAAACTTGTCATACATTATTATTATATTATCGAGTTGGAAATTTGCTGAGTACACAGGTCTGCTGCGACAAGGGTATTCAATCATAATACACAATCCCCAAAATTTATAAAATATTAACATTGCCAATAAAAATGTTATTTTTGTATGGTACATATTTATATTATAGTTTTACATTAATGAATTATTTAGACAGCATTGGATGGTAAAGCGATTGATAATTCTTAACATTTTAACAAAGCACAGTTTAAAGAAACTTTCAAATTGTTTATCACAGCCGTTAATTATGTAAACATTAAATTTATCAAATCTACCACCACACCCTTTTATTCACTTTGGGGAATTTATACTCTCTAGATGGTTTTGCACCAAATTTTACAGAGACCATTCTCGAATAATGCCTGAGATTTTCATCAGAAGCGGTTCAGCCGTTTGGAAGGAGTTCAATTACAGCCACCCAAACAGATTTATATATGTATATATAAAGATTTTAGATTGCACAATAATTTTTATGGTTTATTCTGTGTTATTCTACATATATCTTGCTATCAATAATTACATAACTGTACATGTAATTTTTAAATTTAAACCTTTTTCAATTTATCCCCACTAATCTGGAACTTTCTATTTTCATAAAATGATCATAGTTTTTTATTTTATTAAAACACAATTGAGTCTAATCAATTAAATCAATAAATAAACTAAAAAGCAATTAATTTGCTGTTATTCCACACAGTTATTTTAACACCCCATAAAATCTACAATTTTTACACTATAATGCTAATTTTTATTTTATAATTTACTAAATACGTATATGTATATCTGGAACCTTTATTCACATCTTACAGGAATATATTAATGCCATCTTCAATCAATACCTGTTATCAAAAAGAAACTCAAATCATTTTGAATCTTTAATTAAGGAAATTAACGTTATATATTAACAGCTTTTATGCTTTTTTGTATAATATGAATTTGTATATCTGGAACCTTTATTCACATCTTACAGGAATATATTAATGCCATCTTCAATCAATACCTGTTATCAAAAAGAAACTCAAAATCATTTTGAAATTAAGGAAATTAACGTTATATATTAACAGCTTTTATGCTTTTTTGTATAATATGAATTTTACATACAAGTCTAATGTTAATTTTTATTTTTAAATTAGTTTTACACAAATACCTAAGTATTCCTGGACTTGTATTACTAAAAAACTTCAATAAAAATAATATTATTGTTTCTAATTGATTTTTACAAAGATTGTATGGGAAGAGATTATAATATCAGTTTAGAGATTGGAGAGGCAGAAGATTAGTTGGGTCCTCTCTATCATAATATGCTTATCACAGTTGCAACACACTAAGCAAGTGTATGTTATAATGCAGAAATTGCTATGGAATATTATTTGGAAAAAAGTTGAATTCTAGTAAGACTATAATTTTTTTAAACACGTTTTAGGTTTCATAACACCAAGTAATCTTTATTTACCTTTTGGTCAAAATCCATAACGTTAATCAGCTGATGACAGATGATCCGTATAATCTTTCTGTTGCCTACATCACATTTTGTTTGATTGCCTATTATTTTTGTTGGTTATTTATCGCTGCCACCATGATTTATTATCTAAATTTATGAATTAAACAAATTTTAGGTTTAACATAACACCACCTATTCTTTATTTACCTTTGGTCAAAATCCATAACATCAATCAACTGATAAATGTTATAGATTTGATAGCATTAATTGATTTAATCCAAACTAACATTAAAAATTTAATAGATTGTTATTTTATTATAACATATGATTGGAATGGTATTTGTTGATAAATGTTGAGTGTGATGTGGCCACATTCAAACAGAATGTGGCCTTATATGACTTTTAAATTAGAGGTATGAACCAACAAAACCACAATCAAAACTTCCCTGTGGGAAATAGGTTAGATAATTTATGTGTATAAAAGAAATTTTTTCAGTTCTTCTAAACAGCTGTTCTCTTTATATAATAAAAATGTAATACAGTAGCTCTCGTAGTTTCTATGGAAACCTTTTTCAAATTTTCAACTTACGAATTGCCAACCCCACCCCCCAGAGCAAAGAGATATCCATGTCAACAAAAAATCATGAACAATTCCTTTTACCTGAGTATAGAAAAGGCTAATATGAACATTTACTTGTTTGTGTTTTCATTTATTGTCTATATCTTACAGTTCAGTAAAAGTGTGGTTTGTCAGGTTCATTAAGTGACAATCAGTACTATTGCGACATGGGCTCAGCACGTGAACCAAGCTCCTCAGGGCCAGTGGCGCACCCGCTGTAATTTACACAGGAAAATAACAACTTTCCTACTTAGCATTTTATTGGCCTTCTTCCAACAGCTCACGTTCTGAAATTTTTCATAAACGAATAATTGTTTAAATAAGATGATTGAATTAAATGATGATGAATAAGATGACGAATAATTGATTTAAATAATGTTTAAATAAATAAAATTTTGAAGTTGAGAAAACTGTAAAGGAAAGTCATGTCTGACAAAAAATAACATGGTCCCAGGCTTAAATCTTGCCATGAGACCTACGGTAATAGCTTCTTCTGTATGGGAAATTCGCTAATAGCATAAAAGAACGACTAAAGAATAAATTAACGAGCAAATACAATTTTATTACAATGTGATGTTTCCCTGTTAAACATATCCAATACTATATCCATCCAATACTATAATACGAGCAAGGTTTCTATATATATTTGCACACGGATCTCGAAAACGGCTCTAAGGAATTTCCAAAAATTTTGGTATAACTAATTTCCGAGTAGAAAATAAGTTCTAGATAGGTTTAATGTACAGGAAAATTCTGGTTTTCTTGTAATATTCAGTTTAAAATCTAAAAATTTAACATTAAGCTTATGGAGAATCAAATGAAAACAATACAAATCAAAACATCTGTTTATAACCGTTTGACAGTGGTTGATTGAAGATGGTGGGGAACAATATGTGGATAAAGGTTTTTCATAAATATTTATTTTATGTATGTAATAGATGCAAAATTATCAGGTTACCAAACAATTTGTAAAAACTTAAGGATAACTTAACTGTGCGAAATAAAAGCAGAAAAAAGTATTTCCAAAATCTTCCGTGTTTTGATAGAAAACGTATTCATTGTATTGCTTGAAGCCACTGTAACAAACCAATTAATTGGTGTAAATTAAATTTCTCTTTTGCTTTCCAATCCTCATTCCGTTTCTAACAAAATCAGTTGATCTAAGGCTAATAATAACTGTATGGATAATTAAACAGTAAATGATCGGCTAAAACAATTGAGGTTGGCTAAAAGACCTTAAACGGTGTATATTTAACAGATGCCACAGCCCAGCGGTAGCATGTCGGCCTCATGAATCGAAAGTCGCGAGTTCCATTCCCATCAGGGGCAATACTTTTTGTTCAGTGCTATATTAATCATGGTATATTTGATGTATTAAATCGGTTTTATTTAAATCACATAAATGTTTTCATCGAGTAATAAATGTGTTTTAATTTTTCTATTTAACTTGTATAATACATTATGTCTTATTCTATACGAGCAAAGCTCGGTCACCAGGTACTAATACTAATTTAAACTTCATTATTAATAAAACGACAAAAAATAAATAACGTAATTGATTTTTCAAATTAATATACAATATCAGTGGATTGACTCATACTTCCTCCCTTAAGTAAATTTTAAAACAACAACCTGTAATAAAGCGATCATATTCTTTAATTTGAATCTAATCATTATTTAAAAATTATTTATTGTTTAAAAAAATTATACAATTACTGAAATTAACAACAAGAGAAAAAAAGTTGAATTAATTGTTAGAATTTTATCACGACCCCCCCAATGATGCTTGGTGTTACCAGGGGGGGGGGCGGTAATACCAAGCATTTTTGAGTGATTTTGTTGGGTCATGAGACCTTACGTTTCATTCCAAGTTTCATGTTTGAAAAATAAGAAAGAAATAGATTTTTTAATATTCTGCATAAGAATAATATTGGGCTCTCAGACAACCTACTGCCTTTATCATGGACAGTAAATTTAACTTTTCTTTGGAACAGTTGGTCGTAGATAAATAGTTAAAAATACTAATTTGTTTAGTTTTTAAGCTGGTTTTAATGGTGATAGTCAAATTATTAACTTTACTTTTGTTGTTTTCTCTGAAAATTAAAAAAAATTATAATTTTGACATTTAAAGCCCATAACTTTTGAACCGTAATTTTTACAGACATGCACGTGGTGGCAAATTATTTAGTACTCTGTTCACTATAAACTGTCAAATTTTAACCAAAATCGTTAGAGCCATTTTTTATAAATTTAGATTTTTCACATTTTTTACGGTTTGGGGGCGAAAAATCAAAAATTCAAAAAAATGAAAAATTGCATGGAGATACGGTGAATATACATGCCAAATTTCATCTAAATCGGACCAATAGAGTGCTGATTTAGATGAAATTTGAAAATAGGGACCAATAGCTGTGGCTCTGTACACATCACTTCGAAACCCACTTTTTTAGATTCAGCCCCCAAAACGGATATATTCACTCTCAACTCAAATTCAAAATTTTGATGAAAACAATACTTTCTCTGTATAATATGTACAAGAAGAGATGGTAAAAACTTGGTTAAATTGAAAAGAATCCCTTCAATTTACATTAAAAACACAGTTTTTATAGAAGGGATGGGTAAAGATAAAATGTTTTCATAGTCAAGAAGAAAAAATTAGGAACAAATTTACTTTATTAAAAAAATATATATTTCATCAACAATTCAATTTAGAGATGATGATTTCATTACAATAAACTGTTAACATAGTATTTCTTGTATAATTAAAAACAATATAAAGTTGATTTTAACTAATTTATGACGAGAATTAATTTATAAATTCTAATAAACCTTGAAATATAAAAATCATCAAGAAATTCTGACAAGTTGAAAAAAGAGTCAGCGATGTATATCAGTGGTTAATAAATAATAATAGATTAATAATAGTATATTAAGATTTATCCCCCAGAAAAATTATATCTAATGATTATCTACGAACCTGGAAATATCCTCCTCCCTGATTCTCATGCTTTACAATTAAACTATTTTTTCTTGAGAAGATCCAGTAAAAGATAAGTTTTATATTTAATTCCATATGTTGTAAAATTTGATCTGCATTCAAACTCTCTTTTATTTAAATAATATACATCATACAAAAGTGGTTAACACTACATATTTGTCATAATTAACTGTGGATAGTTATGATACAATCTTATTTCAAAAGTGTAGACTGTATTTTAAAATTTAACATTGATACAGAAATTTACCCATTATACCATATAGAAGAAGATGATTCTGTTTAACAAGGATGAGATATGATATAAATAGTATCAGCATGGGAGACTGAACTGTGCATATTTTAAAAGCACTTGCAAGAATTGCTAAGTTGCATCAACAAACCTCGCCATTGACCTCGACCTGAGGTAGGTTGCTGATATCTCAAGTAAATATGATATCTAATGGTTAGTCAAATTACAGGTTTATTTTCCTAATTCAACTTTGAAAAATATTCCCTAGTAATGATTTAGTGAAATAACCTAAAAGTAATGAAATTACTGTATTGAACATCACACATCGCGCCACAATCATCTTACATTCATTATACTTGGCTTAAAATACATACCTGGGTAGGTCACCATTTCAAAAGGTAATCAAACAACAAAACTAACATTATTTATTAATAAATAAATTGAAAAACACTAAAAAATATTTGAGTATTCTTAGCGAACTTCCCATGGGGAAGACGCTACTACCACAGATCTCAATCTAAGCCCGGGACTATGTTACTTTTTTGTTTCGAGGTGAGTAGACAAAAAATATTCCTGTCGCAGCAGACCTGCATACTCATACCAACTTTCATCAACATCTGTCCATAAATAAAGGAGTTTGCCTATTCCCTATATAAATAACATGGGAAAAGAGTATGCAGGTTTGTTGTCATGATAAATACATATAGCTTCTTCCCTAAGAGAAATTCGCTAAAACTATGATTTTAAGCTTTTGAAGCATAAGATCATAATGACCACATGAAGGTAAATACCAAGTTTAATCCAATAATATCGATTGATAAGTGAAGTATTAATTTTTTTTATCCTCTATAAGATTAACATTGGAGCCCCAAAATACAACATACTGTGTTTAGATTTTTTGATATTTCGGTAACCGTTGGAGATAGATGAAAACTTTAAGGAGCTAAATTGTGTAGTTTTTTTTTAACTGATTCTAATGGTGGAAGATAAAAAATTGTTTAAATTACAAATGAAAAGCACAAAAACCCAATTTTTGAGTACAAAACCCCCCAAACTATCCGTACCCATTGACCGATACGTCTGGTTTACGAACTTGTCTGAGCAAATGTAGGAATACACGTCTGTACCAAATTTGGTCTCGATCGGACCATTTTTACGATAGTTATCGTGTTCACAGACACACACATTTATATAGGCTATAGATACATATAAATTTTTATCCACTATTGTTTTTGGCCTGGGCACCTAAAGACAAAAAAAAACATGGTCCCGGGCTTTTAAAAGTCTTGCCATGAGACCTATAGTAATAGCTTTTTCCTTATGGGAAATTCGAAAAAAAACATTGAAAATGTTATACACAATTGTGAGTTAACAATTTGTGTGAAAATTGTGTGTGTGTGTGTGTGTGTGTGTGTGTATGTGTGCCTGGTAACACGAAAAATCTTGAAAAAATCGTCTGATTGAGACCAAATTTGGTAGAGATGTGTATTTCTACATTTAATCAGACGTGTTTGTAATCCAGATATATATTGGTCAATGTGTATGGGTAGTTTGAGGGGGGTTTGTACCCCAAATTTTTGTTGCATTCTTCATATGGAGTTTTTAAAATTATTTTAATTTTTCTTTTACCATTAGAATCAGCTTAAAAATTAATTTAGTAATTTGAAGTTTTGCTTTATCTCCAATGGTTACCGAGGTATTGAAAAAATCTAAACACAGTATGTTGTATTTTGGGACCTAATTCTTAATCTTATGGTGAGTGGGGGGGGATAAGAAAAAATAGATATTTCACTTATTATTATTAATATTTCACTTACTGTTATTGTCCAATATTATTGGATGAAACTTTCTACTTAACTTCATGTGGTTGAAATCCATCCACTTATGCTTAAAATCAGAGTTTATGTGTTTTATCATAGCAGATAACCTGCATACTCGTTTCCCATTTGGTTATATTCTAAAATAATGTTAATTACAAGTAATCAATACAATTACAGATATTTCTTTTTCAAAATTCAGATTATGTTCATAAACCAACTCAAATATTGGTTTGCTAGTACAGATGTCCTGTAGGAAATAGAGCTATTACCACGGTCATCATGACAAGACCTATACCGGGAACTAAGTATTTTTGCGGTTCACAGGTGGCAAAAATGCTGTTTCTTGAATATACGCAGGCTATTAACAAAGTAACAAACGTTTCCGTCTGATGCAGCTAGGCGCACGCCAATCATGTACTTTCAAGTACAAACGTGTCTCCTATTCAGCGGCTTTCCAGCTGTACAAGTTAAAGTGACGTTGCGCTGCGCATAGTTGCAACATTCAAGTTTAAAATGTGTACTGCAGTTGAAATTCTGCGAGCCGCACTAACATTCTCGACGAGGAGAAGAGTGAACGACCGAGCGTTGTCACGGATGAAATAGTTGCCAAAGTCGATCAGAAAATTTGGGAAAATCTGCGCTTTAAAATAACGGAGCTTTTACTTTGTTTCACACAGGTTTTAATGACTTTGTTGTTTGAAATTGTCACGCAAAAGCTACGAGGTTACCACAAATTTTGTGCACGATAGGTGCCGTAAATGCCTAATGACCAGCATAAAGGTTTGCGAATGGCAATGACATTTTAGGACGCCTACCATTAAGATGGTGATTCATTATTGGATCGGATTGTAACTAGTGACATGGGTGCAACTCGTCAATTGTGAGATGCCAAGTGACTTTCACTTGTTCCCGAAAATGAAGGCTTGGTTAGGAGCACAGCGCTTTGGTGACGACGAGGAGTTGCAATTGTTTGTCACCAGGTGGCTGAAGTCACAAGAGGCGAAAATCATAGAATTTCGCCACTCGGAAGGAGTTTCAAGGATTTTCAAATGAAGGTATTTCAAAGCTCGTCCACCGCTATGATAAGTGCCTCAATTTGTTTGGTGACTATGTAGAAAAGTAGAATTTTTTTCTCATTCAAATGTATTATGTAAAAATATTACAATTATTGTCTCATTAAATCTTTTTATTTCATTTCAAAACGTTTGTTACATTCTGATTAGCCCTTGTATACTGTATACTGTATTTGGCTGTAAACAAGTAAATTCATGTAAAAAACCTCCAATCTCGATGAAAGTTAGTAAAAACTTATAATTATTAATATTTCAAGAATCCGCATACTATGCTTCAGAATAATATATATGCAAGTATATTATTAACTATAGTATTAAGTGGTATATTAGCATGTTTTCAATTACATTCAAAATCCAGCTATATTGGTATATCTGAAGGGGGGGGTCTCTTTGAGAGGAGGGATAGAATCTTCATTTTAACCCTTTCTTGAGTGTGCTAAAAGTACATGATTTAGTAATGACGTCATAGATGTCCTTACTAAAATAAAAAACTTCTTTTAATAATAATTAAAGAAAAAATATGTTTTTTATTATTTTTACACTTAGGTTATTATTTGTATTAAATAAACAAGTTATTGTAAAAAATTGTTTTTTAATTTCTAAATCTTTTAGTCATTTTTTAGATTTTTAGTGTTACTCCTCTGGGTACATCAAAATTGGACGTCATATGACGTCCACACTCCTCAAAGAGTTAATATATCTCATGGCAAGCAAACTTGCCAACTCATTCCCGATGTTACTCTTATTGAGTATTCGTAAAAATATGTAGCTTCTTTATTTATATATTGTGGTAACATTTGTTTAAGGCTTAACCTATGACCTAACTTAGTTTGTATCAACTCAAATAATTCATAAATGAACGTAAATTCACTGAGTGAGCAGGTCCCCTTCTAAAGGGGTCTTTTGGTACCGTGCTCAGGATTTTATTAGAACATTATCGTTGGCTATCACGCTGGCTTTCACCTACAGTTGACTCCCTCTAGTAAAGAATCGGATGGTTCAGACTACTTCTTGGAAATCAAAGTTTCAAATCAATAGTTGTTAGCGTGCGGTCACGTTTTATCATGGCAGATAGCAACAGGATTGAACATGTTTAATTTATTTCCGGCCTAACTATAAATAAATAACTTCACAAACATCAGTTCAATTTACAACTGAGTTCGATACGGATCTTCAGTGAAGCAGGAAATGGCAACGCCAGTGTGGGAATTTTAACTCATGCGGATGGGAGGAACACTGGAACTGCCAACAACCTACGTCGAGCAAAAGATCATCGCTTCAGCTGTGGATGTAATGTTTATGAGGAAATGGTGTGATTATGCATTCAACAAACAGTTAAAACGAAAAATCAGAAGAAAATAACAAATTTCTTTTAATATGCACAGTATTGTAAAGCCAAGATTTTTATTCCTTTTAGGTTGTAGTAAATACGTTTGGCATAATATCGTTAATATAAAGTTAGAATTTCATTTTTTCATACCATAAAATAAATTTGTAAAGGCTCAATCTGTAGTGCTGTATCATTTTATGTTCATTTCTATTTATGGTGGTTTGATTTATCAACCTCTCAAAAAACTACAATCCCGTGAGTTGGAAACAAAAACTTGTAATTTTTGGGAAAGTACACTTTAAAATTATCTTAAAATGTGATTTATATAGATACTGTACGCTATTACACGTTGTAATTTATAAATATATATATAACCGCTGTATGGTCCAGAATTTTTTTAATCCGGATAGGGGTCCGGTCCCAAGGTGTCCGCATTATAGTTAGAGGGAGTCAACTTTATATTCGGTTACACTACCTGAAGCAGTGAAGCAGGAACTACCTGGCTTGTGTGTCATTTTTTTTGCTGCCCTCTCAGAGTCAAACAAGTAATGAAAAATAGATATTATCATATATACTGTCTTTAACCCTAGAAATGGTAGTCATAATTCACGACGCATTTACAAATTCAATAAGAAGTGGTAGGTGGAGGCATCTGTCATCAATTTAGTGAACTTATTACATTCGTGACCGTTTTGTCCTCTGGGGGCAAGCAACCGAACATGCTCACGCAGTTCACTAAACTGCCAATAGGGCATGTCTTATAGCTAAGTAAGCGCTCCTACTCCTACGCCTCTACTCCTACTCCTAAGCATGGTGCCTGTATTGGTTAAAGGGCTAGACTGATGAGTAACGTTTTAGCCATTCGGAAGTGCTAGAGTTCGAATCCCAACCATGAGCAATCCCACTTTGGCTTGCAAATGTGTAGTAGAGCGGAGAGGAAGCCCACCTTAAATAAACGGTGGCCGGCTTGGGTGGAAGTTCATGGCATTTGTACTTGTAAGCATAATTGGGATTGCAGTGGACACCTGTTTTGCTTTTGTGGTGAGTGGTTATAAGGGGGCATGTTTTATGATTTTTTGTTTATTCTTAATATTTGAAGAAGATATAAGTAATTATTTTTATGTTACAGTTAAAGGTAAAAAGCTTACCACTTCTAGGGTTAACAAAAGAAACTATTAGGTTCATTTGTTATCAAAATCATAATTAGTACGGATGAGTAACACAACAACAAAATAAATAGAATACTAAAACAATATTCATTGACAAAATATAAAACAATGTTATTTATTTTATAAATAAATCATTTGTGTAATATCAATACATCATTAAAAATAACAAAAAAATAGATACAGTACTAAAAGTGTAGGAACTACTCTTTGAAATTAAAAATGAGATATTGAAATTGGATGGATTGATGGAGAAACCTTGAAGTAAACGATGATAAAAAAAAGGATAACAACGTTCTGCCATATACATAATAAGGACTTACCTGAAAGGATGGTCATGAGAACGAGTGCCGATATTGCCCCCAGAAACACAGTGAGTCGTGAGTGTTTCATGGCCATGATGGCAGCTATGAAGAATGTTTTGTCTCCAATCTCAGAAACGATGATGACAGACAATGATGCAATGAAAGCATGGACAAAGCCTGGTATCGTGATATCGGCTGGCGTCTCCAGTGATGGCAGTCCCACCCCTGACTGGAACAGAAAATTGATGGTATTATGAATAATATTTATCTAAAATTTGAGGGACTAAACAAACAACCCTGAGATATCAGAATATCTCAGGACTACTTCCAACTCACGTGACTGCTTTGGGAAAGGCAACTGACTAGAGGAATAACTTACTGCTAAGTCAGACACGTATCAGACAATATCAGAACAAGTCTAATATCAATGACAATTCGTGAAGGATGTGAAGACTACTAATTTACTCTGAACAACAACCAAAAAATAATTATTCTGACTTAATTTAAAATGATACACAGTTCTTAAACTGTCTGCTGTGGTGTTACTGTGAAAGTCTGACAGTTAATAAACTGTTGAAAGGGTAGGATTCTAACCCTATCTGAGTTATTTAAAGATTTTGACTGTGTAAATCACAATTTATTAATAGAAAAACTAAGGACCATATACCATAGGTTATCACAAAATATCCTCAAATACTTGAGATATTGTGTGTCATATAGACAGTTTAGTGTGTTGAGGTTGTGCCCTGACATCTGACAGTGTTCCTTGTAGCGTGCCTCAAGGCTCAATTCTTAAAGACTTGCTGTTGTAGTCTTCATAAATAATATTAGCTTGACTCCTTCCTAACGTAAATTGCACCTGTGTTCTGGTGATTTGTATAATCCACATTTTCAAGTAAACAGCATAAATTGTGTGTTATCAAAGAAAAATAAAAGAGATTAACTAATTATATAGAATGAAAAACAATAATCGGGAGTACATAATGGGAACCTAAACATAGAATCATTTGCCAGTTTCGTTAACAAAATTAAATTGGCTTCAACTCTGCGAAATCAATAATAGTAATCGGTAATACACTAAAAAATTCTTGCTATTGACAACTTGCTTGATTTTACAGACATTAAAAATGTTAATACATACTTCTTTGCCTTCTACAAAACTAACAATGGTACCATTCATTTTGAAGAGGTCTCGTATAATGTAAAGCTAACTAACAATGACCCCAGCATGGGATCCAAACAACATTATCGACTACATAGAACAAAAGGAAGACAATATGAGTGTGCTAATGCTTTTAAGAATAAGCTATCTCCACAATGGCTTATCAATACCGCTGGGATTATCAATAAAGCTTCATATTGAACTAATTTCTACTGGCCTTGTGGAATGAAAGTATTTAATTGAGAAAAATATTTTAATCACCAATCATAATATTCCTAGATGATACAATATACTTTTAATAAACACATGGGATAAAATTTTAAAAAATAACTGAAACTGTAAGGTCATTTGTAGTTAGCTATAGTAAAGCAAAATACTTATAGCATAGATATAAATTTTACAATATGTTTATGAATTGCAACAGACAAGAAAATCATGTTATGCTTTTTAACTTATAAAAATGAAACTGAATAGATTATTTTTATTCTTATTATCAGACACCAACCCAAGCTCTGTGGGCATGTTGAGGTGAATATGAGTGAAGAGTGAGTGTGATGACTGCAATGTATTTTACACCAAAATACTCTTTTATAATGAACTCCCTGATAATGTGTTTATTCTTAGAAACAGATATTTACCAAAATTGTCCAAAAATTTCTCCCAAGCTGTAAAATGATCAGAAAAATTCTAATTACAGTGATTGGTTGATTGTGTAAACAAAAGCAAACTAAATACAACAGCAAAATAAAGTAAACTCTTTAAACCAGGAAGAAATCTTAAAGCAATGAGAGCATAGACCGGAATTTGATAGGTTTTGTTAGTTTATTAAGCTAGGTAAGGGTAGTATGGTGCAAAATCAAGTATGCCAATAGTCCGAAATGTCTTTACAGAACTCACATGGTAATCCTGCACACTACTTTGTCTCGTAAGGGAACAACCACACTCATCTGATTAACCTATTTTCTGGACATGTAACTTAATACTATTTTTAGCGAATTTCCCATAGGAAATAAGCTATTACCGTAGTACTCATTGCAAGACTTAAGCCCGGGACTATGTTTTTTTTTGTATTTAGGTGTCCAGAGACCAAAAACAATAGTCGTTAATATATATATATATATATATATATATATATATATATTTGCACACGGATCTCGAAAACAGCACTAAGGATTTTCTTTAAATTTTGGAAATAACTAATGTCTGAGTACAAAATAGGTTCTAGATAGGTCTAATGTCCAGGAAAATTCTTGTTTCCTTGTAATATTAAGTTTCAAATCTAAAAATTTAACATTACGCTTATGGAGAATCAAATGTAAACAATACAAACCAAAACATCTGTTTATGACCGTTTGACAGTTGTTGGTTGAAGGTGGTGGGACCTTTATTCAATATGTGAATAAAGGTTTTTTATAAATATTTATTTTATGTATGTAATAAATGCAAAATTATCAGGTTACCAAACAATTTGTAAAAACTTAAGGATAACATAACTGTGCATAATAAAAGCAGAAAAAATATTTCCAAAATCTTCCGTGTTTTGAGAGAAAACGTATTCATTGTATTGCTTGAAGCCACTGTCACAAACCAATTAATAGGTAGGTGTAAATTAAATTTCTCTTTTGCTTTTCAATCCTCATTCAGTTTCTAACAAAATCAGTTGATAACAGGCTAATAATAACTGTATAGATAATTAAACAGTAAATGATCGGCTAAAACAATTGAGGTTGGCTAAAAGACCTTAAACGGTGTTGCTCATTTGGCAGACGCCGTAGTCTAGCAGTAGCGTGTCGGCCTCAAGAACCGAAGGTCGCGAGTTCCATCCCCGTCAGGGGCACTATTTTTTGTTCAGTGCTATATTAATTATTATTAATTATGGTGTATTAAATCGGTTTTATATAACCCACATAAATATTTTGCTTGAGTAATAAATGTGTTTTAATTCTTAATTTTTATAATACATGTCTTATTCTATACGAGCAAAGCTCGGTCACCAGGTACTATATATATAGTATGTCTGTGAACACGATAACTCTCGTAAAAATGGTCCGATAGAGACCAAATTTGGTAGAAACGTGTATTCCTACATTTGCTTGGACAAGTTTGTAATCCAGACATATCAGTCAATCGGAACAGGTAGTTTTGTGGGGTTTTATACCCCAAAAATGGTTTTTTTGTGTTTTTTCCATGTCATTTTTAAAATTTTAAAATTTTATCTTTTACCATTAGAATCAGCTCAAAAAACTACACAATTTACTTCCTTAAAGTTTTTCTCTATCTTCAACGGTTACCGAGATATTAAAAAATCTAAACACGGTACATTGTATTTAGGGGCTTCAATGCTAATCTTATGGAGGATAAGGAAAAATTAATATTTCCCTTATTAATCAACAATTTTGGATGAAACTTTATATTTAGCTTCATGTGGTTGGGATCCATACGTTTATGCTAAAAAATCATAGTTCATGTGTTTCTCACTCACAGCAGCAAACCTGCATACTCTTTCCCATGTTAATGTTTTTATGGGATTAACTCAAAGAAAATACTAACATTATATACATATTATGTTTATTTAAACATCAGTACAAGAGAATTACATTTTTAGGTTATTCCACGAACGCACAGTCAACTAAGAAGAAAAATATCGACTTCAATAATATCGATATCGATAGTGATACAAGTATCGATAGCCACAAATAGCATAATCGATATATCAATCTGTAACATCCCCCTTCGATTGATAGTTTATTAAAACAAACATAACTAAACTTTATGTCAAAAACATTTACGTAAATAAAATAAACAGAGCAAAAATAAACTTTCAATCGCTTATCAATCAATCATATACATGAAAACAATTAAATCAAATGCATACATCAAGAATCATATTTCAGAGGATAAAACAAAATAAACAATCATGTTGGATAAAATATGGTATTACAAATCATTCAATACTATTGTTAAGAATAACACTTCTATGTTTCGAAAACTTTTCCTTGTTCAAAGGTTTCGTTAGAATGTCTGCTACATTCAAATTTGACTCTACATATTCAACATCAACAATATCCTTTGAGTACAGGTCTTTAATGAAATGCATTTTTATGTCAATATGCTTAGCTCTCTTTGAGTTTTCGTAAGTCTTTATCAATGAAATTGCACTACTGTTATCAACTTTAATCAGGAATTTCTTACTGTATAGTTTCTTATCAAATTCGCATAGAATCCCTTTTAAATTTATTAGTTCTTGTGCTGCTGCCGATACAGCACAATATTCAGCTTCCATAGTGGAAATAGCTACACATTGCTGTTTCTTTGAAAACCAAGCAATGGGATTTGACCCATCAGACGCAAAAAATCCACTGACACTTTTTCGTGACACTGTGTCACCTGCCCAATCAGCATCTGAATAACTAATTAATTTCCCCTCATTTTTGTCAAATCTTAATCCCTTTTCTTTAGTAGCACTGAGATATCTTAAAACTCTTTTGGCAGCTTGCCAAGTTTGAGCAGTAGGTTTGTCTAATACTCTGCTTAAAACAGAAACTGCAAATGATAGATCTGGTCTAGTCATTACTGCTATATACATCAAACTACATACTAACTGTCTATATGGAACATCAATTATCATATTTGATTCATCTAATTTGAATCCAACTTCCATAGGAGTAGTTACACCTCACATTCTTCCATATTAAATTCTTTCAATAATTTGTCAATTATCTTGTTCTGATTTATTATCAAACTGTCTTTTGTTCTACTAAATTGCATCCCTAAGAACATATTTGTCTCACCCATATCTTTAACTTTGAAAATTTTGTACAACATATTTATGAGATTTTCAACTTTTTCAGTTTTACCTGTAATTAAGGCATCATCTACAAACAGCAAAAGATAAACGTCATCACTATAATACAAACAATAATCATGTTGTGACCTAGTAAAACCATTAATCATCATAATTTCATTGAATTTGTCATTCCAACATTTTGGTGATATTTTAAGCCCATACAAAGCACGATTTAACTTAAATACTTTATCAAAACAATTCAGTCCTTTAGGTTTTTTAATGTAGATTTCTTCTTTCAAAGTACTATTTAGAAAAGCTGTCGGTACATCAACTTGCCTTATTTTCCAATCATTTCTTACCGCTTGCGATATTAGGATCCTGAGAGTAGTCATCCTGCACACTTGAGCATAGGAGAATTGGCTGGATTCGTCATCTTGAAGCTGGAAACCTTTTGCTACAAGTCTCGCCTTCTTACTGCCATCTTCTTTAGATCGAAATACCCATTTTGTGTCGACTGCTACTTTTCCTTCAGGTAGTTGAGATGGACTCCAAGTTCCTAGATTCTCGTGTGATTCTAGTTCCTTCTTGATAGCGTCTTTCCATTCGGGAATCTTCATTGCTTCTTCATAAGTTGTAGGTTCTTCTGTTTTTGTTAACATACAAAATGCTGAGTAGAGTTCGTAGTCTTGAAGATAACTTGGTGTTGTGATTTTTCTCTTTGATCTTAATCCAGAGTCTTCTTCTCGTTGTTGTTGGGTGTAATCAATTTCTGTTTCACTCATTTCTTCTTCATCATTATCTTCTTTTACGTTCATTTCCTCCTTGCTCTTTTCTTCTTTGTCTTGTTGGTCGTCACAATCAGTAATTTCATTAATTTGTGTCAAATCACTCCTTTCCTTAAATTCAAATTTTCTTTCATCGAATTTGACATCTCTTGATCTTATCACTTTACTTTCTATTGGTATCCACAGTCGATACCCACCTCCACAATAACCTATCATACAAGCAGGTTTTGCTCTTGAATCCAATTTGTTCAATTTTGGAACTACTGTGTACCAAGCCCTACATCCAAAAATTCTCAATTTTGATGTATCTTGTCTGCCATTCCAAAGGAGAGATGGCGTTTCCCCTTTTTCCAATGAATTAGACGGACTTCTGTTTAACTCATAGGCGCTACATCTAATAGCTTCACCCCATAGAAATTTTGGAGCACCTGATTCAATTAACTTGGTTCTTACTCGGTTCATTAAAGTTCTATTCATTCTCTCTGATTTTTCATTGCTCTAGGGACTGTAGCTCATGATATATTCAAGTTTTATTCCTTTCATTTGAGCAAATCTTTTAAATGAATTTGATTTGAACTCACCACCATTGTCAATTTGAATTTTCTTTACTTTAATTTCTTGTTGTCGTTCCATTTCCTTTACATATTCAATCAAATTATTCTCTGCTTCATTCTTTGATTTTAATAATCGAACTATTACAAAATTTGAGAAGTCATCAATTATTACCTGAAAATATCTTTCACCATCTTGAGTCATCGGATTCACCGGTCCACAAATGTCTGTATGAATCAATTCACCAATACATTTGGTGGTTTTCTTCCTTTCGTAGAAAGGCTGTCTGGTCGCCTTCCCTTCAATACACACTTCACATGGTTCTTTTGTTGAAGGCAGTCCTAACTGACGTAAACTTTCGTTGTTTAAGTGACCCAAGCGTCGATGCCACAGATTTTCTACATTAGTGGATTGAACAGTAAGACACTTCGCTTTGTTTTCCTTGATAATATTTCCTCTTAGTACATAGATTCCTTTCACATTGTCACATGATATTTTAAAGGTTGGTCCAAAAATCGTCATACTCCTCTTGTCAAAAGTTATCTTTAAATTTTTTGAAACAAGTTTATTTAATGCTAACAAATTATGTTGCAGACCTGGAACTATGAGTGCTTCAATTACTATTATCCTACTTTGACATGTGATTCTTATTTTTCCTTTTTCGGTTGCTCTCATTTGTTCACCATTTGCAATGTAGATAGTTACTGGCTTATCAAGTTTACTTATTTCAAACATATCACCTTTCAAAATTTCTCTTAACATGTGATCACTGGCTCCAGAGTCGATAATAAACTCTTCATCACCTGACATTTCTTTGTTTTTTGAAGCTATGAATGAAATTTCCGACTCTTGCGCAAAGTTTGATAGGCCTACGGCTTTGCCTCCTCTTCTATTGAAATTTCCATTCTTACCTCTTCCTCCTTGAAAATAATTACCACTATTGCCTCTTCTTCCTCCTCGAAAGGCTGTTTTCTTAGGACACTGTGCAATGTAGTGATTTTTATCACCACAGCCAAAACAACTGTTGCTGTTTCCATTGTTGGATGCTTTGAAGCTTACTTCTTGTTCTGAAGTCTTGATTGACTGTTTTGTTTTTAATTTGATTTCTTCGTCCAACAGTCTAGCTTTTACAAAATCAAATTTTACATCCTGTTGAGTCTCTAAGGCCGTAATAACTGTATCATAGTCCTTACCAAGTGTGAGAAGAAGATGACATACCTTGTCTGATTCTTCAATTTTTGATCCCAAATCCTCCAACTCACGAGTTATAGTGTCAAATTTCAAGAAATGGTCTTCTAGAGAGTCTCTATTACCACATTTCAGATTCATTAATTTTCTCCACAATGCTAGTTTACCAAATGCACTCGAACGTACAAACACTGATTGCAGAGCTTCTAGCATTTGTTTTGAAGTCGTTGCATCTTTGATAATGTCTAGATGTTTGTCACTTACACCTTGTATCAGTATTGCTTTTGCTTTAGCATCTTTGATTAGGAAGTCTTTCTTTTTGTCGTCATCTGGCGGTTCACTTTCCAACACACTAACTAACTGATCCTTCTCTAGAAGTGAACGAATTCTAAACTTCCAGTTGTTGAAGTTCGTTCCCGTTAATACTGGTACACAAATATTTACTCCCGACATCTTTACTCTCGATTTCGTTAGTAAATATACACAATAACATATTACTTCCGGACTAAACTCGTATACGGTTAACTTATACTGATCGCGACCACGTTGTCACTTTTTCTGAACTCACCATGTTCTCATTAATTTCTTTTGAATTTTCATTTTTTTAACTTTCTGGGCCCATAACCTTTTATGGGATTAACTCAAAGAAAATACTAACATTATATACATATTATATTTATTTAAACATCAGTACAAGAGAATTACATTTTTAGGTTATTCCACGAACGCACAGTCAACTAAGAAGAAAAATATCGACTTCAATAATAGATATCGATAGTGATACAAGTATCGATAGCCACACATAGCATAATCGATATATCAATCTGTAACAAATGTTACGGAGATTAGGCAAATACTCTGTCACATACTTGTACTATTATTGTCATATTATTGATTTGAAAATTCACTGAGTACACAGGTCTGCTGCGACGGGGGTATTATGATATGTAGTTTTGTTACTGATCAATTGCTACATTTGCCAGGAGGATTCAGTTTAAAGAAGAAAGATTATCATACAAAAATGTAAACTTGAAATTCTAAACAAATCAGCAAAAAGAAAATAAATAAATAAATACGGTACCCAGCTTTATTATTTAGCGTTACTTTACTATTTAATAAATGACTTTAATAGATCACATTTTCAAGTAAAACGTAAAAAATGTAATATTTCCCAATAAATTGTGTTGTCAGAGCTTTTTTTACCAGTATATTTACAATCTGTAACATAAAATTCTAACATTAAGTAAATGTGATGAAGATTAAATAGTACCATTTGTTATTCAAAAACCATTGAATTAAATTGCATTAGAATTTAGATACAACCATTTAAAACGTTCACTCAGATTTGTAAAATCGTGTTACACCATACATTAGGCTGCATAGGGCATTTAAAATTCATAATTATCAACAATAACCATTTTTTAATGAACTACCTCTGTTTCTCAGAACTGTATTTATAAATAGGTTTAAGTTTATTGTATCTAATTAGCTCAAGAAGCAATAGTATTTTACTTAATAGAAGAATACTTAGGCTACAATAAGCCTTGGACTTAGGATTTGAAATGTGAAATGCAAATGTATATTATTGTTCTAATTGACAACCTATTGTATTGCATACTTAGTGGCAGATAAATTATTCATTATTTAATTCACCACACAGGTCTTAGGCCTATGATGCGGGGGAGTTGGGGTTTAATAATCTAAATTTATTAAATGAAAAGTTTTAAAAATAAAATATGGTTTCTGAGTATGTAGGTCTGCTTTTACGGGGATAGTATACTGTAATAGTATAGTAATACTATAGAAAAATACAGACAATAGTTGACTGAAGCCTTAATTTCCTTCATAAATAAGAACCTCAGTTAAAATGTTATTGAGGTAATCTAAAGTATACCAACTGCTAATAGTAGTCAAATTAATCTGGTTAACCTCTAAAACAGTGGATCAAATGGTTTGCTGACCGACCAAAATAACATAGTCAATAAAAGCAGAAGTGAAAATGTGAGACCAAATGGAGCTGAAGGTTGACTAGGTCCGTTGTGAAACTAAAGGTCTAAAACTACAAAACAAAAGGTCTGAAACTGAAGGTCCAAACTAAAGCTCTGAATGTGATCCATGTTATCATTCAAATATTAGTGACAGGAAGTTTAAACCAAACTTTAATATTCTTAGTAGGTATAACTAATTTAAAAAAAAATAGTTATAAAATTAGACTGATCAAGTCTAATTTTATAAAATAAATTTTGTAGATATTAATATATTGTATTGTTAGATGATTCCTTTTTCTAACTGAACAAAGTGAAATCTTTTCTGTTATTCCATGAAAACTAAAAACCACTAAAAAATAAACTTTACCCTAAATAATTTAACTGTAAACTGTAAACATTTTCATTACAACTTACAATGTTTCTATCAATCCAATTCATCGATAAAAATCCCATATAAGAGGAAATATATTCTTACTAAAATATATGCTTATTTGTTGCTAAACTGTGTTTAGTTCTCCCCATTAAACTGGGAGGACATTCATGTAATGGGATAGAGAAGCTCAAAATTTAATTAGTAGGTTCTCACTTTATTCATCCATTAAAAAACCTAATTCAATTAGAAAAAGGAATCATCTTACAATACAATATATTTAATATCTACTAAATTTATTTTATAAAATTAGACTGAAAGTCTAAAATAAAAAAATATCTTGAAATAAAATAAAATATAAAATATCTTGAAATTCTAAATTATAACTATTTTTGTTTGATTTAGTTATACCTACTAAGAAAATTAAAGTTTGGTTTAAACTTCCTGTCACTAATATTTGAATGATAACATGGATCACATTCAGACCTTTAGTTTGGACCTTCAGTGTCAGACCTTTGGTTTTGAAGTTTTAGACCTTTAGTTTCACAATGGACCTAGTCAACCTAAAGCTCCATTTGGTCTCACATTTTCACTTCTGTGTTTATTGACTATGTTATTTTGGTCGGTGTTTTTCCTGTAGGTTTAATGTTAGATTACAGTGTCCATGCGCCACCGCGGCGCATGGGCCGTGTATTCTAACATTAAAAGTGCATTTTCTCGCTTATCCTTGGACAGATTTCGCTCATCAAAATGTCATTCGATTTGAAATTAAAATTTCAATTATTTCCATCTTGCAAAAATTTTACAAAGTTAATGATTTTTTTGTTATTTTAGTTCAAAGATTTTTAACCAAGGCCATTTTGAAAATATAAAAACAAACTAAATGATACTTTGAGAATATTTTTGTCTTTGCCCAATAAATATGTGTGCAAAGTTTGATTTGTGCGTCTTAAATAGTTCTTGTTATGTAATGTTTTTGTAAAAAATACAAAATGGCGGCTAGCGGCTAAACGAAGGATTTTTCGACATGTGTTTATATGAAATTTTTTGTTTGTTTTGATGACTCTGTATATATATATATAAACTTCAAATGACCCCCCAAAATGTGTTCAAAACGTGTTGATTTATGAACTTCTATCATGGTCTCGGGCTTATCTGTCACCGTGTGAGTCATGTGAATAGCTCACCTTTCCATAGGAAATTCGCTAATAAGGATTTATTAATTATAAAGATATGGAAACAACAGTATTATAAACAATAAAACTACATCATATCTTAAAAATGACATTGTTTACAATATGCCTATGTTGTTCACATCTTTATTGTATTTAGTATACATGTACATATATATGAGATTTTATTAATATTTTGCTCAGTAATATTATGCTATGTCATTAGTTTGAATTAAGATTAATTTGATTACTGCTTGATTTATTTTATTTGTCATACCTATTTAGTGCAGTAAAAGTGGGTAACCTTACTCGATATAACAGTTCATGTTGACTGCTAATGAATATACTGAACATAGACATTTGCTTCAAGAATGGAGCGGTGTGTCTGATATGCAGTAGGGATCAATAATGAACCATCAATAGAGGCAAGCAAGAGAAAATTACAAAGGATGACCCATATCCCTCAACAATCCATCAACCAAATAAAAACCTATTCCTAGGTATAGATTTACAATACTAGATTGAGGAATTATACTCTACTTCTTTCTTCATTATATTTTAACTGAATGAAATATTTGGAGCATAGAAACTGAAGATATTAAAAGAATGGCTTTTACAGCTACTAGAAAATTTTATCATCTCGTAGGTGTAAAATATAACTAAATCAAAGAATATTACTTTTCTTGAATATTAGCATATTTTGATGTAATGAAGGATCTTCGATTTGATCTTTACTTTTAAACAATGAAATTGTGTAAGTTATTCAGTAAAGTTTTTTAGCGAATATTTCTTGGAGAGTATTTTTAATATTTACTGTAAACTGTATCAGTTTTTTGAAAACTAGTTTTCAACTAACTTAATATTCAAGACTAGCAGTATGCCTGTCCCTTGTACTGGTTGAGTGAATTAGGTTAAGGAGCAAGATACCTTTACTTATTACTACGGTATGACAAAATATTAACCAGGTTAAAAAAATAAAAATAATTCCATAAAAAATGTTATGGGTCTTTCTTTTTTAAGTGAACCTACTGCAACTGACACTTCTAACCTTTACACACTAGACCTCACTTCATCACTAGGATCTGAATCTTCACTAGGATTTCTAAAAAAGCCAATTGGCTTGCATCAAATATTACAAGGGTCATCAGTAGTGGCGGTTCGTGATTTCTTTGGGCGGGACTCATCAGGTGGTATGGAATATCCCCCAGTAATAAGGGTAGTTTGGGGCCCCCTGACAAGAATTTTGAAAATAGAAGCCTAAATATGTGCTATTAAGCTATCTGAGTATATTTTAGCGAATTTCCCATAGGGAAGAAGCTATTACCGTAGGTCTCATGGCAAGACTTAAGCCCGAGACCATATTATTTTTCTGTCTTGAGGTATCCAGAGGCCAAAAACAAGTCGTTAAAATTTTTATATATAAAACTCGTAAAAATGGTCCGATCGAGACCAAATTTGGTAGAGACGTGCATTCCTACAATTGCTTGGACAAGTTCGTAAACCAGACATAGAGATCAATGGGAACGGGTAGTTTGGGGGAGTTTTGTACTAAAAAATTGTGTTTTTTTGTGTTTTTCATATGTAATTTAAAGTTTATAAATTTTACATTTCTTCATTAGAATCAGCTTAAAAAAACAATATTTAATTTTAATTTTTTTCTATATATTATATCGCACGATAATGTAAAATGGTCCAATCGAGACCAAATTTGGAGGATGTTATTTAAATGTACTTATCAAACAATATTAATGGATTAAACTAGGTGTTTACCTGCAAGTGGTTGAGATCTTATGCTTCAAATGCTTAAAATCAGTTTTAGCGAATTTCCCACAGGAAATAAGCTATTACCCTAGGTCTCATGGCAAGACTTAAGCCCAGGACTGTTTTATTTTTTTGTATTTAGGTGCTTAGAGACCAAAACAAAAGTCGTTAAAATTTATATATAGGCTATGTGTGTTTGTGTGTGAGGAGTGTGTGTCTGTGAACACGATAACTCGTAAAAATGGTCCAATCGAGACCAAATTTGGCAGAAACGTGTATTCCTACATTTGCTCGGACGAGTTTGTAAACCAGACGTATCGGTCTATCAGAACGGGTAGTTTGGGGGGGGTTTGTACTCAAAAATTGGGTTTTTTGATTAAGTGGTAGATTAATTATTTCTAATGTTCAGTATTATATCAAAAATAGGGTTTCCTTTTTTAAGTTTGCTACATTTAGCATATTTTCTTGATCTACCACTTAATCAAAATCACTAGTTCAAATTTAATTTTTAATTTACACATGTTTTTAAAAAATCACATGACTGATGTTTATTTATTTATTTACATAAATTTAGGTTATAAGTACACTATGAAAATGAACAAGGTTTCAAAACACGTGTTGTGTATCATGTAAAAAATAAAATGTTTAAAGGGTGCTTAAGTACAATTAATTTTATTAATAATATTTATAAAATATAACCTACATTTATTCCTTAAATTTTTTTATCTCCCTGCAGGGTTATTATAATTAATTTTTATTTTATTAATTTTAATTTTAAAATAAAGAAAAATTAATCTTAAAAAAACAATAATAAGGTTAAAAATAATTTTTAATTTGAAGTTTATGTCAAACTAAATGTTTTTAGAATTAAAATAAGCTATTTATTGGCAAGATTAAAGACTTTTTTATTTTTTTGTATTTAGTGCTAGAGCCAAAAAAATCAATTTATCATCAATAATTTTTGTGTTAGGTTTGCTTACAGATAATGTAAAAATGTAAGATAAAATAGAAACGTGTACCCACATTTGCTCTAATTATTAAAAAATTAGGTTAAAACATTTATTACTCAAAAAAATTTTTTTTAAATAATAATTATTAATGTTATATTTATACAAAAAAAGTTTCCTTTTTTAAGTTTCAGATTAGCAACACTACCACTTAATCAAAAACACTAGTAAATTTAATTTTTAATTTACACTGTTTTTAAAAAATCCATACAGTTTATTTATTTATTACATAAATTTTTATTAATACACTATGAAAATGAACAATTTAAAACACGGTTTGTGTAATTTAAAAAATAATGTAAAGGCTTAAAGCAATAAAAATAATATTTATAAAATATAACCTACATTGGTTACATAATGCTATTATTTTATACTTTATGTTACCCTTAGTTACAAATTGTAACCTGATAATTTTCATTTTTACATACATAACAATATATTTAAAATAAAAATCTATTCACTTATATCTTTGTAAGTTGTATTGGTCATAACAAAATAATTTTGTTAAATACGTTTTAAGAAATTTAAACATAATTAAAATAGATAAATGTTATTAGAAAAATTTCAGACACAATCAAATTTTTCTTTAAATTTTTATTTCCAAAATTTTGGTCATTTTCATGCCATTTAAATTATAAAAAATCTGTATATATATAATATTTTCTATTGCTTACATAGATATGTCAAGAATAAACTAAAATGAGACTGAAAGATTGTAATGCAGTCTCAGTTAAGTGTACTATATGTATAAATAAAAATAGATCATGGGAGTTGCTATGCATTAATAAATATAAAAGTAAATAATGTCTTACCACAGAAGTTGGAGTAACAGAGTCTGTTTTAATGATTTCATCTTCAACTGGTTCCTTCTCTGCACTTGTGGTCGTAATAATATTATAAAAAATATAAATAAAGAGAACTAAACACTGATAATTTTTAGGCCTATCCATTTCTTAATGCTTTAGACTGTAGTTAAAATTACACACTGCAATCTTGATTTCCGAATCAAGGGACGAATAATTGTTTCAATATTAGAACGGCATACCTAACCTAAATGAGACTCAACTAATAAATGAGCGACGGCACGTGTGCATAATGCACAAGAAAAGAATCAATCTAGTAAGTGAAAAACTTGGTTTCAAGGAAATATCATAACTTCATAGAACCAGGCACAGACAACGGTGCAATAAACAACACTGCTGAAGCTCACTGAGCTTAGTGAGCTTGTGTATCTTCTTTTCCCTTTACTCCCAGATGTGAAAAGGGTATACAGGATGGTATTGCCACCTCAAGAATTTCATTACAATTAAATACTCAGTAGGAAACAGGAATCGAAAATAGGCCATGGATTGTATATAATAAACTTTAAACGAATATACCAAGCACCCTGTATAATCATTTTTATATTGTGATGACTGTCACTAATAACACATTGGAATTACAGGTAGAAAATTTCAAACAAGATTTAAAAAATATATACAAGCAGTGAAATCAAACAACAAAATAATACAAAAATCAGCTTTCCATAAATCACAATTAGTTACACCAGAGAGGAACGGATATCCGTTCATCTATGGTTACACCAATATGACACATAATATTCTGACCATATTGGATTATTAACAAAAAGGAAGAACGTTCGACACCAAATAAGAATTCCAAATTTATGCTCACTCTCAAAATTGACAAAAACAATGTATTAAACACTTCACAAATTGAAACACACAATCCAATATATGACAATTCATGCAAGAAAGTAATAAAACCTGCTAACACACTCCACCAATTTAAACTATCATCTGTTATTTATTTACATTTAAATATTAATTTTATCAGAATATGTTAAATATGTACCGGTATGTGTATTTCTTGATGATGGATAATGCCCTATGTCGAAAAATAAAAATGATTTTAAAAGTAATAATTAATTGTGAGCGATGGTCGGTGGATGTAGGGCTCTCCGCTTGGATTAACGCGGATTAACCAGTTCGTAATTCAGAAGCAAAAGTGGTTCGGATCGCACGTTAAACTGTAGGTCCCTAGATGACATTGACTGTTAGGCTATTAATTGAGGGAATTTCTAAAATTTTGACCGAAACAAAAACATGTTTACCGGTTACTCCTAACAGTTATTTTATAAACACACCCACACAGTAAAAATCTTGTTAAAAAATTATTACAGGAAGTAATATTTTGTACCGAAAAACGTTGTTGACCAGGACAAAATTATGTTTATCGGGTACTTCTAATGTACCGAAGTCAACCAAATTTTTTGTGCACAATTCGCTTGTAAACACACACACTGCATGTAAAAATCTTGTTCAAAAATATTTACCCGAAGTGGTATTTTGTACCAAAAAACATGGTTGACCGGTACAAAATCATGTTCACTGGGTACTTCTAATGTACCAATTGTAAAACAAAATTGTAAGAGATATCCAAAATCTTAAATTGTAACTGCTATGGATTTTTTATTTTAAAAATTTTTGTTAACTTGAAAAAAAGTTTTCCCGCCATTTTTCAAATATGGATGTAAACTTAATTTTTTCTTATAGAACACGAACACACTATATTTTACAAAGCATTCCGGTATAAAATATAATTTTAATACAGTTTTATTCTTGTGCATTTTTAAATGAACCTAACCGTTTTGAAGATAATAATGGTTATAGTTGTAAGATGTCGGCATGAGGGTCAGTTTTCGATGTAAGCGTGCCAGCTGTTTTATTAGAAAATTATAAGAGATATGAACAAAATAATGACTCTGCCTTCATTTTGTTATTTAAAATATTTTGGTTCATTTGAATAAAACACATTTCCCGCGGTTTTTCTAATATGACCACCAACATAATTCTTTCTTATGGAACACCCTGAATTTATGATGCATTCTGGTATAAATGGTAATTTTATGGCGGTTTTACTCTCGTTTATTTTTCCATAAACTTAAGCATTTTATCATTAAATTACTATTGTTTTAACACTAAACATTGCTGACTAATAAAAATAACCTGTTTTTATGAATTACTGAAACAGCTGTTTAACAATGTACACGGTCTACTTCAAATCTACCTCATGGTCAAGTCGATGTAGGTACTAGCGTGTTTTTCATGTGCTATTTTATTTTAATGAAAGTAAGTTATTGCAAACTACGTATTTTAAGTTTTGTTTCAATATTAAGTAAATATAGAATTTGAGCTAAAATGGAGTATACCAATCAGGAAAAGCTATACATGCGGTTGAATGTTTTTTCAATAGTAATAAAAATTCTACTCTAGCAACTCAAGTGTAAGCAGAACGTTTTACAAATAGACAAATTCCAAGTCGAAAACTTATTTCTAGAATTATGAAAAACTTAAATAATTTTGGTTCATTCACGGTGAAACGTAAACCACGTGAATCAAAAATAACAGAAGAAGAAGATGAAACCCTAATTTTAGCATGTGTTGAATCAAATCCGAAAATCAGTATAAGACACATATCTCTCTCTGATGTTAGAAATTCCATATTATGGAGTGCAAAAGGTTTAAAAAAAACATAAGTACCACTATTACACAGGTATACTCCAGTTCAAACGTTGCAAGTTGGTGATGATGCTCGCAGATTTGTGTTTTTGAGTGGCTTTTAACTAAGGCTGAGCGATTAAACTCTTTCTATGCTCACATTATTTGGACAAACGAAGTGAACTTCTCCAATAGGGCATGTTCAACCGGAAAAATAATCATTACTGGTCCCAAGAAAACCCATTACATTTAGTGGAAACCTGTCCTCAGCAAAGATTTTCAATTAACTGTTGGTGCGCTCTACTAAGTTCCAATGTTCTTGCAATTCGATTTTATGATGGGAATTTAAATAGCCCTAGGTACATTGAGTTCCTGTTAGAGGCTCTAGCAGATTGTTTGGAAGATTTTCCTCTTACACAGAGGCAAATTCTGTATTTTCAGCAAGACGGGGCGGGGCCGCTCCTCATAACACTGATGAAGTGGTGGACTTATTAAATTTGTACTTCCTAAACTAGTGGATAGGACACAATGGACCCATTAAGTGGGCAGCTCGTTCCCCAGATCTTACCTCATTAGATTTTTTTTCTTATGGGGCTATGTGAAAAATGAAGTGTATAAAAATAAGTGTGCGCCTGTTAAATGAAATTCGGGAGAAAGTTGATGTCACCATAAGAACGATCCCATGAGACATTATAAGAAATGCAACAAAGAGTGTTTTTAAAAGAGCTCGTATTTGTCTGGAACAAAGTGGATTTCATTTTGAACACTATTTGTAGGAAATAAAAACATTAAGGCCAAACAGTGAACCCTAAATTTTTAAACATATCTTGGTAAATAATGAATGTACAATCAATCTCTTTTGGTTTCTAAGGTTGACTCATATGCAACAATAACTTTTTTTTTTGTTGAAACCATATCTCTTATTTATTTTTACCTTAAGCACATATTAAAGCTGTTATCTCTATATATAAAATTGAATGTATGTATGTATGTCTGTCTGTATGTCCTTTATGCGTTGCCAAACTACTCATCCGATCGCCATGAAATTTTAGGAAGTTGCTCTACTTGTGTCCGGGAAGGTTTTAGTGAAAAAATATTTTCGAAAACCCGATAAGTTTCCATTTTATGGCGTTTTAAATTTCTAATGTTAACCTTATGGAGAGTAAGTTTGTTTACAAATTGTCTACAATGGAAACATTTGCTTTCTTAGCTACAACTGATTGGTTTACTTTCCATTAGCAATACCGTATGCTTTACTATCCAATGCCATCTGAATCATTCAATAATGAAAAACTATGAAGTAAATGTGTACTGTAAAAAATGAACAGCTTTATTCATCACGTTAATAGTTTTCGGTTTTGGGGGATTATGTGTTTACATTTTTATTTTCTGTCTGATTAAAATCACGTGTTTATATGATAATTACAATGTTTATATTATTACGTTTATTATAATAATCAGCTGTTGTATATCTTTCCTATAAAAGCCGTATTACAGTTAGTTTTGGTTTGGGTTTGGATTGGATTTGAAAATTGTGAATTAATCCACTCAGATTTATTTGTTTTATGGGAATGTTATTAATATATCTTATAATTTCAATGTTGTTATTCACTATGCCGCGACCCAGAATATACTGTATAACCTTTCACAATGAAACCGTAATGCTATTCGATTTCAGAACTTGGCCAATCTTAAAGTTAGTACGTATTTACTGTCAGCCTTTACGAAGTTCGCCGGGTCAGCTAGTCATCTATAAAACGGATAAAAACACAATACAAGAGTAAAACCGTCTTAAAAATACATTTTATACCGGAATTCATCATAAAATACAGAATGTTCTATAAGACAAATTTAAGTTGACGGCCACATTGAAAAAATGGCAGTATTTTTGTAATCAACCGAAATTAAAAAAATCCAATGTATTTACATGTTTTCCATATCTCTTATAACTTTTGAATAAAACAACTGGCAGGCTTACACCGAAAACTTGCCCTCATGCCGACATTTTACAACTTTAACCTTTATTATCCTCAAAACGGTTAGGTTTATTGAAAAATGCACAAGAATAAAACTGTATTAAAATTACATTTTATACCGGAATACATCGTAAAATATAGGGTGTTCTATAAGAAAAATTAAAGTTTTCAGCCATATTGGAAAAATGGCGGGAAAATGGGGTTTTTCAAGTCAACAAAAGTCTTTAAAATAAAAATCCATGGCAGTTACAATTTAAGATTTTTGGATATCTCTTACAACCTTCGAATAAAACAGCTGGCACACTTATATTAATAACCCTGTATATACTTATACAACTTTACTTGATTACTTTAATGACTATATTGTTTTTGGCCTCTGGGCACCTAAAGACAAAAAATAACATGTTCGTGGTCTTATGTCTTACCATGAGACCTACGGTAATAGCTTCTTCCCTATGGGAAATTCGCTAAAAAGATTTTTTTTAATTTCAAAGCCTTTTGAACTTTTAGAACCATCAAGTTTACAGAACTATGGGTGGTGTTCTCATATTATTTGGGACCTTAAAATCTATAAACCACAAAATTTTAAACAAATTGTTAGAGCGGATTTGGAGAAATTTGTAATTTTTACATTTTTTACCTATAGAAATTAAAAACTAAAAAAATAATAAAATGCTCTGGAGATTTATGGCCAAAGTGTAACTGTGTACCTCATCTAATACAAATCGGACAATCAGTGTAGTCTTGGGGTTTATACACAGACAGACATACATCAGTCCGAAAACCACTTTTTAAAATTCAGGAAGCCTTAAAAGGGATAAATCCACTCTTAACTCAAATTTTAAAATTTTGACAAAAATAAACTTTTTCCATACACTATGTATAAGGGGAGAATGTCACGATGAGAATAAAAAGGTGTTGAACATATAAAAATTATTTTTTGCAAAAAAATGAAGATTTAAGACAAATTTAACAATTCTTCACTTTTGAAAAAAAAACTCAAATAAAAAACAAACAAGATTGACACTTTCATAACACAAGGTTCATGCAGTACATCCAAAGCAGGTGATTTTCCATTGTTGCAGAGGATATTACCAAGGAGTTTTTAAGTTGTTGTATTGTTGTTAAGGAGGTACAACATTTTTTTATGTTGTAAAATGTTATGGGTGCTGGTTATACTACTCTGCTAATCTCGGTTGAATAATAAACTTCCCACATAGATACCTTTGATGATCTGAGGGAGAGGTTTTAAAATTGGAAGTTGAGTAACAATCTTGTTACGGGACAGAATAGATTAAGGTATGTCATTTACCCATCTCATTCATTCATTTGGCCAAAATTTATTCTGACTGAGGCTAAAGAGCCAGGTGAATTATTGTTATCAGACATTATATGAATATGATGTACGATATGTGTAATAATTGTAAATAAATCTAAATTTACACAAGAAATAAAATATTGAAAAAGTACATATTTATTATAATTTTTGTTTATTACAAGTTTATGTACTGGGTTTTTTAACACTATTTATTTGGACTGCACCCATGAGATATTCGTTAAGCTTTGAATTTGATTTTATAATAGTTTTGTGTGTTAGTATTTCTTCATTTTGTTTATTCATCTTAATTTCTTTTTTTGATACATTTTTCAATTGTGGCTGTTCTTCCTGGATTATATCTTCATTTGCTTGACACGCCACCGATTTCCTGTTGTCTTTTAGTGAACCTTTTCTTTTAGCTAATAGTACAGAATCTCGATGACTGAGACATGATTTACTTGTTGTCATGATGCTTCGAAATGGTTGTTGGTTTGAAGGCATTAAACTTGCATGATAGTCACATAAAAATTGTATTGAATTTGATTCTTGATTATTACACAAGTCACATTTTAATTCCTCATTCACCTTTTCTTTGGAAGAGTTAATCCTTTGTAATGCCAAAACAAGTGAATCTTGATGTTCTTTCAAAGTGTTATGGTCTTTTTTGGAAGATGGAAAAGTGTTGGTTTCCTCTTGGGAAACTGAATTGTGAGTTTGATTAGATCCTGTCAAAGACACAGACTGAATTTTAGATAATTTATGTGAAATCATTGTAAGAGAATCTTTATGCAACGAAGCCATGAGTAAGGGTGGTAGAGGATGATCAGTAACATTACTATGAGCACTCAGTTTACTTGTTTTGGAAGAAATTCTCTTATGTGTAAGTTCAATAGAGTCTTTTAATGTAAGCAATGTACTTCTTGGAGTAAAATTTGTGTGGGGGTAATCTAAAGGTATTTGGGGCAAGAGGCTGTCCAAATCATCATTTACTTCTGGAACATTCTTCAAAACCCTCTGCAATGCAGCATTATTTGGAAAATTATGGTCTGATGGTGATTGTAACTGTGGCAGTTTCCCAGTACGATCCCTTAAATTGTCATGTTTATTTGAAATATGTTCTGAGAACCCCTCAGTCAGATTGTAACTTTTATCTAACGATTTGGTTATTGAAACCCTTTTGTTTTTATGAGAAATTCCCATACAAGATTTTGACTTGTATACTTTATTTGCTAATTGAATACTTATTTCACTTTCTTGATGTGGTTTATCTATAGTAAAAGCTAATGGTGGGTTTTCATCAATTTTTAAATTTTTTAACCTGTAGAAATGTTTATATTCAGAAAATCGTTTCCTTATATCATCTCGTAGATTCAGTTTTGATTGGTTGCTCTGCTCTTCTTTACTATCATACAAAGATTCATCATCATTAGGATAAGCAAAAATCTCTTCAGGGCGAATTTCATCCCAAAGGTCTTTATTTCGATCATCACTCTCTATCTTTTTGATTGGCAATGATTGATGGGCTAAATTGGTGAAGTAATTTATATCATCTGTTAACTGGTTTACGGCTTTAGTTAACTGATTTGGGCTCTCTTCTACAACGTTATACAGCAACATTTCTTCCTGTGGTTGTTTGCTTTGGTTAAACTCATAAGCCATCTTAAGTCGCTTTTGGAAGACTTTCCTTTGGAGATAGCATTCTATAACAGAAGCTGGACTGTTCCAAAACTTTAGGGGCGGTACTTCCTTGACAAAAAAGTATATTTTAGACATGCGTTTATTGTATTAGGCAATGGTCTTCTAAAGAAAAAAAGTAAATACAGTACTGTAGTTTTTATTACAAAACCCAAAATTAATTTATACTGTGAAATCCTTTATTATATTTAGGGAACTTGATTACCAGATGCTTTGAATTTGTTCATTGAGTATAGAAATTTCACAAATAAAAATAATTTAATAATTTTTTAGAGTTTTTTAACATGCAGCTATTTTAAAAACGTTTGGAGGGAGTGATCTTATAATGATGACAAAATTTAATTAGAACACTTTTAATTAAAATTGGTTGCCTATGTGATGTAACTTTGACATTATTTAATAGCAAAAAACCTAGTCATTAGTTGTTTTCAATTTGCTTACTTAGTAGGGTCATGTAAAACCACTGTCCAGTGTCACCCTTCTGGTCTTGAGGGGGGGTTTCTAGTATAATAATGTATATTTTATAACTCACAAATAACGATATTCTTCCTGTGACTGTTTTGTGGTAAGAGGAGCACTATTTTCAAAATCATGAAAGCATATATCATGAAAGATTATTTTCTGTGTATTTCTCCTTTTAGCTTACCCTTTCAAAAGGAGCCCTCCTTTTAAACAAACAAGAAGAAAGTCATGACTATGGAAGGTTTATGTAAGGTTAAGGTGCCTCATTTTTAACCTGTATAATAGTTTGGACCATAAGTTCAACTTATCATATCACTTTAACCTTTCATTAGGTTTCTAGATAAGAAAATCTGTGTATAAAGATTATTCATAAAGTTTAAGCTGGGTAACTGTATGTGCACTATTACTACATTTACTTACTAAGTAATAAGTTCTGGCATGAGATGTAAAAGGAATTACACTGCCCATCAGTAGGCCTACATTATCCCCATAATTTAGCACATCTGGAAGACTACAAAAATCCAAGTAGTTCTGAACTATTACTACTATTTTATTTAGTGCAGTTTTAGTTATGTTGAGTTAAAACATTAGACTTACCTCATACAGTTTTGTGGGATACACATGTAACCGAGGGCAGATATACAGTCTTCGAATTAACTCCTCCTCTTCTTTAGCTGTCAGAAACGTTTTCCTTGATATAGGATCCGGAAAAGTGTACTGTTTACAAGTCATTGCATGAAAAAATAAAAAATTGTATTCAGTAAATAAACATCTATGTACTAGTGATTGAATGATGGCGTGTAACACTATCGTTAATAACTAAAGCTGATACATCACCAATATTATAGAAGCAGGAATAAGGTTGTAATGTACACTTAACTTTCAGGTGTCTGTTTTAACAATTAAAATTTAGGGGGTATTAAACAAATTCAAAGCAATGATACTTCTTTTGTATATTGATGACATTTGTTCATTTTTTGTTTTGATGATATTTAAAACAGTTATTTACAACTTGAAATTATAAATTCTATTTGGGTAGCCCATTTTAACTATGAAGGACAATTTATATTGAGAATGTATAAAATTTGACAAAAGTATTCAATGGTCCACACAGAGAGTTGTCAAAAAAAGTATTAATCTTCCAAATATAAAACTACAGTTTCTGGAAAATCAATTATGCGGTAACCTTATTTCAGCCCCACTGTTAACAAAATTGTATAAGATAAACCAATACATTGATAGTAAGGAGATGTATAAACCACACTGAGAAAAGCTCTTAACTTTCTTATTAAAACAGTATATTCTTTTAAGTAAATAAATATATATATAAATGCAAACCATAGCAGTACACTGTTAATGCACTAGTAATTGAAGTCACAGGCAGTTAGTTAACATTACAATTCAACACAAAGAAGCTGTCACACAGATCATTTAGAAGAAATCATTTGTAAATTTTTATTTAGCTCACATTCTTTAGCTAATAAATAAATAGAGTTTAAGACATGTATGGACATAGAAATATTGAGTATACTTTCTCTTGAGTATATTCTTCTTTTCCTTTTTCTCAAAAGTTAAAACTCTTTTGATATTTATCAAAATTAAATGTATCTAAGAATATCTTTTGTTTTTGGCCCTTATAGTTATGCTAATGGCTAATTTCCCATGATGCAACATTTATATTTATGTGGAGTTATTAATATTTGATGCATGTAATTTTCTCCACAAATATGTCAATAAAGCTTATTGTCTATTGTTATACTTTATAGCACTAGTGTTGGTCTCAAATATTTTATATAACATTCAAAACTTACTGCTAGAACATTTTATCTATGAGTTTAACTCATTCCTGTCTAAGTACGCACATTGCACGTCCGCGTATTTCGCTAGACAGATGTCTGAGGATGTACGCTGTACGTACACGGGGCGGTTATGAGCAAACAATGTGCGTTGCCTGCCCATATTTTGATGTAGTTCTTTTTTCCTCCACTAGGTGTGGTAGTTCATTCCTCATCAAATAGATAGTGTTGGCACCCTCTTTTAAATCATCGTATTTAGTGTCCAATGTTCCGTGTTGACAGTAAAATTATTTTCTCGTTTGCAAAATCTGTACAGCGATTGTATTTATTGATAAGAGTACAGTAATAATGATTATTTTTTAAAGATTTATCATTAACTATTTATTACTGCAAGTAACTAGAAGTAGATGTTCCAAGTGAAGTAAAGTATATATATATATTTCTTTTGCTAAAAGTGATGGTATATGCAGTTAAAGGGTATAAGTAACAGGGTAAAGAAATCAAAACGTATAATTCATGAAGTTACTGTTAAATCTATCAAGCTAATAGTGACACGCAGTGAACAAGGATTGATTTTAGTTCAGACCCGAGGGTCTTAAAAGTCAACCAGTCTGTCCGATGGGAATGGTTTAATAAAGGAAGATTATAGTCTATAGGGAATCTGGATACAATAAACAGCACTGCCAGCAGTTCCATAAAAATATTTATAATATTTACCTGAACAAGTTTGGCACTAAGATTACAAAGTGTAGTTAAAGGTTTGAATACAATGCTTCTTAATTCTCACTTAATATTGTTAAATACAGCAGATGTAAATGTTTACAATTAAGTAATTATTTATAAATAAGTAGCTCCATAATATTTCATAATATCACCAGAACAGCATTACAGACAGTTGTTTGTTTAACAAAGCGATCGAGCCAGAAATATTAATGTTTTGATATAGATATGTCTTAGCTCTGGAGGGGTATTGGAAATCTGTCAGACCAAAATTTGAAACGGTGACGTCATATGCTTAGTGACATGGCTCTAAGGACAGCTTTTTATAAGCACTGAAAACATTTCCTTTAGACTTATCCATGATATATTATTTCCCACAGGAAAGTAAATACAATAATTTTTGACATGGATGTCTTAGCTCTCTGGGGGGGTTGGCAATTTGTAAGATGGAAAACAACCGTTTTCCATAGAAACTACAAGATCCATTTTATTTAATTTTTAATATAAAAGAATAAGAACAACTGTTTAGAAGAACTGAGAACATTCCCTGTAGACATATCCATGATCTAACCTATTTCCCACAGGGAAGTACAAACATTTTGACATGGATATGTCTTAGCTCTTGGTGGATGTTGGTGATTTTTAAGATGGAAAACATGTAACAGATTTCCATAGAAATTACTAGAGCTATTGTATTGAATTTTTAATATAAATGAATAAGAACAGTTGTTTAGATGAACTAAAGCCAGTCCCTTTTGACATATCCATGATCTAACCTATTTCCCACAGGGAAGTAAATAAAAAACATTTTTTAGACATTTTCCTAATATAAATCCAGAGCAGAAGAGGTTGATCTTAAATTAATTTATTTCATGTATAAAATGTACATACTGTTTGTATTTTTATTGCAAACTTTTCCATAATGAGAGTCTAGGGAAAAATTTATTGTTTTCAGTAAGATGAAATATAATTAATAAAAATTAAATGAATTTTCCCAAAGTCATAAAAGAGTGAATTTCTAATCAGTAAGTAAAGATATCAAAATGTATAATATGAGCTAGCAGCAGTAGCATGATGATTGTTAATAGACAATTGCAGCTATTGTGTGAGATAGACCATATATTATGATTGAGGTATATGCTGGATGGGATTAACATATCCTGGTACTGGTATCTTGGTACTGGTTGAACTCTAATCCGTACTATAATCACTAACTGCTCTCTTTTTTTTAATTTCTTTAACACATTATTAAAACCTGCATACTTTTCTAGAAAATGCTTTTATGATTTGTATGTAAAATAACCACTATAAATTGAATTCAGTCTTTAAATCTTTTGGAAATTCTCATTTCTAATGATTGTTTTGTTTTAAAAGTTATAATTATGTCACATTTTATAAATATGCAAATAACAAGTAACAACTTTAACGTTTATATCACAATCAGTCTTAAGCTAACAACCATATATTCTTCTCAATATGAGAAACCAACAGAAAAATTCAAATGATGAGTTTGAATATTTCTATGGAAATGAATGCTAAGAAGCTATTGAATGAGTGTAAGTGTCTGGGGCTGAGCTTGGCAGAGACAAGTAAGGGGCAAAATCCTCAGTTTCAGATTTGAACTCAATCGAGTTGACGTGGACAGGAAATGTATCCCGGGGCCGTTTGGCCTTGACCACGATGGGTTTATGTTTGCGGCGTGTGAGTCGCAGCGGTGGTAAGTCTATGTCCGGGTTGTTGACTAGAGTCAGTAGATACACTGACAACTCACGCCACCATATGCGCGGTGTGTGGCTCACCGAGGGAGTTCCATCATGGGCCAGATGGTGGGCGTAGCGGGGACAGTCCTTGGCGGAGGGAGCGTGCACATCTCTCAGCAAAGACGCGCGGGTGGGCGCAGCAATGCGATCCATCTCTACCTGTGTAAGCTCAGGGTCAGAATAATGCTAGATACAAACACTAAAAGGCAGCTCCATGTCTAATACATTTCATGTTTAATAATTGATTTTGAGTTATGGCAGCCAGGATAGGCAACAGGGAATTCCCTGGATGATGCATCATAACTGACTTTTCAGATGACTAAAAATATATAATCATCTGAAAAGAAACCGTAATAACTGTATCTTTTCTCCGTGCGTGTTTTGTTTCATTCAAGATGACGACAGACCTTGAATGGATATATATATATATATATATATATATATATATTTGATCTATATAGTTCATTTGTAAGGAATACTGTTATATTAAGTAAAGTTAAAATAATTAACTTGAAAATGGCCTTTAAAGGTTGAAACATGTTGTTTAAATAAAATAATGTTTATCAAGGATACTCAGTTAATTATTTTAACTTTACTTATATATAATATATATATTTGTCATATTATGTACGGTAATCAAGTTTGACTTCTAGCAAGGAATTGGTAATCTTAAAACCTAGATAGGCCTAATTATTTTTTTCAACTGCATTCCGTATGGATTGAGATTGTTTTTATACTGTTTTAAATGGGTATTTTAATTACTGCTATTGTGTGGTGTGGGAAAAATATAAACCTAGGAAGTAGAATACCCTCGTCACAGCAGACCTGCGTACTCAGCGAATTTCCAAATCAATAATATAATAATAATAATATATGACAAGTTTTATAAAAATCTGTCCACAAACATGAGACTTATTTGCCTATTCTCCATAGAAAGATCAACATGGGAGAGAGTGTGCAGGTTAGCTGCTGTGAGGAACATTGAAAGTAGTAATTTAATATCATTTAAATATCAAGTTTTATCCAAAAATATAGATTAATATAGGAAATATTAATTTTTCCCTATCCACCATAAGATTAACATTGGAGCCCCACAATACAACGTACTGTGTTTGATTTTTTAATATCTCGGTAACCGTTGGAGATAGAGAATAACTTTAAGGAACTTAATTGTGTAGTTTTTTAAGTTGATTCCAATGGTGAAAAATGAAATTAGAAATTTTTAAAAACTACATGTGAAAAACGCAAAATACCCCATTTTGGGGTACAAAACCCCCCATACTACCCGTTCCCATTGACCGATATGTCTGGTTTACAAACTCGTCCGAGCATTTGTAGGAATACACATCTCTACCATATTTGGTTTCGATTGGACCATTTTTACGAGAGTTATCGTGTTAACAGACACACACACACACACACACACACACACACATATATACATATAAACATATAAATTTTAACGACTATTGTTTTTGGTCTCTGGACACCTAAAGAAGAAAAAAATAACATGGTCCTGGGCTCAACTCTTGCCATGAGACCTAAGGTAATAGCTACTTCCCTATGGTAAATTCGCTAAAACGATGTCAAAGTTGAATAATTAGTACACTATTTTTTAAGCAATTGTATTTTGTCATGCACTGTTTATTTTACCAAACATTACGTACGAAACATTAAAGAGGATTATAATTGATTAAAGATTAAATTATTAATTTGATGAAGAGGTGAAGCAAAATTTTATAACTGCACCTCACATATGGGTGGTCTGTCTGTGGATATATTCCAAGCCGCCATATCCTGGAATGAGTTCTGGCAAATGTCAGGATAGTTCCCAAAAAGAGCCATACCTCACAAGACAAGGGGAAGATAGATGAAATAGAAGGCGTAGATCAGAGTAAATAATGAGGAGATAAGTTCAATATTATTGAAAAAAACATTCTAAGAGAGCCAAAATGTATAATCTATTACTATCTTACATGGTACTTTAATCTATCTCCTCTTACTATGCATTACTACTATTACTATGCATGTGCACTTATACGTAATAATATGCAGGTTTATAAGATATTAACTTGTTTATACAACTTACCTTGACTTTAGTTTTGCTCTTTTCAAAGGAGTCGGAGCGGGCTTGCAGTGCGGCCAATGCTGCCTTGGCTCGAGCTGTCTGTCCCGCTGTCTTGGCTTTGGGTGTAGCATCTGGTCGTCCAAACAGCCCTCGTGCTTCTGCCATTTGAATCATGTATTTAGGGTCCAGTCGGGTTATTTCCTGTATAAAAAATCAGTATTTTTGAATTTTACAAAAAATCAAAACAGAGTTCTAAGAAACCAGGACTTCTACAATACCATTAATGGGAGCATGGAAAATTTTATACATCACGAAGAATTAAATACACAACCATTGCAATTATTACATTTTCAACATTTTTTTGCAATTGGATTTCAGCACTATTCCTGCTATGACACCTGCAACTGGGCCTGCGGGTAGAAACAGAGAGTTAAGCAAGTGTTTGTTATTGATGTGAGTACCTCCCACAAGTTTCAATTAATTGAATTAATTGCTGATGTGTTCAATCTGAAACATACGAGTCAACTTACCGTCAGAGGGCTCGAAATACAAAGAAAAACCATTTTTTTCATTGAGGGGACAAACCAAAATAATCAACAAACCAAAAATTACATTTATACAAACTCAAGTTAAAAATTATTGACAAAAATTATAGTTTCTTCTTATACATGAACCATCGCTAGCGTATGACAGATATATTTGCACATGTTATTTTCACCAAGAGTGGCAAATGGGTATATCCGCCATTTTCATTCTTTGTCGCTTGTCTCTTTGTCTGCTCCCACTTTGACGTAGCTTCGCCCACGCATCTGAGACCACTGTATCCCTTAAGCGGAGGAGCAGTGAAAAAAATAATAATTTGAACAAAAATGTGGGGATTTTCAGTGGAACTATACCATTTTTGAACAAATCTATATAAAACAAATATAATATAATAATAATTATAACAAAAATAATTTCCCCCTATACTAAAATAGCTAGCACAGGGTTAAGGAATTAAAAAGAGGAATGACAGAAAAATAGAAAGGTGTAAAAAACTTAATTAGTCGAGGTACCCATTCACTTTGGGCGTTAAATATGGCACCTCTTTTGTGGCTGTAATAGAAGCTTTGTGATTTAATAACTCTGAAATTTGGTTTTAAGTTCTGTAATGAGTGTTTTCCCCTTGTAACATAAACATATAAACCACACCCAACTTTTGAACTGTTTGATGTTTTATAAGCAGAATTATATTTTTTATTTATAGGCTTAAATCTCGGTCAATTTTTTTAAAGTTGAGTTTTTCTCTGACATTTTTACTATTCTTCACTACCATATAGTATTTATGATCAATTTAGCATTGCCTGTCCTATGTTTTTTTTAATATTTTATATTTTGAAAGGGATGGTGGCATCATCCTATAATCCAGCTACTTGGAGGTCACGAATTGTGGATAGTTGTGAGTGATGATTGGTGGGTGTGGTGTTCTGTTGTGTGGATTAATGTTCGCACTATTGAATACTACGTTAATCCGCAAAGACCATCCTCATAATTAGACCAATTCATAATTCAGAGGCTGTGGTTCGGATTCCACGTTAAACTGTAGGTCCCTTAGTTGCCATCGGCTGTTGGGCTATTAATTAAAAGTCCTGGCATGATAATAAATTATTGGGGTTCTCTCACCTTGTTTTGTAGTTTTTCCCAATGGGGATTGTCACTAAAATACCTAAAGCATCCCCATTGGGAAAAACTACTAAAAAAGGTGAGAGAACCCCAATAATTTTTTATCATAATTTCCACCTAACCATAAAGAAAAACATGTCTTTCAAAAGTAAAAGTCCTGTCTATGAAACATGTCAGCCTTAGTCAGTAACAAGACTACAAGATCGCGCCACAATCATCTTACACTCAATCCTCATTCATACTTGGCTTAAAATACCTACCTTGTAGTATGGTCACCATTTCAATAATCTAATCTAATCCAATATATCAAACAAATTAGCTCAAATGGACTCAACAGTATTGCCTTATTTAGAACCATCATTAAAGTGACTGTGCCAATATGAAACACCTACCCTAACCTACCTCACCTCACTAAGGCCCTCTCCACCTAAACAATACTAATCTGGTTAGCAGAATAAAAACATTAACCACTCTCTCTTCATACTTTTCTAATTTGTATGGCAATAATTTCTGTTTGATATATTTACAAAAATATTTTATTAATTATACAGTAATATTAATACCTTGCGCTTGATGACAGCAATGTATGTCCCCTCACTCACTAAGTCCAGACAATTATCCAGATTTGGGCAAAGATCAGGGATGTCAGCAATCTCAAATAGATCTGATGGAGGAATCTAAAAAGTAAAAAAATATTTCAAAATATTCCTTGTTTAAATTTTTTTAATGTTGTTATAATTTTGATTTCAAAAGTGTTTAACACGTTTGCGATGGAAGTGAAAATGCCGACTTTTTTACTTGGCGGAGCAAATATATATAATAAATAACCAAAATTCGTACTTTGGGTTTTTTTAAATTTCGCTTTGTTTTGATGGAAAAAGTACGCTGTTATCATGAACATGTACTCAATCGGGTACACACGTACTAAGGTCTCCTGCTAGGGGAGAAAAAATCTTTCATCTATGTTTAGTGTGGCCATTAGAATACACAAGTAAGAGGAAACAGCACTCACCTGAATACTTTGTGTGGGGGAAGGCAGTGGCAGAGACAGTTCCTCATCCACCTTGATGCTTGGAACATCTGCTGAGGCTTCGCTCACCTCCGTTTGCTCCCTTCGCTCCCTTTCCTGGGTCTCACCTTGAGCTCGGCGCATCTCCTCTAAATGTACCTCGCGAGCATAGTTGTTCAACTCATTCACAAGGTTGTTCGCCATCTCCTCATTTTCACAATGGAATCGTGAATGTGTCTCGTACACGATGAACTGGATCTATAGACACAGATAAATGTTATGACAGAAATACAGTAAGATAAAAAAGGTAAAGACCTTCCCAGTGAAACAGGAGAAGGTATTTTTAAATTTTGAATGCACGACTCCATGAATGAAGGGGTTCACAAGTGTAAAAAATTTTTATTTATGTTCTAGCCAGCTGATTCGTTTCAGTACAAAGAGATAAGATAGTTTGTTGTTATGAAGTATAAAATCTCTAATTTGAAATAAGTAGTAATTAATATATAAAGTATAATCTTCATGCATACTCGATCTAGTTGAAACAATACCAATTCCTATTATTTTTATGCAAAATAAATTACTATCCTATACCTACAACATCTCACAGTGCAAGCCTGTAATTCTGATTCAACGTTTCACTTTGTTTGGTATACCTGGGGCTTGGACATACCACGGCGCAACGTGTCTCTCTGATCTCGCAGGAACTTGTTGATGTTGTCACCCTGAGGGGCTGAAGCGAAGTCGTCATTAGTGAGCTGCTGGAGTATCTGAAGATCTCCCCCTCGTGCGACAGCAAGATCCACAGGATCCACTACCTTCAATAAGTGTGTCTTGTTACTACACTCAATATGCTACCTTTACTTTCTTAATTCTTCCTTTACTGAAAAATGCACCTTATATTCTCCTTTTCAGAAATTTAGAGGTTTTGTGATTATTTTAAAATTTGAACTGCTTATAGGATTCTATGAGTTAGCAACATTTTAGTCACAAAAGACAAGTTTTCCTGGTAATTTTTAGGCTAGGGCTATTAGGTACTCATATTTTAGTGGCAGTCAAAACAAAAAAATCTGATTTATTATGGTAAAACAGAATCACATTGTATTTTTGAGAATAAATCTCTTTTTTTAGTCCATTTAAATATGGTAATTGATTACCAGACTCCTACGCACCGAGCTGTTGGTGTTGGGTGGTGTTGCTAGAACTGCAATCACATTGTCCAACACTCTGCTCTCTGGTGACAATGAAGCAAAATTTTCTGAGAAAACATGAGCATTCTTCACGCCCAACCCTTTCAGATACTGCTCACACGCCTCTTTCCTGTAAGAAAAGAACAACTACACAGTCACTTGTCACAGTCACAGTAGATTGTGTTACATCTACAGCATTAATTGATTTGTTACTAAATTACTTAGTTAAGAAAGAGTATTTGTTTGTATTTGTTTACCCCCATAGCAGCAGACCTGTGCGTCAGTGAATAAATTCCATACATTTATTAAGTAGTATTAAGTAGTAAGTAGTATTAAGTAGTGTACTTGAGATGATGAAAATTAAGCTTGAGAAGATGCAGAGAGGGGCGATCGCCCCCCTCCTGAGCTTGGATTCTTATATACTTTTTTATAAAAAAATATTGTGGTTATTTTAACGAGCATCTCGTTTACTCTGTTAAAGTTAAAAATATTCTTCATCATCAATTAATTAATTTAATTTTATGAATTTTCCAAACTGTTTATTAACATGTTTCATTAACAGTTAATGGGAGAAGTATATCATTCTGACGATGCATGACATTTTTCTGCACTGTTGCAAACTAGCTCGTTCCTATGCTGATTAAAAGGTTCAAAGAAAAATTGTACTGTTATAAATATTTACTAAAAACCTTTTTACTCAGTATTTTTGCAGAGTTAACATTAACAACTATATTTAGACTTTAATAATACAGTTACTGAATTTCTTTTTCCATTTATTTGTTTTTGTTTTTCCACCTGCATCTTATAACTGATTGTGGATGCATGAATATGATTTTTCACTAGATTATCTACCTATATCCAGCACCAAACACAAGTAGAGATTCAATCTTGTCATTGTTGATGAGTAAATTGGCGAAGTAGGCCATCGTGATAGGAGAGTTGATGTGAGTCTGAGCCACCTTGCCACTGAGCGCATGGTTCTTGAGTAACTGAGCCATGATTGCAGGACCCAGGCAAAATGTTCTCTCCTACAGAGTTACAACCACATAATTTCTCAATTGTATATTTTATAAAAATTCCGAATATGTCAAAATTATACTAATATTACAGGATCAAATTAAAAAGAGAAATTACTAAGTCTATGGTAATTCATCACTCATATAAAACTTATAACATGGCAGCATTAGTCATTAACGAGATCGTACCACAATCATCTTATATTAATTTCTCATTCAAACTTGGCTTGAACTACCTACCTATTGGGTTGGGCTGCCATTTCAGTCAAGGGTATCAAATAACATAATATAGATAGACTCGAGGTAAGGTTGCAAAGATATTCTCGAAGGGATTTGTCTCAGAAACCCAAACACCAAATTCTTTGAAACTCACACATCAAAGTTAAACCACCTCTATAGAGATTCTTAGGGTTAAGTTGCTAATTTACTTGACTAAATAAACAAAGTTAATTTAAATAATTTTTGTACAAACACTCCAGAATACAAGTATCCCTATCACAGCAGACCTGTGTACTCAGCGAATTTCCAAATCAATAACATAATAATAATAATATATGACAAGTTTTATCATTATCTGTCAATAAATATGAGAGTTATTTGGCTATTCTCCTTAATATTATCATGGGAGTATATAAAAGAGTATGCAGGTGTGTTGCTGTGAGGAATGCTGAATGTAGGTGTTTCTAGGGAAACAGTTTATATTTTGACCATTATACCAAGTTTCATCAACATCTGTCTACAGTTAAAGGAGATTACCTAATCTCTATATGATTAACATAGGGAAAGAGTATGCAGGTTAACTGCCATTATAAACACATAAACTGTGATTTTTATGCACAAATGGTTGGATCTCAACCACATAAAGCTAAATATCAAGTTTCATCCAAAAATATTGATTGATAAGTGAAATATTATTTTTTTACTATAGCATAGTTATTAGCATAAGCATAGTTTATGCACTTATCATGGCAGCTAACCTGCATACTCTTTTCCCATGTTAATCATATAGGGAATAGGTAAACTCCTAGGATGAAACTTGGTATAATTGGTCAAAATAAAAATGGTTTATGCTAGAAATTCATACTTTCAGTGTTCCTCGCAGCAGCTAACCTGCTTACTCTTTCCCAAGTTAATCTTATGGAAACTAGGAAAACTCCTTTATTTATGGACAGATTTTGATGAAAATTTGTACAAATTGACAAAATAAAAATTTTTTATGCTATAAATGCCTACTTTCAGTGTTCCTCACAGCGGCAAACCTACATACTCGTTCCCATGTTAATCTTATGAAGAATATGCAAATAACTAACTCATATATTTATCAACAGATATTGATAAAACTCGACATATAATATTATTATTACATTATTGATTTGGAAATTCGCTGAGTAGGCAGGTCTGCTGCGACAGGGGTATATTTTTATTCCATAGACAATTAGAAAGAAAATTTCAAATTTCCATCGGAAATCGAATATGCAGTGATTTATCCGCTAATGAAACTTAATCAGTTTGTTAGACATAACATAAATCACCTGCATGACTATGTGGTGGTCTTGCACAAGAGGGGACTCAACCAGATCCTCCCTCACATTAGGCATGATGTGGAGAAACCGTGGCAGAAGATGGTCTGTTTTGTACGTCAAAGGTTCTAACACTTCTCTGTCTCGAGCCAACGTCTTGAATCCACAGCTATCCAGTTGAGTACAAGTGTCTTTCAAGCTGAAATATATCGTAAAATTTCTCAAGAAAAATGGCATCTTAACAATGGGTTTAAATGAGGAAATTATTGAGGTTAAAATTAGAAGCAGCTTTAAAATCAATGTAAACTTATAATAGTGGTTCACCATGCATATCTAAAAACAATTATAGAAAACAGTTTTTGGATTGACGTTATGGTAAGTTGATCATAATTTCAACTTCATCAGTCAGTTTTCTAGTCTAAGGAAGTGCTTAATGTACAAATCTTTTAAAACAGTACCTTAACTCTCCTATCATGACCACTTGAAAAGAGTCTGATTACCCACTAAAACTCACAAACAGTTAATACACTGTCAATTTCAAGTATGAAGTAGCCACCTGGACCTCTGAGAGGCTCCAACCAATACTGGAAATCAGGCTAAATATCCCAGTCCAAAGGGTTGAATGCCCCTTAGAATCAAGAATCAAAGGTGCAAAGAAACATTAAAATTAACAATTTCAAAGTGATGTTCACTTTATATAACCAAAAGAATTACCAATAATTTGACATGTTAAATGTAGCAAATAATGGTCTCAAAGAATAATAGTACAATCAGAGAGCCTCTGAAGGTCACTCCTCCAAATTGTTCAGTCGAGATATTTGTTTATAAGCTCATCCAGGAGTTGAATTCCCAGGAAAGATACTGGTGACAAGGGTAGCCTGTCACATTACATAGTCCAAGGACTTACAAGTACTGTAACAGGTTCTGTTCAATACACCCAATTTGTTAGAGTTATCTTACTAAGTGCTTTTAAATTATATTTAAAAAAATTAGGAAAAATATAACAATAACTGATATTATTAAGTACAAAGCTACCCATAACTAATAATAGTTTAACCATTTTCCAGGTTGTGGAGATCTGACCTGGTCTTGAATATGTTGACCCAGCCACTGACGATGTTTTCCTCGAGTGCGGATCGAGTGACCTGCAGGTGGTTTGGTAGCAGGTTGCTGAGGGAGTGTGCCCCACTCTTGATTCTCAGTCGAGACACTGTCGCAGCCAACTTGACCCGCAGCTGCCACAGCACTTCGTCTATCTCAAACAGACCCTGCGCCTGGAACGCAGCCTCCACCTCGGGTTCGAGTGGGTCTCGTGGAGTGAAGTCACGCTTGTACAGGTCCAAGAACAGTAGCCATACCAGGTGGCAGCGCTCCTTCAGCTGTAGGAGCATGTTAATATAGAAAATGTTGTTACTATATTTACACTGCATACCAAGTTTCTATTAATAATTCATAATTACATAAAATATTAATTTTTTTCTAACCTCCATATGAATAACATTGGGCACTCTAACAACATACTTCCAACATAAAAAAAAAATGGTTTCAATGATGATAGTTAAAATATTATCTTATAAATATAACTTAACGTTTTTCCAAAAATTTTCAAAAATAGATTTTTTGGCCATTAAGAATACCATAACTTTTGAACCAACATTTTTACATGCAGGTGGTGTCATATTATTTGTTACCCTAATATTATTATTTATTATTATATTACCCTAAGCTATATAAACTGCAGTATTTTAAAATTAACATTGTTACAGCCAGTTTTAAGAATAAAATTTCAATTTTTTAAAACTTTTTGAGGGTGTTTAGGAAATTTAAAAAAATGAAAAAAACGGGTCAGGCTATTGCGAAAGAGCACCATTGTACCAAATTAAAACTGTTTAAAGATAGGATGTAATTGTGAAGTAATTGAAAAAGAACTATATCTTTCAAGTATTCAGGTCTTACATTGGACGAAAATTTAAATTGGAATGATCATATTGGAATATTCATATCATTGTAACCATGCATAAAAAAATTAAATCTACAATCAGAATTTTTTTGTTACCTATCTTAAAAACTTTTGTTACTTTAGACCTTAATGAATATTGTACTTTGCCCTAATCGATTCAAGGTTGCAATACGGTATTCAATGTTGGGGAGGTACTTTTAAACTTTTCTTAGAAAAACTTTGGGTATCTCAAAATCATATTATTAGGTTAATCCTCAACTGCCCCTGAGAGATAGTTCTTTTTCTTTATTTTGTCACCTAAGAATACTACCAGCCCAACATCTATATGTGTTTAAAGTACTAAAAATATTTTATGTTAGGAGTGGTAACATTGGCACTGAAAATATTTTATACAAAACGTATCTTGGAACCAAATGTAAGAGCTATCCTGTACTTATCCTTGTACTATCTAATTGAAGTGAAAAAACTTTCTATATTATTATGATTCAGCAAACAAGTTCTTATTAATTTACTGAAACGATTTTCATTGATTTCTTTAAAGTTGTCTGGTAATTGGTTGAAAAAATTTGGTGCCAAAAAAGAAAAAAAAACGGTGTATATGGTAAGATTTGGTCTATGCACTGTGACATAGAATCTATTTCTAAGGTTGTCCCTAGGCCTATTGTAGTTTAGCCTGTTACCACTTTTACAATAAAACTTTAAAAACATATAAGTTCCTGAGAGGTAAAACATTGAGGTCCTTAAATAGTGGCTCTGCATGTGCTTAACAGGTTTTTTTATACAAGTCTTATAAAATGTTTTTGAATAATCACTAAGTTAATGGTTTCGTGGTTGAGAAATATGTCCCTCCCCATATTGTGAGGCCATAATTAAGAGTTGATAAATGCATGATACACAGTTCTAAGAACATTGGAATTACATAAATATTTCAAGTAGTAAAATAACCTTAAACATTTTATAAGTTTTTCTTCTAACCTATTGATATGAACTTTGCAGTTTAATTGGTAATCTTAATTTAAACCTAAATATTTTATTTCATTTACCTTTTCAATAATTAGATAATCACACATATTCTGAGAATCACAATCAATTTTATGGCACTTTTTACTGGGCTAATGAAAGTTGGAAATCCTCTTAGGTTCAAAATTACATACTTAGTTTTCGGTCTTAAAACCATGAAATTATCTGTAAACCACAGAATAACTTAACGTCACTTTGCATATTGCATTTTAGCTGTTCAGTACTATTTGCTTCATAAAATAAGGCACTAACGTCTGCAAACGCTACCAGCTTGCCTAAAAAATTAACATTGCACAAATTGTTGACATATATGAGAAACAATGGGCCTGACAGACCAGGCCCTTGTGGAATGCCATGAAAAATGTCAGTTTGATCACTCATCACTCGACCGGGCTGAAGCGGTTGATGACCATCAATGAGGCAATCTTTGTTCGTTGTGTTGTGTCCTGTCAGATAGGACTTAAATCATCGGAGGGGTTATTCCTCGAATTCCTGCATCTAAAATCTACTGAGCAGTATTCAGTGGTCCTCAGTATCGAATGTTTTCACTATGTCAATGAACAATCCTGCACAATACTGTTTATTATTAATGCTGTTGTAAAGTGGCGGCTCGTGAGTGAAATGCTAGGGGGGCGCACACCGGAGGGTCTGGGGGTTATGGAATACCCCCCAGGAGTGGGAGGGTCCGGGTGTTCTCCCCGCAGCAATTTTTTTGTGTATTTTAGTGACTTTTTAAAGCAATCTAGGTATTAAATTTGTGATGCAATATGTTAGTTTTTTTTAACTAAAACATCTAGTTTTCCTCATAAACCTTGAATAATAAATACTATACTCTTGGTCTTACGGATCTACTTAATTTGGACTCTCAATTGTATGGATAAATTATATTGAAAAAAACCTTTATTTGTTGCTGTATTTTGTAAATAAAAACATAAATTCCTAACTTAACATTTCTGCGCCTTTCTTTTTTCACGCGGATGTACCTACAATACACTACTGTTGTTCGTTTTGCAAGCATAAGATCAAAGACAATTTATATTTCAATAGAATAAAATTGTATTTGATAAGATGTTCTTAATCAAAAACTATATTTGCAATGATTACCTCCTCTAGACAACAAAAACTACTAGAATTCGCTAACTTTGTCAATGTAGATATGTAAGCTAGTAAGCTGTTTTCTGGTACACATGTTAACTTACTGTTAGATCAACACAAACATAACCTCTGTTACACAGTTGCTTTTGTGTGTAACAGAGCAGATAATATGCATTTTATGATAGCCTAATTTCATTCAGAAACCTATTTTTATAACTCTCCTAATTAGATTTATATTCATCATTTTAATAATGTATAGTCAAAGGTTTTAGTTTCTGGTTCCTCTCCTCCAATTTATTTTTTTTGCCTTCGTGATTGGTTTATACACTTCTCTAGAATGGATAAAAAATTTGTAAAGGCTACTGATTCTACTGAATAAACAGACTGCCAATTAATTATACTGAAGTAACAATTGATCAAGTACATTAAAATCTATCTTATAATCATATGTCGGAATCTTAAATTCCTCTAACTTTTCATTGTATCTAACACAGACAATTGTGGCACGATGGTCAGTCACCAATATATCAGATACTAATCCACTAAATATCAATTATTGAGTATTTTTACTACTTCTACAATAAATATGGTCTAATAAAGAAACAGAACCGTCAGTTATTCTGGTAGGTTCTGTTATGAAACAATCTAAACCGTGACTTGCCATAGTTATCTTGTAATTATCCGTAGTTCTGGAATGTTTCAGAATATTAATATGAAAATATCTACTCAGGATTAAATTTCAGGTTAAAGTTGCAAATTACTTTTAAGTATCAAAATAAGTTAAAGTTAGTAAGTACAAGTTACTTTTAATTACCGTATGTTTTAAGTTTTATATATGGTTAAAGCATATAAAATTTATTCAATACTATCTGATTTGTTTTCATTTAAAAAAACGTTTCTTGGTGTTGAAATGGTAGTCGGGTGGTTGGGATACCTGGTATATGCTGGAAATTTGTGATATTTTAAGGAGGTCTCTAGGGTAGAGGAATATTGCCATGGACGACAACCTAAGGTTGCTTCCCGGTGGTTCTCCGATTCCTCTGATAATGTTGTGTGTTGTGTACTCTGTGTAACCTTTGACTAGCTTCGAGGATGATTGACTCTATGAACATGAAAACTCTCCAATCTCGGACACTAAGGGTCCCTTCCCAAGCAAAGCCAAAACCAAGCCCTCGATCTCATCTACAACAGTTCTCCGCTCTTGCTGGTGATCAATAAATAACTCATAAGGTTCGTCATCTTCAGTCCACTCCTGTTAATGGATTGTGACGATCCGATACTTACCGGACTGTGTGCAAGCCTCCGTCTAGTCACATACGCATCGGATGATGGATGGACCGTGTGCAAGTTCCCATTCTCCGCCGACCGCAACTATTTCTTTGTGACGATCCGATATTTACCGGACCGTGTGAAAGCCTCCATCTAGTCACATACGCATCGGATGATGAATGGACCGTGTGCAAGCTCCCATTCTCCGCCGACCGCAACTATTAGATTGTGACGAACCAATATTTACCGGACCGTGTGCAAGCCTCCATCTAGTCACATACGCATCGGATGATGAATGGACCGTGTGCAAGCTCCCATTCTCCGCCGACCGCAACTATTTCTTTGTGACGATCCGATATTTACCGGACCGTGTGCAAGCCTCCATCTAGTCACATACGCATCGGATGATGAATGGACCGTGTGCAAGTTCCCATTCTCCGCCGACCGCAACTATTTCTTTGTGACGATCCGATATTTACCGGACCGTGTGCAAGCCTCCATCTAGTCACATACGCATCGGATGATGAATGGACCGTGTGCAAGCTCCCATTCTCCGCCGACCGCAACTATTTCTTTGTGACGATCCGATATTTACCGGACCGTGTGCAAGCCTCCATCTAGTCACATACGCATCGGATGATGAATGGACCGTGTGCAAGCTCCCATTCTCCGCCGACCGCAACTATTTCTTTGTGACGATCCGATATTTACCGGACCGTGTGCAAGCCTCCATCTAGTCACATACGCATCGGATGATGGATGGACCGTGTGCAAGCTCCCATTCTCCGCCGACCGCAACTATTTCTTTGTGACGATCCGATATTTACCGGACCGTGTGCAAGCCTCCATCTAGTCACATACGCATCGGATGATGAATGGACCGTGTGCAAGCTCCCATTCTCCGCCGACCGCAACTATTTCTTTGTGACGATCCGATATTTACCGGACCGTGTGCAAGCCTCCATCTAGTCACATACGCATCGGATGATGAATGGACCGTGTGCAAGCTCCCATTCTCCGCCGACCGCAACTATTAGATTGTGACGATCCAATATTTACTGGACCGTGTGAAAGTGGCCTAGCGATTTATTAGTTTCAACAAAGTCCTGATTTAAACTGTGTTTTGTTTACGTTATTCAATAGTTTCATAAATACAGTCAAATGATACACAATAAAAATTGTAATTATTTCTTTACTTTATTAGTTCAGGCGGAATTAATCAATTTACTATACAGGGTGTTTCAGAATTCCATACCAATACTCTAGGGCATTGTTCCTGGGTAAGAAATATATCTAAATATCATATTTAAATTGTCCGGAAGTCCTTAGTTACTCACACAGCCTCCATTTTGTATTTTTCACTTATAATTTTTTTCTGAATAATGGTTAAACGTACGGAATTGAAACTTTGCACAAACATTTATGGTAAATAGACAAAGCTACAAAAAATTATGACAATTTCTCAAATTCATGAAACAAAATGGCGGCCATTTAAAATTTTGTTTCTCAAATAACTCGTGAACCGTTGATTTAACAGAAAATTGATTGACATCAAATTGTTTTAAATTAGACAAATATTAACTGAGATATGGTAGCTTTAGTGATAGGTGACCGCTAGAGCCTAGTTGCAATGCATGTCATGGCATGCGACTAAAGTCTGCCACAACAATGCAACAGTCTCCAACTGCTTAGGCCGTATGGAGTAATTAATCAATTAATTAAATGGAGTAACTAAGGACTTCCGGACAATTTAAATATGATATTTAGATATGTTTCTTACCCAGGAACAATGCCCTAGAGTATTGGTAGGGAATTCTGAAACACTCTGTATAGTTATGTACATATAAATATTTAAGTCATCGTTGTAAAGTCAGTAGCTATTGATACACTAATAGAACTGCCAGTCTAACTTGTTATGTGAATATTTGTTTCGTTGATGTTGACATATTGACAGCTCTCTCTCTCTCTCTCTCTCTCTCTCTGTTATCTGACAACCCTTCTTTCAGGTAATATAATTTGAATTCGAATTTTTTGTTCTCTGTAATAAAGTTGTCTAATTTTGGTAGTTAATTAGGCCTACTGTCTATTAACCGGTATTTTTTATCTTTATTTAAGAATTACCTATTATAATATATGTCAAAATTGTAAGTGAATCCTTGCAAATCACAAATTGTTTATATTTCCTCTGTGAGAGCCTTCTGTATAATTGTTAATAAGGGGTGGTAAAGAGACTAATTTTATCAAAATCTATGATTTATCTATTTATAATTTATTTTGATAGGTAAAATATTAACTATTTAAAACTAAAAAAGTACTTACATAAGAATAACGAGTAAAGAAATATACATCATTGAGAGCTTGATTCAGAACAGATTTATCTGAAATATAAGAAAAAGGCTCTTATGAAACCAAATTAAATAAGAACATTTTGATTAATCAAAAAGCTTCTAAGATGTGATAACTAGGATGGTGTTATTCCTTCATCAGGAAACTAACACCAGGCAGAGTCATCTTTGCTGCTCAGTAATGGAGTGGTGTTTCGGCATCTTACCAATTCTATGGTATGTGTGGTTATTTTATTATCGGATTATCTTACAATCCACAATTTTCTGTAAGGGATAGAAGACATATATTTAACATAGCATCGTTAAGGAATGTTAGAGTAAATTGTGTATTTTATAGTTATCTTAATTAAAGATACAGACTTATACAGGGTCTTCATAAAAAACGTTTCAGGACAGTGATTAGGTACATTAAAAGACATTTAGTAGTACATCTAGTACGTCAAATAGGGTACATCTAAAACGGCGTCAGTGTATGTTTTACTGTTTTCAAAGTATTTTAGTTTTTAAATTTTAAATGGCCACCATTTTGAATTTTGAGCTTGGATCATGCTAGTTATTTTTTAAATAATAGTAGTCTGCAAGTGTTGAACACATACCAAATTTGAAAATAATCCGTTCAAAAATGTTTGAAAAAAATACAATAATATTTTGTGAAAAATACAAAATGGCGGAGATCTGAGAAAATAAGGGTTTTAGGCCATACCTCAATTGGAACTTTTTTCTTCTGTACCTAATCACTCACCGAAGTCCTGAAACGTTTTTCACGGACACCCTGTACAACAGGATTAGTGAAGTAAAATATGTAAATTGAAGTTTCTGAGTATATACAAATAAAAATAAATTTTTTAAATCACAATTTCATAACTTCTTCAAATGTTTAAAACTTTTCGGTGAGGTCTATTTGTTAATCAATAACATGCATGGATTAATGTTAATGCTATCACAGGGCTTATAACTGTAGAGGTTTGGGGCAGGCAGATTAGATTACATTATTTGAAATGGCGACCATATAGGTATTTTAAGTATGAATGAGGATTGAATGTAAGATGATTGTGGCGCGATCTTGTAGTCTTGTTACTGACAAAGCTTAAAGCTGACATGTTCCTTAAACAGGACTGTTAATTAATAGCCCAACAGCCAATGGCAACTAAGGGACCTACAGTTTAACGTGGAACCCGAACCACGGCCTCTGAATTACGAATTGGTCTAATTATAATGATGGTCTTTGCGGATTAACGTAGTATTGACGTTAACCACACAAGAGAACACTACATCCACCGACCATCTCTCACAACTATCCACAATTTGTGACCTCCAAGTAGCTGGATTACAGGATGTCGCCACCATATTATACTTTATAACGTTTTCAGGCAACTATATTTCTATCTCTTTTTTCAATTTTATTGTATTTTGTTCTTGATGTTTTTTATGATTTCACACACTGATTGTGTAATTGAGAGAAAGAAAGAGAATATGAATACGTTTGTTCATTATAAATATAATAGGATACTAAATAACAATAAAAGTTAGTCAAGAAAAGTCACTATAAGATAAATAATTATACAAAGTGTTTTTTCACTGCGCTATTATCACAATTTTGCCAACTAAACATCTGGCATTAAAATTTAAATGGGAAAACGTATTTGTAGAGATTTAAAAATATGAAATTGATAGGGTCTACTTTTGTTGATGGGCGCCATTTTCCAATATGGCGATGAACTTAATTTTTTCTTATGCAACAAATACCTTAAATTTTATTATGATCACCATAAAAAATGGTAAACACAATTTACTGTTTCATACTTTCATAATAAATTTTGGTACCCCCAAAATATAATTAAGAGTCTGTATCAGTGGTAGCCATCTTGAATTTTAGTCCCGTAAGAGCAATGTTAAATTCTGGCGGAACATACCTTCACTTTGGCGTTAATTATCAAAGTATCAATGTAAAACTTTGGAAGTAAATTGATGAGACGTGGCTCAAGGACATGACCTTTTAATGTGTTCAAAAATTTAACTTGATATAAAAACAAAAATCCAGGAATATTTTACAAAATAAATCATCATTATTTTTTTATTGAGAGCAAAATAAGAAGTTCTGTAAGGTGGTGCCCTGGAGGACTGTAATACCTTTAATTTGACACCTCTTCCGTTAATTTATGACAATTGGTCAAGGAGATATAAGCACCAGAATTTAACATTGACCTTACGGGACTAAAATCCAAGATGGCTACCACTGATGCAGACTCTTAAGTTTTTTCAAAGGATCATATGAAATCACAAAGCTTATTAGCATTGAAACATTGGAAAACAAATGGTTGTAATTAAGGAAAATATCATACTCACACCTGAGAACATCATAGACTAGAGTAAACACTCTCCTTTTCTCCTCCAAATTGCTAAATGTGATGGTAGGAAACCGGGCGTTTGGAGTCTCCAGCAGTTTTGCTGCAAGGGCGAGGTCAGAGGATGACCAGCAAATGCCGCCAGCGCTCTGTATGCTGCGGCGGGACTCTCGACTGCGGCTGTAGTCCTCCGAGACCCGTGGTCGCTTGGCCTCACTCTCCTCCTCGGTCTCAGGCCACGGCACCGGCATGCTGCGACACACCACTCTTATAGTACCAACAACAACACACGCGGCCAGCGTTCTGTATGCTGCGGCGGGACTCTCGACTGCGGCTGTAGTCCTCCGAGACCCGTGGTCACTTGGCCTCACTCTCCTCCTCCATCTCAGGCCACGGCACCGGCATGCTGCGACACACCACTCTTATAGTACCAACAACAACACACGCGGCCAGCGTTCTGTATGCTGTGGCGGGACTCTCGACTGCGGCTGTAGTCCTCCGAGACCCGTGGTCACTTGGCCTCACTCTCCTCCTCGGTCTCAGGCCACGGCACCAGCATGCTGCGACACACCACTCTTATAGTACCAACAACAACACACGCGGCCAGCGCTCTGTATGCTGCGGCGGGACTCTCGACTGCGGCTGTAGTCCTCCGAGACCCGTGGTCACTTGGCCTCACTCTCCTCCTCGGTCTCAGGCCACGGCACCGGCATGCTGCGACACACCACTCTTATAGTACCAACAACAACACACGCAGCCAGCGTTCTGTATGCTGTGGCTAAACCATGGATCAGTATTTAGAAACAGAATACGAAGCAAGAGTTTAGTTAAAATTACTTATCGCAAAGTATTCTGGTTGAGCAGAGACAAGGTGTTGGGCTAGGTCGCTCAGCACGCAACCGCGGCGTGTCTGACCTTCTAACTCTGAGTGACCCGGAAGCCGATTTGATTTTTATAATAACTCGTTACTTAACTAACTTTATTTTGACAACAACGCAAATATGTCTTTGTAGACTATTATTATAGCTGGTTCGTGTCTCGTCTCGTGATTTGCAGCATTAAACAAAAGTGAAATTACCTTTTCGGCATTTCAATCTGAGTTGAAGGAAGTACCTAAAGTACTTTATAAATATTGCTGTCGGCCGAACCCACCCTCGTAGGTTGCCGGCCCCTCGCACGCTTCGCTTGTCATCCCCCTTTTATTTTTTATATAAACTATTCACAACAAAACAAAACACTCTATTTGAGTAAACGTTACATATTATCTTAAAGAAAACACGATCGCGTTTCCACATAAAACTATTCGATGTTTTTTTAAATTTAATCGAGTCATGAGAATAAAACCCCAATAGCTGTTGAATCTTTTACCTGTACGTGTAAATTATGCTGTTTGAAAACAAGTTTAATGTACCTCAACATAATTTTCTTATTATTTAATTTTTAGATTGAGTGTATGAGACAGGATCTCTAGCATTATGTAATCATGAATTAAGTCATTCTTACCTTATAAGTATTGAGTATTAAACCAAAACACACCACTTCCTTCTGTCACAACACTATTCACGACGCTTCGATCAGACGTTCGTTTCACGACGTTAGTTTTTCAGACTTCCAATACAGTGTTCAGTTAAAAACATCTTGGTTGTTAATGTTATAGATTTAAATAATAAATTGTAAAATGAATAATATTAATATTTTAACAAAATTAAAATCCACGTATAAACAACTTAAAAACACAAACACGAGAATTTTGATTTTATGTGACAAACAGATGAAATATAATTATATTTACTGCGAGCAGATGTTTAACTAGTTCTATATTTAATGGCTCAGTTTATTAACTCTTCAATAAAGCTATTAGCCATAGACAATTTTTTAGGAATTGGTAATGAATGGCCTTTACAGTATAAAGATATCATGCCCCACAGAGAATAATACCCTCGTCGCAGCGTACCCACGTAGTACTCAGCGAATTTTCAAATCAATAATATAATTATAATAATGATATATGACATGTCAATATCTGTCGATAAATATGAGAGTTAGTTCCCTATTCTCCATAAGATTAACATGGGAAAGAGTGTGCAGGTTTGCTGCTGTGAGGAACATTGAAAATAGGCATTTCTACAATAAACAATTTTTGTTTCATGACTATTTATACCAAGTTTCATTGACATAATAAATATAGGAGTTTTCCCATTCTTTATATGATTAACATAGGAAAAGAGTATGCAGGTTAGCTGCCATGCTAAACACATAAACTATCATTTTTAAGCATAAATGGCCGTGGATCTCAACCACGTGAAGGTAAATATCAAGTTTCGTTAAAAAAATAGATTGATAAATGAAATATTCATTTTTCCTTATCCTCCATAAGATTATTATTGGAGCCCCAAAATACAACGTACTGTGTTTAGATTTTTTAATATATCGGTAACCATTGGAAATAGAGAAAAGCTTTACGGAACTAAATTGTTAAGTTTCTTAAGCTGATTTTAATGGTGAAAAATAAAATTAAAAATTTCAATTACATATAAAAACACAGAAACCCTTATTTTGAGTACAAACCCCCCCAAACTACCCGTCTGTTTGACCGATATGTCTGGATTACGAACTCGTCCGAGCAAATGTAGGAATACATGTTTCTACCAAATTTGGTCTCCATCGGACCATTTTTACGAGAGTTATCATGTTCCCAGTCACACATATTATATACCTATATATATATATATATATACCTATATAGTATATTTAAATTTTAACGACTATTGTTTTTGGCCTCTGGACACCTCAAGACGAAAAAATAACATGGTCCCGGGCTTAAGTCTTGCCGTGAGACCTATGGTAATAGCTTCTTCTCTGTAGGAAATTCGCTTAAACTAATGAATAATATATTTACTGTCGTTGGAAGACTGAGAATCTATAAATAAAATTGTATAGAAGAGGTTTTATATAAATAGTTCTAAATACAAATACACAGGACATGATAAGGAAGAATCGTGAAGATGATTTATTGGCGATACAGTATAGCCTAACTCAACAAAGCCGGTTATGCCTAACCCTCAACGATTGTAGGTCTAAGTAACGCTGTATCACAAACTCAATCCTTCTTTAGGGAAGGAGATTTGGGCGGACGCTCTCAAGAGGGAGACGCAAACAGATGGGAGCGATTCAAAGAAGAGCCGCGTCGAGGATCTCCTCAGCTTACCGGACTGTGTCGGAGTCCGCTGCACTGGGGGTAGCTGGTGTTGTCCCGATCGACCTGTTGGCCCAGGAAAGGAAAAGTTTTTATAACACCAAGCCCGAACTTGGCGCCAGGGAGGCGACACGGGTGGCCAGGGAGGACTCCATTCTCCGGTGGCAAGAGAGGTGGCGAAATGAGTCTAGATCGGCTTGCACGCGGAGGCTCATTCCGGACCTATCTGTGTGGGTTGATCGTTGTCTGTTGGGTTTGGAAAGGTAAATTTCCTCATCACGCAGTTCCTCACCGGACATGGGTTTTTTCCAAGCCTATCTTCACAAGATGGCCAAAGTGGACAGTCCGGCTTGTATCTACGGGGACGGTGCCCACTATAACGCTTTTCACACGTTCTTCCGGTGTGACCAGTGGGCAGTTCTAAGAAGTTAGCTCTGCTGGCAATCGGAGAATCGGAGAACTGGACTCTCGCACGTCCTTCGTGGAGAAAGTTCTCAAGAGAAAGAAACTTGAAGATGCGTAACATCTTGGATCGTCCCTCATAAGGCTAAGCTGGAGTGGTAGCTCATTGAGCTTTAAATACGAGACTCCATTTTGAAGTTATGTCTTAAAAGGTTATTCCAAAGTGGCCACAGCCTGAGACGGGGGGTTTTAGTTTGGGTGGGAGTCTTAACACTGCGGGGTGTATCGTTCTCCTCCCTGATGGTGTATTAGGACATTTCCCCTCGAAAAAGGTAAGGCTATGGGTTTGGAGCACTGTAGCGGATGTATTGACTATACAGAAGACCATGCGATACCCTCGTCCGGCCCTGAACAGTCGGTCATGCCTAACCCGCAATGATTGTAGATCTAAGTAACGCTGTGGGTTGGGAGCTCTGTAGCGGATGTATTGACGATACATTAGGCCATGCTATACAGTCGTTCTACCCTCGACAGCGGGTCATGCCTAACCCTCAACGATTGTAAGTAACACTGTGAATTGTAAGCTCTGTAGCGGATGTATTGACGATACATTAGGCCATACTATACAGTCGTTCTACCCTCGACAGCGGGTCATGCCTAACCCTCAACGATTGTAAGTAACGCTGTGAATTGTAAGCTCTGTAGCGGATGTATTGACGATACATTAGGCCATACTATACAGTCGTTCTACCCTCGACAGCGGGTCATGCCTAACCCTCAACGATTGTAAGTAACGCTGTGAATTGTAAGCTCTGTAGCGGATGTATTGACGATACATTAGGCTATGCTATACGGTCGTCCTACTTTCGATAGCGGGTCATGCCTAACCCTCAACGATTGTAAGTAACGCTGTGAATTGTAAGCTCTGTAGCGGATGTATTGACGATACATTAGGTCATGATATACAGTCGTCTTATCCTCGACAGCGGGTTATGCCTAACCCTTAACGATTGTAAGTAACGCTGTGGGTTGTAAGGTCTGTAGCGGATGTATTGACGATACATTAGGTCATGATATACAGTCGTCTTATCCTCGACAGCGGGTTATGCCTAACCCTTAACGATTGTAAGTAACGCTGTGGGTTGTAAGGTCTGTAGCGGATGTATTGACGATACAGCAGGCCGACACTGGGCCATGTCATGCGATACCTTCGACCTGTCCTTGACTGTCTTGATTTGTTTGTATTTGAAGAGATTTTAAATAATTACATCACTCTGATTCCGAAAAAGGTTAAATACTTCTGCCATTTTAGATTTTTGGTCTTATCTTAAATTGCAATGTAAGCTATATTTATGTAAATTAAATTAGAGTTTTGTATAACATAGTAACATAACATAGTAACATTGTATAACATAGTTTTGTGTACTGTACATTGCTTGGGATTAAGAAATGTTTAGTTATTTTTACGTTTTACACTCCTGAATACCAAAATGGGTATCCATCTCAATTTCTGTGGGTGTGTTCGTCTGTCTGTCTTTCTAAAACGCTAAACAAAGTTATTTTTGTGTCGCTTCTGTGTGCAAACGAGAGCACCAACAGTTATGACTGTTATTTTCACTATTCATTTCCTTTTTGGCCTTTGAACGTGTTTTCGCTGCTGTCATCAGCTACAAAAATTAAGAAATTGATTAACTGTACGGTATCTCCAGTTTCAGCCTCCCATTCAGACTGTAGAGAGAACCAAAACCAAGCGATGTAACTGCTGTACTGAGTTTTAACAACATGCTCATTGTCGTGTCAATCACCGAACATCTCAGCCACGGTGACAAATACAGCTACAGAGGTCGTAGTGATAAACGGTCGCATGCATGTCACTCGGGCCAGACGGACACGCTCCTCCCTCCTACCACCAACACCGACACGACCTCTTACACTCTTCACCTGTCAAAATAAACATCGCGTTCATTACTTTGTTTACAGTTATTACTTCAATGCAGTTATAGTGCTTACTTCGGTTGAGATACATCGAGTTCAAGCTATAGTGTTTCCAATACAATCTCAGTCCCAGTTAAAGTTCATGTGCATGAGGTTAGGTAGTCTCTCACAACATTACCTCTTTACAATGTATTTCATACTTTTATTTTAATTTGTTCAAACCACTCGAAACCTGGGATTGTTGGGAGGGCTCGTCCCATAAACTCAATAAAATAAGGGTTAATGACTCTTTGCCGCGCTGCAAGGAACATCGTCATGCGTTTACCGACGCCAACAAAAAACCATTCAAATGAAACATATTTCAATGAAATTTAATGCTTTTTTCTGAAGTATTCACTATTTCTAAATATGTTAACCTAATAATTATATACAGGGTGTTCATTAAAGTTGGAGAAAAACTTCGAGGGACGATAGAATTCATCAAAATAAACAAAATAATGTCCTAAAAAATATATGTAAAAATCCTTCGTTCATCTGCGAGAAGCCATTTTGTATTTTTTACAAAAATATTTATATCTGCAGAACCATTTAATCTAAAAAAACCTTTGCACACCTTTATTGAGTAAAGAGAAAAATCATTTAGTTTAGTAAAGAAAGTATCGTTTAGTTTGTTTTTATATTTTCAAATAGCGACGGTTGAAATATTTTAATTCATTCAAATACCAAAAAATCATTACATTTTTTTAATCATTTAAGCGAGATAAAAAGGATTGTAATTTTTAATTTCAATTCTAACGATCATATGCATTATGCCCAAATAGGCAAATAGTATGTTCTCAATTTAAGGGACATTATAATCTACGATTTATTTAGTTTTAAATAGTTTTCTAGTTTTCAAAGAAAAGCCTGAATTTATAATTAGTTTATCTGAAATTGCAACTAATGTTCAAAGCAACGATTCAACAGAACTTTAACAGAATTATAGTATAATTAAAGACAAAAATCTATAAATGATAAATAGACCCTACATACATAAATATTTTCAGCTTTAAACATTAAAAGCGAGCAAAGGGAAGTGTTTGAGACATAATATTAACCTGAAGATAAGTTGATATGGCGTGATACATGTGTGCATCAAATCTCACGGAAACATCAACACTATAAGTGAAAACCGCTTGTGTCGATGTTACAAAGGGCGTCTCTAAATGGGGAGGAATTTGATGATATCAGCATAAACGATGGTGGTTATAGCTTCACAATGCAGACTTGAGAAGATTTGAGAAAAGCGGAACATAAAACTGGAAAATAAGGTAAAAATTATTACCTACTAAACCACTATAGGGTGAAATTATTAAGAAAACTAATGCCACGCGATAGTAACAGATTATTGCACGGGTCAGTACTCACGGGTCCTTCTGAGCCTCCATCATCTTGAAGTAGATGTCAAGTCGCCACTGAGGGTCGCTGGGCAGGACGACGGGGATGTCCGTGTCCGAGTCGTCCTCTGCCGGGGCGGAGTCCCTAGACATGGCGCGGCAGGGAAAACTATCGGCGGAAAATTATCGGGAATCTCGTTAAATCGTGTTTCTCCAAGCCAAATCTCGATCGACAAATTCTTGAGATAAATATAAACGATATAAGTATCTCATGTTGTTTGTCACGGTGAAGTAGTATTCGATGAATTCTATTTACACTCTCACTTACTCATTGCCTCTGGACTTTGACAATTGGATTCAATAATAAAAAAGGGCGATGTTCATGATAAAATGATTCAATCAAACTTTGATAATGTCCTATCATTCTAACGAAAGATTTTATAGTATCGTTAAATAAGATATACGGTAATTTTTAAGTAACTTCTCTATCACGAAATGTGTTACGATTTCCGAGGCTCGTTATGTGCTTCTATTGAACTATATTGTTTAAATTTCAACAAACATATTATAATTATCGAACTCAAAAGGATGTGAAAGCACGGAGACGCGGGAACATTACTGGAGACTGGAGACAGAGACAGGCAACAGCGGCGCGCGAGACAACAAGACAACAAGTGGGTTGAAGTTGAAGTAACGTTGTGTTTAGACAAAGGGGCAATACAGTCCGGGGAGGGTGGGGGTGGGGACACCTCCCCTCTCCAGCTCTCAACACGGATCCTGGATGGGGAGTAAATTAGGAAAATTGATAACCGTCTTGGATGTTTTATGGGCTCGCAAGAGCTCTACTGTATTGTCTCTGCGGATAACAGCGTATTTACGTAAACATACATATTTACCTTTGTTAAGGTTAGTAAAAATCATATTATCATATTAGTAATCATGAGAATACTATTATCATATCTGTGCCATATTAGTTATATTAGTACCATTATTATAATATCATAGTAAAGCTCATAATCATCTAAAATATACGAGATTGCAATAAAAATTAAAAGAGCAGAGGTAGCTTTTCATCGCGTATATTACACTTCAAGATTCAGTTGGGAGGCGTTGGGGATGAGCCGGACCACTATTTTCAACTAATATTTACATTATCTGTTTTGTGTCTTTCTACGCCTCTCGGTATTTTTTAACGTTTTGATATGAAACGGTCCAAACCCAGGTCTTGTTACCCCCTAACTTCGACCTGTTGTTAGGAATCATCATTAATTAATAGCATTAATTAATGACGAAAAGGTACCTGGGTCCAGATTACCCTTGTGGGATTCGATTAGGCGACCTTCTGTTTTGAAGGCAGGCAAGGCGTGGTTATTGTTCGAATTCGAAGACATAGATCTACGATCTATCGGTTTATAGGACTTGCTGTTTCGGCCATAGTAATATGCCTCTTTTGTTATTTCTTCTGTAGTGATTAGTATATTATCATATTCAGCCTTGTTAATATCGTGTTCTCAAGTAGCCATTCTTTATTTATTATTTCAATAATATTTTTGTAACTATTTAATAATCCTACGTAAATAGTACTTCGCTTTTACCATAAGAGTTGAGTGCACATAAAAAATTAGTAATAAAGTAAAACGCATCATGTTCAATTGATTATACATTCCATCTCAATAAATGATATTACATTAAACTTAACTCAATTATGAATCATTGAAGACTTAGTCTCTTTTGGAATGGATTATTTTCGAATTAAACAAGCAATTTGTGTTAATCATTTCGACTTTTTTGACATGGATATCTTAACCTTGGGGAGGGGAATTGGCATTCCGTCAGGCCAGAATTTGAAACGATGGCATCATATGCTTAGTGACGTCATATGGTAATAAGGGCAGGTGTTAACAGGAGATAAAACATTACCTTTAGAAATATTCTATTTCCCTCAGAGAAGTATATACAATCATTTTATTTGTTTATTGCGAACATTAAATAAAGTTGAGGAAGTTGACCAAAGTGGAATGTAATTTGCTGAAAGAGAATTAAATTTCCTTCAAATTACTAATCAGCATTCCTTGAAAACCCTAAAAAAGGTAGCTCAAATTTGCCTTCAAATAGGAAATTCGTAATAAAACATGTTCAATGTATTTATGTATGTATGTATGTCGAAATCATGTTTTTTACATTTCACCATAAATACTAAAAACTCAGCAAACCTGTATCAGCGAATTTCCAAATCAATTACATATCGTTTGAAATACATATTATTAATATATAATAACATATATATATATAAAATTTTAAGACTATGTTTTTTATGATAAGAAGAAAAAAATACATGTTTAAGTTCACTAGATAATACTTCTTAAATTCGCTAAAACATCAAACTTTCATATTTTTTGGCAAATGTACTGAATGAAAGCGTTGAAACGACACATAAATTAATTAATGAAATCGATCCAGTGGAACTCTAGATATTTTTGTACAAAGATTTATTAGTCAGAATTATTATGAGAATAGATATATAGATGTAACTTATGTTATTTTAAGTGTATCCCTAAACTTGTCCTAAGAAAATATGTACTAGGGTCCGCATTTGCTGCAAGTTTGTATTGTAACGTTATATTCCATAAACATACGTTTATCATATACCAGTTGACTCACGGTTGTCGGGGGTTGTTGCGCTGCTTCTCCACCAGCTTGTAGTAGTTGTGGGTCCGCCTCCACCAGCTTGTAGTAGTTGTGGGTCCGCACGCCCTTGTCGCTGGGCAACACTATCTGTAGGTCTTGTCCATCTAACTAACAATCACATGTTATACCCGGGTGTAGACTGGTTGTCGGTCCGCCAGCTTGTAGTAGTTGTGGGTCCGCCACGCCTTGTCGCTGGGCAACACTATCTGTAGGTAGGCCAGCTCTCCGTCCATCTATACATAACAATCACATGTTATACCCGGGTGTAGACTCGCGGTTGTCGGGGGTTGTTGCGCTGCTTCTCCACCAGCTTGTAGTAGTTGTGGGTCCGCCACGCCTTGTCGCTGGGCAACACTATCTGTAGGTAGGCCAGCTCTTCGTCCATCTATACATAACAATCACATGTTATACCCGGGTGTAGACTCGCGGTTGTCGGGGGTTGTTGCACTGCTTCTCCACCAGCTTGTAGTAGTTGTGGGTCCGCCACGCCTTGTCGCTGGGCAACACTATCTGTAGGTAGGCCAGCTCTTCGTCCATCTATACATAACAATCACATGTTATACCCGGGTGTAGACTCGCGGTTGTCGGGGGTTGTTGCACTGCTTCTCCACCAGCTTGTAGTAGTTGTGGGTCCGCCACGCCTTGTCGCTGGGCAACACTATCTGTAGGTAGGCCAGCTCTCCGTCCATCTATACATAACAATCACATGTTATACCCGGGTGTAGACTCGCGGTTGTCGGGGGTTGTTGCGCTGCTTCTCCACCAGCTTGTAGTAGTTGTGGGTCCGCCACGCCTTGTCGCTGGGCAACACTATCTGTAGGTAGGCCAGCTCTCCGTCCATCTATACATAACAATCACATGTTATACCCGGGTGTAGACTCGCGGTTGTCGGGGGTTGTTGCACTGCTTCTCCACCAGCTTGTAGTAGTTGTGGGTCCGCCACGCCTTGTCGCTGGGCAACACTATCTGTAGGTAGGCCAGCTCTCCGTCCATCTATACATAACAATCACATGTTATACCCGGGTGTAGACTCGCGGTTGGCTGGGGTTGTTGAACTGCTTCTCCACCAGCTTGTAGTAGTTGTGGGTCCGCCACGCCTTGTCGCTGGGCAACACTATCTGTAGGTAGGCCAGCTCTTCGTCCATCTATACATAACAATCACATGTTATACCCGGGTGTAGACTCGCGGTTGTCGGGGGTTGTTGCACTGCTTCTCCACCAGCTTGTAGTAGTTGTGGGTCCGCCACGCCTTGTCGCTGGGCAACACTATCTGTAGGTAGGCCAGCTCTTCGTCCATCTATACATAACAATCACATGTTATACCCGGGTGTAGACTCACGGTTGGCTGGGGTTGTTGCACTGCTTCTCCACCAGCTTGTAGTAGTTGTGGGTCCGCCACGCCTTGTCGCTGGGCAACACTATCTGTAGGTAGGCCAGCTCTTCGTCCATCTATACATAACAATCACATGTTATACCCGGGTGTAGACTCGCGGTTGTCGGGGGTTGTTGCACTGCTTCTCCACCAGCTTGTAGTAGTTGTGGGTCCGCCACGCCTTGTCGCTGGGCAACACTATCTGTAGGTAGGCCAGCTCTCCGTCCATCTATACATAACAATCACATGTTATACCCGGGTGTAGACTCGCGGTTGTCGGGGGTTGTTGCGCTGCTTCTCCACCAGCTTGTAGTAGTTGTGGGTCCGCCACGCCTTGTCGCTGGGCAACACTATCTGTAGGTAGGCCAGCTCTCCGTCCATCTATACATAACAATCACATGTTATACCCGGGTGTAGACTCGCGGTTGTCAGGGGGTTGTTGCACTGCTTCTCCACCAGCTTGTAGTAGTTGTGGGTCCGCCACGCCTTGTCGCTGGGCAACACTATCTGTAGGTAGGCCAGCTCTTCGTCCATCTATACATAACAATCACATGTTATACCCGGGTGTAGACTCGCGGTTGTCGGGGGTTGTTGCACTGCTTCTCCACCAGCTTGTAGTAGTTGTGGGTCCGCCACGCCTTGTCGCTGGGCAACACTATCTGTAGGTAGGCCAGCTCTTCGTCCATCTATACATAACAATCACATGTTATACCCGGGTGTAGACTCACGGTTGTCGGGGGTTGTTGCACTGCTTCTCCACCAGCTTGTAGTAGTTGTGGGTCCGCCACGCCTTGTCGCTGGGCAACACTATCTGTAGGTAGGCCAGCTCTTCGTCCATCTATACATAACAATCACATGTTATACCCGGGTGTAGACTCGCGGTTGGCTGGGGTTGTTGAACTGCTTCTCCACCAGCTTGTAGTAGTTGTGGATCCGCCACGCTGTTTTACTGAGCAGCTCTATCTGCAGGTTGGCCAGTTCTCCATCCTTCTATATACAGCGATCTCATGTATACCTGGTTCAAACTTTCCTGCTAAACATACATACCAAAACACATTTGAGTCCCACTTCAACCAATCAGTGCGGATACAAATTTGCTGATCGATTTCGAGGGGTAAATTGTTGTTGCTATTCTTAATGTTTTTTTGTTCCGAATGTTAACATTATTAGTTTTATCTTCTAGTAGTTTTCCTAACTTTGTTTTTATTTGGCGAGAGGGTATTTTTCCTGTATGGATTTTAAATATCTTTAGAGTTTTTTATATTTGTAGCATATAATTATGGCATAAATTAAAAAACAAGGACCTCTTTGTAGGACTTCATTGTTTTAAAGGGTAAAAGTTTAAGAAATTTGAAATTTAAATTTAATCATGCAAAATATTTTTAACATTTAACACTTTTTAACATATAAAATAGAAGTAGCGTCTTGAAATGTACACCAATGTCGCTATAAACATAAACAAGTAAATCTTCATTACATAAAATAACTGATTGGGGGCTGATAATTGGGAGCTGTCGTTGATCCAAAAAACACCCCAAAGTAAACCAGACTTCCGACAGACCCTGCACATTGGTTTCTCTGTAAATAGGTGATTCTATACCAATATTATACACCCTATGAAAATATGGGTTGAAATTGAGGAAAAAAATACTAAAACTGGCATGTCTTTCATTTTGTGTTAACAAACAAGAAAACAAGTTCTTTATCTATATGGAATATAGAGAAATATATATATGCCATGAGTTGGACTCATGGCATTTTGTGAATGAAACTCTGTATCTATCCGGTGAAGATTTTGTTAAATACAATTATCCCATCCCGTAAAATGTAGGGGGCCTGAGTTTTAATACAACTTTAATACCAACCACATAATGGTATCATTTTCATTGCATCATTATGCGAATGGTAAAATAATAACCGACGTCAAGACATATTTCCTACAGAATAGTACATAGAAAGATTTTATAACAAACATTTGCACATCTAATACATCAAGTAGTATTTAAATAAACATTAAATAATATGTTCATTTTATTAAAGATATAAATAGGTTTTAAATTACTTAAAGGATGAAGTAAGTGCCAGTATATTGATACCGTTTATTTGATCCCAATACGTTCTTAAGGAATGAACGTTTATGTTGCTTCATTCATTAGCCTGGAAATCAAACTATATTTTTCTCGTATTTTCCATCAAACCCTAATTTTCCAATAAAGTTGCGTGTTTTTATTCGCTCAACTCGCAACGCACTTTCCGGAAAGAAAAACGATTACCAAGTGTCTGGATCCAGTGAAGGCTGTTGTTACCTCGTACGCGAGTTCTTAGCGTGTTTACGGAAACACAACTTGACGCATCATGACGGCACAGACATAATTTAACTTGCACGATAAACTTGGAACCGCGGCCCACTCGCCGCGCAACGCTGTACGGTCACACGGGCGACACGGACGGTTATGGATGTCCAAACATTTCATCTGCTAGGTGCGTGTGTCCTGTAGCTAGTTAGTTTCATAAGATTTCGTGATAACATGTTAATAATCTGTTGCATGAGGTAATGTCGCACTATTGTGAATCTGAAATTCTACTGATTATCACGTTTGTTATTATTTTTAGAACGGCTAGAAACTTTTTTATAGCTTTTTACTAACTTAAGCAGAATTAAGTTACTAAATTTCAACTTTAGTCTCAAACATACATTATTTTGTCACATTATTTACGTAAATATTCCATTTATTTGGTGTAAAATAAAATATACAGTAATGAAAATGACTCGTGTGATGTTTTTTTCAATTTATTTAAAATTCAGTGAATCGAATTGTGTAGCACTAAAATAACATACCTTATTTAAAGAGGTTAGAGGTTTATAAATATGAAAAAAAACATTTTTGTACATCGTTATCCCACTGGTTCCATGGTCAATTTATTTAGGTATATAAGTCCCAGAATCTATAATATAATATAATAACCCGACAAACGAAATGTCAATTCGTTTCTTTTTCCTAGTGTTGAAACTGTGTACATTAGCTCTCAGATCACGCAAGGTCATATTCTTAAAACTAAATCACAAAAGATTATGAATATATAAATTAACAACGATTATAATTCTAAAATCGACAAACATAGGCATCCAGCGTTATTTAGGATTGGCTCTAGCTTTTATCATAATTAACTTCTTTTGTATCAGAAGGATATCACTATCATGAGGGCTGTTGCCTCAGAATAAAATGCCATAGTTCAGAGCTGATTGAAACGGGGCGAAAAAAGTGGTTTTTACATAATCAAAAGGGATAAAATCGTTCATCATTCTAAAATGAAAAATTAATCTGCTTAATCTTATACCATGTTAATCTTAATTTTATACATGTTCAATATGATATGATCACGACAGTCAGTGATCAATTTCATTTAAACGGTGTGGAAGGTCGTTTATTGATATTAAAAATAAGAGCACACCAAGGACAGATCCCTGTGGTACTCCACAGTTAGTGATTGCAACAGATGACTTCACCCCACCACTGCAAACCACGGCTTTGTTTAATTAATGTAGAAGACTGTCTTTAAATTATATTGTATTATCAACGCACGGTTAATTGTATTTAATAGGGTGTAATATTTTTACAATAAAATTTAGGTAATTGTTACGCTATGGAACAAACCACGACCTCATTTATAATTTCTCTGGCCTTCATTTTATTATACTTGATGAGTGTGTATGTGGTCTAAATTTGTTCGTAAAAGGTCGTTTAGTAAAAATTTCTAAATAAGAAATTTTAGAATTTTATTAAATTCTAATTTATAATGTTTTTAAAATTATTATTTTCTGATAGTTACTAAGACTTATATTTGCCATGGAATCCAAGCATTTTTCAATTTAAGATTTTAAAACTCCCTTCGTTGGAATTCCGTCCATGAGGATGTGTGGCAAGATGAACTGTCCAAACCATGAGAAACAATTAATAACATAATCTTATAATTAACTGAAAATTGGTCAGAAACTATGGCATAAATATATCAATTTTTAGTAGTTGCCAAGTACAGTCACCTTTAAGGGTAGTGGCCAACTTTTTCCTAACACGTCATTCAGCGCTTTCTATCGGATTCACCCTGAACTGCTTGAATGGTTTCATTTTGAAGAAACATTCCCCATGTACTGTCCATAATAATGGGGAAAATAATTTCCCCATCTATTTTCAAGAGTTCCCATATTCTGTTTTGTAGCCACTTTACTGTATTGCCACAATACTATTGATAAAGTATTGATGTCATTCAGGACATGACGAGAGTTGAATGATAATACTCGTAACCAGTTTGGACATCTGAAACTAATTGTAACACAACCAGTGGAAATACCTTATAGATATTTATTTCAATGTTGAACCTGTATTAAACAAATCCCGGACTAGTACAACATGTACTAGCGTACAGTATCTATATAAATCATATTTTAAGACGATTTTAAAGTGTACTTTCCCAAACATTACAGGGTTTAGTTAGTTGGATCGTAGTTTTTGTGACGTTGATGAATTAAATGTGTCACCATAAATAGGAATTATCGTGAAATTATAAGGCACCGCAAATTGAACCTTTACAACATTATTTACAGAATGAAAACGGAACTGACTTTATATTAATCAAATCAAATCTTTATTGCAGTAAGACATTTTTACAAATGTATAGCAAGAGTCAGAAATGTAAAATTATTAACAGCTAACCTTATCATTCACTCTCTCAATTTCACTACAATAGTAACATTCTCGCTACAATAGTCACCATTCACACTTCTCATTTACACAAGAACTCTCCCTCTGCTTAATTCAATGACCGATAAATTCTCCCACCGAGTAACATTCGGAAGCCACTAGGAAGCCTTTCAATCGAGCCTTAAATTTTTTAAAATTTTGTTCAGACCTCAGGTTTTCAGGAAGGGAGTTTAGGAATTTCACACCCATCTGTGAGGGGAGGTGCTCGAAAGAGGTTGTCCGATGCTGAGCTACAATCGCAGCAGACCTGCGTACTCAGCGAATTTCCAAATCAATAATGTAATAATAATATTATATGTCGAGTTTTATCAATATCTGTTGATAAATATATGAGTTAGTTATTTGCATATTCTTCATAAGATTAACATGGGAACGAGTATGTAGGTTTGCCGCTGCGAGGAACACTGAAAGTAGGCATTTATAGCATAAAAAATCTTTATTTTGTCAATTTGTACAAATTTTCATCAACATCTGTCCATAAATAAAGGAGTTTTCCTAGTTTCCATAAGATTAACTTGGGAAAGAGTATGCAGGTTAGCTGCTGCGAGGAACACTGAAAGTAGGAATTTCTAGCATAAACCATTTCTATTTTGACCATTTATACCAAGTTTCATCCTAGGAGTTTACCTATTCCCTATATTATTAACATGGGAAAAGAGTATGCAGGTTAGCTGCCATGATAAGTACATAAACTATGCTTTTTAAGCATAAATGGATGGATCTCAACCACATGAAGCTAAATATCAAGTTTTATCCAAATATATTCATTAATATGGGAAATATTAATTTTTCCCTATCCTCCATAAGATTAACATTGGAGCCCCACAATACAATGTACTGTGTTTAGATTTTTTAATATCTCGGTAACCATTGGAGGTAGAGAAAAACTTTAAGGAACTTAGAAAAAATAACATGGTCCCGGGCTGAAGTCTCACCATGAGACCTACGGTAATACCTTCTTCCCTATGGGAAATTCGCTAAAATGTAAAAAATACGTTTGAGAAATAAGATTGAATAACATTAAGTGCTCAATGTTATTCTTCCGGAGAATTTTAAAATACCAATTTATTCCTTATCTTTCAACCGTGAAATTTGGTGTGGAGTGCAGGATCTACACTGCACCAACAAAACCCACTCAAAGGTTTGTTATTACTAGTGGAGTGGAAGGTAGTGGCCCCCACAAACTCTAACAATCATTTTAACTTATTTATCTTGTCGTTAATTTAAGAAATTGGATGATAATTTTTGAAACAGTAAATCTTTTAAGGTATTTAGATAAACCTTAAAGAGTATGAAAGTTTTCTTAAAGGTTGAAGTTTTTTATTTGATTGAGGGAGGAAGTATGTGTCAATCCACTGATACTGTTTATTTACACTTGATAAGAGAAATAAAATATAAATACGTAGTTAATGTGTAATTCTATTTATTTTAGATATCTAAAATTTTAAAATGATGAATGTGTAGAATAATGAGTAACTATTATTGGTTAATCAGAAGAAAATTGTTCAATATTATTATATGATGTGACACTGATTTTATGTCATGCACGACAATCGAATGTACAAGTTGTAAGTTTATGAGCAAATGTTATATATAAGACAATAGGTATAAGGGTTGTAGTAAAGTTAGTATAGTCTGGTATGAGTATTTTTTTGTGTTGTATGAAAATTGTTTCTGTGTGTAATTAAGTACTAAAAATACACCTTCACTTCGTGTGATGAATTAACATTCTCATCATTCTAATAATGAACATCTAATTGTTACAAAATTAGACCACATAATTTGAGATTATACAAAGCCGTTATCAATGTTAACATTTCTGTTGTAACAGCTTATTACAGTATCTAGTTATTTTTATTATCTATCTAAATAATAAAACAAATTCGTGTTAGCTACAAAATTCATAACCTGAGAACGGCTCATCACTATACCGCGAGCCAGAATATCTAAATCTTTCACAACGAAGCCGTAATGCTATTTGACTTCGGAACATGGCCAATCTTAAAGTTAACATTTATTTACTGTTGGGCGTTACGAAGATGGCCGAGTCAGCTAGTATAATATAAAACTACATTGTTAAAAAAAATTAACTATTCATCGAGTTTAGCAAAACATTTATAGTACGCAGTGATAAAATATAAAAATCTATCTATCTACAAGTAAAAGTTGATATTTTATTGCGCAATTAGTATTTTGGCTTATATTTAACATATTTTTTTGCAAGGCCTCTTGCAGGACAGATATGTTTTCTGTTCATGTTTGTTGGGGATACTGTTGATTTGAAAATTTACCAGGTTTTTTTCTGTACCCTATTTGGAGTTACGAAAAAACTACTATGTAAAACGTGCTTGCTTTTGGTTTTTACTAAATGTTATGTTATTAGTATATTTTTGTGAAATCCACCACAGTACCACACAGCCAACATGAAAGGTTTACTGTGTTCATACAATTTTATGTGAATTTCCGATTTCAACGAATGGTTCTTTGATTTGTTTGAATTAATTGTCCCATGTATGCATGAGCTTAACACCACAGAAATCTATTACTGTATCATGTAACATGAATATAAATTTGGAATAAAAAAAATTTAATTAGCTAAAAAATATTCAAAAATCCATTTAATTTGTTAAATATTCATTTGGAAATAGGTTACTGTACCTTTCACACCATCCTGGTCATGATTTATAATTTATTTCAATTAAAAAAGAAAGAAGATCCATTGATGTAAAGGCAAATGGCAATTATTGAGATAGAATCAAATGATACCCATTAATCGCTATTTGTCTCTTAACAGCCCATTCTTGATTGGTTTGCGCCTGTAACAGATTTCATCTGAATTTATCATCTTCTTTTTTTAGCAAATTTCCCATAGGGAAGAAGCTATTACCGTAGGTCTCATGGAGAGACCTAAGCCCGGGACCATGTTATTTTTAGCGAATTTCCCATAGGAAAGAAGCTATTACCGTAGGTCTCATGGCAAGAGTTAAGCCCGAGACCATGTTATTTTTTCTTCTTTAGGTGCCCAGAGACCAAAAACAATAGTCGTTAAAATTTATATATATATATATATATATATATATATATATATATATATATATATATATATATATATATATGTGTGTGTGTGTGTGTGTGTGTGTGTGTGTGTCTGTGAACACGATAACTCTCGTAAAAAAGGTCCGATCGAGACCAAATTTGGTAGAGACGTGTATTCCTACAAATGCTCGGACGAGTTCGTAAACCAGACATATCGGTCAATGGGAACGGGTAGTTTGGGGGGGTTTTGTACCCCAAAATGGGGTTTTTTGCGTTTTTCACATGTAATTTTTAAAAATTTCTAATTTTAGATTTCACCATTGGAATCAGCTTCAAAAACTACACAATTAAGTTCCTTGAAGTTTTTCTCTATCTTCAACGGTTACCGAGATATAAAAAAATCTAAACACAGTACGTTGTATTTTTGAGGCTCCAATGTTAATCTTATGGAGGATTTTAAAAAAATTAATTTTTCACTTATTATCTAATATTTTTGGATGAAACTTGATATTTAGCTTCATGTGGTTGAGATCCATACATTTGTGCTAAAAAATTATAGTTTATGTGTTTATCATGGCAGCAAACCTGCATACTCTTTTCCCATGTTAATCATATGGAGATTAGGCAAACTCCTATATTTATGGACAGATGATGATGAAAGTTGGTATAAATGTTAAAATAAAATTTTTGATGGTATAAATGGCTACTTTCAGTGTTCCTCACAGCAGCAAACCTACTCACTCTTTCCCATTTTAATCTTATGGAGAATAGGCAAAAATTCTCATGTTTATCGACAGATTTTGACCAAACTTGTCATATATTATTAATATTATTATATTATTGATTTGGAAATTCGCTGAGTACGCAGGTCAGCTGCGACGGGGGTATTTCTTCTTTAGGTGTCCAGAGACCAAAAACAATAGTCGTTAAAATTTATATATATATTTGTGTGTGTGTGTGTGTGTGTGTGTGTGTGTGTGTGTGTGTGTGTGTGTGTGTGTGTGTGTGTGTATGTGAATACGATAACTCTCGTCAATATGGTCCGATTGAGACCAAATTTGGTAGAAACATGTATTCCTACAATTGCTCGGACGAGTTCGTAATCCAGATATATCGGATTATCGATATATATATATATATATATATATATATATATATATATATATATATATCGGTCAATCGAAAGGGGTAGTTTGGGGGGTTTTGTACCTCAAAAATGGGTTTTTTTGTATTTTTACAATATAATTTTTAAAGATTTAAAATTTTATTTTTCATCATTAGAATCAGCTTAAAAAACTGCACAATTAAGTTTTTTAAAGTTTTTCTCTATCTTCAACGGATATCGAGATAAAAAAATCTAAACACAGTATGTTGTATTTTGGGGCTCCAATGTTAATCTTATGGAGGATAAAGAAAATTAAGTTTCCCATACAAATCAATATTTTGGGATTAAACTTGGTATTTACCTTCATGTTTTTGATATCTACCCGTTTATGCTTTAAAATCATAGTTTATATGTTTATCATGGCAGCAAACCTGCATACTCTTTTCCCATGTTAATCATATAGGGAATAGGCAAACTCCTTTATTTATGGACAGATGTTGATGAAAGTAGGTATAAATGTTAAAAATAAAAATTGTTTATGGTAGAAAAGCCTACTTTCAGTGTTCCTCACAGTAGCAAACCTGCACACTCTTTCCCATGTTAATCTTATGGAGAATAGGCAAATAATTCTCATGTTTATGGACAGATTTTTATAAAATTTGTCTTATATAATTGTTATTATATTATTGATTTGGAAATTCGCTGAGTACGCAGGTCTGATGCGACGGGGGTATTTTGTTAATCATGTTTTTATATACATAATACTAATCTTTTATAGAAGGAACAGCCTCTAAAGAATACAAAAATTGTGAAATATAATTCTATTATTACGTTACAAAAAGTATAGTTGTTTAATGTAAAGTGTTCATGTCTACATGGTATACTTTCCAAACATTTGTTTACTTTTTCTTCTACACGTCAACCTTCCTTAAAACTCTGCTGATGAGCATGCGATGGCGAGATAAAACTGGGGACAACGGCCTAGGTCAAGGAATAACCCCTTGAATAATTGTGTTTAGAAGTTGATTTGTCTCGTGTTTCAGCATTAAGTAGCTCTGATTACTCAACATCACTCAAACCTAAAACCATTAAACTTTTACTCTATTTACTCTGGTGGCGTTTTCCCTCTTTTAAAGTTTTATTTTTGAAAACCTAATCTTCAACTGACAATTTTATCTAACGATCTGAAGGGTTATCTTGCTTACTTTAGAGAACATAATCTCCGTATATCATGATAGTGATAATATATTTTAAGCCACATTGTAATTTTTACGCATTATATTAAAAAAAAACATAAGTACTAGAGATTTGAGATACACACGTTAACAGTTTAGTCTCCCAACTATATGATGAGCTATATCACGACTCTACATTTTTATTGATAAAAACACTGATATACTTATTTGTTTATTTAAATTAATCGTTGTAAGGCAGCAGTTATTATTTATTAATAAGCATAAAAATATATGTTTGTCATTAAAAGAGATTTCTTAAAATGTAAACTATTAAATGAAAAATACGATAATCATATTTACTACAGCACAATTGGGAAATTTATTCAGAGTTCGGTAGAAGACGTATTTACATTTTCGTGTTGTCTCTTAACGCAAAAATAATTTTCACGCAGTTGGTAATAATCGCGTGATATATTTATAATTTCCTCCAAGCCTCTCCTCAGGTAGCACGGCGGGGAGAGGGTGGTGTGAGCAGGGCAGCTACTCTACTGTGGAGCTGTGTGAGACGTTACTCACTACTCACTACTCACTACTCAGTACTCAGTACTCACCGTCCACGTCGAGACGCTGGCCGTGTTGCCGTCACACTGACATGCGCCCCTCCCCACCCCTCCCTCCCTCGCTCCCTCTGCTGATAATTTAACCCACTTCCTTCCGTCAAATCACCGATACTTTATATGCATTCAATTCTGATTCAAGCACAGCGTAGGCCTACATGTATTCACCCGATTGTCACAGGTTTATCGTTTGCTGTCGCACGGCATCTGCCGATATAACTTGGTCCTCATAAATAAAAAGTTGTCATGTCAGGCGACCGCACATGTTCAATTTTTAGTTTTCACGAGTTTGCGGAAAGCTAAACGACTGTGTAGTTGGATTTAGTCAAATGTACTATGTTGTATAGATGATACCTGCTATCATAAATTTTTTATCGCGAAGATAAATTTGCCGCGTTGGCCTTCCAAATATGACGGATAGGTAAGTAGTCGAGATTATGAAATGATAGGAGTTGATTCCAATCGAATCCACCTGACACAATAAATCAATACCTTCACTAAAAACAATTACTACTAATTGTAAGGAAAACGCAAAGCATGAAAGATTACAAAAGAGCACATTTTCAGCATCTAAAAGATAACATGCAATTCAAACGAGTTTTGTGAATATGGTAACACATGTTTTAAACTTGACCGGTCTTTTCATACAATTTTAAGTATGATTAAATTACATGTTAACTGATTAGGTTTAATGTATTGAACAGAAATATATACGAATGGTTGTATAATATTAAGTAGTAGCTGACCCGGCGAACTTCGTAACGCCTCACAGTAAACACATGTTAACTTTAAGATTGGCCATGTTCTGAAGTCGAATAGCAATACGGCTTCATTGTGAAAGGTTATATATTCTGGGTCGCTGCATAGTGAATAACAATACTGAAACGATAAAACATTTTAATATCATTCCCATAAAACAAATAAATCTGAGTGGATTAATTCACAACTTTCAAATCTAATCCAAACCCAAACGAAACCTAACTGTAATACGGCTTTTATAGGAAAGATATACAACAGCTGATTATTATAATAAACGTAATAATATAAACATTGTAATTATCATATAAACACATGACTTTAATCAGACAGAAAATAAAAATATAAATACATAATCCCACAAACCGTAAACTATTAACGTGGTGAATAAAGCTGTTCATTTTTTACAGTACACATTTACTTCATAGTTTAACATTAATGAATGATTCAGATGGCATTGGATAGTAAAGCATACGATATTGCTAATGGAAAGTAAACCAATCAGCTGTAGCTAAGAAATCAAATGTTTTCATTGTAGACAATTTGTAAACAAACTTACTCTCCATAAGGTTAACATTAGAAATTTAAAACGCCATAAAATGGAAACTTATGGGGTTTTCGAAAATATTTCCTACCTTCCCGGACACATATAGAGCAACTTCCTAAAATTTCATGGCGATCGGATGAGTAGTTTGGCAACGCATAAAGGACATACATACAGACATACAGACAGACATACATTCAATTTTATATGTAGAGATTTCTCGAATATTTCATTAGAATCGATGATAGTTTTTTATTTCACTAAAAAAGCTATCTGGTCCCCAAAATGCTCCGTCTCAAGTCAAAAAATAAAATAATCTACGATAATTCTGGTAAAAATCGATTAAACATTAAATAAAATTAAATAAATTGCGTAAATATACAATTTGCATCAACAATCGTTGTATTAAATTAATGCAATAAGTGAGTATGAAGCATACTTATAATTAAAAAACAAACAAAAAAACCGGAACCGGTTTCAATGATGATGGGTAAAGAGTAACGATAAGAAGTGATATTTCATTATCAGAAAGTCATATAATTTTTGACGAAAATATGATTACAATAACTGTTGGGATGTTGCGTGCACGCGGAGGGGGTCGTGTAGATTGGGAAGGTTTACACAAACTGTCAAGCATCAGCACATCCGGTACCACGCGCCGTCGCCATCACGTCCTCTCGCACCACTGACCCAGTTTTATGTGAGGTTGGATACATACACAGACCACTGACCCACTTTTATGTGAGGTTGGATACATACACAGTCAAGCATCAGCACGTCCGGTACCACGCGCCGTCGCCATCACGTCCTCTCGCACCACTGACCCACTTTTATGTGAGGTGGATAGATACACTGTCAAGCATCAGCACGTCCGGTACCACGCGCCGTCGCCATCACGTCCTCTCGCACCACTGACCCACTTTTATGTGAGGTGGATACATACACTGTCAAGCATCAGCACGTCCGATACCACGCGCCGTCGCCATCACGTCCTCTCGCACCACTGACCCACTTTTATATGAGGTTGAAAACATACGCTGTCAAGCCTGAGCACTTGCGGTACCTCGAATCGTATAGTTGTCAAAACATTTGAACGACGGATACAACCACAGCATCATTTTGTTTTCTAAAATAGGTCTCTTCCACCCTATTTATGATCAATTATTCCATGTTTCTCAAGCTACTAATGTGGTGGTATCCGTCATCCGATCGTTTTGACAGTTATTCCATTCGATTTGTAATGATAAGGGCTACAACAAAGCATTGTAGACATTTTTTATTAATGTTACCGTTTTCTGGTAACTTTTATTTACAAGTTTAAAAAGGTCGTTGTTTTGTAATGTATTACCAAAACTAAGCTGGTTAATTTTTTATTAGTTAGGTATTTTCCAAAGTAAGAACTGTACCAAGGATAATCCAATCGGTAAAACTGTTCTTCAGATATAAATTATAAATAAAATACAGAATGGCAGATATCTGGTGAACAAAGCTTTTTGAGAAAAATGTTATTCTTGAATTTCTTTTTATTTTGACCCATGAAACCATTTAACAGTGTTTGGCACTTTATATATGGCACATTCCGTATATTAAAAATTAAATACAATAGCTCTAGTAGTTTCTATGCAAACCTGTTTCAAATTTTCATCCTACAAATTGCCAACATCCCCCCCATATTGAGCTAAGACATATACATGTCAAAAATGCATATATTTATCAATAAATGTGAAAATTGAACATGTTAAAAAGATTATTATTAAAAAGAAGCACACTGATTAATAAGAAATAACCTACAAAAAATATAAAATTATGTAGCAGGAATCCGTTGTATTTTAACAATATTTAATAAATCAGATTGATTAGAGTGAGGGGATGGACCATAAATCTCAGTTGGAGAGATCAGCAAGAGGTGGACTATATACTTGTTGGGTGGTAATTTAATTAGAGAAATTACGTAAAAGGTATGTGTCTGTCCACTGATACCATTTATTTGATGAAACTATCATGTTTCTGCCATATCAGGAGGGACATCCTACAAGGAGTCTGTAGAAAATCTTAAGTAGAATAATAGGTTAATATGCACATCAAATTTATGATCTCAACTAAAGAAATTAAATTCCACAAACTAGAACTCAAAAAGTCAATTGAGCGGGAAATAGAAGCTTTTTTAATTTTTAGCATTATAAAAGGTTTGGGATGGCTTTATTTCTTTGACCCAGTTTACATAGTGCAACCACACTTGAAACAACGTTACTGGACGAGTGTTTTAGTCTAATCACTGATTCGTTACCACCTCTTAGGGGCGCAACCCACCAGGAGTCAAAATCAAATTATCATGGGTACGGGAAATGTAAGCAAAAGTCAATATGCACATCATATTAAAGGTCTTAACTACTATAACTCAGTGCCACAAACCGGAAATCACTAAGATAATCGTCGGAGAAATCAGTCACAGAAATAGCTTGATTAATTCATGCCATCTTTGGCCGACTGTGATTTCACACTTAACTGTTTCGTCAGGCAACGCTCGGTCAATAGGTACTGACTAATAATCAAAGATTTAAATGTCGCTGAGGATGTAGATTTGCTGAGACGGAGGTAATAATCTATATAAATAAAATTATATAGATTAATGGGTTTTGTTATATTTTTCTTGGAAGAGTAATTTTTAGAATTTTTCAGTTTTATGGTCCATAAAAGGCAAAATGGGCTTGGCTTATCTCATTATCTGTCAGGCTTTCTGTAACGCTAAAAAACTCTGTTTGCAATGCTTCTCCGTTAAATTAGAAGTGCCCACACTCAAAACTTACGAAAACTAAACTTAATTTCACTATTTTTATAGCTTTTTGAGATTTGAAAAATATATAATCCTACTAGTTTACTGTTAGATTTAGACCTAGGCTCTATGAAAATAAAACTATGAGATCTCAAAACTTCAGTTTTGAACAATATTAGAAATATTTTTAAAAGTTTTACAGATAATGTGAATTTAAATTGATTTGCTTATTATATAACCATCACACCATCACTGTCAAATTAAAATCAATTAAAATAGTTCGTTTTCATTGATTTCCAACTTTTTTTTAATTATGCCATATTAAAATGTTTCCTAATGTATAATAAATTTTAAAAATTATATAGATTTTCTAATTTATCTAATAATAAATTAACGTTTGATAACTGAGCTGAGATGATAATAAGTATCTTGCTCCTTAACAATCTAGTTATCTTGGGTTGTATCATCCAACACGTACAAATGACGGACTTACTGCTTGTTAATCACATTATTCTTCGTTAACAGTATAACTCTGTTTACTCATTGAAATTGTTACAATTTCATGAATTTTCAATACTTTATGTTATCAAGCGTGAAAAAAGACTCACCGCAGTTCGCTTGCGCATTCTGGCGGTGGTCCTGGGTGTCTGGTCCATGCCGTGTCCTTTAATGTGCAGTAGGCCTACACGGGCGGGTGCAAGGCTCACTGGGGCAGTGAGTGATGGCGGGCGATGTACGAGCGTATGCAGCGATGGCTACGATGATGATGCGTGCCGGGCACATCACACACGCGTTCTAACAATTAGGCCATCATCGACTTGTTTGGTTAAGCTAATAGCAACACGTTTACTACCGTACAAACTGCAAACGCTGCATTAGAACGATGCATGGGCAGAGCAAACATAGGGATACGTAAACACTTATACAGTATCTCAGATTATTCCTAAATTAACTTTTTATACGTTCTTCATAGCTTACCAACATTTCTTAACAAGGAGATATCCATAATAAAACGGTTGTAAATATTAATTAATTTTGTTACCTCTCATAGGCTTATTCTTCTAGAATTGACTGTTTAATCTCCAATGCATTTCACCACGATTGTTCGCAATGAGTTTATAATAGACCAGACATAAAACAAATACACTTAGTTAATTACTGAAATTTCAACCTACCCTGGTAGGTTGCCATTTTAGGTATTTTAAGCCAAATATGAAGGAGAAATGAGAGTATGATGATTGTAGTGCGATCTTGTAGTCTTGTTACTGACTAAGGCTGATATGTTCCTTAAACAGGACTGTTAATTAATAGCCCAACAGTCGATGGTAACTAATGGACCAACAGTTTAACGAGTCCGAACCACTGCCTCTGAATTACGAAATGGTCTAATTATGAGGATGGCATTTGCGGATGGATTTAGTATTAAATAGTGCGGATGTTAATCCAGAGAATATCCTATGCACCGACCATCGCTCATAACTAAACACAATTCTTGACTTCCAAGTGCTGGATTACAGGACACGCTACCGTCCAATCTTAAATATATATACATATATAAGACAAATTATACATTTTAAATATTATGTAAACATAAAAAGTGGTTCATGGTCCACGACATAAGTCGTTAGGAAATCTCAGCACAGGAATTTTCTTTGAAGCTTATAAAAGCTTTGTGTTTTCAAACTTAATTATATTGTTTTATTTTCAATTCGTACTCTAGGTAACTAGTTATTAATTACACCTAATCCCAAACGTTTAGTATAACATTTTATTGAACATCCTTTTGTATACATACATGTGTATATGCACATCAAAGCACACGTGCGAACATTTATAAATGATTGATGTAGGTTATATGTGTGTAATCTGTGTATCTATAAATTCATGAATAAATATAAATATAAATTGGATAAATATAAATAAATATAGATTCAATATCTATCTCAATTTAATTTAGTGTTAATTTTTGTATACAGTGCCTTTTGGGATCTATACGGACCTTTTTTCTACATTCAGGCATTGTAAGATTACAGTTAATTTTTATTGAAATAAATGGATTTTATTTGATTATATTGACTTCAATTTATTATAATCAATGTTCTATTTTAATGGTGGTTTTATGTATGGTTTTCAAATTGTGTATTCATAGTATCTTTAAGTTATAAAATTGTAAGTTAAAATCAAAATTCAATAAATGTTGAAAAACTGCTAGTAATACGTTTACTGAGCTAAGTAGTGAGTTTTTGTATTTACCGTATTGTTAATTTTTATTTAACGTATGGGTACTAAAAATCTATTCATTTTTTTCAAAGAAATATTTATGTTATTGGACTTTAATCGTGTAATTTAATTGCAGTTGCAGCTATAGATGTTACGAGGCTATAAATTAGAAGACAATTTTGAACAATCGTTATTGAAAATGTAACTGGGAAGCAATTTCACAAATATAGTAAAACAGTTAATGAGATGTATCATTTTTAATAAAATTTGTAAATAATATACAATTTGTAATTAAAATAAAATTAATTAATAAGCATTTTAATACAGCGATACCCAAACACCAAATACGTTATAATTTTAATTTATGACAAGTTTGGTAATGTCGAAACATGAGAATTATTTCATCGCATAAGATTAAAAAGAAAGAGTGAGTATTTGCTGCTAGAAACACTGAAAGTAGCATAACCATCAAAATTTTATTTTTAACATTTATACCAACTTCATCAACATCTGTATAAATGGAGTGCCTAATCTCCTTTTATTAACATGAAAGATATGCAGGTTTGCTGCCATGATAAACACATAAACTATAGATTTTTTAGCACAAATGTAGATCTAAACTCATCCAGCATCTAAATATATAGTTTCATCCAAAATATTATAATAAGTGAAAAATTAATTTTTTCCTAATCCTCCATAAGATTAACATTAAAAATACAACACTGTGTTTAGATTTTTTTATATCTCGGTAACCGTTGAAGATAGAGAAAAACTTTTAAGAACTTAATTGTGTAGTTTTTTAAGCTGATTCCAATGGTAAAATATAAAATAAAATTTTTTTTAAATTACATTGAAAAACGCAAAACTCAAAAAACCCCCCCAAACTACCCGTTACCATGAACCAATATGTCTGGTTTACGAACTCGTCCGAGCATTTGTAGGAATACACGTCTCTACCAAATTTGGTCTTGATTGGACCATTTTTACGTAGTTATCGTGTTGACACTAAATATATATAAATATATAATATATACATATATAGTCGCAGCAGACTGGTTCGTAGTAATTTCCAATCATACTAATAATAAAAATATGACAAGTGGTTTCGTAGTAAGCCTTAAACATAAAAATTATTTGCTATTCTAAAGATTACATACAATGTGTTTACTGTGTGAGGAACACTGAAAGTAGTATAATCCATAAAAATACAACAAATACAAACTACCTTTATCATTACGTTAAATAAAGGAGTATGCCTATCCCATATGATACAATTGAGATAGTATATGCAGTTTGCTGCCATGATAAACACATAAACTATGATTTTTAAGCAAAATGGATAGATCTCAACCACTGAACTAAATATCAAGTTTATAAAAAAAAATTTTAATTTGAAATATAATTTTTCCCTATCCTCCATAAGATTAACATTGGAGCCCCACAATAGAATGTACTGTGTTTAGATTTTTAATATCTCGGTAACCGTTGGAGATAGAGAAAAACTTTAAGGAACTTAATTGTGTAGTTTTTTAAGCTGATTCCAATGGTGAAATATAAAAATTACATGTGAAAAACGCAAAAAAATTTTGGGGTACAACCCCCTACTACCGTTATTGACCGATATGTCTGGTTTACGAACTCGTCCGAGCATTTGTAGGAATACACGTCTCTACCAAATTTGGTCTCGATCGGACCATTTTTTCGAGAGTTATCGTGCTAACAGACACATAAACATACACACACAATACACAAATATAACATATATACATATATATACTTTATATACATAATTAAACATATATATATATATATAAATTTTAACGACTATTGTTTTTATCTGGGCACCAAAGAAGAAAACATAACATGGTGCTTAAGTTAATGAAATACGGTAAACTTCTTCTTTCGTAATAGTAGGTTTGTTATATTTATAGCGATTTTACAGAATAGTAGAATTTGTATTTTTAGTTGAACACTTAAACATAATGGCGACTAAGTAGTCATCGCAGAGTGAGGGCGATATCTTCGAAGGATTCTGAAACAGCAGAACGAAAATTACTACGCTTTAAATTAAAGTTAAAACAAGTCCTAAGGTTTGTATTCTAAATTTTTGAACATTTTCCGCTATACCACTCTATTTTGACATGATAATCCAGAACTCGATTCGTCTGGTCCAGGAAAGACCACTTGTCCGGTAAACACTTAGTTCCTTGCCTAGAAACGTAATTACTATACATTATTAATTGATATAGGATACTTATTATTTACATCACCTTGTATTCAATTGTTTTTAAATGTTGATTTTAAAAATATCAAGCAAAGGGTTTAAGATATATAATTTGCTTAATTATTGACGTCACGTTGAATATTTCAAAATAAACATGATTGAATCGGTACACGTTGGTTATGCTACTGTGTCGCACTGTGGTTCGTAGTAAGCCTTAAAAATACTACACGTTGAACATACTACTGTGTCGTACTGTGGTTCGTAGTAAGCCTTAAACATACTACACGTTGGTTATGCTACTGTGTCGCACTGTGGTTCGTAGTAAGCCTTAAACATACTACACGTTGAACATACTATTGTGTCGTACTGTGGTTCGTAGTAAGCCTTAAACATACTACACGTTGAACATACTATTGTGTCGTACTGTGGTTCGTAGTAAGCCTTAAACATACTACACGTTGAACATACTATTGTGTCGTACTGTGGTTCGTAGTAAGCCTTAAACATACTATACGTTGAACATACTATAGTGTCGACTGTGGTTCGTAGTAAGCTTTAAACATACTACACGTTAAACATACTATTGTGTCGTACTGTGGTTCGTAGTAAGCCTTAAACATACTACACGTTGAACATACTACTGTGTCGTACTGTGGTTCGTAGTAAGCCTTAAAAACAATGAACTTGTGTAAGTTTAAAATTGTAGTAGTTTACATACTGTCGCTGAATAGTAAGCCTTAACATACATATACACTAAACTATGCGTACTCTGTTCACTGTTTCGTAGTACTTAACTACACGTTGCATATACTATGTCGTGTGTGAAACAATAAGTCAAGAAATAGTAAGTGCAAACTGAGCCTGGCCAAACACACGTACGATATACACATGTGGGCGTAGTAAGAAACATACTAACGTTTTGCTACTGTGTCACACTGATAATGCATTGTAGCACATCTAGCATGATAATTTAACAAGAGAGCTATTTCTCGTACTGTCGGACCTTAAACATACAAAGTTGAGCCGCAAATACTATAGGCGCTATGTATGTGGTTTTCTGCGCCCCTACATGAATTAATTGGTTTATTTAGGAACACAAAACATACGCATATAATTTGTATTATTTATAAAACAAGTCAATAAATGTACAAAAATTATTTTATTTACAGGTAAAGTTACACATTGTTGTAAGGTAGGATTTAAACAATTAAAACACACAATTACACTAATAGAATCAAAATTGCGATAGGAGCCTACGAAGAAACCTCAAAATCTGTTCGTTTCAACCAAATACTTTGAATACACGCGGTATGGTTTGGCATAAGAAATAAAACATTTTCAACTTTTGGCTACTTTTGTATAAGAAAATAACCAGATCATTATGGTCTTTCTGAGTCGTAGATAAGTAAGTATACATACAGTTGTCTAAAACTTGGTTCTTAACATTGACAAGCTTCACACTTGTTAAGAAATTTTTGGTAAATTTACAAAGAATTCCACAAATAGTGAAATCTTTGTTGAATTTTTAACCAAATTTTGAACTGAAAAAAGACGCAATAGAAAAGAAATTGATAATAAGATTGAATTGAAACGTTTCATATAATGTGTAAATACTGTCTCATCAGCCAAATTAGAATAAACCATACTACAGTTTAATGCTTTTTGCTTCATACAATAGTCATGAAAAAATCATTTTCTACATCATTTTTAACATTTCATAAAAACATTGAGCTCATGCAAATAATAAATATATCAGTAACAGGAGAAAAACATAGCATAAAATTTTTTATATATAATATGATATAAAAAATTTTTTAATAATTAAAATAAGTGTAAATTTTTTAAACAAAACTCTCAAAAAATACAACAAATTTAAGATTATTTACAAATTAATTCGACCAAATAGAATAAAGGTATTTTTAGAAAAAATGGTTTTTAATAATTTTTAAAAATACAAAATTTACAATGGTAATAAAAAATAAAATGTCTATTTTTCTTTCAATTGCGAAGATAAAAAAAAAATTTGTTTTTAAATACTTTGTAATTTTAAGAATAATATGTTTTTTTTTTGAAATTTTTTTGAGTAATTTTGATAACGACTTTTGCTAATCTTTATTTTAGATAAAACTACTGCATACTCTTTCTGTAATCATATGTTAGGCAAATTTTTTTATAAATTTGAAAAAATTTATAAATAAAAAGTTTTTGTCGCTAGATTTAATCCTTATATTTTCCTAAAAGCAAATATTGTTCCCATTTAATCTTAGTAAATAAAATAACCTGTTTATACAGATTTTAAATGTCATATACCTTTTTTTAATTATTGATTTGGAAATCGTAGTAAAATCATTTGTCACATCATTTTTTATAAATTAAATTAATATAAAAACAACTAATAAAGGATTTGTTTTGGACACACTGGAAGAGTTTCATATTTAGAAGGCTATTTAACAAGATAATGATCAAGTTTTAAACGAAAACCTAACTACTGATAACCCACGCTATCCGCGACGACGTGAATTCAAGGTCTTTAAACAGACAGTTCACTCTATATTGTTTTAGTGTGTGATCGTTATCTATTTTGTGTATGTGTGTGTCTTGTGTTAATATGCGGATTTTGTTACACTTCAAATATGAACGTTTAAAAACCTGAAGGTTGTTTGGTTTTTGACGGTTTTGAGGCTTCAATGTTAATCTTATGGAGGATAAGGAAAAATTAATATTTCACTTATTAACCAATATTTTTGGATAAAACTTTATATTTAGCTTTATGTGGTCAGGACCTATACGTTTATGCTAAAAATCATCGTTTATGTGTTTATCATGGCAGCAAACCTGCATACTCTTTTCCAATGTTAATCATACGGAGAATAGGCAAACTCCTATAATTATGGACAGATGTTGATGAAAGTTGGTATAAATGTTAAAAATAAAAATGTTTGATGGTATAAATGACTACTCTCAGTGTTCCTCAAAGCAGCAAACCTGCTCACCATTTCCCATGTTAATCTTATAGAGAATAGGCAAATAATTCTCATGTTTATCGACAGATTTTGACCAAACTTGTCATATACCGTATTATTGATTTGGAAATCCCCTGAGTACGCAGGTCTGCTGCGAAGGGGCTATATATATATATATATTATATTTTAACATTTATACCAACTTTCATCAACATCTGTCCATAAATAAAGGAGTTTGCCTATTCTACATATGATTAACATGGGAAAAGAGTGTATATATATGTGTGTGTGTGTGTGTTACGATGACTCTCGTAAAATGGTCCAATCAAGACCAAATTTGGTAGAGACGTGTATTCCTGCATTTGCTCAGACGAGTTCGTAAACCAGACATATTGGACAATGGGAAAGGGTAGTTTGGTATCACCTTGAAAAACTACACACTTTGGTTCCTTAACGTTTTTCTCTATCTCCAACGGTTACCGAGATCAGTACCTTGTATTTTTTGGCTACAATGTTAATCTTATGGAGGATAAGGAAAAATTAATGTTTCACTTGTTATCTAATATTTTTGGATGAAACTTGATATTTAGCTTCATGTGATTGATATCCATACATTTATGCTTAAAAATCATAGTTCATGTGTTTATCGTGGCAGCAAACCTGCATACTCTTTTCCCCTGTTAATCATATAGAGATTGGGTAAACTCCTTTATTTGTGGACATATGTTAATGAAACTTGATATAAATGGTCAAAATAAAAATTGTTTGCTCTAGAAACACCTACTTTCAGCGTTCCTCACAGCAGCAAACCTGCAAACCTTTCCGATGTAATCTAATGGAGAGTAGGCAAGTAATACTCATATTATTGACAGATATTGATAAAACTTGTCATATACTATTTTTATTATGTTATTGATTTGGAAATTCGCTGAGTACGCAGGTCTGCTGAGATGGGGGTTATTTTTATATCTCAGATGCATTTAAAGGAATGTAGGTTTTACAAAATATTTTATTCAATAAACCATGTTTGTAATTTATTTTTGTAATCCCGCATCGGAGATTTAAGAAACCATTAACAATGGTTTCGCCGTCTCCACAACTACAGATTAAGTAGTGGGTTTCGGCTTAATTGAATCGATAAATACCGGTTGCCCTACTGAGCGGCACTTTGTGCTACTCATTTCGGTGTAGTAGTCGAGTCCTAAGTTTTATCCCCCCCCGAAACACAAGCTTGGCATCATGAATAAAGCCTGTACTAGCTGATCCTGCATGAGCTATTAGACGTCCGCATTTCCCTGCTGGCATTTTTTAATCCTACATTGTTATCAGAGTCCTGCCAAATGTATTTTTTGCGTGGTTTTGTAATACCCATGTTTTTTGGGAGTAATCCGCCCCTTCCAATAAAAATACTCATGTTTTATCTAAGTGCACAATGGGCTTTGTGTCAGTCATTCTAATAGTATGCATTTTCCCTAAGAAGGCAGCCATACTCGCTACTATGTCCTGACGCTCCATTACAAATTTACGACCATTGTTACTCTTCCGAAACTTAAAATCAAAAGATTTCAAAACACAAATAACTGAATCATCTGACCCTGCATAACCTAATTACTGCTCAAGGTCAAACTTCAATTGTTTTTCTGTCGGAAACTCTCCCCTGTCATAGTGCTGCAACAGTCTCTCAAACCACGTACTTGTCAAAGTCATCTAGCTGAGTTTTCGTGCTGTCTCGCTTGTAACGATTTCTTGGCTGTTCAAACTCAACTTCCTCATTATCATCTGCACTTTCTAAAGCCCGCGTAAAAACTTTTCTAAAATCTCGTTGGACAGTTTTTAACGACACACCACTCGCCTGTGCAGTTAAGTTCATCCCCTGAAAAAGTTCAAGTTTTCCCGCAGTTCAGGTTTATCTGCCAAATTTTTAAAAAACGAATGCATTGTCAATTATTTGCTTACTCTGTTTCTGAATTTCTTGCCTTCCTTTATGCGAACCTTCAATATGGGTTGGAAGAAGGTGATCTGGAGTTCGTTCTTGATCGCCTATTGCTCTTGAGTTATAAAAGCTACCTAATAAAAAGTAATAAGCTAATAAAAATAAATATTATAAAATCAAAGGATATAAAAATCAATAAAACAATAAAAAGTATTTTAACTTCATAAAGAAATACTTAACTAAAAACAAAAAATCCAATTAAACGTAATTTGGTTCTACAAACAAATGTTTTAGGAGAATTATTTTGTATTTATTTGTCGCCTGATTATAAGTCAAAATCTTCCTTATTGTTTATTTTATAATGAACTAGCTGACCCGGCGAACTTCGTAACGCCTCACAGTAAACACATGTTAACTTTAAGATTGGCCATGTTCTGAAGTCGAATAGCAATACGGCTTCATTGTGAAAGGTTATATATTCTGGGTTGCTGCATAGTGAATAACAATACTGAAACGATAAAACATATTAATATCATTCCCATAAAACAAATAAATCTGAGTGGATTAATTCACAATTTTCAAATCCAATCCAAACCCAAACGAAACATAACTGTAATACGGCTTTTATAGGAAGGATATACAACAGCTGATTATTATAATAAACGTAATAATATAAACATTGTAATTATCATATAAACACGTGACTTTAATCAGACAGAAAATAAAAATATAAATACATAATCCCCCAAAACCGTTAACTATTAACGTGGTGAATAAAGCTGTTCATTTTTTACAGTACACATTTACTTCATAGTTTAACATTAATGAATGATTCAGATGGCATTGGATAGTAAAGCATAGGGTATTGCTAATCGAAAGTAAACCAATCAGCTGTAGCTAAGAAATCAAATGATTTCATTGTAGACAATTTGTAAACAAACTTACTCTCCATAAGGTTAACATTAGAAATTTAAAACGCCATAAAATGGAAACTTATGGGGTTTTCGAAAATATTTCCTACCTTCCCGGACACATATAGAGCAACTTCCTAAAATTTCATGGCGATCGGATGAGTAGTTTGGCAACGCATAAAGGACATACATACATACATACATACATACATACATACAGACATACATTCAATTTTATATATAGAGATTTCACGAATTTGCAACAGAGCTGAGTTGGGGGGAGGGAGATCCAGCTGTTGCAGTTTTCATTGGTCCATTTTGGTACGGTCTACAAACTTGATGAATCTTTTATGAACACCCGTCATAATAATTTAAAATAGTATAGTGAAATGAGCCTGTGAAATTCTGAAAAAGTAGGTATCGAAGCTATCTGACCCACAGATGTGAGTGGGACAAATGCGAAAAAATGACAGTACAATTCTGCCCGCAAAAATAGTATTGATCTGTTTAACGATTCAGATTTCAAAAACTAAAAGATTTTAAAATTAACTTTAAAATTTGTGTAATCATTTATTTTGTACAAATGTTCATCTTCAATAGCATTTAAATGAAAATTCTAGTATTTTTAAGATGCTCTAATTGCAAAAAATGTGTGTCGCCAACGGAAATATACGTTTTATATGTAAAAATCACACTCACTTGAACTATTAATATAAATAAAGGAAAACGTGTTTATGACAAAAATTTACAAACTATTGTCAATATGTTTCTGATCAATTGTCTTTAAAAGTATTTTTTCATGATAAGTAATAGGTGAATTAATGTGTGAAATTTTGGGGTAGGGCATCATTTCTGTAAACAGTATCAAAGTTACTACAAAACCTGGAATTCATCAATGTCTGGAGCACGATGTCTAGCCAACATCAGATTTCATTCAATATGTTTGACAACGTAGTTTTACTTATTCAAGAAGCCCTGTAATTATATGACCAAACCATTTTATTAAAGAATTAGTTTAGTTTACACAGCAACTCTTACAAGCTACAAAAGTGTTCCACTTTAACGTTCAATTTAAAAGACTCGTAATCCCTGTTACGAAAGTTTAACTTCAATTTCATTCATTATTTTCATGAAAAAATCAATACATTACATCAATTTTTTCCCAAAGTAGATTCACCTCATCATGTTTATAAGTGATTTTCTTTCAAAGAAACTAGTAATTTCAATGATTTATAAAAACACTTGTTAAAATATTAGTACCACTTTTGAAATTTTTTTAAATAAAGCTATTTGATTATATTATTTACTATCTATTGTTTAGTTTTGGTCGTGATACATTTCTACGCTGCTGTTTATGATACAATATTGGTAAAACATAATGTGCACACATTTAAACAAAACTATTTGAAAAATAAATTATGACTTTGGATTTATGTCTTTCCTTGTACTTCACAAGTTCAGTCAGGAAGTATTCAGAGATTCAATAAACCGTTGAGATACTCACAGGGTCGACCCGCCGCTTATGCAGGAGTGGCAGGAAGGGAAGGAGGGAGGTGCAGAGCGAGTCCATGTCACCCGTCACGAGAGCGTCACGTAGCGTCACGTCGCGACGCGTCGGCGATGACAGTGACAGTGAAGCGGTAACGCGACGCCACCGCCTCTGTTTGACAATCCACTGCCACGATGAATGTCATGTCTTTGTCCTTAATTGAGCCATGACGATTGATTTTGTCTCTACCCCACCTCCCAGCACGCACGTAATCTCGGCTAGTTCGATAACACTGCGATGCTGTACCTTGCTAACGATCAGAGCATCAGAGCTTCGCACAATCATTTACGATTATACAAAAGTCTGAAATTTATACTTAGGCCTATTTACAAATCGTCGATATAATTTATAAAAACAATTTGAATCGACGTATTCGAGTGCTGAAAGGTACTCCAGGATAATAGTCACTGGTTGTTGAAAGTCATAATGAGATGTACAGCATTTAGATTTAAGTTTTCTTGAATAATCATTTTTTATCAAAGATTTTTCTCATCCTTTCCATTTTCCGTGATTTATTTTCGTATTTGTTCGGTGTTTTTCATAAAAAAATTAATTACAATCCCAAATTCCACCATCATGAAACATGTTGTTTATGTTTTTATTAATGAAGCTCTTCACATTTTTCGTATTCAGATATATGAAACACAATAAAAGTACAGCACTAGTGACTCATATTACCAACTAATATAATGTATTATATCACATGTATTATATCACCAAGTATAATTTTACACTTTGAAACAGCTGTTCATTAAAGTGTATATACATACATTACATAAACGAGAGATAGATGAACAAAAACAAAAAAAACGAAAGAACACAAAAACTTCATTTAAGGTTTGTTGGAGCTCAACATGAGTACCAAAACTCACCTTATAGAGGTAAAAACAAAATTTCACTTTCTCCCAAACTTCGTGAAAAACATCTGTTATAGCTGTTTCAGTTATTTTAAGTTTCAGTTAAATTTTTCAAGTTATTTTTTTCACTGCTAACCATAGTTTTGACATGACAATGCAAACAAAATTTTAACGGGATAAGGTCCAGTGAGCAAGAAGGCTAATCTTTCCATCTATCTCAACCTATTTACATTAGGAAGAATGTCATCCAAAAGTCTCGACCGATCACCCTATAGTGTCATGAGGTACCTTCGATTTGTTGGAAGATAAAACGTACATCCTGTTTTTGTTCAAGAACATACAGCTTCAGCATGTCAACGTTTATAAACCGTAAAAATTACTAAGCTTAAAAGTATAAACGATTATAAAAGTAGGAGTTCCAGAACACATGAGAGTCAGAGGACATACACAACGTTAACGTTTGAAAAATCGCGTTAGGCTTCTATAAAAGTATATGAGGATTTTCCTTATTCCGGATATGAGGGTTATATCGGTTAAAAATTGTAATGCGTATTAGTTTCATCCAAATAAACGATGAATTCAAAGTTTGAAAAATAAAGCTGACCTGGATCCCTTTTAAAAAAATTGCCATAGCTACTGTTTTAATGAAAAGTTTTCTTGGAACAAAAAATCACAAAAACGCGTAACTGAATAGCGAACAATTGAAAGCAAAACTTTGTAATCAGCTGTTTAGGCTGGTATTTCTTTCATGAGCTTGCTATCATATGCTTGATCATCTCTAGATCAGCACTGAACTATTAAACGTATGACATTATTTTTGGGGCTTACGGTATTATTTAGATATTTCTCGTAATTATATAAAATGTTACCTTTATTACTGCAATGTGATCTTTTTAACCTTTTTGATGGTGGTTGGGTTAGACTCTGCTACGAGTTTATTATCACGCCTGACGGAGGTTCATTAAATAATTCTAATTTACAAACCACAAAACATAATTCAACGATTCACAAAGTAATAGCAGAACGTTTTTTGTTACGATGTTTTAAATATTTCAAAAATTCGGAGCTTGAGCTGGAACGAAACTGAGTCCATAATCCGAGTCCGAGTTAATAAATATAAATCTAACAATCTGGTTTATTTAAAGTGTTTCAGATACACAAACAACACGTGATAAGTCATACAGTTCTCATACTGATTTATATAAAATACGTTATTATGCTACCATTTATGCTGCAATGCAACATCAAATGTTTCCCATAGCTTATTTTCTATTTCGATACCGAATAAAACTTACATATACATAATTTGCAGAGCGTATGAAATGAAAATCCTCCCCAAAATATATAGTGTAACGGAAAGAAAAACCAAAAGGTGACTGCTGGCTGAAGCCGGTAGTTTAAACATTATTAATTAATGTAAGTGATTCAGATGCATTCAATCATGTATTATGTAACCGTGTAGAGTCTCTTAGTTTAAATTCTGATAAATTATTTCTCTATAATGTTTTGTGGTAATGAAATCAGCATAAAATAATATTTCAATTAGTTTTCAATACGCAGTAAACGATATCATTTAGAATGGACAATTTAAAGAGTAGTGATTATCTTTTCAAATCAAATTAAATTTCTATATAAAATTAAAGAATTTCAGAGTCAACCGATTTTTTTCTTGGAATTAAGCGTTCTAATTAAATCCTTTTTTAGATACTAACCTACAAATATAGTAAGTCCGCTCGTTGTCAGAAGTAACACTCTGGGCGGATCACCTTTTACGATGGTATTGCGTGTTGAAAACATCTTAGAAGCGTTGTCTAGGACTTGAAGTGCATCGAATAGAATTGCGCTCGGCATGTGCAACGCTACTCTTGCCTGCAAGTGTTTGTTATAAATTAATTTAACCATAATTTTTCCTTCTCAAAAATCAATAAATATGTTTCATATTGACTCCACAAATTTCAAATAAAAATTTCAATTCTGTAGCGACGCAAACAATAAATGAAGCAAAATAAAATTGTACACTTTAGATTGTAGGTTTATAAATATAACTTTATAAGTAGGTTTATAAGTAAAAATTTTTAAAACATTTAAAAGCATAAAAACCAGTTGTAACAAATAAGCGAAATTTAGAGAAAATTTCTTTCACGTTTCTTGTGAAATTCGGTTATGTGTTTTGTAGTTTTGCAATAGATTTGATCAACAATACTTAATTATACTTCCTTAAAAAATGTGCTAAGAGTGTTTCTGTAACACTCCAACATCCAGAGAAGTGTTTTTAACAATACCAATTTGAACGAGGCATTATGATGTATCATTTTCGAATTACAGAGAGATGTCAGAAAATAAAAAAAATTAAAGGTTTTCATTACACCCTGTATATGCCTATATATTATTGTTTAATTATAAAATTTAAAATACTGTATATAGTAGACCCTATAAAATAAATAAGTATATAATACTTTTTACATACTTTTAAGTTTTACTTTTTATCTTTCACAGAAGACGAATAATGTCCGCCTTGGATAGTTTTCGTTCCTTGTACAAGTTATCAACATTAAAATCTTGTATTTGTATGGAAGACAATAATTAAAGCTTCAGTAAAATCTGAATTTCTGTTTGGAGATTTTAAATATACAATTAAACTTGTCTACTTTAATTAAATGTCTACATTTGTTGTTGATGAGAATAATTATACTCTTTAACAATTCATGTGAGTTTTGAAATGGATATGTAATAAAACATGAAGGTGAGTTGTGTACTATTTGAGAAAACAGAAATGCTTCTAAAATAACAATCCATTCACTTTAAACGAACAAATATCCTGATCATTTTGGTTAATGGAAAACTGAGAACACAAGAAAACACTATTTTTACACTTTTTATATTTCAGTGTGAGGGTAGAATTGTAAGCGCTATTGTTGTAAGATGACAATGATACTGGTAGTTTCGTATTCACAAGTAGCCAACGTGATATAAGTTTGAATATATTGTATGCAAATAGTTCCAAATGAAGTTGTTATCGTAGTAGTTAATGTGTTGCAACTGCAACTCGCACGTGCACACGAGAGGTGCTGATAACAGGTTTCTGCATACTACATTACCTACAATATATGCTATGTAAATGTATAGACACTGCTCATCTGTGAATCAAAACGCGATGACGATTGAGTGAACATAAAAACTAGGTTCTTTCAAGTTACAGTCATGAAATCTGTTGTAAATAAATATTTATTTCCCTTAATAAGAAGAAGGTTCTAGTTAGACAACCATTATATAAATTATAGCAATTGTGGATAATTGTGAGCGATGGTCAGTGGGTGTAATGTTATTTTGTGTGAATTAACATCTGCATTATTGAATACTACGTTAATCTACAAAAACCATCATCATAATTAGACCAGTTCGTAATTCAGAGGCAGTGGTTCGATTCCAATTATATAGTTTTATGTCTTTTATGTCAGTTTTATGTCTTAGAAACTAGTTGAAATAATCGTTGATGTCTTTTATTTTAAAAGATATTTATTAAGCCCAACAGATAACACACATTTCGAAATGATCCCATTTCATTAGGAATGGTATTAATATAAATAGGACCGTATTTTCCTCGCCCGGGCATCTAGACGTTCGACTACAGGAAACGGACGCACGTACGTACTTTATGAGTTACAAATATCGAAACCGTGATGTTGTATTGACCATTAGATGTTAGTATTTACGTGAAACCCTATAGAAAATATAAATTAAAATTTCAAAGTACTGTAATACGAACCTTAAATCAAACGAGTGTAAATAATAAACAAAGGATAACGGAAGGGAGGATATCTTATAAGGTAATAGTCAAACGAGTATAATTCCAATATATGTTTATGCTATTTGTCGAATAGCACGCATTTGTTTTCTTCACCGAACTAATGGTTAACTATATGATTTTAGTTTAAAACTGTCAAAATCATAAAAAGAATTATTTTGAGCTATATAAAAAACTGATACTGATAAATAAAAAAATGCCAATGATAAAATAGCTCAAAAATTTGTTCATAAAATTGTTATTAGTTATTAGTATTTAGGAGTAATGTTTATTCATGAGTATAACAGAATCCATGCTTTTCTATTCCCGATTTTTCTTAAATTGAAATCTGTTGTATTGTAAATAGAGCAATAATACCTAATGAGTTCTTATATTTCTATGTAAGTTAGTAATAATATAATCTATGTGGTAAGATTATCGAATGTATGGATATGCAGTAATAATTATTGGCCTTATCTATTTCTGTAAATATGGACATATACCAGTAAAATCTTAATTTATTTTAGTGTATTTATTAGATAACAGTACTCCTAAAAGAACTGAAAATATTATTTCAAAATGTTATTCTTTGTTTATACTTTTATACTTTTTTAACTGAAGTGGCAACCTACCCAGGTAGGTATTTTAGCCAATCATGATAAATGAGTGTAGGATGGTTGTGGCGCGATCTTGTAGTCTTGTTACTGACTAAGGTTGAAATGTTCCTTAGACATAACTGTTCATTCTCCCCTCAACAGTCAACGGCACATCTAAGGGACCTATGGTATAACGTGGAGTTCGAACCACTGCCAGCACTGCTGAATGAGCAGGTGTGCCCGGGCCAGTTCATTACCATTAGCTGGGCCGTTGACCGTCTGTGGTGAGGTGTGATGTGGTTTAGTGTGGTGGTGTCCACCGGGTAGAGGTGCAAAGGTTGGGGCGGGGCGGGTGTGGCCGGGCCGGTTCATTACCATAAACTGGGCCGGTGACCGTCTGTGGTGAGGTGTGATGTGGTTTAGTGTGGTGGTGTCCACCGGGTAGAGGTGCAAAGTTTGGGGCGGGGCGGGTGTGGCCGGGCCGGTTCATTACCATAAACTGGGCCGTTGACCGTCTGCGGTAGCAGATGAGATCCTGCAACCAGTTTACCGATAAAAAGGAAAAAGTTTGATGACCGTTGGTACAGAGAAATAGCTTCAAGACTGAAATATATATATTTTTTATATAAATGACAGCAGCTGTTTTTATTTGAACCATTGAGCAAGTCAAAGAAGAAAGCATAAAGTAGTACTCAGTGGCATCTAATTACTGCATAATTAGATTTTTTTCTCAGTACAGATTTTCATGACTATATTTCATGGTTAAGAACCAAATGTTTATATGTTAGTCAAATTAAAAATAGTTACAATGTTCATACATACAGTATTAATAATACAGTTATAATAATCAGCTGTTCTATATTTTTACAGTTTCATTTTGCTACCTGAAATAAATAAATGGTTGATATTGTGTATTACAATCGAATATTTGATTTTGTGTTTGTGCGTGCGAAAGTGTGCAATTACCAGGCTGCAAAATGATCAAAGGTACCCTGTTGTAATATAGTCTTTCCTAATTTTCCACATATGTTTAGAAATCCACATGAATACACTCATTTCTTACGAATATTTTGGCTTAAAATACCTGGATAGGCCAAAAATTCAGAATGGTTTAAATATTTATACTATCTCTATATATAAAAGTGAATGTATGTATGTATGTATGTCCTTTATGCGTTGCCAAACAACACATCCGATCACCATGAAATTTTAAGGAAGTTGCTCTATATGTGTCCGGGAAGGTTTTAGTGAAAACGTTTTGTCGAAAACTTTATTAGTTTTATTTTATGGCGTTTAAAAATTTCTAAGGTTATTCTTATGGGGAATAACATGTTTCCAAATTTTCTACAATAAAAAGATCTGATTTCTTAAGCTTCAGCTGTTTGATTACTTTCCATTAGCAATATGCTTTACTATACAATGCCACCTGAATCATTCATTAATGTAAAACTTTAAAGTAAATAAATACTATACAAAATTAACAGCTTTATTTGCCACGTTAATAGTTTACGGTTTTCGGGGATTATGTATTTATATTTTTATTTCTGTCTGATTAAAAGTCACGTGTTTATATGTTGGTCAAATAAAATATAAGTACAATGTTTATACTATACATATTACGTTTATTATAATAGTCAGCTGTTGTATATCTTCCCTATAAAAACCGTACTACAGTTAGGTTTGGTTTGGGTTTAAAGGTTGGAGTACAAAATTGTGAATCAATCCACTCAGATTTATATTTTTTTTTGTGGAAATGTTATTAATATGTCTTATCGTTTCAGTATTAACATTATTTACTGTTAGGCGTTACGAAGTTCGCCGGGTCAGCGAGTGTTTTATAATTGGTATCAAATCTAAGCCTAGTTAATTTGTTTTGTTCATCGCTGCAACGCACGACGGTTAACATCGGTTAACTATAAAACTTTAAATACAATCGATACATATTAACATTGATGTTATAATTTTCTTACACTAATGTCCTAATGTATTAGTTGCAGTTTGAACTATATATCTCCGGCTATGATCAAATCAGGTTCTCGTGAGGTGCGGGGGAAGGAAGAAGGAGCATTTTTCTAAAAACATTTGTCTTTAGTTTTCATTGAAGGGTTTTATAACAATCATCCTTTTACCGTAGTTATTAACCGTAAATCAACCATATTTATTCTAAGTAATTATTTATTAACCGTATTTATTAACCAATTATTAACCGTAGTTAATTACACGGCTAGTAGCCGAATCTGGACCCAGTCGCCATTTGTCATTGGGCTACTAATTAATAATGCTTCCTAACAACAGGTCGACGTTAGGTAGTAACAAGACCGGGGTTTGGACCGTTCCCCATCAAAACGTTAAAAATGCCACTGGCGTAGAAATACACAAAATAAAATAAAATATTAACGTTAGCCTATCTAAGTGTAAAAAAATAAGTAAACAAACAATTTAGAAAAATGATTTGAGAGAATTTTTCTGAACACGAAAAAAAGAGATCAATGACAGTATTATTGATTAAAACAAAAGGTTCGTAGCTTTGGTTACTGGTTGCATTTTATTTGTAAGTTAAGTGGTAAGTTTTTATTGTTCGAAAGGAAGGAAACATTGAAGAAGGAATTAAAATTCTCTTCTACATTGAAGCAGAAACTACTTGAGTATAAAGAACACAGAATTACGGTTTTATAGGAAAAGTTACTAGTTGGACTCATAGGTATCACCGATCAGTAAAATAAGGGTTAATAGGAAACAAACGAACGTCCACAATTAACTTCCACTCAGAATGTATTTGGTAGGATCATATTTGGAGTATGTATTACTAGAAGGCTCACAAAGTCTAGAGCTAATTTATCTTTATATGGTCCTAACCTAAGCCTTCTCAACCAAAATCTTCGTAAAGCTTTCATTCTAGACTTTTATTACACTAAAACTTCTTAAAAGCAGTACAAGTATTTCCAATCAATTAGCGGCTTCGCTAAGACTATTTGTCCTTATCTGTGAACACTAGTGAGACTATCCGTCAAGACTTGTAACTGGTAAAAGTTGTTTATCACTATTTTGCCTTTTTATACAAACGGGATCCTTACTGTGCAGGCAATAGGAGTTTTGTTTGATCATTTGTATGAACTGCTACGTTCCTAGTTCCGTGAGTGAGAGAAAAATGGAAAAATTATTGTAAGTTATGGCTAGGAACTCACCACATCGACTAATCATGCCAGATGTCAATCAGCTCGTTAGTAGAGCTTTTGAGACTTATATATTTATTTATTTTTACCCTGGTGCATTAATTTGATTGAATTGTTTATTATTTATATTCCTAGCTCTGCTCACAGACTAAGCCGAGGTAAATGAGTACTCTGATATAACTTATACAAACATTGGCATTTATTTATTAGTTACATTAGCCGATGAGAGGGTAGGTCATTCTATTTATTTTGATACAGTTAAAGAAAAACAAGTTGCAACATTAAAATAATAAAAACAGTCTAAGCTTATTGATTAATAAATCTGACTTAATGAAAAGCTCTTCGAGTAAATTTAACTTTAGATCATTTATATGGGGATAATGTCTACGCATATTCTTTAATAATGTTTTCAAATAAATATTTCATTGATGTTACTCAGTTAAATAATAATAAACACGTAAAGAATTTGGCTGACAAATTTTAGTAGTTCTTATCTGTCATTTAAACTGTCGGAGTGTCGCCCCATGTTATTACATGATGATATGTAATAACATGGGGCTCCCACGACGAAATCCTTCGACAATAATGTCTCCCCCTGTCACAAACAATGGTTGCACAATCAAACAATGGTTGTTCAATAAATTATTAACTTGAAATAATCCTTTTACACCGAGCTCATCCTATGTTACTGAGCTAAAAGTCCATCTGCACCTAACTGTTGCTTGATGTACTAAGAAGTATATAAAAAATCAGTTCACATACTGACGACACTACAAAACTAACTGTTACTGTAGACGACCACAGGAAAAATCATGATGGCGCAATAATCCAGCACCGCAGTATTACATTAGCCAATCAAAATTAAGAATTCCAAACATTACCATAAATTGAACCCAGAGTTACTTTAGTGGCATTTGAATCAAATGATTGATTTTGTATACCATGAAAAATTATTACAAATAAAAAATGATCATATATTGTCAACAAAATGTTAAACTTATTTACTTAAATAAGTAAATTATTTTAAATACTTAAATATTACTTAAATATTACTAAAATATTTAATATTTTAATATTAAATACTTTACTGTAATAATACTTTAATAGTACTACTGTACTACTGTAGTAATACTGTAATAGTACTTTTGTAATAATACTTTAATATTACTTATATTATTTAAATATTACTTATTTTAAATATTCAATTGATATCTATTACACATAGGCCCACTACAGAACTAGAATTCGAGTTGATCTAAAGCGTTTTACGGTTGAACCCAATCCCTTTTTCAAATTATTTTTATAAAGGGAAGGTGGTGGTTTATAGGTTTAATATCGCATGCTGAGTGGGCAGATGCACGCAGGCACGCACGGCTGATAAGACCGACTGCCGCGCCACACGCACAGTGTCAGATGCACATCATCTTCCACACTACACACTATACACTATACAGAGTGTGCTGAATGGGCAGATGTACGCAGGCACGCACGGTTGATAAGACCGACTGCCGCGTCACATGCATAGTGTCAGATGCACATCATCTTCCACACTACACACTATACACTATACAGTGTGTGCTGAGTGGGCAGATGTACGCAGGCACGCACGGCTGATAAGACCGACTGCCGCGTCACATGCATAGTGTCAGATGCACATCATCTTCCACACTACACACTATACACTATACAGTGTGTGCTGAGTGGGCAGATGTACGCAGGCACGCACGGCTGATAAGACCGACTGCCGCGTCACATGCACAGTGTCAGATGCACATCATCTTCTACACTACACACTATACACTATACACTATACAGTGTGTGCTGAGTGGGCAGATGCACGCAGGCACGCACGGCTGATAAGACCGACTGCCGCGTCACATGCACAGTGTCAGATGCACATCATCTTCTACACTACACACTATACACTATACAGTGTGTGCTGAGTGGGCAGATGTACGCAGGCACGCACGGCTGATACGTCCGACTGCCGCGTCACATGCACATCATCTTCTACACTACACACTATACACTATACAGTGTGTGCTGAGTGGGCAGATGCACGCAGGCACGCACGGCTGATAAGACCGACTGCCGCGCTGTGCTTTTCCATATCTTACTACTAGACATCCTAAAATTATAATTTGAAAACTCAGAGCCACAACAACAATAGGATTATTGGGTCATTAATTAATGACCCAATAATCTTGGTAAATGTATCTGCTGATCTTTGTCGATTACAAAGCTACAAGTCTAAAGGTTCATCACATCCCCATGTAGTTTTGTTTGGTTTATTTACTATATAAATAAGCAATATAAGATTTATATTTATCTCCAATTGTATGGTCAGCATTCATTTCATTCATCATTTTTTACTATCATGAATGTTCGATAAAGCTTTCTTTTATGCTATGAACTAGCAATAAAATACAGACTCTGATCAGTTTTTCGCATTAATTTGCAATTAGATAAATTAGAAAATTTGTTATATGTTAAGATAACATTTTAATATAGCATAGATTTGAAATAGGTTTAAAATCATCAATGTAAACAAACAAATATTGCTTTCGATTTGACAGGTGTGGTTATTTATTTCAATTATATCAATCAATCCATTATATAGACTTCATGTTCTGGAAAACTTACAAAAAAATACATAATATTGCTAAAAACTAGGAGAGTTTATTATTTTATTTTCATAGTGCATGGGTTATTTAAAAGTAAACAAAAACCTCCTTTTACAGTATAGAATGAGGAAAATAAGTTCCACGACTGTAGGTGCTCTCTTGACAATATATTGCATTTACTTCCCTGTGGAAAATAGATTAGACCATAGATAAGTCTAAAGGAAATGTTTTCAGTTCATCAAAACAGCTGTTATTATAACCATACTATGACGTCACTAGGCATAAATAAATAAATACTCATGTTAAAACCATGTTTAGCTTTACAGTAAGACAGACCGAAAGATAGACAGACAGATTTCTGGGTTAAGAAAAGTAAAAATGAAACGTGAAATATTTTCGCCATACTGCTTCAAACACGCCCTTTTTAGATAGGCCTACATGTGTTGAATATCAAAAGTTGTTTTTTTTCTTCCTAGGACTAAACCCATCATTATGATGATTTTTTTAATCCTAGGCCACAAAGAAGATCATTGTTGATTCGAGGCTTTGACATTTACTTTTACGATTGCAAATAATCGATAAAGTAATAGCAACAATCACTATCAATTTGTCTTGTATTTCGGGCGTTTCAGATATCGATTTTGAAACTGGTAATCGACTAAATGAACAATCTAATGGTTGAGATTGAACTATCGATAATAATAATTAGGCGCTGACATGGACTAAGCAACTAAAGAGGAATCAAGAAAGAACTAAAATCATTCATACTCAATCGTAATTGATTTATTTCACTTGTATCCGCAACATTTTACGTCTGGTTACTAATAGTGTAACAAATTGATTAACAAATTAAAATAATATGGTATTTATATTAAAAAAGTATTTCGTCATTAGATGTTTAAACATAAGAATAGACACTGTATTTTTTAACCTTCAATTTGCTACTTTAAATACACTTGGTTTAGGAAACTGCTTGGTAGATCTAAGAAGTAAGGTTGCTAGTTGGGAAGGTCAAAGATCGATTGGTCGCATCGGATGGGAATGTCTGTTGATCTGTTTTCGATTATCTGACCCAGACACGAAGGCCAACACAAACATGAACCAAGTGTACGCAAAACGTCTTTTTCAACGCTATAATGTCAAAAGAACTTTATTGAAATTTTATAAAGATTATGAGTCCAAAAAAATAATAATGTTAAATGGGTCTTTAATTTCAAAAATAAGGATCACGAGTAACGGCAATTGGATATTAAATAAAATAAACTCAAGAGTTTCATAACTAACTTATTAACAATATATTAACACTTCCTATTTTTGTATATGTATAATATAGTTTATAGTTTAGTAATTTCGCTAGAACACCATTGTAAACGCTTTGTTAGTTCAATAAGGAAAAATTTTATACAATGGAAACAATTTTAGTTTATTATTTTTGATCTTATACAGTTCGAATTTTATAGAAATCTAATTTAGAGAAACTAATTAAAAATTTCTCTGATTATGCAAATTAACGAGTAATACTTATTCTAAAAATGCTTAAACATATTTGTCATTATTTTAAGTAGTCATACAGAATATCTGTAGTTTCTTATCATTTGAGATTAAAAATTTATTTTGTCAGGTGGCCGTGGTACAAACGAGTGCGTAAGGCAGAATAACACTAGCGACACAATGTCAGGGATTGGTATTCCGAGCAGGTTACTCGTCGCAACCGTCTGTTCCGCAACAGTCACAGTTACACACCTGAGTACCACCTCACAAGCTATGTTCCGCAACAGTCACAGTTACACACCTGAGTACCAGCTCACAAGCTATGTTCCGCAACAGTCACGGTTACACACCTGAGTACCAGCTCACAAGCTATGTTCCGCAACAGTCACGGTTACACACCTGAGTACCACCTCACAAGCTATGTTCCGCAACAGTCACGGTTACACACCTGAGTACCACCTCACAAGCTATGTTCCGCAACAGTCACAGTTACACACCTGAGTACCACCTCACAAGCTATGTTCCGCAACAGTCACAGTTACACACCTGAGTACGACCTCACAAGCTATGTTCCGCAACAGTCACAGTTACACACCTGAGTACGACCTCACAAGCTATGTTCCGCAACAGTCACAGTTACACACCTGAGTACGACCTCACAAGCTATGTTCCGCAACAGTCACAGTTACACACCTGAGTACGACCTCACAAGCTATGTTCCGCAACAGTCACAGTTACACACCTGAGTACGACCTCACAAGCTATGTTCCGCAACAGTCACAGTTACACACCTGAGTACCAGCTCACAAGCTATGTTCCGCAACAGTCACAGTTACACACCTGAGTACGACCTCACAAGCTATGTTCCGCAACAGTCACAGTTACACACCTGAGTACCACCTCACAAGCTATGTTCCGCAACAGTCACAGTTACACACCTGAGTACGACCTCACAAGCTAAGTTCCGCAACAGTCACAGTTACACACCTGAGTACGACCTCACAAGCTATGTTCCGCAACAGTCACAGTTACACACCTGAGTACGACCTCACAAGCTATGTTCCGCAACAGTCACAGTTACACACCTGAGTACGACCTCACAAGCTATGTTCCGCAACAGTCACAGTTACACATATAAGTACCAACCAAATAAACGACGGGGCTAACTAATAAAGATGGTGCACGTCAAGGGTATAGTAACGCTTAAGCAGGGGTTGTTCCAATTTTGTGAATAATTTATTTTCATTTTATAACAAATCTTAGTTGATTTTTGTGATAGATATTTAACTTCTATACCTTGAGCACATTGATTTAACTTTTGAATTTTTAAAGAACTCTAGATATAATAGTGATTGAGAGATAGAAACCCATTACAATTATGGACCTTGTGTAATAGTCTGAAGTTAGATGGTGAACGACCGCGGTGGGAAACAGCCATTAGGGCGATCAGATATCGAGGGTATTTTATCACAGGCTAATAAACGACTTATGACTTAGAAGAATGTTTTTTAGTGTGGATATTTACTTAAAGTGAAACTGGCATTACAAAATATAAAATTTAAATTGAAATCACGGTTAATGTTTGTTTACGATCGTCATGTAATCAGATGGCGTAAGTGCGGCGTAAGTTAAGCACAGGATATCGTGTTTAAAGCTACGCTTTCGCCACTTGAACGAAGAGTTGTAAAACATTATTAAGTGTTGTTACTGATATTAATGGGATTTTTAAATGGTTAGGGTTTTAAAATAAGAGATTTTAAGATAAATTTAATTATAATTTATCTAAATCTCTATATTGATACAATAATAACAAAATGAAGTGTTTGGAATTGTGTTTCTGACACATATCAAACTGAAAGTGTTTCCTGTGTGACGTGAGAGCAGAGTGATTCCTTCAACTCCGTCCAACACGCAACGACGCCAGACGCGACAACCTTTTTATTGGACATCACTCCGATCAATAAGCTAACGGACATTTTATAGTGGGAAAATAATTTTTGTCTTTAGTAGTCGGTTTATATTTAATCACGCTATTACAATACTTTTTTGAGAATTCTAAGGTTACTCGTAGAATACGAATATTAAGTTAGATTAGAGCTTTAGGCTTTGCAACACCTCCGTTTCATTTTAATTTGTTAACCGATAATATTTAATCCAGCATTCTCATCACTTTCCTGGGAACGAATACTTTATGACCATAAACCGTCCTCTTAAGATGTTCAATCTGTGGGGAAGGTAAAGAGAATGAGAGGGCCTCTCGGTGTCGGGTCTTCCGGTGTTCCGGTATTGTCTTCCACCCGTTCCTGTTCCGGAAGGACAAGGAGCGTTTAAACGAACGTCTGTATTTTAGCTAGATTAGAAAATCTGTTATTTGTATGATGGGCTGTTCTATTCTCGAACACAGCCCCTGCTCGGGAGCTCGCGGGTCGCACTGCGCCAGAACCCCGTCCACAAACTAGCAAGACAACTGACCTAGCAAGATACATTAGCAAGATGTGGATTTGCAGCTATGTGCACTCATCTCTTTTTCTCTCACAAATTTAAACAGCCTCCGTGAAGTAGTTTTCTACCAGAGAAACTTGTATTTTGTGATATTTTGATGGGGATTATTATGTCTATCTGATCAGAGTTTTAATTATTTCAATCACAGAGTAGATTTAAATTTAATAAGTTACTAATAACGTTAAATCATACTATTTATTTAAAAAATGATTCGATTCATCTTAATTTGAAAGCTTGTGTTTAAAGAGAAGAAAGTTTAAGATTTTTATCATTGCTCTTATGATATTGAAGGAGATAGCTCTGACTCTTGGATAAGAATATGGACTGATGTAGACCGAAATGAATTCCCAAGACGGCTTGGAGGAAGGGGTAGATGTTCGCACTCCCATAATCCCCGAATGTGAGGGAATGTGTGAGAGAGCATACTAGCTTTGACACACGGTTGTAGTGAACCACATCGATTTGACTTGTGAAGTAAACTTTTATTATCCAAAATAAATTTCTTACGCTTGTATTTCCACCCACAAGATTTTTCCAGATTTTATAATTCTTGTGATTGCTAAAAATCCCAACTTGTAAGACGAACAGTACCTATAATAACTGAAGTATGATTTTTGTTGAATGCTACAGACAACTCTCGGTGCAAAAACATGAACTGGAAAAGAAATAATCCCCATTATAACTTAATTATGGTGTGGTACGTGTCGAAGTGTGGTACCTGCGTCGCATACTCACCGTTCCTCCCTCACACACTAACTGAGCAATTGATACGAGTATCGTTAAAAATAAATTTTAATACAGCTTTTTTGGGCTTATTAGTCAGACATTTCTCATTTAAAATAAATAATACTGTGGGACAATACTTACTTTTTCACGCCATAAGAAATTAGAAATGTATTTTTTTCTATGAATAATGCTATTTTGAATTATGTATTTAATGAGCGAAATCCATTACGAAGATTTAGTACTTGTATGATTGAAATTTCACTAAGAGGTCGAGTTAACAAGTTTTTGATCGAATATTCAAATACAAATATGTGTGTCCTTGTTTTATTTTTCAAACTATGGTTCAACTCAGTAATGAATCAGTCAGTTCCGAGTGTTGATGAGTGGCGGTGGTAGCGGGTAGCGGGTAGCGGTCAGTGTCTTCTGTTATCACCTGGAACCCGTTCTGTCCACTCCCCGCCTGTCACACGACCAAGGTCTTGCCGGAGCCTCTGTGGGGAGGTCAGTGCTCTCGCGTCCATCTCCTCAGGTGCAGGTAGGTTCAACACACAAGAAAAAGGTCAAAATTTACCTATCTAAATCTTATAATTAACCTAGATTATGAATAACCTTCAATAGTTTCATTAAATAATCAATTTTTCATTAAGTAACCGAAAGATTTAATTGTGTACAGTAATGGGGTTTTTTTAAATTTTAAATGTATGAAATTAAAAATAAAAGTTTGAAAGCACACATTAATCTAATATCTTGTATAATGTATTCTTTGCGGTGTTTTCACATAACTGTGAAATAGGTTACTTTAACACAGGTACTTATTTGTCTAGGGATAGAAACTTATCAACAAATTTACACAACAAAATCACTGATGATGTATCGCTTTGACTTTTTTTAGTACTGACTAATTAGTATATATATATATATTTACAGGTTTTGTTTTAAATTTAACAATTACAGTCTAAAATCTATAACATTAGATAGTGAATTTCTAATTCACATACTGAATTCCACAACCATTAACCCATGTCCTCATTCATTATTTAAACTACATTTTCAGCAATTGATTGAAATTATTATAACTATATTTCTATACAAACCGCTAATAAGGATTTGATATTTATAAATTTATGATTGAAAATATTCAATATTCGAATTATTTACAAAATTTATTGTGTTTTATTACTCACTGTGTAAACCTTATTGTTAATGATAATATATTATTGAACATTTTGACTTTGTACATTATGACATTGAAAATAGTGCTTGTGTGGAATTTAGATCATATAACATGTCAAAAGCATTTGACAAACTCAAGCATGATTTATTAAAACCAAAATTATCTCATTATGGGCTAAATAGTAACTCTGAGAAGCAGAATGCCTTACCTGTGTGGTAGAAGACAGTATATTTATGTTAATGGGTTTTATTCACAAGGTAGGGATGCAATTTATGGCGTCCCACAGGGCTCAATATTGGAGCCTATTTTATTTAAATTGTAAATTATATAAATCACTTGCCAGCTAATATAGACAATACGCCGAAAGATGAATTTTTGTTTGCTGATGACTTTGGTGTTAGGTTAAGAGGTAACTCGAGGTTTACCAATGTAAATTGCTTAAATGATTACTCAATCATAGTTAGGGACTGCAGCAAACAATTTATCTCTAAATATGGATAATGACATTTATTCTAGTTATGATACAAAAATACTAGAAATGATACTTTAAAATTTCTTAGGATTTGGCTCACACCCAACCTATCTAGTACGGGACAACCCATACTAACTATGTATCCTCAAAAATTTCAAAATGAATATATCTTATAAGACGACTTAGTTTATGTGTTGCACAAGATGTACTTTTAAAGGTTTACTATGCGCATATCTATAGCATTATAAGCTGTGGAATCTTATTTGGGGCAATGGAGCTCTTTGTAAAAATAATTTACTAAAAAAGAAGGATAAAATTGATTTTTATTGTTTCTCAGTGAACACATTGTAAACAATTTCACTTTAAAATCCATGATTTATATCATATTTTTGTTCGTAGGGGCATATGACAATATATAGATGGGTAAAAATCATAAATAGACTGCATAATTGATAATAATTGGTAGTTATTCCAATCAGAGGAAATTCATGATTGCAGAAGCAGCAACTAATATAACTGTAAAAAATATTTTAAGAAAATTATGTAAGCTGTCAACACTGATAACTTTGCAATACGCTTAGTCTTTAACTCTGGTTACTAAAAGAGCTCTTTGTTTTGTTTAAGGAATTGGAAGTAAGTAAGTAATAAGGTCGACGACTCTTGTCCAATTTTAAATTAGCGTTCAAAACCTTTATGAGAAGAAGACTTAGTTCCCTATGTACATCTGACAACATGTTACAAAGAGTTGGATTTAGAAGACTTAACTAGTTCGTCATTAAAGTAATACTTTAATCTATGCGTTTACCAATAGAATAAACGCGGATCTCTGACACCCGAGCCGAAACTGTATAACCTTTCCTCAGTTCGTCTAAAAATCGTTCAAATCTATTTGAAGAAACAAATAAATGACTCAATCCTTAAAGACGGGTTTTGCCATCGAATACTAATCGATGATGATAGACTAACATTTATCTTTTCCTTAGCTACTAAGATGGTACAATTTAAAATGCAGTAGAAATTTTATTTAATTATTAGCTGTAGGTTACAGTTTTTCTTCATTTTAAAATATTATTTTTAGGGAATTTTCCTGCAGGGAAACAATTTATAAGTATTTCACTCATATTATATGACCTCCCGTAACCACAGTTAACATTAATGAAATACCTTTTCCTAGACTTAAACTTGAATAAACCATAACTTGCCCATTTTCAGCTGAGATACCCCGTCAAGAGCTTTTGACAGTGATGGCCATGGCTCACTACGGCCTGAGCGTCGCCGTCGCCATGGTGTTGCTAGCGGGCTGTGTAGTCTATGCCGACCGTATGTATTGCACGTAATTGGCACTTGCATTTACAATTTGTATCTAGTATGACCGTAAACATCCAATGAACCGCAAAAGATTGTGGTAATGCACTTTCAGCCTATGCAAGATGTGTTTAGAACTAAAGTAAACACATTAGCTATAAATTATAAACTATAAGTAATTGTCAAAATGTTTTAACATCGTACAGGTTTCAGACACTTACTTCTTCTTAACACTGAGGTGGTAAAGGGTAGTTATGAGGTACCCAGTACAACCACTGGTTTAGTTATAAATTATTCCTTGCAACTTTGCATTTTACTAATGACATATATTTTCTTGTAAACATAAACCATACCCAGAAACGTTACCTCAAAATCACAGTTTAAATTTTTATCATTCTCATCCTTGATGCTAATTTGATAAACGTCTGTCATAAAAATGAGTGCTGAGTGTATTAGTTTACTGATATTGACTAGATTAACTTTTTAAATGGTGTAGCATACAGGTAGGTATTTAAAGCCAAGTAGGAATTATAAATATGTGTAAGGTGATCGTGGCGCGATCGTAATCTTGTTACTTGACTAAAGGCCAACGCACATAGCAACAGACGCACGTATGCAGAAGTCTGGAGAAAAAAATCGCTTACCACGTGATTAAATGTAAACATCTGTATGCAGACTTCGGCAGACATACGGACGTCTGTGTGCGTTGCAACATCTAATAACATGGGGAGCGATTTTTCCTCCGTTCGTCTGCAGACGTGTGTCTGTAGCTGTGTGCGTTGGCTTTAAGGCTGATATGTTCCTTAGACAGAACTGTTAATTAATAGCCCAACAGCCTACGCCATCTGAGGGTAGGTCCCTTATATCCTTAGTTTAACGTGGAGTCCGAAACACTTTTTTACTTACATTACGATCTGGTCTAATTATGGGGATGATCTTTGCGGATAAATGTAGCATTCAATAGTGCGGACGTTAATCCACACCAGAGAAATTGAGGACACGCCACCGTCCCACTCAAGAATTTGTCCTTATATACTATTATTATTTTATACGAACAATAGTTTAAGAGTCACTACAGGTTGAGTTATTGGCCAATCGCTAAGGAGGGAGGACACAGAACGAATCATTCGAATGATGCCATCCTGCGACGGCTCGCAAAGGAATGTCCAAGGCTACAAATCAAGGCTATAGCAATAAATATAACTCATAATGTTAATCACACATCGTTTTGAAACACATCAATTGTTTTAAAGGGAACGTGTAACACTTCAGGTAGTCTTGCAAGGTCTTTGTAATTTTTTCCAAGTTGATTTGTATACATAATATATGAGTAAATAACCACAACATAATATTACGTGGCGTTTCCTTCTTTATTTTTGCCGAAGACGAACAATTAGAGTTACATTTAGTACTAATGTAATTTTAAATTATTAATTAAAACTAATTTTTCTCACGTGGTTTATATTTTATGTATAAAGTGTACGAAGCTTCATGTCATCATCGACACTTGTGAGACTATTTATTTATTATTACTTTATGGCAAAACAACTCGATTTAATCATAAAATCTTGGTGTAAGAAAACTATTATTTATTCTTCAAATGAACTAAGTGACATGTGTAAATGTATTCTCAGTACGTGTGTACCGAGAGTGATGTAGTAGTCAGTAATTATAGAGGGTTCGATCAGACTGTTGTGTGTCTTCGTCACTGAGACCGCACCAACAACACAAACACAATAAACTTGCACTACCCAATGGCGGCGTGGCCAATACTAATCAGACAGAGAAAGCCTCGACTGTGATGAGCATTCATAACTTAGCGGAAGCTAATGTTGGTATGCGTGACAGGCAGGCCACAGGGACACTGGAACATGTAGATGTTGTACCTTCGAGATGGCCATCACCTGCCTTATAATTAATGAACGGCTACTCATATTTGAAATTACAATAAAAATTATGAACATTTAAAAATATATGTTATATTAATCAACATAAAGTAATCTCATTCAAGCTTGGATATAAAAATATTAACATCTTGAAGTTAAATACTTGGTCTCGCTCGGGAAAACCACACTCATATGGTAAACCCAGGCTAGTAGGATAACGTAATATACTATTAAAGCTTTACAATACAATGATTTAATTTCATAGGTTCACCCTAGACAAGTATTGTCCTTTCCTTGAATGTTATTGAGTACTCGGAAAGCTATCGAATTGGTTTGGTCATTAAGACTGTGATGGACCATCAATAAGTTGAGCAGATTATAGATTCAAGGGTGATTTAGCTGTTTCTAAGAAATGCTTTAACAATGCTGACAGAGGACGCCAAGATAGTGTGTTACTTCAGCAACTGGGCGATCTACAGACCGGGGCATGGCCGCTACACCATCGACGACATCCCCGGCGACATGTGCACGCATGTCATCTACTCCTTCATCGGCGTCAGTAACGTCACCTGGGAGGTGCTCGTGCTTGACCATGAGGTACAGTTATAGATTAGATTAACTTTTGAAATGGCAATCGTCCCAAGTATGGATGAGATCTTGTAGTCTTGTTACTGACTAAGGCTGATATGTTCCTCAGATAGGTCTGTTAATCAATAGCCTAAGAGATAATGGCATATAAGGGATTCACTTTTCAACCTTCAAATCCGAAACATATTAGTCTCTAAATTACGAACTGGTCTAATTATGACGATGGTCTTTGCGGATGGAAGTAGCACTCCATGGTGCGGACGTTGATCAACGCCAGAGAATATCACATCTACCAACGATCGCTCATATCTATTCACAATTGGTGACCTTGAAGTAGCTGGATTACAGTACACGCCACCACCCCAGTCTCATACGGTATAGAAATATTTTTTGCGATTGAGTTAAAGCTTTGTTACTTTTTCCAGTTTAATTATTCTTGAATTTAATTTGTATTCTTGGTTTTTGTTAAAAAGTACGTGATCATCATTACTTATTATTACTTAATTTTTATTATTAGAAAGAAGTTAAGGAGCTGAGAGAACCTCTCAGCAGATGCAGAAGACAATGAATGATGATGAATGTTGCATTATGACAATGATGTAATGCCGATGACAGGGCTATTAGTGATGTAGCTGAGAGAACCTTATACCCTGTTGCTGAAGACCTGTAGCTACAGAGAATAGGGTCGGCAAGTGACCTTGTAGGCTTTAGCTGTTTATGAGAGCTAAAAGGCGGTCGAAGTGCATAATCGAACATACTAATTTATAATGGGTACAATCTTTATAAACCCGCAATTAGGATTACTGTTTTCTTAGTTGTGCACCAATGTAATATTATTATAATGTAAGAACCAACGATTTTTTTATTTATGAATCTTAAAGCGTATTTTAAACATTTAAAATGTCATTAAAAATTGTTTATTATTAAATGAAATTTGTATATAGTCATCCCTTCTCCAGCTACTTAAGCATGCATGAATGGAGACTTAATCCTGGTAGTTATCAAGGATTAAAGGATTGCATTTTAAGATAGTTAACACTATGACGTATTACAAAAATGACAAAACTACTGATTGATGGTAAGATTCTTACCTCTTCCATAATGTTTGAAACCGGTAACAGAAATATATTCACAGGAAATTTAAACAAAATAGCCAATATTTAGCGAAGGGAAATGTTTTCACAAAAAATTAAACTACGCTCGTGGAGTCAGTAAGAGAGAACAATACAGTAGACTCACTGTCGGCGGGACCGCGGTGGTGAATAAGAATGAAACGACTTAACGGTGGGGCACAACCGACGTTTGATTACTCCCATATATCACATTCGACGTAAATAAACTCAAGCTATTGTGAGTTTATTGGGAGAACTTTGTGTGTTTCAAACTTGCTTAATAAAAGTGCCGGATCTTGCAGGGTATTGTTGTCTGGTTGAATAAAGTATCAAAGAAGTCAAAAATATTAATAATACTTGATAATGCTATATTATTAACTTAATTTAAAGAAAACTGTTTCATAAATGTACGTAAAAAGGATTAAACGTAGGATATTTATTACATATGCACAATTATATTTGTGAGACATAGACCCAACCACCTGTTGAGTATTTTAAGGTGAATATGAGTGAAGAGGTCGTGTGATGACGTAGCGTTGTTACTCACAAAGACTAGCTGATTCGTTTGTAAGAATCATCTATATGTATAAAAGTGAATGTATGTCCTTTATGCGTTGCCAAACTAACTCCATAAGTTTCCATTTTATGGCGTTTTAAATTTCTAATGTTAATCCTTATGGGGAATAACTTTGTTTAAAAATGTTATTTTATAAATATATTTGATTTCTTAAGCTACAGCTGTTGGTTTGCTTTCCATTAGCAATATGCTTTACAATTCATTGCCATCTGAATTATTCATTAATGTAAAACTATGAAGTAAATATGTGCTGTACAAAATTAACAGCTTTATTCAACACGTTACGTTTACGGTTTTTGGGTATTTATATTTTTTTATTTTCTATCCGATTAAAATTCACGTGTTTATATGTAGGTCAAATAAAAAATAGTTACAATGTTTATACACGGTGTTCCACGAAGAGTTTTAACCGTTTAATTTTATATTACGTGTCCATTCATGCACCGAAAAAATGCCTCGATTCAAAAAAATTATTCTTTTCTATAAAAGCCGTATTACAGTTAGGTTAGATTTGGGTTTAGGTTGGATTAGAAAATTGTGAATCAATCCACTCAGATGTATTTGTTTTGTAGGGATGTTAATAAGTTTTATCGTTTCAGTATTGTTGTTAACTATGCCGCGACCCAGAATATCTAATCTTTCACATCGAAGCCGAAATGCTATTCAACATAACATGTATTTACAGTTAGGCGTTTCGAAGTTCACTGGGTCAGCAAGTTAAAAGTCCAAAGAGCAAAGGAAACTCATCACCCATCACAAATATATGTGAAGGTTTTCTTAAGATCGCATAGAAACGGCAACCTTCAAATTATGAAGAGGGTACTATAACTAGTACAACTGACAATAGTTTCAACCTCATTGTAGAGGGAACCAATGTGTTAAAATAAACACTGAGTAAGTCTCGATCTTTCAATCACTTTAAGTCTCACATGTGTAGAAAAATGACGCATATCATAAGCTATGAAGTGACTGATGATGACAGGTGGACGTGGAGCAGAACGGTTACAAGAACTTCACGGCGCTGAAGACCAAGTTCCCCGGGCTGAAGACGTCGGTGGCGGTGGGTGGCTGGGGCGAGGGAGGCCGCAAGTACTCGGCGCTGGTCTCCATGAAGGAGCGGCGTGACACCTTCATACGCAGTGTTGTCGGTATGTGGCTGTCTCCTGAACTAGTACTGTGGTGTTGACTATTCAGGTATATACTAAAAACAGAAATGTTTCACACAGACAGACCTATTGAAGAGCGACATTTACTATTTAATATTTGTTCCCTATTAAGCTGACAGATATCTTAATAGAAGTTACTGTTTTAGTATGATATATTTTTTAATTTTAGATGTAATGAAAATTTAAGAAGACCGAGTACACACTGGATTGTAGCAAAATGGAGTGTAGCAAATTATTGGTGTTCCTGATGAATAAACTTATTAGTAAAGTGGTTAAATTAATATGTAATTAAAAAAATAGTTGACTCGTATTTAGTTATGTTGTTTTGCCAGATTTTATGCACAAGTACGAGTTCGACGGGTTCGACCTGGACTGGGAATATCCGGGAGCCGCGGACCGAGGAGGTAGCTTCAGCGACAAGGACAAGTTCTTGTACTTCGTAGAGGAGCTCCGACGGGCCTTCAACGCCGAGGGCAAGGGATGGGAGATCACCATGGCCGTGCCGCTCGCCAAGTTCCGGCTCAACGAGGGCTACCACGTGCCGGAGCTGTGCGAGTAGGTTTACAAGTAGTTACAACCTATGATAACAACACTGGTCCCGGTACAAATCAGTTTGTTAATATGCTGTCGCAAACCTATGAATGTGTCACGTATAGTCTTTTGAGTATGTATCATGGCAAGCTGATTTTCACTGAGAACAAAGTTTGAAATACCTGCAAATAACTGATAACAGTGTCAGTTAGATGGAGAGTAGAGAAGTCATCTCTCATTTAAACATGAAAGTGTTTGCATTGCTCTAGTATAGACCAGTGTTACCTGTCCACAGACAGCTGGACGCGATCCACGTGATGGCGTATGATCTGCGCGGCAACTGGGCCGGCTTCGCGGACGTCCACAGCCCGCTGTACCGGCGGCCTCACGACCAATACGCCTACGAGCTGCTCAACGTGGTCAGTACAGTACACACAACTGTTCATCGTTGGCTAAAAATTATAAAAATACGAACTAATTCATCTTCAAATTAGATCTAAGTTTTCTCCCGATTCAGCCTTTATTTACGTATTCGAACTTAGTATTTCTCATAAACATATTTAAAAAAATCATAATGAAACTAACCTAATTTGAATACTTCTATTACCCTAATCATCTGGTGACTTTTGTTCTACTAGACATCTCTGCTACTAGACCTGCAAGCTTAGATCATTGGGGTTTAATCATCATTGGGGAGCTTTAATCATTGTATATGATTACACTGATCAAGATACCTTGGGAATATGCATCAATTAATGGAATTTTTAACAGGGAACAATTTTTTGTTGCAGACGGGTTGGTGCTATGGGTGGGTTTCGGATGTTCCCTGAATGATCTGGGTGGGAACTTTGTTCTACGGTTGCTTCTTAGCTCTCAGGTGTGACCTCATCCTATTGTTTGTGTCGTAGAATGACGGGTTGGGACTGTGGGTGAGCTTCGGATGTTCGCCGGACAAGCTGGTGGTGGGAGTGCCGTTCTACGGTCGCTCCTTCACCCTGAGTGCTGGCAGCACGAGCTATGCGCTGGGCTCCTACATCAACAAGGAGGCTGGGGGCGGCGCTCCAGGCAACTACACGGCCGCCAAGGGCTTCCTCGCCTACTACGAGGTTGCTTACTAGGTTTAAAACATTTGCATGAATAAAAATGACAAAGTTAGTGTCTAACGAGATCACACCCACACACTGGCGTGAGTTGAATTTCATAGAACTTATATTATTCCCATCATAGTAATCGAATAGTACTGAGTATTCAGGTTTGCTGCAAAAAGGATTGTTTTACATGGTAATATGATTATATTAAGGCTATAAATAAAGAAAAAACACATACCAAATTAAATTAAATTTTCTAAATAATTATTGGAGTTATACCAATTTATCTATTCTCTATAAGAATGACTACATGTATAATGCGTACGTAGTAGGTTCGCTGCCAAAAACACATTAATATTAGGATGTTTATGGAAAATAAGAAATAAATGGACCTGCATACCTAATTTTGAAGAATATTTAAGTAAATAAGTGAGTTATTCTCCATAAGATTAACATTAGACCATGTCCTGTGTTTAACATTTTGAATATCTCATTAGCCAATTGGCCTAGAGTCTTGATCAAAATACTGTATTGTATTATTGAGTTGAATGGTAAAAAAATAAATTAAAAATATCCATAGCTAAATTGAAAACCGGCTTAAAAATGGGAATATAAATTTACCGAACTAGTCAACTACTGACTAAAGTATTAAGAAGAATTGTTGACGAATGCATTGTAACATTCTTGAAGCAAGAATCTAAACTTAATATCAAAATAATACAAGCTAAGATAAACAGACAGTTATTTACTATTTTCAAATATATTTGAATAATTATTTTTTAAGAAAACGGTCAAATTTGTGTAGTAGATTAAATTTGTTATATTATTTTATAGATTTGTGATTATCTGCAAGAAGAAGATGGTGGTTGGACAGAGAAATGGGACGACGCAGGGTTCTGTCCGTACGCCTACAAAGGTATGATAGACAATTGTAATATGCAATATCTGCAGTTATCTATTAATTAAACTCTTAATATCGAGCTTAACACAAATTCTCAAATTTAGTCAGCATCAACTATCTTATGAAAAATATACTATCAACAAACATTATACTGAATGTTTCAGAATTCCCTACCAATACTCTAGGACATTGTTCCTGGGTAAGAAACATATCTAAATATCATATTTAAATTTAAATAAGTCCTTAGTTATTCACACAGCCTCCATTTTATTTTTTCACTTATAATGTTTTTTCTGAATAATGGTTAAACGTACGGAATTAAAACTTCGCACAAACATTTATGGCAAATAGGCAAAGCTACAAAAAATTAAAATTTTGTTTCTCAAATAACTCGTGAACCGTTGATTTAACAGAAAATTTAAACAAATAAAATTTTTTATGTAATGTAATTTCAAATCGATTGACACCAAATTGTTTTGAATTAGACAAATATTAACTGAGATATGGTAGCTTTAGTGATAGGTGACCGCTTAGTTCCAGTGCATGTCAAGGAATGCGACTAAAGTCTGCCACAACAATGCAACAGCCTATATTTTTTAATAAATAAAATTTATTACACTATAGCGACGTTTTGAAGTAAGTAATTGGGACTGGAAGCTCCTAAATATAAGATCCGTAAATATCTATTTGATTTTAAATTAATAGTGTTACATTTACACGATATTTGATTGAACAGGAACTCAGTGGGTTGGATACGAGAATGTGAAGAGTTTGCAGATAAAGATGGACTGGATCAAGGAGAAGTGATAGTGATTACTTTTACACGATATTTGATTGAACAGGAACTCAGTGGGTTGGATACGAGAATGTGAAGAGTTTGCAGATAAAGATGGACTGGATCAAGGAGAAGGGCTACGCAGGAGCGATGGTGTGGGCGATAGACATGGACGACTTCACCGGCCTGTGTGGGCCCAAGAACCCGCTCATAGACGTGCTGTACAAGGGGATGAAGGGCTACGTGGTGCCCACCCCCACCATCACCACCACGCCCAGGGTACGAGAAACTCAATATAAATAAACGGTATCAGTGACATATACTTTCTCCCTTAAGAGTCTGCATCAGTGGTAGCCATCTTGAATTTTAGTCCCGTAAGAGCAATGTTAAATTCTGGCGGAACATACCTTCACTTTGGCGTCTGTAGTGGCGTTAATTATCAAAGTATCAATGTAAAACTTTGAAATTTGAAATTGATGAGATGTGGCTCTAGGGCTAGGCCTTTTAATATGTTCAAAAATTTAACTTAGTATAAAAACAAAAATCCAGGAATATTTTACAAAATAAATCATTATTTTTTTATTGAGAGGGAAAATAAGAAGTTCTGTAAGGTGGTGCCCTGGAGGACTGTAATACCTTTAATTTGACACCTCTTCCGTTAATTTATGACAATAGGTCAAGGAGATATAGGCACCAGAATTTAACATTGCTCTTACGGGACTAAAATCCAAGATGGCTACCACTGATGCAGACTCTTAAGTACATTTGAAAATTACGACTTTCAATAAAACTATCATATGTTCTTTAATGTTTATTTAATTATCATTTAATGTATTGTTTCAAAAATGATGATCCACTTTCAACACAGAGAAGACGATAACGGAAAACAAGTTTAATTAATTAATTTTTAGAAATCTTAGGGGGCATAACCCCCATACCGGGGAATACAAAACTCTTTTGTGTTGTTTTTGTTGGGTGATGTGACCTTACACAGCATACTTCATGGAAAACGGTTCGGTAATAAGGAAAATTTTAACATTCACCATAAGAATAACATTGGGCACTATCAGACAACGTACTGCGTTTACCAAGGACATTAAATTTAATTTATGTCTGGAGACAGTGGTAGTAGTAGACTAATGATTCAAAATAGTAATTTTTTTAGTTTTTTTGTTATTTTTTTTTATTTTTTTGTGCCGTTTTTAATGGTGATAGTAAAATAATCTTTTTGATATTATTTTGCCAGGAAAAATAAAAAATGTGTTTTTACATACTGGGTTAAACCATAACATATACATAACTATAACTATAAACCATGAGGTTTCAATAAAAATCGTTAGGACAAATTTTGAGATATATGTATTTTTCACATTTTTAGGGGTAAACTACCCTTAAAATAGAAAATGGAAAAACAAAAAATGGTTTAAGGGCATAGTTTAACTGCACACGTGTAACAAGTTTCATTAAAACCTAACGATCTATGTGGTGTCGGGGTTTGTAGACAGACAGACATTAGTCGGAAACCACTTTATTGGAATCAGGTAGCCTCAAAACAAATATATACTCTCTCAATCAAATTCTAAATATTTTCACGGAAACAATACTTTCTCCATATACTATCTATGAGGAGAGAAAGTAAGACTAAGTACTTACGTATCCCGTCACACAGTTCAAACAAATATAGGCCCTACGCCCGTCCAATCAATCATTTAAAGAACGTTTCGGTGTTAAAACCCAAATTTATACTTCATATAATTTATGTTGAATTACGAATTGAAGCTGTTTAGTCAGAGGCATCTTTATGAATAATTCCAAAGTATTACATACATATTTATATCAACGAAAATTAAATGGATAAAATTATTATGACTGAAGACAAATAGAGACCGACTAGTGCAGGCAGCATGAGATCATGTAAAACCTGAAACATTTTGAACGAATGTATGTATATTTGGTTGAACTGCATTACGGGATTACGTAAGTCTTCAATAATTATGCTGAGCAGCTAAGGAAATAAAAATTAGGCAAATTAAACCTATGTTTGTATAAAGAATCTTTAAGACTCTTACCCTAACAAACTTTGATTTTAGGGTTGTAGGGGAGACGGGGTTTCATTGTAAAAATTAAAAAAAGGGCAAAAAGAGGGCAAAAAATTAGCTCTCATTTCTATGGTGGATTTATAACATTATTTCGATGAAACTGAAAGAATATTCTGCGTCAATATGTAAGGAATCGAGTGATGATGTTGTGGCCTATTTTGACATAAGTATCATGCGTTTGATAAAAGAATCTTAATATGGTTTATTTAATATGTTATCCAATTAAAATTTAATCAAACTGTGTACATCAAAAATCAACTTAACTTTTTAAGTAAGCAGACTGCAAGCCAATAAGTCTGAAAATGCTAAGTAAATGTTGACTTTGTATGATATCACAGGGGTTACCATGTTAGCATGTGGAGCAAATGGAAAAGGATTTTTCATCACTTTTAGGTTTTTACTAGTAGAAAACAATCTTGAAAAATAATAGTTCTTTTGTAAAAAAATGGCGTTTAATGTTTTCAAAAACCTTGCACATCACCTTTTCCTACGATTGATGAAAAAAACAAAAAATTGACTAGGTAAAAATATTAAAATTGTTTTTAAATGTTTTTAGGATTAACGAACAAAATTTGTTGTGTTACTAATTAATTCCTTAATCTTTTTGCTCAAACTGTTTGTCTTATTTACTATTTGTATTCAGATATGGTCGTGCTTACTATTATCTGAAGTCTATCATTTCTGAATTTGGTATTTTATTTTTTCAGCCTGATTGGGCGAAACCTCCGAGTACTCCATCATCTGATGGCGTAAAACCCACAAAGAGGCCAACTCAAAAACCGAAACCCAAACCAAAACCTACACGAAAGCCTACAACTGCTAAACCTACAACAACTACTACTATGACGACATCAACTGAGGAGGAACCCGAGGAGGAAAACCCTATCCCTGAAGAGCCCGTACCCGAGACGCCAGTGACCAAACCTCCTCCGGCGGAGAAACCCAAACCGTCCAAGCCTGTGGTGATTCCACCCAGACCCATTGGTGAGGAACCCACTGGGACCTGCCCTTGTGAGCAAGAGGCTGCTGCCACCAGCAAGCCTATGGCTACGACCACGAGGAAGCCCTCCTCGACCACAAGGAAACCCCACACGACCAAGCGACCCACGACCACCAGGCGACCAACGACCACCACGGAGGAGACGGAGGAGCCCACGGACGAGGTGGTGGACGCCGAGGAGCCCCCGGCAGGCGGGACCCAGGCTGACGTAGACTGTTCCTCCGATGGCTTCCGAGCTCACCCCAAGTGTAACAAGGTACATTCTAATGAAGAGTGATAGCATTGCCTTTTGAGAGAAGTTCCCTCTCAGTATGTATCTGTTTGTGCGAACCGTATCAGCATTTATGTATACTCTATAGGCTGATTCATGAATCTCTTCTTTTGACACATTTCCTCAAAATATGTACAGTATATAATGTTCCTAAAAAAAGTCTCTAGTGCAGATGCAGCAAAGTAAATTTGATTATTTCGTATAATTTTAATATTGGATAACGAGAACAGAAATTTCAGAAGAGATTTGAGACATTTATATTTCACAGCACATTTCCCTCAATGATTTATATGGCAGGTACTAACTGAGCAATACCAATATAAAGTAATTAAATACGAATAGCTAACAATAACAGTTATCGTACAAATATTAATAAGCCTAATTAATCATTTTCGCAATTCAAAGGTAATTGATGAGAGTTAATAATTTATGAGCACAAAGAAAAAATACATAAAGTACTATACTAGTTATTACAGTCATATAGATTACTAAACCCTTAAAGCTATAATGTTTTAAGTATTTTCAATAAATTGAGAGAACATTACTTGTCTCATTATGGGGTAATCAGCCATTTTAAGTGAAGTGTAACTGTGTGTATAATTTAATCTGTTATGTTGCCAGTACTACCAGTGCGTGCACGGCCAGGCGCTAGAGTTCGAGTGCAAGCTTGGGACAGTCTGGAACAACGAGATCAACATCTGCGACTGGCCAGAGAACTCCCGTAGGCCAAACTGCCGGAACTACTACAAGAACAGGAAGTGAACGATTATATGTCGAAGAACAGAAAAATAGTCTTTAAACAGTGAAAAACTGTTTTAGGGTACAATATTTCGTAATCAATAAAGTATTTTTAAAATGTAGTCATATTAAAGTTCAGTAGGTTTCACAATTTTTTAAATTTAATTTACAATGAATATGTAAGGTAATGATGCATTTACAAGAATAGTAGATTAAAAACGTACCTTCATAAGTGCCATATAGTAATTAGGATTAACTGTGAGAATTAGAAATTAAATAGTCTATTTGTAAGTTGAATATAACAAGTAAGAAAGGTATTTGTGTTTTTCTTTCCTACGAAAACTACTCTGTGAAACTTGCAAACATTTTTCATTCGTTTCGTTTCCTCATGTCAAACTATCCCCTTGTGAAATTCTCTCGACTAGAATGATGAAAATATCAGATGACAAATATGCCCAATACTTTCCTGGAACTCTACTCTCATTTTAAGATAGTACTGAGTGGGTTTCGACTTGCTTTAGTTGTACGAGGGAGGTGAACATCTGAAGACGTAGAAGGAAGATAAGGATCAGGAATCCTTTGTAGGAAAGCGAGAATCTGGAGACTTAGAAGGGAGGTGAGGATTTAGAAACTTTGAAGCTTGTTGAGCTCTGGATTGAATTTACTTGAACGCAGCGAGTTGTTATTGGATTAAATTCGTACACTCGTGTAGCCTGTTAGGATGAAATCTTACATTATCTTTAACATTCTCTTAGAATTCCCCAAGAATACACCCTCACCCACAAGGAAAAAACGCCATCCTGGAAAAACCTAGGAAAATAGTATAAAATTACAAGTTTTTACTAGTAAAAGCTAGTTTATTTGGCAACCAATCTACCTCTAAATCATTGATGTATGTACGGATTTAGGTTTAAAAATTGTGAAATCTTCACAGTTTTGTATTTGGCTCAAATACAAACCTGTAAATGAAATGTATCAAAAATTTGCATTATTGACCAACGGTAAGTTATATGATAAACAATTAATTATTAATAAGTTTGACATGTACAAATAATATATTGGCCAAAAATAAAAATCTTAGGATACAGTATCATTTTACCGCCCCTTTTAAAGTTGGCGGATTTATCTGCCGTTAGAAAATTATGATGTCAAAAAATGATGTCATATCTGATATCAGTATTGCGTGATGAAATGTTTAATTAGGGAGGACGCAGACGGTTTATTCTAACGACAGTAATAAATCGGCAAATGTGGATAAATATTTAATGTAAAAATGTAGCTTTGAGCTGAAATACCACTATAATTATACTAAACAAAAAAGTGTTCACCTGTTTTCATTGCATATTTTCATCATCTCAAACATAAGCAAACTACAGTCTTAAAAGAGTCTACCTTTGATTATCACAGAGGGATGTCCATTTTGTGTTTTTGAATGAAGATTTGAAAGTTTTTGGTTAAAATCAGTGCGATACTTTATTTACTGGACTATTAAGAGGTAAAAAAAGACACTATGAACATTTTTAACTTAATATATTCATTAAAACATATTACTTTTCGCTACCAAATGTTATGGGATTTTTTTCAACCAAATTAACCTCACTTTTGCTTTGTTATTTTTTTGTTTCTGTTTTTTGTTAACGTATGACCATTATTCTGACATCTAATTGCGATGACCTCTCTATCTGGAAAAAGATTTTTCCTCCATTGAGAAGCGACGTGGCAAATGATAAATCCTCTAGGCAAAATGAAACGAAAAATAACATATCCAACAGTCCCTCACGCCCGTCATCCTCATCTCATATATATTATGCCCAAGCTGAGCCACCAAACAACACATCTATTGAAAATTGCCAAACAAATATAAACACAATTTTACAATCCTTCTTTGAAAGGTTTGAAAACCTTATGACTCAACAGGCTCAACAATTAGGATCCTTTCTAAACCTATAAGCGAACCTACAACTGTCATAGCGAAACTAAAATGAATCAATCATTTTGGATAGGGCTCTGGAACGCTAATGGCTTGGCAAATCATAACCAAGAACTTAATCTGTTTATTACACAAAACAAAATTGATACCGTGCTTGTTCCAGAAACTCATTTTACCAATCTCAGTTATTTTCAAATTCCGAATTTTGTACTATACCACACCAATCATCCAGACAACAGAGCTGACGGTGGAAGTGCTGTATTAATTAAAAATACATCACCTCTTTCAGGTCTTCTAGCTGATATTTACATGAATAATTTAGAATCGGAAAAAATAATTAATAATTTGAATCCTTACAAGATTAACATAATATACTGCTACAGATACCTTGACGACATAATTTGCCTTTCTAACGGATCAGAAGAAGAATCAGAAAACCTTTTAAATTATCTTAATTCACTCTCAAACACAATAAAAATCAACTTTCTGGACATTAAAATAATCAATGAACAATCAAAACATACTTTTAAAATCTTTAGAAAGCCATACAACACAAAATTTAACAGAGCAATACGTAAAACAATTAATAAAACTAACTACAGAAACAAGTTAGTAAAAATCCTCAAATTCTTCAAAACAAGAAATAACACCCTTGACCTTATCACTAAATATATAAACAGAACCACTCACACTACCAATGATTTTGACTAATCAGGAATATACCAAATTAACTGCCCACAATGTGACATGTTTTATATTGGACAAACCGGCCGAACATTTACAACCAGCTACAAAGAATATGTACAAGCTTCTAATTCAAAAAACTACACAAGCATGAAATCAAATGTAGCCGAACACATGATAAAGAACCATCACAATTTTAAAAGTTTGCAAGAAGACCTTGATATAATTGAATTTGGAAGTGGAAGTCGTCCATAGTAGCGGAGGGTTAAGTCGAGGACTCGATAGCGAGGAAGGTTGAAGTCTCAAAAAGGCTCTTTAAGAACGTAAGCGTAACATCCTGTCCTAAAACATCCACCGTACCACAAGGACTAAACCAAGACCATATTACTACAAATTCTTCGCTGTAGATGATATTTTTGAGCACCCTATACAAAATCATATTGCTCAGACCCAAAACATAACCTCCAAAACTTTAAAAGTCAAGAAAATGCAGGAATTGTTTTTTCTAATAACACCAGCTGTGTTTTATTAAGATTTACATTAAAAAAAAGAACGAGAGCTGATGGATCATTCCGTTTATAAGCTTGATGTTTCTTATTTTTTCGAATAAACTTTTAAAATGTAATAGTTTTTTTAATAATTATAAGCTAGAGTAGTATGGTGAAAGGTATCGCTTGCACTCGAACCGAAAATGTTTTGCAGACGTCTCGATTATCTCGGGCCTGCAAAACATTATTTTCGGCGCTAGTTGCGAAATATACTATTAGTAAAATGTTTTAATTTTACCAGTTTAAACAAACCTATTTGTTATAGTTTTACAAGGCATAACCTAAAGTTGTATATTTTTATAACTGTAATCAAGATACATTCTAATGTCTGTGTATCGTTAAAAAACAAAGGCGAGAATGGATCGAATATTCTCGAATATGTTTGAAGTGTCGATGTATTCGAACATTTATCGAGCGCTTCAATATGTTGTCTGGAATATGGGTCGACTCTTGTAAAATACTAAAATACTATTCCGCCTTTACTTTTTCTCCTTAAACACAATATATGGAGAAAGTATTGTTTTCGTCAACATTTTCGAATTAGAGTGGAGAGTGGATATATCCGTTTTAGGGTCTCCTGAATAAAAAAAAGGGTTTTGACGTGATGTCTGTCTGTCTATGTGTGTGTGTCTGGATGTGTTCAGAGCCACAGCCAACACCGTTAGTCTGCTTTAAATAAAATTTGGCATGTCTTTATTTACCGTATATCCAGGTCCATTCCATTTTTTTGAATTTTTGAATTTCAAGGGTAGTTCACCCCTAAAATCCTAAAAAAACGTGAAAAATCAAATTTTCTCAAAAAAAGCTCTAACTATTTTGATTAAAATTTGATAGCTTATAGTGCACAGAATACTAATATCCCTGTGTATAGTTTTTCAATATATGTCGACACCACACATGTAAAAAATCTGTGATGGACGGGTTCAAATAAATAATTTTGAGGCAATTGCCGTGCATTCGGTACGTGATTATATAAAAAAATCAAATTTTTAAATTTTCAGCAACAATAATAAAATTAAAGAATAACTTGACTGGCACCAGTGAAACCAGCTTAAAAAACTAAACAAATTAGTATTTTGAATTATTTGTCTACGACTAACGGTTACAGAGAAAAGTTAAATTTACTGTCTATGATAAACGTAGTACGTTGTCTGAAAGCGCCTAATGTTATTCTTATGGAGAATATAAAAATCAATTTCTCCCCTATTTTCCAACCGTTTTCAAAGAAACTTGGTATGAGGCGTAAGGTCAAATCACCCAAAAAACCAACTCAAAAAAGTTTGGTATTACTGGGGGGGGATACGAAGTTCACCGGATCAGCTAGTATCTTTATAAAGTATTATATATTTAATTTAATATAATTTCATGAAAAATGTTGAACTGATTGACATAATAAATTATAAACAAATTCGTTCCAAAGTAAATTGAAGCTCGTACAAGCTTACAGTTTGGTATTATTTTTGCTCCATTTTCCAAGATGGTGGATTGACTGGTACGTGAGTTTTTGTATCTATATATTCATTTACTTCAACGGAAGTTCCATATTTTACAGTTCAAAACAGAAAAGATAGTTATGTGAGGGTACTGGCTCTATATTTTCCAATGACTATACAATCATGTTGGGATTCTAAGAGATTTATTTTTATTATTTAAATATTACAGCTTATAAATTACAATTTTCCGAGTAATCATCGTCAAAGTTGTAAATTCATGGCGTGAATAAGTATGAAAAATATATATCCGAAAGTGAGATATAGAACAGCCTTTATTTAATATGTTCTAAAGTGAATTTTTAGCAACGTAAATTTTTATTTAGAAACTTACAACGAAATATTTAAACACAGGAGAAAAAATAAAAAGCTTAAACGCAAACTTCTGAAATAAAATATCAACCTTACCTTTTAAAAGATAGTTTAAAATAATTCTTCAAATGACAGAAAAATGGAAGGGCCGAGCAACAACATACTGCGTTGTTTGGGCCAAGTAAGTTGCGCTAACAGTTCAATGTGATTCCAAGAGAGCGCAGCACCTTCTGTAAAACAGGATCAGAACTTGGGCTGCCTGTTTTGTCATTGTTGCAATATTATTACCGCGTTCGTTGATAAGAATTTTTTCAGTTTTAAAAGTAGTGAAGTGGGTGGAAAGTAATTACCCATTAATTGGTTATTATTTAATATTAACATTTAAATATCCTCACAAACATTTAGGTTTAAACACCGCGTAACATGTAGACTTAAGTCAGTTCCTTTTGAATATAAAGCACCATGCTGTCATTTTTATACATGATTTTTCTTGATTTTAGTCAACTAATATTATATAAATATTATATTATCAGTCATAAATTAATTTATAAATTAATAAACTAACATCCTTTGTAAGCTATTAAAATATGTTTTGAAAATCAAAAACAAAAACACACATCTAAGGTCATGATTCAGAATAAATATAATGTTAAATATAACAATCATGGATTTCTAATAATTTATATGGAAGAAATCACATCAACATCTGTCGATAAATAAAGGAGTTTGCCTATTCTCCATATGATTAACATGTGAAAAGAATATGCAGGTTTGCCGCCATGATAAACACATAAACTATGATTTTTAAGCATACATTGATGAAACTCAACCAAATAAAGCTAAATATCAAGTTTTATCCAAACTTATAATAATTCCAAACTGAAATATTAATTTTTCCTTATCCTCTGATAAGGTATACACACACACACACACACACACACACACACACACACACACACATATATATATATATATATATATGTATGTATGTATGTATACACATATATATATATTTTTGACGACTATTGTTTTTGGTCTCTGGGCACCTAAAGAAGACAAAATAACATGGTCCCGGGCTTAAGTCTTGCCATGAGACCTACGGTAATAGCTTCTTCCCTATGGGAAATTCGCTAAAAGCTTGTAACCCTGCATGCTACTTCGTCTCGTCCAGTAAACATCTGTTCCCCGGACCCCTAACCCGAACGTAACGCCACCGGCCTCAGCTACAGTACGAGTACATGTCCATAACACCATTATCAGCGGTAACTCCTCGATTATTACAACATTGTCTGACACTCCGGTCATAATTTTTTCAACAAATGACATTTTGCACGTAAGGCGGTTGTAGTAGTGATGGTAATGACTCGTCGTTGTCGACTTTCCCAGCGGAGGGTCGCGTGATGTGCTCGCGGTTATGTCACATGACACGCCTCACTTCTCACTTGGGCTGCAGCGACTGGCGAGGTTTGCATCATGCAGATGTGGGTTAACGTCCGCTCCTGCTCAGCATAGGCCTGCCTCAGCATGCCGAGGTCAAGTTTAAACGAAAGGAACAATGAATTGCACTTATGGTCCAATAATAAACGGTATCTGTGAACTGAGACATGCTTTTCCTTAAAAAAAGAAAGTAAAACGACTGGGACAGTGGCCTGTCCTCTAATCCAGCTACTTGGAGGTCACAAATGTTCATCCAAAAAGACCATCCTCATAATTAGAACAGGTCGTAATTCAAATATAAGAGTGGTTGAGATCTCACGTTAAACGGAGACATCTCCGTTTGGGCCCGATGATGTCCAGTGTGACTGGACGATATCGATCGCCAATTTAACACGTTTTTACCTTTTGCATATAATTACAATATAAGTGTAAATATATTAAGTAGTTTGGAGGACGTGAGTTTTTCCTTAATCCTATGTAAATAAATACTCGTACAATGGTTTAAATTAAGTTCCACGCATGTGGACCTTTGGAATGTCGGTGCCTTGTCGCCAAGGGTGACTTGAGGTCAAACGCTCGGGGAAACCCACAGATCGTATCGTCATGTCAAGTTCTGGTATAAAGTCTGAATAACAAACATAAACTGCGAGAGGCAATAGATATAAATCATACCTGTTTTACACTTTATTATATTTTATTTGAGTACAAATTCTATATATTTTAGGATTTTTATCATAGTAATTTTTTATACTTACATAGGACTGAACTTTGTATTTTCTATTTCGCCTATTTAAGAGCCAGTAGTTTTTACTCTTGATAAAAAATGGTCTATATTCTGTTATTGTTATCTAACTTCAATCATGTAATAAATTGTAGTAGTTTTATACGTAATACGTATATAATAATGTTTACCAGCAGCGCAGCCTTATTAGTCGTTTAATGCGGACTGGCAATAACATCTGCAAAAACGTCATCTTCTTCGAAGGCACAAAAAAATTCAAGAGGGATGTTCTCTGCTGCGCGAGAAGGACATTTCAATCAGTCACTAACCAGGATGCCAGAATATTCGCCACATATGTTAGTTATGTTGCATGTTACATCGGTGCTTGTTATCTTGTGATATTTTATTTCAAAATTTTATAATTCTGTTTAGTATTCATATATATTTAGTATTTTGCTGTCATTTATCCTTATATTATTCCATTATTATGTAATCACATATATTTTAAAACAGAGTAAAATGGTGTATGTAATGGAGAATAAATAAATAAATTAATTAATAACCCAAAATATAAATAACGACTGTGTCCTGATTTGAAGCGGGGACCATCGCATTGCGAGGTTCGGCGTTGTTTGACGGTACCCAGAACACTCAAATTTTGGACTTTATTTTTCTCTGGCACCTCAGTCGTGAGTTTATTTAATTATAGCTGAATCGTCGGTGTTGTAAGTAGATGTTGTGAGCGTTTAGTGAGGTTTCCGATCATCTTTTCAATCCAGTAATTTTCTCATTTTTCTAATCGAATCCTCAAATTCTTGGCGTAGCTCTACATCACCTAAGGGTCCAGGAACGCAGCCACAGTCGGCTACAAAGGTCATTTTGACTGCGTGTGATGGAAGCGATTACCCGACGCGCACAGTTGTACAACCCACCTGTTGCTTCATAAAGTGGTCGTCCATCTTTCCGTAAACCTGAAAGCCTTAACTGCACCTATTGGAGTCTCGGAAATGGCAAAACAGTAATTTTTCAATGGGAGACATTTCTTTCCTTTAGTAGATTACAACAGGGAAACTTCTTTCTTGTATGAGGCTACAGTTTTGCAATCCCCTTGATTAATCATAAAGAAACCTACGGTTTATTACTTTTTATACGGCCGGTTTGTGTTCTTCTTATGCAAACAGGTTCTTCATATTTGTCAAGGACCTTATTTGGAATCTTTAGGCGTTTCTGTAAATGTTAGGCATTTCACAGCAACCACCTATATTATAAAAATATAAAAATATTTGAGTCAACTAAATTTACAAGTGAAGTCTAAAATTCCAGTTTAAAAATCCCCTCATTTAATTTGTTACCATTGACGTTTGAAAATACTTTGATCTGAATACCGCTAAATTAAAGTCCAACTTTGAGTTCAAAAATCAGGACGTAAATTTAAGTAACTGCTGGACAAGATTCAACAGATAAATAAACCTGAATAACGTACAGTCCAAACCTTGAAACGACTCCGCCTTGAAGGCCACTCAAGGTGGTTCTTGACCTATGGACATCAAAGTTCAAGAAAAACTCGTATTTCATAGATTCTGGACATAGGCGTTGCAAAAATGTACTAAAAATAAGGTACTCCAATATTATATTGCATATGAAATCTGATGCGAAAAGGCAATTGATTTAAACCTGTGTAAATAATAGTATTTACTTTAAATTCATTAATATTTTATTAAACCTAAATCCTTGTATCACTGTCATAGGAAGATTCAATGAATTATAAGGCAATAGTAGTCAATAAAATAACAATGCAAATAATTGAACCCATTACATCAACTCGAAATTAAGACATTCGTTAAGCATCGTGGTTGAACTGTTCCCCTTTCGTCAAAGAACATTTAATATCTAAAGCAATAGGGTTTAGGCCTCAATGACAAAAGGAAACCCGAGCGGTTCCAAAGTGAGCCAATCCCGATGGTTTTTGCTGTCGGACATTAAGTTGTCTTTAGTCCGAGGTCGTCAGCGGGGACCGCGGTGCATCAGATGGCCGCATTACACGCTCCTCGCCGACGAACCGCGTTGCACAATTATTAGCAAGCGACACGTGTTGCACTGGCCATGTTTCAATTAATTGTAAAACGTAAAGCTTGTATGTCAATTATTATTAATAAATTAATAAGGATATTGTTTTAAGGAGGTAAGTATCCCTCTCTATTCACATGAATAATAAATTCCTTGACTCAATATTCAGTTAATACTTAATATGGCATACGTGATATACAGGTGTTCGATGTTCCACAAGTAAGGTGATAAACTCTGGAAAAACGGTTATAGACCTATGGGCTAAAATAAAGATAAAATTTTAAAAAATTCATTTTTTTCGGTAATATGTGTTAAAACAAGAGACCTAATGTAGGAAAAATTATCTTGGTCCAATTAAACACTCCAAAATGGCGTCCATTTTAACTTTTAATATAAAATCGTAAAATTACAAAAATTCTCTTAACACAATTTTTGTTATATTATTTGAAATAGATTGGAAATAATACTTTCTATAAAATGTGTTCATAGTAAATATTTTAATTTTTACCGTTTCGTGCCATTTTAGATTAATAGTTATAAATGTCCTCCGTTTTGAAATTTTAAATTGGACCAAGTTGAACATACAGTACTTTTAGTTAAACATACTTATCGAGTTTTATAAAGATCGGTTGAACATTTCTGACGATAACTATTATTTTGTAAAAAATACAAAATGGCGGATGCTTGGTAAAAGAAGCGTTTTTAAACGTTATTTTTCATTTTCTCTTTATTTTGACCCTAAAAACCTTTTCCAGAGTTTGAGATTTTATTTAAAGGGCACTCTGTATTTTACATCTCTCAACCTAATTCCGTATCAACTTAATCTTTGATTTTGTTTGTAAACTACTTACCATTTTAAAATGTTTAAATATTTTTTACTACTATAATGAAATATTCAGGAACTCATAAACATGAGTAGAGTACTTATAGTAAAAAATGTGTCTACTTCGCTGTGTGAAATGGCTTAGATCACGTATATGTCTAAAGGGAATGTTTTCAGCTGTTAACAGATGTCCTTATAACCATTTGACGTCACTTCTTTTCATATTTTGGTCTAACGAATTACCAATACCCCATATAGCCAAGACGAATCCATATAAAAATGTAGTTATATATAATAAGTAGTTTACTATTTGTTTTCTAGAAAACATAAGTCTACTGAAAGATTAAAACTGGAATAACATTAGTTTTTAATGACAGTGAAAAAGTAAACAAATAAAAATAAATCCGCTAGCACTAATGTATTAAAACACGTCCCCGTCATGGAAATATAGATTAAATGTTTATGTTGTATGATTTGTTTGTTTCATCGTAAAAACGAGATAAGCTCTCCAGATATTGAAGTGATTTTCTCGATAAATCCAAGACCTTTTCCTATGTGAAACAAGTATTAAATTATTTAGTTTTATGTTACGTGTGACGTGTAAAGAAAAATATTTTCACCTTCAGGGATTACAAAGGAAAGATTATGGATACAGCCCAACCATAATGAAAATGAGTCTGGACCCACGACCCACGGAGCCCAAATCACTTACCCTTTTCAAATTCCAGAATGGTGGTGTCCCCGTCGCGACCTTGCCTGCCGGGAGATGCCTCCTCCAACTGTGGTTCGCCTTCAACTTTCTACCTCCGAAATAACTCCTGCCTCCATCTCCATCGACAACAATTATTCTGAAACGTTTCATCTCGCTCGGATACTTTTGGTCAAACATTTAACATATTTGATTATATACAGATTGTCGGTTCAAACATTACTTAAAATTGAGGTATGCCTAATTTGTATTTGTAAAAATTTGTTTTTGTGTAGTTTAGAGGCCCAAAAATTAACGTCTTTATTTTGTATCCATGTTTTAAGTGTATCCAGTGTTCTGTACCAATCTTAAGTATGGCGAATCTGTAGAAGAGGACGGTGATCTGATGATGTGACAGTGGTCACGAAACCGGTAATCCACACCACTACCATAGGAAGGATATTGATAAGGTAAACGTCTTATTAATTAGTTATACTGAATATCCAGAAGTAGGAACATGGATTCAGATTTCTTCCTACACTATGTAGTATAAGCAGCAAAAAGTGTTAACTTAAAACAGTATTTTTTTAGCGTTTGGAAGAAACATTATCGTATTTTTGCTTTTTATCGTTAACTGCGTGAGTAAAACACGGAATAACGGTTTCTTAAAATACTTAACATTTAGTATGTTCGAAATGTACTTTTTTATAATATATTTCTCACATTAGGTTTTACAATATGTTGAATTTGTTGGGAATGGTTACGTTAGACGACTAAATACTTATATGTTAGTAGATACTTACTCGTATATTTATTCCATATTCTATTTAATCGTTTTATTATTTCTGAAGTAGTAACTGCGATGGTTGATTATAATTTTTATCTTTCCACTTCTCCGATAGCACAGGTAAACCAACGTCGATATATTTGTAGAAACCCCTTTTTTATTAACTGTGATTAGTTGTATTTTTCAGTATGTAAAAAATCAACGATTTTAAATTCAAAGTGACTGCCTAAAAAATAGTGCCTAAGCAAATAATGCAGATACTGAGTTTCAACATATCCCAACATATTACTATATGTGGGAAACCATAACTTTGATCTTAATAATCATTGTTCATAAAAAATACATAATACAACATAAATATAACACTTCAACAATTATGAAAGCTAAACAATTGTCTATTGTCTATGATATGTTGTTGATTCTAGCTTATCAGTTTGCTAGAATAACATTCAGTTCTTCCCATAACGGAAATCTCTAATAATGTATTTATTCAAGGTTTTTATAGCTGTCAGGTTATCTAACAAGAAGGATTTGTGGCGCTAGAGGGTAGAGCTCAATTTGATCCCCCTCTCCGGGTAATTACAATGTCGAACGTTGCTCAAGAGCCATTCATCCAGCCCAACGACACGGCCGCGGCGACGCCGGATCGTGAAGGTTCACTGTGGCTGTGGTGGTGTGGTGGTGTGAGGGTGAGGGTATATGCGACCGCAGCCTGGCCGGTGACGCAAGGGCCGGAGTTCGCCGGAGAAGGTCACGGGCTCCAGACCAGTAACTGATACGAGGAGGTGTGGGGCTGAATTGGCCCTTCCCTCCCAGGAATGGAGGTCTGTTAAGATACCGCGCGATGCCAGTTAAACTGTAATTTACACGCCCGTAAAGTTTCCCGTGGGAGTACCAGACTAGGTTGAAGCTTTGACATGTTATATTCTCTGTTTCTTAGCAAAGCTTTTCTCAACATCAGTAGGGTTTTTTGGTTTAAATGTAATAGGCAATTTATAATTTCGTATGGATAAGTAAGGTAGTGTTTTCTTTAACTAAACTTGTGGAACATATCCTCAACCTTTAGAAAAAAGAAATATTGCAAGGAGTACCGACACTGTAGCTCAGGAGTCACGCGCTAGCCCAATAAGTAAAAAAAACGCTGGATCAAAACCAGCGGTCGGCAAGTCCTGTTCGACTATGAGCGGTCAACTATGACTAGCTTGTGTCACTCTGCCGCTACGGTACCAAGCTGTCTTTAATTTACCGCACAAGCTATAGTGATGGGCAGTTAGGGTTAATAAAAGTAAATTTCATTGTCAAACTAGATGCTCTCTTATATGCACCATGAGCCCTATTTAGTTAGATATTCGAGTACAAATGACCATCCAGACTGTGAAGTTGGTATAAATATGAAGATATATTTGATAATATGTGTGAAGATATTTTGTTTTGGAATAACACATAACAGTAGCTGTAATGATGTTAATTCCCTAGCAATAATGTTTAAACATTATGTTAGTACTGTATTCAGATATTTTAGTCCTTAGTGTAAGGAATATGTTTCTTGTTGGTATAAAAAATGTATAGCTTTGTACTAATTTTTATATTGGTTGCTAGGCAAATTGTTGGGAAAATTAATTTGTTTTGAGAATAAGACAGCGGAGGATCCAGCATTTCTCAATACAAATTAAAAAATATCGTAGTATTTTACGAAAACTATTGGCCAAAACTTTTTAACGGCACGAACAACCAAACGGCGTTAAGTACATTTCAGACCCTGGATTTATACAATACCAGAATAATAAGAGTACCAGAGTATTTCAACAACACCAGATTAATACACCAGGACTCCTACGACACTAACAGCGGACCTAAGGGCGGAGCTTTCAGCATGCGAAGCAAGATTAAATATAAATCTGTAAGTTAAATAGATTATATGCATAGAGTCAGTTAAAGCCAAAGAAAGGTTGTAAATGTAACCATAAAGATAATATTACTGGGATAGAAGCAGCACCAAGGTTTGAATTATGTTCACTACAACATTAATCACACCTAAATAGTAATATGTGAAAGTGGGTGGGAATTATGAGTTTGACCTGTACCACGGTTATTGGCTCTCAGCCAAATCTACTATCTTCGGAATAAAATATAGTTTGTAAACTAAACAGAGACATGTTTACATCCAGAATGAATTGGTGTCAAGATAGTTCCTAATGTCGCGTGCGGTGTCTTAATCAAGGAAAATTCGCCACGTAAAAAGCAACGTGCAATTCGTGATGAAAATACAGTTGTATAACAATATTGCAACGGTCTCGTGTTGAATAGTTAGACCTCTGTAAAAAGCTTAATTATATAGTTTTTCTCATCGAAATAGTTCAAATGTTTTGCAGATGCACTGAAAATTACATTTGTATTACAATGACTCAAATTACTGTCCATAAATATTGAATTTTTGGAAACGTCAAATCTTAAAGAATTTTAAGTTAACAGTAAGTAAAATAAAAAAAAACTCCTACGTGAACATAAAAACTCTTTAAACCGGATAATTATTAGGAATAACACTTGATCGTCTCATCGCTCTAGACTAGATTACGTCAGAGTCCGTGTAGCGTTGATGTTACCTCAGACTTCTTGCTTCGTAAGATTGGTGATCAAACTTGGTGATCACCATCGATTGATTGATTGATTATACCGACATTTGAGAAACTTCTTATTTATCCAGTAAGGTAACAGATCTCTAGAGTAGCGTATTACAGAACAGGAATTTGAAGAATAAATAAAAGAACGGAGGGAGGTAACGTTTTTTTCTTTTGCTATATCACAAATTGAAGTCCCCCTTTATTAAGGAAGCAAAAACTAACAACTTAATTCCACACAGTTCCAAGAAATATTTTCAACTATTTAAAATATTGTGATACCTTGAAGGTGAAGACTTTTGAATTGTAAATTTGAAGATTTAAAAGAGGGGAATTCAAATGAGACTTCCATGCATTTGGGAACCTTTAATTTAGAAGCGGCAATATTCACGTCCAGTCCGGAACGAAAGTTGGGTGATTATTTGCATGCTAAAGGTTAGAGCCCTGGATGCAGTGGAGTGGCATCGGCTTTGCGACTATTAACCATCATAAACCTTTAAGCCTTTTCTTGCCCAAGACATAATTCTAGGAAGATCGCCAGGTCGAGTCCATTTCCGACATGAACTTTTCATCACGACCTTCCCGTTGATGGGCACGATCGCCTCCGCTGCAACTGCTGTAGTCAACCACCTGACAATACGGTCCAGCTTATAACATCTACGATCAAAACATCTAAGAATACAAGGAAAAATGTAATCCAAGGACGTTCTCAATGCTCTGGACAATTAATCGGCGTTCTCTGTCTGAAACAAGGCGTTTGTAGATCGAGATAACAGATTTTTAATATTAATAAGATTAAACTATGATCTACTCCTGAATAATTTTAAATACATGACGGATAAAGGTTAATTTGTTGTTTTATACATTTTTTTAATTAATGTTTACTAAAAATTGTTTTACGTCTATTACGAAGAACGAATTTGTCTGAACACCAATTCAATAATTATCACGTCAAGCAATAAAAAGTAAGAAGATTCTCCAGTTTAAATGTCATATGAATCTTAATATTCCACACTAAAATGGAGAATTTATTTGAAATAATGTCAAACCCTATAATAATAAATGAGTCAGTTTAGATTTATTTAGTTAGTCTTAATTATTAACAATATCGTAATCGATGTTGTATATATTAACGGAGAAAAATTAATTATTTTAGTAAAGTTACTACCTGCTAAATTATTAAAGCCCAAATTTACAGTTTTAACTACAGAAAAACGTAATTTTCTCTGTTATTTTTGTAAAATTACACTATTAAAAATTTACATTTTCTTAAAGGAAAATAAATTTCGCAACTTTTTCCCTTTAGTTCAGTAAATGCCATGGATTTTAAGCTTTAAACTTAAAACTATTTAAAATATTGACTAACTTTAAACTTAAAAACTTGAACTTAAACTTGTTAAACTTTCAAAAATTGACGCCATTTTGAAATGGTACAAAGTAGGATTTTGATACTATGCTTAAAAATAGGTCCTACTCATACACATACCAAGTTTAAAGCTGGTGCCTCAAGTGGTTCCACGGTTATATCAAGTTATGTAAAAACACATACACACCGACAAACGGAAAATGGAGTGAGACAAGCCATATTTTCACAGGACATTTTTTTTGTTTTGACCTCAGGAACAATACCCTAAAGTACCCGACACCAATTTTGAAACACTCTATATACATATTTAATATTATCTTAGATTAATTAAAATATAGGAGTGCTGGCCATAATGCTTTTGTTGAAAACTATCCTATTTGATCTTGGCATTATACTATTAATACGCACGGGAAAATGAAAGTATAGAAGGCAAGCGCCGAGCAATGTTACAGCGACACATCAATCCTTCAGGTCAAGAGTGAGGGCAGGCTGAAAGTTGCTCAATACTCACTCACTTAACATTAACATATAATGGCTTTGTCTGCCGACCCTCACCGGAGAAATTCTGGCGCAGCCAATGGTTGTGGAGCTATGGATTTGGTTCAGTCACAAGACTCTCATTAGCACTATAGCTCTGAGTTTTAAAACTTCATCTTCTATCTCTATCTTCTGGCTTGGAACTAGTGTTTTATTAACAAATGGAACGTTTTCTAGATACTCTGCAAGTAGTTGGAGGAAACTGGAACGACATCTTGAATCAGACGAAATGTTGAGCTAACGATCCCTTATGACTCATAACTTTCCGATTTACCATTAAACCCCATAATTTAAAAACCTTTCACCAATTATTTTTTATAATTTTACGTTAGAGATATAATAAAATGGTGTTGTTGGATACAAAATATGATTAAAGATAGAACACTAGTTAGATCAGCACTCTCTATCGGTGGTTCGCTGAATTAATTGTTTTATACTAGTACAGTACCTACTATTCTGTCTCCCGAAGTCGCCGTATGCAATTTATGCAACGTTTCCAGCCTCCTAGCTCAGTGAAAAATATAAATTCCACACTCAAAACGTCCGGAAACCCTCAGTCGAGGAGATACCATTTGTAAAAAAATATCTCAAAATTATTAAACGTAAGTTGTTTAAATTTAGCATGCATTTTACAATTATTGAGGACAACCTAAGAAAATAAATATATTTTTCCATCATACAAATTTTAAATGGCTGCCAATAACAAAATATTCCAGATAAAACTGTGTTCTTATTAAAATTTTACACTAATAACGTTTTTACATAATATTAAGTAAGATAAATCTGTCGAAACCTCGTTGTTGACGATTAAATAAGGAACAAACAAGAAATAACGTATGCAAATTCAGAGTGTTTTTTGTGGCGGGAGGCTGTTGGATCAGGTCAAATATTGGTGTTTATTGAGGCAATCTACAGTAATACAGAATTCAAAAAGAAAAAATGTAATGGTATAAAGTTAAGTGAATTAAGTAAAAGGATGTTCGTTTTTCTACGGTTAATGGTAGACATTTTTTCGAGAGCGTCACCTTGATTATAACCATTCAAAATCTATGATAGAAACCATAAAATGATGTTCCATTGTGATTTATTTTAAAGTTTATCGCCAAGACTATTTGAGTTATATTGAAATTATACTTACACGTCAACAAATTGTGGTGGGAGAGAAATCCATACAAAAGTCCAAACGGTGAAATGACTTTTTGTCTTAACCAACGTATTTGTTGAAATCATTGATATCCCATTCATCGGTGTTGAGTGGCTTTCCTTGGCACATCTATAAGTTCAAACGAGCTCATTTCACACTGATCACTAGCCTGTAATTGTGGGCTCGGTCCGGCCACTCTGGCTCGGACCTATCACGACTGGCGCGGGACAAGGCTTTGATAATGTTAACACGGTATCAGAGGGAGATTTTTGATCTTCTGATATGGAAGAGATTAAGCTTCAAGAAGTACAATATAGATGGTAATACCGGACCTGTTACAACTATAAACTTTAAAGTGTATTTCTTTAAACTTCAAACATAGGCTTTCGCGGCCCGGTATCAAAAATGTCAAGTTGATTTATCAACTCCACAAATATTAAATTATTGGAAATAAAAAATATTGGAAAATTTCTATTCGTCATGGTTAATGACACTTATGAATGTAACGAGTTTGTTCTTGCACTGCAAATAAATAAACAATAAACCAATATGCAAAAAATATTTACCATAACATTGTCACTGGTTTGATTCTCAACAAAATCTTGACACTATTTTGTGTCGGTTCGATACTGGGCCCAGTTATCGTTGTTGGATTATTATTAATTGGGATCCTAACTAATGATTCAGTTGGTCTTTGTAAATAAGAAGTAAGAACCAACAGGTCTTGAGATCTAGTTCTTCACACTTCTCATCTAAATACACACTTGGTAGGGTAGGTGTCTCATAAGTATGAATATTTTTATGTGGTATCTAAAGAATAATATTTGCTGTTAAGAAGTAATGCGTTAATGACAATTAGTCCCGTATTAAACTGTAAAACATAATTTATAAAAGCTACTTGACAAAGATCTTTGGTAGTGTAATAGGCCATCTTTTATAAAAAATTTATTTTATAGAATTTAATAGGTTGTCATTACATTTTATAAAAGAAGTAATAATTCTATTATATTCTAATGAATCCCTTTAATGTCATGCCCTTCAATCCATGGTTTAACTCAAACACACTTACATCGGCAACATTGCATTTCTTCAATAAAGAAGCCAATATGACGGCACTCAATGAACTTAAACATGCAGAATGCTACGTCATCCATTATAATGTTGATTAAATATTATGTTATACACGGTTTAAATGACGTGTAATACTCTTTAGTATATAACGAAACTTAAAACCAACACTTGATCAACGATAACAATTTACATCTTTGACAAATTAATATATTTTTCGTTATGTAATCTATAGCTAAAATATCTTTCATAGAAGATCCATCATCAAATATTTAATATAAGATGGAACCTGTATTTTATAAAATGTTTTACAGTGTAATACGAGCCTTACTTAAGTCAATCACAGTGCAATACGAGCCTTACTTAAGTCAATCAGAACACTTCAAACAATAAAATTACATTTGGCTAATGTTCATACAATAGAAAATTTATATCAACATAACAATCATCGGGAGTACATATATTGTATATTGTCGAATTAGGAATAAATTTATGTTTCAATAAACAATAGCCGTACAGGTTTAATTTTATTTTTGAAACAAGTTCAATATTAGGTAACGATGAAACTGTTTTTCCATGAGAGTTGTAATAACAGTAGGGCATTTTTATATTTTTTAAACGTAAGAGTTATGAACAAAAATTTAGCAACTAAAACAATTGAAGCAGTAGTATTTGATTTTAACAACAACAAAAAACTTTCAGAGTGTCGAGAGTTTTGTGGTGAATTCTGGGCAAATTCACGATGTGCTTCTAATCGGGCACCAAATATACACAATGTATTGACATCCACCCACACTATTCATAAACTACACGTCAATTTAATTATTTGATGCGTAATCAGTTACCAGTACAATGTACAATCCAATAACAATATTCCCACAGTTATTAAAAGCAACCACAGCGACGTCCACAGCGCAGCGTTGCATAAGCGGTGACTCATCACGCGTGGCGCTCCCTGCGGCATGTGCTGTAATTACATGCCTCTCCCGCTCATTGTCCGGATCCAACCAAATATTGGTTATTTTCATTTTTGGGCTCCTAATAACAAATATTATACTTCATCTCGGTAAATATCCTATCCAATAACATTGGGCCATCGTACACTGATATCAAGTCTATGATACAGATCACTGATTAAGAATTAAATTGCCAACGTGCAAATTGCCAATTTTTGAATAGTATTTTTTTGCCAAACTAATTTTTTGAATAGTATTATATTTAAATTTTCATACAGAATATTTTAAGAGAATTTATTTTATTTAAATAGGAAATGTAAGTGATTTTCCGCCATGTTACGCGGGAACACAGGCTTTTAAGTAATTAAATGCAACTGGCATCCTACTATTTGAATTTAAAATAATGTATACTATGTTCCTTTCTTGTTTTCCCGTTTACTTCTTTTCATATCACTATCATTGGCTAAATGTTAAATCTTATGGTGAATTGATATTTGCCGGACAGCTCTTATTCGATAATTTTGAAAATAACATATTATGTAATAAAAATAAATGGGGCTTATATGTTGTCTATGCACTTAATACTATACAAAGTCAATTTCTATAAACATTACAAGACACCAACACCAGGATCGTTTGGGGTTTGGTTACAAGGCACCATTAGCCACCGCTTCAAGGGGTTTCCAGAATCTCCTAAAATAAATGCATTCGGGAAACGCTCCTCTTCTTCCAGTCTTTCATATAACGTACTATTACTCAGAACACGGGAGTCATGGACACTTCCAGGGCACTTGCATAGAAGATTCTGCATTGTGCACCACACACAAAGATGCAGTTTATTGAGTGGACCCCACGCCTGTCTACATATGATCACTCCTTGTCCTTTGGTGCATCAATAGGAATCAAAATCCCATCAATTAAATCCATTACGTGTGGAAAATTTACGATTTGGTATAAATCGCTAATCGTGTTTTCTATGTTGTCTGGCCATGAAATGTCTACGTGGAACAGATTTTTGTTCACAACAGATACCACTCTCTTCACTCAGCAACATACTGTGGCTTTACTGACTCTATGCATATCCGCAACGGTATGGTACTGTCCTCCACACCCAAGCCAATGTAGAACAACACATATTTGCTGCCTTGCAGTGAGTGCACCTCCTTTGTAATGGTGATGAAGATCATTTCCAATTAGCATACATAGATTTACGAGTTTTTTAGGGGACATCCGAAATCTTCCCTTTAACTTAAGTTCATTAATAAAAAACGTTTATTCTCTATTTATATACCTTTCTCCTCCTGAATCTTGCCATCTCTTGCCTTTCCTCTTCCTCACTTGAAAAATCAAACAATAAATTGATTATTTGTTCCATCAAAATATGAAAATAACTAATCAATTAATACATAATCCGGATAAAGCCGGTATAAAGCTGAAAACATAAAAATTTAAAGCTGTAAAAAACTTACATTACACTTGCTATATATTTTTATGTTTTCAGCTTTATACTGGCTTTGTCCGGATTATGCGTTAGTTGTGTTATGTTTTAGATGTTAGTTCACCTGAGGAAAGGATCAGATTCCAGATCCCGAAACGTCGTGAAACTTTGTTTTATATAAAATCCTGATGGAAAATGTCTGCAATAAAAATCTAAATAACATAAATCTACCATCACCAATAATTAATTTCAAACAAATAACTAATCAATTATTGAAGACTTAACCTTACTAATATTTTTAAAATTAGGTAAAACTATGTTTGTAAGATTTCTATTAATAATATTGGTAATTTAACTACAAGTTAATATTATTAGTAAGCATTATGAAACAGGAATAATAAAAAATAGCTTCAGAGAAATCCTTTTTCTCGTAAATCCAAGCAGTCTAGACTATGGTTAATGTTTGATATAATATGTAATTAGTAATATAATAACTAGGTTTATGTGTTTTTTTTACAAAATAAACATTGATTCTAAAATACAATTTTAATAAAGTATCTTGGTTTGTAATCATATTACTCTTTGTCGTTATTGACGAAAAACATCGTTCAATACTAGTTTAAAAAACACTTTATCCAGATGCTGTATCTCACGCTGCAAAGAGCGCTTTATGGACTGGTATAGAAATGTACTACTACTGTTGTACTTATTGTGAAGCTCCTTAAATCGTGAATAGTTTTAAAATGATTTCACATCATTAGAGTTCCAGAGTTTCAATTTGTTGAAACTCCTGTTATAACGAAATCGAATGTTAAGATAAAGTATAAAATGAATTAGAGCTAATTAAGGATAGAGAGATAGTAGACTGATAATAAATGATCTGACTGGCCAATGGACAACTTCCTCTCCATTCATGTTTATCTGATTATATATGTCAGACCGAATTACTCAGTCAGTTTTTTCACCCTGGCTCTTCATTTAATCAATGCACAAGTTGTCTTCACTTCATAGCTCATGTACATGTTTTCTGAAGTTAGTTCTAACATTAGTTTTTCTATTGAGCATGTTAATATCTCCAAACGTATATTAAATGTTAGAACTTAAGAGTTAATAGTACCTCCAACATCTGGGATTTTTAGTCCAGTAAGAGGCATGTTACAGAAGAAATCGTAACAGAGCAAATACTATTGGTTGCTACCTCCTCCCTATACACAACCGTGTTGGGTATTGTAGTAATACTAAATTGTAACTGAGACTTTTTAGAGACGCACTAGTAGATAAAGCGTGAAGATATTAACTAAATATAAACCTCCTATCACTGAGAAATGAGACTGGGTTTACGCAACGCTAGCCATAGATGTTCCTTTGAATAGTCTCTCGTCCGAGTTGGCGAGCCTTGAACCTTCCAAGGTTATGCGGTTGCGGGATCGACCCACGGTCTCACGGTCCGCACACACTCTTGACATACACTCTTGTAACGGTTGGCACCAGGTAACTGTGACGGGTAATAGGTTACCTACATCACTGATCACCATTGATATACACTCATGTAATGATTGGGACTAGGTAACTGTGACAAGTAACCGGTTACCTACATCACAGATCATCATTGACATACACTTTTGTAATGGTTGGCACCAGGTAACTGTGACGAGTAACCGGTTACCTACATCACAGATCATCATTTACATACACTCTTGTAACGGTTGGGACCAGGTAACTGTGACAGTTAACCGGTTTCCTAAATCACAGATCACCATTGACATACACTCTTGTAATGATTGGGACTAGGTAACTGTGACAGGTAACCGGTTACCTACATCACAGATCACCATTGATATACACTCTTGTAACGGTTGGCACCAGGTAACTGTGACAGGTAACCGGTTACCTACATCACAGATCACCATTGACATACACTCTTGTAACGGTTCGGACTAGGTAACTGTGACAGGTAACCGGTTACCTACATCACAGATCACCATTGACATTCACTCTTGTGACGGTTGGGACCAGGTAACTGTGACAGGTAACCGGTTACCTACATCACAGATCACCATTGACATACACTCTTGTAACGGTTGGGACCAGGTAACTGTGACAGGTAACCGGTTACCTACATCACAGATCACCATTGACATACACTCTTGTAACGGTTGGGACCAGGTAACTGTGACAGGTAACCGGTTACCTACATCACAGATCACCATTGACATACACTCTTGTAACGGTTGGGACCAGGTAACTGTGACAGGTAACCGGTTACCTACATCACAGATCACCATTGACATACACTCTTGTAACGGTTGGGACCAGGTAACTGTGACAGGTAACCGGTTACCTACATCACAGATCACCATTGACATACACTCTTGTAACGGTTGGGACCAGGTAACTGTGACAGGTAACCGGTTACCTACATCACAGATCACCATTGACATACACTCTTGTAACGGTTGGGACCAGGTAACTGTGACAGGTAACCGGTTACCTACATCACAGATCACCATTGACATACACTCTTGTAACGGTTGGGACCAGGTAACTGTGACAGGTAACCGGTTACCTACATCACAGATCATCATTGACATACACTCTTGTAACGGTTGGGCCAGGCAACTGTGACAGGTAACCGGTTACCTACATCACAGATCACCTTTGACATTCACTCTTGTAACGGTTGGGACCAGGTAAATGTGACAGGTAACCGGTTACCTACATCACAGATCACCATTGACATACACTCTTGTAACGGTTACCAGGTAACTGTGACAGGTAACCGGTTACCTACATCACAGATCTATTGACATACACATTGTAACGGTTACTGTAACTGTGACAGGTAACCGGTTACCTACATCACAGATCTCCATTGACATACACTCTTGTAACGGTTGGGACCAGGTAACTGTGACAGGTAACCGGTTACCTACATCACAGATCACCATTGACATACACTCTTGTACGGTTGGGACCAGGTAACTGTGACAGGTAACCTACCTACATCACAGATCACCATTGACATACACTCTGTAACGGTTACAGGTAACTGTGACAGGTAACCGTTACCTACATCACAGATCACCATTGACATACACTCTTTAGTTGGAAAAACTGTGACAGGTAATCGATTACCTACATCACAGATCACCATTGACATACTCTTGTATTACAGTAACTGTCAGTAACCGGTTATACATCAAGATACATTGACATATAATTACATAATACAGGTAAATTACCTACATCACAGATTCATTGACATACACTCTTGTAATCATAATGTAAAATTATACATACAGATCACCTAAAACACTATGTTACTTTGTCTTAAACGTTAAACTGATTCAGTGTTTGTTAAGTTTATTAAAATAGCGAGGAATTTCCGTCAACTTATATCAGATGTAATAGTATTTTATTTATGAAATTCAATGGAAAATATTATACAACTACACACTATTATTTAATGTTTTATTTTTGAGTAAATACTTTAACTTCACAATCAGAGTAAAATCGTACCCCGGTGCGAATTTTAGGGAAAATAGGTTACCAACTTATTAACTAGGTAGTCCAAATTTCCTTGTGTGACTGATTAAGTCTAGTAAGTGTAATATATTAGAAAACATTTAGTTTTATTACTGACAAACTAGAGGATTAATTTACGAAGGCCAATTTCAGGGATATCGTGTCGTGTATCGATATAGTTCTGTATACGTACAAGATTCTTCGTTGCTGGTTTTGGTTTTTATTATACTTATTCGTACTGTATAATTGATGAAAACCCTTGAACTGCGTAAAATATCCTCAAAATCAAGATAACAGAAAACATAACATAAATAGTATAAAAGAAAAATAAATGCCCCAGGAATGCGTTCAAAAAGTAAAAAATGCGTCATCCTATCAAATATCTCAACGTTCCAGAGTTAATAATTTTATTCAGGCCTTCTTAAGTTACCCACACATTTGTTAAATAGCAACAAAAGGAAAGCTGACAGTGACAAATTAAAGACTTCTTAGTATTCACAATGTGAAAATCCAACACCTTGAACCTTACCGATTTAAGGTTTGTATTAATTTCGCAGCCCTTTACCTTTTCCTATCGTAACTTTAAACCTCTTTTGTTGGTAGTATTACTCTAAATAAACATTTATAGGTGGTTCATTATTGATAGATTTCGTCACCTTGAACGTAAATTTGTTATCATCAAATATAGGATTACCGTACAGGAATACAGCTTTAGTTGGTCTCAATATACCGCTCATACATATAAAGAAATAAAGGTGATAAAATGATAGGCAATATAGGTAGGCAAATAAATAGGTAAAGTGATGGTTTTAGGATTTTTATTCTGTTTCGTATTGTGGTAATTGACATTTACTTTGATAACGTTAAGGGTTTAGTTTTACTGTATTCCAGCAATAGAAAGTAGCTGAGGATGATTTGTTAATGGAATAAAAGTGGTTCACCTCGGTGAATTGAGTAATCCAGCTACAAACTATAAAGCTAGTTTCTAGTGTTGAATTTCAACACGAGGCCGCAAAGTGAAAAGGACGTTTCATCCCATTGTGCGGACAGAAACGCCGAACCGGTCGTAGTAAGTTCAATACCGCCAAATTTATATTATTTATGTTTTAAATTTAGACTTTTAGAATCATTATATTGTAAAAAAACAAGTTGCATATTATGAGTTCCTGTATAACAATAAAAATACTAGTGTACAAATATATCTGTATCTTTCCAACCAAGTATCAGACCCAAACAGACAACGAACTGTAGAATTGAGACCTCTTCTATCTTCACAGATACGAGGTTTCAGGGTCTGAATCCGTCTATTACATAACATTGTATGGAATGTATTGTACCGATTGTTTCTTGTTCCTCTGATAAAAATTCTAACAATCATAAAAGGTAACACAACTTGTTAGATGTCCAACTACTCCACTACAATATACATACTACAAATCTACACAACTGCGTAGGAATAAAAAATTAAAATCTAGCAATAGTTCCCCTATTTATTTTAAAGAATATCATAAATAAAAAAGGGAGAAATACTTTACGTTTTTTAATACTCGGTGACATGTTTTACATTCCAACTATTTTAATATTAATCTGGGGTATGTTTATTTATAATATTAATGAAAGAAGACCTCATATTAATGAAGAGGTTCACATGCATTTTAAATAACCCCACTGGTCTTCTTCCTTTAAAAAATGACTAATTAATTACTGTTATTCTTTTCAATCAAGCATTTTGAATGATTTAAATTTAATGATTCAATGTTATATAAACAAGAATGAAAATCTAGCAATAGTTAATTAATCAAACGTCCAACTCCTAACAGCGCCGCTAGAGGGCAGGCGGAGTGTGCAAGTCACTCACTGCCTCACTACAGCGCCTTCGTGTCGTTAGCACATGTTACTTCCTGCAGCCCATTCATAACCGAGACTCACACTCAGCAAGGAGTCGTCGAGAGGGTTTCTCCCAAGAGTAAGACTTTTCCTGCTTCGGAAAGAGTAGTTTTTATGTCTTTGAAATATAATTTTTATCTACGACAAACATTAAAACTATCTTATATAAAATTATCCTCAGTTTTCATTATTTTCAACTTTCCAAATACAACATTCTTTAATAAAGTTTATTCTAAATTTGTGGGTAGTGTTAAACATGAAGATGAGCCAAAAACTATAATTAGCGTAATATTAAATTTAAGACTCCGCTAACACATCCAAAACGAAACATAGATGTTCTCATTTCACGTTCGTACATCAATAAAGCTTTGATTGAAAACAACTTAAGGATAAGAAACCAACGCGGTTTCTCAGGGGCATTGTGTCGGATCACGAGCGGTCACCTCTTACTTTAAAGCACCACAACGCATCACATCACATTGTGATGGGCAGTTTAGTTTTTAACAGTAAAAAGCTTTAAGGGGTATATAATATTAATATAAAAAATCAAATTGTGACTTTATGCCTATAGGCCTTGTACACAGTAAAAATATCGTACGTTACTGACTGATGGTAATTCCAGATTGTTTGGGCGTCCAAGGACCACACTCTGCCCATATAAAATTGGACATTAAGGTACACATAAGTTAAACTATATTACATATACTATTTTTCATTTTATTCTGCAAACCTTTTGTTGCAATCACGGCGCATATGTTATGATTATGGTTAAATATTTTGTTTTTTAAATGTCCTTTTTAGTTAAATAATTTGACTTTTCAGTCACGTAGAATTTATATTAAACCTCTCAAAACAATTTTGTGCTATAGATTTTAATTTTATTTTTATTTTCATTGTTTAACCTAGTAACCGTGTAAACCTGAAAGGATTTCTTTATTAACATTAAAATTGGCTGAGCAATTTGAGTCATCTTTGAATTTACTTGAGAATAAATTAATACAAAAAATTATGTGAGATTAATATTTAACGAGACTAGCACTGTTGCATCAATAGGGAATAAACTTCGTTTTTGGCTGAAACTGACGATGGTATTTTATACGCCGAAACATGTCATGAATGTTTACTGGAATGTATTACTGGAATTTTACGTAAGTACTTTAGTCTAACATTAAGAAATAAAGACCCAAATGAACGATAGGGAAGAAGGAACAACCCCGTAGTGGTATTATGTGGATGCAAACGGATGAGTACAATGCCTTACTCATCTGCTGTATCAACTGTAGAAGAAGCATTTTAAGGAATTCTTAGCAATCATGGCTGGCGATGGCGAAGGTTGAGCAACAACCGAGGAGCAAGTGAGAGGGATTCACGTCTTGCAAAGTTGTCTAATAGGCTTAATCAGAAACATTAGCTAAAACATCATCTAACAACGTGCCTCCCTTCACTCTGTCCATCAAACCGTTGGTCAACTTTGAATAAACTCTTTCCAATACAACTAAACTTTAAGTGATAAACATTCTATGACCTGGTGTCATAGAAAATGTCTTGGATTATAGTTAAACTAATAAGTATTAAAAGTAGTATCTGGTATTTAAACGGCTCAGGATAACATACACTTGATTGCACATTTACAACGGTAAAAAAATTAATAAATAACGTAAAAAATCTTCTACCATTTTAATACGACCAACTAAATACGAGTATTTACGAGCAATTATAAATACCGGTACTACACAATTATCCTGATAAAAATTATTTTTACCAAACAAAGTGAAAAGTGTAATTCACTAGGTAACCAAGTTACATTTAACTTGACGCCTCAACCATCTTTTTAGGAATATCGTGTGGCGAGAAAAGCTGTCACAAAATTAACACTGGTATATAAAGGCTTTACTTAAAACAGTACTTTTAATGTTTTGGCAACGTCTGGAATAATGGAAATAAAAAAAATGGAATCAGGTATGGATTAACTGAAATGAAATAAAAAATGCTTTATTTTAACATTAAATAATATTTACAGAAGTGACACGGCTACAATTAACCAACAAAATACTATTACACGACGGAGTACACTTCACTTACTTTGTGAAGTGAAAAGTACTGTAATTAAGTTTACACCTCACGAAGTTGTATTACATTTGTCGGATTGGTCATGGGCCGTCATACCAGATAAGATATTTTTCCGTCTGAGAATTTTACACGCACAGCTGTTTTTAGTTTTAAAAGTGTGTGGGGCCTAAACAAAGTTTTACTAACTTTGTTGTTAAAAAAACGGGATACACTCGTAATGAATCGGTTATATTTGATTGTTCCATTCTACTATAAGTATGCAATTGTAATAATATACAATAAAAAAGTCGTATTTTACCTGAGACTTAAACCTTTTAACAGGTAAAAATTATAATAAATCCTTTTTAGAAATATATTTTCAAAATATTTAGAAGAGATGTGCAAATTATTCGGGAGTGACACTCTAAACTGTTTCTAAAACTATACGAGGTATCTATAATGAATGCCTATTCGCCTAAAAAACAAAAAAACACACTTGTAAACCTTAAAAACATAAGTTTAATTACCGTAATGTTAATATTTATAATTGGTCTGTCCTGAAGGTTGACAGCTTTTCCGAGCGACGCACCTGCTACAAGTCATTCTCCCAGGAATTTATTACTTCCATGATTTATCCACCTTTCGCAACTCTGGCTAGTTATAAGTTTCATTTAACTGCCCGGAAAAGTTTTACTCAAGTACTTAGACGTAACATTTAAAGTAAAGGACGCTATTGTTTAGTGAGGACTATAAGGTTACTTCCCAACATAGGCATGATGCCTGCTTGTAATTACAGATAACTGTGATCTGCCGAGCTGTAAACCCTGCTAATATTTAAACCTCTCTTTATGTTACTGTAGATTTACCACATTATTGATTAGTTACCGTAATTTCAAGAATGAGAAAGCTTCTTAAAACGACAATGAATTCCCAATATTTCGACTGAAAGAAAATCGAAACTATTGGGATTAACAATTGGTACCGAAATCTCCTGGACAGATCATATACACAATCTGGCCGAGAAAATTTCATCTGGAATATATGCAGTGAAAAGAATGAAATGGATAGGAGGTGTTGAAATAGCTAAAACAGCGAACTATGCACTAGTAGTCACAAATCAGATATGGAATAATTTTTTGGGGAGTAACATCTGAGTACAACCTTAATAAAATTCTTGTGCTCTAGAAAAAAACTGTTGGGGCACTCTCTGGCCTTGGTCCTAGAAATAGCAGTAGAGAGACTTTTAAATCTCTAAAGCTACTAACAGTCACATGGCTTTTCATCCATGCAGTTGTTATATACGCCAAACAGTTGGACCAACCTAGAAATGGGAATTTTCATTCATACAACACCATAATTGCAGCAGGCTTCAACTTTCCCATTTACCATACAACACAGAACAGCAGGGAACCCTCTACATTGGCCGAAAAATCATCAACACTCTCCCACAAGACTTAAAGAACATGACAGGAAACAGTTTGAAGAAGCACCTCAGAGACTGGCTAGTTGAACGACCAGTTTACTCTATCAAGAAATTTTTAAAATATGTTGAAACATGTAAACCAAGATTAATTAATTAATTTATTTACAATGACGCCATTGTATTTCTTAATGAAAGTGCAAATAAAGAGAATTATCTATTGTCTTTAATTGTCTAATGATGCATGGGTTTCTTTATACTTACAGTCTTACTTCAGGATTACTTCAGCAATATATACGCGCGTTTATGTAAATATTTTTATATTATTTAGCAGTTAATAAAGTATCTTAGAATGAAGTAGGTCGTGCTTTTATATAGGATGGTTTTAAAATGATTTTCAATCACCGTATCCATTAAATAGGCACATACCATAGCTTTTGTAATAGTTGTAGTTGTTTTGTAATAGTTTTGTAGTAGTAGTAGAGTCAACCTAAAAGCTTTCATTAGATGTTTGTCACGAGACACATCAAATAACATTGTATTTCCCACATGAAAACGGTAGTTCAATCAAAATTCCAAAAGGTTGCACCGTTTTTAAGATATCCATAGGTCCAGGATATAGGATTTAACAATTTTTATTAGAAGCTTGCCATACGAAATATCAAATAACACTGCCTTTCCATCTTAAAAATGGTGGCGCATTTGAAATTCCAAAGGATTCATAGTTTTCAAGATGTCCACAGGATTAGGAAGTAAGAGTCAATATGATAATTATATTAACGAATTCTTCCCGCAGTATTTCACTCGAGGTCCAATCCGATTGAACAGATTGAATTACTGCTAAGAATAAATTGACTACAATTAGAACATTTTTATTGTAGGATTAAAAAAAATGTTGTTTGTAAATCATTGTACTTTTTTATGTAAAACTAAACGATTGGTCAATTTACTTCAAAATTTAACTAAAGGCGAAATATTATTATTATTTTATAACTCATTTTCATATTTTATGTAAACTAATAAATTCACAAGTAAAAATGTGATAAAAATGGTTCCACCTTTTTTTCGATATCGTTTATACTATAGTGTTCAGCCCAATTTTTTAGCTACTACAAAAGACATGTATGTACCAATTTAATGAGTCCTATAATTGAAAATTGGGTATAATTGAACGTGTGATTTTACTTTTAAACGCATTCTTCATAAGTTCAATTGAATTGACAGACATAGGTTATTTATATACACAGGTCTATTTACCTCACTGTGTTTAACACAACGCACAGATAGTTAGGCAAAAAAGAATTCAATATAATATTTTTAATTTTACTACAGTCTTATTATTACTGCAATGCGCTATGCAGCATTGTAACGTATGTGATCATCACACATGTGTGTCAATCACATTAACTTTTCGTTTACCATAATATATTCGTTACGCAATACTTGAGGATATTCCACATAAAATTTAACACTTCCATCCAATAAATTTTATTCGAGTCATTGTTAGACTCTGAAAAATTATAAAATTTATGAATGATTTTTTATGTTGTTATCAACGTTTCATCTTAGAATTAACTTTGAAATCAGCTTTGATTTATTTTTTCGAGTATAATCGGAAGCTTTGACTTCATTCTTCAAAGTTTCATTCATGTTCATGTAAACTCATTTAAATATAATGAAGTTTACGAAAATGGCCTTTGAAGAAACTTTATGTCAGGTCAAATCAATCAAAGGCTGTATTTTAAAGTTTAATTCAACAATCTTATGTAAGAATATCACTGATTTTTATATTATATAAAAACGAGATGACACAATATAAATAACGTAAGAAAGATTTTATCTAAATATTTTCGAGGTTTAACAAATGTAATATTTTTATGGTTTGCAAAAGGAACAGTCCCGTACAAACATAGAGTATATGTAAAGCCTACCTGTATTCTTAGTTTAACGTTAATACTGCACGATAAAATTTCCTACAAATCATAGCGTGCAGGAGACATAAATGTTAAACGGGCGGTCAAAGTTCAATTTCCTAACTTAATATAGTGTTAGTATCAGAGACTGTGGATAGTGTCCAATTGTGACAATATTTTATTCCAAATTCATATGGTACTCTATGAAATATATTTCATATTTAATTCTTAATGATAATCAAGAAAATCAGAACGATAATTCAGACATTTTTTTTATACCACGGTTTTCACCATTTACTACCATGTGGAGGGCAAATTTATTAAAACCAATTTATTTAACATTAACAGTATCGTAGCAGTTTCATTATTATATAATAATTTTAAAAATGTATTTATTGGACAGAACATGAGTTTCAGTTATATGTTTATTTTTCACATAATGAAATTAGTTAAATCTAAACCTAGATAAGTAAGTTAATTAAAGTTTAATTTCAACCGTTAGTTTTTATTGGTAAATACCAACGCTTTTGAAAAAGCGAATAAAATTTAACAGTTTTGAGCCGTTAACTTAACTCCACAAAATAAGTCGGATACACGCACGAACTACTACCAGCACTTATAGAACTAAAGGCAGGCATACAATGCAGCTATACACCAGACAATGAAAACTCTTGATGCAATGATTAAAATTACAAGAGAACCGGTTAACAAGTTTGAATTATGATATAGATTTTTAAGAGTGGTTTTTTAAATTGGTTCATTCAATTAAACGGATTTGGGTTCCCAGGATTACTGAGATATTTGGATGTACTTTCTGGTAAAGGTCTGTATTTCGCCAAGAGCCGGCCGTTGGGCCTGAGACAAGGCTCTGCAGCAGCCGGCGGGAAGATGCTCCTCTGGAGGGGAGATTCCCTGTATAAATACTTTCACTATCAGCGGAGACGGCTCTATCCTGTGGATACCCGCGCGCTCTCTGTGGATACTGTGTGCTCTATACCCGGTGAGTACTGAGTCAGACCTTCTAGCCAACACTCGCTTTAGATTCATACAACTTTTAATAAATCAAAAAATATGGTGATATAGTTAAATCATATTTTGCGTTATAGTTTTTTCTTTAAATTGAAATATTTAAAACATCCCAACAAACTTTGTGTTTAACTCTTTTTATTCGTTATCCTACATCGTTTGAGAATCTACGTGGTTTAAGTAAACTACCTAATGGAGTACGTACATGAATATATATAAGTAACTATATTCTTGTACGTGCTCTCGTGCTAAGTGTGTTAAATATTAATTTTTATTAAGGTTCAAATTTAGATAAATGTTATGAATTTTATTGATTTTCTCTACTTATATCGCCTATCCTAAATGCGTGGTTAAGGTATAATTAAGGGACGTGCCATGTAAATATTTTATTTATGAATATTAAAATTATTTTCACAAATTCCTAATAATTTAAATATTTAACATTAAAGATGGAATTATATTGAAGATGTGTAAATAAATATACCCTTCCGGTAACATTATGTTAGATATATTATTTAAAAAAAAAATAATAATAATAATTAAAAAAAGATATATCTTACATTTAAAGTAGGATATTAAAACGTCTGGTTAAACTCACAGCATGAGGCATATAATATAATATACGGTTATGGAACTGTTTCAATATGTATAAAATCGAAATAATAACTGAATTTTTTAAATTATATTGTATTTCATAAACAATCTGGGTAATCTTTAAAAAATAAACAACAATATTATTGATTTACAATTATTAACAAATTTTGTTTAGTAATTCGTAGACACTTAAAATTAGGTAAATAATAAATACTATCGCAGAATGAAGCGATCGTAAGTTGTTGGTTTGTGATAAGGAATTGCATGTAGCATAGAGTCAGTAAATATAGATAGGTTCTCAACGCAATCCGTGGCAGCGCTCGAGGTGTCGTCAAAGTTGCCTACCTGCGAGATATCACGGCGCTCTGGGCAAGAGCGCTCGCTGTAGGAACATGCATTTGTTTTCATTGGCGTTATGTTATTTGACATCAGTTCTTAGAATTTTTTTAAATATTTGAACTTTATATTATTTTAAAAACGTTAATTTTATTTTTGTTTTAAATTTGCTATAATCGTTTTAATACAATTAAATTATTTGGTGTATTTTACCGTTGCTAGTTGCTAAAAATATTTGCAATTATTTCATTTACTTAAATAGGAAATATTAATCAAAGAGACAAGGTAAATTTGTAACAACCATTACAAAAAAGTAAAAAGTTACATTGTAAAACATTAATTAAAACTTTTATACTTGCTGACAAGTCATTTGACGCGAATTTAACCATTTGAAAAATTACAGTGTATCATAGTCCTGCGGAGAACATAAACATTAAATACCCTCAATATGATTTAACAGATGCTAATTTGAGATTTGAAACTTTTATGGAGAGATTTTATTTCAAAATGTAGAATAATTAAACCGTATCTGGCTAAATACCGATGGTTGACATCGTTGAGTCGGAGGCTCAGTTGGTAGCGTGACGGACTTCTGAAGTGTCTACTCGTACGTCTTAATGTACATACTGAAACTCAGATTAGGTTAGGGTTAGGTTATTTGTATAGCTATAAAAGATCATGAACCATTAACTATTTCGGAAAACGATCGACTTCAACTGTTCCTGAATGCCAGTTTTGATCTGGATATGTCCTAGCTCTAGAGGGGGTGTTGGCAATTTGTAAGGCCAAAATTTGAAACAGTGACGTCATTTGGTTAGTGAAGTCATAGTTTGGTTATCCTACAGTTGTCAAGATGAACTGAAAACATTCCCTAAAGACACATCCTTGATCTAACCGATTTCTTTCTATGAAATATAGTTGTTAAATTGGGACGGACATGTGCGGGTAACCTCTGCTGTCTCTGAACGAAGGCCCTTGTTCGGATCCTGGCATTGTCAATCAGATGTATCAATATATTGTCCCGCGCACAGATTTTTAGCAGTAAATGTGAGCAGCCATGTACGAGTATAGGTAAGAGAGGCTACCACCCTCTTCAGTAGCTTACATCTCGTCCTGAAGCGATTATAACCGTTCCAAATATCCTACACAACCAGGGTAGTGGTTAGAGGGCAGTAGGTTAGATTGTGTCACATTCTGTGTTACTTATTCTCACAAAAACGAGCGAATGGACATTAGGAAGTAACATCCCGCCAGACGTCGCAGCACATTAGGTGCGTTTATGCAACAGCGCAAAGTAGGCCTACCCAGTTATGATATTATGTCAGTAGACCATCCATTACCTGTAGCCAAGAGGCTGCAGTGATCTATAAAGTTCACCACATTCATCCTAAACAAAATAAGAAACATTTGCTGTAATTTGAGTCAAGATGTAGTTGGCCCACGAAGTAAAACCCCATTGATTTAAACACAAAACAATTATTTTCTAATCTATCGACTCATTTTTCTTCTTGGTAAAACTAAATTCAACTATTTTGAATAACGTAGTAGCTGGCGTATTATAAATCCAAGCATGAATGAAACATGAGTTTCGGAAGATAACTTGTGTTGCGGGCAAAGACCGGTTTGTCCGTTTGTCACGACCATTAAGTAATAGGCTAAGGGAATATATATAATAAACATCTACAAACTTAAAATATTTTTTTATTAACTTTTATGATTTATTTATTGTAACATATTAAATCAAATAACATTTGCTAACACCACAAATAAATAATGTTTTTATTTATTTTCAAAATCACTATATATTGTTAAGTATATTTAAATTACATAAAAGACAACGATTCATTTGCGATTTTTGGAAAGGTACTAATCCATTCGTTAACACTGTATGTACAATTAATATAAAATAAAACTCGGATCATCCTTTCATTTTCATTCCTAATATAATGACCATGCTAAATACGATGGTACATTCTTTAGTTCATTCCGTCAACCACACTAGTGGAAAAGCAACAAACCTCAACAATATTACAACAATGTATCTTAAAACTTCGCATCATCTCAGCTGCTATTTTTCCAATCCTTAACGAATCGTTGGTACGACTAATCAGAGAATAAATGACTATGACTATCTTTTAATTTAATATCACGTATCAGTGTTAATGTAGGCCTCTAACACTTACGCCCACCCCAACGTCTTCCAGCAACCGCTCGCATCACTTATGTAACGGGTGACGGTGACGCAATCTTGGAAATACCATCGACTCTTCGCACACAATGATTTATCTGCATTATGAAGAAGCTCGTCGTGTAATAACGCGCCGACCTTTGCCTTTGCCCACCTTCTGTGTAACCGGTCAGTCGGACACACGGTCTTTGATTGAAACTGAAATGTTCAAACGTTTTCCCGTTCAAACTAGTGAAACAATTAAGTTTGTTAGCAACACAAACTTTCATATTCACATTCCTTGAAATAACGCCCAAACCTGGTGGGTGTTTTCATGTGACATACCGAGAAACCAACCTTTGCCCGGATAGAATAAACGTATATTAGTTTTATAAGAAGATAAACTAAAACACATTATTATTTACTTAATGTACTTAAACACGGTTTATATGTTATAAATGACATTTTAACACAACATGATTAATCAATATTTTATATTTCAACTGTCATATCAATCAGGTTGTTGTATAGCGGCATTTCAGGAGCATTAGGTTTATTGTTTAAAACTTACTAACATACTTTGTGGGTGTGAGTAGGATTTTAAATTATAAAGCGGGTATAACCACTAAACCAATCGAGCATCTCAAATATATTATATATAGGCAAAGGAATCGGCTATCGGGTGTGTGGATAAAACGACCCTTGATTTTCTCTTTTTTCTTCATTTTTACGCTACTCCTCCGCCAGGGCAATAATCCGGGCGCCTACTCCAACAGCAATGTGAGCCGTCACTAATTCTATCCGCCTCTGAGCGAAATTTGTTATTCTTCATGTTTTCTTCAACAGCACCCACATCTAAGTACTGAGAAAAGCTAATATCGCGTGGGAGAGCATAAAGCCTACGGAATACAGAATAATGTGAGAAACTAGATTGACAAACCACGGTCGCCGCGCCTGGTTGCGCATGCGCAGAGCAGAGTCGCGCCGGCACGTGAGCGGAGTTCCCACCGACCGACCTTGTGAGGTGCACACAACACCAACACAAGGTGGTCACCGACATCAACTGTATCTGATAAACATCGCTTGTAAAATCCTGTAGTTTGTGTGACAACCGAAATTTGTTTGCATGTTACAAAATCATAGCATAATGTCTAGGAGATATTAATGGCCTAAAACTTACTAACATGCTGCAGAGGCCATTCGGATCCCAGTCGGTACTTGGCCTCATCAACAGCCTCTCCAGTAGGTTCGGTCTACATCCTCCTCGTTTAGCCCCAGCTTCCTCATCCCACCCGTCTTGCTTTTGGTCTTCCGGCTGGTCTTCTGCCTCCAGAAACATTTCTCAATATGCAGTTCACTATTGAGATTTATTTTCTCAAGGTGTCCAGCCCACCGTAACCTGTGGTTTTTGATGTCTACTACTACCACTTATACTTTGAGCCTTGGCAGCACTTATTGTTGTTGGGTATCAGCTGATATTTTTATTTGAACGTTTGACATATTTAATGATATCCTACACCAGATATATTTCAAATAAAGCATTGTTTATAGCCATTTAAAAATATTGTGTCAGTCAAAAAATGGAGTAGTCTTGAAATTTTGATTCCGATTTCAGACGTGGATTAACTAGATTATAATGCACTGATGAAGTCAATTCCACTGTTGGTGATGCAGCTATATACTTTGCCTCTGTGAAACGCTGGTATAACGAGTTAAGTCGTGGTTGCCGTTCTCTCAATGATGAATTTCGTGAAGGTCGTCGGTTGTTGGGGCACTGACACATAACATACACAAAATGCACTATTCAGGAAACAACTTAGGGTTGGTAAAAGAGTTGGAAGCACTCTGGCCTCTACTAGTTGTGAATTTGTGAATGCATGTGCTGATGGTGTTCCTTTGTTGCAGGTTGAAGAGCCAATGCGAGGCGGGCGACCATGTGGTTGCCGATACTTCTGATAGTATCCTCATGGCAGGTCAGTGCAACTGTAACACATACATAGCCTATCCACCGAGAATTCTAAGATACTATTATGCTACAAGAGTATTATAATATAAAAGGATTGGTACTGTGTGCTGTTCCTGAGTATAAAGTTCACATGTATCATGTACAAATTTCTTTACCCCAGTATTATCATTATTATAAACCCTGTTTCAGTCCTTGAGTTATGTTTTATATAGTCAAAGTACGAGTTTTATTATAATACTATAGTGGTACCATTACCATTTGTAGTAGTACCATTTTGTAGTGCTTAATTCTTTTCAACTTTTTGACATGGATATTTCTTAGCTCTGGGGGATTTTTAAGATAGAAAATATGTAACAGGTTTCCATAGAAACCATCAGAGCTATTGTATTGAATTTTTAATACAAAGAATAAGAACAGATGTTAAGATGACTGAAACTGAGACTGAAAACATTCCCTTATTTAGACATATCCATGATCTAACCTATTTCCCTCAGGGAAGTAAATACAAACATTTTTCTTAATAACAACTCCTAAATGTTCTTTAAACTAAGTCAAAAACGAGGCGATGTAGTGTAAAAGAAAAAGACATTAAACACAGAAAAAGTTTAATACATTAGAATGAACAATAAACACTATTAGATGAAAAGAATAGGTTGGAGTCAACATTTTGGGAAATATATCATTGAAAAGGTAAAATTTGACGTTAGGGTAAAACAGGCCAACTAAAATTTATCCTGCTAAGACATAAGGCGGTCCCCGTTTAAGTAAATACTTGTATAATTTTTGTAAGCGTCCGAATATGTTAAGTAATATATATGTAATAAAAATTTTGGTATTTTAAAAGGTAATCCGATACGTCAACTTTACCTAATGATGAGCGTTCAAATTAATATAATTTTGGATTGAAGTTTTTGACAAAGAATCAGAAACAGCACTGATCATTTCCTTATTACAGTAGTTGTAGGAATTGAACTAAAATATAGAAAACTATTTTTTCCAATTGTTTTTTTCAGCGAGATAATCCCTAAAAGAACTATTTTAATTGTTTACTGTGTGAAGCAAACTTCTTTAAAACTTATTTAGGACTTTTATATAAAGGATTCAACATAATTTTTTCAGGGTAGTATTTTAAAATTTTTAAACTAGTAACAAAATGTGCATGGAACAATGGCAGAGCCGTTTTCGCATGCTCGTAGATCTGGCAGACCTCTCCAGTGTTTATTTGACCTCAGCGAGAGTTTGTATAACCGTTACGCCATGTCGCACTTGTGTTCAAGAGATTACACGACCCAACTGGGTTCAGACCGGAGCTTGTGTCAGCTGTTTGAGCGACACGGTAATAACTATCGCAATCGATAGCTTTTAACATTTTTTTTGTTCGTAACATAAAAAAACATTAATACATACCTCGAAATACTCTGCTTAAACGGTACATTAAAAAGGAGTAAAAAATTATCAAATAATCTCTGATGAAGAATTAGTTTAGGATGGTATCCTTTAAAATATCAATTTCTCGTAATCAATTTTGTGAATGTTTTATTTAATAGCAAGGTTGTGTAGAATTGTTCTCTATCACTCTGTTTTGATGTAGGTGTCGTATACCAAAAACTATTTTCACGATTATTTTATATTATATATTTTATATAATATAAAATTTATATTATATAACATTTTTTAATTATTATATTTGATATTGGTTTAAGGTTTATATTTTTTGCTATCGTAGAAGTCATCGTATATTTTTATGCAGTTAAACTTGTAGAATTAGTTCAAATAAATAATTTTCACTACTTTTTTTCCAAATGGTTGGGACTTACTTTTGTGCGAGGTGTTAGAAATATGCAAAATGTGTAACGGAAGTGATGTCATATCAGACATATACATGATATAAGCTATTTCCCTCTGAGAGGTAAATATGATATTTTTCTTTTTTTTGGCTAAGAGAATTTTAATATAGTACATTAATGTTGCTGAGAAATTAAAGTTTTACATACGAATGTCTCTTAATAATAACCAAAGTAATAACCAAATAAATTAATAAATAATAAATTATTTGAATTCATGATGATAAATCTTACCTAGTTGCATTCCTGGTTCCTGGGCCTCGCTACTACGAAGTCTTTCTAGAAGAACGGTACATTTATTATATTGCCATTGCTACAGACAGGCAGAGATTAACCCATAGAGTGTAATTTCGAAACAATTGAACTCAGGATAAACAAGCGTGCCGTTATTCAAATAGAAGGACTGTAACAGTTGTTTAGCTGTCGCGTGCTCAAATTGCAGCAAATAGCAGTTGGAGTTGAGCGTTGTCATTATCACGTTAACAGCCCCAGGCGGGTCAGAGAGCACAAGGTCGGTCTATGCGGTGACGGCCTTGGCGCTCCCCACTGGAGAGTTGCGGCCATGGTCGGCTGGGAGGGTGATGGGTGATGGACACTGGCCAGGGGCCAGGAGAAGAACTTGTAGAACTGAGATAAAAGCCTTAAATCCGGGGATTCGTTTTCGACCTACAAGCTTTTTCGGTATTTTTTACAAATAGAAACCTCAAATACCTATCCATCACAGTCTAGTGAAAATTCTTCTTATATAAACACTCTGTGATCTGACTACCTTATTAACGGTTTCTAAAAAAACTAACCAAAACCTTAGCTGGTCGCATGAGTGCATACTCGCACAATAACTTTTACACCTGGAAGAACTATACTTTTTTAACCCTCAACTATCTATCACCATGTACATAAAATCTGTGCGGTAAATTAAAGTACCGTAACAGAGTACGTCACAAAGGCTAACCTGAGATTACCACTCATGATCCAGCGACCTCGGACTTTGACCCCATTTTGAAATTTTTACCTAGAAAACATTTTCAATCATAAGGCCGTTTTCAATGACAATTATCGTAAACTGTGAGATAAAATTTTGTAAATTAAAAACCAGGTATATGATTCTAATACTGAAATATTTAAAAACAGTTGGAAAAGTGAAAGCTTTATATAGTTTTTAGCCATATTTCTTTTACTTGTACATTTTACATTCAACAGTAAAAGTGCTGATCTTTCATCTTAACATAAGGCTGACTATTAACTATAAGTAATATAGAAATTGTCATTGAATAATATAATTATTTACCGTTGAAATGTGTCATAACAGTGATCGTGGGCTCTTTTGTTCAATCAACATACAGTAGAATAATTGGCGCTGTAGGGTTCCACCCACTAGCTCAGTTAGGCGTCCACCCACGCGTATTAAAATGTTATAGCCGGCTCTTGTTAGGCCATATCGACCCACGTATAGGGCATCTCGCTATAATATCCGGTTCTGGAAGTATTGTATTTGGTACAGGTAACTTATAAGAGACGAGGGAAACATCACGACACCATCAAGAAAGTATAAAAATTCTAAATGTTCCAGCTAAGATTTTTAGGAGGAACAATATACGGTATATGCGGTTGGATTATAATGAATAGACAAAAATATTAATTTATTCATGAAGTTTAAGGAAAATTATTCTTATTTTGTAGACCAAATTTTGACCATGTATTATCTTATTGTATTATCTCAGCTATCCCATACATGAAATAAATAATAAATCATAAATTTTCCATTTCATTCTTTACACAACCTCTTACCATTATGATTTAAACCCATTTCCCCCTATTTTAAAATTATAAGGTTAAATTTAAATAATATAGAGAAATAGGCAAACTCTTTCGTGATATAGTATTTATTCTACTTTAAAATTTTTAAAATCGTTAAATGCATGAGTATTTTTTTTAACTTCCAGAGAGTATTTGTTTTCAATTTTAGCGGTCTTCAATTCTACAAATGAGACTGTAGAATATTCATGAAATAGTTGATTGCGACTGATAAAACAAAAAGTCAATCTTGTTCCGAATCGACCAATAATCAAGCCCCCAGATCCCAGTCTTCTATTTTTGATTAATATCAGCGTGAAAGTCGTGACCAGAAAACTAGTTAGAGCGTTCGTGAAGATGCTCAGTCACCTATCAAGCTACGAACATCTCTCGGCGCTCGTGTTATACATCAAAAAATAAAATATTTTAGGAGTAATTTGGTATTTTTTGTTATTGTAGAAACATTTACTTACATTATAGTTTTATAATTTTTTTATTTTTATTAAAGAAATTAATTATTGTAAATACAATAAATAGAGAAAAGTTAACGGATTTTAGTTTATTTTTAATATTTTATTTGATTAAGATTCTGTCTGCCATATTGAGCAAGAAATGCAGTGTTATTTCCTGTAATGTATGGTGCATTGACCAATCAGGGAGTAGATCCTTGTTTTCTTGTTGAGACACAGCAGCTTCATTTGAGTGGAAATGCTTGACGAAAAGAAGTAACTATTATATCTGAAACGTTTATTTGGTAAGAACTAAAATAAATATTTTTTCTTTAAACTTTCCATTCTAAAAATTATTAAATACTTTTAATAGTCTTGCTCTCTCTTCTGCCATTTCATTTTGTATATATCTATAAGTAGAACTAATAAAGATTGAATTGTTTTAGGGCTCATGGTATAATATAATTAAAGAAGATAAAAAAAATTCACTATTTATTTAAAAAGAACTTATTTATGTTTATTAATTATTAGCAAGACATTACACTTTTTATGCAGTTGAACTTAGAGAATTAGTTCAAACAACCCGATAATGTACCCGATAATGTATGATAATGTAATGCTATGTAAATATTTGAACATATTTGGTTAAGCTTGCAGTGTTGCAAAAGATGTAACTTTGAATTTTTAAAACATAAAAAATATGTATCTGTTGACATTCACATTAGTAATAACAGAAAATTGTTGTAAACATAATCATTTTTTAATGGAACAATACGAATGTTTACTTTTCCTCTTGGTGTTGGCTCATCGGACCGCACGCTCCTATGAAAGGGGGAACTTCATTGTAAAGATGATGAAGGAAGAAGTGATGCGCTCAGCTCACTTACCCTCAATACAAATGTGACTGACGCGACGCTTTTAGCACAGCAAGCCATTACAAAGGACACAGTCATTACCGACAATGAGGATGGTTTCCGGACGGGGGTTGACCAACCGAACCCGCTTACGTCATAGGTCACGCGGGCCATAACACTTTCCCCCAAGCCGCGCTCAAGGTGGACCTGTCTAGTCTGTCGGGTGGCGACTATGAACACTCAGGGAAGGATACTAGGGCCTCCGGAGGGTTTGACTTGATGTTCAAGGTGAAGAAGTCGGTTATTGTAATGAAACGATGGTGGAACCAGTTTAGAATAAATTAGAAGGTACTTTATTTGACTTTCATACGTAGACATTTCGCGAAACTGAGGTCCTCTTTCAAATGTTTAAGATACTTTCAACATAAATTCTCTCTTTTGATATTTTTTTTGACGAGACGTCTAGCAGTGTTATATCCAAGGATAAGGTATATACCATCGTTCAAGTCTCCGACATGTGTTTGTTGCTCGTTCACTTGATCCTTTTTTTGTTTATAATAATTTCGCATCCAAGATTTTGTAAAACTGGAAATTTTTATGTTTAATAATACTCGTATTAATATTAAAAACTATTGAAAATTTATGCGATGCTAAAGAGACCATCAATTGCCAAGCAGACTTCTCAGACACCTGTAACCATCACTTACGTCTCCTCCTCAGCCCACAAGGCCACGGCGGCGCAGCCAATCGCCCACTCATGAGTTTCACTTAAACATCGCCCAGTGTGAGAGAAAGTACCACCTGATAGCATTGAGATGGCATAGTGCCGCCAGAGTCGCTGCCGCTATAGACTGCAGACCCGGAGTATCGAACATGTAGCACTACTGTAAATAAAACGCCACAATGATTATTAACAGTGACACCGTTGTAGAAAACACAAGTCGTAGGACTTAAAAATGGTCAAAGCAGAGCAGTTGTACTGCACGAGCTCAGCCCCTGTAGTTGGGGCGATACCACATCTCTCACTTTGTAACACCATCGCAGTTTGCAGTGATGGTTGATAGTTATTCTCGGTTTGCACAGTACAACCGTACAGTAGCTGTAGCGCTACCACCCCCTTGTTGTGTAACACCTAACATCGCCATTTGTATCAGTGATGAGCCGATAGTTGTAGAGTACACGGGTCGAAGAGGCATGGGTCGTGGAACAGTTATACGTACTGTCAGCCCGGCAGCAGAACAGTGGCACAGTACCACCTGTACAGTAGCTGTAGCGCTACCACCTCCCTTGTGCAACACCTAACATCGCAACTTGTATCAGTGTTGGGCCGATAGTTGTAGAGTACACGGGTCAAAGAGACGTGGGTCGTGGAACAGTTATACGTACTGTCAGCCCGGGAGTGGAACAGTGGCACAGTCCTGTACAGTAGCTGTAGCGCTGCCACCTCCCTTGTTGTGCAACACCTAACATCGCCACTTGTATCAGTGATGGGCCGATAGTTGTAGAGTACACGGGTCGAAGAGGCGTGGGTCGTGGAGCAGTTATACAAACTGCCATCGAGGTCGAGTGGTCGAATCGTGCGTTGCATAAAAATCACCACATAATTCTTCTCTCAGAACGAGTTCGTTGCACCGTGGGTTATCTATTGCCTGCCAGATATGTCTCCCACCGGTTTTCGCTGGACTGGGCTGCCTACTGACGCTGCTCTGGTTTGGGTGAACCCATCAAGAAAATTAAAAGAAATAAATCTAAGTTAACCGTTTTTAAAATAAATCAAAACAAGATATGGAGGTATCAGAGGAAGAACCACTGTTGCTAGATAGACATCACTCAATGTATGAAATTGTAATACGTATAATATAAATATAATAAATACATTTTACATTCTTTTTATTTAAACCACATAAATGTTTTTTCATTGAGCAGTAAATTTGTTTTAATTTTGCTAATTAACTTGTAAAAACATGTCTTATTCTATCCAAGCAAAGCTCGGTCACCAGGTACTTATGACTAATTCATAGCACAAACCATTTTTATTAAAAATAAAATAAAATGAAATAAGTTTTAATTCATAAATGCTGGGTTGTTTTTCTACACTTTGTACTTTCAATGTAACAATTTAAAACAAGAAAATAAACGGTACCAGTGAACTGACACATACTTTCTCCCTTAAGTAAATTAAAAAAGACAATCTGTAATAAAACTATCATGTTCTACAAAGTTAATCTAAATATCATTTAATAATTATTGTTTCAAAAATAATCATCCAATTTCTAAAAATAAAAACACGAGAGACAAAGTTAAATTAATTGTTCAAATTGTATGGGGGGGACAACCCCCCCCCCGTAACACCAAGCTTTTTTGAGCTGGTTTTGTTCGGTGATTTGACCTTACGCTTCATACCAAGTTTCATGGAAAACGGTTGGAAAGTAAGGAAGAAATTGATTTTTTTATATTCTCCATAAGAATAACATTGGGCGCTTTCAGACAACGTACTGCGTTTATCGTGGACAGTAAATTTAACTTTTCTCTGGAACCGTTAGTCGTAGACAAATAATTCAAATTACTAATTTGTTTAGTTTTTTAAGCTGGTTTTAATGGTGCCAGTCAAGTTATACTTTACTTTTATTGTTTTCGCTGAAAATTTAAAAATTTGATTTTTTTAGACATTTAAAAGCCCATAACTTTTGAACCGTCATTTTTACAGATATGCGGGTGGTGTCAAAATTATTTAGTACTCTGTACACTATAAACTGTCAATTTTAATAAAATCGTTAGAGCCGTTTTTTTATAATAAATTGGATTTTTCACGTTTTTTTAAATTTTTTAGGGGTGAACTACCCTTAAAAATCAAATTCAAAAAAATGAAAAAATAAACGCCTGGGATACGGTGACTATATATATACATGCCAAATTTCATCTAAATCGACCAACGTAGGCTGTGGCACTGTACACATCCAGACACACACACGGACACACGACGGACAGATCATTCACGTCAAACCCACTTTTTTGGATTCAGAAACCATAAACGGATGTATTAGAACTCAAATAAAATTTTGACGATAAACAATACTTTCTCCATGTAACAATTTAAAACAAGAAAAAATAAACTAACAAATTTGTGCATGCAAATTGAAGTGGTGATAATTCTGTCATCTACGACAACGTAGATATTCGTATAAGACAAAGTGTACTTGAATGCCAACCTTCGAAAACTGGAATTTGATCCAGTTTAGGTGACATTGAAAATAAAACAGATCTAGATTGTGATGAAGACTGCGTTTTATAAGCCATAAAGGAGAAAGTGCCGATCTAGGGTAGATAGACATAGAGCTGACTTGCGAGAACCAGGAGGAAGTATGGATAAATGTTTTAATTGGAATTGATGAAGTTTTGTTCGGTTAACAGAAACACGTGGGACATTTGAGAAAATAAGTAACAGATATTATATATTAGTAAATTAATTTAGAGTGAAATAAGAAAATTCCACTCGAATGTGCATTCTTGATGTGTTACTGATATTTTGTCGCGGTCACTAACAATGTTGCATTTTTAATAAAGCCGATGAGTTTAAACTTAGCCTCGAGAAAAGTATTATTTTCATATATTTGTGTGTTATTATCTCGTTGGAATAAAATGCAGATTTTTCTAATAAAAATTGACTTGAATGAATTACGTCCATGAGAATCAGAAACGCTTCACTGTGAATCATCGTTTAGAGCAATGTAAGAACAGCCGCTATAGTTCGGTATGTCACGTATCTGTACAGCGGGTAAACAACAATTACAATACAGGACAGTCGTAAATACATGACGATGGTATCATCCCACGACCTTCGTCCACTGGCCTTTCTCGCCATTGGTTTCCCATTTTACAACCGTCACTTCTCCTATTAACGTTTCTGTGTTATATTATAATAATTGGTGATATTTTCTTGTCTCAAGACTATTTACAGTTTGTAAATCTCAGAGAGGATACAAACCGGTGATGATTGGTTGTTTTGGCCACCCATTTTTTTTGTAACAAGTGAAATTTTTGACTATTCAACCTCCGGAGGTGCCGTTTGAATCTGTTACGGTTTGAACGTTTAAAGGCGTTAAAAATGTCTTATCTAGACCATACGTGAATCGAAAATAGTTTCACAGTTTGTTCAAAATATTTGTGCATAAATCATGCAACGAAATTTATTACGTAAAATACGATTGGCACACCTACCATTGCCTCACATCACATCAGCGTTAAGATTCTAAAGGCTTCAGACACTGATGAAATCACTGTAAATTAGTTGACGAGCGTTTCAGCACTCTGGACGAGCTTGCGTCACGCGACTCTACACCATTGTCCACCATGGCATGTTGGATAGTGTTCAGAAAAGCAGATTAGTTCGAACAGTCTCTGTTCTTGAGAAATGTCAATCGGTAAAGTCATTCATTGTTCACCTGCTTCTCAACAATTGATACTGACACTACCCATTTGCTCAGTAATGTAGTCGCGTAAATAGTCTCACATAAATCTTGAAATGTTTAGTGACCACTACCAAAGGATTGACTTGGGGAACAACATCCTCAATCTTTAAAAATAATCCATAAAAAGCGAGATTACAGACTTCGAAAAATAGTCATGCCTATGATACTACAAAGTATTAGAATTCAATGCTTAAACGAATATTCAGATCTTTATATACCGGACTACCTTTAGGCGAATTGTCAAGCAAATACAATACGGTTTTAGTAACAGTAGGAACCAACTTTCCCACATTTTAAAATTATTAGCTGATATTTATTCTTATTGTTGAGATCCCAAACCAGCCACTAAATGAGAATTTTAAGGTGAATATTAGTGAAGTGTATGATGGATTTAATGATGTGGTTGTGAAGCATACTTTTAACAATTTAACATGTAGAAACTCGAGTATTCCCATGAAGAGGGGATTATTTCCAAACATGTTACAAGAAAATAACATTAATACGATGTGGTATTGCTTAGGTCAAAAAATCAAAATCTAATAATTTAGTTGGAAGTATATTGTTTCACATTCTAAGATGAATGAGCAATTGCTTAAATTCAATATTTAGAAAATAAAACTTAATGTACTTCAGACACCAGGAAATAAAAGTTCATTTTATTATTCTGTAGTCTCTTATATTTCTGGGAACATATATATACCTCCTGCTCTATATTCTAAACTACTAAAATGAGATACTTTGTCCTACATTTGAAATGTAGATAATAACAATCTATTACATATTTCACCTTCATGTAGGCATTTTAAAGAGCTGTAACAAAATTTGATAATTTGCAAGAACAGAAAAATAAAAGTTTTTGTTTAACACTTTAAAATACCTTTATTAAGGAGAAACCTTAATTGAATTGTCATTCCTACATTTGAAAGAAGTATGTACTTTATTTCGATAGACATAAAATCCCTATTAAAATATAGCTAAACCTTGTATGTGGTATAAATCACAAGAAACATTAATCGAATGACCTATGTGACATTGTTGTATGGCGTTCTGACACTTGGCTATAATGTCCTAATGACAGGCATTATTCATCGCGAGTGGTCCTTGGGATGAACAACATAAGACACTTCGTCATTGTCGCGCAAAAGTAAACACGACCGGTTATGGACAAGACCATTAAAGTTATTGTTATCAGACATTCTGGCCATATCTTGATGTATTGCATTCATTAAACTGGCGATTTGCGGTTATTAAACGCAAATATAATGTCAAAAGATGAACAATCTCAAAGATTTGACGAAGTTGGTCATCACAATTATACAACATATAATAGATAATCTTTAATTTATTCCGTTGTAAATCCAACAACGGATCCGTCGTAAATGTTTCGTAGGTAATTTATGCCGACTTTCATAGCTAAGCGATTGAATCCTTGAGTCTTCAATTCTTAAGTCCCTGAAGCTCGATATCCTGGCGTTCATCTTTTTCATTACTACTGTACTTACGACTTCCTGTGTATCGATTAGTTTAACCAGTGAACTTCAATACTTTAACGCCGCATTAGCAGTACTGCTAAGTCCGCACCTCAGTGAGGTCAGATGTAATTCATCACCTTCCCAATGTCATTAATCATCGATATTCAGCGATATTCTGATCGATGGATCGATTACCCAGTCGATACGGTTGCAGCTAAGAACAATGACTATCTAACAGTAATTGAGGAGTTTACGAGCACCGCGGTGTTGAGTAACGAGTCTGTGTCGGAGCCGGGATATGTTACCAGTTCCAGCGACGAAACAGGTTCCCTGTAACAGGTATGCATCAGGGACCCGGTTATGTCGCAACGCTGCCTGGTTACCTCTAACCTCCGACCTGGCTTGGGAGCGACGAGACGCGACGATTTGACGGTTTTGCCCACCGCTACTTGATGAGTATGATTAGCTACGTGATGAAAAATCGCTTCTCGCTATGAATATTAAATTTCTTGATAGTTTATTTTACGAATATCCTTGCTTTTGCAGATGATGTAGCTATTTTGTATGAAAAGAAAGGTAACCTTAATGAATCAACTAAATCATTCATTCAAAATACAAGTAAAATGGGTTCGCAAATAAATGGCGAATAAAAAATATATGCAACTCTGAAATAGATTGATCAATCAAATGAAATCATTATTGGAGGCCATATTTTAAAAAGGTCTATGTATTTAAATATCTATGAGGTTCAATATCAAATAATAACAATGGAGAACCTGAAATAAGCAATAGAATAAACCAGGCCATACGAGTACTTAAGGGATAACCTCAAGAATTATATCTCGTAAAATTAATATTAAAGTCTACCTTACAGTTTTTAGGATATAAACATTTTTGTTCTTGCCCCTGAGGTGTGAGACTAAATTTAGTGGTTTTAAGTTACCTTATCGTCAGCAGCTCAAATTTTTGGTTCGCAAATGGTTTCGTCACATCATTCTTGTGACATGTTCACGTATAGTCAGCTTGGAATTGCTTCATCTCAGTCAGAACGACGTCGTCAAAGTTTTTGGGTAGTAAAACATGTAAATAACAGTTAACACAATAAAAACAAAGATTTGACATTTAGAAGAGTGAGTGTCCTGCCAACAACTGCGTCGGGCCCGTACGCTTTAAAAGAATTTTAACGTTCAACCTAAATGTCAAATCTGTGTTTTTATTGTACGATACGATGAAGTATTAAGAAATGTATACATAAATTATGATATTATAGATTAAGAAGATTAAGATGGGCCGGATATGTCGTAAGGAAGGCATGGGTCACTGGTAAAGGAGGTAGGAGAGGGACAGCATAATGGGAGAATACCACCAGGAAGGCATAATAAGAGACGCCGGGGCCACGTGATGGCATCTTTTTGGCGAGAATAAAGCTCTACAAGGGTCCCCGATGGTCACGGCTGTAAGAGTAAGAGTTGGAGTTATTTTACGTAGGATTTCGGTTACGTTAATTGCATGAGCATATTTATTTTCCAGAGAGCAATCGGTAGATATTTTATAGTTATGTTATACCTGGCTACCTCACTAGTGACATAGTCACCTTGGTAGTCCAAAGGTCACCGGTTCAATTTCGCATAAAATTGCCTTTTGTAATTGGACTATTAATTAATTACCAATGACAAAAAGTCGTCTTTAGATATTATTAGTAAGACCTGGGTTTGGTACGTTCATCATAAAGACTTACAAAAAAATACGTATACAACGTATACAAAAAATACACAACATTTTACAATAAGGTATATTGTTTATTCAACCATTTATTGTGTTTGTATTCACGCTATGCATTTAGCTCAATGTAAAGACGAATGATAACTCATAGAAACAGAATTTTTCTTTCCATTTGTCAATATTTAGTGTCCATAAATGATAAGGGTCCAAATTAGCAAACAACTAATTAAAGTGCCAGTCACTGGCATTTGTTCCAGTCTTCCGCACGAATTACAGCACTGAACCGTTAGACACGAGAAAGTTCACACTTATCCAATTTATAATAGTTATTGACTTATTTTCGTACTTTGATAAAAACAGGCCAAAACGGTTATATACTTATGGAAAAAATGGTTAGGAATAATTAGTAACGATAACCAATCTCACTACATTAACAATGTTTTTTAACTGTGCCTCTATTGAATATTCTAAAATATACGTCTGAGAGTAGATTTTAAATAGGAAAAATTCCTTGGTTTTAAAAGAGCCAAAAACCAAATTTTTGTAAAAGGCCGCCATTTTCCTTTCCTTAATATAGATGGAAACTTAAGATTGATACTTGTTAAAGATACTGAAAAAAGGTTTTGTAATTTATCATTTTTTATTATGTGAGGTTTTATGAGAGTATTTCAGTCATGTAAGAATATGACTCCATTTTTTACTTATGAATAAATGCTAAACAAAACATAAATATGAAACATTGAATAACAATATGACTACTAAATCAATAAAGTAGATTTATGACATTATTACTAAAATCAGGTATGAAATATTATTATTATCATCATTATTCACAGTATAAAATGAAATATCTTTAAAATTTAAAAGAGGAAGTATGTATACATGTGTGTATGTATGTTGCCTATAGATCCCGGAACCGCTCAAAAGATTTTAATGAAACTATCAGGCATTATTAAACATGATTTGAGGATGATTTCTGTGAGGTTTGGTGTAAATCCGCCCAAAGGACTCTGACCCAGGGGCGTATAAGGGTGCAGTGTCAGGTTTAACATATTTAGTCTTAACGAAATTGACAGCAGTGATTTAATAATTTGAAAGTTCCTTTAAACTGTCAATTGTTCAATAATTGAAAACAGCACAATGTAAACAATTAGCAATATACTTTATCATCCAATGCCATCTGAATCATTCATTAATATAAAACTATAAATAAATTTATGCACTGTACTAAATGAAAAGTTTTATTCGCCACGTTAATGTTTCGCTACGCTTTTAGAGATTATGTCTTTAAAATATTTTTTTTTATATTTTGGCCAAATAAAAAATTACTATGTTTATATATATATATTAATTTTATTGTAATAATAATAATCAGCTTTTGTATTTTTTTATACTTTCCTTTCGCTATTTGACATATATACTATGTTGCTTATGTGTATTATTAACGAATATTTGATTTGACTTTGCAGCAACATGCGACGAGTAACGCTAGTAAAATTGAGGTATTTCAATGAATCAGCAAACTTAATCTATTGTTGAAGAGAATTTCATTGAGATTCTAATATAATAATCTACTCCAGCAAGTAAATTTTATTTTTGTAAAACTAATTAATCTATTTTATGCATTTTCTGAGAGAACCATTTTTATCAGTATATGATATCTTAAGGGCCCTTCGCCCCATTAAGATAATATGTTAAAAGTTAATATACCCTATGGAAAAGGTACATTGGTACAAGTTGGCGATCATTTACCCTTTGGCTAAATGGTTCTGCTTATAGGAATGGCTTATAACATCTTCAGTATATGATGAAAATCGCATGTGATTTAAGAGCTAGTTTTCTATACTAATGCAGTTTATTAAGCTCGTCGAAGATTCAAGACGAGACTCAGTCACGAGCATTAGCTTTCGAGGGATATTGGAAAGACAATCAAACCTTGATCAATGCTGCCAAGTAAAGGCTCTAGCAAGACCTTGGCATTTACCAGGTCTACAAACATGTAAATAACTCAGCGAACATCACTATGCTTAATTGATTAAATATATAACTTTTGTTTAATTGCGTGTGTAGCTACACGTCACATCGCGGCTTAAAGTCACGTAAAAGGACACTCGGCAGTTAAATTATAATTTGTAGAATAAACTAATATACAGGTACCCGGTACTCGGAATTTTAGTATAACTAGTGACAATGGAACTTGTAGGTTTATTGTTTCAACTTATTTAAGCAGTATTATGAAATTACGTTCACGTTAGTTTTCCTTTCATGTTTACGCTTTCAATCATTAATAATTCACGTTATTTCGTTCTGTATCGCTATCAAACTACTTTAGGATTTACTTAATCAATGAATATCAATAAATCAGTGATACAGATAAGAAAATTTACTACGTATATTGCAAGTGTGCATTTTTATGTAATGAACATAAGTTAATTTAATCCTCCTATAGGTTAATGTAATCACTTTATTATTTTATATCACGTATTAGTATACGTCAGATGTTGTTCAATATCCAAAATACATTTTATTTTATTGGAATTAACCGCACACGTACGAGTATCAATAACCTTTAGATCAGCTGCAATTCAATATTCTATTGAAAGTGTCATTTCCGTCTGTCTCACTGCCAGTCGTACTTTTCCACTGACTTATTCAACTTCCCTGTTACAAATTTCACTGCAGTAAATATAAAGATATTTTGAAGTAAATATTCTTACACGGCTCTGAATTATTTAAGTTCAAGGAAATTTATAGTAAAGCTGTGACTTATCTGAGAGAATTTCCATGACTGTCCGTATGGAGGACAACTCTCGTAAAAGGTTCGGTCTAAATTAAATTAGGTACGGGTAAAGGATAATTTGTGGACACCTTAACCGAAATTGTGGGTTGCCTTAGGGAGGAAAACATGGTTTGAACTATGAAACCCATGGTGTGCTAGATTAATATGTAAAGCCAGTACAAAAAATAGTTTAATGTAATTCTTTTCATAGTCAAAGTCTCTTTGTTTCACGTTAAGCCAATATTCTCTATTCACGATAAAATTATTTTTCAGGTCCAGTATGTATTCATTTTTGAGTTCTAATTAATTAATTGGACAATATCAGCTAGTTAAACAGGAGGCATGAACAAGGGAAAGATTCATTATAAACTGAGGGATAGTTATCACAATATATTATGCGTACATGGAGTTACCACTAAAATCAAATATAATCATGATAGTCATATTATAATCGGAAATACATTTTACAAAAACCCCATGATAAATACTGTACACATTCATAAACAATTATGGATAATTACGATGGCATGGCTACTTGGCAGAGGCTCACTTACTGAAAAATCATATCGCGTTCTTCTATTGCCTCGTTCAAACATTTTTATTTTAACGATGGTTATTATCTAGTTCATAATGCCCCTAAAGACAATAACATAACATCATCGATGTTCTGCAGCATATATGGGTTCCATGAAAAGAATAAATATAGGATTTTATTTCATTCTGAAATAATGCCTACTAAAAATGAAAAAAAAACATCGGAAACAATTGCTAGGAGATAAAAAAGTTATGTAAGAATATTTTATTTCTTTTAACATCAAAATATTTTATAGTAATACTTCATAATAAGTGAGTTTTATTGCTAATGGTCCTGCATTAAAAAATCTACATTGGGCTCTTCCTCAGGTATAAAAGTTATTGTATAAACATGCGCTCTTCCAACCTGCCAAGGTTTCGGTTAGTTTCTCTATGAAACGTCTATAAGGTATCATATCTCAGAGTTGTTTATAAAAGAACTGGTTTCATTAAACTTTGTCCACGGCCTACAATGGCTATATCTCGGCCCTAGACACATTCACACTCGCCGCCATAACAACAAGGCCACGTTGCGAGGGGAACCATTCAATCCACGGCAAATCTGCGTACCATTAACATTTCTCCCAACCAGTCGATTGTTGCATCTTCTCTCTCGAGGCCAAGCTATATTCCTATTATCGTGATCACATTTGAAAGGAACAAACCTATTTGTTGCATTGTCATATTAACATTACAATGGAATATAGTGGTATTGAAATCTTTACACAAAGGTCGCAGAATACTGGATCACTGTACTCGTATGTCACCGAAAGGTGAATAGATTGCGGTAGTCGTAAGCGATTAAAATTATTTATATGAATTAAGCGCATAAATTTGATGATAAAATTTACTTCGCCAATGTCAAGGTATTTAAGTGGTTTGTACTTCGACAGTAAACTCATTTTATGTTAATTTTATGTCGTTGTGAGAGTGTGCGTTTTACTCTACCCTAAAGACGAACATTTGAAAGGGTTTTGAAGAGGAATGCTATGACCAATGTCACGCCGATGAATTACAGATGTTCACTCAAAATCACAACTGAAACCATTCATGCAGACATAATGTATGCAAAAATTCTAACGAAGGTGTAATGCATTCCTTAGTCAGTGGTCGTTCATTTTTAGATCGTTTTTTCATTTGACTACTTTTATTCTAATGTGAAACTTAAGGCGAACTTGGGGAAAAAATATTTTTCATTTTTATAAAACTTACTTAAACTTCTAACGTTCATTATTTACGTGATGTGTTTAAAAAGAAACTAATAATAGTTGCCTTACATTTTAGAAATACCTGTTTTTAAACGGTGTAATCAAGGGAGGAAAATTTTGATTTTAAAAACCGATAATCAACATAATGGCGTGGTTCTCTCATATAACTATAATAATACTGGTACGCTCCATATAAAAGGTGTAACAAATTTATCATTAAAAATAATCATCCCTCCACTCCGTCGCCATGACAAACCTTTTTGAGTGGACTCCATTAGGCTAAGCAGTTTACTAATTACTTGTAAACAAGTCCAAAATAAGGGAGAAATAGATTTTTTAGTATTCCCCGAGAGAATAATATTAGACGTGCCTGCTTAGGTAGCGGTTTGTGTATAGATTTAATTTAAATACTAAAATATGTTACTATACCAATTTCAATCAATTACCGATGCTGCGGACAAGAATGCTTAGATTAATTTAAATGTCTATTGAGCTATTTCACATGGTTTAATAGTTTTCAATATACTAAATTGTTTAAGTGTTTCAGCTGATTTCAATGGTGATACATAGGCAAGTGAGGAGGATTATATAACACTGTAAAATAAACCGTAAGCCTGTTTTATGGCAGTAGTAAAGTTTTTCCTTCAATTACAGGTGCCAAAGGCGGTGGGAGGAATAATTAAGTAGGAAGGCCCGCAGCATGTTGCAAGGAGGCTGCGTGCCACAAGGCTTCGTCTGCGTTATACAACGTGTAATCCTGTTTGTTGCCGTTAATAGGTCGTCAATTTTGGACTCTTCCAAGCAAGCTTGTGGAATACATTAGGACGAAAGCCTTGATTGTTATATAACAGAACCTCTTGAGTTCGGAGGTGAAAGTGAGGATCAATATGGCAAAGTTTACTAGGGTTGTGGGTTAGCGGGTCGACAAGAGTTGCCGATGTTTAGATGCTCGGGGAAATGACCTTTCAAATAATTATAATATTTGAAAAGGTTAATAAAACATTAGCGTTTATTTGAGAAAACCCTCTCGTGTGCGAGAACAGTTGTAGGATTTTGTGTCGCTGTAACAACACGCGTTTAGCGTGATGCGTGTTGTTACAGCGGTTTAATGCTCCCAGCTCCCATCAGGAGCCATCTGCCGTGAGAGGTGCACAATACAACGTAATGGTGGTGGACGAGTAGTCGGGACCGATCGTGCGCAAAAGTCATAAACTATGTTGTAAATGTACACTTAAAGTCTTAGGTCACCTTAAATATTAAATTATTAATGTTTAAAAATTATTTCAAGTAAAATAACTAATTAATTTTTGGCATCGGTTTCAAGTTCAGAGTGAGTCAATAGGTTGTTTTTTGTAATTTCAAGGGTGTTCTGAATTGGGGGTTTCGTGTATAGACTTGTGTATCAAAATATGAAGCTATGATGAGTTTATTTTTTATCCTCATATGTTTAGTAAAATCAATCAACTCTAGGCTATTTTAAGGCTGTGATTTTCGTTCAATCTGTCGTTATTCTGCTATTAATATTTTAGTCAACTAATCAATCCAGGAGGCATGCTATGAATAAAAATTGTTCAATAAAATTGCAATCTCATTAACATTGTGTCTCGCATCATTTCCAATTTTTAGTAAATACTAATGAGTTTACTCAATTTATTTTAAAGAAATTAATGCATAAAACTCATTAATTGTACAAAAATGGATTAAATAATTAAGTTTTTAATATGTAATGTCTCGTCATATTTTGAAAACACAATTTCTATGTCTAAACTTACAAAGAGAAGAGAATTCATCAAGACAATACACTCGTATTTGTATATTCAACAACTTATGGTTCCCTTTACCTAGCCTTTTAGGGATTGTTGTTTGGTTCCAACTGAAAGTGTGATGATGAGCGAAATAGCTTCTAAACACGCCAAGTTACAGCTCTACTGCAGTTACGTAAAAGAAAAGTGCCACTTCAGTTTATGAGAGTTGTTAACTTTTATAGAGCTCTCCTTTAAGGTCAATGTATTAACAGAAGTCAGTCTCCAACAGAGAAAGACAAAGAAGAAGACAATCTGTGTGTGACACCTGTTGAGAAACGCTGGTCGTCTCGCACACAGCTGACAATGTCACTGTGTCACTGGGCAGTCTAGGCGGGCGCGACCTAGCGGTGGCTCCGTCATTACAGCGCGTGTTTGGCCAACAATGCAGCTGCGCCCGTGGTGATAATCGTCCACTGCGCAACTCACTGCGCATCGCGTCATGCGCATACTCGCTCAGACGCGCTTATGAAATTCATTGTCACACGAAATTAGCATTACCACGAAATCTTCGGTGAAAGGTATATGATTAGAGTCCTTGTGTTTAATGTGTACCAAACAGATTTTCTGTGGAATGTTTATGCAACTGCTAAGATATTCACTGTTACTACGTGCAATCTGTCACACAAACTAAATTATTCTGAGATCGAAAATGTAGAAAATTTGAAGTAATTGATAGATCAAAATAAAACAAATACCCTTAATATAAAATCTTGCATTCTAAATTAGCGGAGAGACAAACTTCATATAAAGAAAGTGTCTATACTTACTTATAATAAACGGATTAACCACGTAATTAATTGCAAATAGACACATATTTAAAACATCAGTATAAATGGAGGTTAGGGACCTAGCTTTGCAACATAATAAGTTCATCATCTCCAAGTCAAAATATGTTGCCCCATCATTACATTACCATCGAATCATCGTTCGGTTGAATAAAACTATTTTTAATTTAGAACAGCTCACAATGTTCCCAATTTCGCAACTCGCATATAAATCCAAAACACCAGATGATGACACCAGAAACCTTTTCCAAATTGAGAGATGAAACACAAAGTGTGCCAAAAGAAGCTCGGTGATATTTGTGAGAGCCGTTCTCCTTGCGGGCTCGAGGCGAACCACCCGGTGACCCGCCAATGAGGTTATCACGCGTTCAACACTGTCGCTAATGGAACCAGTCGATAAGTAAACAAGTTTTGTGTTGTTTAACAATTGGCAACTTGTCTGGACTTATTAAAAGACATCTATGTCCAAAAATATACATGCATTACAAATTTGAAATTTAATTTACGAAAAATATTTGATAGTCACAGTATAGTAAAATACCCCCTCGAGCAGACCTGCGTACTCAGAGAATTTTCAAAACCAATAATATATGACAAAATCATCAACAACTGTCCATAAATAAAGGAGTTTGCCTATTCCCTATATGATTAGCAAGGGGAAAGAGTGACTTATGCAGGTTAAGCATAAATGGATGGATCTCGACCAGATGAAGCTAAAAATGAAGTTTCATCCAAGAATATAGATAGAAGTGAAATATTAATTTTTCCTTATCCTCCGTAAGATAAACATTAAAGCCCCAAAATACAACTGTGTTTAGATTTTTTAATATCCCAGTAACCGTTAGAGATAGAGCAAAACTTTAAGGAACCTATTTGTGTAGTTTTTTCAGCTGATTCTAATGTTGAAAGATACAATTAAAAAAAATTAAAGTATACATGAAAAACGTTAAAAATCCAATTTTTGAGTACAAAATCCCTCCAAACTACACGTTCCCATTGACCTATATGTCTGGATTACGAACTGGTCCGAGAAAATATAGGAATTCACGTCTCTACTAAATTTGGTCTCGATCGGACCATTTTTACGAGAGTTATAGTGTTCATAGACAAACATACACACACACACACACAAATATATATATTTTGAGTAACCTCTTGATGATTTTTGATAATATCTATATAGGCCAGACCGTCAATTTTAGAAAAAGATGAAAAAATCACATACCAGCATAGAAAACCGGAGATCTCAACCATCGCAAAACACTTACTAGAAAAAGGGCATAAACTATCAGCAACCGATGAAGACCTCAAGGTTATCAAAACTTGTAAAAAAGGAAATGAAATGAATGCATGGGAAGAGTATTTTATTTATAAAGAAAAATGTAAAGATAAAGCAAGATTAATTAATGATAAAATACATTTTGATTCTGCAAGGACGTATAAATATCTGTTTCGGGAACTCTGCCAGCCAATAAATGCAACCTAGGACGCCATGACAGGAACTTCCGGTAGCCAATAGTATTTAAGCAGGGACGCCATATTGCTTTTTCAGTCTCCATTTGGGCCTGATGGTGTCCGGTGTGACTGGATGAAATCGAGCGTCAATTAAACAACTTTTGTATATATTTACTGTGTGTATATAATTACAATATTGTATATATTTACCGTCTGTATATAATTACAATGTAAGTGTAAATATATTAAGTGGCGTTGGAAGACGTGAGTTTTTAATTCATCCTATATAAATTTTAACGACTATTGTTTTTGGTCTCTGGGCACCTAAAGACAAAAAAATGGTCCCGGGCTTGAGTCTTGCCATGAGACCTACGGTAATAGCTTCTTCCCTATGTGAAATTCGCTAAAACACGTAATCAGTCCTTTGGACTTCAACTAAATTTCCATTCGCTTATTATCAATGACAAAAGAAAATTAATAACTTAACAGTATGTGAGACAAGCAATTAACTAATTTGGTATCACAACACACATGTATCATTCCAGCTGCATCTTCTGCTCCGTACCACAACAGGGATAAGCGTCTAATCGAATCGAATGTCACAACACACTTTCAAACATAAAAATTAAATAGCGCCGTAAATACCGCAGTCTATTCTTTTCTTCTAAAACCACATACCAGAGAGGATGTAATATATTCTAGTGGAAATACCTTCAAATTAAGCTAAAAGGTTGCCCAACGGACGCGTTAAACTGTAAATCACCGACAGAAGCTCACGGTTGCGCAAAGGAGCTCAATGGGCTCGTAAATAGTGGGCGGCACGCCGCCGCCGCACAGCCGACCCAAGCCCAATAGACTAGGCGTGCGCGCTCGTGACTCCCTTGACGATTCTTTAATCAGCTGACATTTAAACGCCATTTACACCTGATATTGATTTGGTTTTTATTGCCTCGTTAAGATCACCTGTTAGGTCGTGAAGTTATCCTTTGTACCTCGTGTAATCATTTACAAACGCGTTTCGTTAAGCTAATTCAATGTTGAAACAGATATCCATCGTGAGAAATAATTAGCTGTTTTATAAAGTTTATAGGAATTTTACAAACTTTTAAATTTATAAAGTTGACGTAAGACTATTTGATGAAACAAGATCAATTGAAATAATCATTGTTAATGACATTGGCACATACTAGAAGACATTTTATTCTGCATATTCCTTAGATTGACTGAAATATCATTTGGAAATAATGACATTTCTTACATTGTATTGATGAATGCATCATTCGGACTTGTGACTCTCGACTTTCCGCATGACATTCTCTCTCTAAACCCATCCTGTTCATTGGAGTATTTATAACTCCCATCCAACCAGTGGCCCCATGTGTTTGTTTCCTTTCTTCGCATTTAATTCGGTCTTTTATAAAATTATTTTAATAAATCTCTAAACATTTATTGTTTTACTGTCCCTTCTCAGATAATCAAAAAGTTAAAATGCATCAGTTATTTATCTTATTATATAAAATAGAAAGAAAGCATGTATATCTTAATATATAAAAATCTTCTGTACGTGTGTTTATAAACGATTCTGATAAAATTTGTTGTGTGTATTCAAGGAAGTTTGGGAATGATTCACAATTCGATAAAATTCGTCCAAAGGGCTCCACGTTAATATTTTTTTAATATGGTGAGAGTATTTGTTTGAACAAGTTTTCAGAGCCGGGAGGGCCCGTCGTCGAAGGCCTGTAGTGCGTAAGTGCGCGTATGCGAGTTTAGGGAAGGGGGATGCGGAACGTTGTACTGCTATAATTTTTAGTCAGTTTTCTCAGCTCAGTGCACGTGTTCCTTCTTTTATTGTGTTTCACTTGCTACCTATCATTTATTGACGATTTGTTCTTGTGCAAACAACTTCGTCCCGAAAGACACATAACTTATGATGATGACCAGCAGGAGGCTCTTGAACTAGTTGACAAATGGCAAAATGAAATTGATGTTTTAACTGGGAAAGCCAGCGAAGAAATTCGGAAAATTGGACAAAAATACAATACGCTTAGAAAACCGTATTACGATCAAAGAAATGCAGTAGTCAAAAATGTGGAAAGGTTTTGGATTACACCCTTCGCAAACTACCCTGCTATAAAGGTCATCCTGGACGAAGCTGAAGATTTCCTTCTTCACCTGACGAAACTAGAGGTTGAAGATTCCGAAGATATCAAGTACGGTTATTAGATAAAATTTTTTTGGACTTTTTTCTTCTGGTTTGATTTGAACAAAACTGATATTTCTACAATAAAGTTGTAGAGATCCAACTAGCACCGCAGCAACCATGCTGCCAAAGCACGCACATCATGTGGAAGGAGGGGAAAACATCATAAAACATATTAAAGAACGAAATGAGAAGAATCAAAACAAGGTAAAAATAGGAAGCCAGATAGTAAACCTTTTTTACCAGGTTTGAAGATACTTGTGGTCCAATTGAAGTTGAAATCGCAAAGGAAATTACGGATGACTTGTGGACAAATCCTCTTCAGTACTACCCGTCTCCTTATATTGAATTTGATGCAAATGGTTGCCTTCCGCTACCTCCTCCATTTCAACACTCCAAACAAAAACATTCATCTCCAGCACAGGGGTGGGTACTTCTTCATCATTATCTTCCGCTGTTACGTCAACCTCCTCTTCCTCATCGTCCAAACCTACCACCACCACAGAGTCGTTGCCCTCACCACTGGCGCCTTCTCCGTCCCCTACATCATCTTCTAACTCTTTAATATTCCTTCTTAGATATAGTTTTTTGACCAATAAGATAAGTAAAATAAAATCTTACCTCCAAAGTGAGGGTACAAGCTAGGACGCTAACTTAGTAGGTCTACTCTCAGACTGAGACGACTAAAAATTATCGCAGTACAATGGTCCACAACCCATTTCCCTAAACTCGCGTACTTACGCACTCCGGACCTAACACGACATGCACTTCCGCCTCTAGCCCGGACTTGTTCGAAAATATATATAAAAATAGTAATACCGAAATAATCTCACGATATATAAAAAATAAACTTGTTATTGTCTGGGGGCGTTGTCAATGTAGATCCTGTGAATTAAGCGTACATGTCGAAGAATGAGTGAGTGGTAATGTACGAAAAAATGTGAATAATGTAAAAATATGATTTATTTAATAAATCGAACTAAGAGTAAATTTATTACATGATTCGGTAATCAATCAGCCTACTATATAATAAATATAACTACGAGTATTTAAATCCGTAAAACAGATTGCAGTATGTCACAATATATAAAAGACTTTTGATAGTAACAAATCCCGGATAACATGTAAGTGTAAATTAGATTAATTTTATCTCATGAAGAAGTTCTTTTCTATTTACAAACTTCCGTATAAAACTGTTGTTGAAGTAGGATGTGCTTTTTCAGGATTTCAATTGATTTTAGTTTAGAATACATTTTCTTGGAATACAGAGAGAAAATACGATAAAAATTACACCCGAACTACAATCAATTATGATATAAATGACAGCAGTTAAACGAGATTTCGATAATGAATCGCGGATATTGTAACGCGTTGAGCAATGCGAGGCAAAAGGTCAAGGGGCCAATCATTACCCTCGGATTGTATCTCCTGAGGAGATAAATCAACTGAAAATCGGCCTCTGCTGCTGTCAGTCCGTAGCGTAGCGTATGCGAACGGAGAACGGAATTGAGGCTGATGAATGAACACACGATTTCGAGGAAAGAAATTGCTGTTCTGGCGGTTTTGACATGAATACAAGGCTTTCAATCTCTGGTCAAGGCAATTTAACTTTTAGGCTATCGAGTAAAAGTGAAAGTGTTATGAGTTAAAGTGGTTATGAATTAGGTGTGTTAATAGTACTGTAGTATAATGCCACTGTATTACAGGGAAGTTAATTTAACACTTAATTCAGTATATTTTTAGTGTAATCTGTAAAATTTTAATCTTCTAGCTGATAACTTATTCTAGTTTGTTATGTTTACAAGTTTAGTTTAATGTTAGCTTAAGTTATTAGTGATGTGTTTTACACTATCTTTCTACGGTGCGAGCAAGCCCTTCTTTAAAAATAAATTACCGATCTTTGCTTTTTCAGAATCCTTTGACTGCCCCGTACGCTTAAAACAACCACGTAAGATATATATTGGACAAATAGGAAGAACGGTTGGAATGAGTTTACCTTGCATTGTGAATTTCGTATTGATAGAATGGAATATATAGAAGAGTAAGGCTTTGCCGTTTACAGCACTTGCCTGTATTGTGCGATGGTACGACATGAGCGGCTGCTGAAGGATAATAGGGTTATCCCCTAGAAACCTCTTGTAAAATTAGTCTGGTTACTATTTATCAGTCTCAGACTAGGCCTTCCGACAACATATCATGGTGTGGTAGGCTTTAACAGTATCGTTTATAGACAGTCCAACCACATGGCAGCCATATTTGCGTTATTGTTGTTGTTGTGTAACGCAGATCGATTGATGAACGTTCAGATTTGGTGGACTCTGATGAAGATTACCAGCACTCGATGATAATCATATCCATGTTAGTATTCGGTTCTAAATGTCAAGAGGTGCAGTGTCTCAACATGCGATTACAACAGTGTTAAGGAGACACCCTAATGTACTATTGTCTCTGGCAACACTCCCCGTATGCTAATTCTGTATGTCCAAATGGTGGAAGAGCAACCAGGTTCTACCACTCCTGATTGTTCTTGTGAGTGAATATGACCTTATAAAATAACTAAATATAATGTCGACGTATATTTTTGTATCTATTTATTCTAAATTGATATGTGAGGTGTTGAAATATAACGATGAACACATTTTTCCCGTTACTCCAACAAATTAGAACGCGATCAAGTATTTTAATTTGAAACAATCCATTAGGATTAGAATCACGATGTTTTTGATCTGGAATTTGATATCGTCCTCAGGTGAGCAGGAACAGTGCTTCTTTATCTCTTGTGGCGTTTGGACGTACTTTCTTGTGTGCGATACTTTTGCTGCTTGTTTTTTGCTGTTTAAAAAAATTATCTGCAGTTTCGTACCGGTTTAGTCCGGATTTTGTACTAATCTTGTAATGTCTGAGCTATCCTGATGACGGGGTCAGATTCCAGATCCTGAAACGTCGTGAAACCTTGTTTTACTAATTAAGAAATGGGCGCAACAATCTAAACAACATAAATCAACCATCATGAACAATGAATTTCAAACGAAAATTATTAGATGTTAAACCATTCTCGTCGATAAATTATATCTACAAAAATTACAAAACGGGTGCAACATTTATTAAGTAGGTAAATTCATCAAATTACATCTGTCGAACCTTTATCAGTATTTGAATATGATGAGACAACCCGTACGAGACTTGGGTGTGTGGAAAGTAATAAGTAAAGATTCTCGTGACAGATGAAAGTTCCCAAGCGTCCGCGGGTTTCGTCACAAGCTACGCGGGGCGGCGCGGATATGTTCTACAAATTACATACTGTACAACCATTCCCACAAGAGACATGTTTCTATTCTCGTGTCCGCGACCCTCCTTCATCCGGGTCGAGGTCGTCGGCAAATTGTTTCCAGGAATCCTGTAGCTACCCAAAATGTAATAAGGATTTGATTCTAGCTAAAATTCCCAGAAAACGTGTTGTCATCACAGAGATTAATCTCACATATATTAATAACTCATACTGCTGAAAATTGATGATTGAACACCATGTGAGTTTTAGCATAAGAAAAAAACTAAATTCTCACCAAACCCAAAAAAAGATGTTTAAGATTGAGTTAAACCTATTTATATTATTTTGTTGTTTTTCATACGTCAGAGGCATTTTTTAACATTTTGCTTGGAAACGATCAACTCTGGTCTTGTTACCAGGGAAGATTTTTGAGTTTTTATCGATTTACTTTGTCTTATTTAAACTATATTAAAAGGAATAAAACATTTTACAGAGAACTGAAACTTAACATTCTATTATTAATAAATAAAACAATGATTTAAACAGGTTTAAATTAATTTGTCATTACAGTCCTTTTGAATTAAAAACTATTAAACTATTATTGCGGATATTTTCCACCTCGATTAATAAAACAAAGTATCTCAACATTTCGGGACCTGGAATCTGATCCCGTCATCATGTGAGCTGGAAACTAGATCATAATAAGACTAGGACATAATCCGAACCCGTAAGATGCTGAAAACAAAAATGATTGTATTTACTTCCCTGCAGGAAATAGATTAGATCATGGATATGTCTAAAGGGAATGTTTTCAATAATTTCTCTAAACAGCTGTCCTTGTAACCATATAACGTTACTAGGCATATGGCGACACAAATTACTAACCTAGAGCTACGAAATATCCATGTCAAAATACCTTGAGTAGATAGTAAAAAAAGCTAGTAAAAAGTAAAAACCCAGTAAAAGCGCCGTTAACCTTTGTTTCGCTAATCGTTATATGATATATATTCGCAATGATAATTTAAGAGAGTGTTATTTTTAATTGAAGACATTATTGCTAAGGATCTTGAAGCCTAATAAAAAACTAAGTGTAAACCTTTAAAAACAGTAGTTAAGCTAACGATAGTGCCTAGTTAATCAAAATGACTATGCAATTAACGACGATGTGTTTGCAGGTCTCACACGGGGTCGAGAAGCTGGACTCCGGGTTGGACCCTGCGGAGGACTACTCGATGGTGGAGATGCACGATGAGGCGCAGTCCGTGGTGGTGGCCACGCGGCGCACACGACAGCTGCTGGGCAACGAGATAGCCGAGCACGCGCGCCACCACCACCTGGACCTGAAGCGTCTGGACGTGCAGTGCTCGGACCGCGGCATGCAGGTCCATCTGGAGTTCCTGGAGCCGTTCGAAGGCATCGTCTACAGCAAGGGACACTTCGAAGACCCTAAGTGCCGGTGAGAGACCTTACAATTATGTTGGTAAAGCTGCAGATGTATCTTTAGGAAAATTGCAACGGGTCGATTTACATTTCCTCAGTGCTTGGAAGAGACATACATTCAAAATCGTTTCTTTAAGAGTCTGCATCAGTGGTAGCCATCTTGGATTTTAGTCCCTTAAGAGCAATGTTAAATTCTGGCGCCTATATCTCCTTGACCTATTGTCATTAATTAACGGAAGAGGTGTCAAATTAAAGGTATTACAGTCCTCCAGGGCACCACCTTACAGAACTTCTTATTTTCACTCTCAATAAAAAAATAATAATGATTTATTTTGTAAAATATTCCTGCATTTTTGTTTTTATATCAAGTTAAATTTTTGAACGTATTAAAAGGTCATGCCCTTGAGCCACATCTCATCAATGTACTTCCAAAGTTTTACATTGATACTTTGATAATTAACGCCACTACAGACGCCAAAGTGAAGGTATGTTCCTCCAGAATTTAACATTGCTCTTACGGGACTAAAAATCAAGATGGCTACCACTGATGCAGACTCTTAAGCTAAACGTTAAACTTACACGTAAACGCAGAATAGACAACAAAACTGCAAAGTATTTTCATCCACTTCTATTCGTCCATACTTTGTGAGTTACATGGATTGTAATAAATATGAGTGTAGAATGAGTTAGATGACCTTGTTGCTTATAAAGATCAGATGCTTCAGCATGATAAGACTGTATCAGACTTATCACTTTATATATCATACAGTGATTAGTTCTCATCAGTAATAGAATACAGGAAGAGTTCTTTCTAATGGTGTAATGAATCTTGGAAACTAGTCCAGATTCAAACTTAACATGAGTTCCTCAAAATTGATAGGTTAACGTTATGTTCATTAGGTGATTATGTATGATACAATTAGTAAGAGTATGTAACACGTTAAACAATTGCGATGTTAAAAAGTGAAAATAACACATTATACCTTGTGTTTGGTTATACAAGGTACGGTACATTCTACTCCGTGGAATGACGTCTCAGTTACCATCATCATTGATCACGATCGGAGTTTTATGGTGTGGATCACCTTGTTATAACAACAGTAAATTTACCGATAAGATCTGAGAATAAGACCTGTTGGGACATCGGGCGTCTCTCTCCCATGACCCAGTCACCTTTCTGGGCGGCCTGACAATACTACGTGTGACACGGCCGATATTGCTCAACATATTTCGGGATTACACAGGTGTAACACCTCCAAATACTTCAGAAAAACATCCACCTTACTTATAAAAATATGATTAGTCTACCATTTTAATTTTCTATTTTACACCCATGTACCTAAAAAATCTGTGACAATTCATGTAGCAGTCAGGTTTCAGCGAGTTTCCTTGTACAAGTCACGTATCAACTCGTCGAGAGGTGAAACCGTAATTCGCTAAACGACTGTATTGTACGGATGAGGCATTATCTATGCATGACAGGTCGTTATCAGGAGTGAAAGTGTAATGATGACGTCATTGACGAGGACTCCATCTATGGGTCAGACATGTAACACCGCCACCGCCACCCGTGTCCGCTGTTTCTCACTGACGTTGAACTATTGAAAAAAATATGTTTAGTGCAGTGTGTGCAACAATTATTAGTTAAATTTCAAATTTACCTAGAGAGCAATAATGTCTTTAAAATTGAAATGTAAAACGAAACTTCTCTGTTACACGATTGTGATGATATAATCCAAAGAAATGGCAACATAATGTTGATTTAACTTTTGTCATTGAAAATTAAAATACCAAATCATTAAAATATGCACAGAGGGGTTTTTTAAACAGTAGTATATGTCGGAACAGCAGATTTCATAACCAATTCCATATATCTTACTTTATTCTTTATATTGATGAACTCCATTTGTTCTAGTTTATTTCGTTCTATTGAATATTGTGACATTGTACTCAAGAAAGCAAAGGCGGAAACAATATTGCAAGAGAATTCTTTAACCCCTTGAATACATAGTAAAATAAGTGATGGATTAGAACTAGCAGAAGCATTTTTAGAGGAGAAGAAAACTTATGTTATTGACATGCCCAATCATCCGATATATAACATCTAATTGTAAAGATTACTATAGCTAACCGAATAATAATAATAACTAAAATGATGCACTACAATCTTCTAACTATTTGAGCCTGAATAGTTCGCCCAGGAGCTATTCAAGTAAAGTTTCTAGATTTAACGATTTTTGACAAAAGATAAAATAAATTTATCTAGGAACTGTCACAAATTTACCCTCTAGTTGAAAATGCAAAAAAGAAGAATTTAATTTTCTTTTGAGAAATTTTCTTAAATAGTTGGTTAAAACCCCTCTTAACGTTCTTTGTTAGTATTTGGGGAAGACCTTAAAATTATCGGGTTTTAATTCACGCACATTAAAGACAGATTTATACTTTTCCATTGAAAAAACCCGTTTACAAAATTATTTTCATCTGTAGCATTCTAATAGCAAAGCTAGAGACAACAATATTGCGAATTGTATCATATTTTAGGCAACGCCTCCCCGATTCATTTTATAACTTTTAGGGTCCAAGCGTTCACTAATTGATATACGGTTTCAAAATCCATGAGGTTTACACAACAGTTGTGTGTTGATGTCATCCAGCTAATAAACTAAACGCATGAACGGCATTGTACACCGTGGTCGGCCGACCCACTTTCCCGGCGAGCGCTGCCATTGAGAGGGCGATGAGATCTTCAACGCTGTAGACTCTGGCCAGGAAGTGGCGGAGGTGGGCGATGGTCCGTGCGGCGAACACTGTATTGTACATTGTGGCACAGGAATGTCCGATTCCGATCGTCCTTGCGGCTGAGGTCAACAATGATTTATTGCGACAGTTAGCCACGCATGAACTGTCGAAAAGTCGTACATGCAGATGCGAAACCGGGATCAAATGTCATCAGATATTGATGGAGAGAAGAAGACGCCTCCGAGGGTCCTTGAGTGACGTAATTGTGCCCAATGTACGTCTGGAGGTTACGGCGTTGCACCTGCATGTTATATCATCGGCAGACCAGCAGCACAGTAGTTTGGGGATATACCCCGCCCCTTGGGGGTAAGGTGCTATTGTGGGACATGTTAGAGTCCATTCTTAATTAATTTATTACCTAATTAACAACAGGTCGAGGATGGTAAGAAGCGTCGGACCTTTCACCATCATAAAAGTAAAATAATTTGAGTCAACAGAAACTGGCAAAGAGAAATAAAATACATTATTAAATATATTGCCATTTTATGTTTGAACTATGTGGATTTTACTACAATACGGAGATGGACTAACTTCATAAAAGAATATAAAAAATATTTTATGAAACCCAACGGCTTATATCATAGCCAGATGTTTCACACGAAGCTTTATAAATTCAGAATCAAGTTGATAAAATGTTGATGGCAACCCACATAAACTTGTTGAACACTCATAAACATTTTACGATTTCTTTGATGTACTTTAAAAATTCCAAACACAAGGACAATTTTGAAATCTGTGTCATAACAGTAGTTCCATCAAAGGTCGCTTTAAGTTGATGGCAGTAACGGTGTTGCCCAAGGAGCCCATGTATTCGGACTTCTTCCAACAATAACGCACACTTTATCCTTTGCTTGCCTCGTCATTCATAGTAGCTTATTTTAACGAATTTTAAACGAAACTAGTTTATGAATTCTGTTTTAAAATGCTTACAATTTACCTTTTAGAGGGGCGATAGCCTGGTATTAAATTATTGATTTTTATTTTTAAAGTATATAAGTCTATACTTCTATCATCAATACATAGTACATTACCCTTGTGTTGACCTTCCAATAGATAATTGATGCATAAATTAACAAATTCATAATTTTTGCAATAAAGTATTTGGTATAAATGTGACTGTTCAGTTCAAGCTAAACGTTCACTATGGCACTATGGCGAATAAAACATACTATATTATATAAACTAACTGCTATAATGAATATTAATTTCACTGTAAATAATATTTTTTAACTTTGTAAAGATTAAGTTAAACTTGTATGAAAATATTATTATCTTAAATTTGATACATTTTTTTGGTGTTGGTTAGGTTGAGGTAGTTGTGCATTATTCGTAACTCTACTTGCAGTTGCTTGTTGGCTGTTTTTACCATTTCTATTGCGGTTCCTGATGAAGTTATTTCTTATTTATATTTACGTTTGGGTTCATTTGAGTTAAATCAGATTCAAAAGAACTTTATCTCATAACTTCAGACATTATCTACAAAGCTTTGTACAAATAAAGCATAAATATACAGTTTTCAACTTATTATAACCTTGTGAAAATACAAGAATATACTTATAAAAAGAATGAAATAAATTAGAACTACCCCCTAGGCTTATCTGTGCAATGGGGTAGTCCACCCCTTGTTATCTCTATTAAAAAAATACTTGGAGAGTGGCTATGCCGTATAATCATAAAATATAGTATAAAACATACACTACTTTATGTGTTAAGTTTCAAGATGTTACAATGTATAACTTTACAAAATAGAACTATTAAGGAAATAAATTTCATTTTTAGGGAACATAAGGAAAAAGAAATAAAAAGCCAATAAAAGTTTTATATATAAGAGCATAGATTTCTTGAAAAATTCACTACTATATCGTTTTTTTAAAAAAAGGAAATTCTCATTAAATAACCTTTTACGTAACTATTTTAATAAAGTTTTCACTATCTGATAAATTAACCTAAAATTCACCCAAAAATACTTATAATAATATGACAATATGACTAGTTATTAAATGTAAAATCCGCAGTGCTTTCCAGGTATAAAATTGCTTAATCATTTTTAGGTTTGCTTAGGAACAAAAGCGGCGTTACGCCGAAGCCCATATGGTGTGACCCGCTCATCTTATTTTACGAGAGTTCTGAGTCAATTATTAATCCCGGGTATTTCATCTTAGGTACCAGTTCTAGCCTCAAACATTTACAATTGTTTATATTATTTGTACAGTCTAAATAGTGCAATGAATTTTTGTCTTCTTTTTATATAAAATATTATATATTTTGTTTTCACGTTAAGAACCATGGAATTCCTGTGAAACTAATGAATTGCTATAAGTTGCTGTTTGCGAAAGTCAACGCTGTCTCGTCAGCAAATGTAATACTCTTGAACACAGTTCATTTATATACACCAAGAATAATATTGGGCCAAGAACTGAACCTTGAGGTACTCCAAAAATATAATATACAGTAATATCTTTTGATATCTAAGAAATACTGTCAGTTATGCAGGCTCTAATAGGATGGTGATGTTTTGTCAGATTCCTTTACCATTACATTGCTTCATGCTTTCCGAAATACAGTAGTACCAAGAGAATTATCCTTTTGCGACGATTCTTAGCTGCCGCATCCGTACTATACTACCAGATTGTGTGTCACCAGATTCATAAGGCATAAAAACAAGGGCCTGGGGGTTTGTTTGATACCAACAATGATCCATAAAACTACCAGCAGGCGGTAATGACATCTAAGGCATCAAGAATTTAAGAAATCATGACTTCTAGGACACCGGAACATCGAAGACCAGAGGGCTAAGACGATACAAGGACTTCTAGGACACAAACAACTTAGTGGAACAACTTTTTTGGGGGAACGGAGGCTCAGTCTTCAGGCAGGTTGTTGCCTGTCGTTGTTGAGGAAAAACGCGTAACACATGTGTCATAGATGGGATAATAGTTTTGATAAACATGAATCTCCCACACAGGTCTTTTACCCTAGCGGCATCTCTTGGTCTTGCAATTGAGTTCCGGGATGCTCAGAGAGGTTTGGAGATAATCCACAGTCCGTTGCACAATCTCCTCGCTACCGTCATCCTCCAAGACCGAAAGGTCGGCGAGGAGTGAAAGGCGCATGTCAACTGTCAAATTTTAACAATAAACGGTCAGCTGGAGTTATCTCCACTGGAAGGCTCACCGGTCCTTAGTCTAATCGGAAATCGTTTGGAGGGACATAATTTAAACTCAGATACAAAATAATAATTATATAAAACATTTTCTTAAATTATAAACATCTGAAATCAAGAACGTGTTAATTCCAATGGTTTGAAAGGACTATTTCAGTTTTTGAGCATTCTGTATTTTTGAATAGGGAAGTTCATGTTTTTGCAAAGATTTGTTATGATCCTATGCTAAAAGGAAAAGATTTACGTAAATACGTTGCATGTAGGACCCATATTCTTGAGACACCACTGACCCATTGACTAAGAGGGAACTTTAACGTGAATATACGAGTAAGAGATGTCAATCATTTGCCAATGCCAGGTCTATTAATTAATAGCCCAATGAACAAAGAGATTTGCTGTTAAATCAATATTTACTATAGACGAATAAAACTGAATATAACAGAAGAAAACATACTACCATAATTGGGAATTTTCATAGAGATTCAAGATATTTCTGGGATGTTTATCTTTCCAAAAAATACCCAAGTCATCTTGTCATTAATATTAATTGAGATTAATTGTGTGTGATACTAATAAACAATATTTTCCCTCAAAACTTCAATTGAACATATATTAAGCAGTTCCTTGTATTCCTAGTCGTGACGTCCGTTTCCCGGCTGGAAGGATGAGACAATCAGTCCTATCAATGCTCAGTATCCAGAGTGAAAGTGGTTGGCAATGAACCCGCTAGTTACGTAACGTGTCGCCCGACCTCCTCGCCAACGCGCACACCGCACCGCGTCCTACAGGTCCTGCCTACCTTACCGCACCGCGCCTCACCGGCCCGTAACATACAGCGCCGCACCGCGTCCTACAGGTCCTGCCTACCGTACCACCGTACCAAACTGCGCCTCAGCGGCTTGTAACTTGCGGCACCGCATCGCATCTTACAGGTCCTATCTACCTTACCTTACCGCACTTCACCGGACCGTAACTTACGGCACCGCGTCGTGTCCTACAGATCCATTCCTTACCGTACTGCGTCCTATAGGTCAACCTACCTTTCCGCACCGCACCTTATCGGCTCGTAACTTGCACCGTATCTTTATGGTACTGCATCGCCTTCTACAGATCTGCATCTTAACGACCTGCGTCCTACAGGTTCGCCCATTACTGCACACCGCCCTATAGGTCTGTAACTTTCTGCGTCCTACAGGCTCGCACCGTCTCTTACAGGTCCGCATACCTGTAAGAGACGAACTTCATAAGATGCGACTTACCGCATCCAGCCGCACCTCACCCTACAGGACCACCACAGTACTGATTACTCTCGGTCATAGAAGTCTTAAAAGAAAATTATAAATCTATTAAATAGTGACCTAAAAGTAAACCTGTTATGTAGCGAATTTGTAAAGTTTCAACAGTAATAAATTAAAATCCTAATTACAAACAATAATTGATACAATATTAAGAAAATCTAAAGGAATGAAGAGGAGATATTTTTTTAATTTCAGTGTAATGCATTCCGCGGTAGACTGACTGCCCTGTGTCCCTGGTGTCCCTGACCCCCTGACCTTGGCATTTGCCGGACTCTCGGCCAGGCCCGTAATCGTCCGCCGTCGACCTTCCCACCATTATTGTCATTACTCGTGGGGATTGAAAGTGAATCCCTTAGTCATGCATAAAATTATAAGACGTGTCGTACCGGTACTGGACTGAAGATCCGGTTCGACGAAACGGCACGGCACGGCATAAAATCTGTTTTTCTATCGTTTCTTTTGTGTGGTATTTTGCATTTACTGTAATTCAACGAAGGCTCAACCAATCTCAATTAAGGGTAAAGAATTGTTCATTTTCGTTAAGTACGCTCTCAAATCTCCCACATACTAGTAGACATACATTATTTCCGCATTGCGATACAGCCGAACTATCGCACATTGCTAGAGGAACTAGATTAAGTGCCACCCAACCGATATAATCGTGTTATACGATATTTGAATACGAGACATACTTCACTACCGTATCGTGATACGGTCGAACTATTATATATCGCTGGGACAACTAGGTTACGCGCCAACCGACCGATATACACATCTGATACGATATTTGGCTACGAAACATATTTTATTATGAAACGGTCGAACTATCGCGAGTCGATAGCACAACTCGGAAACGCACCAACCGATCGGCGTCCCTTTGGAATTCTTTCACTTGGAAGAGAAAGTCCGCCCGGGTAAAATATGAGCGACAAATGCTAATCGGTACCGTCCATCAGGAGGGTAGATGATCGATCAGGCTCGTGCGCCGACCCATCTTCAGCCTCAGTCCTCACCTCCACCCGTGACGCAACTGTAGGAAACGCAGCTTCCATGAAATATGGATGAGGAACTGCAGTTTGTGTTACTGACGCAATGTCTTGTAGCTTTTGGAGTCTGATACTTTTCAAACACTAGTTTCACTACGATATTTTGTGAATAACTTAATAATTTTTGCGTAAAACTACTCAGTCATAATAGTAATAATTTAAATGAATAAACGTGCTCACGTGCCTGAAAATTCTTAAGTGTAGTCTATTCGTTGAAGGTGAAAATATATTCTACCTTGTTACAAAAAATGTATTAGGCCCTACTTATATTACTAGCAGTATTAGAATATAAATGAATAGATATGTTTTGTTTTAAACACGTGTTTTTTAATCAATACGTTAAAAAAATATTGGGATTATTAAAAAACAAATTGTAATTTTAATAATTAGTCTTTGAGGATTTTTTTAGTTCCAGAGAATTAATAATTTTTAATTTCATAACTTACCCTTGTTTATGTTTCAGTATCAAATCTTTAAGTGCAATATAACTTTGCTAATTATGGAGGACCAGCCCTAAAATTCAACGTACAGTACTGTGTTTAGATCGTTTAATATCTCGGAAACCGTTGTAGATAGAGAAAAACTTTAAGGGACTAAATTGTGTAGTTTTTGAAGCTGATTCTAATGGTGATAGATATAATTTGAAAATTTTAAACATTGCATGAGAAAAACACAAAAAACCATTTTTGGGGTTCAAAACCCCCACAAACTAACCGTTTCGATTGTCCGATACGTCTGGTTTACGAACTCGCCCGAGCAAATGCAGGAATACACGTCTCTACCAAAGTTAGTCTCGATCGGACCATTTTACGAGAGTTATCGTGTTCACACACACATGTATGTATGTTATATATATATATGTATATAAATTTTAACGACTTTTTTTGGTCTTTGGGCACCTAAAGACGAAAAAATAACATGGTCCCGGGCTTAAGTCTTGCCACGAGTCCTACAGTAATAGCTTCTTCCCTATGGGAAATTCGGTAACAGGAAATCATCTGTAACTGCCGTTTTTGTTTACAATTTGTTTCTTACGTTTTTATTTTGGAGAATATGTATTTATAATGTAACATGACTATGTAGATCTTCATCTTCAAATTAAAAATATGTGGAAGATGGTTGAAATCAAAACGAATACTCGAAAAGTGATAAAAATCGACCAATAATGATATTAGTTTAGTAATATTTCAATGAGAGCTGTGTCCTTTCATCGCTTCGGTTTCTGTCAAGGATGGCAATCACAATGGTGAAAAATTTGTTTTATGGTCGTGTAATTATTGCAGTAATTACATTCCCTAGAGATTAATGGTAGACGAAACCTTCATGCAATTTGTTTAAGCTAAAACAATTGATAGATAGGAAAACGGGAAGTAATTTAAATTATTTGACCAACGAGGTTTCCCATTCATACTACGAGTCAAACGTGCCTAATAATTCTGAAAATATACTATATTTATTTTTGTTCTTCAGGATAATTTTAAAATTACACTGACCGCAACACAATGACCGTCTCATTTAACACATACATATTACGGTAGTACCAAGTTCCTCAACCTAACTTCCAGAACCTACAAGCCAAACTTTAGTGTTTAAATTGATACATGCGGTGTATCCTGTAATCCTACTACTTGGAGGTCATGAATTGTAGATAGTTATGCGCGATTGTCGGTGGACGAGATCATCACTGCACTGCTCAGTACAGACACGTCATTTTTATGACCAATTAGATATTTTTACTAATTCATAATTAAATAGTGTGGATTAACGCCCTACTGAATACTACGTTCATCCGAAAATTCCATTGATTTACAAACTGAACTAATTATTAAATTAGATCAGTTTGTAAGTCAGGGACTAAATTGTGGATCGAATCCCAAGTTACTCGGTAGGTCCCTTGGATTCAATTGGCTGTTAGACTATTAATTAGCAGTCCTGTCTAAGGGACGTGTCAGCCAATGTAACAAGAGTGCAAGATCGCGCCACAATCATCTGTCACTGATTCTCATTCATTCTTGGCTCAAAATACCTACCTACCTTGGCGAGGTCGCAATATCAGAAAGGTAACGTAGGTAATAATATAGTTAGAAGTTTTTGAATTAGCACATTAATTTTCCTTATACAAACATCAAAGCCTTTAATCTTCATTTAATAGGATTTGGGTGACAAAGCATGAATGATGTAAGCTTATAGATGAATGCCATCCTATTACGTTACGTTACGGCTCGGCGGGTTTGGTGGCCTGACCGCGCGACCAGTACCTGTAACTAACTGGTTCACGTTCACGTTCACGTTCACGACCAAGGCCACGGTCACTGTCACTTTCACGACCTCGGCGCGGTGGTTGCTCTACATCGCGTCACCACAACATCTACCACTACCGGTACCGCGTCTGGCTCACGTGACGTCAACGAGATCATCACTGCACTGCTCAGTACAGACACGTCATTTTTATGACCAATTAGATATTTTTACTAATTCATAATTAAATTGTGTGGTTCAGATAAGGTATAGAAATTTACAATGCGTAGAATATCTTTTTAACTCTCTTTTTCAATAAGATAGAATTCACGATTTGTAATTGTTTAATCTTGAGTCAGTCGGCAGTTTGGAGTTGCGACCATAATCGTAGATAGCGGTTGTAATACATCTTCAGGCAGCCTAAAATTAGCTTAACAAATAAGTTTAATGTAATGATAAATAATACTAATTATTAAACATTGCTTGGTGTAAAAATGGATTAATAAATAACTGTCACATGTAACACAAGTATATAAGGTATCTGGGAGATCATTGCATCGGTTAGAATGTAGGCAAGTGTTGAACTCATTTCAAATGTATAATTACCTACAGAATGGCACATTGATACCAGTTATAGTTAAAGTTAACTTAGAATCTACTACAATAAAAGAAAATTATCGCTCTAAATTTTCGTTGTTGCGATAAGATAGTAGAATCACTATAAAACTGTTGCACAATAAAATATAATTGAAGTACTGTTAATGAGCCTTAAAGGTATTTTTGTAGTGTCTAAACATTTAGTTTACTGAAAAAATATTGCTATACAGGGTGATTCCCGAAGCAACAGAAACAATCGAAGGATTTGTTCAGTAGAACAAATTTCGCACGGATTTCAGTACCCTGTTGAAATGAGAACATACTGATTTTTTGAGGAGTTAATAGCGTGAAGTGTTAGATGTAGGGATGTGGATATATTTTTTTGTCAAATGAACTGGAAAATTGAAGTACTGTTAATGAGCCTTAAAGGTATTTTTGTAGTGTCTAAACATTTAGTTTACTGAAAAAATATTGCTATACAGGCTGATTCCCGAAGCAACAGAAACAGTCGAAGGATTTGTTCAGTAGAACAAATTTCGCACGGATTTCCGTACCCTGTTGAAATGAGAACATACTGATTTATTGGGGAGTTAATAGCGTGAAGTGTTAAATGTAGTATATTTTTTTTGTCAAATGAACTGGAAAATTTAGTAAACTGGTCTCAGAACTGTAAGTTGAATTGCTTTTGAGGAAACCGGCTTAAAACGCAAAGCTCGTAGTCAAAATAACACATTTGGTATGCAATAATTGTGTTATCTTAGCAATAAACAAATACATTATTGTTTTAGCTACAATTTTTTGCGTTTTACACCGGTTTTTAAGAAACAACTCAACTTAAAGTTCCGAGACCGATTTTATTCAATTTGTAATTCATTTGACATAAAATACACTAAATTTGACAATTTAATTAACGCCCAAAATATCAGTATGGTCTCATTTTAACCATGTTTATATAAACGTATTTTGTCATTTCATTAGAAGAATACGTCCTTTAATTTTTACTGTTTCTTCATGAATCGCCCTGTATAATTAGCTGGTAGTGAATTGACAGTGGGAAGCAGGTAATATTTATCGAACATGGTGTGTGGGCAGGTATGTGCAGGCTGGCAGTGGACTGTCGGACTACAGCTTCGTGGTGCCCCTCAAGGGCTGCGGCAGTCGACCCTCCACCGGCCAATGCTCCCAGGGCTCCTGCGGCCTCGGACACGCCATGGACAACGTGCTCGTCATTCAGACCGACGAGTTCGTCCAGGTAGGTCTTTATAATAAAAATAATAATCCTTTTATTGCCATATAAAATATTTAAAAATTGTGTAGCAAACGTCATTAAGTTAGGAATATGAAGTTGACATAATTTTTAACTATACTAATAAAAAGACATACATAAATATACATAATACATAAATATTCAGATAATAATATATAATGATAAGACGTAATAATGAAAAACCTATATTAATTCACCCAGTGACACCCCCATGGGCACAGTCACCCTACCATCTGTGGTCCAAGAACTCGCCCACATGGTAAAACTCTCCCTGAACCAAGAAGCGCTTAAGGCGATTCCTGAATCTCCTCGAGTTTCCCTCCTGCCTGATATCTTCTTTTGTCTCGATAAAACGTTTCGATTTTTGAATCAATAAAAAAAATCCCTGTCCTCTTTGAAACTTGTGTGTAAAACAATAATACTTAATGGGTCAAAAAACCAACGTATTAGAACTCGTGGGGTTATACTTAGCTTTAGCTCGTATAACATAACATAGCTTATGTATAACAGTTAAAAAAATCTGGATCACCAATCAAAGGAAGCCCTAATACTTGTGACTATTTATTATAATATTTTACAAATTAGTAAAATATTAGATTAGATTAGATTATTGAAATAGTGACCATACCACAAGGTAGGTATTTTAAGCCAAGTATGAATGAGGTTTGGGTGTAAGATGATTGTGGCGCGATCTTGTAGTCTTGTTACTGAATAAGGCTGACATGTTTCATAGATAGGACTGTTAATTAATAGCCAAACAGCCGATGGAACCTATGTGACCTACAGTTTAACGTGGAATCCGAACTACTGCCTCTGAATTATGAATTGGTCTAATTATGAGGATAGTCTTTGCGGATTAAGTAGTATTCAATAGTGCGGACGTTAATCCACACAAGAGAACACTACAACTACGGACCACCGCTCACAACTATCCACAATTCGTGACCTCCGAGTAGCTGGATTACAGGACGTCGCCACCGTTCCAGTCCCAAATATATTTGATGATTTTTTGTAAAACTTTTATAAATTCTTATTATTCAAAACGAAATATAAGTCTATTTTTATAAATTATTCCTAGAGGGCCCTATGAGTGTGACTGGTTTCCGTTAGGTCAGAGATCAAAAATGATGCATTAAAAAGATGCAGTCACATTACTGGTAAATCCTATAGCTATTCAGTGTAGCTTCCCATCCTGGAGGCATGGCTCTCGGTTGAGAGTGAACACCCAGTCTGACCTGAATTCTCGGGGAGTGGTGTATCTTCTTACTATCCATCTAGGAAGTGCCCCGGATGAGGGAGGATGTCCCAAGGTGTACTATGTTCTAAGGTGTGTACCCTCAAAAGAAAAGTTGAGGAGTCCCTGAATAGAACTTTTACCTTTCCGGTGTACTATGTTGTTGAATTGGGGCATCCTTAGGGTAAACTGAGCCCAGATATAGATTGGTTTGAAGGTTCTTTTAAGAGTTAGGTAGACTCTTTATTTCTATATTCCTTGATAAAAGGATCAAGGAAGTCCCAGGAGTCCCGAAAAACTGACATCCATACAAAATTCATCTAAACAAATAAATGGTCAGTAACCTGATACATACTTCCTATGAGAGTAACGTGAAGATAATTTACATTTAATACCTATTTTTCTGTTTCCATTGAAATAAAAATTTAAAATCGGTTGTTTAAAAATTCTCATTAAATTTGTTTTTATTTCCCTACATTCTATGAAAGGGGGAAGAACAAAAAACAATTATAATACTATAAATATACATCAGACAACGTGACTTCTCAGAATCATAATAAGAGTATTCTTCTGAAATATATAAAATTTTACTAAGAAATAGCCCTAAGTGTGTGGTGCGATGTTTAGGAAGTATGGGACCTTGCGCGACGCATCTCATGTCCCACGTCAGACCGCCTCAACCAGAAGACGGTCTACTTCCAGCCCATCACCGTGGACATGCTGGAGGTTGTCTCCGTGCCCTCCGACTTCGGCACCATCGACTGCTGGATGGACATTCAACGAGGAACATATCCCAGAGTAAGTAACTGTCTTACAGGTTACCCATTTATCAGTGGTTACTATATCATTTAGATTGTTTATAGTTTGTTAGATTTAAATTATAGAGTACTAAGTTTATAGTAACCAGTAGGTTAAACCTATCTGTATGAACTTCGTTATTATATTTGTATATTGTGAACAAATGTATAAAAAATTGTATAATTTGTAATATTAAATACCAATAATCCATAAAAGTTATTTAAAACTTTAAACTGAAATAAATCAACTTTTTAGATATTTTTAATTTAAAAAAAAACGTCGTGAATGAAAGCTCAGTTTACTATATGAGTATGATGATTCACACAAGTCTTCCTGATTAATGGCAGCATTCAGTATTTTTTCAAGTTTCTACTCAAATCTAACTCAACTTTAGTACAGTTGAGCATTTATAAGTTATAATTCACCATCCTAAATTTTCAATTAGCCTGTTAGTTGAACTGAAGAGTTTGGCAAGTACAAGTGTAAGAAAACATCCATATTGCAGAACTGAGCTGATCACAGTTATATTTAAATAATAAATTTTGTGCACAGTTTGTTGCAATGATTCTGATTTTTCAATAGTTAAGTTCACAAATATTTAGAAGATGGGTTGAATTGGTTGAACATATTTTATCTGTAAACTTGAGAGTATGAATGCTGATGAGTGATGATGTTGTCTGTATTGCATAGATATCTCCTATCAACGGCATCATCAAGATCGGAGAGACACTGACAGTGTTGGTGTACATCAAGGACCCAGACCGCAACCTGGACCTCCTAGTGCGGGATTGCTGGGCCTACGATGCTGAGGACTACGAGAGTCCGGAGACGACACGGCTGCAGCTCACCGACAAGCAGGGTTGTCCCAAGTAATGACTCAACCTACACCTTGAAAACATAAAACAAAACTACGTACTTAGCAGTCTCAGTTCGCAAAGTTCTTGGTATTTTTTACATGATTCAAAACTGCTTCGTCATCAGGGAACATTTTTTTAAATGTCACACGTCACACCTACGCTCATGTTGTGCTGGTCAGCAATAGTCATTTACTTGTCTGGGTTTGAAATTTTAATTTAAATTGACATTGAAAAATCCCTCGATATGAACTGGCATACCATGGTGTGTCAACTAAATGGTAATATCTATAATTTTAGAGCTGAGACTGCTATGATACGTAATCTTAATTTATTAGTCAGTAACAGTTCTGGGTGCAAATTATAAATTTATTGATGTCAGTTATTATATTCCGTACCTTAAAATGATTTCTGAGAAGATTTAAATTTACAGCTCTATCAGGTTAAATGAATAGCAAGTGTGGTTAAATGAATGAAAAACATTGCAACGCTCTTCTTACAGACATTGGAAAAAATTAAATCTCTTTATCCCACAATCGAAATGATTTAAATTTAGTACGTGGTTAAGTTAAGTGCCAGAATTCAGTCAAAACACATTTCAATTTTCAACAGGTTTTTAGAAGTGGGAACCTTTCTGGTAAAATTGATATACGATTATATAATAAGTAATTATGTACATTTGTGGAAAAGGTAAGGAAGATAGTTTGGTTTAAAAGTAAAAACCAAAAGTAATTACAAAGTATATTAACAAATGAGTCAATATAACTTTGCCCGTGATAGGATATGTAAGCGTGTAAAATTTATGTTATTTTATAAGTTAATTTTCTATAGGAAGAAGAAGTTAATCCACTATTGGACAACCACTACCAACACAGGGACCTCCGGAGCAACAGTGCTCGCATATAACAACATGACAGCATTCAAGTTCCCAGACAAGCAACAGGTTTTCCTCACATGCAACATTGAGGTAACCCAGCCTCTTATCTTGTGTGCTTTGTTCTATTTACAATTATATTTTCTTTTCCCATTTTCTCAGGGCTGGATGTCGTGGCGAGATGGAAACTTCTCTATTTAAAAACTACACTAGAATCGAGACTAAAGACTCTTGCAAAGGTCACATCTATAACGCCTAGCAGTGAAGTAATGCTACCAGGTTACCCACCACAGTCTCCGGACATTCGGTAGACTCGGTGGTTTTTGTCTCGATGAATTCTGTGGATTATGTTTGTGGGTTAGTTTGTAATTGCGTGGTTTGAATTTTATTTCGACCAGGAACTTCGTTCGGTAGCTCGTCATGATTCTCGGCCGGCAGAAGCTCAGTAACATTGTTCACTGCATGTATAGCTTACAATAAATAGTTTATACGATATGAAATTGTTTAAGGATCGACTTCAAGAGGTATTTTTTTGTAATTCAAGCTCTGTGAAGTTATGTTAAGTTGGTTTAGTCAATAAGAAATGGTTTTTACAGTCATTATTCTACATCAGCAATGATAAAATTGGATATCCTAGACTAGCCTCTGGTGGAAAGTGTTTCTCAGAGTGAGTGATCACATATATTCTACATAAATACTTGACTATAATTACGACAGAACTCGAAGAAAGTAACACCTGAGACAAAGAAGTTCAAAGTACTAATTCATAATACTAGGATTATTTATTTATAAAAATAACGCCATGATAAACAACTTTTCGGAGCGTCTTATTTTAAGAATATATTTTATTCCGCCTCAGTTCATCAAGCACAATCCTATTCATTTGGATAAAACTATCATATAGGTGTGACTGTAGGATTGGTTACATGTGATGAATAAACCTTACGATACATCTAGCGTTTTTTCTTGTTTTCCTTCCATATTCATTATTCCATGTACCTACTTTCTACATTTGCAACATTCTTCTAACCCACTAATATTACTTATTTTATTTGCACTATTATTACTGTACATAATTTATCCTCCAGTTAATTGAACGTATTTTATTTTAAGCGTATAGAAATTAGCTAAGTTTTATTCCGTCTTAGTTCGTAATGCACTATCTAACTCAAAATTGTGCGTTTAGATAAAACTATCGTTTAAGTGTGGCTGTAATATTGGTAACATGAGATGAATAAACCTTACAATCGGGCACTATTATTAAGGGATGGTCGTTGTTAAATCATAAAATCTTCACAATAATAAATTTTACTACTAAATAAGATATCTAGTGTTTGTACTCGTTCGCATTGGCGCAACATTGTATAATACGTTCACACAGGTAAGAGTTGTTGAAATAGTCATGCTACAGCTTGCTTTATAAATCATGCTTTTTACCTACAAATCACTTCTGAAATTTCCCTTGTGTTTTACTATTTATCTAAACATTTCTGCTTTTTTCTACACTTTGGTGGTAATTGTTTAGTTGTTATCGAATTTTGAAGCAATAATGCTTAATGTGATTGTGCTTACCTGTAAAATAAGTTGCTCGTATTACTGAACTAAGTTCATGAAAATTAATAAATAAGCTTATAACCCAGACATGCCTGAATTAATTTTTTTCGAATTTTTTTTTTAATTTTCATGTAACCCTCTTTGTTAGAGGTCATACAACACATATTCATAGTTTTTTAACTTGCAAATATGTAAACCTTAAAAAAACAGGCGTCCTATATATAGGTCAGTAGGAACATAGGGGAAAAAATAGGTATCAACTGATAACAATGGCAGTGAGAAAAAAACTAAATTTATTCTACATTTATGAACACAAACCAACAAGTGAAGAGTACTTAGTGTTTTCATGGGTACAAATAGTTGTTCATGGTTTAGTATGGTAGGTAACAAAACATTTTGTGTGCAGTCCAACGTCACATTTCTGGCATCTAGTGGTACATTTAGTATGACACAGTCCACATCGGGTTTGCTTTTCTTGAGGAATCACAAAGTGGTTAAGTGGTCAAACCTTGAGTCTGCTTTAGACATTTTGATGACCGTCCAGCTTTGGATAAACGACCTTTACCAAATGTTTCGAGCAGGTTGCAGGCGCAAAAGACGCAAAAAGCCCCATTTTGGGGTACAAAACCCCCCAAACTACCCGTTCCCATTGACCGATATGTCTGGTTTACGAACTCGTCCGAGAACTTGTAGAATACACGTCTCTACCAAATTTGGTCTTGATTGGACCATTTTTATGAGAGTTATCGTGTTCACAGACACACACACACACACACACATATATATATATACATATATATATACATATATACATATATATACATATATATATATATATATATATATATATATATATAAATGTTAACGACTATTGTTTTTGGACTCTGGGCACCTAAAGAAGAAAAAATAACATGGTCCCGGGCTTAAGTCTCACCATGAGACCTACGGTAATAGCTTCTTCCCTATGGGAAATTCGCTAAAAATGGGTTTTGACATTTAAAAGCCCATATCGTTTAAACCATTATTTTTACAGACATGCGGGTGATGTCATACTATTTAGTACTCTATGCACTACAAACTATCAAATTTTAATCAAAATCGTTGGAGCCATTTTAAAACTACCCTTAAAAATCAAAAATTCAAAAAAATGAAATAAACCTTGAGATACGGTGATTATATACATACCAAATTTCATCTAAATCGGAACAACAGGGCGGGCTGTGTCTCTGTACAGACATATAGACGTCATACACAGACATCACGTCAGACCCACTTTTTTGAATTCAGGGGACCCCAAAACGGATATATTCATTCTCAACTCAAATTCAAAGATATTGACGAAAACAATACTTTTCTCCATGTACTATTTTAAACGATGAGAATGTAAAATGTATAATCACAGTGATACGTTGTTTTGCCTAAATTGGGTCTTAACTACTTATAAATTAATTTGTAAAAATTACAAATTGACAGTTATCTGGTTATGTATGTATTTTATGACATATCCCTATAGGAACCTTTCTGCTTATTTTTACCCAATAAATCACATTATCAAGTTTGGTGACAGACTTAACAGACACCCTGTTTAAGCAATCCTTCTTGAAAGAAATAATATTAAAATTCAAATATCATAATACCAAAAATTCTGATTTAAACTTTCAAACTATTTTCAATTAAAATTTCAGACATTTCTTCCATTAAATCTTTTGAAGGATTCTTGATTAATAAACCCAATATGTTTTCTAAAGTTATGTTTGTATCTTGTATCCCTGTGTTTTTATTCCTGTTACAATTAGTGACGGGCGAGTGTGATAAATGCATTGAATATCGTGAAATGTAGTTCCTTTACTGACCATGAACATTTGATTCATTCTAATCTAGTAGGGAATCTTTTAATTGAATTTCACAAGTATTCAAAATACTATATATGAATGGGTTTTAAAATTCAAATAAAATAAAAGACTCAATATTTTCGTTAACTAACTCCTGAGTTTTGTTTTTTGTATCTACTCAAAAAATATTAAGTAAAAGGTAGCGACGTGTGTTGGAGTATTTAATCTTGGCCAAGTAAATTATATGTAGTGTCCGTGTCGTGTACGTTTATGTGTGAACCTTGTGTCTTCTCTGTGAATATGACGACCTCACCTTCGAGTGATATATTATACTTTATGCACACCTGATGATGTGCCTACCAGGCACGAAACGGCCGTCATGAATCCCGAACGAAAACACGATCATTAAGGCAGGAACTTAAACCATTATTTATACGTATAAGAACAAGGACAGCTGTTTAAAAGCATTTTAAACATTCCCTTTAGACATATCGATCATCTAATCTATTTCCTACAGGGAAGTAAATACACAAATATATTTTTACTTTAACTTCCCATCACCACAAGTGCAGTGAATTAAACATTGAGGTACCATAGCAGTATTATTAGTCACATAGGGTGGATTTTTTTAGGCTAGGGGTGACCCTCATGATCCAAAAACAGGGGGTGTTGCCGACGTGATGTTTCCGATCCAACAACCGTTTGTGTTACTGGGCCAGTGCGTTACAGTGCCACCTGAGCCCCCTTGGTCCGATTTAATTTTGGCATGTGTGTATATTACGGTATTCAGGAGTTTTTTTCATTTTTTTGAATTTTTGATTTTTAAGGGTAGTTCACCCCTAAAAACCCTTAAAAACGTGAAAAATCCAAATTTCTCAAAAACGGCTCTAACGATTTTGATTAAAATTTTACAGTTTATAGTGTACAGAGTACTAAATAATTTGACACCACCCGCATATCTGTAAAAATGACGGTTCAAAAGTTATGGGCTTTTAAATGTCAAAAAAATCAAATTTTTAAATTTTCAGCGAAAACAATAAAAGTAAAGTATAACTTGACTGGTACCATTAAAACCAGCTTAAAAAACTAAACAAATTAGTATTTTGAATTATTTGTCTACGACTAATGGTTCCAGAGAAAAGTTAAATTTACTGTCCACGATAAACGCAGTACGTTGTCTGAGAGCGCCCAATGTTATTCTTATGGAGAATATAAAAAATCAATTTCTTCCTTACTTTCCAACCGTTTTCCATGAAACTTGGTATGAAGCGTAAGGTCAAATCACCGAACAAAACCAGCTCAAAAAAGCTTGGTGTTACGGGGGGGGGGGTTTCCCCCCCATACAATTTGAACAATTAATTTAACTTTGTCTCTCGTGTTTTTATTTTTAAAAATAGGATGATTATTTTTGAAACAATAAATTATTAAATGATATTTAGATTAACTTTGTAGAACATGATAGTTGCGGGGGAATTTTCATTACAGATTGACTTTTATATTAAGTTATAATTTATTCTATCACTAGGGAGAAAGTATGTGTCAGTTCACTGGTACCGTTTATTACTTTAACTTCCCATCACCACAAGTGCAGTGAATTAAACATTGAGGTACCATAGCAGTATTATTAGTCACATAGGCTTTTTTCATAGGCTAGCCAGAGGTGACTGCTCATGATCTGACAGGGGTCGCTGGCCGAGGGTTTCGATCCAACAACCTTTGACTTACTGGGCCAGAGCGTTACCCCTGAGCCCCCTTACCGTTTAATTGCTATTACATTACATTCAGATTTGCTTCACTATATAAATTGGTGGTATGATTTATTACAAAGCATTAACACTATAGTCCATAAAGTTTTAATTACAGTTATTATGGAGACATTCTGGAGTCGAAATTCTATCCTTACGTAATTATTGAATAAAATTTGATTGTGAATCTAAGTGGACCGTACGCTGTTAAAACTTTAAAAATAGCACTGGCGCTAATATGTTTTGATAGAAAACGTTTTCATTATATTGCTTGAAGCCACTGTAACAAACCAATTAATTGGTGTAAATTAAATTTCTCTTTTGATTTTCAATCCTCATTCCGTTTCTAACTGAATCAGTTGATCGCAGGCTAATAATATATGTACAATTAATTGAATAGTTTATAGTTAACTTAAAAGAATTGAGGTTGGCTAAAAGACCTCAATCGACAGCAGAATCTCGGCCGACGTCGTAGCTCAGTGGTAGCGCGATAGTTTTATATATCGAAGGTTGTGAGATCGATCCCCACCCGGGGACAATATTTTTTCTCAGTGTTTATGCTATATTAATAAAGGTGTATGAAATCGGTTTTAAACCACACAAATGTGGTAATAACTTTCACAATTTTTTCAATGTGGTGATAATTAACTTGTATAATATATATCTTATTCTATCCGAAAGGAAAAGGGGAAACTTGAATGTGAGCATCTTCTTTCACTAAATTAATGCTGGGGAATTTTCACTGGGAACTGTGTCCTTTTATATTAAAGTTAAATTTTATCACTAGGACAGCAGAAACAGACCTTTCACTTCCAATGTTGGTTGAACTCTCTCTATGTATTGCAATTTTCTTACATTACATTACACACATATTATATATATATATATATATATATATATGTATATATGTGTATATATATATATATATGTATGTATGTATATTAAATTGGTGAGAGGTGTGTTGATTGAAATTAATTTAGTTCATGGATAGGTTAAATATGATTTTGGTAATTAATTAGATGAGGAATATTTTGATAGGGACTGTATTAATTATGGAGATGAATAAATATTGTATTACACAATAATGATTATTTTCTAAAGAAGTGTAATTAAATGGTCTTATTAACACAAATATATGAAATAATTATCAAAAGATATGTGGGATAATATTATGGCATTGTAATAAACTTAACATTAAATAATGAACGGTTGCATTAAATACTACATTGGGAACTATGATGAGAACAATAATTTCTCCATATATATAAATAAAATTAGAGTTTTGTCTGTAAATTAATAAGATTTATTAATTTTTTAGCTATTTCCACGTTTCGTGCGTTAGAGAAGCAGGAAACAAGTATTATCTCACTTCGTGTCTGTCTGTCTGTGACGCTCCAGGAGGCATTTTACGCCTCTTCTCCTAAAAGCGGGAGAACTGATTACAATGAAACTTATTTCATGCATTCTCTACATTGCAGAGAAGGTCTTTCAATGCTTGAAATTATTCACCGCCCCTTGAAAAGTATATACCGAGCATTTGAAAACCAACTTTTTACGCGATATAAATCACATTTTGCTTCCGGTTTTCTATGAATCTCATTCTGGCAACAATCAGCTGCCTTTGAAGTTTTTAACACTAAACGGTTTAAGCATTGGTCATCAATATTGAGAATATGTGATGTATAAAGTGATTTAATATAAAGAAAAAAAACTATGAAATTAAAATAAATATTAGTTTGTCTACATTGATCATTTGATTATAAATTTGTGTCTAAATCATAGCATAAGTAGTAGAAAAGGACAGACTTTGGATATAACGGTACTTTTAATTAGGTGTAATTGACCTAGGACGTGACGTTACAAGCGCATAGACCTATGACGTCAGACCCTGACCTACCGCACTGTGACGTCACACGTTTGCAGAGATTAAACTAGGCCAAGGTCATGTAAAAACATTTTTTTTTAATATATCTTACACCAAAAACGGTGAACGTTTGGCAAGATATTTTTTTTATTTATTTATTACAAACAGCATTATAATGTACAATATTTGTTCCTTACAATAGACAATCAGAATCGCCGTGTGTAGACTGCGTAGCGGGTGGAGCGTATGGTGACACATTGTAAAAATCCAATCCAGGGTCAAAATTCAATTTCCTCTTCATTATAGGAATGTTGTCTTCTTTAACTTGACAATTCAAACAATCAGTTTTCGAAGCGGACAGTTTAACGATAACCAAAAATCCGTTATTTAATACCTGTTTTAAATCATCGTAGAGGTCATCCAATAGTATGCTATTTGAAATTCGAATTTCATCGTAAGTGATATTCTTTACCTTCAAACTCATAATGATGTTTATCGAACGTTGTCGCAAACGTGAGTGAAAGATCGACGCGCAGGACCCTTGTACATATACTTTTTTAATACCTCAACATTCGGCTTCGAATCGGAATTTTCTGACGATTGTACTACTTGATCATCCTCTTCATCATCGTCTTCTTCTTCTTCTTCTTCATCACCACCAGAATCCTTATCTTCCACCGTTATACCCAAAGTCTGTCCTTTTCTACTACTAGCATATCACAATTTTATCTTGACGTATAGCGAATTTTAACAATTGTAAATATCTCTATCTGATCTAATTAATTTTGTCATGTTAATAAATATATTTTTCACTTAACAGAATCCTACAATTCGCACAAAGTACAGGCGTACTGCTAGAATACAATATAAGTGTAGAGGAAGTATAATAGTAGCGACATTCCACCATTAGGGAGTGCCAAAGGACAACTTAATGCAAGCTATTAGACAATTGAATAAAAACCTACTGCCACGAAAATATAAATAATCATGTGAATTTTATTCAATGAATTTGCTGATATCTATAATAAAGAACAGCTAAAGAAAGGTGGTAAAAATAGTATGCATAAAAACAAATTTAAGGATAGGCACATATTGCAATAAGGATATGAAGAGACGTCTAAGGAAGATGTGATTCACACATTCTTTTACAGTGGTGCACATTATTAGGAAGTCCCAGTCACGGTATGTAGTTGGTTGTTTATTGAGTGTAGGTTGTTTTTATAGCCAAGTTCCTAGCTAGAAGACTTGTATTTATTAAGTTTTTTTAGAAGAAAACCATTGGGTATTGATACGGTTTTTAAGGATATGTGTACGTAGACAAATTATAATACAGTACGTGGTTTTGAATTGGATTACTGTAGCTTCATGCAATGACATAAGGGAAAATCGGTGGTGTGATGATATAGGTATATTTTAATTCAATTGTTTTACCTGGTTAATTCCAAATAGTATCTAAAATAAATATAAACTGCGTATAGTTAGACCATCGCAAAAGCTTTTAGAGCCCAGGTGCAGAGTTTCTGCAGTACTGTGTGAAGTTGCGTGTGCGGCCCAATATACAAATGATGAACCACACTACTGTATAAATTACGAAGAAATGAAAAGTATTGATATTTGTTTTTGGACTTTGGTTTTTTGAAATTGGATTTTTTAAATATTTTTTTATTTTTTAAAATGATATTTTTGTAGAAAGCCAAAAATAAATTTAACTCCAAGTCGTACTAATATGGTGTAGGTAAAGTTGCTTCTATTAAAGACTGGCTTGTAAACTTCTTGCGAAATTGTAGAGTTGTTCAAGAATACTATGAATCAATTAAACTGATTCCTTTGATACAGACTATTAAGAAGATGTATCATGGTTTCATATAAAAAAACGAAGGACACAACTATTGATTTATAGTTGAGAATGAATTGATGAAACTTTATTAATATAACAATTCCACAATGTTTTGTGATTTGATTTAGCATCAACTGTAGCTGTTACAATTAGACTAGATCAATTCTAAAACAAAAATAACCCGAAATGAGCAGTTATTATATTATGCTCCTAATTTTTGCACTAAGTAATATATTTTTCTCGCCACTTTTTATTTTATTATTTATATGATTTTAACTGCTTCAAATGTCCAAAACAAAATCCTTAACTATCTTAACCTACCAACAACAAAGTAAATATTAAAAAAAAATAAATGGAAGACAACTGCATGTGCTTAATTTTCAAATCATAAGTATGCATTTGCCGCCATCTCTTGCTCGGTTATACAGGGTGTCAATGAAAAACGATTCAGGACTTTGATGAGTGATTAGGTACATTAAAAGGAAGAAAAAATTTCCAATGGAGGTATGGCCTAAAACGCTTATTTTCTCAGATATTCACCATTTTGTATTTTCCACAAACTATTTTTTATTTCAAACATTTTTTAACGAATTATTTTTAAATTTGGTACGTGTTTTACACTAGTAGATTACTATTATTCAAAAAATAACTAGCATGATCCAAGTTCAAAATCCAAAAGGCGGGAATTTAAATATTAGATTAAAATTACTGTTTTTAAAGTATTTTAGTTTACAAATTTTAAATGGCCGCCATTTTGATTTTGAGCTTGGATCATGCTAGCTGTTTTTTAATAATAGTAATCTACTAGTGTAAAACAAATACAAAATTTGAAATCAATCTGTTTAAAAATGTTTGAAATGAAAAATATTTTGTGGCAAATACAAAACTGCGGATATCTGAGAAAATAAGGGTTTTAGCCCATACCTCCATTGGAACCTTTTTCTTCCTTTTAATTTATCTAATAGCTCATCGAAGTCCTGAAACGTTTTGCATGGGCACCCTGGATTCAAGTCATCTACCTAGTAAGAAAGGGTATTGCCTATTGCTTTAGCGTTAGTTAAAAAGCATTTAATATTAAAGATATTTTAAATACTCTATTGAGCACAAGAGCATGGTTTAGTTTCCTCTGGATATTATCTAAAGCCAATTAATGTAGAAATATATAGTATATAGTAAACAAATTATAAATAAGCTCATGAACTATTCTTCCTTTTCCAGCTGTGTCCAGGCAAATGTGAAGGTGGATGTGGTCAAACAACAGAGGTGGTGACAGTAACAGTGCCTGTCACAAGGCCCCAATGTTATCCAGGATCACAAGACCCTAGATGTCCGAAACCACCACCAACTCAACCCCCACCACCACAATGTTATCCGGGATCACAAGACCCTAGGTGTCCGAAACCACCATCAACTCAACCACCTCCACAATGTTATCCGGGATCACAAGACCCAAGGTGTCCGAAACCACCACCGACCAGACCACCAACTCAACCACCTCCACAATGTTATCCGGGATCACAAGACCCAAGGTGTCCGAAACCACCACCAACCAGACCACCAACTCAACCACCTCCACAATGTTATCCGGGATCACAAGACCCAAGGTGTCCAAAACCACCACCGACCAGACCACCAACTCAACCACCTCCACAATGTTATCCGGGATCACAAGACCCAAGGTGTCCGAAACCACCACCGACCAGACCACCAACGCAGCCACCTCCTCAATGTTATCCAGGATCACAAGACCCAAGGTGTCCGAAACCACCACCGACCAGACCACCAACTCAACCACCTCCACAATGTTATCCGGGATCACAAGACCCAAGGTGTCCGAAACCACCACCGACCAGACCACCAACTCAACCACCTCCACAATGTTATCCGGGATCACAAGATCCAAGGTGTCCAAAACCACCACCGACCAGACCACCAACTCAATCACCTCCTCAATGTTATCCGGGATCACAGGACCCAAGGTGTCCAAAACCACCATCTACTCAACCACCTCCTCAATGTTATCCAGGATCAACAGATCCAAGATGTCCCCAACCTCCAACGACCCCCAGACCCCCTCCTCCTACCACACCTAGGCCTCCTCCTCCATTCCAGTGTTACCCTGGTTCAAATGATCCAAGATGTCCAAAGCCACCTATTACCAGTACTAGACCTCCAGCAACTTATCTACCACCTGCTCCACCCACAACAGTTGCACCAAAGCCACAGTGTTATCCTGGATCACAGGATCCAAGGTGTCCCAAACCACCACCGACTCAGCCACCTCCTCAATGTTATCCAGGATCACAGGACCCAAGATGTCCCAAACCACCACCAACCCGACCACCGACTCAGCCACCTCCTCAATGTTATCCAGGATCACAGGACCCAAGGTGTCCAAAACCACCACCTACCAGGCCTCCGACTCAACCACCTCCTCAATGTTATCCAGGATCACAGGACCCAAGGTGTCCGAAACCACCACCTACCAGGCCACCGACTCAACCACCTCCTCAATGTTATCCAGGATCACAGGACCCAAGGTGTCCAAAACCACCACCTACCAGGCCACCGACTCAGCCACCTCCTCAATGTTATCCAGGATCACAGGACCCAAGGTGTCCAAAACCACCATCTACTCAACCACCTCCTCAATGTTATCCAGGATCAACAGATCCAAGATGTCCCCAGCCTCCAACGACCCCCAGACCCCCTCCTCCTACTACACCTAGGCCTCCTCCTCCATTCCAGTGTTACCCTGGTTCAAATGATCCAAGATGTCCAAAGCCACCTGTTACCAGTACTAGACCTCCAGCAACGTATCTACCACCAGCTCCACCCACAACAGTTGCACCAAAGCCACAGTGTTATCCTGGATCACAGGATCCAAGGTGTCCCAAACCACCAGCGACTCAGCCACCTCCTCAATGTTATCCAGGATCACAGGACCCAAGATGTCCCAAACCACCACCAACCCGACCACCGACTCAGCCACCTCCTCAATGTTATCAAGGAACACAGGACCCAAGGTGTCCAAAACCACCACCAACCCGACCACCGACTCAGCCACCTCCTCAATGTTATCCAGGATCACAGGACCCAAGGTGTCCGAAACCACCACCTACCAGGCCACCGACTCAGCCACCTCCTCAATGTTATCCAGGATCACAGGACCCAAGGTGTCCGAAACCACCACCTACCAGGCCACCGACTCGGCCACCTCCTCAATGTTATCCAGGATCACAGGACCCAAGGTGTCCAAAACCACCACCTACTCAACCACCTCCTCAATGTTATCCAGGATCACAGGACCCAAGGTGTCCAAAACCACCACCTACTCAACCACCTCCTCAATGTTATCCAGGATCACAGGACCCAAGGTGTCCAAAACACCACCTACCTAGGCCACCTCCTCCACCTCCTGGTTCTATCCAGGTTATAGATATCCTCACCAAAACCACAATGTTATCTGGGATCACAGGATCCAAGGTGTCCCAAACCACCACCCTCAGCCACCTCCTCAATGTTACCGATCAACAGATCCAAGATGTCCACCTCAGACCCCTCCTCCTACTACACCTAGGCCTCCTCCTCCATTCCAGTGTTACCCTGGTTCAAATGATCCTAGATGTCCAAAGCCACCTGTTACTAGTACTAGACCTCCAGCAACTTATCTACCACCCGCTCCACCCACAACAGTCTCACCAAAACCACAATGTTATCTGGGATCACAGGATCCAAGGTGTCCCAAACCACCACCGACTCAGCCACCTCCTCAATGTTACCAAGGATCAACAGATCCAAGATGTCCACGGCCCCCGTCTACACCGAGACCCACTCCTCCTACAACACCTAAGCCACCTCCTCCATTCCAATGCTACCCAGGCTCTAATGATCCAAGATGTCCCAAACCACTCCCAACACAACCACCTCCTCAGTGCTATCCAGGATCACAGGATCCAAGGTGTCCAAAACCCCCACCTACTCAAACACCCCCACAATGTTATCCAGGATCAACAGATCCAAGATGTCCACGGCCCCCATCTACATCGAGACCCACTCCTCCTACAACACCTAGGCCACCTCCTCCATTCCAATGCTACCCAGGCTCCAATGATCCAAGATGTCCTAAACCACCCCCAACACAACCACCTCCTCAATGTTATCCAGGATCAACAGATCCAAGATGTCCCCGACCACCTCTAACACCACGACCCCCTCCTCCTACAACACCAAGACCTCTTCCACCATTCCAGTGCTACCCAGGTTCAACTGATCCAAGGTGTCCAACACCCACAACACCTTCCCCATGCTTCCCTGGTTCAAAGGACCCTAGATGCCCGAAGCCACCGCCATCTAGTACTAGACCTCCAGCTACTTATTTGCCTCCAGCACCACCGACTACTCCTAAACCAACTCCTCCACCTCAGTGCTATCCTGGATCATCGGATCCGAGATGTCCTAAACCACCACCAACACGGCCACCGACTCAGCCACCTCCTCAATGTTATCCAGGATCACAGGACCCAAGGTGTCCGAAACCACCACCTACCCGGCCACCGACTCAGCCACCTCCACAATGTTATCCAGGATCACAGGACCCGAGGTGTCCGAAACCACCACCTACCCGGCCACCGACTCAGCCACCTCCTCAATGTTATCCAGGATCACAGGACCCAAGATGTCCCAAACCACCACCTACCCGGCCACCGACTCAGCCACCTCCTCAATGTTATCCAGGATCACAGGACCCAAGATGTCCCAAACCACCACCTACCCAGCCTCCTCCTCAATGTTTCCCAGGATCACAGGACCCAAGATGTCCCAAACCACCACCTACCAGGCCACCGACTCAGCCACCTCCTCAATGTTATCCAGGATCATCAGATCCGAGATGTCCAAAACCACCCCCAACACAGCCGCCTCCTCAATGTTTCCCAGGATCACAGGACCCAAGATGTCCCAAACCACCACCTACCAGGCCACCGACTCAGCCACCTCCTCAATGTTATCCAGGATCATCAGATCCGAGATGTCCAAAACCACCCCCAACACAGCCGCCTCCTCAATGTTATCCAGGATCAACAGATCAGAGATGTCCTCAGCCTCCAACGACTCCCAGACCCCCTCCTCCTACTACACCTAGGCCTCCTCCTCCATTTCAGTGTTACCCTGGTTCAAATGATCCAAGATGTCCAAAGCCACCAGTTACCAGTACTAGACCTCCAGCAACTTATCTACCACCTGCTCCACCCACAACAGTTGCACCAAAACCACAGTGTTATCCTGGATCCCAGGACCCAAGGTGTCCCAAACCAACACCAACACGGCCACCTCCTCAATGTTATCCAGGATCACAGGACCCAAGGTGTCCGAAACCACCACCTACCAGGCCACCGACTCAGCCACCTCCTCAATGTTATCCAGGTTCACAGGATTCAAGGTGTCCGACACCACCACCTACCAGGCCACCGACTCAGCCACCTCCTCAATGTTATCCAGGATCACAGGACCCAAGATGTCCCAAACCACCACCTACCCGGCCACCGACTCAGCCACCTCCTCAATGTTATCCAGGTTCACAGGACCCAAGATGTCCCAAACCACCACCTACCCGGCCACCGACTCAGCCACCTCCTCAATGTTACCCAGGATCAACGGACTCGAGGTGTCCAAGACCACCCTCGACACCTAGGCCTCCCCCTCCTCCACCTCTACCACAGTGCTTCCCTGGATCAACAGACCCTAGATGCCCGAGACCGCCAATACCTTCTACAACACCAAGGCCACTTCCGTTTCAATGCTACCCCGGATCGAATGATCCCAGATGTCCATCACAGACAACACCATCATCTTGTTACCCTGGATCTAAAGATCCTCGATGTCCAACGCCACCACCTTCAAGTACTCGCCCACCTTCAACATACCTTCCACCAGCACCACCAACAACTCTTGCGCCAATACCTCCATCACCACCGAAATGTTATCCAGGATCAACGGACCCTAGATGCCCAAAACCACCCTCAACTCCTAGACCTCCTCCTCCTCCTTCACCTCCACAATGTTACCCAGGATCAACGGACCCTAGATGTCCAAGACCACCCTCAACTCCCAGACCACCTCCCCCTCCTTCGCCACCACAATGTTACCCAGGATCAACGGACCCTAGATGTCCAAGACCACCCTCAACACCCAGACCACCTCCTCCTCCCTCACCACCACAATGTTACCCAGGATCAACGGACCCTAGATGTCCAAGACCACCCTCAACACCCAGACCACCTCCTCCTCCCTCACCACCACAATGTTACCCTGGATCTACGGACCCAAGATGCCCAAAACCTCCCTCAACTCCCAGACCATCTCCTCCTCCTTCGCCACCGCAATGTTACCCAGGATCTACGGACCCAAGATGCCCAAGACCTCCCTCAACGCCTAGACCTCCTCCTCCTTCACCTCCACAATGTTACCCAGGATCAACGGACCCTAGATGTCCAAGACCACCCTCAACACCCAGACCACCTCCTCCTCCTTCACCACCACAATGTTACCCTGGATCCACGGACCCAAGATGTCCAAGACCACCATCAACACCCAGACCACCTCCTCCTCCTTCACCACCACAATGTTACCCTGGATCCACGGACCCAAGATGTCCAAGACCACCCTCAACACCCAGACCACCACCTCCTCCTTCACCACCACAATGTTACCCTGGATCCACGGACCCAAGATGTCCAAGACCACCATCAACACCCAGACCACCTCCTCCTCCTTCACCACCACAATGCTACCCTGGATCTACGGACCCAAGATGCCCAAGACCTCCCTCAACTCCTAGACCATCTCCTCCTCCTTCGCCACCGCAATGTTACCCAGGATCTACGGACCCAAGATGCCCAAGACCTCCCTCAACGCCTAGACCTCCACCTCCTGCACCTCCACAGTGTTACCCAGGATCAACGGACCCAAGATGTCCCAGACCTCCCTCAACTCCCAGACCACCTCCTCCTCCTTCACCACCACAATGTTACCCTGGATCCACAGACCCAAGATGTCCAAGACCACCCTCAACACCCAGACCACCTCCTCCTCCTTCACCACTGCAATGTTACCCTGGATCTACGGACCCAAGATGTCCAAGACCACCCTCAACACCCAGACCACCTCCTCCTCCTTCACCACCACAATGTTACCCTGGATCCACGGACCCAAGATGTCCAAGACCACCATCAACACCCAGACCACCTCCTCCTCCTTCACCACCACAATGTTACCCTGGATCCACGGACCCAAGATGTCCAAGACCACCCTCAACACCCAGACCACCTCCTCCTCCTTCACCACTGCAATGTTACCCTGGATCTACGGACCCAAGATGTCCAAGACCACCCTCAACACCCAGACCACCTCCTCCTCCTTCACCACTGCAATGTTACCCTGGATCTACGGACCCAAGATGTCCAAGACCACCCTCAACACCCAGACCACCTCCTCCTCCTTCACCACCACAATGTTACCCTGGATCCACGGACCCAAGATGTCCAAGACCACCCTCAACACCCAGACCACCTCCTCCTCCTACACCTCCACAATGTTACCCTGGATCCACGGACCCAAGATGTCCAAGACCTCCCTCGACTCCCAGACCCCCTCCACAATGTTTCCCAGGGTCAACAGACCCCAGATGTCCTCCTACACAGCCAACATATATCCCTCCAACACAAACTCCATTTATTTGTACTTGCAATGGCACAACCGCACGTCCAATTGTTCCTCCTCTTTGTTTCCCAGGTTCAACAGATCCTCGATGCTATGAGCCCCCTCAGTGTTATCCTGGATCTCCTGATCCACGATGTCAGTCACCTAACTGCTATCCCGGGTCACCTGATCCTAGGTGTGTAACACCTCAACAACCATCTCCAACTTATCCTTCACCTCAACCCCCTTCTCCCACATACCCAACTCTATACCCATCTCCTCAGTCGCCATCAACCTTTAGACCTACCTCGTATCCTCCTCCCTCGCCAACGTACCCACAATCATCGTCCACAGGGTATCCTAGGCCCTTGAGGCCTAATCCTCCATTTCCCCCATCAACTACGCCCTCTTCATGCTATCCCGGTTCCCCAGATCCAAACTGTGAGCAGCCATTCCGTCCCTCATCTACCAAGGTTCCTTCAACGTACCTTCCGCCACCTCCAGGATGTTTGCCAGGCAGCAATGACCCTAACTGCAATGAAGTTTCTGGACCTATAGATCCTGATCAGTCACAGGTTTTACTTACTGGAGTAAAACCACCTTGTTTTCCTGGGTCTAAAGATGTGAGATGCCTCACAAAAACAACGACACAAGAGAATATGGAGGGCTCAGATCTGTCTCCAGACTCAATTAACTCTTTATTGGTGGGAACTACTGCCACATCCAGTCAAGGAGAGCAAGACTTTCACAGCAAGGACGCTGATCCAAGATATCATGCTTTCCACAAATGTAAGTAGAATAAAGACTATTCACACTAATGCTCACCATGTTTTTATGCAAATAACAAGCAAAAATATGTAATATGCAAATTTGAATTTTCCTATCAATAATTGTTTCTTTGATCTAGTCAAACAATGTATAAAATAAGAAATTCACTTTCTTATGCCTAGTTTCCTGTCTGTCTGTGTTTTTCATTGAATTGACTTTTTTTTAAATAAAGAATTTTAAGTATGATGAAGCAAAGTTTTATCAAATTTCAATCAACAATGGGGTAAGATAAAATTTATCAGTGTGGTATCTTTAAAGTTTTAAATTTTCAGAATTATTATTTTTATTTTGAGTATTAATCATTGAATTGTTGAGCACTTTAGATTAATACTTAAAGATTACAACCTCAAGTGTTACACTCTTAACGTTGAGTGGTGGCCGGTTCTGAAGCCTCAAAGCTATGTGTTATTGAGCATAAGCCTCTAGCTGTAAAATTATCACTCCTCAGGAACTGACTTTCACTGTAAAAATCAAATAATATCCATTAAATCGAACATGCCAATAGTGATAATTTAATAATCATAAAATATAAACAGAAAGTTAGTTTTTGTGATTTTTCTATTAAATGAAACGAAAAACTGTTTATTTCAAAAAGAAAATATTTACAAACTGGTAATATATACTAAAATATATACTAACTATATATATACTAACTATATAATATATATAAATATATACTAACTATGAACAAATCTTGTAACGGTTTTATTCTCGTGTCGATAATCATCAATTGCTCTTTAGTTTTATTAATATTTTCCTTTATTTGTCTGACATCATAACCGATATTAGTTACGTTTGTTAACACTTTTCAATCCTATAAAACTTCTAACTAGTAATTTTCAATCAATAAAAACATAAATACGATAAAAAGAATAATTATCATAGTTGTAGTGTAAAAATTGTCACTTTTTCCTTATTTTGAGAATAATTAGCTATTTTTATTCATCCGATATTAACCGATGTTAGTTTCAGTCTGATATAATAATAGTGATAAAATATTTATTTCCAAACATAACCCGATCTGCAGGACACAAAAAATCATATATACTGGAAATTAGTTCCCCACATGAATAATTTGGTATCTCCAAGACTACTATACCTAGCTCTAGTTGATTTGAATTCAGTTTTGGTCAAAGCAGTAGCCTAAGCCTAATCTCGAGCAACGGGTTCAGGAATTACAAAATATCCCCGGCGCAGCTGACCTGCGCACTCAGTGAATTTTCACCTCAATAATATGGCAATAATAATACAAGTATATAACAAGATTTATTAATGAATACCTGTCGATCAATTAAATAAGTATTTCGCCTATTCTCTGTAACATTAACATGGGAAAGTGTATGCAGGTTTGATGCTTTGAGGAACACTGAAAGTAGACATTTTTACCATAAACTATTTTTATTTGAACCATATACCAAGTTTTATCATAAATAAAGGAGTTTACCCATTCTCCATAAGATTAACATGGGAAAGAGTATACAAGATTGCTGCTGTGAGGAACACATAAACTATGATTTTCAAGCATAAATGGATGGATCTTAACCACATGAAGCTAAATATCAATTTTCATTCGAAATTATTGATTGATACGTGTAATATTAATTTTTACTCATCCTCCGAAAGATTTGCATTGGAGCACCTCAATACAATGTACTGTGTTTAGGTTTTTTAATATCTCGGTAACTGTTGGAGATAGAGAAAAACCTTAAGGAACTAAATTGTGTAGTTTTTTTAGCTGATTGTAATGGTGAAAGAGGAAATTTGAAATTTTTAAATATTACATGGGAAAAAAGCAAAAATCCAACTTTTGAGTACAAACACCCCTCCCCCAAACTACCTGTTCCGATTGACCGATATGTCTGGTTTACGAACTCGACCGAGCAAATGTAGGAATACATATCTCTACAAAATTTGGTCACGATCGGACCATTTTTACGAGAGTTATCGTGTTCACAGACACACACACACACACACACACACACAATATATATATATATATTAGCGAATTTCCCATAGGGAAGAAGCTATTACCGTAGGTCTCATGGGAAGACTTAAGCCCGGGACCATGTTATTTTTTCGTCTTTAGGTGCCCAGAGTCCAAAAACAATAGTCGTTAAAATTTATATATATATATATATATATATATATATATGTGTGTGTATATGTGTGTATATATATATATATATATATGTGTGTGTGTGTGTGTGTCTGTTAGCATGATAACTATCGTAAAAATGGTCCGATCGAGATCAAATTTGGTAGGGACGTGTATTCCTACAACTGCTCGGACGAGTTCGTAAACCAGACATATCGGTCAATGGGAACGGGTAGTTTGGGGGGGTTTTGTACCCCAGAATGGGGTTTTTTGCGTTTTTCACATGTAATTTTTAAAAACTTCTAATTTTATATTTCGCCATTGGAATCAGCTTACGAAACTACACAATTAAGTTCCTTGAAGTTTTTCTCTATCTTCAACGGTTAAGGATAAGGAAAAATTAATATTTCCCGTATAAATCAATATTTTTGGGTAAACTTGATATCTAGCTTTATGTGGTTGAGATCTATCCATTTATGCTTAAAACTCATAGTATATGTGTTTATCATGGCAGCAAACCTGCATACTCTTTTCCCATATTAATCATACATATTTGTTTTTGGACATATTTTTATAAAACTTGTCATATATTAAATTATTGATTTGGAAGTACGCAGGTCTGCTGCAACGGGGGTATATATATATATATATATATATATAGATTTTAACGACTATTGTTTTTGGACTCTGGACACCTAAAGACGAAAAATAACATGGTCCCGGGATTAAGTCTTACCATGAGACCTACGGTAATAGCTTCTTCCCTATAGGAAATTGGCTAAAAAATACTTTCCCAGTAATCAGAAAGATGAAAGAAAAATATAAGATCCTTTTTCATCTGAATCTGAGGTCAAACAAAATTTGATATTGATGAACATATGTTACAGTCTTATATGAGCCACTGAAACCACGCAGGAGGAACTACGGCAAACGTGACGTATCCCAAGTGCTGCACGAGGGTACAGACACCAGTGTTGCCAGTCCAATCAGTGCTGCCACTACCAGCACTATCGTGCTCGGCCTCTCCGCCGTCCTTGTCTTGTTGTCTGTCTCTCTAATCGCATACAAATTGCTGATGAGGCCAACTGAGAGGCTTGAGCGAACGATATCTCAACCCCTCGCATTATGAATATCCATCTCATGTTGGCTCATTGTGATTTTAATAGAGACATTTTACATCAGTATGTAGAGTCACTTTATCAAGTATTCTAAATATTGCATATGTCATGGCTGTAGTTTAAAGAGTTAAAACTTCAAAATTTCACATTGCTATACTGATTGTGCAATGGTCATTTTATTATTGACTAGCCACATATTGGTTGATGCAAAGAAACGAATAAAAAATACAACAGATAATAATTGTTTATAAAACCTCGATAAATTTAAAAAAATCACCAATCCTTATTATAATTAATTATGAGTTACCAAGTATATCACTATATTTAAGTGCCATAGTTTACAATATAGGTCCGAAGTCAGACCTTTATGACTATGAAAATGTCTTCTCATTGAAGTTGTGATGATGCTGACAAATAGTATGTAATGGGACTAGCAAATATTTTATTACTTTTGTTTTTATATGAATAAATACTAAAACTTTATAGGAAAAATGACACACTGAAGATCTGATATGTTATTCTTCAGTGTTTCATGGCCAAATATTTGCAGGTTTCACTACTTTTGTATTGATACTAGAATAAGTTATTTTGTACATTATGTGATTTGTAATAAAGAATTTTTTAAATATATATTGATGAGATTTAATTGCACAAAAAACACCATCTAAAATTAATTAATCAATAAAATTAAAATGAATATATACAGCATCGATCCGATTACAAAAATATCCCTTGTTTGGTCAGACCTTCAGCAAAACACGAACCCATGATTTAAATTAAAATACAGTATGTGTAAAATATTTATAAAAAACGAGTGTTTGCGGTAATCCCACCACCACAGCAGAACATCAACGAGTACAGCTGAGAGTTAGTGATGATTAAAGACAGGATACAATATAAAACTGTCATTTTCAGTCAATCATATAGTTATAATATAATTTTATATGTTATACTTATAATTGAAACTGCAACCTATCCAGGTTCCCAAGTATGAATGAGAAATGAGTGTAGGATGATTAGCGTGACCTTGTAGTCTTTTATTTACTAAGGCTGACATTATAGGTGTAATAACTGAAGAACTGTAATTGTGTTTTTAACTAAGCTATCAAAGTTAAATATGATAGTGTGATTGACCTTTTTAAATTACATACGAGTAGATATAGTTCTTTAAAATATATTTAAACTAGAGTTACCCTTGCCCGTTAAGTGCAGTTTTCCAGTAGCAAGGACCTAAATATTGATTCATTTTATTGCCTTATTTTGCCATTATGCTTGTGGAATATGAGTTCTCTCCAATGAATTTCGCCACGATTGTGACATCTTTGGGCAGTTTACTATGAGGTGGATGAAGGCATCGTGACGTTCAGCAGGATCAGGTGGGCTATCAATTCACTCAGTTCGTTTGAGTCACCAGGCCCTGATGGCATCAGACCTGTCTGTCTATAGAAAGGGATTGAGGAAATTCTGCCGTGTAAGCTCTTCAGAGCCAATTTGGCTCTGGGTCATGTGCCGACGGTGTGAAGTCGCTCTGGAATGGTCTTCATTCCGAAGCCTGGCAAGGCAAGGTACACTGACCCTAAGTCATTCCGTCTGATCTCTCTATCTTCATTCTTGTTGAAGACCCTAGAGAAGTTGATACTAAGGTATGTATGGGATGGTGCTCTCAGGCATCACCCATTTCATAGGAACCAGCTTGCCTACATTCCTGGTAAGTCATGTAAGTCTGCCCTCTATCACCTTTTGGGCAGGATAGAGAAGACACGGAGGATGGAGACAGTACTGGGTGCTTTTCTGGACATCCAAGGGGCCTTCGACAACACCTCTAAGACTGCGATGGTGAACGCCGCTAGGGCCCATGGGCTCAGCGGAGTCGTATACGGCAGGACCGAGTCATTACTGAGCAGCAGGAAAGACGTTCTCTCATTTCAAGGTGAGGAATTAGTCGCTCTGACCACAAGAGGTTGCCCCCAGAGGTCTCTCCTCCTGCTGTGGAACCCTGTAGCTGATGATCTCATCAGGCATCTCAATGATTCTGGTGTCCTAGCTCTGGGCTTCGCTGATGACATTGCAATTGTATGCATTGGCCATGACCTATGGTTCACTTGCTTGGTGGCCAAAGCTTTTCCAAAGCAAACTTTGGTGCAGCGGAGGTGCGGTGGAGGTGCGGGAGCTTGCGGCGGTCCAGAGGTTGGCTTGCCTCATGATTTCTGGGGCCGTGAGTTCCTGCCCTTGAGCATCCTTGGACTGCATGTTCAATCTCCTGCCCATAAATGTTTACATCAGAACGGTTGCTAGGAAATGTGCATATCGCCTCCGATGTGAGAATCTCTGGATAACTTTCAACGTACCCTCGGTTGGTCACACCAGAATTGAGCAGGTAGTCAGATGTGAGGTCCTAGACATGCCTAGGTATTATGGGAACGATGGCGCTTCAATCCCATTCATGGGCCCACAACCCTTTTGCGGCATCTCCAGGGCGCATGTGGATCGAGAGATCAACACGTGAGCACATAAGTGTCACCGCAGAAGATGGGCGGAGCTTCCCCTCCTGAGAGTAAACAAACTGTCTCTCAGTTCTCCCTCCTTGACACAGAGGACCTTCTATGGTTAGGTAGGTTCGAACTCAGACTCATTGTAGGTCTCATCACGGGACACGGACATATGAGGAAACATCTTGCTCGCATGGGATTCTTCTCTGGAGACCTAATCTGCAGGAAGTGTGGGCTGTCCGAGGAGACTGCCGATCATCCGCTGTATGACTGCATCAGGCTTACCGAGGTATGGGCTGCCACTTTCGGCGTTACGGAGAGTGGTTGTCACTTTTTCCGAGAGGAGCTGGTCGGGAGACCATAGCAGTTCATCAGGTTTTTAAGCCTGGAAGGTCCATGAGACATTCAACAACAGGGAGGGGTGTGCAAAAAGCCATTTGGCTGACGTGCTGTAGGAACACTGTTCCTCCCCTTTGTGTAATTCATAGCTATGAGATTACATGTTCATTATTATATACACTATATACACATATTATATACGTTCAATGTTCGTTACAGTGGAGTTGGCGGGCGCGGACGCACATCTTGTCGTTGTGGTGTGGGGTTGAGTACTACCAGAGAGGATTTGAATTTTAAAATATTTACTATCCGTTCACCTAAGGTACTACCATTGATCACTGTGCACCACAACTTCAATTTCAATAGCTTTCATGAGGGATTGAAAAATTCTTTAATGATATCAGGTTGAACATTCTCGACGCCAGCTAGAAGGATTGTTTTTATCACCCAGTTTCAATCTTAGCTCTCCTAGAAAAAGTATATATGTGCACATGCACCCAACACATGCATCACATATGCATCTACACTCACTCAAGTTCCTATGTCCTTCGAATTACTTTTACTCGTATATGTTTTATGTTGCTCCCAACACATGCATCACACATGCATCTACACTCACTCAAGTTCCTATGTCCTTCGAATTACTTTTACTCGTATATGTTTTAAGCTATATACAGCTGTTATGACCTAACTAAAACATACAACAAAAAAATGAATTAATTGATGGTACTGAGCAGGGATGATGTAGTCAGGTTCTCCATTCTTTCACTCGTCTGTGTCTGAGGCAATGCGCACCAAACACGTTTTTAAATTGCTAAAGTTTTAATTGATAGAAATATTTTGTTTACCCATGAATTATAAAGTCACAATTTTCAGTATTTTATAAAAACCAATGTCACTATTTAACCTTTTACTTTCACTATTTAGATTTAGTAATCCTAATTCTGACATTAAACAATTTTTTTTATTTTAACCGTTTTGTTTAAAAAACTATTATTGTTTACCCATGAATTATAAAGTCACAATTTTCAGTATTTTATAAAAACCATGTCACTATTTAACCTTTTACTTTCACTATTTAGATTTAGTAATCTCAATTCTGACATTAAAAAAATTTTTGTTTAAAAAACTATTTTTTTATCAGTCATTTATATATTTTATATGTTTAGAAAATTTGAATGCGGCAGATCCTAGATAAAGTTTATTTTAGTTCAAATGACAACTTGCGAACTTGGTGGAACAAGAAGTAAGATATGTTTTATTGATGGTGTTTAATTTCAACTGCTACATCTGGGTTAATATTTTCTTAAATTGGATTGAATGTTCTAGATATGTTCTGCAAAATGTGAAAGTGAATGCCACCGAGTAATGCAGATGATAACTTTGCCAATGACAAGACCCCAGTGTTCCCCAAGCTCTCCTAGTACAGAATGCCCCCAACAGTCTGAAGCAAGTCCTAAACAACCTTCTTCTTCACTATGCTACCCAGAATCACAGGACACAAGATGTCAAAAACCCCCATCAGCACCGCCACCTACGCAGCCACCCCTCCAATGTTACCCAGGATACCAGGACCCAAGATGTCCCAAACCACCACCAACACGGCTACCTACGCAGCCACCCCCCCAATGTTACCCAGGATCCCAGGATCCAAGATGTCTCAAACCACCACCAGCACGGCCACCTACGCAGCCAACCTCCCAATGTTACCCAGGATCCCAGTATCCAAGATGTCTCAAACCACAACCAACACGGCTACCTACACAGCCACCCCAACAATGTTACCCAGGATCCCAGTATCCAAGATGTCTCAAACCACCACCAACACGGCTACCTACGCAGCCACCCCCACAATGTTACCCAGGATCCCAGGACCCAAGATGTCCCAAACCACCACCAGCACGGCTACCTAGGCAGCAACCCCCACAATGTTACCCAGGATCCCAGGACCCAAGATGTCCCAAACCACCACCAGCACGGCTACCTAGGCAGCAACCCCAAGAATGTTACCTAGGATCCCAGGACCCAAGATGTTCATCAACTCCACAGCCCACACTCGGTAATGCTAATGGTGGAAATAGTTATGGTGGTGCTAGTGGAAGTAATGCAGGTAATGCAGGAAGTGGTGCTATTGGTCCTACAAATAGTAGCAATTTCTCCATAATTACTCGTAATTGTACTCCTCCAAGTAATGGTAGTGTAAGTTACTTTTGCCTTATAAATAATATGTTGAATGTGAGTGCAATGTACTATAACTATTCCTTAAACTTTACAACAAGCCCACCATTTTCACCACCTCCAGTTAATAGACCACCACCACCACCATCATCACCACCAACAGCACAGCCACCTACGCAGCAACCCCAAGAATGTTACCTAGGATCCCAGGACCCAAGATGTTCATCAACTCCACAGCCCACACTCGGTAATGCTAATGGTGGAAATAGTTATGGTGGTGCTAGTGGAAGTAATGCAGGTAATGCAGGAAGTGGTGCTATTGGTCCTACAAATAGTAGCAATTTCTCCATAATTACTCGTAATTGTACTCCTCCAAGTAATGGTAGTGTAAGTTACTTTTGCCTTATAAATAATATGTTGAATGTGAGTGCAATGTACTATAACTATTCCTTAAACTTTACAACAAGCCCACCATTTTCATCACCTCCAGTTAATAGACCACCACCACCACCACCATCATGCTATGAAGACTCAGAAGACTCAGACTGCACCACAACGGCAAAACCCTCTACCAAATCCAACTGTAGACCCGGTGACATGAGAACGATATGCCAAAGAAGTATTTAAGTGATGCAAAATAATAATGTTAATGTATGCCATTAACATAAGTTAAATACTATTGAAATTCAGAGGAAGAAAATTATAGAGATTAATTTTATATCATGTAAAGTAGGTTATAGTATCTTATATAGCGTGGTTACATGCCTATTCAGGAACCATTACAGCATTTGCTTATACAATGTAATAAGAAACTATACGAACTTACCTCAGAATGACAAGCTTAGGATGAATCCACAAAATTCACGAAAGTAAGAAAAGGTTGAGATGCAATATAGTATAGAAGAAAATGTTTTATATTTAAGCAGATAGAGCCATTTTCTTGAATTTATAAACTACTTATATTGATTAATTTGCTATTAAATCTAGCTTAAGAATCTTTTCTTGTTAACAGAATTGCACTGTTCCCTTAATACATTCCATTTCTACTAAATTAACTGATAGCGATTAATTATTGTACATATTTTACGATTTTCTGGTTTTTACACCTATATATATATATATATATATATATATATATATATATATATATATATATATCAATTTATTAAATAAGTAAGAAGACTATTTAAATTCAAAATTATTAAAAAAATTGAAAATACAACTACACCACGTTCATGAAAATATTGAACATATGAAATTTTATGAAATCAAAGGTAAATAAATTTTACTATATATAGTAAAATTTATTTACCTTTGATTGCCTGTAGATCTAAATGATCTTATTTCCCCAATGTAAATTTCGCTACTTAGTGTAGCATCATCACAGGGTTAAAATCTTAAGTAACAATAAATAGGCCTACTGTTAAAATAATTGATTGTTAAAATTTCATATGTTCAATATTTTCATGAACGTGGTGTAGTTGTATTTTCAATTTTGTTAATAATTTTGAATTTAAATAGTCTTCTTACTTATTTAATAAATTGATGTTACTAAAATTCTGGATGTGTTCGTATATTTCGTAGCTTTCTTGAATTTTTGCAATTGATTTGAATTTGGTATTGTGTAAGACTGTTAAAAATACTGGAAATTTTGTTAGGTGGGTATCATTGTCTTTAAGGTGTTTCGCTACTGCTACTATTGAGGTGGCTGGTGTTGTGTTCTTTGAGTCCTTAAAAGAAGTTTTGATTGTTGTATCATATATATTGTTTGTTGCATGGAGATTCTTATGTGATTCTATAGACACCTTTCTTATTTTCAGGGTTTTGGTTGTTGTGATTGATGAATTTTTTAGTTAGGTATTTTGTTGGTTTTCGCCCTGTATGACGAGGTGTATCCTGCTTTTTCAAATATGTTCCCAATCTTTTCTGTAGGTTTTGTCTGTGTAGTTTATGGTAATATATATATAGGTTTGGTTTTTTATTTTGGATTTTCATTTCGGTTGCTATTCCAAGACACTTCCCCAACAAGAATATTCCAGAATCATAAACTATATTAAAGCAAAGTTAAATAAAGAAAAAAAAACACAAAAAGAAGAATGCCAAAAAAGGAAACAAGAAAACGTAATACCTCACATACCTCAAGAACAAACTGACAGGCCCCATGAATTCTACCCAAAAATTATTAATCTCACAAACATCCCTTCATATGAACAAAAAACAAAATCATTAGAACGCAATCCCAAATTCACTCATAATTCTAACACACATAATAAACTAAACCTTATAAATGCAGAAAACGCCCTACAACATGTTAAGTCAGATGATAAAGAGAAAATAAGATATGGAACCACCGAAATAATTGAGAAAGAAACAAAAAACTTGAAGCACCAGCAATTCCATAAAACAGAAACAAAGGTTATAAAACAAATAAAGAAAAAGCTTTCAGAAAACAACTTTTTATGCACACATTACAAAACAAAATACATCCTCTCTGAAAACAGCCCATATCTAAACAAAATAAAATTCTACATGAGATACGTTGATGACATATTTGTAATTCTGAACTCAAACCACAGACAAGCCACCTCCATCCTAAATTACTTAAATAGACAACATGAACAGATTAAATTCAAAATGAAAATTGAAACTAATAAATCAATCAACGTTTTAAATACCACAATAACAACAACAACAAAAAAACAGTAAATATTGGCATTTACAGAAAACCAACACAAACAGACCTTATCATCCCTGCACTCAAACCACCCGTTTAACTACAATGGGCTCAACAACTTTTCCTCTAATACCAAACCTAAATATAATACCATAAACTATACAGAAAAACCCACAGAAAAGATTGGGGAAAATATTTCTAAAAGCCGGATATACCTTGGCATAAAGAGCGAAAACCAACACAAAACCCAAATAAAAAAATCATCAATCACAAAAATCAATACCCCCGTCGCAGCAGACCTGCGTACTCAGCGAATTTCCAAATCAAAAATATAATAATAATAGTATTTGAAAAGTTTTATAAAAATCTGTCCATAAACATGAGAATTATTTGCCTATTCTCCATAAGATTAACATGGGAAAGAGTGTGCAGGTTTGCTGCTGTGAGCTACACTGAATGTAGGGATTTCTACCATAATCAATTTTTATTTTTAACATTTTCACCAACTTTCATCAACATCTGTGCATAAATAAAAGTGTTTGCCTATTCCCTATATGATTAACATGGGGAAAGTGTATGCAGGTTTGCTGCCATGATAAACACATAAACTATGATACTTAAGCATAATCGGGTGGGTATCAACAACATGAAGGTAAATACCAAGTTTAATCCAAAAATATTGATTGATATGGGAAATATTAATTTCTCCTTATCCTCCATAAGATTAACATTGAAGCCCCAAAATACAACATACTGTGTTTAGATTTTTTAATATCTCGGTAACCGTTGGATATAGAGAAAAACTTTAAGGAACTTAATTGTGCAGTTTTTTAAGCTGATTCTAATGGTGAAAGATAAAATTTGAAATTTTAAAAAACTACATGTGAAAAACGCAAAAACCCCATTTTGAGGTACAAAACCCCCCCAAACTACCTGTTCCCATTGACCGATATGTCTGGTTTACAAACTCGTCTGAGCATTTGTAGGAATACACGTCTCTACCAAATTTGGTACCGATCGGACCATTTTTACGAGAGTTATCATGTTCACAGACACATATATATAAAAATTTTAACAACTATTGTTTTTGGTCTCTGGGCACCTAAAGAAGAAAAAATAACATGGTCCCGGGCTTAAGTCTCGCCATGAGACCTACGGTAATAGCTTCTTCCCTATGGGAAATTCGCTAAAACCTAAACCAAACCAAAACCAGGTATTCAAAGCCCTGGGTGCTGTTTGTAATCATTGAGATTAACATACCACTTAAATTTTTTTAATTTTTTACTTGGTGTTTCTGCAATAAACAGTGTTTTTTTAAATTACATATTTACAGATTTTTTTGACATATTTTATAGTTTGGACTTATTGAAAAACAACAATATGGATCAAATTTACATTCAAGGATATGTATTACCAAGGTAATAGCAACAATATGTTGTATTATAATAATGTTGTAATAATACAATATGACTACACAAAAAATAAATTTACCCTGAGTTTGTTGCAGAAACCCTACAACTGCAGCTAACTTGAGGTGTTTCTACATCAAAAAAAATAATTCAAAGACCAGTTTAAAACCAAAGAGACTGTCTTAGTTGTGGGGTTTCTGCATCAAACGATGTATTTCAAGTTGTACATAAATAATATGTTAAAAAGTCAAAATCGAAAAAAAATTTTGGTTATGGGGTTTCTGCAATAAACAATTCATTTAGATCTATGGACAATTAAAAGTAAATACATTTTACTACATACTGATATAGTATTTTACTAAACTTGTAAAATACATATATAACCTCTACGTATATTTTACCATAAATTTTAATTGTGTATTTATATAGCCTACTATAATATTATAATACCCACTTTCAGAGTTCCTCACAGCAGCAATCCTGCATACTCTTTTCCATGTTAATGTTAAGGAGAATAAGCAAGTACTCTAATCTATCAACAGGTATTTATTGATCAATCTTGTCATATACTTATTATTATTATTGCCATATTATTGAGGTGGAAATTCGCTGAGTGCGCAGGTCTGCTGCTACAGGGGTATTTTTAAGATACAGGAGCGATCCTGATACTTGTCCATTTATCCGACTCGTCCGTCACGTTTAATCGTTTCATTTTTCATCTTCACGTATCACATTCTATACGTTATTTATTCGAATTCCATAACTTTGATTCTTTTGTCTTTTAGCGAATTTCCCATAGGGAAGAAGCTATTACCGTAGGTCTCTTGGCAAGACTTAAGCCCGAGACCATGTTATTTTTTTGTCTTTAGGTGCCCAGAGGCCAAAAACAATAGTCTTTAAAATTTATGTATATATATATATTTCACTATTTAGTTCATCAAGTAGGGCTACTAATATAATTATCTTTAAATAAGTCAACCGAATACCCTTAGAAAACATTTTAATTATTTCTTCGACATGTTTCGGGAATCATCCCATCTTCAAAAAGTACAAAAATGTTTAACCTAATTTTATAATCTTAATTTATAAATGTAAATAAATGTCATATGATAATTTAAATTTCACTGTATTCAAATTGGTGGAGTGTGTTAGCATGTATTATTTCTTCCTTGTATAATTTTTTCATATATTGGATTGTTTGTTTCAATTTGTGAAGTGTTTAGTATATTATTTTTGTCAATTTGATAGTGAGTATAAATTTGGAATTCTTCTTTTGTATCCAATTTTCTTCCTTTTTGTTCGAAATTCAATATACCTAGTCATATTATGTGTCATACTAGTGTAATTGTGGTTTGTGGAAAGAATATGTTCGGCGAATGCTGATTTTTGTGTTGTTTTGTTGTTTGATATTAGCGCTTGTATATGTTCTTTGAATCTTGTTTGAAAATTTCTACCGGTTTGTCCAATATAATATTTGTTACAGTCATCACATTTAATTTTATATACTCCTGATCTTGTGTATTTATTAGTTTGGTTGTTGTTTCGTGATTTCTTTTGTATTATTTCATATGCGTTGTGTCTTGTTCTGTAACTTATATTGAATTTTTGTTTTGTAAAAGTTTTCTGTATGGCTTTGTTTAGTTTTAAATTGTATGGCACGCAAATAAACTCTTTTTCTTCGATTTTCTCTTTTTTCTTCGATTCTCCTCTCTTTTTCTCCCATCTTTTTATCATTTTATCTATCATATTCTTTTTGTATCCATTTTCTTGTGCAATTCGTTTTATTATGTTTATCTCTTTATTGAAATTGTTCTTGTTCATCGGTATAACCATAAGTCTGTTAATCATCGTGTTGAATGTTGAAATCTTGTGTTGCCAGGGGTGATGTGAATTATATGGGATGACAAGATCTGTTTGTGTGGGTTTTCTATAAATATTAAAATCATGTCTATTGTTTGTATTTTGTATTGTTAAGTCTAAAAAGTTTATTTTCTGTTTTTGTACTTCCATCGTGAATTTAATAGATTTTGAGATTGAATTTATGTATTCTAATAATTTGCAGTGTGATTCATCCTTGTTGTCATAAAGACATATAATGTCATCAACGTATCTGTACCAATATATAATATTTTTTCTAAATGGGTTAATGTCATTTATTATTTTATTGTTTTCAATTTTGTTCATATATATATTTGCTAATAAACCTGAGAGAGGCGATCCCATTGCCAAGCCATCCTGTTGTTTATATATACAATCTTTATACTCAAAGTAGTTTTGATTCAAACATGCTTTTGTCAGTGTTATCAGATCTTTTTTCTCATTTGTATTGAGTGTGTCTGAATGATCTAAATTGTCCTGCAATATTTGTATGGTGTCTTCTGATGGTATATTAGTATACATGTTGTTTACATCAAATGATAAGAATATAGCGTTTTCTGGTATTGTTAAATCCTTTATATTTTGAACTAGTTGGTATGTATTTGAAATGCTATGATTAGTATCAGTATTTGTTATTTGATTTATTCTGTAATTTAAAAACTTACATACATTATATGCTGAAGCATTACGATAATTTACAACAGGTCTGATTGGTATTCCTACTTTATGCACTTTTGGTTGGCCTCTAAATTTTGGGATGGATGGATTGATCATTTTTAATTTAATTTTTTTTCTGCATTGGAGATTGATTTACATCTAGTTATAATTTTATTTATATCCCTACTATATTCTTGGGTTGTATCTTTTGAAATACTTACAAATTTGTTGTTATTGATGAAATTTTCCACTTTTTCATGGTAATCTTTATTATTAATTATAACAGTAGTGTTTCCTTTATCAGCTTTTGTTAGAATTGCATCATTCATTTTTAATTTTTCTGAAATAGATTCAATTATCTTCATATCCTCTCTAGAATTTTTAATAATCTTCTTTGTATTTTTAAAATTTTGTTTATTTAGTTCATGGATGAAATTATATCGTAAAGATATAATTAAAGATATAAAGATATCTCATTTGTTTTTCAGATAGGTTTTCAAGTTTTATCTTATGTGTCATTTTCTTCTTTTTCAAAATAGGTTCCATCCATTCCTTTATATACTTTGAGAATTTATCAACTGAATCTTGATGATATTCTTTGTCTATTTGGGTTTCAATAATTTTCTTTTTCTCATTCAATAAATGTAACTTTGAGTAGAGAAAATTAATTTCTTCTTTAACCCATATTACTTTTGCAGTTTCAATATTTTTTTAGCTGCTCTTGATTGTGCTTTTGTTGATATTTGTACATAATTAGGCTTCAACTTTTGCTCAAGACATTTCTTATTGAAATATATATCTTCCTTAGTTGTTGCAATTCATAGGTTTATGTATTTAAGTTGATGAACAATTTTTGGTTGGTCAGCCATATTAATTTCACTATTTAGTTCATCAAGTAGGGCTACTAATATCTTTAAATAAGTCAACCGAATACCCTTAGAAACATTTTAATTATTTCTTCGACATGTTTCGGGAATCATCCCATCTTCAAGAAGTACAAAAATGTTTAACCTAATTTTATAATCTTAATTTATAAATGTAAATAAATGTCATATGATAATTTAAATTTCGCTGTATTCAAATTGGTGGAGTGTGTTAGCATGGATTATTTCTTCCTTGTATAATTTTTTCATATATTGGATTGTTTGTTTCAATTTGTGAAGTGTTTAGTATATTATTTTTGTCAATTTGATAGTGAGTATAAATTTGGAATTCTTCTTTTGTATCCAATTTTCTTCCTTTTTGTTCGAAATTCAATATAGTCATATTATGTGTCATACTAGTGTAATTGTGGTTTGTGGAAAGAATATGTTCGGCGAATGCTGATTTTTGTGCTGTTTTGTTGTTTGAATTTAGCGCTTCTATATGTTCTTTGAATCTTGTTTGAAAATTTCTACCGGTTTGTCCAATATAATATTTGTTACAGTCATCACATTTAATTTTATATACTCCTGATCTTGTGTATTTATTAGTTTGGTTGTTGTTTCGTGATTTCTTTTGTATTATTTCATATGCGTTGTGTCTTGTTCTGTAACTTATATTGAATTTTTGTTTTGTAAAAGTTTTCTGTATGGCTTTGTTTAGTTTTAAATTGTATGGCACGCAAATAAACTCTTTTTCTTCGAACGACCAAAACCGGTTCCTGTAAGGAATATTTATCAAAACTGACACCTGAAAGGCAGATACCATTCATTTCGTAAGTGATAATATAATTTATTTTCTTAAAGATTTTCTCTATCTCCAACGGTCACCGAAAACAGATATTAAAAAATCTAAACATAGTACTTTGTATTTTGGGGCTGCGATGTTATTCTTACGGAGGATAAAGAAATACCCCCGTAGCACCAGACCTGCACACTCAGCGAATTTCCACCTCAATAATATGGCAAAAATAATACAAGTATATGACAAGATTGATCAATTAATCAACCTGTTGATAAAAGAGTATTTGCCTCTTCTCCGTAACATTAACATGGGAAAGAGTGTGCAGGTTTGGTGCTTTGAGGAACACTGAAAGTAGGCATTTTTACTATAAATTAAACTATTTTAATTTTTACCATTTATACCAAGTTTTATTATTATCTGAACATAAATAAAGGAGTTTGCTTATTCTCTATAAGATTAACATAGGAAAGATTATGAAAGTTTGCTTCTGTGAGGAACACTTAAAATATGATTTTTTTAGCATAAACGTATGGATCCCAGCCTCATGAAGCTAAATACAAAGTTTTATCCAAAACTATTGGTTGATAAGGGAAATATTAATTTTTCCTTATCCTCCATTAGATAAGCATTGGAACCACAATATACTGTGTTTAGATTTTTTAATATCTCGGTAACCATTGGAGATAGAGAAAAACTTTAAGGAACTAAATTGTGTAGTTTTTTAGTTGATTCTAATGGTAAAAGATAAAATTCAAAATTTTTATAAATTACATAGGAAAAATGCAAAAAACTCATTTTTGAAATACAAAACCCCCCAAAACTACCTGTTCCGATATATCTGGATTACAAACTCGTCCGAGCAAATGTAGGAATACACGTCTCTACTAAATTTACTTGATACTTGATAAAATCTAGGGGAAAGATTGCACTGCGACCTGAGATCTATTGTGCCCCCCAGACTAGTCTCTCGTTCTTGCCTAGAGAACCCCCTCTAGTCCTAATACCTTAATAAAGTTTAGTATAACGAGGGGTTCTAAGTTTGGAAAATCCTCCACCGCCACCTGGTGTGTTCCCAAGCTTCTGGCTCTCTTCTGACCTATCGCGTCACACTCAGCCAATAGGTGTCTAGGTGTTTCCTCCCCAGATTGGCAGAAGCGGCATTCACCTTCTTGGACAATGCCCATCTTGCTCAGATGACCCCTGAGCCTACAGTGTCCGGTTAGAAATCGGTCGGTGCCCCCTATGCTTAGACAGGTTCTAATTGGCACTAGGTCCCGTGATAGGTACTCTTTGCATCCTTGCTCTGGAGGCCCATAATCTTCTTTCTGAGAACCCAGGGTTCTCAGAAAGAAGAACTGAACCCAGGTTCAGCACCACCATCTGTCCCTCCCGGGAAAATCTTCTCAAGACCAAGGCTGAGGCTCCCTTGGCATGATGAAGGTTTACCTGGGCTATCCTAAAGTTGAGGAGATCCCTTCCCAACTTTTTCTTGAGGGATGGCATCCTCCTCGCCATCTAGGGTGCTCTCTACCATCTTGGGGGTTGCTATATTGAGGCTAGAGAGGTCCAGGTCATCGCCCTGTACATCGCTTCCCTCAGCTCCCCCTGGCTGGTTGGTCTCCTCCTGGTTGGAGTCTCCCGACTTCTCGCCTGCCTCCTTCTCCGTGGGCTTGCGCGCATGCACAGGGATTCTCCCAAATCGGTAGAAAATTTGGAATTTCTCCTTCAATTTCGATGAAGTTGTGGTGTGTTCTACAAAATAAAATTTGAGGATTTTCCTCCGTATTTTGTGGTGGGTAAACTCATCTACAAATATGTTCTTCTTCCTTGACCTGCACTCGCCAGTTTAGGTTAAAAAAGAAAGCGAACCCTTATTAAAAAGGGGCCCGCTTGCCGTTTGCCTTCGACTGCAATACTTTGCATGAATAGAACATACCTACACCCCAGGAGCATTACTAGTTGCTTTAGCAAAATTAAACTTCGGTTTACGTAATTCTTCTTTAAATTAGATAAACATTGTACACAGCTTCACGCGTTTGACGACGCAATGACGCAGGAACTTGCATACTTTGACTACCCATTACCCCCCCCAAAGAGTAATGGCCTTCCTGGGAAGGACCGCTCCGGCACAGCTCTTTTTAGCACTACACCACTGATTATCATTATATTATTGATTTGGAAATTCGCTGAGTATGCAGGTCTGCTGCGACAGGGGTATATTTTTAATTTATTACATACATAAAATTAATATGTATGTAAAACTTATATTCACATCTTACAAAGAACATATTGTTAGCCATCCTCACTCAACAACTGTCAAACGGTTATAAACAGCTGTTAGCGAATTTCCCATAGGGAAGAAGCTATTACCGTAGGCCTCATGGCAAGACAGTACTTTGTATTTTGGGGCTCCATTATTAATCTTATGGAGTATAAGGAAAAATTAATATTTCACTTATCAATCAATATTTTTGGATAAAACTTGATATTTAGCTTCATGTGGTTGAGATCCATCCATTTATGCTTGAAGATTAGAGTTTATGTGTTTATCATGGCAGCTAACCTGCATACTCTTTTCCCATGTAATCATATAGAGAATAGGCAAACTCCTTTATTTATGGACAGATGTTTATGAAACTTGGTATACATGGTCAAAATAAACATTTGTTAGGCTAGAAATGCCTACTTTCAGTGTTCCTCACAGCAGCAAACTTGCATACCCTTTCACATGTTAATCTTATGGAGGATAGGTAAAACTCTCTTATTTATTATGGATATTGGTCAAGCTTGTTATACTGTATATTATTATTGATTTGGAAATTCACTGAGTACGCAGGTCTGCTGCGATCGGGATATTTTGATTTGTATAGTTTATTATTATAGTATTGAATTATTACCTTATACCACTGTAATATACTATTTATCTAAATCTTCAACTTTTATATTTATATATTCAATTATATACACTATGGCTGTGCTTCAAAGCGCCAATTTGTGCGGCGCCCAAGACCGTCGTCAAACCACCAACTTCTTCGTAAAATCTTTTAAAACTAACACATGATCTACAATTGTATCATCCACAATACAATGTTTTAAGTTACAAATTTTATGTCATAAATAGATTTTTAATAAAATAAGTGATTATTTATTTAGAATATGTAGATTATTTAGTGATAGTAATATACATTTTTCTAAAACAATTTCTTTGTAATCACTATCACGACAAGCGATTCTGCCAACAATTACTTTTATTATTCTTACAAATTCTTTGCATATATCCATGTTCTATAATACTATAGCTCAGAATCTGGTATGTGAAATTTTTTGACCAAGCTTTGAATATACCCGTGCTTTCAATTGTAAGTTTTCCCTACTAGGTAAAAAAGCGATACATTAAATTAAGGTGCTTACATTAAATTTCAAATAATATCTAGGCTCTTGCTCTTTTGTAGCTGATATGCGTCAAGTGTGGTAATTGTTTGTAACGGAGGCTTATATGTGTTGAGTTTCCATTGTGGTAGGTGATTACAAAAGGACACCACAAATTATAAAACGCAAGTATTGCTTCTATGACACAATCAACAATGAACCCGGGGGCAAGCAAAGAGGGCTTTAATTTATACTCATTAAGGTTTATTCCTTTGGCATAAGGTAGTTTTAAATGGTAAGCTTTTACTTTTAATCAAAACAAAAATTTCTGGGAAGCTCTTTGAACCCTGCCCATGATACTAGCAAGGTGTGAACAAAGCGTAATACCCCCGTCGCAGCAGACCTGCGTACTCAGCGAATTTCCAAATCAATAATATATGACAAGTTTAAAAAAAAACTGTCCATAAACATGAGAATTATTTGCCTATTCTCCATAAGATTAACATGGAAAAGAGTGTGCAGGTTTGCTGCTGTGAGGAACACTGAAATTAGGCATTTCTACCATAAATAATTTTTTTCTTAACATTTATACCAACTTTCATCAACATCTGTCCATAAATAAAGGAGTTTGCCTATTCCCTATATGATTATTATGGGAAAAGAGTATGCAGGTTTGCTGCCATGATAAACACATAAACTATGATTTTTAAGCATAAATGGATAGATCTTAACCACATGAAGCTAAATATCAAGTTTTATCCAAAAATATTCATTAATATGGGAAATATTAGTTTTTTCCTATCCTCCATAAGATTAACATTGGAGCCCCACAATACAATGTACTGTGTTTAGATTTTTTAATATCTCTGTAACCGTTGGAGATAGAGAAAAACTTTAAGGAACTTAATTGTGTAGTTTTTTAAGCTGATTCTAATGGTGAAATATAAAATTAGAAATTTTAAAAAATTACATGTGAAAAACGCAAAAACCCCATTTTGGGGTACAAAACCCCCCCAAACTACCCGTTCTCATTGACCGATATGTCTGGTTTACGAACTCGTCCGAGCACTTGTAGGAATACACGTCTCTACCAAATTTGGTCTTGATTGGACCATTTTTACGAGAGTTATCGTGTTCACAGACACATATATATATATACATATATACATATATATATATATATATATATATATATATAAATTTTAACGACTATTGTTTTTGGACTCTGGGCACCTAAAGAAGAAAAAATAACATGGTCCCGGGCTTAAGTCTCACCATGAGACCTACGGTAATAGCTTATTCCCTATGGGAAATTCGCTAAAACCAATTTAATATAGTTCTTATAACCTAATCTGGTAAGAAACAGTGTAAGAAAAAATAAATTTTTCAACTAAATCACTTTTTACTTTCTCCCCTTATACATAGTATATGGAGAAAGTATTGTTTTCGTCAAAATTTTCGAATTTGAGTTGAGGGTGGATATATCCGTTTTGGGGTCCCCTGAATCCAAAAAAGTGGGTTTTGACGTGATGTCTGTCCGTCCGTGTGTGTGTGTCTGGATGTGTACACTGCCACAGCCTACCCCGTTGGTCCGTTTTAGATGAAATTTGGCATGTATATATATAGTCACCGTATCTCCAGGCGTTTTTTTCATTTTTTTGAATTTTTGATTTTTTAGGGTAGTTCACCCCTAAATACCCTTAAAAAACGTGAAAAATCCAATTTTCTCAAAAACGGCTCTAACGATTTTTATTAAAATTTGATAGTTTATAGTGCACTGAGTACTAAATAATTTGACACCACCCGCATGTCTGTAAAAATGACGGTTAAAAAGTTATGGGCTTTTAATTGTCAAAAAATTCAAATTTTTAAATTTTCAGCGAAAACAATAAAAGTAAAGTATAACTTGACTAGTACCATTGAAACCAGCTTGAAAACTAAACAAATTAGTATTTTGAATTATTTGTCTACGACTAACGGTTCCAGAGAAAAGTTAAATTTACTGTCTACGATAAACGCAGTACGTTGTCTGAAAGCGCCCAATGTTATTCTTATGGAGAATATTAAAAAATCAATTTCTTCCTTATTTTCCAACCGTTTTCCATGAAACTTGGTATGAAGCGTAAGGTCAAATCACCCAACAAACCAGCTCAAAAAAGCTTGGTATTACCTTGGGGGGGGGGGTTCCCCCATACAATTTGAACAATTAATTTAACGTTGTCTCTTGTTTTTATTTTTAGAAATTGGATGATTATTTTTGAAACAATAAATTATTAAATGATATTTGGATTAACTTTGTAGAACATGATAGTTTTATTACAGATTGAATTTTTAAATTTACTTAAGGGAGAAAGTATGTGTCAGTCCACTGGTACCGTTTATTGAGTGTGCAATATTGTGGGTTAATCTTTATCAAGCACAATTTTTAATAAGTGGATTATAAACAAATTATTGGATAAATTAAGAAATTATTGGATTTGATAAAACTTATCAAATATTTAGTGGCTGTGGCTATTTTGTTCTTTAACTAACTCATAAAACTCATCGATGTGACAATTCATAAGTTCTATGATATAAATCTTACTGCTCTAATAAAAATCTTTGTGTGTATAGTCAGTAATCAGTTTTTGAACTCAACATGATGGACAACATGAAAGGCAATAGGTTGTTTTGTATCCTTAATGGTTTACTAATCCTAATGTGTTATCCTAATGTATATCCTAATGTGTTAAACTCTAACTTCAAGCATTCTTAGAGGATAATAGTATTCTATCGGATTAACAGTTTGGGTTTAGAAAGAGGATGGGAACTTCAGATGCTCTTTTCAATATAAACAAATTTTTGATTGATTCAATGAATAGTAATGATAAAATTGTATTAACATTTATTGATCTTGCTAAAGCGTTTGATTCCATTGACAGAAATGTTCTTTTTTTTTAAATGGAATGTTCTGGTATTCGAGGTTTGGAATTAAACTGGTTCAAAAGCTTTTTAAGTTCCAGTAAGCAAGTGACAGCAATTAACGGTCTCATGAGTGATGAAATGGACGTTGATTATGGGATTATTCAGGGAAGTACCCTTGGCCCCCTCTTATTTTTGATTTATATTAATAATATAGATAAACTAAATATTTCTGGCAGGATCTTTCTTTTTGCTGACGACACTGCAGTGATATTTAAGGGTTCGGCCTGGAACGATGTTTATAGCACCGCCTCAAGGGAACTAAAAATGTTGAAATCCTGGTTTACTGAAAACATTTTAACTATGAACGTCAGTAAAACAAAATGTATGCCGATAGCATTACGCACTGTGAGTGAGCCGCCTGCGGACCTCGGACTGGTCCTGCACAGCTGCAGTGGAGCCGACACTAGCAGTTGTAATTGCCAGATTATTGAAAGGGTCAAGCAGTATAAATATCTTGGGGTAGTATTTGATTCAAAATTGAAGTGGGAAAATCACGTAAATTTAATCAAATCAAAAATTAGGAAAATGATTTTTATTTTTTATCAGTTGAATCAAGTTCTAAATGAAAGTAACCTGAAAACTATTTATAATAGTAAAATAGCATGGGGAGGTTGTTTTCAATCTATCATTGAACCCCTCAACATAATTCAAAGATCAATTATCAAAGCTGCATTCAAAAAGCCTAAACGATTCCCCACGCTACAATTATTTAAAGAATCTGGGCTTTTAACCATTAGGCAATTGTATATAAGGAATTTATTGGTATTTCTATATAATCGCGAACACTTGGTTACGGCTCTGGTGACACACTCCTTTTGTACCCGTAATGCGTTGGGGGGGACTGCAGGTTCCACGTGTCATCAAATCTATAAATTTAACAAACTCATTTTTTATTGCAAACTTCCTGCTAAGGAAAATCCAGCCGGAAATGCGAAACCTGCAGGTCCCCCTTGGTGCTTACAAGAGGATTGTGACGATCTGGCTGGTGGAGATCGGTCCGGTTATCGCGGAGTCGCTTATAGCCCCAGAATATCAACTATGACAATGGTCCTGAACACTATCCTAACAACACAGTTCATCCAGCTTCTTGTGAATAGGTTTTTTTTCATTTTTATATCAAATATATGGTTTAGGGATTTTTTTTACATTTTATTTTAGAAGTAGCGTCTATAATTAATTATATTTGATTGTAATTACTTAAGGTCAATTCTATTTTGTAAGGTTTTCATATTGTGTATTAGTTTGATTTAATTGATAATATTTTTAGTTTTGTTATTATTTTTTGCAAGATTTTTTAGTTTGTAATTTTATATATTTTTTATCATTTTGTAAGCAGCCAGGGGGGAACGCAACCCACGCACAGGTATTTTACCCATGTGAGGTTTTTTTTTAATACTTTTTTTGTACTGCCATATTTGTGTTTTTCAATAAAAAATTGTTTGATTTGATTTGATTACTGTAAACCGATGTCCCATCAATCACAAAGGACACAAAGGGAGTTTAATGTTTGTCCAATACATTCTCTATTTTGAACTTATCAGTTGTGTTCTGCAGTTAATTTTTCATTAGCTTATTTGGAGGTTAGGCTGTTTGTTGGTTATTTTATGGGTGCCAAACGCTGAGAATTGTCATAGATTTTACATGTGTTGTGGTGAGGTCCTTCCATCATGGGGATGCTTCCTTCCCTCCATACTGCAACAATGCTCAGTGTACGGCCGATTCCACCTTGGCATTGTCTTGTAAACACTTTGTAGGGGCAATTTTCGATCTTGCAATTGATTAAATTCTGATCCCTTGAGGATGTCCATCACGTCAAATTCCGTAGTCTGAATGATATTTCTGAACAATTCCTATATCCGGAGGATCTACCCAAATTTCAAATATTCTACAACAAATAATTCTTCAACTCAATTTATCATATCAAACAGCCGATATGAGCTGTTTGAGTTATGACCTAAATAACCCAGGTAATTCATAATTACCTGGGTACTGGGGACAACACCTTCATTTTGTTATCCGGGAACTAAAGACCCTCGATGTCCTACACATCTTCCTTTTAGTAAACGTAAACACTATCTACAAACTCCCACAGTTATACCTTTTAGCGAATTTCCCAAAGGGAAGAAGCTATTACTGCAGGTCTCATGGTAAGACTTAAGCCCGGGACCATGTTATTTTTTCTTCTTTAGGTGCCTAGAGACCAAAAAAAATAGTCGTTAAAATTTATATATATATATATATACATGTATGTATATATATGTGTCTGTGAACACGATAACTCTCGTAATAACCCTATAATAACCCTCGTTTTCACATGTAATTTTTAAAAATTTCTAATTTTATATTTCACCATTGGAATCAGCTTAAAAAACTACACAATTAAGTTCCTTAAAGTTTTTCTCTATCTCCAATGGTTACCGAGATATTAAACAATCTAAACACAGTACGTTGTATTGTGGGGCTTCAATGTTAATCTTATGGAGGATAGGGGAAAATTAATATTTCCCATATTTACTAACTAAAACTTGATATTTAGCTTCATGTGGTTGATATCTGTCCATTTATGCTTAGTTTATGTGTTTATCATGGCAGCAAACCTGCATACTCATTTCCCATATTAATCAGATAGGGAATAGGCAAACTCCTTTATTTATGGATAGATGTTGATGAAAGTTGGTATAAATATTAAGATAAAAATTATTTATGGTAGATATGACTACTTTCAGTGTTCCTCACAGCAGCTAACCTGCACACTCTTTCCTATGTTAATCTTATGGAGAATAGGCAAATAACTCCTACGTTTATGGACAGATTTTTATAAAACTTGTCATATATTATTATTATATTATTGATTTGGAAATTCGCTGAGTCTGCAGGTCTGCTGCGACGGGGGTATTTGTATTTCATTTTGATCAATTCTGTAATACCTTCATATGATAACAATACATCTGTATACTTTCACAATGTATATCAATAATATTGGCCATCCTTACTTTCCTTAACCACTATACATACTTACTCTGTATTATTACCCTCCAGAATGTGAAAATTTATTACTTACTCACTGCCCACCAATTTTATAACATAATGATATATACGACACCAACAATGGGAATACATATTAAAATTTCTACCAAAAATAATTCTTCAACAATCTAAACTATTTTTCCATCTCATTATTTTCAATAGAACAGGGACCAGCGAAAGGTACTATCAGAAAACTGAGGGTACAAACGAATTATTTTTAACTGAGGCTTATACGTGTTTGAGTTTCCGTTTTGGTCAGTGATTACAACAAGCGATTCTGCCGACAACTATAAGGAGGCCTGGGGGCAGAGCCCCCAGCGAGCGAAATGAGTTAGTTCTAATACAACCCTTGACTGACAGCAGAGAATAGTACCAAGTGGATTACCAAGACTAGCTTTCATCAAATTATTTATAAAGACTTTTTTTAGGTTAAAATAAATATCAAATTTTGTATATAAATAAATAAAAGGTGTTTATCATTGAGCCAGTTCGTGGAGCTCATTTTTCATCATCGCAATATAACATTTTATTTTATTACCTATCAAATTTGCGATCCGCTGACTTCAGTTGCATTGTGACCTTGAGATCTGTTATTATCTGTACTACCCTTTTGTTTGTTGTTCATTTTTTCTAATGCAGGATGTAACCGTATCTCACTCAGCCAAGATATGTCTCGAGGTTTGTTTAGCTCTGGCAGATCATACATATGTCTGCTAATATTTTATGACCTGCAAGTGTCTAAATATTAACATTGCTTTTAAAATTTAATTTAATGTTCCAGATATGTTCTGCAAAATGTGAAAGTGAATGTCACCGAGTAATGCAGATGGTAACTTTGCCAAAGACAAGACCCCAGTGTTCCCCAAGCTCTCCTAGTACAGAATGCCCCCGACAGTCTGAAGCAAGTCCTAAACAACCTTCTTCTTCACTATGCTATCCAGAATCACAGGACACAAGATGTCAAAAACCCCCACTGTCAAGACTACCCGCTAAATGTTACCTAGGATTACGAGACCCAAAATGCCCAAAACCGCCACCGATTACACAACCCCTTCAATGTTACCCAGGATCACAGGACCCAAGATGTTTAAAATCAACTTTAACCAGACCATCAACACAATGCTACCCAGGATCACAGCAAGCTAAATGTATTGAACTACCACCGAATAGACTGCCGATGGTCTGTTACCCAGGATCTCCACACCCAAATTGCTCACAACTCCCTCTAACAAGTCCCAGACCACCTTATCTATCTTGTTACCCAGGATCCCAGGATCCAAAATGCCCAAAACTGCAACAAACTACACCTCCTATATGTAATGCAGGGTTACATGAAGGAAAATGTATAAAACTAATAGCAACTAGTCTATCAACACTATGTTACTCTAGTTCTCCAGACCCAAAATGCACACAGCTCCCTTTAACTAGTCCCAGACCACCTTCTTCCACACAATGTTATCCAGGATTGTATGGACCATACTGTCAAAAATCATCGCCAAAATGTTATCTAGGATCGAGAGACCAAAGATGTACAAAAAAGCCATCCAGATGCTACCCTGGATCTAAAGAATCTCGATGTCCTTCAGCTTACAGTAAACAACCACCACTATCATTTTTATCTCCTGTCTCATCAACCACTCCACGACCGCTCCTCCCTCATTCTCTACCAAAATGCTACTCTGGATCAACAAATCCAAGGTGTCAACAACCACCATCAACACCTCGGCCACCACCTCCGTTAACACCAAAGCCAACTACTGCATTTCAGTGTTTTCCTGGTTCAAATGATTACAGATGTCCAATTAAGACGACACCTTCATTTTGTTACCCTGGAACTAAAGACCCTCAATGTCCTACACCTCTTCCTTTTAGTAAACAGCCTCCATCAACATACCTGCCACCCGTCCTATCTGGAATGTTAGGACCACGACCACGACCTCCACCAATACAATGCTATTCAGCATCAACAGACCCTAAATGCTCAACAACACCACGGCCACCACCTCTGTTAACACCAAAGCCAACTACTGCATTTCAGTGTTTTCCTGGTTCGTATGATTACAGATGTCCAATCCAGGCGACACCCTCATTTTGTTACCCTGGAACTAAAGACCCTAGATGTCCAACGCCACCACCTTCAAGTACACGCCCACCTTCAACATACCTTCCACCAGCACCACCAACAACTCTTACACCAAGACCACCCCCATCACCACCACAATGTTACCCAGGATCCCAGGATCCAAGATGTCCCAAACTACCACCAACACGGCCACCAACGCAGCCACCCCCCCAATGTTACCCAGGATCCCAGGACCCAAGATGTCCAAAACCACCACCAACACGGTCACCTCCTCAATGTTATCCAGGATCACAGGACCCAAGATGTCCCAAACCACCACCTACCAGGCCGACTCAACCACCTCCTCAATGTTACCCAGGATCAACGGACTCGAGGTGTCCAAGACCTCCCTCGACACCTAGGCCTCCCCCTCCTCCATATCCACCACAGTGTTTCCCTGGATCAACAGACCCTAGATGCCCGAGACCGCCAATACCTTCTACAACACTAAGGCCATTTCCGTTTCAATGCTACCCCGGATCGAATGATCCCAGATGTCCATCACAGACAACACCATCATCTTGTTACCCTGGATCTAAAGATCCTCGATGTCCAACGCCACCACCTTCAAGTACTCGCCCACCTTCAACATACCTTCCACCAGCACCACCAACAACTCTTGCACCAATACCACCGAAATGTTATCCAGGATCAACGGATCCAAGATGTCCCAAACCACCACCAACACGGCCACCAACGCAGCCACCCCCCCAATGTTACCCAGGATCCCAGGACCCAAGATGTCCCAAACCACCACCAGCACGGCCACCGACACAGCCACCTCCTCAATGTTATCCAGGATCCCAGGACCCAAGATGTCCAAAACCATCACCAACACGGCCACCAACGCAGCCACCTCCTCAATGTTATCCAGGATCACAGGACCCAAGATGTCCCAAACCACCACCTACCAGGCCGACTCAACCACCTCCTCAATGTTACCCAGGATCAACAGACCCTAGATGCCCGAGACTGCCAATACCTTCTACAACACTAAGGCCATTTCCGTTTCAATGCTACCCCGGATCGAATGATCCCAGATGTCCATCACAGACAACACCATCATCTTGTTACCCTGGATCTAAAGATCCTCGATGTCCAACGCCACCACCTTCAAGTACTCGCCCACCTTTAACATACCTTCCACCAGCACCACCAACAACTCTTGCACCAATACCACCTCCATCACCACCGAAATGTTATCCAGGATCCCAGGATCCAAGATGTCCCAAACCACCACCAACACGGCGACCACCTCCTCCTCCTTTACCACCACAATGTTACCCTGGATCCACAGACCCAAGATGTCCAAGACCACCTCCTCTTCCTCCTTCACCCTCGCAATGTTACCTTGGATCTACGGACCCAAGATGTCCATTAACTCCACGGCCCACACTCGGTGGTGCTAGTGGTGCTGGTGCTAGTGGTGCTGGTGGTGTTGGTGGTGCTGGTGGAAGTAATGCAGGAAGTGGTGCTGATGGTCCTACAAATGGTGGTAATGTCTCCATAATTACTCCTAATTGTACTGGTCCAAATGGTATTAGTGTAAGTTACGTTTGCTTTATGAATAATACGGTGAATGTGAGTGCGATATCATATAACTTTTCCTTACAATTTCCAACAAGCCCACCACCACCACCACCACCACCATGCTATGAAGACTCAGACTGCACCACAACGGCAAAACCCTCTTTCAAATCCAACTGTAGACCCGGTGACAGGAGACCGATATGCCAAAGGAGTATTTAGGTGATGCAAAATAATAATGTTAATTTTATGCCATAAACAAAAGATAAATAGTATTGAAATTCAGAGGAAGAATATTATAGATTAATTTTATATCATGTAGCGTGGTTACATGCCTATTCGGGAACCATTCCAGCATTTGCTTATACAATGTAATAAGAAACTGTACGAACTTACCTCAGAATGACAAGCTTAGGATGAATCCACAAAATTCACGAAAATAAGAAAAAGTTAAGATGCATTATATTTTAGAAGAAAATGTTTATATGTTTTATATGCTTAAGCAGGTAGAGCCATTTTCTTGAATTTATAAACTACTTCTATTGATTAATTTGCTATTAAATCTAGCATAGGATTTTTTTCGTGTTAACAGAATTGCACTGTTCCCTTAATTCATTCCATTTCTACTAAATTAACTGATAGCAATTACTTATACGTATTTTACAATTTTCAGTTTTTTACACCTTTTTATATAGTATTCAGTAAAAACTATTTACCTTTAATTGCCTGTAGATCTAAATATTCTTATTTCCCCAATGTAAATTTCGCTACTTAGTGTAGCATCATCACAGGGTTAAAATTTTAAGTAACATTAAATACTGTTAAAATAATTGATTGTTCAAATTTCATATGTTCAATATTTTCATGAATGTGGTGTAGTTGTATTTTCAACTTTGTTAATAATTTTGAATTTAAATAGTCTTATTTCTCAATTAATAAATTGATGTTATTAAAACTCTGGATGTGTTCGTATATTTCATCGCTTTCTTGAATTTTTGCAATTGATTTGGATTTGGTATTGTGTAAGACTGTTAAAAATACTAGAAATTTTGTTTAGTGGGTATCATCGTCTTTAAGGTGTTTAGCTACTGCTACTATTGAGGTGGCTGGTTTTGTGTTCTTTGAGTCTTTGAAAGAAGTTTTGATTGTTGTATCATATATATTGTTTGTTGCATGGAGATTCGCATGTAAATTCTATAGACACCTTTCTTATTTTCAGGGTTTTGGTTGTTGTGATTGATTGAGAAGCGGAGTTCAGCTGGCACAACGCGGCTTCTTTGCCACGGCCGCGCTGCGGTGGCACGTGGGCCCTGTATTCTAACATTAAAAGTGCATTTTCTCGGTTATCCGTGGACGGATTTCGTTCACCAAAGTACCGTTTGATTTGAAATTAAAATTCTAATCTTTTTTGTATCTTGTACAAATTTTATAAAGTTAATGGTTTTTTTTGTTATTTTAATTAAAATATTTTTAACCGCCGCCATTTTGAAAATATAAAAGCAAACTAAACGATACTTTGTAAATATTTTTCTTTTTAACCAATAAATATGTGTGCAAAGTTAAGTTTCTGTATCTTAAATATTTCTTGATATATAACGTTTTTTGTAAAAAATACAAAATGGCGGCTAGCGGCTAAACTAAGGATTTTTCGACAAATAGTTATAGGTGATTTTTTGTTTATTTCGATGAGCACTATAAAGTTTGTCCCCAACTTTAATGAACACCTGTATATATATAGGTTTTGTTTTGTGTTTTGGTTTTTCATTTAGGTTGCTTGCTATTCCAAGCACTTCCCCAACAAGAATATTCCAGAATCATAAACTATATTAAAGTAAAGGTAAATAAAGAAAAAAACACAAAAAGAAGAATGCCAAAAAAGGAAACTAGAAAACTTAATACTTCACATACCTCAAGAACAGACTAACACGCCCCATGAATTCTACCCAAAAATTATTAACAACAAACATCCCTTTATATGAACAAAAAACAAAATCATTAGAACGCAATCCCAAATTCAAACATAATTCTAACATACATAATAAACTAAACATTGTAAATACCCTTATAAATGCAGAAATCGCCCTACAACATGATGAGTCAGATGATAAAGAGAAAATAAGATATGGAATCACCGAAATAATTGAGAAAGAAACAAAGAAACCAAAAACTTGAAGCACCAGCAATTTCATAAAACAGAAACAAAGGTTATAAAACAAATAAAGAAAAAGCTTTCAGAAAACAATGCTCAAATTATACCTGCAGATAAATAAAATTCAACAGTTATAATCCAAGGCGAAACCTTACATACCTAAATATAAGACTTCCTCCAAAAAAACAAAGTATCCATAATCAATGAGCACACCAAAGAATTTAACAAAGATAACAAACTCTTTCTTGAAAATAACTCTCATCCACTCAAAGAAAACAACTACACTATAGCGACCCAGCTCCCTTAATATTCAAACCACTTATTAAAACACACAAAGAGAACAACCAAATAAGACCAGTTATCAACACAATACCATCACCATCCTACAAAATTACCAAATATATAAATGCAATAACAAAAAACAATATCCCCACCACATCACCCAATTCATGCAAAAACACAGAAAACTTTAAAGAAAGCATCAAGGAAATCGTAGTAGAAGACCATAATATAATAATAGATAATAACAATAGACATAGACAACATGTATGCAAATATTCCCAGAAAAGAAGCCTCCAAAACATTCACCAAGGGGAGCGCGCTGGTCTAGGGGTTAGAGCGCGGGGCTTTGGTGCCCAAGGTCCCGGGTTCAAATCCCGCCAATCACCAATGGCTTTTCGCTATGTGATAATGCCGCAACCCACACAGGGGTGCGCAAAAAGCCGCTACGGCTGAAGTGCCTTGGGAGAAATCCGCCCCTTTCAGTAAAAAAAAAAAAAAAAAAAACATTCACCAAACAAAACTAAACGAATCAAACAAATTCATAGAAGAAGAAATCAACGATATAAGTTAGTAAAAATAACCACCATAATAACCAAGCAAAGCTACTTTGAATACAGAAACAAAATATACAATGACCCTCAAGGACTACCAATGGGTGGCCCTCTTATCAGCAACATTAGCAGAACTATTTATGCAACATTACAAAACAAAACACATCCTCTCTAAAAACAGCCCATATTTAAACAAAATAAAATTATACATGAGTTATATTTAATGACACATTTGTAATTCTGAACTCAGACCACAGACAAGCCACCTCCATCCTAAATTACTTAAATAGACAACATGAACAGATTAAATTCAAAATGGAAATTGAAACTAATAAATCAATCAACTTTTTAGACACCACAATAACAACAACCAAAAACAAAACAGTAAATATTGGCATTTACAGAAAACCAACACAAACTGACCTTATCATCCCTGCACTCAAACCACCCATTTAACTACATTGGGCTCAACAACTCTTTCTCTAATACCAAACCTAAATATAATACCATAAACTATACAGACAAAACCTCAGAAAATTTTGGGGAAAATATTTAAAAAAGCCAGATATATCTTGGCATAAAGAGCTAAAACCAACACAATACCCAAATAAAAAAAATCAATCACAAAAATCAAAACCTAAACCAAACCAAAACCAGGTATTCAAAGCCCTGGATGCTGTTTGTAATCATTGAGATTAACATACCACTTAAATTTTTTTAAATTTTTTATTTGGTGTTTCTGCAATAATAAACAGTGTTTTTTTATTACTTATTTACAAATTTTTTGACATATTTTATAGTTTGGACTTATTGAAAAACAACAATATGGATCAAATTTACATTCAAGGATAGGTATTACCGAGGTAATAGCAACAATATGTTGTAATAATACAACATATTATACAATATGTTGTATTATAATAATGTTGTAATAATACAACATGACTACACAAAAAATAAATTTACCCCGAGTTTGTTGCAGAAACCCTACAACTGCAGCTCACTTGAGGTGTTTCTACATCAAACAAATAATTCAAAGACCAGTTTGAAACCAAAGAGATTGTCTTAGTTGGGGGGTGTCTGCATCAAACGATGTATTTCAAGTTGTAAATAAATAATATGTTAAAAAGTCAAAATCGAAAAAAAATATAAAAAAATGTTGGTTATGGGGTTTCTGCAATAAACGATTCATTTAGATCTATGGGCAATTAAAGGTAAATACATTTCACTACATACTGAAACAGTTTTTTACTAAACTTATAAAATACATTTATAACCACTACGTATATTATACCATAGATTTTAATTGTGTATTTATATAGCCTACTCTTAGCTTTTACTGTAATATTATAATACCTACTTCCAGTGTTTCTCACAGCAGCAATCCTGCATACTCCTTTCCATGTTAATGTTACGGAGAATAAGCAAATACTCTAATTTATCAACAGGTGATTGATTGATCAATCTTGTCATATACTTGTATTATTATTGCCATATTATTGAGGTGAAAATTTGCTGAGTGCGCAGGTCTGCTGCTACAGGGGTATTTTTAAGATACAGGAGCAATCCTGATACTTGTTACTGTCTTTTAGCGAATTTCCCATAGCGAAGAAGCTATTACCGTAGGTCTCATGGCAAGACTTAAGCCCGAGACCATGTTATTTTTTTGTCTTTAGGTGCCCAGAGGCCAAAAACAATAGTCGTTAAAATTTAATATATATATATATATGTGTGTGTGTGTGTGTGTCTGTGAACACGATAACTCTCGTAAAAATTGTCTGATCGAGACCAAATTTGGAAGAGACGCCTACATTTGCTTGGAAGAGTTCGTAAATTAGACATATCGGTCAATCGGAACAGATAGTTTGGGGGGTTTTGTACTCAAATATTGGGTTTTTGCGTTTTTCATATGTAATTTAACATCATAATTAGAATCAGCTTAAAAAACTTAACAATTTAGTATCTTAAAGTTTTTCTCTATCTCCAAGGGTTACCGAGAACAGATATTAAAAAATCTAAACATAGTACTTTGTATTTTGGGGCTGCAATGTTATTCTTATGGAGGATAAAGAAATACCCCCGTAGCAGCAGACCTGCACACTCAGGGAATTTCTACCTCAGTAATATGGCAATAATAATACAAGTATATGACAAGATTGATCAATTAATCAACCTGTTGATAAAAGAATATTTGCCTCTTCTCCGTAACATTAACATGGGAAAGAGTGTGCAGATTTGCTGCTTTTAGAAACACTGAAAGTAGGCATTTTTACCATAAATTAAACCATTTTAATTTTAGCATTTTTCAACTTATTTTCAACTTTTATATATTCAATATATATATATATAATATATTTTACCTTTTTTTATTTATTTAATTTTTTTTATTTTATTTTTTTATATATTTTATATATTTAATTACATACACTATGGCTGTGCTTCGATAAGTATTATTATAATAAGTATAAAAATAAGTATAAATAATATTAGGAAATCATTTCACATTATAAAAATAATTTATTTCCATTGACAAATACATTTTGTACACACACGACATTTTGTAAGGCACCTAAAAAACAGTTAAAATAAAAGAAAAAAGATTACAATAAAAAACTAATATCTGTAAAAAAGTTGTTTGTAAAAAGTAAGATAAAAATATCTGAAAATGTCAGTAAAACTACCTGGGATATCATGGGTGGGTTTCACAAAACCGAGTTTTCACTACGCCGAGTAAGGCTAAAAATCTAATAAATATCGAAATTTCACTACGCCGAGGTTTCATAAAACCGAGTACGTTATAAAATTCAACTGTTTCACTAACCCGAGTTTCACAAAACCGAGTAAAGGGCTGGGTACCGTCCGCTCTAGAAGTGAGTTCGCACCAAGAGCACCTCGGCCGGCAGGCCAACAACGCGCAGTATCATGAGCTTTGAAGGCATTCACTGCCTGAAATCTGTGTAAATGACATTATTGATCTAATAACTTAAACTACTTTATACTGTTTTAATATATTATACAGAAATAAAATTGTCCATGGATGAATGTTAAAAAGAAAATTATAGAAAATAGTAAACGAAAATAATTGTGTGCTCCAAAGCAGAGAGAATTTAATTGTTTATAAGAACAATTTTTTTATTTAGAACAATTCAGTTTTTTCTTGCCTGTAAAAAATAGAACTTATCACAATAACAAGCTATAAGTTATTGATAAAAGAAAATTTTCTGGAGATTATTATTCTCTGGAGATGATTGTATGCTCCAAAGCAGAGAGAATTTGATTGTTAATTTGAACGACTTTTTTATTCAGAACAGTTCAATTTTTCCTTTCCTGTATAAAATATAGCTTATCACAAAAAAGCTATAGGATGAAGTAAAACTCACGTCTTCCAACACTACGTATTACAAGCATAATTGTATGCTTGTAATATTTTTAAATTATCTTAACTAGTGCCACTAAAGTCCTAAACGAATAGGCATTGAGAAATACTGGTTTGAGAAATTTTAATAGGTTAAGATGAGGAGTTCATTGTAAAATTATTTTGAAAACTTTGTCTGAAATATATACAATTCTTTACATAAAAATGTATTTGATTAGGCTATTTATGTTCACTATAGGAAAATAGCACAAAGTTGCGATGGGTATGACTAGTCCTGTTGTGTATTGGAAATTACAACTTTAACTAGGTTGATGAATGACACCGGACGCTCATAAAGGACAATACAAGGATTACTAGATATGTCAAATTGTCTTTTCAGAAGGGACAGTTCAAAACTGTGAGACTTAAAGCTGTAAACCGCCGACACCGGATGCCCATAGAACAAAAAATGGGATTATTGGAAAGGTATATCGGCCTTTCGAGAAGGGTCAGTTCTGAATGCTTATGTTTGGTCGTCGTCGTCGTCTTCTTAAATATATATATATATATATATATATATATATAATATATTACAATTTATTATCTTATTTAAGGCAAGGAGGGCTACTATTATAATTGTTACTAAGTTCATAAAAATTTGAAACGTAGTACCCTGAATTTTAATCAATGTTTTAAAAAAGGGTACTGCGTTTCAAATGTTTATGAACTTGGTAACAATTGAAATATATTAATATATTTTAGCTATACAAAACGGCGAATAGCACTTGAAACACTAGAAACAACATAGGATTTGTATTTAATACATTTTTGGGATCTTATGGTTTTAAAGAATCATAAAGCTCTAAAAATTATTTTAATTTGCAACATTTTATTAACTAAATGTATTAACTATTATTAACTTATTTTAATTAACTAAAATATAAACTATAAAATATTTATTATTAAATCTTCAATATAAATTATGTGTCACGCGTTATGTTCACTACACGACTGGACAGCGAGGGCCTGCAAAGCACGTAATACTGCACGCTACACAGGCTTCTACAGTCACTTCTAGAGCGGACGGTACCCAGCCCCTTACTCGGTTTTGTGAAACTCGGTTTAGTGAAACAGTTGAATTTTATAACGTACTCGGTTTTCTGAAACCTCGGCGTAGTGAAATTTCGATATTTATTAGTTACTCGGCGTAGTGAAAACTCGGGTTTGTGAAACGCTCCCGATATCATTATCCAGGAACGTAAAAAAGAAAAGGGTTAAAGAGGAGGTTAGATTGGTTTGGGAGGGTCATGAATATTTTGAACCTAAAAGTGTTTGTCAATTTTTCAATGAATATTTTATCAATGTAGTTGATGAGCAAGTTATATGTAACATGCCCCCATGCACCCCAGTACTTTCATTAAATGATTTTCGGGCAAGAAAATGTTGTCCAAACCCAATAACCAAAGCTGAATTAGAGAAGATCATTATGTCTTTCAAAAATAAATACTCAGTAGGGTTTGATGAAATCCCAATGCCAGTAATGAAGCATGCAAGAATGTATCTAATTAAGTCTTTAGTTTATGTAATTCTTCATTTATATCTGGAATTTTTTTGAACAGCGTGTTATTCTGTGTGTTTTTATGTCACTGTTTAATATTGTTTTGTTGATATTTGAGCGGTTTCAACCCCTCTTTCGGGAACATATATTGTATTAGCTAAATAATTGGATGCAATTTTTGTGGTTTAACATTATATTTCTGTAGTAACTTAATTCTCTATATTAAGTTACCAAAACCGAAAAAATATAAAAAACAAAATTAATATTATAATTAGTTGATTGTAGAAATTATACTAGTAAGATACAACAGTTGTGTTTCCTAATTTTTTTCACGTAGCTTGAAATGTTTAATTTGAGCTAACACCATTGTTATAGGATAAAAAATAAGTACCTGGTGACCGAGCTTTGCTCGTATAGAATAAGAAGACATGTATTATAAAAATTAAAACACATTTATTACTCAATGAAAACATTTATGTGGGTTAAATAAAACCGATTTAATACACTATTAATGCCACTATTAACTATTGCCACTATTAATGCACTATTAATCCACTGAACAAAAAGTAGTGCCCCTGACGGGGATGGAACTCACTGCCTCCATTTGACGAGGCCGATACACTACCGCTAGACCACGGTAATTTTGTATTTATTACAAACATATAATAAATATTTATGAAAAACCTATATTCACATATTGCTCCCCACCATCTTCAATCAACAACTGTCAAACGGTTATAAACAGATGTTTTGATTTGTATTGTTTACATTTGATTCTCCATAAGCGTAATGTTAAATTTTTAGATTTTAAACTTAATATTACAAGAAAACAAGAATTTTCCTGGACATTAGACCTATCTACAACTTATTTTCTACTCAGAAATTAGTTATTTCCAAAATTTAAAGAAAATCCTTAGTGCCGTTTTCGAGATCCGTGTGCAAATATATATATATATATATATACAAACCTTGCTCATATTATAGTATTGGATTTAGTATTTTGAGGCTTCGCTCAACTTGAAATTTTTAGTATTATTGGGTTCTGAGGTACAAAAATTGGTAAACATGGTATTGATTAGCTCCATTGAGGAGGATCAAAACTTATGGGAGGAAAGTGGAAATTGGCACTTATTATTTAGAATGGATAGAGCTTAGTTTATGTATATAGTTTGGTATGGTTTAGTTAATTGCTAATAATATACGAGATGATGCTTAGTTTCTAATACAAATAAATCAATATAAATTTGCTGAGTTGACTCATGTCAGCTGCGATAAGGTATTTTAGGATAAAATTACTGCATAGTATTAAGGTTTAAAAAAATAATAGTAAAATGTTACCTAATTGCCTTGTAATTAATTCTTCATTTATATCTGGAGTTTTTAGGAAGTGTGAGTTTTTGTCACTGCTTAATAATTCTTCATTTATATCTGGAGTTTTTAGGAAGTGTGAGTTTTTGTCACTGCTTAATATTTTTCTGTTGTTTATTTGAGCGGTTTCAATCCCTCTTTATGGAACATATATTGTATTAGCTAAATAATTGTTTACCTAATTTTACAAAACTTTCCTATATAATAAAATAATTAATATATAAGAACCTTTGTGAAAAATAGATATTCATATGCCAAAAGGTTTCTGACATTGTAATGTCCATAGTTGTATTAGTACATATTCATAGTAAAGTTTATAAACCGTGAGGGGTCGCGTCGCTGTATTTTCCACCGGGTCGTTTGTTTTTGTTCAGTATCTTTAGAATGTCAAAGCCCCGAGCTACCTAACTTTGTATACCTTCAAATAGACTTGTACACTGGTTCTTGACTATACTTCACCTCTTTCCTGCACGTCAGTATTTGACTGTGAACCGTTTACATTGTATAATAACCAAAGCTGAATTAGAGAAGATCATTATGTCTTTCAAAAATAAATACTCAGTAGGGTTTGATGAAATCCCAATGCCAGTAATGAAGCATGCAAGAATGTATCTAATTAAGTCTTTAGTTTATGTAATTCTTCATTTATATCTGGAATTTTTTTGAACAGCGTGTTATTCTGTGTGTTTTTATGTCACTGTTTAATATTATTTTGTTGATATTTGAGCGGTTTCAACCCCTCTTTCGGGAACATATATTGTATTAGCTAAATAATTGGATGCAATTTTTGTGGTTTAACATTATATTTCTGTAGTAACTTAATTCTCTATATTAAGTTACCAAAACCGAAAAAATATAAAAAACAAAATTAATATTATAATCAGTTGATTGTAGAAATTATACTAGTAAGATACAACAGTTGTGTTTCCTAATTTTTTTCACGTAGCTTGAAATGTTTAATTTGAGCTAACACCATTGTTATCGGATAAGAAATAAGTACCTGGTGACCGAGCTTTGCTCGTATAGAATAAGAAGACATGTATTATAAAAATTAAAACACATTTATTACTCAATGAAAACATTTATGTGGGTTAAATAAAACCGATTTAATACACTATTAATGCCACTATTAACTATTGCCACTATTAATGCACTATTAATCCACTGAACAAAAAGTAGTGCCCCTGACGGGGATGGAACTCACTACCTCCATTTTAGGCCGATACGCTACCGCTAGACCACGGTAATTTTGTATTTATTACAAACATATAATAAATATTTATGAAAAACCTATATTCACATATTGCTCCCCACCATCTTCAATCAACAACTGTCAAACGGTTATAAACAGATGTTTTGATTTGTATTGTTTACATTTGATTCTCCATAAGCGTAATGTTAAATTTTTAGATTTTAAACTTAATATTACAAGAAAACAAGAATTTTCCTGGACATTAGACCTATCTACAACTTATTTTCTACTCAGAAATTAGTTATTTCCAAAATTTAAAGAAAATACTTAGTGCCGTTTTCGAGATCCGTGTGCAAATAGGATTTAGTATTTTAAGGCATCGCTCAACTTGAAATTTTTAGTATTATTGGGTTCTGAGGTACAAAAATTGGTAAACATGGTATTGATTAGCTCCATTGAGGAGGATCAAAACTTATGGGAGGAAAGTGGAAATTGGCACTTATTATTTAGAATGGATAGAGCTTAGTTTATGTATATAGTTTGGTATGGTTTAGTTAATTGCTAATAATATACGAGATGATGCTTAGTTTCTAATACAAATAAATCAATATAAATTTGCTGAGTTGACTCATGTCAGCTGCGATAAGGTATTTTAGGATAAAATTACTGCATAGTATTAAGGTTTAAAAAAATAATAGTAAAATGTTACCTAATTGCCTTGTAATTAATTCTTCATTTATATCTGGAGTTTTTAGGAAGTGTGAGTTTTTGTCACTGCTTAATATTTTTCTGTTGTTTATTTGAGCGGTTTCAATCCTTCTTTATGGAACATATATTGTATTAGCTAAATAATTGTTTACCTAATTTTACAAAACTTTCCTATATAATAAAATAATTAATATATAAGTACCTTTGTGAAAAATAGATAGTCATATGCCAAAAGGTTTCTGACATTGTAATGTCCATAGTTGTATTAGTACATATTCATAGTAAAGTTTATAACCCGTGAGGGGTCGCGTCGCTGTATTTTCCACCGGGTCGTTTGTTTTTGTTCAGTATCTTTGGAATGTCAAAGCCGCGAGCTACCTAACTTCATATACCTTCAAATAGACTTGTACACTGGTTCTTGACTATACTTCACCTCTTTCCTGCACGTCAGTATTTGACTGTGAACCGTTTACATCGTATACCTGTGGATTCCACCATGCGCGACTCATGATGTTGGTGTCATTTTGTGTTTTTATCCAGCGATATGCAAGTGCTTTAATGAATTTTACATGCTGATATAGATCTCAGAGAGGAGTAAATACTTCACAATTCATTATATAGTTTTAGAAAAGAAAATAAACGTGAGGAAGCAAACCTATGAAATCTAGGAGCGATTAGATGAGAATGTTTTGTTGACGAACCTTCTGTCGCCTGTTGGCTGAAGTCTGGACTCAAACTTTTTCGTTGAAAAAGAATTGAAAGAGTAAGAAAACGTGAACACCTGTGACATGCAGAGAGCATGCAATTTTCATTGGCGTGAACTGTGCAGAAGACCAACCTCCCGCAAGTGAGGAGGACGACGACTAAAAGACTTTTGACTTGAGATTTTTTTGCTAAGATACATCATTTTTGTATTTACTTATTAATATTACTAATTATTGTTAATTTTTTATTTTCATTTACCTAAAAATGTGTATAAATAATAATCTTGACTATTCCAGTAAAAACTTATACGTTTCTCGATTTAGAGAAGGCAAGCTCATTTTATGGATAAATTTTTGCAAAAACCTATATAATATATTTACAACAAGAGATACTAAACCACTTACAATGCTATAACATTTGAAGGTGCAAAGTTTCTTCAATGAAAACACACGTTCATAACACTTTATGGCTTTTTTTCTAAACCGGTGAAATCCACCGTGCGCGACCCCCCATGTAACTTTTTTGACGCGATCCCCCACAGGTTATTATATATTACCATACAATTCATTGAACATGAAATATTGATTGTCAAACAAAATCATCTGGGTTTCATTGTTATATATTTAACTATTTATTTTTACTAAGTGCTATTATATTGTTTTTCTGTTTCTAATAAATAAATTCTAAAATATTTGCATAGTTAGTGTTTAAAAAACCCAACTATGAACCTACATAGCCATGCATACAACATGTCATATATAAGACATTTACATGTGTTTACATGTAAGAAAATAAAAATAAACAAAGGAAATAAATGTAAAATATGTTAAAAAATTTTAAAATTTAGGCCACATACTCATACATTATAGCTTTACAGCACTGTAGATGACAGTGTGTCTATGACAGGGTTTATGGACCAAAACAAAAACAAACCTTAACCCTAGAAATGGCAAAGTCGTAATTTACGACGCATTTACATATTCAATATGAATTGGCAGGTGGAGGCATCTGTCGTGAGTTTAGTGTACTTGTTCGACACAATCGCCTACGAGACCGTCTTGCCCTCTGGGGGCAAACAACCGAAACTGCTCTCGTAGTACACGAGCCTGCCACCGGGCAGGTCTATAACCAAGTAAGCGCTTTCTACTCCTAGGCACTGATTGTCCGAGCCAGCTAACGCGCTACGCTGACGAGCGTAACGTTCTAGCCATTCGGAAGTGCTAGGGTTCGAATCCCGACCATGAGCAATCCCAATTTGGCTTGCAAATGTGTGGTAAAGCGTAGTGGAGGGCCCACCTTAAATAAACGGTGACCGGCTTGGGTGGAAGTTGACGGCATTTGTAGGCTTAATTGGGATTGCAGTGGACACCTGTTTTGCTTTTGTGGCTAGTGGTTATAAGGGGGGGGGGCATGTTTTAAGCTTTTTTTGTTTAAACTTTGATATTTCAAGAAGATATTAGTAATTATTTTTATGTTACAGTTAAGAGTAAAAAGCTTGCCACTTCTAGGGTTAAGAATTCAAAGTTTAAATACTTTTTTCTTAACAATAAAGACTGCACTGACTCCTGGAAGACTGGTATGTCTATTTTTAGCGAATTTCCCATAGGGAAGAAGCTATTACCGTAGGTCTCATGGTGAGACTTAAGCCCGGGACCATGTTATTTTTCCTTCTTTAGGTGCCCAGAGACCAAAAACAATAGTCGTTTAAATTTTTATATATATATATATATCAATTTAAACGACTATAAAAATATACATATATGTATATTTATATATATATATATATATATATATATATATATATATACAAAACACAACCCAACAGGTTAATTAATAAAATGCAAACACACACAAAAAATATTATATTAGAAAAAATTATACAACTACACCCCAGGACTACATGAAAATCAGCTGCTGATAAAGATATCAAACATTTATTTACATTTAACAATAATTTTAATATAGGTTAAGTGAACTTATGAAAATGTCCTTAGGGTACGAAACATGTCGGTTTAATAAATTTCAATAAAAAAAAAAGGGTACTGTGTTTTTAAATGTTTTTTACATTAGTAACAAATATATATATATATATATATGTGTCTGTTAGCACGATAACTCTCGTAAAAATGGTCCGATCGAGACCAAATTTGGTAGAGACGTGTATTCCTACAAATGCTCGGACGAGTTCGTAAACCAGATATATCGGTCAATGGAAACGGGTAGTTTGGGGGGGTTTTGTACCCAAAAATGGGGTTTTTTGCGTTTTTCACAGGTAATTTTTAAAAATTTCTAATTGTATATTTCACCATTGGAATCAGCTTAAAAAACTACACAACAAAGTTTCTTAAGTTTTTTTCTATCTCCAACGGTTACCGAGATATTAAAAACCTAAACACAGTACGTTGTACTGTGGGGCTCCAATGTTAATCTTATGCAGGATAGGGAAAAATTAATATTTCTCATATTAATCAATATTTTTGGATAAAACTTGATATTTAGCTTCATGTGGTTGAGATCTATCCATTTATACTTAAAAATCATAGTTTATGTGTTTATCATGGCAGCAAACCTGCATACTCTTTTCCCATATTAATCGTATAGGGAATAGGCAAACTCCTTTCTTTATGGACAGATGTTGATGAAAGTTGGTATAAATGTTAAGATAAAAATTATTTATGGTAGAAATGACTACTTTCAGTGTTCCTCACTGCAGCTAACCTGCATACTCTTTCCCATGTTAATCTCTCTATGGAGAATAGGCAAATAAGTCTCATGTTTATGGACATATTTTTATAAAACTTGGCATATATTATTATTATCATATTATTGATTTGGAAATTCGCTGAGTATGCAGGTCTGCTGCGACGGGGGTATTATTTTGTTATGTAGTGTCATGAAGAGTTAAAATTTCCTGACTATCACTTTTACTTTCAAGCCAATCCAAATCAAATCAAATAAAAAATGTTTTATCCTGCAATCATACATTGATTCAAATACACATATAATGCATAGAAATAAATTCATATATATAATATATGTATTTGGAGACTGCTGCCTATACAGAGCAACATCAAGAGAAACCATGCAAACTATTATTAAGGTTACACTCCACCATTACACTCCACTTCAATAATATTCACCTTAAAACCCACCAGAGTGGGCCGGTGTCTTATGTATGTGAATGATAAAGAAAAAACACAAAGTATAGTAATAAAAGAAAGTGTTTTATGTTTAGTTTACTAATATTTACTATTTACTTATTACTATTTGAATCGAGTGAGACAAAATAAAACTGCTCTGAGAAAAATATGACCCCCATCGAATCTCCCCACCCCCATGGAGACAATCAGTCACATTCCTTCACTCACACAACACAAGCACCCTGTAAACACAAAATCTTTTACGCCATCAAGCAGGAAAGTCGATGTCTGTAAATTGAAGTCATCCAAAGTATTGGCTTGAAACATCAAGAGAAGCCAAGCCAACTATTATTAAGGTTACACTCCACTTCAGTAATATTCACCTTAAAACCCACTAGAGTGGGTCGGTGTCTTATGTATGTGAATATAAATCATATACAATTTTATGTAATAGCAGAGAGGAACGGATTATAAGGAGATGAGGCACCTTATGGGACTTAGTGAAGACGATAAAATCTCAGGGCAAGTGTTGCCATCTGTCGGATCTATCGGTGAACTAGGCCTCTGTGACGCCGTCAGGTGTGTCATTTGTCATTAGTGTCATTTGCGACACTAGCGCTATCTGAGGATGCAGTACCTACTACGTCAATTGGCGGTACGATGTACCGTCTTCATCCTTAACATAGGCGTGCACTATCTACTTTACTATCCGTTCATCTATGGTAATAGCTAGAGATGTGCATTTGTCATATAACTAAAAACAATAAAAGATAACCATGTGTTTTAGAACAGTTAGTACACTATGCTTGACACTATACACTTCTATTAACAGATCTCAACTAACCGGCATGGTATCTGTGAACAAAATCTACTATTATTAAGCTAAGAAGAATATTTACAAGTAGAAAAAAAAGCTCCTAAGACATCCCAAAAAAAATGAAATGGGACAATTGAATGACAATTTAATCACACCAGGAAGTATTCAAATCCAGGCTAAAAAGTGTGGAGGAACTAGACAAACCCCGTCACAAAAACTGAACAACTCTCCTGTAACACAGGCCTTCAGCCCAAGAACTGACCAGTCTATAAAGAGTGGGGGAATCAGACAAACCCCGTCACAAAAACTGAACACCTCTCCTGTAATACAGGCCTTCAGCCCAAGAACTGACCAGTCTTTAGAGAGTGGGGGAACCAGACTAACCCCGACACAAAAACTGAACAACTCTCCTGTGATACAGGCTCATGGCTCAAAATGTGACCCCTCACAACAGAGTGGGGATACTAGATTAGCACCATCAAAACAATTGAATACTATACTACCAACTACTAATTGAATACACGCCAGTCATCAATAGTCATAAGATAGTTGTGGAAGCACAAGTTCATTTTCAAGATGACTACTTGCCACCAAAACAAAAGAAAAATAACAGTGTATGTCCAGGAAAGTATTTTTTAGCCAAACGCCCACAGGAAAAACAGAATCAAACAAACATACAAAACCAGGATCTTTATAAACTGTCTTCATCCGGCAAACAGACTAATATAAAAATCACTGTGCTTCATCAAAATATACAAGGACTCAGGAATAAAATAAATAGACTAACCCACCTTCTTGAAGAACTGCAGCCAAAGGTGTTTATACTTACAGAACATAGACTTAAAGAGGAGATCTTAAAAACATTAACATTTTTGGCTACATACTAGCTGCCTACTTTAGTAGAACTAAACTTACTAAAGGAGGAGTAGCAATATATGTTGAAGAAAGCATAGCCCACATGACAGAGCCTATTCTTGTTAATGAATACTGTGAAGAATTAATCTGTGAAATAGCTGTGATTAAGATATCATTGAACAAAAAAGCGTTATACATAGCAGGAATTTATAGGCCTCCATCTGGTAATCTTGACCAAGCACTGGATCTTCTCTCAGAAACACTAGAACATACAAAAGCCGACAATCATGCTGCTCCTATTAGAGGACATAAAGGTTGACTGCTTAAAAAACGATGAAAAGAACAGACAACTTAAAAATATTTTGATCAGTCATAACATTTATAGGATGAACCTACCTCCAACCAGAATAACGCCAGATTCATCCGCATCAATTGACTGCATCTGCACAAACTTTCACTGCAAAGACATTGAAAGTAAGGTTTTCTACGTTATTTAGATTTTTATTGCGGACATTTTCTATCACGATTTTATGTAAAACAAAGTTTCACAACATTTCGGGATCTGGAATCTGATCCCGTCCTCAGGTGAACTAATATCTAAAACATAGCACAATTAACATATAATCCGGACCAAACCGGTATAAAACTGAAAACATAAAAGTTTAAAACAGTCAAAAAAACTTACAAACAAACCATTCACTAAACTGAAAACTACTACAGTCAGGAGTGGGCGTGTTCGGTGGGACACGCCCACTCCTTTCAGTTGTCTTTGAGTCTCCGTGACGAGTGGACGTGTTTGGTTTCTTTTGTGTGTAATGTTTAGTGAATGGTTTGTTTGTAAGTTTTTTTGACTGCTTTAAACTTTTATGTTTTCAGTTTTATACCGGTTTGGTCCGGATTATATGTTAATTGTGCTATGTTTTAGATATTAATTCACCTGAGGACGGGATCAGATTCCAGATCCCGAAACGTTGTGAAACTTGGTTTTACATAAAATCGTGATGGAAAATGTCCGCAATAAAAATCCAAATAATATCAATCCACCATCACCAATAATTAATTTCAAACAAAGAACCTTGACACTCTAAACACCTTACTTCTGGAAGAAAACTGGAATGAAGTACACAATGCCCTTACTGTAGAAGAATCCTATAATAAATTCATCACAAAAGTTACCATGGCTCTTGACCCGGCATCTCCTTAAAAGAAAACAAGAACAAAAAAGAAAGTGAAAATAAACATTTTGCAGACAATCAGGCAAGCCTCCTAAAGAAATATTACCTAGCTAAGGCGATGAGGGATTATGACATGAGACTAAGGAAATTAAGACAAGATGCATCAACAAATTACATCAACAGAGCAGATAATAAATCTAAAGCCTTCTGGAACATTATAAACAATGAACGTCAGCCCAAAATGAATGAACAGCAAGCTTTCACACTTGAAATTGACGGACAGCACGAAAACAAACAACTTAAAATTGCAAACCATTTAAATAATTTTTCACCAGTGTAGCCGAGAAAACACTAAAAAAAATCCTACACCCCCACAAATCTACAGCCAACACCAGACACAAGTCATGATATAAATAATTTTGAACAGACAACCCAAATGGAGATACTCAATATTATCAAAAACCTCAAAGCCACAGACAACATCTCTACAAAAATACTAAAGCATTGCAAAGAAACACTAACAATACCTCTCACAAGCATCATAAATAAGTTATTGAGTCAAGGTAATTTTCCCTCAGCCTTAAAACTTGCAAAAGTGTACCCAAAACACAAAAAAAGATTGTAAAACAATAGTCAGTAACTACAAACCAATATCAATACTGCCAAATTTTTCAAAAATCCTGGAAAAAGCTGTTTTTTGAAGGATTGTGGACTATTGTGAAAATTTCAGTCTGCTAACTGACAGACAACACGGCTTTATAAAGAAGAAATCAACCATGACAGCTCTGATTGACTAGGCAGACTACATAATTGACAGTCTCGATGAGGGAAAACTTACAACAAGCTTCTTTCTTGACCTAAGCAAAGCACTTGACTGCTTGAGCCATGAACTCATATTACACAAGTTAGACAAATTAGGCATTAAAGGCACAGCTAAGATGTAGTTCAAAAGCTATCTTGAAGACCGGAAACAAATAGTAGAAATCACACAAACAAAAAATGGAGTTACAGAAAGAACTAGATCAAAACCTATGCCTTTGAATTGGGGAGTACCACATTGATCTATATTAGGACCAATATTGTTTATACTCTTCACAAATGACATACCAGAATACCTGGGAAACTTTTATATGATATCGATGTATGCTGATGACATCACCTTGCTTTTAAGTGGAAACAATGATCTAGATGTAAAATATTTCACAGCACTGAACATGGCATACCAATATTGCCACTCTAACGAATTGGTGGAAAATCAAGGAAAAACAAGCCAACTAGCCAACTGGCTTGTGGGAGAAGATGTGAAGATATACCAACAATACCTCATGTAGAAAGAAATACCCAGGCCAAGTATCTAGGAGTCCAAGGAGATGAAGGTCTTACCTGGTCACAGCATATAGATAACCTCCTTCCTAAACTCAATTCATCACTTTATGTGATTAAGTGTAAAAATCCATTAGCAACCCTTCTACTGTACAAATAGCCTACCATTCTCTGTTTGAAACACATCTCAGGTACGGCCTCATTGTTTGGGAAGGAACTTCGGCAAAAGAGGGATGTAAGAGCCTTAGCTGAGCTAAATTTTAGAGAAAGTTGTAGAAAAGCTTTTAAGACTCTGAAGATTATAACATTAGTAAATCTCTATATAAAAGAAGTCATCCTGTATGCCAATGTAAAAACGTTTACACAAAATAGACAGTTCCATGGATACAACACTCGACATGATACAAGATACTGTCTCCCAGCTCACCATCTCACCCAATATGAAAAGAAAGAAACCCTTCTTCATGGGCATGAAGCTGCATAGCCTACTGCCAGAAGAACTGAGATGCCACACTGGGAAAAGAATGAAGACTGCTCTAACAAAATGCCTGATCAACAATCGATTCTGTACATTGACCACTCCATCCATGAACTCTCATGGAAAAAAGACAATAAACTTTTTTTAACTATCCAGCAGATGCCATTTCAATACTTGATGTATTTTGAAAATAAAGCATATTTGTATTAATAGGTACAAGTAAGGCCAGATTCGTTACTTTAAGCATTCAACATCAACATAACTTCATTGTTTCAAAATCCTTTCTTAAATTTCTTTCCCACCCATCTTACTAAAGGTTTAAAGATTTTGGGGGAGATACCCAAATCCACCACCCCAAAGATAATGACATTTTTTGAGTGGGAATTTCTAGGGTGTTGTACCCACACTTGACAAGTTTCATGGAAATGGTTGAGAAATCAAGAGAAAATTTATTTTTTTCTATTCATCACCGTAAGCATAACATATAGGGCCCTAGGAATGAGTTGCATGTCCACTGCTACAGAGGGGTATTTGATACTTGATTTCAACCAAATTTAATTTAAGGATTAAAAAAAAACTTGAATATATATACGAACAACACAGTTTGAATTTTTAGATGTTTATTGGTAGCAGTACAGATAGATACTTATCAGTTCAGCCTAACTCATCACATTTAGCTTGTTCCTTGTCTTGTTTCTGAGGCATAGGAGCGTCTAACAAGACGGTGACAGGACCATCGTTGTTGATGCTAACAACACATGTTACGCCAAATCTACCCTCTGTGAAACAACAGTTCCATCATTAGTATACAATACTGCAAAGGTTTAACAAGATAATTTTCTGGAATAATAAATTACGTAACATCTAATTAAACAAAGAAGCAATGAATTACTGGTATTTCAGAATCAGAATCTGTTTTACTGTCATTTCATACACAGAACTGGACAGAGTCATTATTTATGTACAAATAAAGAATCAATTAACTATAATAAATACATAAAAACATAATAAATACATTCAGTAGAACATAATTAATTGTAAGCTGCACTAAATTAAATTACATAATTAATTAAATATTCTAATCATAACTTCTACGAAAAGAAATACAGTGGAACGTGGATAATTTGAACTTCTGTATTTCGAAAACTTCTTTAATTCGAAGTTTTGACTTGGTCCCTAGAATTTTATATAAAAACAATGTTAAAATATCCTGGTTAATTCGAATAATTTTTTGGATAGTTCGAATTTTTTGCAGCGTAAATCTATAAAGAGAACAAGTCATTGTGTACGATTTTCCAGGAAACGACATTCGGGCTTCCTGTCCTTAGACTATTTTTAGTTAGATCATCGCGCCCATCCAGATTCGACCCTTGCGGGATTCGATCCGGCGACCTTCAGTTTTGAAGGCGGGTATTATAACCACTACACCACCCAGCCAGTTTCAAAACCCCCCCCCAAACTACCCGTTCCCATTGACCGATATGTCTACAAGGTACATATCGGTACCTTGGCAGACAATACAAACAATCATGGCAGGTAATGATTTTTTAAATCTTTTTAACAACTATAAAGTACTCGGTTGTCATTCTTTGTTAAAAGATAAAACAATGCTCATCAGCGCTGCACATTGTTTCTCTATTAAAACTGCCAGATGTGTTCTGATTGTCAACGTGAACATACAATGTATGTTGTGTGTGTATTATGTATATAGTTTTGCGCATATGTGATTGTTTTGACCTGAAAAACATGTTTTAATTGCTCCTTGGGATATCTGGCCTCTTCTATTCATGTACTCAAACATGCATAACCCACTTGCAGATCCATCATTTCATAAACCTGGACGAATTGACGTGGTTCTAGGTGCGGCCTTATATATTTGAGTACTCATGAACAACATTCTCTTGGCCAACAGATGCCTTACCTCATTGGAACCCACTTTGGCTACGTGGTTATAGGTTTTGCTCCAGTGAAACATGACTTAAGTTTGTTTTCATCAACAACAAACCATCAATACCAACAACATATTCGGCGTCGGTGGAGTAAAGATTATCTTCACACTTTACACCAACGAGCGAAATGGCATGTTCATCAAGATAACCTCGAAGTTGGAGATTTGGTTCGGAAATCCTGGTGCAGATGGGAGTCTTCAGAGTTGTCCAAATCAAAACTGCCCCAGGAAAAATCACTCTATCAGTAGTCAAGTTGTTTCCCTTACCTGTTGATTGAAGCTCTGCGGCTTCAAGGAGGGCTGTGTATGTTTGGTATTTTTAATGACCTATCTATAATTATAATCACATGGTTTATTAACACATGTTTGTCAAATTAATTATTTTTTTGTTTACATTATATTATTTAATTTAAAATAAATACACTTTTTCTGTTTATGTCAATTGGTTCAGTTTATTTTTCGGTCCTTGAATTAATATAATAACCCCACACATCAGGGTTCTACTGCATTTTGAGCTTTAACATTTTCAATTATGATATGAAAATGGATAGCATGACTTAATTTCATGCAATATTTCTCTACTAAATTATTTATACTAGTAATTATGTTATGTGTCTATACTTTTATGAAGAGTTGAATTACAAAAAAGAATAATTATGAATAATAGAATCAAAAAGAATGCCAAAAGTTGATGATTTAAAAGAATTTGATTCCTTACCTCTGACTTTGTCTGGAAGGTACTGCTGACGCATTGTGTCAAGGAACTGTTGGTAAAGCGGCCGGGACTGTGAGGGAGACATGGCATTGTGAAAGTCAATTCTATTGCCCTTTAATGTACTATATAATGTAATCTGACTCAGACACAAAACTTCAAGTCCTTCATCGACAACACTAGATGCCCATCTACGCTCATCACTGCCAAAGAGACGTAGGTTCAATACCTTCTTTACTCTGCAACAAAATATCTCTCAATATTTAGTTTCATTCAATCGTTCCATAAAATGTAAACTAACTAAATCATAGACAGATTTTTCTGTATGCATCAGGTTTTCTGAGTGGTTGTACAAGCATAGGATGTGATTGGCCTCCAACAAACCATGTGATGACACACAAAAATAAAAATCAAATTATCTTTAAGTAAACTTAAATTATAAACAAGTTCCTTCATGGTTACGGTAGAATGTCAGGAATAGGTATTTTGTTGTGCGTCTTGAACAAAAAAAGATCTCCCTGTCTTATTTCATTTCAATCCAAAATTTTACTGACCTGTTTTGTAAAAAAAATTTGGTTGCATAGAAATCTGTTTTTATAAATCTTATACAATTATTCTTACCTTAAACTAAATATCTTTGATATGATATATTTTTAATCCTTGAGACATACTGTTAGCAAATCATCTGTAAAGGGCCTATTATTGACTTATAATTCAAATTTTTATTACAGTAACTCCTCCTTTCAACCACTCTCTCTTCAATGGCTTAGGCCTTAAGGGGCCCCGGGGCAAAACCTTGAGATGGTTCCCTTTTATACAAAATATCAAAAGTACGAATTGAAATAACATTTCACAAAAAAAAACACATGATCAAGGTAACTTGAAAAAATATCTAAGAAAAGTTTATAACAACTTATTTTTATTGTTATAAAATATGAAATTTAGAAACAAGTACAGTAAAGTTCGGTTTATCTGAATCCAACACATCTGTGATTCTGGATCGGGTTTTGAACAAATCACATAAATAACAGTTAAGATTTGAATTTTATTTCAAGCTTCTTAAAAATTTCAGATACAACCGCAATAATTTCAGATCTAGCTAGACCCGGCAAGTACTAACAAATGAACGCACACTCAGTATATTGGGGTTGTTTTCAACCGGAGTGCTACAAGCCCTTAGCGCTTGCGGGAATGGTCAGCGTTTGGCATTTCAATACCGAACTGTCAAAGCATAGCTGTTTGATTTTGAGGCTAGATGTATAAAGCACCTAGTGCATGCACGAGCAGTCACTGACATTTCAATGCTAAACTGTCAAAGTGTAGGTGTTTGAGGTTAGATGTTGTTTGTTTCAGAATTATCCATACGAATTATTTTTTTTTAAGTGCATAGTTAATCCGTGGTCATGAGTTGTTGTAAAAGTAAGAAGGTTGTTTTAACCTCAGATGAGCATTTTATTTCCTACATAAATCTAATAATAGTTACTTTTAACTTTTAATAAAATTTTAAAAAATTATCATGCTAAACACTTGCGATACTTTGTGGCTATTTTTTAAAAGATTTTATTTGCAGTATGCATCACTAATATTGCAGGCGCTATTCACAATTGTTGTCTATGCGAAGTAGATGTCTCTAATGATATATTTTCAGTATAGTTTTAGATAATCCGGATTTTTTGATATCCAGATCAGGATTCCGCCAATATTAATCTGCATAAACCGTACTTTGTTTGCTGTACTGTACAACTAACATATAATCCAACCTAGTTTAGAAAATTCTTGTTCCTACTCTTTGCATTTGCAAATATGCCAATAATAAGTGAGAAATTCAGTTTCTTTACGTTTTGTTTTTGATTGATAACTGGCTACGGTTCTTTTCTAATAAATTTACATACAGTTAAGAATAGCTACATCTATGTTGTTTTAATGGAATATACCGTGTAAATGAGGCTTAGGGCCTATTAGTAACTTGGATTTTCAATTGATTAAAAGTGGGATATTTTCTACCACAAAAGTTTTCTTATTGGTGGTTACAAAAATTATTCTTTGGTGAGCCCCTCGGGGCCCTCAAAAGCTCCTATTGCTGGGCTATTGCCTCCGTTGCCTCATTGTAGCTACCACTGCTCCCTCTCCCAATAATGTTTCTACACATTAATGTCTCTTCTTTTGATCAGGGTACTTTACTTTGGAAATTCTCTCAATATTTTCAAATATCACTTTGATAGGGATCCCTGCGATTGCGATAGTGTTCAAACGAAGTAGGGCATTTATGCCCTATATTTGGCCTTATGCTGCCATTTATTTATGAAAATACTGCCCAAAATATATTTCTATATTTATAATATCAATAACTAGCCTATTAACTCTGCAGAGTTCTGTCTGGGGGCATTTCCCGCCTCAATCTCCCTCAACTGTTGAAAGAACCAAATCTAAGGTTCATCTGTTGAGGTTTTGTTGAAGCCCTCCTTCGATCGAAGTCTTTTGCGTTTGCTATCCTCCCCTTGGATATATTCTTTTTAATAATGCAAACTCTTTTGATGGTTATGGATTCAGTTTTTCTTCATTTGTAATATTTTAAAAGAGTTTATATATGTAAAAAAAGTATGTAAAAAAAGTATATGTAAAAAAGTAATAAAAAAGGATGTCAAAAGATAAGTGTACTTACAAAAAATCTATCTCCTTTTCAGTATCGTCTTTGGATATTCCAACCAGAATACACAGACCTCTTCCAATTGAAGAAATGACTTCTTCACCAACTAAAACATATTAAAAGGAAAATAAACGATAATGAAACCTATACTACTCGAGGTTAATGTAAAACATCACATTATTGATTGTCACTCAACAATTGCAAAAGAAAATGCTATTGATAGAAAAAAATCAGTGATGATACAAAGTAAGAAAATGTAGCATAATTTAAGCTTAAAATGATTGAATTATCAATTATTTTATTTAAAACGCTATGTAGTACATAGACGTAGCTAATACTAACACTAAGCTGTAATTTCTGTGATTTAAAACAGAAATCTCAAAACAGTTGTTTTGTATTGAACTTTAAAACTGATGTTTGATATAGTTTATATTTAGATATGTATAGATTATATCAGCTCACTCCCACAAGACTTAAAGAACATGTCAGGAAACAGTTTGAAGAAACACCTCAGAGACTGGCTAGTTGAATGACCAGGAAGTTACTCTATCAAGGAATTTTTTGAAATATGTTGAAACAAGTAAAGCAAGATTAATTAATTTATCTATAATGCCACCATTGTATTTCTTAATGAAAGTACAAATAAAGAGAATATTCTATTGTCTTTATATACAGTTATTATATATAGATAATAATATTATGTTTTACTAGCTGACCCGGCGAACTTCGTAATGCCCTACAGTAAATATGTGATAACTAAAAAATTGGCCATGTTCTGAAGTCAAATAGCATTATGGCATTGTTGTGAAAGATTTAGATATTCTGGGTTGCCGTTCTCAAGTTTTGAATGGTGTAACTAACATGACTTTAATATTTAGATAGATAATGAATATAGATCAATCAATTTACAATACTATGGCATTTATTAACACGTGCATTAGACACAAAATAAAAAAATAGGTACATAAACCCCCAAAACTGTGAAGTATCAATGAGGCAAGTAAAACTGTTCATTTTGTATTATTATTTACGTGATAGTTTTAAATTGACAATTGATACAGAAGGCATTTAATAGCAATTCATGTTGCTAATGGAAAGTAAACCAACAGCTGTAGCTTTAGAAAAAATGTTTTGGAAAATTCGTAATTTGTAATTGAAATTTTTCCATTCTTGTGTTGTGTATGGTAGTGTTCAGTCGTGTTGTACGTAATTCTCACTTAACCAATTCTAATTTGTGGTTGTTTCTTGTTCATGCAAGCCTAGTTATAATGGTGCCACAAAAAAAATCAAAAATTCTGTCCAAACTAAGCCTTGGTTTTCCAATAAGCAATTCAATAGATATGATACAATTGTCTTATGTAGAACACGTCTCGGACATGGCAGAGTTAATAAATACTTATACTCCAAGAAACAATACTTGCAATAAGAAACAATGCGTTCCTTTATGCTTCAACTGTAATCTAAATCAAGAAGAAACACTACAACATTTAATCTTTATATGTCCACACTACAACTACTTTAGAAGCAAATTACTCAATAAAACTTGCATAAAATTTAAACTAGATCTTGTCTCTGCTCTTAAAAGTAATGAAATAGAAACATAAAAAAGAAATAGCTTATTTCATTAAAGAAATTAAAAGACAAATCTAAAGAGAAAAACAAAAATGGGATCCCTAATAATCTTTGAAGCAACCACAAAATAGAGAACTGCAAGGCTGCATGGTCTTTTAATACCTTAGCCTAAAAGAAGAAAGAAAAAAAATGTAAACAAATTTACTCCCCTTAAGATTAACAGGGGGGCTTTGACCCTCTGTTGGGCAGAGCCCTTAGGGAGTTTCGAAAAATCCTTTCTTAGTAAGCATTTAGACCTTAAATAGAATCTGTGTACCAAATTTGAAGCTCCAAAGCCTTGTAGTATTTGAGAAGCTATGATAAGTCAGTCAGTGAAACAGATTTTACAACAACATTCGTTTATCAAACGTTAAATATTCGTTTTTCAACATTCAAAGAAATAAAGCCTTTAAAGAGGAAAATAGAACATAGCTTCTCCCCTAAGGAAAATCCGCTTAAACCTTAAAGGAGAGTCCAAAATTATTCAAACTGTGACCCATCCACAGTGACATACTGATAACAGTGCTTAATAAATTAATTGCAAGCTTTTACAAGAGATTCTGTGATCTTCGGAGAAGTTCTTCAATTGATCGTTTATAATAATCGGGTATAATCCTATTCCTTCAAATAACCCATGAAAAGGCGTCACACACAGTTAAATCTGGGGATTGGGTGACCAATCTAAAAAATCTATCAAACCAATCAATCTAAGAACTCCTACAGATACCACAGAATTTCTTTGTAAAAGCTTACAATTTATTTGTTAAGCTCTGTTATCAGTGTGTCGGTTGGATGGGTCAGGGTTTAAACCCCTGTTTACAGACCTGGAAATCCTTACAGTCTTCAGCCAGTATGTGCTGAATAGCCTGGAACGGTTGAAAGAGACTAAGAGCAGATTTGATAGCAGAAGCGCTCACCACAGCTACGCCACACGCAAAGCAAAAGATCTGGACATGCCTCGTGGCCGTCTCAGTCTCACAATGAAAAGCTACCTGCGCTCGGCTATCAGAATCTTCAACACCTTGCCAGATAGAATAAGAAATCTTGAGCCAGCAGCCTTCAAAGAAGAAATTCGCAGCTCCCTTCTGCTGAGGCCCCTTTACAGCCTCCAGGAGTTGGTAGAGTCTCCTCTTGTGCCAATATAATGTAGGACGCCGCCACAGCCAGGTGTTAGGTTTCTAGTTTTAAGTATATGTTTGTTGTTGAATGTTTTTATTTAATGACGCTATCTATCCGGGAATCCCTGGTCAAAGAAACAGGATTCAAGTATCAAGTATCAAGTAAGTAAGTAAACAATTTTAGACTCTAATTTTGGATTTTTAACTGCGCTATGCTCTATTTTCCTGATTAAAAATCTTTATTTCTTGTGTCTTTATTTAATGTGACATTAAAAATATTTAACAAAGGCTAAAACATAATTTTTAATATTTTAAAATTAACATTTTCAATATGCCACAATTTTGTTCCTACAAGGGTTAGGGAACTGAAATTTTACCAGAGTGTTTTTAAAACGTACTTTATAAGTTGTGTAAAGTTTCAAGATGGTGGTTGCATAAATGGCTAAGTGATGAAAAAACAAACGTTTAAACCTCTTCATAGGACAGAACAGAGCCATTCCTCTTTTGACATGGCTTTGAGGAGAGGGTATTGGCAATCTGTCGGACCAAAGTTTTGAACGGAAATTATGTCATATTATAAGGAAAGCTGTTTAGAGTAACTGAAAACATTCCCACAACATTAGACAAATACATGATCTAAGCTATTTCCTAATCTAAGCTATTAGAAATAATTATATTTTTCAATTCATCTTGGCATCTTTCAGTTCTAACAATTTGCTGAAATATTTGATATTTTTTGTTCCGCTCAATGGAAGGGAGGAAATTTTCTGTGCCCCTTAAATTGCCTCTAACAAGGGCTGGGTTTGGGGGTTTTGAAATTTTTTATGCAAAATGGTCAGTTACCGTACATACAAGGACTGGGGATAAAAATTACAAACTACCCATAAAAAATGCAGACTATGGTAACCCAAACACTTTGTATGTGCCTTTATTTAATGTAATCAACTCATTGTATTATTGTTTTTTCAATACAGCTGTTTTGGGTTTGTCCTGTAGCTGTAGTGTATTTTCTGGAAATAAAAAAACAAATGTATGATGAAACTTTGTTGTTTTTATAGCTCAGCATCACAAGTATTCTTAAAGAGCACTCACTACACATGGTCAGTTAAATGTGTCAATCGATGTGTTCAAATTTAACTGTCAGTTCTACTTGAATGTAAATTGCCTACACACGCTCACACATATGTGTCAGTTTGGCTCAACATTTCGGTCTGTCGAGTTTAAATCCCTCATATTTATACCTATTGTTCTATGTATTTAGACCTACGTTAAGTAGTCTATGCGTTATTTTTGGGGGATTATTTTCATTTACGTTTATTACATTATTATTTGGTCATGTAAGGACCACTTTGTGTTCGTTGAATGACATCTTTAATACCTGCCATTTCTCACTCAGTCATCCTTTTAAAGTCAGGTTTGCGGCATAATACTCTGCTAAAAAGATGTTAAATTTGAAATTAATATCATATAAACCTAAGCATATATTAAATAATATTAAGCCGTTCTAAGACTTTACACCACCCCAAAAAATTATATAACTATTATATATTTTATAGCCTATAGGGTGTTAACTAAAAACCCTTCAGAACTTTGAGATATGTTTTATCACTTCAAAACTAAAGAAATAGTTCTGAATAACTTTAAGACTATTTATGGTATCAACATCAAACTTGGTACCAAGTTTACACTTTTTATTTATACTAGGCTACTTCAACATGATGGCCATATTTATTTTTAAAAGCTTGATATCTAAAACACTGTAAATTTTACAAAAGATTTATGAAACAAAATGCTGTGAAATTTAATTTACTAAAAGACCATTAAGCCTATAAGGGTTATTAAACCTTCTTGGATGGGCGAATTCGTGACATAGGATGGGAAAAATTAAAGGAAAGCCATAACTATTAATTTCCATTATTTGTGTTATACTGGTATGCATTAGATTAACAAAATGGAACACTTCAGACAGTCAAAATAATTTTTTACTAGGGACCTATTACTTACCTTACTATGGGAAGCGGATATATCCCCCAACACCAAAAACCATAAGCGAATAAATCTGCCACCAGTTCTTCATAGCCAAAGACTTTAGTGGATATATCCGTCACCCGTCCAGGAAGGGTTGTTAAGATCGACCTACAATTCATGGAGTTATTGCAATTTTTCTGAGAAAATTCATTCAATTCCCTTTAACTGACAGTAAAAAGTAATGTATTTTCTTTAGTTAGAAAAATTGCAATAGCTCAGTTGATTTTAGTCATCCGATTTTGATAATCATCCTTAGCCTATATGGTCTTTTAGCAAATTTAATTTTGCCCCTTTTTTCCGAGTAAAGTTTATGTAAAATGTACAATTTTTAAGTTAATAGGGCCCTAAGCTTTTAAAAATATAAAATGGCTGCCATTTCAAAGCAGAACATAGTAGAAACTTAATATCTGGTATAAAATTGTCTTAAATATTGGTAAGAAAATGTGTAAAAAGTATGAAATTATTGATAACTTAAGTCTTAAAGTTATAAAGAACTTTGTAAAAACCATACAGACACACAACTTTTTGGTGTAAATTTTTGATGCTATACTTTCAGTGTTCCTCACAGCAGCAAACCTACTCACTATTTCCCATTTTAATCTTATGGAGAATAGGCAAATAATTCCCATGTTTATCGACAGATTTTGACCAAACTTGTCATATATTATAATTATTATTATTATTATTGATTTGGAAATTCGCTGAGTACGCAGGTCTGCTGCGACGGGGGTATTTATTTATACTAGGCTACTTCAACATGATGGCCATATTTATTTTTAAAAGCTTGATATCTAAAACACTGTAAATTTTACAAAAGATTTATGAAACAAAATGCTGTGAAATTTAATTTACTAAAAGACCATTTATAGACCTATAAGGGTTATTAAACCTTCTTGGATGGGCGAATTCGTGTCATAGGATGGGAAAAATTAAAGGAAAGCAATAACTATTAATTTCCATTATTTGTGTTATACTGGTATGCATTAGATTAACAAAATGGAACACTTCAGACAGTCAAAATAATTTTTTACTAGGGACCTATTACTTACCTTACCATGGGAAGCGGATATATCCCCAACACCAAAAACCATAAGCGAATAAATCTGCCACCAGTTCTTCATAGCCAAAGACTTTGGTGGATATATCCGTCACCTGTCCAGGAAGGGTTGTTAAGATCGACCTACAATTCATGGAGTTATTGCAATTTTTCTGAGAAAATTCATTCAATTCCCTTTAACTGACAGTAAAAAGTAATGTATTTTCTTTAGTTAGAAAAATTGCAATAGCTCAGTTGATTTTAGTCATCCGATTTTGATAATCATCCTTAGCCTATATGGTCTTTTAGCAAATTTAATTTTGCCCCTTTTTTCCGAGTAAAGTTTATGTAAAATGTACAATTTTTAAGTTAATAGGGCCCTAAGCTTTTAAAAATATAAAATGGCTGCCATTTCAAAGCAGAACATAGTAGAAACTTAATATCTGGTATACAATTGTCTTAAATATTGGTAAGAAAATGTGTACAAAGTTTGAAATTATTGATAACTTAAATAGTCTTAAAATTATAAAGAACTTTGTAAAAACCATACAGACACGAAACTTTTTGGTGTAATAACCCATGCGGCAAACGGTTTTTAGTAAACATCCTATTTAATATGATAGCTTAAATGTATTAAGCTATCATACATAAAATAATAGGTATATAATTAAAGTCAATAATAATAATATATAATAAAGTCAATAAATTGCCACACAGGTGACACCATGATGACTGTCATGTGCAAAATTTTTATTACAGTATTAAAATGGTGTCTGAACGCATACGCAGATGACTAATGCGACTAATGTGAACTCATAAGGACAACCGTACACACACTCACTTCAAAATGCCATCATTTTGATGTGACATGCCGAAATGACAAAATTTTCCTTCCATCAGTTCAATTTTTTGGTATGAGCTCACTTCAATTTTGCATACACATGGACAATTTGTTGTGACCCTTGTGTGTAGGGCTCTTAAATCTATCAAACTTCAGTAAGATCAAAGGCCTATAGCTGCAGGGATATCTTTAAATAACAAAAATTAACACAAGACATATTTTTGTCTTTTCTGAAGATTCAGTACACACCCAAAATTGAACCGTGTACCATTTATTGGTACTGGTGGAGGCGACTGGGATGGTGGCGACATCCTGTACTCCAGTTACTTGGAGGTCACGAATTGTGGATAGCTGTGAGCGATGGTCGGTGGGTGTAGTGTTCTCTTGTATGGATTAACTATAGAATCCGCATAGAATATAGTCCGCACTATAGAATACTGCATTAATCCGCAAAGACCATCCTCATAATTAGACCAATTCGTAATTCAGAGGCCGTGGTTCGGATTCCACGTTAGTTTCCATCGGCTGTTGGGCTATTAATTAACAGTCCTGCCTAAAGCCCCGTTTCCATTACAACAAAACTCTCTGCGACATGTCGCGGCACAAGTTGCAGAATGGAAACGGTCTGGCACAAGTCGCGGCACAAGTGCCCGGGACAAAAATGTCGCAGCCGACTGCGCGACAAAACATGTGCCCGCGACTTGTGCCCGGAGAATGGAAACGGCCTGCGACTTGTGCCCGGGACTTGCGCATGCGCTGACCACTGTTTACATCCTCCTGACAGCAAAATCTAACCTCTCTGTCTCACAAAGACTGAGTATTTTTTCCCCCCCAACTTCTGTCTCAAGGAAATGGAAACAGTAAAACAAAACCGTGCGATATGTCCCCGCGACTTGTAGGAATGGAAACGTACCTTAAGGAATATGTCAGCTTTGGTTAGTAACAAGACTAAAAGATCGTGCCACAATCATCTTACACTCAATTCTCATTCATGCTTGGCTTAACCCTAAAACACAAAGACGTCATCTGAGAGACGACGTGCAAGGTGTCATTTCTACCCCTTACCCCTTTCCACTCCACTAAAATTCACAAAACTCCGTGTAGCTGTCGGTCTTGGCCTGTTATTCAAAGGGCCTGGTTGGTGTTCACTTGAATCCTTTGTTTAACGAGTTTTTTAAAGTTTTTTAAGTTCGCGTCGCCAGGTCGACTACGCCTTTGTAACAACGCACAGTTTGTGGTAGACTCGCAATGTGTGTAGATCATGGTGTCTTATTGCAGAGTATAGTATCCCTTCTTTTTTTTGTGCGTTATTGTGTTAGTTAAACATAATATTGTAAATATATGTTATACTTTAATATATATAGTATAAATATTTATTTGCATTTGACCAAATGTACATTAGCACTTCATGCAGTCGTAAAATAAGGAGATGGCTCCCATGCCATTTTATAACATGATAAACATTACTTAAAAACAATACATATGTATTATGTGTAGAAAATGTTCTCTGAGCAAATCGTAACCCCTAAAGTCAGCAAAAATTCCTCAGAGAAATGCACAGAGAGCTCCTGAAGCCAATGCTACAGGCAACAATGTTGTGACGAACTCTCGTCCGGAAATCTGTTGCATATATATTATGTAAGTGTGCCAAATGAAGCTCCATAACAAGTCCAACAAGGAAAGAAGGTGTGTGTCCTCTGACCTCCAAGATTACGGCGCATAGAAAAACATTTTTGTGGAGGCTGCGCAAATGTCATGTGTGGAGACACCAGGGGACAATCTGCTGCGAGTGCCAGAACAATTAAGATTTGGACATTAAACTCTTTTAAAACATTAATTCAATGTTCATTTTAAGTGTTTTTATAATTAATAAATTTTCCCCGACATTAAAAGTATTTTTTATTCATTTAAAAAAAAGCAGTCTGTGAGACTACGGCTTTGTAACAACACTTGGCTCAGAGAGCCTTTGTGTTCTAGGGTTAAAATACTTATCTCGTAGTATGGTCACCATTTCAATAATCTAATCTATAGTAACAATTAAATCATAATTATTCATATATCTGCCAACTATAAGACAGGAATGATATGTCATTCTGAATGATAGTTCGATATTTTTACAAAACAAAGTACATTATTATTTTAAATTTGTATGCCAAATATTGAATGGAGTTATTTAAGGTAGGCCTAAAACAGTAATCAGCAGCCACTTTACCTGACACACTGGCACTGGTAACTTTTTGCACTACCACTCGCATCGTATTATATGATAGGTAATACAATATAATTAAGATTATAAATTAATATACAAACATTGAGATAAAATTAAATACACGTATTTTTGGGATTACATTATCACCTCAACGCCTCAAAATGTTTGAGGTTATCTTTTTTACCAATGGCAGGCTTGGATTTTTCTTGAACCATAAATAATGTAGTCTGATACTTTTATTGCTTCAGAGCAAGCATACTTATACTTTACTTTATATTTTTAACTGAAATGGCGATCTACCCAGGTAGGTATTTTAAGCCAAGTATGAATGAGAAATGAATGTAAGATGATTGTGGCGCGATCTTGTAGTCATGTTATTGACTAAGGCTGACATTTTCCTTAGACAGGACTGTTAATTAATAGCCCAACAGCCGATGGCAACTAAGGGACCTACAGTTTAACGTGGAATCCGAACCACGGCCTCTGACTTACGAATTGGTCTAATTATGAATATGGTCTTTGTGGATTAACGCAGTATTCAATAGTGCGGACGTTAATACACACAAGAGAACACTACATCCACCGACCATCTCTTACAACTATCCACAATTCGTGACCTCCAAGTAGCTGGATTACAGGACGTCGCCACCGGCCCAGTCAAAAACGACGTCGCCACCCTTAACGAGAAGAAAAGTTACAGGAAAAAACTTAATTGTAACTACAGTTACGAAAATTCACTGAACCGGTTTTTTTTACTTGAAAAGTAAATTGATAAAGTAAATTATTGAGAAATACAGTGAGCAAAAGCAACAGAGTTGTCGTTCTTCATTGTATCTATAACATTTCCCATTTTTTCTACTGTAATATTTATGTCTAATTTGTAGTTTGTTTGCTTGTTTAGCTCTAGGTTACATTTATTTAAAGATGATATTTCGCATGTGGGATTAAGTTTTCCAAGGTGAAGCACATTGTTATTATTACCTTCCTTTTCTATCTGCCTTGAAATGGTATGGGAGCCTTTGAAGCTGCTGGGGGAGCAATGTCTGTCTCTGTATCGCTGTTGTCAAAGTGTGAATCTGTAACAACATTATCAGAACATTTGGGGCTCTACCGCTCTCTGTTGCGTCGTTGGCGGTACGACCTTGGCTGTGAGACCATAGCCTGGGTTTCCGTCACCTCATTTTTAAATATGTACTACAGGGTTGATGTAGTTTTTAATTATTTTATGTCTATTCTGATAACTTATTTTGAGGAATGCTGGGTGAAAATTAATGTAAAAACTAATCAAAGAGTGAAGAAAACTAAAAATCGGTGGTTCACATCTGAGCTTAGGGTCTTGAGAGATAATCTAATGTATCTTTATGATTGTTTCAAGCTTAGTAAAGGTTCAGTAGATGAGAAATTTCACAAAGATAACTATATAGCAGCTAAAAGACAATATAGGACAAGAGTTAAAGAGGAAAAACATAAAGCTCATGAAAAATACATTCTTGGGTCAAAAAATAAGTGTAAGGCTGCTTGGAACGTAATAAGGTCTGAAGCTAACATTGGAAAAAATCAGCAGGAGATAGCTATTGATTCAGGAGCCTTTAATAATTATTTTATTCATTCTATAAGTAAGCCTGAAACAATCAAGATACAATAATTAATGTTAACTCAGCAACACAATTTTTGAATAATTACATAGCTTCACTAAGTCTTGGAAATTCTTTTTTTAAATGGAAACCTATAGAATCAAAGCATGTTTTAAAGTGTGTCGCTAAATTAAGCTCATCTTGCAGTGAGGATGCGTATGGGTTTTCAAATAGGATTGTTAAGGAGATAATAGACATTATAGTAGAACCCCTGACATGTCTTTATAATTTAATATACTTCAGCAGAGTGTGTTCCCAGATATTCTTATAGTTGTTAAAGTAACTCCAGTTTTTAAAAAGGGAGATAAATTTTGTCCCTCGAACTATCGGCCTATATCACTGGTACCTATATTTAGCAAAATTTTTGAATGTTGCATCAAAGACTAATTATACAGTTATTTCTCTGGTAATGAACTCCTCTATCAAGAACAGTTTGGCTTTCTACCTGGTAAGAACACCATTAAGGCAGTTGAAGCAGTTGTTGAAATCATATTAAGTAATTTTGAGAATAAGAAAATAACATCTGCAACTTTAATTGATCTGTCAAAAGCATTTGATAGTATATCTCATGAACTGCTATTAAGAAAGCTTTACTGTTATGGGATTCAAGATAAAGAGTTAAGTTTGCTATCTTTTTTCTAATTGACAGGATACAAATGGTTACCCAGGGTTCTGATATCTCAAACTTTGAGACTATTCAAACTGGAGTGCCCCAGGGCTCAGTTCTTGGGCCTATTTTGTTTCTCATAGCTGTAATAGTATTGGCAAAACAAAAAATATATATTTCACCTTAAGTCACTGCCATCATATTGATGACTGTAATTCAGTTAAGTTATTAGGGATTTATCTGGACAGTAAGCTTTTATGGGATGCTCATACCAACCGTTTGTGTACAAAGTTGTCAAGAGTTACCTACTTATTGAGAAAACTGGGCTTATGTGTCAGTAGAGATATGCTGATTACTTCATACTATGCCTTTTTCCACTCACTGATTTCATATGTTATAATATTATGGGATAACAGTAGTGGAGTTCATAGAGTCTTGATATTGCGAAAAACGGTTTTAAGGTTATTGAAAAATATAGGACGCAGAGAAACTTGTCGACCAATTTTTATAGAGCTAAAAATAATGACAGTGATCTCTTTATATATATATATATAGTATTCTAGAAAATTTAGATAAGTATGAAATCAGACAGGACATTCATGATCACAATACTAGGTCTAAATAAATGTACATTAAATTTGTTACCTGTAAGATTGGAAAGGTATAAGAAAAGTCACTGTTACATGAAAATTAAAATGTTTAACAAATTGCCAATAAATGCCAGGACAGCAAGTGAGAATAGGTTTAAAACAGTTTTAAAAAACTGGCTTAAAATTAATCCATTTTACTCTGTTGCTGAATTTTTATCCTGTGATACCTAATCTCTTGTTTTTAACTAATCAAATTAATGTTACACTTATTTATTATCTTTGTTGTCAAGACCTATATGTTACTGTTACATTTAAGAATGTCAGTGTTATTTATTGTTAATATTAATTTATTGTTTACTTGTTAATTGTATATTGAAGCTTTACATTTGTGATTAATGATATAGCTCTAGTGATCTTGACCATGTCTATTGTACCTTTGTGTATTTATTGACAAAAAAAATCTTGAATCAGTCGCATCGGGTAGGGTCACCACTGCAGGTGCTGGAGTCAACATAGAATCTGAAGTCATTGTAAGTTTCACTGGGAAGTTCATCATTTTTTACTGAATTTCCCATAGGGAAGAAGCTATTACCTATATATATATATCTATCTGGGTCTATGACCAAACCCAGAGGGGAGTGGTAGAGCAGCTACGCCAGCTTACGGCAGACCAGTCTCGTGAATCGGGGTGCTAGGTAATTAGGTATTTTATTAATATTTTAAAATTTGCTGTTCTTGAAAATTTTTTTGTCACCTCTAAAATTATGCAACCGTGAGGGCTCTTCATCTACCCCTACTCCAAACACCAATCTTTCCGCAGACTGAAAGCAAGATCGTAGTTACTCACTTCCACCCGAGCCCGACCGCAAAATGGGCCTTTCGGGGAATTCTAGCATTGTACTTCATAAAGACGAGGTCGACACCTCCCAGTCACGGGGTGGAACAGTTTATTAAGGTGTTGCGAGTGAAAAAATCGACTATCTTAAAAAAACCATAATTTTAACATTTATTTGTTAATTGTATCATAAATATGCTTTGGCATAAGTTTACCAAGTTTCCAGTGAAAACTTGTGACCAAATAACAAAATAATTACCTTGTAACTCACTTAACAGTGAGTTACAAGGTAATTATTTTGAAAAGTTTGCGTTTAGTACAAGGAGTGTGGGAAAACTGCTTATGTTTTTGAACTGAAATTTTGGGATGTGGACAAATAACAGACCTATTGCACCTTACCTATGTAAAGTTTTGAAAGAAGAAAAATCTTTTTCTTATATGATGAAATGATTTTTTGATGCCACATTTTCAATCAGATAATTTTATAAAATATGGAATTTTGAAGGTCTAAAAATGTAAAAAAACATAATTCTTAAAGAAGTCACTCAGGAAGCTTGCAGGAAAAAATCACATATGCGTAACGACTAAGCGACACTAGCGTATTTCAGTTGTCCCTAACGCCACTCATACCGCTTTCATGGAAATAAATGATAATGATTTATTAATATTTAAACAAATTCCCCTGTTTATGAGTACAACAAATAAACTAATATTCTTATTAATAATATACTAAAATTATTACTAACACAATCCGGACAAAAAAACAGTATTTGCGGCAACAATCATTACCGCCCGCTCCTGGGGTTGTTCTTTTACCGATCCGCACATTTTTTTTGTCTAATCATAAAAATACTACACTAACATAAAATATACCATTTATTTACAACACCGCCAGCTCACCTTGATATGTTACTTCACTTGTGTCAGTCATCAAAACACTTATGATGTTTTCGTGATGCACAATCCCTACTGGTTCTCACAATTCCAAACGACCCTTTTATGGATATTTCTCTTACTGCATTGCTGCGGTACCTTTTAATTTTTATCCTTTTTACGTAACTTATCTTTTCAGTGATTAAAAAAACAGTATTTACTATTTACAAATATGCAATATTTACACAAACCATACTTTCCATAGAAACGTGTGAATTAAAAACTGACAACGCCAAAACTGAAAGAAATGTTCCTTGCCACAAGTGCAATAATAAAGACAGGCTCCATAGAAGAGCTAACAGCTCACTGACGTATTAAGAAAGAAAGGATTGGCGGCAATAATCGTTGCCGCAGGCATGTGGGGAGAGGCTGGTGCAGCAGCGATGGTTGCTGCCTGCAGTGAACTTAATTGCAAACTGCAATTAACACGTTCGCTTGGGCGGAAGTTGACGGCATTTGTAGGCTTGATTGGGATTGCAGTGGACACCTGTTTTATTTTTGTGGTTAGTGCTTATAAGGGGGGGAGCATGTTTTATATTTTTTTTGTTTAAACTTTGATCTTTCAAGAAGATATTAGTGATTATTTTTATGTAACAGTTAAGAGTAAAAAGCTTACCACTTCTAGGGTTAAGGTAATGTCAATACCTTATGTTTTATACACAGTGTTCCAAAACCCTGACTATCTATGCATGAATATTTTCCACAGTCAAAAAGAATCAAATTTTTTTACATCAGATTTGTTTATTGGATGTCCGCCATTCAGTTTGTTTAACAAAAAATTTTTAATTTCGCAAGGATTTATGTATTAACTTAAAATTTGGCAAGAAGCATATTTTTCTAGAAAAAGGAAAGGTAGTTTTTTATGGTGAAAGAAAGGATTTGGCCTCATGGGAGTTTTTATCTGTTTGACTCTATCTGTTCTTATGCCATAGGGGAAAAGTTAACATGAAGGGAAAATCTATTGATCACTATAATTAACAGTACCCTGAGGGTAATGCATGGATGCCAAGTGTACGGTGCAGCGGTACGATAATTATAGCGTCTTGATTCTACTTAGGAAACATTTGACATGGCGAAACGAATTATAACAATATGTTTTTGTATGCCCATACTATTGAAAACATATGCATTGAACCAGAGATGAACCAGTGATGAGTAAAGCGCTCAGAACAGGAGTTGTGCTCCAACGCCCATTGCTATCTTGTGTCGCCCCGCTAGCTTGGAGGCGGAGTGTTGTGGTTATTTGTTGCATTATTAATATAGTTTTTGTGTTGTGCATGATAGATATCATGGTATTATTTATAACATGATATACTTAATATCGGTAAATAAAAAATTCAATTTTTAATGTAAATTATTAGGTCATAAATTGAAGTCGAGAGGAGTTTCTCCACCTCCAGAAATTTTGTGTGGTTAAAAACACAGACACGTTGGAAAAGTCCAATAAAAGATATTGAATAAAAAAGTGACTGCCCTCCAGGACTGCCTGCTTGGTATCATTAATATAAACCAAACACAATAGAAAGCCCAAGATTGATCCCTACGGCACAACACCTCGTTCATACTCTTCCTTATAATTTTGAAAACATTAATTGTGAAAACATTACTACTATTCTTATAGATTTTTAACGTAAATAATATTTAAAATATCTTTTAAATATAATTTTTCTGGGACATAAGGAAAATTAGTTAAATTATTTAAAATATACATTGTTTATTTGTAAAAATCTGTACAAACATTTCAGTGTAGTAGAAAAATAGTTGCCTTTTTTTTACACAGTTGATATAAATATAAAAATGTCCTACGAGTAAAAATATCAACTACGGGTATCAACATCATAGAAAATCAAAGGCAATCAAAACTTATAAACGTTATCCTTAGTGTTAAAACTTTAATATAAATTAACAATAGGAATATTATTAGCTTTTTCAATCATAGATTCTCACTGAAATACTTAAAGTAATATTAACAAATTATAATTATTAGTACGGTACACCACTTAAAATATTCAAAATATGATTAAAAGTTACTAGAACCAAATGAAAAGTCCTGTCTTGAATATGACTGTCAGTTAACATATTAAATAAATTACAAGTAAATACATTAACAACCAATTTCATAATTCAAGTTACTTGTCATACTATAGTTAAAAGAGGAATTTTAACATTATTAAGTATATTTTTAACTGAACTAATACAAACTACAGTCTTATTTAAATTAGAACAGTCCTGGCTATAATGAGCAAGTAGTCGCAGTTACGTGCCACCTAGTACTATTCTAATGTAGATCAGACTGTAGTTATTGATGAGGATAACTTACTTTTACACTAAAATATTACGATTTAGTTAATAATCAAAATATATATGTGTTCAATAATTCACTTAAAGAATTTGATTTATAAGTAAACCAATTACTAACTAATTTTAAGTATATTTAATAAATGCCTATTAAAAGAATTTAAAAACAATTATTGTTAAAAAATAAATATTATTTGGTTCTGTTCTAGTGTATCAGTCGATCACTTAAGACATAATACTTATCTACTATCTTAGTTACAAGGCGTTATGTGAAAGTGAACTTAGTGCTTCATTAATGTAATGAAGGTCTTCTTAGTACTATTCATGATATCTTATCACCATTTGTAAAGGAGAAAAATAATAAATATTACAGATACAAATAATTAATCAAATCGACATGGCACAGTCAATGCTTTAGAGAACTGAAATCAGCACGTGGGACCTATACATATTTAAAAGGAAAATAGCTACTTTAAAACAACCCTGTCATTTTAAAACAGCAATTGAAAATATAAAATCACGATTGTTTGAAAAACAATCATGAAGATTTAAATTCAGAAATTAATAGTATTTTTCTGTAGAAATTGATTTCTTAGCAGCTTAAAATAATGAATGAATCACACAATATAATCTAATCATCGAACAAACAAAATATACAGAGTAAACTAACTACATCATAAAAAAGTTAAGCTACATGCCTACATCTAAAACATGAATCAAAAGTAAAAGATGAACTTGAGATGAATAGAGGAGAAGGGTTGGATAGGCAACCAGGCGGCACGTGCACCGCAGGTTGCGGGGTGCTGCTATGAAGGCACATCGGAGTCTTCTATCTCACACACTCGGGCAGAGATGTCACTGAGGGAGTGGCTGGCCACACTGGAGGGGAAGCCGTACGACGGAGGAGCTTCGTCGCCACTGCGGTACGACAAGTACAGCTCCTCGTCCAGTGTTGCTAGATCTCGTGCGGGGTCAACTGCAACATATCACAGTGTTCATCAACCCATCGGGACTAAAGACAGACTATATCCCCATCCCAGATTCCTTGTTGCGTTAACGACTAAAGATGGACAGTTCTCGTTCAGCAGTTCCACGGCTGTCTGTCAGTCACCTATGGGTTAACAAATGCACTATCAAATCTTAAGGCTACATGTCACAAAAATTGTGAAAATTATGCACAATAACATTAGCTCTCGACTGGTGAAAATAAAGCAACACAATATCAGCTGTTAATAAAATATTCACATTATTCATGTATGTATATGATCAAAATGCATCACAGCTTTTCTTCATATGCATAACAAATTGGCTTACAAAAAAACTTAGCTTACAAAAGCTTAACAAATTTTACAGGCCAGTGCAGCTTAGCCCTAAGGTTAAATACAAAACTGAATATGCCTATAGCCTACTCGGAGCAGAGACAAATCCAAAAAATCAAAGATCATTAAAATCGGTCCAGCCGTTCTCAAGTTATAAATGTTGTAACTAACACGACTTTGTTTTATATATTTATATTTTCCACACTAGTTGCTATATAACTCACCTAAATAATAATGTTTCCCATGGTAAAAAAGTTTCTAGTTTTTTCTAAAATTATTGTTGAAAATAAAAAGTTATAAAAATTGTTGTATTCTTTTTTGGAGGAGGGTTGATAAAAAACGTTTTCCTCTTCTGCATCATAGATAATTTCTTAATTAATAGATAATTTAATTACCTTCATTTAGAGACCAACACAAATAACCTACTACCAAAAGAAAGATAAATATGATTTTTTGTGGAACCTTTCAAATATGCCCTTTTTGACTAGCGATATTTTTGTGTAAATGTGTATAACAAAATTGTGCAAAATCAGCTGGACTTATATTTTATATTTTTATTTTATTTTTATATTTTTTAACTTATATTTTATCTATATCTGGTATATCTGCAAGAAGGCCCCATCTTTTATCAACAAAATAATGGCTTAGCAATGGAATCACCACTATCGGGCCTTCTTGCAGATATATTTATACACAATCTAGAAATAACAAAAATTAATAATAATACAAACCCATTTCACCCCAAAATTAAATACTGGCATAGATATGTCGATGATGTACTTTGTTTATTTGAAGGAAATATAGAAGAAAGTGAAGAATTCCTGCAATACCTTAACTCATTATCTAACACCATACAATTCACCAAGGAAAGTCAAATTAATCAGATAAATTACCTTGATCTAACAATAAAACGAACAGAGAGAAAATATACATTTCAAATTCACAGAAAGACAACCCAAACTGATCTCATAATACCACACAACTCAAATCACCCTTGGAAACATAAAACAGCCGCATTCAGATCCATGATTAATAGAATTTTAGACATACCACTACAAAAAGAAGATTATTCAAAAGAAATTAAAACAATGAAATATTTAGCACACAAAAATGGCTACAAATCAGACCTAATTGACAAAATTATTAAAAATATTAAATAACAAAGAAACAAAAGAACAATGGAAGAACAAGGAATAAACGAAGAGAAATTCATCAGCATGCCTTTTAACACCATATTAAATAAAGCCACGAGGAAAACATTTACCAACACAAAATATAAAATCGGCTACAAAACAAATAACAACGCTTTTAACTTAATACAAAAGTACACTAAACATAATGAAACACAACTTGACAAATTTGACACAACCGGAATATATCAGATCAACTGTTCAGACTGTCCAAAATTTTACATAGGTCAAACTGGTCATTTAATAAAATCACGCTTCAAAGAACACATTCAAGCATTCAAAGGTAACAACAGAACATCAATGAAATCAAACTTTGCAGAACATTTATTACATATAGATCACAGTTTTAAAGGCATACATGAAAACTTAAATATATTGAAACCCATGAACAAAGGACTAATAATGGTCTCTACAGAAGAATACCTTATCTACAAAGGACATAAAGAACACCCACAGGACATATTAAATAACCATATAAACATGAACAATCCTATATATTTGAAAAAATCACACAATTTGAAAGCACCACCCACTAGTCATCTGTCCAAAGTTAACATATGATACAAATCACATCTTATCAACTTAACATTATGAACACATTTGATAAAAATTTGTAATTTAAATATAGGTTAGGTTAAATATGGCTTGAAAATGGCATAAATGCCGAAACATGTTGCCATTAAAGTTTAAAAAAAGGGTACTAATTGTTTTATTATTTATTATATTACTAAAAGTAGCCCTACATTGTGAATTGTTAAATAATTTAATATATATATTAGCGAATTTCCCATAGGGAAGAAGCTATTACCGTAGGTCTCATGGTGAGACTTAAGCCCGGGACCATGTTATTTTTTCTTCTTTAGGTGCCCAGAGTCCAAAAACAATAGTCATTAAAATTTATATATATATATATATATATATATATATATGTATAAATATATGTATATATATATGTATATATATATATATATATATATGTGTCTGTTAGCACGATAACTCTCGTAAAAATGGTCCAATCGAGACCAAATTTGGTAGAGACGTGTATTCCTACAAATGCTCGGACGAGTTTGTAAACCAGACATATCGGTCAATGGGAACGGGTAGTTTGGGGGGGTTTTGTACCCCAAAATGGGGTTTTTTGCGTTTTTCACATGTAATTTTTAAAATTTTCCAATTTTATATTTCTCCATTGGAATCAGCTTAAAAAACTACACAGTTAAGTTCCTTGAAGTTTTTCTCTATCTCCAACGGTTACCGAGATATTAAAAAATCTAAACACAGTACGTTGTATTGTGGGGCTCCAATGTTAATCTTATGGAGGATAGGGAAAAATTAATATTTCCCATATTAATCAATATTTTTGGATAAAACTTGATATTTAGCTTCATGTGGTTGAGATCTATCCATTTATGCTTAAAAATCATAGTTTATGTGTTAATCATGGCAGCAAACCTGCATACTCTTTTCCCAAATTAATCATATAGGGAATAAGCAAACTCCTTTATTTATGGACAGATGTTGATGAAACTTGGTATAATTGGTTGACATAAAAATTAGTTATGGTAGAAATGACTACTTTCAGTGTTCCTCACAACAGCTAACCTGCACACTCTTTCCCATGTTAATCTTATGGAGAATAGGCAAATAATTCTCATGTTTATGGACAGATTTTTATAAAACTTGTCATATATTATTATTATATTATTACGCAGGTCTGCTGCGACGGGGGTATTTATATATATATATATGTATATTATATATGTGTCTGTTAGCACGATAACTCTCGTAAAAATGGTCCGATAAAGACCAAATTTGGTAGAGACGTGTATCCCTACAAATGCTCGGACGAGTTCGTACACCAGACATATCGGTCATTGGGAACGGGTAGTTTGGGGGGGTTTTGTACTCCAAAATGGGGTTTTTTGCGTTTTTAACATGTAATTTTTAAAAATTTCTAATCTTATATTTCACCATTGGAATCAGCTTAAAAATCTACACAAATAAGCTCCTTAAAGTTTTTCTCTATCTCCAACGGTTACCGAGATATTAACCCTTAAAGCGCTACTGAAAATCACACTCCCTGCTCATTTAGGTTGAAAAAATCAAAATTATATTTTCCCAATGTTCTTTTTGGATTTAGGTAGCTTGAATAAAGTAGAAAACAGAAATATGCTTCATTTTTATTTATTGAACATTTTATCACTATTTTTTGGTATCTGAAAAAGTTATTTTTGCCAAAAATTCTGAGCGCTTGAAATAAAACTTGTAGGCTTACATAAATGAAAAATTACTGATTCTAAACATGAAAACAGTGAGAAGAAACATGTCAATAAAGTAAAAAGATATTATGTACATTACCACTAAACATAGTTTTGCGTCGTATGATAAGCCTCAAAACAGTCATAAGTCCATTCACGAACTCATCAAATTCCGGATCGTCTGTATGAACCATGTTTCACTTTTTATTTTATTATTTAGATTCACAAACATTCACACTACATTATCTGTTTACTTCTCAAACACAACACAAATAATCACACGTCAATGGATGTCAACAAACAACGATTGGAACAGTGAATACAGCTGGTCAGTGGCGGGTTAATTTTCTCGTCAAAAGCAGTACGGGAGCGCTAGAATACAGGCCAAAGTTGCATAACATCTAATTTCAGTCACTAGAAATTCCATCAAAGCCGCCATATTGGTTTTGTGAGTTCATAGAGGTTAAAGCAACATTACCATGCACTCTATTGGTTGTTTCGCGAACTACAGCACAGTAAATGTGACGAAATGGCTGAAAGTGAAAAAACTCGGTTTCCGCGCCGTGGGACCATACTGTGCCGTGAGAAAACTCGTCAGCCGCCCGGTAAGGGTTAAAAAATCTAAACACAGTACGTTGTATTGTGGGGCTCCAATGTTAATCTTATGGAGGATAGGGAAAAAATAATATTTCCCATACTAATCAATATTTTTTGATAAAACTTGATATTTAGCTTCATGTGGTTGAGATCTATCCATTTATGCTTAAAAATCATAGTTTATGTGTTTATCATGGCAGCAAACCTGCATACTCTTTTCCCATATTAATCATATAGGGAATAGGCAAAATCCTTTATTTATGGACAGATGTTGATGAAAGTTGGTATAAATGTTAAGATAAAAATTATTCATGGTAGAAATGACTTCTTTCAGTGTTCCTCACAGAAGCTAACCTGCACCCTCTTTCCTATGTTAATCTTATGGAGAATAGGCAAATAATTCTCATGTTTATGGACATATTTTTATAAAACTTGTCATATATTAAATTATTGATTTGGAAATTCGCTGAGTAGGCAGGTCTGCTGCGACGGAGGTATTTTGTTTATACTTTATATTTAGCTTTATATTAGCCATCTTGTTTCTTTCAGTCTCCGTTTGGGCCTGATTATGTACGGTATGACTGGAAGAAATTGATCGCCAATTTAACAACTTTTGTACATATTTATTTTTTGTATATAATAAGAATATAAGTATAAGTATATTAAGTAGTGTTGGAAGACTGAATTTTCAATTCATCCTATATTAAAGTAATATTACTCCAGCCAACATCAGAAATCCGTTAATCGTCACTTAAATTAACTTTTAACTTTTAAATTAACGTAAACTTTTAAATTAACTTTTAAATTAACTTAAACTTTTAATTCACTACACAACCAAAATACTTATAATAACCTAAAAAAATACAAGTTAACCTAATTGCAACTACTCAAGGGCATAAACAAAGCAACAGCCAGCTGTTCAAGTTATGTTATTTTAAAACTAATAAAACTATTTCGTACACAGAAAGTATACTGTATACAAAAAAAGTACATAACTTTAGTACTTTGAGAAAATATGTATTATAATTATTATGTTACAGTTAGAGAGAAGAGTAAAACTCCTACCACAACCCTCCGAGTGGCAGACCGACATAAAATGTCGATATATTTGAGGCATTCTAAACTCTGATGGGGATAATTCTTATATCAATTGAAATATGGGATTATGGAGATTAACTTTACTACGCCAATAAGTCTTATAGCATTAGTATATTGATTTTATCAGCAGCTACTTCTGTGTTTTAACACATTCGCTGCTACCAAAAAATGATAATGCACCTCCAAAAACTGAAAATATTTTTCACTTAAAATCTTACCTTTAGTAGTAGAAACGACGTTATCTAGCACCAAAATGGAATTTCCAATGTCACATTCACGTTCCTGGTCCCCTAAAATCCATGGTCCACCGGTGACGCAGTAGCACCGCGCGACGAAATGCCGCCGGTCCAACGGACCGCGGCTCGTTCCGAAGCCAGATTTTACTATATTATTGTCATATTTTCTTATAATAACGATGGTATAAATGTATACAATGTTTATACTTATATAAATGAATTATTTACACTATTTACAGTCCTCCCACCCTATTTTACTTGTTTATTCGTAGTATATGGAGAAAGTATTGTTTTCGTCAAAATTTTCGAATTTGAGTTGAGGGTGGATATATCCGTTTTGGGGTCCCCTGAATCCAAAAAAGTGGGTTTTGACGTGTTGTCTGTCCGTCCGTGTGTGTGTGTGTGTGTGTGTGTGTGTCTGGATGTGTACAGTGCCACAGCCTACCCCGTTGGTCCGATTTAGATAAAATTTGGCATGTATATATATAGTCACCGTATCTCCAGGCGTTTTTTTTTTAAGGGTAGTTCACCCCTAAAAACCCTTAAAAAACGTGAAAAATCCAAATTTCTCAAAAACGGCTCTAACGATTTTTATTAAAATTTGACAGTTTATAGTGTACAGAGTACTAAATAATTTGACATTACCCGCATATCTGTAAAAATGACGGTTCAATAGTTATTGGCCTTGTCAAGTGTCAAGAAATAAATTTTCTTAATTTTCAGCGAAAACAATAAAAGTAAAGTATAACTTGACTGGTACCATTGAAACCAGCTTAAAAAAACTAAACAAATTAGTATTTTGAATTATTTGTCTACGACTAACGGTTCCAGAGAAAATTTAAATTTACTGTCCACGATAAACGCAGTACGTTGTCTGAAAGCGCCCAATGTTATTCTTATGGAGAATATAAAAAAATCAATTTCTTCCTTACTTTCCAACCGTTTTCCATGAAACTTGGTATGAAGTGTAAGGTCAAATCACCGAACAAAACCAGCTCAAAAAAGCTTGGTATACCACATACAATTTGAACAATTAATTATTAAATGATATTTAGAATAACTTTGTAGAACATGAGAGTTTTATTAATGTATAAAATTACTTATATAAATGAAAGACACTTTTACAGTCCCACCCTCGTTTATTTTACTCGGTTTCTTATTCCAAATTATCATGATACTGCTGAAAGCACTGGCCTATACACAGTCCAGGTTTGTCAGCACATGTGTCACAGTAAAAGGCTGTTTTTACCCTTTTCCCATTTTCCTTCCAGCATGTTCGACAGTTCTTCCTGAGTAACCGATTTTTGCCATCACGTTCGGTGCTTTTGACGCACTGATGTGCACTTTGGCGGGCGCGCTTCTGAGCCGGGGACTCCACTAACTCGGCACGAATCGGTGCGAGGGATTTGATAACTTTTAGTCTATAGTCGTACAGAGTTTTCTTGTCATTGTACATATTGTACAGAGCATGGGAATTCAGCAAGATCATCTGCACAATATGAATAAAAATTTTTTTATACCATCGGATAGTTTTATGCTCTGACGGGTAATAGCTCAGCATTTGGTCAGCCCGGTCAACCCCACTCATAAAAGCGTTGTGATTCACGATTGGAAGTGGTTTCAATTTCTGCTGCTTTCGACTATTCGTAAATGTAATCATATCGTTTTCATGCTCCGTCGATATGTAAGTTACAACTCTTTTGTCCCGCCATTTCCCCACCATCACACCATTCCCGTATCTTGCAATCGTCTCTCCTTCCTTTAGCTTCGCTGATTTTACATCCTCTGGTATGTTTTTCCTATCTGGACGCAGAGTACCAGTAGAGTACGTTTTATTCGCTAAGAGCCGGGCTGACAAACTGACGCTATTATAAAAATTATCCATGTACACAGCATGTCCGTTTCCCAGTTTCTCCTTCAGCAAATGCATTACAACCTTCTCAGTGTGTCCCTTCCCTCCTACCTCTTTGTCAGCAGATCCAGCATATACATGGAATTTCAAAATCAGCCCCTGGTGCTCACATAAGGTATAAAGTTTCACCCCGTATTTGTGTCGTTTCCCCTTGATATATTGTCGAAATGACAATCTCCCTCGCCACAACACCATTGCCTCGTCAATAGAAAGTTCTTTTTGGGGATAATACACTTGGTCCATTTTATTATTGAAGTAGTCCACGATTGGTTTGATTTTTTTTATGGGCTCTTCACGCTCCATTTCATCGGTAGACTTCGTAAAATGTAGGCAACGGAGGATACTGAGAAACCTGTCGCGGGACATACATTTTCGGAACACTCTCAAATCGAAATACTCATCAGTTTTCCAGTAATCTTGAATTCGATTCAATCGAATTGTCCCCATATGTAAAATCACCCCAATGAATGTTCTTAGTTCCGGGACAGTTAGGCTTTTCCATTTGTTTATGCGTGATTTGGGGGTCAACGTGGGTTGGAAAAATACTTTGAGTGCGTACTCATTACTTCTCTTACACACATCCTCGAGTATGACTTCGTCCAACAACAAGTTGAACCAATCAATAGGTTCTCCTTGGCCAGGGATTGGCACTAACAGCGTGTCAGTCCTAGTAAAGGAAATAGGTCTCATACCCGCTGTGGTAATGGACCATTGAGGAGCTTCTGTATATGTCTCAGGGTCATCGTCAGTGTCTCCATCGTCATCATAACCATAATCATCACCAGACTCATCGTCTACAATCCGCTGAATTGGATCGTCCACATAAAGTTCGTCGTCAAAAGGAACGTTTTCCAGAGTTGTAAGTCTAGATGGACCAGGTATTGCTGGATCCATTTTAGCAAAAACACACTGGTTACAAACACTAAACACTAAAAAAATTACTATAATACCTAAAACGTACACCAAATAACACTAAAAACAAGAATAAAGTTATGCGTCCCCAGTGACGCACGTAGCACCGCGCGAGAAAGAAATGAATCACACCACGTTATAGACTGACATTCAAGACACAATACTGCAGCGTACAATCAGTCCTCGGCAAGAGCCAAAGCCACACTGACTAGGCAAGCAAAGCATTGCGCATTCCCCGGTGACGCAGCCGCCATACGCCAAGTCCGCGCATGCGTCCCCGGTGACGCAGCCGCACTGAATGTGTTAACCACACACTAACTCACGACAGGCATTTTTGGTTGCGAAATCGAGGAAATCAAGCAACATCAACAAATCACAGCCAAGTTAATTTTTGTGGTTGACAAGAACGGGTGCAACAAGCAAGAAATCGGCTTTCATTTGATATATTTTAAAAAAGGATATAATATGTTCCGACAGCTGTTTATGGATTTGACCTTGCCACTCCCCCGAGGGGTGAGCGCAACGCTCACTTTTCATTTTAAGTTTCTACAAAACAGGGAGTTTGTAACATATTAACCTTAAAACCGGAAAACCTGTTGTTTGCGGTGTCAGTAGAGGCACTTCAGTCTGTCTTGCACCTTTGTTTTGTTGTAGAGTTACAGTGCAGAAAGCACAAATAGCACAACTGAAAAGGCCTTTTATTTAGTAATAAATTATGTGTTTAATATATTTATTATTTTGTTGTTGTCATAATACATAGGGTATTATTAATATGTCTTTTAGCAGCATGTATTATAAAAATTAATTAGAAAAATTAAAACACATTTATTACTCAATGAAAACATTTATGTGGTTTAAATAAAACCGATTTAATACACCATAATTAATATAGCACTGAACAAAAAAGTATTGCCCCTGATGGGGTTAGAACACGCGACCTTCATATTACGAGGCCAACACACTACCGCTGGACTACGGCGTCTGCCAAATGAGCAACGCCGGTTAAGGTCTTTTAGCCAACCTCAATTGTTTTAGCCGATCATTTACTGTTTAACTATCCATACAGTTATTATTAGCCTGTGACCAACTGATTTTGATATAAACGGAATGAGGATTGAAAAGCAAAAGAGAAATTTAATTTACACATATTAATTGGTTTGTTACAGTGGCTTCAAGCAATACAACAAATACGTTTTCTATCAAAACACGGAAGATTTTGGAAATACTCTTTCCTGCTTTTATTTCGCACAGTTATGTTACCCTTAAGTTTTTACAAATTGTTTAGTAACCTGATAATTTTACATTTATTACATACATAAATAAATATTTATGAAAAACCTCTATTCACATATTGTTCTTTGCCGTCTTCAATCAAGAACTGTCAAACGGTTATAAACAGCTGTTTTGGTTTGTATTGTTTACATTTTATTCTCCATAAGCGTAATGTTAAATTTTTAGATTTTAAACTTAATATTACAAGAAAACACGAATTTTCCTGGACATTAGACCTATCTAGAACTTATTTTCTACTCGGAAATTAGTTATTTCCAAAATTTAAAGAAATAATTCTCATGTTTATTGATAGATTTTTATAAAACTTGTCAAATATTATTATTATTTTTAGATTATTGATTTTGAAATTCGCTGAGTACGCAGGTCTGCTGCGACGGGGGTATTTAATAGCGTCCTGTGTTTTAAATATATAATCAAAAATACAGTAGGTAAATTATAATTTTAAAAAGTTATAGTTTGAGTTTTTAATTTTTTTATTGTGAAATTAGTTACTTTTAATTTTGTATGTAATTAAAGATTAGAAAAATAGTTAAACAAAAGTGGTAATATATAATTTGTTAAAAATTTGTGAAATACAATACAACAAGTCGTTTATAAAGGTGAGCATGGCACTTCCCCCTCGACCATCTGGGTAAAACATGTGACCTCGACCACGGTGGGTTAAGAAGATAAAGGTGTATGTAGTAATCAGAAAAGTAAATCTAATTGTAATTGATATTGGTTTGAAGTTTTTTAAAACATTTCACAGAAAATCTTGGAGACAAAAAACACATTTTTCATTTTCTCAGGTGATGAGACTGTAACTGCACAGGAATGTGGGGTAAAAAATGTTCAGTGATAAAATGGACATTAGAAAGTGTGTGATGTGATGAAGAAGTAGACAACGAAAGCCTCACAAATAGTTACTTGAAGTTTTCTGGTGAAAATTATTTTGGATAATCTCTAACATGCTATCACTTTGACCAACAAATAATACTTTCGGTTAAAGGGAATACTAATAAATAAACAGTAAGGTCTAAGATGACATAAGACAACATATTTTTTTCTTGAGATACAAATCGCCTGTTTTATTAACTAAGATGCATAGTTAATTTAGGCAGTTAATCAACTATTTCTATTTTCATGTACAGTAGACAAAACACGAACAAGAAAAATAAAAAATTATATAAAACTTACCACCAACAATCCTTGCATCATCCTCAACACAACTCAAAGCTCGTCGTGACAGTTCAGGAACGCGTTTTAAGTCTGAAAAATATAAATCAACATGGAAAATTCAAAACTTATAGTAGGAAAAAACCTGTAGTCCAATGAAAACATTAATTTCTGCAGGAATAAACAAATCAGTTGTAAAAAATTGGGAAATACTTTGAGCCAAACCACTTTGTAATGATATAAATAAATTATCACTAAAAATTAATTAATTAAGTTTATTATTGTACGTGTTTTGTTCAATCTGTTTTTATTTTTGCCAAAAGTAAAAAACAATAGTTACGATGTTATATGTATGTATGGTGAGAGAGTAGTGAAAAAATACAGTCAACAAAAGAAAGAATTGCAACACCTATTGCAAACTAACATCAAAGTTCATCCATGCAGGAAAAAAGTGAAAATGTCAACGTGCTGCATTAGACGGTGTAAGTGGAATCAAAGTTATAAAGTCTATCAATGTGTTAATTTATAATTCAACAACTAAAAGCGGCTGTAAGAATTGTTATGGGATGCAAATTTTACTGACAACTAAAAAGAACAAAGAAAACTTAAAAGTTACGGAAAATCAGGATTCCTGCATACTCTTTCCCATGTTAATCTTATGAATAAACTTTAAAAATAGTAATAGTAATTTATTAAATTGGTAAATAGGCAAACTCCTTTATTTATGTCCAGATAATGATAAAACTTGGTATACGGTCAGAATAAAAATAGTTTTTGGTAAAAATGTCTACATTTACTGTTCCCCAAAGCAGCAAACCTGCATACTCTTTCCCATGTTAATGTTATGGAAAATAGGCAAATACTCTAATTTATCAACAGGTATTGATTGATTAATCTTGCCACATACTTGTACTATTATTGTCATATTATTGATTTGGGTAGTTCTAGTTCCTTGTCACCGATATATCAGTGACAGATCCGTATCGGTGTCTTTGTCACCGGTTCAAAAATATTCCATATCCCTACGCAGATAGCCGATGGCAACGAGCTAATGTCGTCTATCAAATCTTGGTTCTTTTTTTAGGGCCAATCGTTTTTGTCATTGTAATAAATAATATAGTTGAATCGTGAAATAAAATTGAGAATTATTATTTATCAATCTATCCATGGTTTTTTATAACTAACTTTTATGAACTGTTTATGTAATTTATTGTCGAATTATAAGGTTTCTGTTGATTTAACGCTGTGAATAATATGGCATACATTAAATTTTGTTCTTTTTAAATGCAGTGGAGTAAAAATTTTAGTCTCATTGTTCACAGCCTATGACAAATTTATGATATTTTATGTCCAATCTAATAACTTTGATAACATTTTATCGATTTTATCTCATTATTCTTAGATAAGTGTGATTCCATTGCAAGTATCCGAATCTGAAAATTATCCGATTCGAATCCAATCCGGAAAAAAATTCACTATCCGCGCACCTCTAATTTTAAGAATATTATTATACATTAGGTTTTAAAATGGCGACCTATTCAGCCTTTTTTAACCCGTGAGGGGTCACGTCGCTGTCTTTTCCACCGGGTCGTGTCTTTTTGTTTAATATTTTTGGAATGTCAAGGTCGTGAGCTTCCTCCCTTCGTATACCTTCAAATGGACTTGTACACTGGCCTCTTCACTATACTTCACCTCTTTTCTGCGAGTCAGAACTTGTTTGGAGTCAATTCACAGGTATACTCTGTAAACGTACAGAGTATATCTGTGAATTGACACTGTACGCGACTCATGATATTAGTGTTATTTTGTTGTATTATCGAGTGATATTCAAGAGCTTTAGTGACCATTCTCATATGAGGAGGAAATACTTCACAATTTATTATATAATGTTGACAAAGAAATGAACCGTGAGGAAGCAAACCTATGAAATCCAGGAGTGATTAGACAAGAACGTTTTGTTGACGAACTTTGTGTGTCGCCCGTTGACAGGAGTCTAGACTCAGACTTTTCTGATGAAAAATAATTGAAAGAGTAAGAAAATACAGACCATTATTGATCTTGTGGTGGGGGCTGCGATTGAGGTTGCGACGGTAGTCTGGCGGAACATTCTCCAGCTCATCCCCAGCTGAGCCGTAGCTGCGGAGAGTGTCCAGGTTGTTGAGGGGGATAACTGCGGCGAGGACCTCATTATTGGAGCTAGCAGAGTACGAGGCAGGTCGGGCTGCACGCTGGTGTCACAAGTCAAAGAATATAAGAAAATAATGTGCTAGTAGTACACTTAAATATTCAGGTAATGGGATGGATGAACTTTGGGAACTCTCACTATGGTAATTAATGTATTATATTGAACACTAGCAAAAATTGAAAAAAAAATAGAGCCCAGCACAGGGGATCGAACTCGGGTCTGCAACATGACCGTGGTCATGTACTATATTGGCTACACCATTGGCGACATTTGACTACAAATGCTTTAACATCAGATAGGAGGTGAACGATTGATAATTAACATTTTTAAAATTGCATTTTTGTAACAACAGAAAATTCATTGTTAAGTGTTATAATATAGTAACAAACGCAAATTATTTCACAGCACAATGTCTAGGCCACTAAAACACATGACGAGGAAAATATAATTAATTGTTGTTTATTCTGAATTTATTTATTAGCACGTTTGAAAACATTGGCAATGTCATTTTTGGACAAGGGTATTTCTTAGCTCTGGGGGGGGAGGGGTGTTGGCAATTTTTTGTGACCAAAATTTGAAACAGTGACGTCATTTGGTTAGTGACGTCATTCATAGTTTGGTTAAAAGAACAGCCGTTTAGATGAACTGAAAACATTCCCTTTAGACATTTCCATGATATAATCTATTCCCCACATGGAAGTAAATACAAATATTTTTTAACCCTAGAAGTGGTAAGCTTTTTACTTTTAACTGTAACATAACTGTAATTACATTTTTGTCTTCGTGAATTATGGAGTATAAACAAATACCCCCGTTGCAGCAGACCTGCGTACTCAGCGAATTTCCAAATCAATTATATAATAATAATATTTGACAAGTTTTATAAAAATCTGTCAATAAACGTGATAATTATTTGCCTATTCTCCATAAGCTTAACATGGGCAAGAGTGTGCAGGTTCGCTGCTGTGAGGAACACTGAAAATAGGCATTTCTAGCATAAAAATTTTTATTTTTAACATTTATACCAACTTTCATCAACATTTGTCCATAAATAAAGGACTTTGCCTATTCCCTATATGATTAACATGGGAAAAGAGTATGCAGATTTGCTGCCATGATAAACATATAAACTATGATTTTTAAGCATAAATAGATGAACCTCAACCACATGAAGCTAAATATGAAGTTTAATCAAAAAATATACAGTGATAAGTGAAATATTAATTTTTCCCTATCCTCCATAAGATTAACATTAGAGCCCCACAATACAACGTACTGTGTTTAGATTTTTTTAATATCTCAGTAACCGTTGGAGATAGAGAAAAACTTTAAGGAACTTAATTGTGTAGTTTTTTAAGCTGATCCCAATGGTGAAATAAAAAATTAGAAATGTTTAAAAATTACATGTGGAAAATGCAAAAAACCCCATTTTGGGGTACAAAACCCCCCCAAACTACCCGTTCCCATGGACCAATATGTCTGGTTTACAAACTCGTCCGAGCATTTGTAGGAATACACGTCTCTACCAAATTTGGTCTTGATCGGACCATTTTTACGAGAGTTATCGTGTTCACAGACACATATATATATATATATATATATAAATAAATAGTATACATATATATATATACTAATATATATATTATATATATAAAAATTTTAACGACTGTTGTTTTTGGACTCTGGGCACCTAAAGAAGAAAAAATAACATGGTCTCGGGCTTAACTCTTGCCATGAGACCTACGGTAATAGCTTCTTCCCTATGGGAAATTCGCTAAAAAAGCATCAAATATGCCCCCTCCCCCTTATAACCACTAACCACAAAAGAAAACCAGGTGTCCCCTGCAATCCCAATTAATCCTACAAATTCCGTCAACTTCCACCCAATTTGGCACCATTTATTTAAGGTGGGCCCCCTCTCCGCTCTACTACACATTTGCAAGCCAAATTGGGATTTCTAGGTTTAGGTTAAGGGTTCGACATTCGAACCCTAACACTTCCAAATGACTAAAACGTTACACTCGTCTGTGTAGCGCTTACCCGCATACAGCCACCGTTCTTAGGAGTAGAAAGCGCTTTTTTGGCTATATGACATTCCCTATTAGGAGTTTAGTGAATTGCATGAGCAGGTTCGGTTGCTTGCCCCCAGAGGGCAACACGGTCACGAAGGTGATAAGTTCACTAAACTGATGACGAATGCCTCCACCTGCCACTTCTTATTGAATTTGTAAATGCATCGTGCATTTTGACTTTACCACTTCTAGGGTTAACCTCAAATTTCTATCACCATGGGCTTGGGCCTGTGTGGTATATTAAAGACAGCAAAGTACCGTAGGGGTGTAAGTCATATAGGCCAGCCAGAGGTGGCCACTGGCTTTGTTCTAGCAACCTTTGACCTACTACACGCAAGTTACCATGCTGGCCTACACGGCTTAACTATTGGGTACTGTGCAGCTTAACATATATATTTTTAGTTTAATGTTAATCAACTGCAGTAATTAGTATGCATGAATATCACTAATAAAAATTATTGACCACTAACTACTTTTTTCATGCCAGCCAATCTCTTCTACTGAAATTATAATAAACATCTGGTAGATGAAAAATAATAAAAATGATCAAAAACAGGTTTTGAAATGTTATTGTTTCATTCTAAAAGTGATTATTTGGCAATGTGATTTCTGATGTGTAATTGAGCTAATATCGAGATAATTATTTTTAATTTAAAACCATTTGTACAAAACTGTTAAGTGTAAGTCTCAAGTCAATGTTCCAAAGAATCACAACTTTGACTGTTTATTACATGTTAACTGCCATAAGAAATTCCAGATAGCTAGTATTAAACATGAATTAATAGAAAAATGGCTGAACAAAAACTTCCTATTTTTATCTCCTGCTTATTTGGAGATATTTTTTGACTTAGTATGTCAAAGTATTCTTCTGTTATTGTGCCACATACATAAAAACAGTTTGTGTTTTTACACACAGATGGACAGTGAAGTCTGACTTAGCTAACCACAACCAACACGACAAATAGATAGATGTTCAACTGTCAAAATAGTTAATGATAAAATGGAATTTACTTCATGGTAAAGTTTATTCCTTAAATATTCCAATATTCCATAAATATTTCAATGCCTAGTTTGAATTATGATTGTTTGTTTGTAATTATTGTCAAGTAAGAGAATTTTTATAGATAAGATGTATGCAACAGATAAATAAAATGAAATCTTTTTAAATGTAATCTAAAAATTGATTTGATAAATGGACTTATAATTACCTGAGTTACTTCTAAATTACTAAGTTTTGAAGTCCTTTTGATATCAGGATTGAGAACTGGGGGTGACTTATTTAGACGTGTGACATGATTTGGTTTTTTGCATCGCCTGGAACAAACCAATGATAGTGTACATTATAAACATATTTGTTATACTAAAAATTATACTATACTTTATACTTGTTATACTGTTGTTTGTATAGTAAAGAGAAAACTATATGCTTTAAAATTCTTAAACTAATTTCCCTTGGTAAAAAAATCGAAAATTCAACCTTCATATTTCTTTTAATATGAAGTACATTGGCCATAGATGCACAGTCATTATTTTATTGTGAATGTGTTTAGCACCCACCTGTATATGACAAAGAGAATGACTAAGAAAATAATGCTTGAGACAGCGATGCAGATGGCAATAAATTCCTCCCATGTGATACTATAGATGTTGGAAGTAATAGCGGGGGGGCAGGTGTGGTTGAGGCTGCAAGGCGGGGGCATGGAGGGTAGACATAAGTAGCCGGGTGGGGGCTGCTGCGGGACACACATCTGTGAGGTGGGGCAAGCACATGACGGCGGTGGAAGAGGTTCCTCACAGTGATCCCCTGTATACAGATTATACATTAGATGGATATAGCTATTGTGTTGCATGATGCACAAAAATAAATAGAAATAAAGTAGAAACTATCATATCTAAAGATGACGGGACTGGGCCATAGTCAAAAAGGCCAAAAAGTCAGATAACGGCAGGAGCAAATAAAACACATTTCTTAGATAGAAAAACAGTGCCAATAACAATATTTATTTATAATTTTCTCTTAAAATAGAATAAGTTGTCCATGTTTTGACAGGCTCAGCAACAATGGGAGCATTGGAAGATTGAGTCGGATAATGGAGACTCTACTGTATTATGGTAAAATTTGTATCAGGTAAGAAGTCGTCACTATGCAGACAATATTCTTACATGTATCAAACATGTTTTTTTGGTTATTTATGTCACACTCAATACAATAAAAGTAAAACTGTATTTTCCGTCTTCACATGTTTTAGAGGTACCGGATATCCAAAATAGGGAACAATGTTCCTAATCAATGTTAAAATTATGGATGGTTACTTTTGCTTCTCTATATTAAATATCTTTTGAAAAATTTCAACATGTCTATTGTTACTTGTTAGTGTTGTTAAATGGTCATCACTTAATTTTTACAATTTCTTTCACTATTGGAGGTTTGTTTTCCGAAATGGTAAAATTTAAATTAATATAATACAAACCAAATGTTTTATAAATATTTATTTATATTTTAAATAAAATATTAGCACTATTGAAATTATTTTAAAAAAGAAAAAATCTTCCCGTCTAATTCAACTAAATACAGAATAGCATTCCCTTATTTCGCTAAAATTCATCATCATTAAAAAAATAATTTTTATTTATATTCTTTTTTTACTTGTTAAGGAACACATATCTCTGAAACTGTTTGAGTTAAGAAGTTGAATTTTTTTAAATTATCCTTCTCAGATCTAGCTCTACATTTAAAAAAATATATTTTGTAATATTGCAGTTTCCAAAATTGTTATGAGAGAAAACCTTTATAAATTTTAGTAAGCCTACAATTTTTATAGTATAAAAAAAATTTAACCCTAGAACTGGCAAAGTTCATAATTCACGGCACATTTACGAACTCAATAATAAGTGGCAGGTGGAAGCATCTGTCGTCAATTTAGTGAACTTGTTAGACACTAGCGCCTTTGTGACAGTGTTGCAACCTGTTCACGCAGTTCACTAAACTGCCAGTAGGGCATATCTTATAGCCAAGTAAGCGCTCTCTACTCCTAAGCACGGTGGCTCAATTGGCTAATGCGCTACACTGACGAGTGTAACGTTTTAGCCATTCGGAAGTGCTAGGTTTCGAATCCAGACCATGAGCAATCCCAATTTGGCTTGCAAATGTTGATATGGAGGAGTGGGGGGCCCAACTTAAATAAACAGTGGCCGGCTTGGGTGGAAGTTGACGGCATTTGTAGGCTTGATTGGGATTGTAGTGGACACATATTTTGCTTTTGTGGTTAGTGGTTTTAAGGGGGAGAATTTTTTATGCTTTTTTTTTGTTTATACTTAATATTTCCAGAAGATATAAGTAATCATTTTTATATTACAGTTAAAAGTAAAAAGCTTGCCACTTCTAGAGTTAGAGAAATGATTTTTTAATTTCCATCATTTAAAATACTTACAAATCAAAGTGCACGAAACAAAATAAACCACAGATCAAATTGATAACTCTAATAGCTTTTGAGAAAAATGTACCTAAAGTTAGGGAATTTAACATGCTAAGGATAGGACGAGCCAAACCCCCTTAACCCTAGAAGTGGTAAGCTTTTTACTTTTAACCGTAACATAAAAATAATTACTAATATCTTCTTGAAATATTAGGTATAAACAAAAAAAAAACATAAAACATGCCCCCACCCCCCTATAACCACTAATCACAAAAGCAAAAAAGGTGTCCACTGCAATCCCAATTAAGCCTACAAATGCCATCAACTTCCACCCAAGCCGGCCACCGTTTATTTAAGGTGGGCCCCCCACTCCTGTATACCACACATTTGCAAGCCATGGTCGGGATTCGAACCCTAGCACTTTCGAATGGCTAGAACGTTACGCTCATCAGCACAGTGCTTTAGCCGGTTCAGCCACCATTGCATAGGAGAAGTCATGCCCGGTGGCAGTCTAGTGCATTTTGTGAGCATGTTCGGTTGCTTGGCCCCAGAGGGCAACATGGTCACAAAGGTGATAAGTTAACTAAAATTGATGACAGATGCCTCCACCTGCCACTTCTTATTGAATTTGTAAACATGTCGTGAATTACGACTTAACCACTTCAAGGGTTTAAGGGTACAGTACTTGCCGCCTTCAATCCAACAGTTTTAAATGGGAGTAGTTCCGGTAACTATATATTCCAATTATCACGCATATATTTGTCGTAAAGTCACTTCAGAACATGTCTTCATAATTCTAGTGTAAATAAATAGATAACACATTTTCACAGTAAATATACTTAACAGATGAAATAAATATTTAAAATAATTGGCTGGCTAAATACAAAAAGTTTACACATCCGACACACTCAACAACACAGATAACCACTGTTGTCGAGTGTGTCGCGTATAAAAGCCTAACCATAAATAAACTAACTAACTAATGTTGTGTTTATTTTTTGTAATAAATCAAATAATCAAATATGTCAATACTGTGGAACATCACATCTGTGGCCCTTTTTTTATTTAGCACTTTTTGGTTAACATATGTCAGCAAAAACCGTTAAGGGGTTAAAACTTCAACAAACTAGAAAATATCTACATCTTTAATATCAAAAATTAATATTATACAACTTAGAGTAAATTATAGTTTTAATATTTCTGATGGCAAAAATATTAATAGTATATAAATTGAGTTTAGTAACAGTCCACCATATTGAATTTTTAGTACCTCCAAAATATTTGAAGTGACCATCACATTTTTTTGCATTGAGTATGACATAAAGAACCAAAAGAACATGGTTGCCATCTGTAGGAAAATATATATATACGTATAAAATATACTTACAAATCAAATACATCTTATAGCCTCATTTGCCCCCACAAAAAATCCTTCATTGAAATATACACAGCTAAAACAGTACTTTGAAGTTTGAATGTTCAATGAGAATGTTAAATGAACTGACGTATACTTTGACAGTAAGACTATGATTATCAGCCAAGCTCTGAGATTTGGTAATGACAAATACGATAGACAGCAAACACATGGTGCTGTGAAATCGTCTAAAGGAAAAAAACATCAAGATACAGTACTATTGTAAACTGTGCTATTTTTTATTTAGCTTAAGATAAATATTTTCACTCTACTCAAATTCAAAAAAAGTTGACAAAAGTATACATTCTCCAAATAATGGATAGAATGAGGAAGTGAAAACTGGATCATAAGAAACTTCTAAACTTGGCAAACTAAAGCCCCCCTAGAATATTACAGGAACAGTAACTTTATGTGGGGAGGCTTTCAGTCCAAAATGCTTGAAGTTACAGATTCAAAAACGCTTTCAATTTACAAGAAATTCAATCAAAAGCATAGATTATAGAGTTGATGGTTCCACCAGACCTGCAAAGCCAAGGTTGCAAGCACAGAAGAGCTGATGGGTATGTCCTTATGTGGGGAGGCTTTCAGTCCAAAATGCTTGAAGTTACAGATTCAAAAACGCTTTCAATTTACAAGAAATTCAATCAAAAGCATAGATTATAGAGTTGATGGTTCCACCAGACCTGCAAAGCCAAGGTTGCAAGCACAGTAGAGCTGATGGGTATGTCCAGGGGCTACGAAGCTGGTCACGTCAGTTGCTATTGTATATACAGTTTCAGGCTGGAGTCGCACTCGCTGTCGACACAGGGCTCCATTGCGACAATCGCAAGTCAACGCTACTGGACTGACATTGGTGGCAGCCAATGCTTCATTCAGAGATTGCATATCCACTCCCTAAAAAACAAATAATGTAGCATGTAGCATAACATAAAAATAAAATAATAATCTAAATTTACTCAGGTTTGAAATTAATATGTTGTTGTTTTAGAAGCTTTTGCAGCATATCAGTGCAGCACATTGTTTCTCTGTGAAAACTGCCAGTTGTGTTTTGATTGTGCTACTGTTTATTGAGTGTATTTTTTGTATAAACTTTAGTGCAATATACAATTGTTTTGACCTGAAAAAACGTGTTATTAATGCTCCTTGGTATGTTCGGCATTTTGGCCATTCTGATCATGGACCGGTCCTGTGGAGGTCGGATATCAGGGGTTCTACTGTAAATCACCAATGGAAAACCAAAAGCTTCTTTAGAAATCTTATTAATTTTGAAGATTCATGGATAAAATCTTGAATATTATAATTAGCATATAATATTTTACAGTCTAACTAAAATACATAAACATAATACATCTTAATTCAATATATCAATACAAAAATTTTCATTACTAAAAGTACACATGTCTTTGTCACAATATTTGTATTAAAACAGATTCAAAAATACATTGAATACAACTTGACCAGAACACATTAGTATAATACCTTACCTTACCTATGTGGCCACTCAAACAGTAAAAGGTTTTTGGCCTCGCCAACAGCCGCACGCCATCCGTCTCGATCCTGAATGAGGTCTGGTGCAACATCAAGCTTCTGCATGTCCTTCTGCATCTGATCCCACCACCACCTTAGTCTTGGGCACCCCAGTGGTTGTTTGCCTCGTGGAAGATGCTCTAAAGCTATTCTTAATGTGGAGTCCAGCTCCCTTCTATTAACGTGACCAGCCCATCTCAGTCTTTTGCTTTTGATTAGAGCAATTATGTCAGGATCTTGATAGAGAGTCCTTAATTCCCTGTTGGTCCTTATACTCCATGTACCTTGATCATAAACTGGTCCAAGTATTGAACGAAGGACTTTGTTCTCAAACACTATAAGTTTCTTTTCCGATTTCTTGGTAAGTGACCAGATCTCAGATCCAAATAATACTATAGGTAGAATCATACTCTTGTACAGCCTTAATTTAGTATTTTTAGAGAGTATCTTACTTTTGATCAGTTTCTGAAGGGCCCAATAGCATCTATTCCCCTGCAGTAGTCTAATTTTAATTTCGGTTTCTTCATTATTCTTTTCGTATATGGTTACACCCAGGCATTTGAAGTCTTGGCATCTTTGGAAGGAATAACCGTTAACCGTCAAGGTGTTTCTTTGAATATCTGGACTTTTACTAACAACTAAGTATTTGGTTTTTTCTTCACTTACTTTAAGTCCAACTTTCTCTGCATGTTTTAAAAGTGATTCCGCCAGGGATTTCAAACTATCATAATCTTCAGCTACTAAAGCTATATCATCAGCAAATGCTAATATATTGATTTTCCGTCCAAGTAGAACTCCAGAATTAAGTTTTCCAGTCTCTTTGAGAGTCTCTTCTAGGGCAAGATTGAAGAGGAGAGGAGATAGACCATCGCCCTGCCTCACTCCTGTGTTTATGTTAAAGGCCTTGCCATATTCACCATTAATTCTGACTTTTCTTTTTGAGACATTTATACACGCTTTTGCTAAGTTTATTAATTTTTCTAAAATTACATTAGTATAATAGAGTATAAAAATGTAACTAAAAATGTGAATGTGACTAAGAAAATAAAATAAATGAAATTATATTGGACTTACAGCTGCAAGTTATTAAAATCTAATTACTATTACTATAAATTGGCGGGTTATAGAACCGCCTTCAGAACTGAAGGTCGCTAGATTGAATTCCGCAAGGGTCAAATCTGACCTAGTCGCCATTTGTCATTGGGCTATTAATTAATGATGCTTCATAACAACAGGTCGACGTTAGGTATTGGACGTTAGGACCGGGGTTTGGACAGTTCCCCATCAAAACATTAAAAATTGTCTCTGGCGTAGAAAAATACACAGGCTGTAAATAAAAGCATTCACACTGAATTGGTCACAGTACATTAAATTGAAAAAAGTTCAAACATAGTATATGCAGTGATAAAAAAAACATGTTTTAACTAATGCATAGAAAAATGGTACTAGATGTGTCATATTAGTATGGTATTCAATAGTGTCAAGAAAGTAGACGTCCAATGGAAAGATTACCTATAATATAAAATAAAATATTTGATTTACTGACCCCATTGATAGCGAGTAGAACATCAAGGTCACCGTGAGGGGCTGCCTGGACACTGATGAGAGAGACGTCTCGTTGTAAAGAGGTCTTCAGGGTGCGGACCAAGCCCTTGCGCTGACTCAGAACAAAGTGCTGGGGTGTTACTCCGTTAAGTCTGAAACATTTATCAAAGGTTTGAATAGAATGAGTGGTGAATGTCTTTTACCACAACAAAGTCTAATCAATTTGATTATAATAACTCAGCCAACAAGTGATTTAAAATAAAATTCATTTATTGTTTCCAACATGCAATATCTATGTCTAAAATTATGAATTCCACACTGTTCATGTTACTTTTATCTGTATCATAAATCAAGGCTTTTTTAAAGGACATTTTTAACCCTTTAACAGTTTCTTTTTTTGACCATAATATAAAAAAGTGCTTATTTCAAAATCCTTATTTTATGAATTAACCCTAGAACTGGCAAAGACGTAATTAACAACACATTTACAAATTCAATAAGTGGCAGGTGGAGGCATCTGTCATCAATTTAGTGAACTTGATAAACACGATCACCTTCATGACCTTGTTGCACTCTGGATTTTGATACATGAAAAGGCTCATGCAGTTCACTAAACTGCCACTAGGGTATGTCTTATAGCCAAGTAAGCGTTTTTACCACATGGCTGGCTCAATTGGTTAGAGCCCTACATCCTAGAGTTTGAATCCCGAGCATGAGCAATCCCAATTTGGCTTGCAAATGTGTGAAATAGTGGAGTGGGGAGCCCACCTTAAATAAACGGTGGCCGGCTTGGATTTTAGTTGATGGCATTTGTAGGCTTCTTAATTGGGATTGCAGTGGACACCTGTTTTGATTTATGGTTAGTGGTTATAAGGAGGGGACATGGTTTATGTTTTTTTGTTTTGTTTATACTTTATATTAAGAGGAGATACAAAGTTTTGTGAGTATTACTATACTTTATTAAAGGAAAACGCTTGCCATTACTAGGGTTGAGAAAAGTAGATTAAAAAGTAAATAACAAGAATGACAATACACCATTCTATATGAATGGAAAATTTGGTGGTCATTTTAATGTTTTCAATAGGAAAATTCACTGAAAGACAAAGAAAACAGCAACTCTTACTGAAAAACTGATATGAGCCTCTTATTCAATATCTGCTCAATATTTGGAAACTGCCTAACTGTCTTATAACACAAAGTGTAATTAAATGTGCCAGTAGCTGACCGGAAAAGACTATATACTAAAGATATCAGAATTGGAAACTTGCTAAATTTTGTATTTTTACTGTGTTGTTTTTAGGAGGGTCTTTAACTTATGTTACAATTAGAAAATATAATATTAAAAAAAAAATCATCACTGATATTAGGATTGTTAACAACTTTCTGATTTTACCCCGAGTCTTTTATGGTTGGATTTGCCAAAGCAGGTTATCTAATGACTATTTCGTTGGCCTAACCGCGAGAATGCCTACTAACCATTTCCCTTCTATAACAAAAATAATTCAGCAAACATTTTAAGATGAGGTTTATCATTTAATGCCTTAATGTTCCGACGCACCTAATGCTGACACTGTGCTGAAGCATGTCGTCCCAGACAGGAGTGACTTGCACCACAACACTCGCACTTGAGGTGAACTTGCCATCACTGACTGTGACGTTGAGGAGGTAGCGACCAGTGTCGAGGCCTGGTGCAGCAGACAGCACACCGCCCCGTGGATCAATGGTGAAGAGGCGAGGGGGCGTGGGTGGGGCGAGGCCAAACTCTAGGCTATCGTAAGGATCCTGGTCAGTGGCCGCCACTCGCCCCAGCTCACCGCCTGGCCAGCGCTCCTGGTAGACACACACCCACACCTCCAGCGGTGTAACAACAGGCGGGAACTGAGACTCCTCTATCACCTGGGGAGCATTGTATCTCAATTATATAACTCAGTGGTGGAAAACACTCAACGATGGTTGATTATTGGAAATAATTAAATATTCATAAGTAAATATTTTTAAATATTTATAAATGTAATCTTTAAATAAATTAATAAATATTTAATAAATAAAATTTAACCCATTGGAATAGACACACAAGCCTGGCTTGACTGAGCTAGACGCGGACTGAATGCTGTGTCTTGAGTCCAGCTAGTGATCGGTGAATACAGTGATTTGCTGATTTGTGAGTTTTTTTTTTTGCTATACACGTATGGTTTTTATTTTATATGTAAAAATATGTTGAAGTTCACGATGAACATGATTTAGATAGTTTTAAAGAATATTTCAATAATAATATAACCTCTAATAAATAATAAAAAAAAATTTTATATACCTACTTTGAATGTTTTTAAATTTAGCAAAAAAGGTTTTTGGAAAATAATACTATTCCTTCATATATTACCAGAAGATAAGAAAAAAATTATACTCTAATCTTATGTATTAGCGTTTTATGAAACTTTTTCTAAAAGACTAAAAAATGGGCCATTTAAATTGCTACGGTACCTCAGGGTCACCTCATGCTTGATGCAACTACTAACACAATGGGTTAGTATTTATTTATAAATAATTTTTCTATATGAATATTGTTCCCAGAGGACCAAACCATTCCCTACTTGGTATTTTCACTTGGAAGTCTACCACATAACAATTGAGCCAAAGAGACATTTTTGAGAAGCCTCATTTTGGTTATTTTCATTGACCTTTGATTCTTTTTTTCACCCCTCTCCATTCATTCATTTTACTATATTTATCACCATTATAAGCTGTAGATATCAGAATGCTCTCCTTATTCAATTACATTTGTTCATTTTGGAATGGGGTTGGAAAATGTATTAGGAAATTCAATATAATTTTACCCTGATTTTCTTAATTACATTGGCAAATTCACTCTAACAAAACACCAAACATTTGAAATTTTACCACTCTGATTCTTTTTATGAACAGTGAATTTTAATGCTCTTTATTTTTAATAATTTATTTAGTAATTAGCTCATTTTCCACACTTTTTACGTATATCCGAAAGCTTCACATGATCACATCTTGTTCATGGTTGATTGGGTAAAGTACTTACCTACCACCCAACAGGCCTAAGTGACATAGATGTGCAAGTTTGGATGCATATTGGTAACGATTTTCATGTACGGGTCCTTTATGTGATAAAGGTTTCAAATATAATAAATGAAAAAAAAACATATTATTAAACAGATTGTGGAAAGTAAAGGTATTAAAAGTAAAGTAACTACACCCCTAAAAGTAAATGTGTAAAATAGAAAAAGTTAATAGCTTTTCAAAATCTTCATGATAAGTAATTATTTAACTTTGATTTTTATAGAAAACTACGAACATTTTGCATAGATATGCTATTGAAACCCAAAAATTAGGGTCCTATTAAATGCCATTTCCCTATTACATATCCCAACCTCATTCCCAAACTGACTAATGCAATCAAATAAGGAGTACAGACTGATAATGACAAAATATAATCTACTTGATGAAATCTACAAGTTTTGTTAGCTTGTTCTAAACGAGTTACACAGGAATGTCCTTCCTACCTTAGAAGTAGCACAACTGAAAGACTAATGATCCGCTAAGCATGCATATTTTTGTAAGTTTATTTACATTTTTATCAGTGTTTTGTTTTCATATGGGACAGTATTAATATTGTAACATATTTATTTTATTTTTAATTGTTAACTTAACTATGTAGGCCTGAACTAAATATTTAAAAGTATCAATTATGTTTACAAACTAGGGAAATATCAGATAATTATATAACGATGGCAGTGAGAGGGAATATTTGACCTTGACAGTGACCCAAGTGTCAGAGTACAGAGGAGGAGTGCCGTTGTCGAACACTCTAACGTGGAGAGTGAAGGAGTCCTGCAGGCGGAAGCTGAGGCGAGCCGCTGTGCGGACCGTGCCGTCAGGCTCGATTCGGAACACGCCGCCAGGATCCCCGGAGAGGATGTCAAATGTGAACGGAGCGGAGTTGGGGGCGATGTCTGCATCGGAAACTGTCAGCTGACACACTGGCCATCCTGGCAGCTTATCCTCCTATGGTGAAAAATTATAGGTCTTTCATATGATAGCTGATAAAATTTGTAATTCAAAGAAATATGATAAAAAATATAATTTTTCTTGAAAAATTATAAATTAGTTATAGATATAATAATTTAAGAATGTTTTACAAAATAACTTCGAAAAGTAACGCTGATGTTATGTAATATTTCAGTAAATTATTTATTAAAACTTAGAAATTTTTACAAAGTAAAATAAACTGTAGTATGAATAGAAAAAACAATTAAAAAAATAGAGTCATATCGAAACATAGCAAATTGAGTAGATAGTTACTTTAAAAAACTTATGTTTCAATTTTCAGCCTAATAACTCAAAAACAAACCTGAACAATTGCTGTGTAATTGTTTTCCAAGAAGAGAGGAGGATTGTCATTCGTGTCCATCACTTCAATATTTACTAGAGCAAAATTCGACAATTGTGGAAGACCGAAATCAGTGGCTCGTACTTGTAGAACATAAGTGGAAACCTGTGAAGGATCAATGGCCGAAGTTTAGTAACAGGTCCACAGAAGAACAGGTTTAAAGCTCTACAGTCTTGTGTAAAACATAAGATACTCTAAATACTCCTGTCACAGCACACCTGCATACTCAGCGAATTTCCAAATAAATAGTATGACAATATATGACGAGTTTAATCAATATCTGCCAATAAATAAGAGAGTTTGCCTATATCCATAAGTTTAACATGGCAAAGAGTATAGATGTTTGCTGCTTTGAGGAACACTGAAAGTAGATAATTTTACCATAGATAAACTATTTTTATTTTGTCCATATACCAAGTTTCATCAACATCTGTCCATCTGTACTAGGCATTGCATGCCATGTGCTGAGACAGCACCCCTTGAGGGTGTCTGAGCCGCTTGGTGATAGGGTGCAAAGCATGGTTTGAGAGCCTCAAAACTTATTTCTGTAGGTACAGTACAGGAGTTTAAAAATGTTTTATTGACACTTGTTGTATATTAGAGACCGTAAGAAATCAAGTTTATTTTATAATTTTACCCGAACACTGTCTGTTATTTTTATTTTGGTTATATTTTAGTGAAGGAACCCCCGAACAGGCCACCAATGGGGGCCCTACATTTTCTCCCAAATTTTAATTTTTTTTTGTTTTTATGCATTTCACAGATACATTTACTTTACTTTGTTTACATACATGCAAACATACATAATCTGTATTTTACATTTTAGAGTAGCAGTCAGTCTGACACTATGGACATTTTATTGTTTGTTTTCATTTTGTGGATTTTTGTATTGTGTTCACAACGCGAGAAAGTAAAAATATCTTATTCTTATAAACAAAGGAGTTTGTGTATTCTCTATATGGGAAAAGAGTATGCAGGTTGGATGCCGTGATAAACACATTAACTATGAATTTTAAGTATACAGTCGATTCCCTCGAGTCCGGGAATGATCCGAACTACTTTTTAGAAATGAGTCATTAGCGCGCGGTCAAGTTTCTCATGGCAGAAATCACCAGGATTGAATGTATTTGTTTACTTCCGGCATAACTATAAATAAATAACATCAGCTCAGTTTACAATTATTGAATTCGATACGGATAAATCAGGAAAAATAATGAAGCAGGAAAAATTGCAATGCCGGTGTGGGAATTTTGACTGCAAGTGGGAGGAACACTGGAACTGCAAACAGGCTACGTCAAGCAAGATCGATTCGGCAGCTGTGGATGTAATGTTTATGAAGAAATGGCGTGATTATGCTTTCAAGAAAACAGTCTAACCAAAAAAGCCTAAGAAAACAACGGATTTCTTTTAATATGTACATTATTGTAAAGCCAAGATTTGTATTCTTCTTCGGTTATAGTATATTGGAGGTACATTCATAAAATTAAATATTCTAATAAATATTGTTACATAATCAAGCATAAACATTTTGAATGGCTCATGATTATACAGTAGTTAGTCGTTTATTAATCGTCAACTACATATACCTACCATTTCACGGTCCAAAGGACGGGCCACAGTGATATGTCCTGTGTTGGGATCCATGGAGAACTGTTGATGACGATCCCCTCTTTCTAATGTGTAGCCTACTTTACCATTGGTACCACTGTCGATGTCAGTAGCGGTTACCTGTGAAATAATTACTTGATAACCAGTGAAACGTACACGAGTTTCAATATGGTGTGTATGTATAAATTTTAGATACTAATGTTTGTATTTCAGTTGCAAGTCAAATGTATAACATAGGAATAAAATACATTTGTAATTTTATTTCACATTGTTGCGATACATTATTAACTCCAGTAAGTATTTATTGTAGAACAGTAGTTTTCATCCAGGATACCACTTGAGTTACTTTGAAAATTGTTGTAAAAATTACTTAAAAATAAATAAGAAAGCCATTAAAGAATAGGTCCAGATTGAAATAACTAGTAAATATCAAAATAATCAGTTTTTATTGTAGCATAATTTTATAGTGTTACTACTTTTATGAACTTATTATACAGATTTTTTGGCCATTCTAATATATCATAAGAGAATAGAAGAAATATAATTTTGAAAAATTAAACCGTAGATAGTTTTATGCCGTAAATCTTCAATTCCAATAAAATCCTTCTGATTAAAGCTTGAACTAAGAATCAGTATTTGGCTTTGGTCCATCATTATAATGATGGCTTTAAAAAATAGAAACAATGAGTGTACAATAAGCATATAAAATGCCAACTTACCTGTAGTACCACATCCCCTATCTGTGCATGTTCATTTATCTGGGCATTATACGAGAGCTGAGTAAAGACTGGAGGGTTATCGTTACTATCAGTTACTGTGATGTTGACGGTGGCCTGGGAGCTCAGAGGAGGAATTCCCAGGTCAGTGGCCATCACAGTCAGTATGTAGTTGTGTGCCCTCTCGTAGTCTAGTGGCTCCATTATACTGATCACCCCTGTAACACAAATATTCAGTCATTGTGATGGTGACGATGGCCTAATGTTAAAACTGTCCAATGTTGAAGTAAGCTATGTTTGTGGTTTTCATTCAACTTATTTGCCAAATAACATAGAGTAATATTACAAATTCTATTGTAGTATGTGGGCTGTTTTATTTTCAACGTACAAATGTCTGTAAATAAAAGGAAAATGCACAGAAAATAATAATTTTATTACCAAAAGTTCAGTGAAGTCTTATTTTTATTCATAATCTCCAAAAATATTGACTTGTCATACCATGACACAAGCTTTTCGATGCCTTCCTCAAAGAATGTCGCCGCCAGTGAGGACAGGTCAGGTAACAAGTTCTTTGTTAATAGCAAAGCGCTGCCTACCTGACCATGGACTTCAGTTCTCGGAACAGGTAATAATCAGTTGGTGCAAAGTCCAGGCTGTAAGGTGGATGTTCAAAAACTTTCAATCTAAACTTTTTCAGGAGGTCTTTTGCCAAGTTGGAACTGTGTAATCAGGCATTGTCATGGATCAAAACAACATCAGACAAAAGCATTAATCTGCATTTGTTTTGAATGGCTCTGCAGAGACCATGTTAACTTTCACGATAAATTTCCTTGTTTATCGTCATACCTTGCTCCATCAAGTCCATCAGCAGCACTCATATATTCTCCTAAGACACAGTAGCCATTGCTTTACTTTTCCTCAGTGAATATTTAAACTTTTTTGACGTGCTTGGGGAAGCAGGGTGCATCCACTAATTTTATTGTTCCTTTGTTTTCAGGATTATCATAGAGGACACACGTTTTATCGTCAATAACAATTGACTTCAAAAATCGTTCCAATTTAGTGTATCAAATGTGTGAATGTCATACACATAACGCTTATACCATCATTTGTGTTTTTTAGTTGGTACTCAGTATTTTTGACATCCAAAGTTCACACAATGTTGATAGCCTAGGTCTTGAGTCACAATTGTGTACAAAGCAAACCTTGAAATGTCTGGAAATTCATCAGACAGTTTGTTAATTGTTAACTTTCGATTGCATCTCACTGCCTGATCAACACGCTCAACGAGGCCTACAGTGGCAACAAACTTGCGACCTTGTCCACCTTCATCATGGATGTCTGTTTGTCCTTCTTTAAATTTTCAATGCCACTCCTGAACACTAGGGATGTGCGAATAGTGATTTTTGGATTCCAATCAAATATTTATTTTCTATTACGAACATCAAATATTTTTGAATCAAATATTAGCGTAAGGGTTTATTTTCATCCATTTAAATGATCCTCAAAAATTGGGCTTGTAAACAACCTAATTATAAAATGTAGTAATTGCATGGCTTAAATTATATAGTGCCTATATATATGATTAGCTAATAAATCTTCTCAATTAAAAATACAAAAAACTGTTTTAACCATTGATACAATACACAAATCAATTCTCTTTAAAAAATAGCACATATTGAAAAATAAGTAAAATTTGGCATATTACTTATGGATAATTTTTTATTACACTCAAAATATAAATATAATAAATTGATGAAGTTAGTAGTAAAAATTGGAATATAAATACTGAAGTAAAAATAATTATAAAAATTAAAATTTTGTATCATATCATAAATAAAATTAATTTAATAATAATTTATTGCATTTATAATTTACAACAGTTGCATAGCATACTTTTTTGAATTTATAAAGCTAAACTATGAATATTTTAAGAATGCTTATGAGTAGTTACTTATCAAGTTCATTCACATTTATAAAACTCACAAGTTCACAACTTACTTTCACAAGTTCACATTTATAAAATTAATTAAGATACAATATTAGAAAATCATTAATGTAGTTATTTTTCAGTAGTTTATTTTAACCCTTCAACGAGTGTGCCAAAAGTACATATTTTAGTAAGGACGTCATATGACATAATAAATAACTTGTTATATATATATGGATAGTCATAGGCGGAAAAATGAAAGTATTTGACTGAGAAATGAATTGGAACAACCTGGTTAAAATATAAACAAACCCCCACCCCCTTCCACCTATCCAAATCTCAAGGTCCTATTTTTTGTAACACGGGTCCGTCTTGGCTACCTGGCTGCCTCTATTGTCTGTTGCTGTTGACAAAATACATCCAGTTGGACTGTGAATCACAAGTTTACTGTTTGTTTGTAAAAAAATTGTTTCCTCTAAGCTTTTAATACCATATTGAAACAATGTTTTATGTAATAATAATAGCTTCATGCACTCTTCCAGTGCAACCTAGATTTTTTATCACTGTGGCCGTGGTAATAACAAGCCTAGAAAAATGCAAAACATTTTATCTTGACTAACCGTACCGATGAAATATTTGGTATAATAGTCGTCCATTGTAACATTTACCCTTTGGAATGTTGCATTATCCTTTCAAGGTTTTTTAGAATAGATATTATCAGTGAAAACATGGAACTACTTTTATGCTGCGCAAGAAAGGAAACGAAAGCTGTCAGTTGATAACAAAAATAAAACTATTAACTAGCAATCATTTGTTTAAACTTTTTTTTTCAAATTCAATTGCATTTTTCCTTGAATGAACTTACAATACAAATAATATTTTTAAAATTATTTTCAATGTAGCATAAATTAAAATTGTAGATTGTAGAAGATCGGATTGTAGACAAAATGGGTCTACTTTTTCTAACGGAATACGAGTGAACGAATAGAGATAACTCAGTGAACCTGTAGCTGTTTCATCTGCAAAGACAAAGGTCAAACTATAATGTTAGTATGGTTTCAGATATTCTTAATTAAATTTGATTCAATCTCAAAACTAATAAATTTTCCAAGAAATAATGTATTTGTTTGTCCCGTGACTGGTATTGTTATGGAATTTGGTCAATCGGCGGCATCCATCGAGAATCGGTTACGGTCATATCTTCCGTCTGTAGTCAGATGATAAAGTATTGGGTATATTTAGTTTTCAACTGAATTAGCTGCATAATGGTATACTTAATTCTGAACTTTGAAATGTAAAATCTATAGCTTTGCTTTGATAGTCATCACTTTTATATTATTCATAGTTTTCGAATATTCGACAGACATCAAACTTTGTCAGACATCTTGGGTCGGACCGAATATCCACGATGATGTGATAATCAGGTACCGTGGCCGATAATTATCATAAGATAAGATTCAATACGTCCATTTACGTCTGTCTAATTTCCTAAAACCAATCCTTTGAGTGCTACGTGATAACTGGTGGTTTGAAATAATTCACGTAATAAAATAATAGTTGGCTATGACTCTGCCATAATAATTTTCTATTCTATTTAGTTAGTCAAATTATTGTTGTTAGTTTCCTCGAAAACCTGCTTGTTGAACCAGTTTCAACAGGAGGGTAGGAGTTTACTCTGGTGGTCAAGAAACAACATGTGGCATTGAGTTCACATTTTTATTTTATTTTATTTCTTCTCTTTTATGAATTATTGTTGATCAAAGCCAATCTAGTATTTTTAATTAAACAAGAGAACACTATGCACTATTTATGTAGTTAGTTGTTTAACTAGGGTGATTTCTTTTATTTTAAGTTTGTAGGATAAGGTTGACTACTACTGTGAAAATTAGACTTTGACCCCTGGAGTTACCCCGGCGAGTGAGCTGAGTGATTCCCAGGCAACAAATCAATCGTAATGTGATTTTCCCACATATTGAGTAATTGTTAAATAATAGATAGTAACAGTTACTATATAGTATTTAACAAACTATCATTACTTAAAATAACGTTTCCCTGGAGTGAATAGTAACTATTCGCTATTTAGCTGTAACGGAAATTTGTGTTACAACTAAATCATTCTGCTTGCATTAAACATGGACAAAGTTCGACTACGACTGACACACTGGAGCTGAAAACGGTAGAGGTTGTGGTGGAGGAGCTGCGCAATCAAATGACACACAGGTCTGGTCCCTCTCTACCCCTTTACATGCTTAGATGGTCGATCAGAGATTGGAAAAAAATAGCCCTTGTATTTTATTTTAGTAGCAAAAGTTATAATATTTTCTTTACTAATTTGAAATGTATTTTTTGGCGATCGATCCCTTGACGGGCAATATCTGTCTGTCGTAGCCAATGGGTTAATACACAGTTTGTGTCTAAAATAATGGATTTTATTAGAACTGCATGTTTAATGCAACTTTACACTGCATTTCTGGTTAATTTAGACAACTTGGTAATCTGAACAGGGTTTGGTCCCAATCAGTTTGTATTAACGGGACTCTGGTATAGTATATATTTTTAATATGTAATGATAAAATAACATGTAGTTGTTCAAGCTTTGACAAAATTACCTGATTTAGAATCCATTGAAAATTTGCTATGTTCGTTGCCTCCGAGGATGGAGTATTCCACTTGTGCATTGATCCCTGTGTCTAGAGATGTCGCCATGACTCTGGCCACCTCTGTATCAACCGCAGCGCTCTCGGGGATGGTTGTATGGTAAGAGCGAGACACAAACTGTACGACATAATCAACAAATTAAATTGTTTCTAATCCTTAATACTTTGTACTGTAATGATAAACTATATCAATATATTCGATTTCAATTTAATTTTTACACATTTTAATAATTTATTACTATAGGTTCAATAACACTTTCCTGTCGAGTGAAGGTAAAGCTATATCAAGTTTCATGATAGTTCGACTCAACAGACCTGTGGAGGATTATCGTTGACATCTAACACATTGATTTGAAGTTTTGTCTCGCGTGAGAGTTGGGGTGAGCCTTGGTCCACCGCCTTGACTCTGAGAGAATAGGAGCTGACAGTCTCTCGATCCAGTCCTCCCAGGAGTCGCACCAAACCACTCTCCGGCGTTATCTCAAACATCCCCTCTGCAGCATCCTCCAGGTAGTAGCGCACCTTACGGTTGATACCTGCAGTGGCGTTAGAGTATAATTTTACATTTATAAAAATAATATTTGCTAACTTTGAAATAAATGTTTTAATAGTATGAGTTTTAAAATTTTGAAAGTAAAGTAACCATTTCAACTAAGCATGATCAGGTGTCAAAACCATTCATACAGAAGATTACTGGAAATTTATATTTGACACAAAGATTTCAGTTTTAGAATAGAGACACTAAATGATCACAACATGATTAAACATAAGGTATTAGCATTAGCTATACCAACCCCTGTCAGGATCAGTTGCATGCATCTTGGTGATGAGAGTTCCAGTAGGAGAGTCTTCAGGCAAGGCTGCTGTATGATTGGCTGTGGAAAAGTTGGGAGGGTTGTCGTTGATATCAGAGAGCACGATGTCGATGAGAGACACACACTCCCAATCTGGCCTCTCTCTGTCCTGCACATGAGCCATCAGCGAGTAACGAGGCAGAGATTCCCTGTCGAGCAAACGACTGGTGCGAAGCTCTCCTGCAAAGAACAACGGATTTTTCAAACTTTCTATTAAATTCTCATAAGTTTTGTATTAATTTTAGAGTGAAACTTTGAAAATTTTCTGTGTTGTATAATGAAAAACCACAAGTTACAATAAAACACTTAAGACCTTAACACTTTCAAAGAAATCGAATATTTTTTGTAACCCAAGTATAGTAGCAAATAGATTAACTAAGTTCATACAATGATGAATTTATCTTTGGGGATTATTTTAGACTTATTTCACTGGTGAACTACAACACAAGTTATATTATTTAATTCTGCACTGAATAATATTTTTTATGTTCCACAAGTGAAGAAATAACAAGTCAACAAAAATTTCCCTAGCTTTAATGTGAGCAAGTTATAAGATTATAACTGACCGGTCTCCCTGTCGAGGTTGAAGTGCTCAGCGCCGTCGCCTGTGAGGTAGTACTTGAGTCGAGGGTCCAGGTCACCATCCGTGGCAAGCACTGTGAGTACATAGCTGCCCAAGTCCGCACCCTCCGACAACCTCTCCCTGTAGCGAGCCCGTAGACAGTGTGGCTGTTCATCTGAACCACATACAAGCATATTAACAACTGTGATAGAGCACCTTATCATTTTATTAAGTAAACAACCCAATTTTTTAAAAATTTAAAATTATGAGACATATTAGCAAAACCACAAATTATTGGTGGAGTCCAGAACGTATCTAACATACTTTTAAAAATTTGAATCCATTGAAATTTGAAAGTTTGCACAATACCGTAACTTAATGTTACCATTTTGATCTCAGTGAACTCACCATTAGCATCAAGCACAGTGATGTAGACCTGTGTGGTGGACACATACTTGGTGTCTGTGGCTTGCACCACCAGACTGTACCTCTCCTGTGTCTCGCGGTCCAGAGCCCGAGCCACATAGACCTGACCCGTCGTCCGCACACCAAACTGAGCCTTGGGATCTCCCTCTGTTATGTAATACTCCACAGTGGAACCCAACTCCGTGTCTAAGTCACTGACTGACAACTGAGCCACCACTGTCCCTGCTAGGGCATCCTCTTTCACTGAAACAGCCACCAAAACCTTTAGTCATATTAATTTGAGATCTGATAAAATGAATAAGACGTTTTCATTCAAGAGAAGTTTCACGATGGAAAAATTCATCCAATTTTTTACAAAAAGTTATGATAGATAACAAAAATAAATAAAATTAAACCAAACTAATGAAATTATAAACAAAATTAATGTAAAGGTATAAGTTTTCACATAACACTGTAAAAAATTGTGTCAGGATTAAAAAGATAGTTTTTTTTACATTTAAGAAAAACAGTCTTTTCCTACAGATTTGCAACTGAATTGAAGGGAATTTTACAAATTTTTATTTTGATCCTATCAAACTAAGATAATTTATGTTGTAATTTTTTAAATCCACCAGTATCAAGGTCAAGGTAAGGTCAGTGTTCTACAGTGTACATGGCTTGTCTAGGTGTCTGTTCAAACAATTTTATTAATACTGTACCATGTTCAAATTAAACTGTTAAAGTCCCTGTATTTCTTAAACAGGGTACCCTCCAGGCCGGGTTATTATATATAAATATATTATCATAAATATAAGAGATTATCATTTTGAATTAACTTGAAAATGGCCTTTAAAGGTTGAAACATGTTGTTAAAATAAAATAAAATAGTTTGTCAAGGATACTCAGTTAATTATTTTAACTTTACTTAATATAAATATATATTATAATACCTATATTATTTATTAGTCAGTGGAAACTGAGACCACGAAAACAAAATTAATATGTAAATATCGTACACACGACCACGGCCCAACGGCATCGTCTGCAGCACGTCACGTATACCCAATCAGATTAACAAGATTATAATGAGTTTTTATATATATTGCATGAAAAAGTTACATAAAACTATAATTTTAATATTTATCTTAATTTTAGTTTTAAATTAACTTATAATCTAACAGTTAAAAAAATAAAATACATTATAAATAACAACAGATAACAGGATGATAGGGGAGTTATCATTTCTAAATATTGGGTCTAAGTCAACTTAATATATTAAATATTTATCAGCTGCTTTTACAAATGTTAGTGAGAAAAATCACAACAGGTAAGTTGACAATAACAAGGCAGGTGGTACACCCTAAACCTTAAACAAATCAAGCAAAATTTGCAAGATGTTTTAGGGAAGTTACATCCCACATCAGTTATCATCTATTACATATATTTTAATTTTACTTATACCCTATTTAATGTTATTTCAGAAAAAAATTAATTTTTTTCATGAATTTCTTCTGACAATTATTTACACAGAATAGGGTTCCTTCAAGAGAAAGCCAAACCACAACATAATAATAGTCAAGGCTGTGAACATAGTTAGGATAGATAGGATGTGAAGGTTGCAGCCAAGTCCTAGTCATTAGGATCGCCAATCCGTTGGAATTCCCGAAAGGAGTGTTAAAGGACAACTTCTTGATCTTTATATGGTTTTCTTAACATCCTTTATCAGTAGACTCCCAGTATAATTAATATTTTTAGATCTAAACACTAACCTGTGGCACTATAAGACTCCTCAGCAAAGACAGGGGGGTTATCATTGTAGTCAATGAGTCTGAGGTAGACCTCGGTAGAGGCAGTTTGCTGCGGTGATCCGTTGTCAGTGGCAACCACAGTGATGGTGTAGGATGGGACTGTCTCTCGATCCAGAGGCACCAGTGTCGTCAGCCACCCGGAGTACGGGTCAACAGCGAACACGTCACCCGGACCACTCAACGAGTACCTCACTTCTCCGTTGCTACCCTCGTCCTGGTCTGACGCATGAACTGGGAACATATCACAGCGAAAGTTATGCAGTATAACTTCTGGTTGGTAGCGAACTCTGGTTTCTTTCAGTTTCATCAAATACGAAACAAGAGTTTCATAACTAAAGAGATACTTTGCATCTCAAAAAATTACCGTACTGATGAATTAAGATTAAATGGCTGTATGTATCCATTAAAGTGATTCAGATTACTTTTTTATATTTGATTCATAATAGGAGGTGTATAGGTGGGTGTGGGATGTTTTCATCACCATAATGCAATGATTTTTTAGACTATAAAATATGATGCATTAAATGATTGTGTTTTTAAATATAGGGAAGAAAATTGATTTGGCATTTAGGGAAATCTTCTTTGTAAACAAAAACAATGTTAAATTTTGATCTTAAAAAATATTTTATTTACAATGACATAAAGTAACAATTTTTTTAAAAAGTATTGAACACATAAATTTTTAAAAAGGCCGATCTTGGCCAATTGACAGATACATCTCAGAGTTGAAACCATTGGTGGAGGGTGTAGTTTGGGGGGCTGTAAAAAGTTTTTGATCACATGAATTTTTTAAAAACTAATTTTATATTTCCCTTGAATCCTTCAACATATTTTATTTTTTTATCTTCAAAAAAAAATACGAGTATCAAAATTAAAAGGTATTGTAAGGCTCAACTCTTATAATGAAGAATTAAGTCAAATCAATACTTGGTAAACTTGAAAGCTTCTTGTGGTTGAGTCCATACTCTGTCAAATATCATAGAAGTGATCAGCAAGCAAAATTGCATACTCTGTCTTGATCATAATTGGCAAAATCATTTTACAGATGTTGATAATGAAATTGATAAAATTTAAAAACATATAAATGGTTATTTGTGATTGAAAATATCATTTTATTTTAATCTTATGAAATAAATAACTCATGATAAATTAACAATGAATATTTTATATTATATTTAATTAATATGATTGTGTTTTTAAATACATTGTGTTTTGGGAAATTCATATAAATTTGTAAAAAAAAACAAGAAAATCAAATGGATAATTTTGTTGCATCCTTGTTTAGGAGAATGAATACTGCTTATTTTGGAATCAATGATACCAGTACACAGAATCACTTTTAGATAACACGAACAGTGTAAAATTGATGAAGTACAAAGAGCACTTTTATAAACAGTTCCCCTTGATCTGAACACAACTTCCTACAAATTTCAGCCAGTTTTAATTAACAATCAAAATCATATTATTGCACACACTTCAAATTTGGCGATGACGTCGGCTGTGGCCTCTGTCGCGGATGGCTGTCAGGCCCGCACAGTTTGACGTTGTGAGGCACGAGTGGTAGGATGGAGAGAAAGAGAGCTGATGAGTAAAACAATCTTGCCAGATTTCTCCCAGCTTATGGCATTCTATCTCAGCGGCATCAGGAACCTTATTTTAAAAATTGCTATTATATTTATTTTCATAGTTCATACATTGAACAGGTATTAATCATAAAAAAAAAATACTTGAAATACTGTCTTAACATACCTTTGAATATAGATGTTCCTTCCGGCACATTTTCTGGTATTCCAATACTATAAGAGTCACTGTCAAAGACAGGAGCATTGTCATTGGTATCCAGCACTTGCAAGGCAATCTCGGTGAGAGCAGTGAGAGGTGGGCTGGACTCTGTCAGAGCCAGGATAGCCAGAGAATGTGACTTGGTTGTCTCTCTGTCCAACGCTCCAGTCAGCATCACCTTGCCGGCCGAGTCCACCAGGAACATTGGTCCGCCACTGATCAACTTGTACTGCACTGCCATCTCTGCCACCAACTGCAGCTGGGTGATCATACTCCCTGCGTACAATGAAAAAAACCCTGAATCTACAGAACATATTGAATTTAATTGGTTCCATTTAAGCCTTTTAGAAATACTAAACACTCATTTATACTTTTATGGGTTATAAATATAAATAAAAATATAAATAAACCCTCACAACTTTTTAATTCTTTATAGGAATATTGTTAGCTAGCCATGGCTTTTGTTGCATATTGAGTAAAATGAAATGAGAGATTCATGAAATTATTCATTTGGTTGTTTTTATTTTTGAACAAAAAGATTGTAAAACTTACATAAATTAATTAATATGGCGGATATGCCCTATATTCATATTTTTAAGAGTCATAAAACCTGTCAAGTATAGTTCTAATGTGAGATTGTTTGCGAAAAAATTAAAAAAAATGTCCATGATATTTTATTTTAGAATTTTCAATTAATTAACCCTTCAATGGTCCGCGACGTATAGTGTACGTTTGCCATTACATAACTGAGAATGGATTGCGACGTAAGCTGAACGTTTGGAGACTTGCGATAGAATATTTGAAAGTTACCGCCAGTATAATACTGTCGAAGTTTTATATCGATGTGAAGTGTGTTAAACGATAATTCTGATTCGGTTATTATCCATTTAAGAGTTCCGGAGGATAAAAATATCAATGCTGAAAGTCTGTCTTGTAATCAGCCGTTCACCATCTATGTATATGCCAGACTGAGCAAGTCTTATTTTTGCTTTTGCACTTATTTTCTTTGTTTACAAACAGTTTGGCACTGTTAGTTGTAACTAATTGTGTGTATTGCAGTTTTGTTCGTAAAGATTAGTAAATATGATTAGCAAAAATATTACTATTCTGAAGTATCAGATCTGAGAGGTTTTTCATTTTCGTTTATCATAATAATTTGTGTAATACAGTGTATACTACTTCAAGTGTTTTTAATGAAGTTTAGGTTAGGTCATTTTCATTTTAATAATTATTTTATTTTGTATTTATCGATTTGTTACAATAATTTGTGATAATGGATAGGCCTAGTACATAAATCAAGAAACAAGAATCAAGAGCTTTATTGTCTTTGACCTTTTACAAGGAATAGACATAGTCAAAAATTATCAGGTGTACATGATATAATTAAAATTAAAATTGGTGCGCTGGAACCTATCTAAAAGTCTATATTTACAGTGCCATCAAGAAATTCATTCAAACAATAAAATGGGTTTTTAATAAGCCATTCCTTTAATTTAACTTTAAATCTATTTAAATTTACTAATTTTGCTGAATGGTGGAGTTTATTAAAAAATCTAATACTATTGATTTTATGATAGTAACTTGTTTTTGCTAATCTATGTATAGGAATATCTACCTTGGATTTGGTTCTGGTGTTATAATTATGAATATTTTCCCTGCATTTCAATTCACTTAGATTAAACATGATATATATATATATATATATATAAATTTACAACTGTCATTACTTTAAGGCTAATAAAAAGAGGACGACAGTGATCCGAAGGCCCAGCTCCACAGATTGTGTGTGTGACTTTTTTTGTAATAAAAGAATTTATTACAAAAAAATGGTTACGAATATTTAACAGTGTTCTTGCCTCCATGTGTTTGGAGGCAAGAATGGTAAAAAAAGTGACGCAGATAGGGGATAGCCTGCCGCAACAAAAAGTAATGCGTTGAAGGGTTAAAAGATTTACTAAAATTGGTAACAGGATCCAGTAAAAATTCAATAATGTGAGCTGGAAGAGTATATAGTGCAAAAAACCTTACTCGCTGTAATTATAAATTGTATGCGTGAAAATCATAGTTCCCACCTGAAGGGGCGTTCTCAGGTAGGAAGAACTTGTGGTCACTACGCTGGAAGAGAGGGGGCACATCACTGGCAGACATGATATAGACTTGTACAGGCACATCGGTGTGGAGAGGAGGAGCTCCTGTGTCTGTTGCTCGGACAAAGAATTGAAACACCTGCGAACATAATAGAGCTGATTTTATTATGATGAAACTTTTGATATTTTATAGATTTATTATCTTTGTTGTCATGGCCTATATGTTACTGTTATATTTTAAAATGTCAGTGTTATTTATTGTTAATATTAATTTATTGTTTACTTGTTAATTGTACATTGAAGCTTTACATTTGTGATTAATGATATAGCTCTACTGATCTTGACCATGTCTATTGTACCTTTGTGTATTTACTGACAATAAAAATCTTGAATCTTGATTGAACTATTGTGAATATAATAAGTTTTGAAAATATTCAAAAAATTGTTGGATAAGTCTATTTGATAATTGTTGTTGATATTTGAAATATTCACCCTCATGTAATAAAAGTAAAATATTCTTATTGCTGTTATTGTTGATTGGGGGAATTTGTAGGCTGAAATTTTATCCCAACACACAGGACCTGTGAGTGCACGTCAACTGAATTTTAAAAACAATCCACAAAATAGAATCCAACCCCTAACGATCTGGTAACCATGTAAAACCGTACAAAATAGGCAACAATGCACTCAAAACTTGAGAAAACCTACTCCCTTCACTGAATCCTTACACCACACAGCCAACAGTGAAGACATCAGTAGACATAACGAACTCCTAGTGTGTGACCGTACGACACTTGCCTGCAGCAATCGTGCCACCGTTCAATCGTGAAAAAATGCGGGAGTGAACAGTGATAGTGACCTAATAAATATTATGAATAGTTCAACTTTTAGTTTTTTTTATGACGCCACAAATGTGGCAAAATACATATCAATATATACTATAAACTCAAGAACAATTGGCAACAAACAAATGTAACATTATAAGTTACTGTTCTTGAAACTGGGTAAACCTAAATAATTAGTTATCCATTATGAGGTAACACAGGAAATCTACCTTGAGGAAAGCAGAGTGAATGGTTAGGTTGGCATGTATGCAGGCTTTGTACTCTGATTGGAGGAACTGTGGGGGGTTGTCGTTGGTGTCTACAACAGACAGTCGGACAGTTGTGAGCCCTGATCTGCCCCCACCATCTACAGCCATCACGGGGATCTCGTACAAGGCTTGCTGCTCTCTGTCTAGGGATCTGCGCGTCCAAATCTCTCCTAGAATCAAAAGTGGAATATAATTTCCTGAATACCAAGTAAAAATAAAGAGTAATTTTCTTAATATATAAAGATTTACCTAATGGGATGTACACAAATACAGCAAATTTACAAAGTTGAAAAAATGATTGTTTTTACGGGAATATTTTCAGTTCATCTAACCTGTTACCATAACCGTTTCCAAACAAACTCCGTTAAACAAACAAAAAATAAACTTCTGCTGCAGTTTTTGTGTTCCACAAATCTGCTAAAATCCCCCAGAGCTTAGACATCTCTGGATACGATGGATACGTCTATATCCATGTCAAACAACATTTCACACATATTTTTACCTCACTAGGTACAATTACCAAAAGACAAAATTTATAAAAAACCACAAATTATCTTAATTATTTAACCAATTGATAAAACATAGGAGTACAACAGTTTAGTTATGAGTGAGACGGTTACCAGTGACATTGTTGATGCTGAAAGTTTGCAGCAGCAGCTGGGAAGGTATTGAATAGGTCAGCTGTCCATATAACCCGCTGTCCTTGTCTGTGGCGGACACTGTGGTTACTGGGCGTCCTGCAGGCTGGTTCTCTGTCACCCTGGCATCGTACTGGGGCCGACCCATGATGGGACTGTGACGATTGGCAGAAACCATTTCCACCCTGACTCTACAAAAGCTTGTGTAAACTCCGTCAGACACAGAGATGTTTAAGGTGTGAGTCTGCAGCTCTGTCAACTTGTGTAGGTTTACCACAGTAAGGATACCTGGAAGAAACAAAATAAGCATTTCAGGAATACACATATCCTGAGTCGTCTTTTTTTAAGCTAAGGGGTTCTAGGTTCATAGTCTCAATTCTTCGAAACATCTTTAGACCCACGTCACAAGGATTATATTCTTAAATTCATCATGCACAACTACTTAAATAGTAATCACAATAGTTTTGTACTTGTTGCTATTATAAGTACAAGTATTGAATATTTACTTATAATTGAACAAGTACTGAATAACTGGTAAACACTAAAAATTAACCAGAAAGAGAAAATAACAATATGAAAAAATCACCCTTTTATTTATCTAGGGTAATCATTACTCTTGTTCTGTGCAATGATTTTTGCCTAGCAGAAGAAAAATTCCACACTACCATTGTTATGTAAATATTGTTATTGTTTATTATTTATTAAAAAAAAAACAGATATAAAGTAAAGTTCGGTTTATCTGGATTAATGTGAAGGAGTTTGAATCCGGATTGCCGAAAATACGGATAATCTGAAAATATGACATTGTATAGACGCCCACGACAACGATTGAGAATAGAACCTGCAATATTAGTGGTGAAAACTGCATATTTATAATAGCAAATGCAATCATCGTTAGTAATATTTGCCATAAACAGGAAGTACTGTGGTTGCGTCTGACATTTTGTGGTGCTCAACATAAATGTTGTATTTTAAACTTTTTAAAATCTTTTTTACCTTATACGGATGAGCCAGAATCCGGATGATTCCAGGTAAACTGGACTTTACTTTATTTGTTGTTTTAAATAGATAATTATTAGATAATAATTAGTCACTATATTGAATAATTAACATAATCCAGTTGTCGAGTTACCATTGTCAGGATCGATGTGGAAGGTGTGATGCTGGTTGCCGGCTGCGATGCTGTAGGTGAGAGGTCCAGTGTCCGGGTCGGAAGCTGTCACCAGTGTCACAAGCTGCCCTCTGGTGGCCTCCTCCGACAACCAGCAAGTGTATGATGGCTGCTCAAACTTGGGCGCGTTATCATTCATGTCCTTCACTGTATGGGTAAACAATTAGTAATTTACCTAAGTTGTTTGAAATCAAAAATCAAAACTCATGATTCCGATAAGTGTCAAATAAATTTTGCGAGAGATTATTTGAACATTATTAACTTTGGCCATAATAAAACATATCTATACCTCTATTTGTAGGAATTAAGTTGTTTAAAACAAAATAATTAAAAATTAAAATAAAACATATGGTTTATTTTCTGTAAAACATCTTGTGCATCAGAAAATCTCTTATCATTTAGTTATGGGTTTTTACAAAAACATTTTGACAAATTAAAATGTCATAAATTGTTAAAAATTAAGAAATATATATATAAGTATTTTTTAAGAACATATTATAATACTATTAACCCCTTAATGCTAGTTTTAAAATGTAAAAATGGATTTTCCGCCTAAAAAATTCTGAAACAGGATTACAAAGTTTTAAAATAAGCAAAATGATCATAATTTAAAATTGCAACAAAATTTTGCCGTCTCCCTTAACCATATCCATAAACATTAATCATAAAATCTTAAAATCAAGAAAACAAGCTGGTTTCCAACTAAAAAACCAACTAAACCTACAAATGACATAAACTTCCACCCTGGACGATTGCCGTTTATTTGATAAGGATCTTCCTAATAAATGTAAGACACTTTTGCCGAACGCTGTAACCACTGGTCCTCTATACTCCAATAGACCAAGTGCTTTATCTGCATACAAAGCCTACCCTAGGGGCAATACAGTGCATTACTTGAAATGTTTCCAGTCGTATCTCATAGATGGCAGCACAGCTAATGCGGGACCATAAAACAAAGGTGTATCGCATACAGCAAAGAGGGTAAAATATTTAATCATATAAAGCAGTTTTCTCTCATAGTTCCTGTACCAGTTATCCAGACGTGGACGGATGTGGAGAGGCTAGGGGTGCCAGAATCTCGAGCCAGGATGACCAGGTGGTGGAGGCTGCGCAGCTCGTGGTCCAGAGAGCGCTTAAGGTACACAGATCCTTCATCTGGGTCCACATGGAAGTACTCAGAGGCATTGCCAGAGCCATGATCCAGGGAATAGCGCACTACCCCGTTGACTCCTGCAAGAATAGGCTACGACTGAGTGGAAATCATCAATAAAGAAGACGAAGAAGAGATGCCTAGCTTTTAAATTATTTTAAACATTATCATAATTTCACCTTATAAATAACCAGATCTTAATATTGTTCACTCATATTCATTAAGACACATCTCGAAGTGAATATATTAAGGAGAATGTGTGAATGGTGAGTGTTTTTAACCCTTCAGCTGCCAATTGCCTGATTTCGGATAAAACTGGCACGACTTAATCTTCTCATAGCTGCTCACAGTACATCGAAAATGGACTTTTATGTATACCATTGTAAAGAGGAGGTTATAATCTATGTCCCTAGTATATTTGCAATTTTTATACTCTATGCATTATATCATATGATTACATATAGTCAGGGGTGCCCACCCCCCAAGCTTCATGAAGCAACCCCCCCAACTTAGAACCAGCCCCCCTCATGTAAGCTGGCACCCCATACCATAAACAAAGGTGTAAATAATACTCATAGGCACCCCTTATTTTATCTAAACATTTATACTTAAAAAGTTTGCTTTATGGGCATTTTTTAGTGTAAAAACATTACAAAATTTAACAAACTTACCATCACAACTCAGTGGTAATATTAGTTTTGAGATGGAAAGGGTAACAAACACAAAGACGCAAGGGCAACGATCACATAACCTGAACGTGCAAGCTTGTGTCTGTCGTATGACCACCATCACGACTCCCGAAGATAACCGAGTACTTCCGAAATTCGCCGGACCTTCCGCTGCCGCCACACACAATCACGGGCAATATTCGAGCACTATCATTGCCATTTATTTATTTTCAGATAGAAAAACAAACTATGTTTAAATTAATACTGCGTTCATTATTATTTACGTCCATTATTAATTACCTAGTGATGTAATATATTTTTGAATGTCATCACGTTAAACACTGTTAAAATCCGTTTTACCCCCCCTTCAAAAAAATTGTTTGGAACCCCCCCCAAGAATTTCAATGACGCAGTCTGCGTCATAGACCCCTCCCTGTGAGCACCCCTGATATAGTTACGGGTGTTACGACATTACGCCGACAGCTGTCCAAGCCGTATGCTTCTGCATTGTGTTAGATTCGTACTATTGTGTTAGTGTTTCGTTGAATATTTTGTCTGAATTATCTATAATAACATACGAATAATCCATAACAACTTTCTCCTTGTATTTAGTGTTATGAATATATATAAGCCTAATGTCATACTTTACAATGTTTTTATATTTTATTTGGAAATTACTCTCATAGAACCTGGACTAGGCAGTAAGGGCTTTCCGTACATATAAAGGTTTTTGAACGTGGGTACTTTCATTTTTTAATATAGCTATACAAGTATATATATTCTTATTCCTTATGAAATTTCAAACCAAATTTCATTTTTTTAGCAATTTGAGGGAGCGCAAACATGATAAAATTTTTTATAAAAACTTTTTTTACATGAATAATTTCTTTGTTGGATGTGAGAGTTAGTAATTTTAATATTTTCTTGTAGCTTGTTTAATATCGAACCCAAAAATATATGTTATACTTTGCATAGTCTCCAAATTCTTATGATTTTTTAAACAAAACCTGAAAAGTGGCCAAAAATGAACTAGCATTCCATAGTGAAATCACTGGCAGGTGGAGGGTTAACATAATGGATAGCCACCTGATATTTTTTAAGTCAATAAATTTTCTCATTAATCTTTTTCGGAAATGTGATTATTAAAAGATTTTTATAACATTTGAAACACAGTACCTGTGTCATTGTCGGTGGCAGAGACAGTGAGCACAAGGGAGCCGAAGGGAGCAGCCTCGGACACTGACACATTATAAGAGTCAGTCGGGAACTCTGGTGGGCAGTCATTGACATCGGTGACCAGGACACTGACAAGCACCTCGGCAAACACGGCTGTCACGGAGTCTGTAGCTCTCAGAGTGAGAGCGAACTGCGTTGTAGTCTCATAGTCAAGTTCATCAGCCACATAGAGCACACCTATCATACAACGCCACAATACAAAGAGGATCTCTAGCTTAGTTTGTTATTGAGTTTCCAAATACCAATTTGTATCAGAGACTTTGCTTATAAAATACCCAAATGAGTTATATGTGTACCGTCCTATGTATTTGATGTATAAGCCTGTGTTGTAATGCTTTTCTTAGGGAGAAAATTTACCGATAAAAATAAAATAATTTTGCTACCCAGTCTAATTTACAAAAACTGTGTTTATATGTTATCTTTGTGTACAATATATTTTATTTGTACTTATGAGAAAGGGTACTTAAGAATTAAAAAGGAGCCATAAGACTAGTTTCTGGTAAAGGCCCTCCGCCCTAAAGATTCATGCAGGAAATATTTAAAACAGCTCCATATTCTGCCACTTTCATCCTTATACATTCCTCAATGCCTTGTTTTTAAAAAACTACTTCCCATAAATCCCATAAATCTTGCACCAGAACTCATGTTCACCAATAACACACCAGACATATTTGTAATTGCAGTACCCAATTCATTGAATAACTTTTTTGGAGAAGACTTCCCTCCTACGTTTGCCTTAATATTTTCAATAACTGCCCAAACTAAAAAAACATCAAATAAGAACTGTCAAACTCAAAAAATTAAAAAAAGAGAACACCAATTCTTTATCTGCAAACTGTTTTTATAGTGTCTTATGAATTCCTGGAGAAATTAACACCAAAATAATTAGAAGTAAAATAGTTGTAAGTAAGATAATTATAAGTATGGAACTGTGACGAGTCTACTACCCATGCAGACACTATTGTGAGGGTGTTTTTATGTTATGGAAATTAATAAATAAACTGTTCAAAATACCAATCATAAATATTATACACATACATGCAAGAAATGAATAAAACAATGAAAAATAATTTGTAATTTTTTTTAACCTCATCTGCCCATCACCATGGGCCTAGACTAGAGACTGTGTGGTCAGTTATAGGTAGTGAGATACCATTAAGGCATGGCCACATAGGCTAGCTAGCCAGAGGTGACTGCTCATGATCTGACATGAGCCTGCCACTGTGTTCCAAAAACGAGTGTTTGACTTACCAGGCAAGTGTGTTACCCCTGACCTACTATTTGGTAATGCATTATTAAAGTACCTTGATTTGAATTTAGAGAGAATACAAAAATAGATTCAACACATATATACAAAATACAGAGTATGATTTCATAACCGTTAGGGTACTTTGGGGATCATTCAAATTGTTTATGGGTCAACCATGCTGCTAATTTAGATTTTTAAAATGTGTGAAATTAGAATATTTTCAAATAGTGAATAATTATTCAGAAATAAGAAAAATATTGGGAAGAATATTATGAAGATATAATTAATAAATCATACAATAATTACAAGCAAATTCATTTTAATATTATTCTGTTCATTATACTTGTTTCGCTTTATGCATAAGTTAACTTTAATATACTTTTTGAATGAGCCTTTCAGTATAAATCAACTTCGACGAGAGAAAACAATCTGTTTAAACAAAAGTCATGCAAATAGAATAATTTTAAGCCTGTTAAAAATATATCAAAATAATGTGAATATTTTACTAACAGCTGATTTTGTGTTGCTTTATTTTTACCCTTTGAAGGGTAACGTAATCTAGCGAATGTTTGTGATTGTTTTGAAAATAAGCATTTAAAGATTACTGGTTTATTAGTTTGTTCCAGTGTAATTATGAGTTGTTTTTTGTTTTGAGCGAGTTTTAGAATGAATGTAATTGAACGTAATTTTAAATAAATGTAATTAATGAATGTTAGATTAACAAGCTGAGTGCAGACCACTCGGATCCGAGGGGCATAGTCCCGGCGAGCGGAGCGGACCACTTGGCTGCGAGTGGGGACTATTAGATTAAAATCATGATGGTGAAACAGGCAAAGTAGACCCACTAGTACTACCACTAGTTAGGATTTCAGAAAACTACCGTCAGCTTTGTTAAAACGCAGTATCTATTTCTGTCTAGGTCACCTGGCATTTCCGATTGGTTAATTTGAAGTTACATTGGCCGCACCACGTGAGGAACTTATATCTCGATTGCACAGCGATATGTTAAGCGAGAATTATTATAAACAATGCCACGACCCAGAAGATCAAATCTTTCAGGTCACACTGTACCCGACATTTGAACATTGAGAATCAATCCTCTGAAGAAGAACAAGGAATCATACGAGAACAGCACCGTGGTGACATTACCAAACTTCGTTCATAATGAAATTAAATTTTTTAAATTAATAAATTCCAATTAAGTTAAATTAAAAGTTAACAAGACAACAGGAACAAATAATACTGGGTATGGCATGTTTCCCCTCCAGTCCATACAAATTATAATAATGAACTAGCCAGAGGGATATGAGGGTATTGCTAACACTTTTTCCAGAAAAAAAAACTATATTAATCACATATTACAATAAATGCTTCACCAGAAAACATGTAATAAAATATAGCTTCAAAATAAACAAATATATTATTCACTAGATTAAACCATTTTAAACAATATCAAACAACACAGATGCACACACTTATTCGGTGCACCTTCTGAACAAGGTGCTACGTGCGTTTCTAAACAGCTAACAAGCACACAAGCACACAAAGCAAGCGGGTACCGTGCCGCAAGGTACTTACAGGGACCACTGTTAGTATCTGGCGCTGTGAACCAACAACAAAACTCACTAAACAAAAATATAACTCAACTCTCTCAAAACTTAAAATAATACAGGTCCTCAGTAAAGAAGTGCCAAGCTTTTACTTTTAAACCTTAACATGAAAGAAAGAATGTATGTATCATGTTATTTTAAGAAATATAAACTGTAAAAGAACTAATATATATATATATATATATATACTAGTTTAAGCGTTTAAACAGTTTTTTTTAATGCAAAAGGTAATAATAGCTTTAATACATGTATACAAAGTAGTGATTAAATAGTACTAAACTATTTGCTAACAATGTGATATTATAGACCTTATAAAATACATTTTACTTAACTAAAGTTTTGATTTCTCCTATCTTATCCAGTGATCAAGGTTAAGTAAAATATAATAAAATAAGTTATATTTGATACAATTTGAGGGATATAGTCTATTCTAGTAAAGAATTGTTAGAAAAATTATAGTATGGTTTTAAAAATATTAGTGAGGTGGAAAGGCTCCATTGTTTCCAGAGCGTATGGAAAGAATTTCAATTATAGGCTGAAGAATTATGTGAACTCGTGTGTGAATTATGTGAATCAGCTTATTGGGAGAACATTATTTTAAAATATGGTAAGATTATCCTGGAAAATAGATTTTATACGTAAAATTTCTTAATTCCTATTACTCTTACATTCTAATTTGAATGTATCATTAAAATACATAAGAAAACAATTACTTTATTTTAAATTAATACAACCTATATACCTATATATATATATATATACTGTGTATATATATAAACCTAATAAGTATATACAGGGTGTTCATTAAAGTTGGGGACAAAATTAAAGGGATGATAGTACTCATGATTTAGCGACACATGTTTTTTTGAATATTTATTGTTGAGTACTATCATCTCTTGAAGTCTGTCCCCAACTTTAATGTACACCCTGCATATCCTCTAAATGGAGTTTTGACTTCTTATCAAAAGACTCCGTAGTATCCATTCTTAGTCAAGTTTCAACACCATTTAACAATTTATTTTTAAAAGTCGATTAAAAAGAAATACTAAAACATTAAATCAAATTGGCGTTTTTCTGTTTCTTATATGAAATAGGTAATAGAAATGAATTAAAAGCTAAAAAGAGTTATTAGAAATATTTAAGCTACAAAAATATTTAGCAAAATAGCTGGTGCACAATCTACAGTAAATGAAGACAAACATTGTCAGTAAACAAAGCTCTATAATTATCTGGAGCTGTATTTGTGCTCAAAGTGGCTACGAAGGTCAAAACAATTAAGAGTTTTAAAATCTTATGGGAAAAGTGTTTTACAAGTTAACAAACCTGTGCTAAAATCGAGAGCGAATTCCTCATAAGGATCTCCAGAGACAATGTTATAGATGAGTTTGCGACCGAGGGGTGACTCTGCCTTGATGGTGACAGGGAGGGGCGAGTAGAGTGCAACATCCTCAGGGGTAGATACAGAGTAGAACTGCTTGTCAAAGACTGGCATGGACCTGTCCACGACTTTCACTGTCACTGAAACCTCTGTGGAACATGGGCTCTGACCTGGTGATAACATTGATAATGATGGGTCAGTGTAATGAGAGATAATAGATTTTGGTTTTTGATGACACATAGTTTTATTGATGACAAAGCTGAAAAAGGTGATTTATTTTTAAAGACCATATATGTATAACAGCCCATGAGCCGTTTGGCACACAAGGCTTCCCGTATCAAAGCATAGTTAATGTTGTTCAAGACTCTACAGAATCACCTGGAAACTTGAAATTAGATATGGACCTTCCAGATAGCATTATATTTTTTTAAATCAACTTTTTCAAGTACATTTTGCTTCCGTGTTATGTTATTATAGGACATAGAGGGCTGAAATTTGACACACCTTCACTGCACTACCATTAGCAATTAACAAAAAAAGTTAAAAACATTTTGAAAAAAATTGTCTTTTTAAAAAAAAATTGTTTGCAAAGGTCATTTTTGAGCTTGGTTTTTATGGTCTGGACATAATATAATTGTTTTATATTACAGTAAAGTGTTAAATTTGTGATAAAGTTGTGCACTGTGTGGTGTCGGTAAAGTTGTATGGTAGGTAAATATCGATGTCGGTAATGGCGTACTTTACATACATGGTATGTTGGTATGGTGTCAGTAAAGTAGTACAAGGCGATCATTTGAATAAAATCATGACACCAAAAATTGGTACCTGACGGATTTTTTTGACGTCAGCGACAGGGACCTGGAAGCGTTTTTACGATACCAGAATACAAAACTATCAATTGCTAAAATTGACATCTAAGACACTGGGACTTTCATGACTCCGACAATGGGTGGTTTGGGGCATTTTTACTATACCATCAACCAAATGCATAAGTATCAATACAGACTATAGCTGACACTTAAGACATTAGAACCTCTTTGACACTAAATATGGGACCTGATAGATTTCTTATGACAACAACAAAGGTGGCTTCAGTTGTTTTTATAACAGTAATACAATATGACAGCTATCAAAAGACAACTTACGTCTCCAAAAGCATTTAATTCAGAAATCCAATGTCAATAACTGTGATTTGAGACAACAAGAATACTGGAGGAGCGATATAAACTATAACTTCGCCGACATCATGTACGGGGCCTGGGGGCGGCTGCTTTTTTCAAGTATTTTTTTATAAATGTGGACAGTAGCTTTGAAATATTATTGACTAAACAGTAAAGCATTAGTGCTAGTATATATTTTTATGCATCAGTTCATAGTTTTATGTCTTACTGGAATTACTTGCAATCATCTCAAAACAAATTGCACCGCATAAGTATGTTATGTTAAGCTATTCTTGTAAGTTCATAATACAAATGTTAAAATGTCAAGACCATATAGTTTATAAACAAGGTAAGAACTTTTTATTACAAATCTCAATGTACAGTTTCATATTTGATTATGATAATCCAACCTCCATCGTAAGCAGCAATGCTGAGAGTGTAGTCCTTGTTGTGAGATTCCAACGGCTGCTTCAGGCTGATCTCACCAGTTTTTCGACATACACGAAACAACTCCCCATGACCTTTCATCAACTCGTAGCGAACTTCCCCATTCTCACCAGAGTCCAAGTCAACTGCATGCACCTGTTGAAAATTATGATTTAGTGTAAGTATTGATAAATATTAATAATAATAACAATAATTTATTGCTTTTTTTATAAAAGTTATCAAAAGTAATTAAGAGGAAAAGGCCATTTAGGTTTCATTTGCTTTCCCAAAAAGTGTTTATCTACAATCACTCCTAAAAAAATCACTGTTAAAATAGCTCTGGTATAAAAAACAAACAAAATTTATGAGCAGTTCACTCATTATTAACAAATTATCCTCAAAATTGACGGAATATCTGTATTAACCGAGGTGGTCCTAGGCTTCACGATCTGATAATCGGGATTGTAATATAACAAATTATCATTCACATTAAAACTATATTCATTTAAAAATTCTAAAAAAAATTGACTGACCTTAGTTATAACATCTCCTTTTTGAGCGTCAATGGAAACTACTGCATAATATGGAAGATTGACAAACATCGGGCAGTTGTCATTGATGTCTAGCACAGTGATGTTGACTGGCACTTGAGCAATACGTATAGCATCACCAAACTCCTCACTGCGAGCCTATAACAAACATGGGGCCTAACATGTTTATTTGTATATTAAAATTAATGATTATAATTATCATACATATATATATTTCAAATAATTTTACAGTAAATTCCAGATTGAATCAATTATTCCTGATTAAATCAATCAGAAATGTCATTGATTCACATAGTCAAAATTTGGATGGGTGGGATACTAAAACGTTAAAAACAAAAGTAGGTCATCAAGAAAATTAATAAGAAAATCAGGTATTCCCTATGTTATAGGAATGGCCTAATGTTGGAGATATATGCTCCGAAACAAACATAGCCTTTACTGACTATTAGTGAGTTGTAAAGACTGATGAGGTCAGTAGCCTAGATAATAATATTATCTAGGCTACTAACCTTATATTATAAATATTGACAAATCTATTTTTCAAGGAAAACCCTCCAAATGATGTGTTTATGTTTCAGGAATTAATTTGGAACATGGTATTGATGAAAGTCAAATAATATTTTATGATTTAAGTATTTCAACACATCCTCACCTGTACGATGAGCTGGTAGTGGTCCTGAGTCTCACGGTCAAATCGCAGACCCGTGGTGCTGACTGCCCCAGATGTCCGACCTATCTTGAACAGCGGCGAGGGGTTTAGGATGGAGAAAGCAAGGTGCTCATTGAGCTGAGACCCAAGTACATTGACCACTGCAACTGTCAGTGGTTTGGTTGAGTTCTCCAGCACCGAGCCTTGGTAGAGAGGCCGCTGGAATACCAGTCCCGACTCGGACGAACGATCCCACTTGATGTTGACATGCCTGCAATATTGGGGACTCCAGTCGTAATTGAATATGATTTTTTTATAAATAAAAAATACAATCCATTTTTAACCCTCCAACGGTTTTACCGTCGATTCATCGACGCCACCGCCGGTCGTCGAAGGTTCACCGTCGATCAATCGACGGTAGGTAAGCTTTTACAAAAAGCAATGGTGTGAATACATTTTCGGTTAAGACTACATTGAATATAGTATCGTTGTTTTCTACAGATCATACGCTTTCCGCCGAGGTATGTTTCGTTTTGCTTACTCTATGCGTCAGAATTCTATGTTAGTTAAAACATCGGTCTTCAGTTGCGCGGTTATGTCGCTTTGTTTACAATGGTGGCGTTACACGTTCTCGTCGCGTTTGTTTGGTGTTCTGATGTCAATTTCACCATTTTAAAATTGATAGCAGTGACTTAAGTGTGTATAAAACTGCATATTTTTATTTTACTTATTAAATTTTGAAAAACTTGGCTATCTTCAATTTTTGACTGGTATTTATTTGCTGTGTTTTGTGGGGGAGCAAACTTTGAAAAATCTTTTGAAAAATTTTTTTTTATCAATTTCAATTGGATACACCCATCAAAACCAAGATAAAAATAAAACATGTTACTATTATCTTATAGATAATTTAATGTAGATTAAAATGGTGTATAATATGTTATAGTTACTATATTTTTACTATTTTATGTGGAATTTTTAGTAAAAGCCTGCAAAAGCGCCAAAATGAGGTGAACCTCAAGGGGTCAAATAGTGAACCGTTGGAGGGTTAACCCTCCAACGGTTTTACCGTCGATTCATCGACGCCACCGCCGGTCGTCGAAGGTTCACCGTCGATCAATCGACGGTAGGTAAGCTTTTACAAAAAGCAATGGTGTGAATACATTTTCGGTTAAAACTACATTGAATATAGTATCGTTGTTTTCTACAGATCATACGCTTTCCGCCGAGGTATGTTTCGTTTTGCTTACTCTATGCGTCAGAATTCTATGTTAGTTAAAACATCGGTCTTCAGTTGCGCGGTTATGTCGCTTTGTTTACAATGGTGGCGTTACACGTTCTCGTCGCGTTTGTTTGGTGTTCTGATGTCAATTTCACCATTTTAAAATTGATAGCAGTGACTTAAGTGTATAAAACTATATATTTTTATTTTACTTATTAAATTTTGAAAAACTTGGCTATCTTCAATTTTTGACTGGTATTTATTTGCTGTGTTTTGTGGGGGAGCAAACTTTGAAAAATCTTTTGAAAAATTTTTTTTTATCAATTTCAATTGGATACACCCATCAAAACCAAGATAAAAATAAAACATGTTACTATTATCTTATAGATAATTTAATGTAGATTAAAATGGTGTATAATATGTTATAGTTACTATATTTTTACTATTTTATGTGGAATTTTTAGTAAAAGCCTGCAAAAGCGCCAAAATGAGGTGAACCTCAAGGGGTCAAATAGTGAACCGTTGGAGGGTTAAAACAATCAATTGATTATGACATAAATTTTTTTGTGAAAATCACTGAAAAACGAAATCATCCATTGGCCAATCCATTTTACAGTATCAGTCAACCCCTGGGAATTCCTATTATTTTGGCACTATTTGGAGACTTTTAGTAAAAAATGATACACCTCCCTTATTTATTATTAGATTGATGTGAATAAAAAATTACATTTTTTGGCCATATAATTTTCAGCATTTCATCCAATATATATGTATATATTTATTTATGATATTATCCAGTGCATGCAATATTACATAGCCTGTTCCTACAATAAAAAAATAATCTACGGATAAAGTACAAGTATATATTTATTTATATTTACACTTTCACACTGATCAAAACACAACACAAACACAACCTAAAAACTACACACTTATTCTTGAGTAATATTTTGGTTTTATTTACCAAGTTAGCCAACTTAGGGATGCGAAATTACACATGGATAATAATGCTATATCATAAATAAACAAATATTGAACATGAGAGTGCTGCGATCTATCGGCAAAAAACGTATAACGTATAACTACACATAAAGAATTAAGTATAAAGCAATAACAAACAACAGAATAGTTCCATCCAGGAATGCCTGGGCACAATAGCAGCGTGACGGAAATGTTCTGTCCAGTATGCCGGAGTAATGTGTTAACTTAAGACTTCATATGATGTCCGTATATAAATATGGTATTTTTAGCGCAATTGTAAAATGTTTAAAATTAATTTAACATGTAGTAATAAGTATTTTAATTATATATTTAAAATTATGAAGTTGATTTATAACATAAATATCTTATTTATTTTCTTAATCAACAATAAAAAACCATGCAGCACCCAAAATACTAAGTGAAACCAATTCACAAGGTGATATGTATTTCCCGTCAGTCACAGGAACCCTGAGCCTGTGCAGGGATGACTTTGCCCCACTACTATGCCTTACTATGATGAAGCCCTTGTTCTCTACTATGAAAGTTAAGTGGTTATACTCACGCATGTGGTATGTATTTCCCTCAGTCACAGCCACCCTGAGCCTGTGCAGGGATGACTTTGCCCCATGTCCCTTTCTATGATGAAAACCTTGTTCTCTACTAAGAAAGTTAAGTGGTTATACTCACGCGTGTGATGTGTACTTCCCGTCAGTCACAGCAACCCTGAGCCTATGCGGGGATGACCTTTCCCATGTCCCTTACTATGATGAAGACCTTGTTCTCTACTATGAAAGTTAAGCGGTTATACTCACGCGTGTGATGTGTACTTCCCGTCAGTCACAGCAACCCTGAGCCTATGCGGGGATGACCTTGCCCCATGTTGTGTGTCTCTTACTATGATGAAGCCCTTATTCTCCACTATGCGGTAGATCCCGTGCTCGTTGCCACTCACGATAGAGTACTTGAGTGCTGTCAAGCCTCGCGAGTCTCCATCCGTAGCATTTACCTGGACAAAGCAATTGGGTCTCAAAGAAAAAGGTTTTACGTGGTAGAATATTCAATTCTAAATTAATCCATACCGCCTTTTTAAAAACTACTTGAACTACTTTTATTTGCTTAGGAAATATTTCTGCTTTAGTGAGTGAATAATTATGTGGGTTAGGGGAGTAAATTGAATGGCAGCGCTGCTAATGGTTGTTATTGGAATTTTGTTGAATTTAGATAACGGCCTATTTTCAAAATATGATTATTTTGAAAATTCTCTCTCCAAGACATTTGAAAATTGAAATTATGTATTTGGATTTGTTAAAAGGTGACCGTTTGATGGATGACCCTTATTTTAGGAACAAATCATTATTTTACAGCATTGACAAAAAAGGAAATGAAGGTTTCACAAATATCAACTGGTTCTTGAAAAGAAAAACAGTGAAAATCATTTGTTGAAATAGTTTTGTATTAGAATTTAATTTAGAAGATTTTTCCACTTCAGCATTAACTAAATTCAAAATATTTTTAACCTTATTTTTTGAGTTCTTATCTCTTTCTTCAAAGTTTTCTTTCTTTTTGTTAATGACCTTCCTCCGATGGCCCCTCTTCACGTCTTTACAAATTGAGATTCCAGATAATTATTTAAGACTGTTTTTTTAACAGTGCATTTATTGAATCACGTCCTTTGAATATTTAACCCTTTCATGAGTAAAGTGTTTTACGTAAATCAAGTGAAGCCATTCTGGAAAGTCCACCCCGTCAGCTGTTTGCCCACTCCCGTCAGCTGTTGCCAACTTAAATTGTGCAAGGTTGGCTGATAGTAAAGTTAATTTTCAATTTAGAGCGCTTATTTTGATGTTACAACTTGATGAATTTACCTGTGCAATGATGACATTCTTGTAGGTAGGCAGCAGCACAGATGCATTGTATTCTGCGTGGGTGAAGACTGGAGGACAATCATTGACGTCTAATACGGATATGTAGACTTGGGCAGTGGTCTCACTAGACAAACGAGGACTCCCCAGGTCAGTGACTCGTACTCCAAATTTAACAACTGGCATTGCTTCGTAGTCCAAGCTCATGACTGTGCGAATAGCTCCTGAACAGATTTGGTCACAAGATATTAAAAAAAAATACGTCAATCATAAGTAAATCAATGGAGTATTTTATATTCCGTAAATAGTTTTGCTGAAAGTAAACAGGCCCTATTTATAAAACTGTGTTGGTGAAAAAATTTTGAATTTTATGAATTAAAATTATTAATTATTCAGTTAAAAGTATAAAGTATAAGTATAAGAATAACTACCATGTTCTCAGTTTATTAAATAAGGATTTTCAACAAACATTAATCGTTTTCAACAAACATTAACAAGTAAATCGAAAAAATTAAAATTAAAATAGACCAAATTATTCTTTAAAGTATCAATTAATAATTTAGAAAATAACAATGATAAAATTTAATATGGTTGTAATACCAAGTACTGTAACTAGTGTAAAATGTGGACATTAATCAGTAAAGCATGAACAAGTTTAGATTATAAGACATAATAACACTGTAGTATATTTATTACTTGTTCCACATGCCTGAAATAAAATTTGTTGTAAATAACGAACCTGTGGTTGAATCAATGTGGAACATTCTCCTGGCAGCTGGCTCTACAATGTCATACTGCAGCAAAGCGTTAACTTGTGAGTCCATATCTTGTGCAGAAATGACCAGCGGAGCACTGCTATTGGTCAACACCAGAGAGCCAATCATAGCATCCTCTGCCACTGAGCCAAAGTAGTTGGTCTCCAAGAAGTATGGAGGGTTGTCATTGCGATCCAGAACGTGAACTATCACTTGACAAACTGCTTTTGCTCCGGCCTGTGAGGAAAAAGTTTTATATTATAAGTAATCTGAGTTAAAAATTTATTTCAACTGAAAATAAGGATATCAGGATAGTGAAATATTCAGTCAGGATGATAACGAAGTGTTTATGGAGAGAAGCTCTGTAAGGAAAGTCACCACCATCCACGACTTCTACCAACGTGTAAGTGACACAATTTTGCAAACTATTTGAATTATCCATACCATGTTGGTAGCAGTGATGCTGAGATTGTAGATACGCATGGCCTCGTAGTCCAGAGGCCAGGTTGTGGTGAGTACGCCAGTGCTGGGGTTGATGCTGAACCGGTTCTCATTGTTTCCTCGTATGATCTCAAAGAGCAAGGACGAAGTACTGCGAGCTTCCAAGTGCTTCACTATGGTCCCGGCTGGCTCCCCCTCATAGAGCTCTGCTGCCACTTCCCTCTGCATGAACCTGATACATCAGTTGAAGAGTATTATTACTGATATTATGTTTGACCATAGTGTGCATAGAAATGATAGTCATGTAATAGAACAATTGCATTACTTTATCTATCAAGGATTCCCTTTTCAAGTTTAAATTGTTCATAATTTCAACCATTTTAGAGCTGATCACCAAATGAACAACAAAAAAACAGTTTTTAAATGAAATAAATATGCACACAATTCTGGAAAAGTAAAATTACTCTCTAATAATCCGATAATTGATTTAAACCTCCTGTGTAGGTAGTAGGTAACCTAAGGACTTAATTGCGGTTTAGGCAAGTTAGTTTTCTCTTCGGATCGTCTTAACTTCATAAAAACCAATAACCACAATAAATGCATACGTATACTGTTAATTGGTGGAAGGCCGTTTCTTGTCAACGAAACACTTTTTTGCTGAAAATGTTTTAATGATTGAGATGTCAGGTACAATAAAGGGTTGTCTTTATATGCGGTTGTGCAAATACGGGGTTTTCCAGTGTTTCTATACTGAAATACATAGAACAGTCTTATTAATGTACGAGGGGGTACCCAAAAGTAACCGGAATTAGTCTGCCGAGGTCGGAGCTTTGGTAGTACGGGTGAGCGCCACTAAGGCATGTCTAGAGCAACTCTTTGCCAGTTCAGTCCCGTGTGGGTCGTTGAGCTAGCACATTCAGTTCGTCTGTAGCGTCATTTTTTGCTATAGCTGTTTCTCTGTTGCTTCGTTTTTTATGATGGTAAGTTTAAGTGAAGAACGTGCCGCTGTGAAATTTTGTTTTTTCATGATTCATCACCAGTAACCTTTGAAAGGTAATCTGGATCGATTCTGAGCTGTTCTTTCAGTTCATGACGTGTTTTACTCAACGCGATATTTGATTCTCAGTCAGAGCCCGAGGAACAAATTTGGCAGCAATGCGTCTCATTCCTAAATCTTCAGTTAAAGTTCGCTGAACCAAGCTCCAAGTTATTGCACAAATTTCTGACAGTTGATCAATTGTCTGTGAGCACAAGCTCTCGCATTTTTTTTATATTTTCATCAATTCGGGCAGTTGATGGACGTCCGGGACGAGGTTTGTCATCAATCGAAAGGTCGCCATTTTTAAATCGATAAAACCAGTCATACACTTGAGTTTTCCCCAAAGCATCATCTTTGTAAGCAGTTTTCAACATTAAAAAAGTTTCAGCAGCGGTCTTACCGAGTAAAAAACAAAATTTCACAGCGGCGCGTTGTTCTTGCCATCATAAAAAACGAAGCAACAGTGAAACAGCTACAACAAAAAATGACGCTACAGACGAACAGAACGTGCTAGATCAACGACCCACACGGGACTGAACTGGCAAAGAGTTGCTCTAGACATGCCCTAGTGGCGCTCACCAGTACTACCAAAGCTCCGACCTCGGCAGACTAATTCCGGTTACTTTTGTGTACCCCCTCGTACTGTTCTGTTGAAGGAACATGTCAGCCTTAGTCAGTAATACAAGATTGCGCCACAATCATCTTACATTCATTTCTCATTCATACTAAGCTTAAAATAAATACCTGGTCAGGTTGCCATTTCAGAAACTTATTAAGTACCTAAATAACAAAAAGTAAAGAGCAATATAGGAAAAGATTTACTGTTGTTTATTAAAAGCAGAAGAGTGGGAGTACACACAGACGATTAGCAAAAGCGTGTATTTACTCAACATATCTGTTGTACACTATTGTGATTAATGGACTGCATATTATGTTTATACTGAAGTAATTCAATTTTTCACCCAACACAGTATATAATTGTAAGTTTATTTTAAGGTTAAACTTAAAATGTTTAAGGTTACCATCTTTTAAGTGTAATAATAAGAAATGTCACTTTTGTTGAATAAGAAAAGGATTTCAATTCTCTACCACATATATTTTTATGGTGCATAGAGCCACATAGCATGGAACAACAATAAATATCAATAAAAATATATAAATATTTAAAACATTTGTGACTATTTCAAATCTTTTGTTATTAAAATTGTACAGAAATAATAATTGTTGATACCTGGGAGGAGCGTTATCCGCCATGACGACCATGATGTGCACGGGAAGAGAAGCAGAGAGGGGAGGGTCACCACCATCGACAGCTCGGACAACTAACATGTACTCTGCTGTGGAGGAGAGGTCGAGCGATCGGGTCAAGCGGACAGTGCCCAGCACTGGGTCTAGGGTGAATGTGTTGCCCACATTTCCTTAAACAGAAAAATTCAGTAGAATCAAATTTAACCTTTTGACATTTAGCTTATGTCTCTCAGGAGGGGAGATGTTAGTAATTTACGTCACATGAAAATTTTAACTGAAGTGACATCATATGGTTATAAACACAGCTGTTTAGAGAAACTGAAAACATTCCTTTTAGAGATATATATGATCTAACCTATTTTACAAATGGAAGTAAATACATTTTTGCAATTTAAATGTCAATTTATTAAAGTGTATTTAAGAAAACTACAGTTGTTTATGGTACAGTTTCCTTATTTATTTTAAATTGTTATGAGCTTTAGAACAAATATGAAACCATGTCTCCCGGCACATTTCCCCCAGCAAATTCAGGGGAGAATAAATGCCTCATCTAAGAGAAGAAGAGTTTTATCTTAAAAATACATAAACTGGCTATATTGGTTGTACCAACCAATACATTACCTTTTACCTACACAAAATATTACCATCACCCCAAGTGGAGTTTCCTCACTCAGTAGCCCTTTTTACAACTACTACTACTAATGCAGGAGAGCATTGTGTGAAATGCACACAGATGTTAACGGATCTATGCGAAGTTTTTAACTCTCTTCTAACCAAGTAGGTTTTGAAATAGGCCATTAGTAAAAAGTTGAGATGGGGTGGTAATATCTTAATCTAAGCATAACTATCTCAAAGAAGAAAGTCCATTTGAAAGTTGACAGATCAATACACATAAATAACACAAATTGAAAAGTATTTTTTTAGAAATTTTGTGTTCACTTGACTTTGTACATCATGAAGAGACTTTAGGTAAGCCTGCTATCGTGTCTTGACTTCTGATCAATTAAGTTAACTACACATTGTTAAAAGTAAGCAGTATATGACTGTTTATTTTAAATCATTATTCAATATAGCACCTGATACGATTGAATAGGTGAGTGCAGCATTGGCCCCGTGGTCTTTGTCACTGGCTAGCACTGTGACGACGGCAGTACCAACATCAGCACTCTCCAGCACTCGTCCCTGAACCACTCCCCCTGTCCACTCTGGAGCATGGTCGTTGGCATCCTGGACGTGGACCAGGACTCGGGCAAAGTTACGCTTGGCAGGTGTGCCCTGGTCTCTGACCACCACAGTCAATACATGCTCTGACATGCTCTCTCTGCAAACACAACACATGCTAATCAAGAGAATGATTCAGAATTATTTTCAGAGTTTTAACCCATAAAGCGCGACTGAAAATCACAGTCCCTGCTCATTTAGTGTAAAAAAATCAAAATATTATTTTCCCAATGTTCTTTTTGGATTTAGGTTGTTTGAATAAAGTATAAAACAGAACAATCGCTTCATTTTTACTATGGAGCTTTTAAGACTATTTTCAGATATTAAAAAAAGTGTTTTTCCCGTCTGGATGAGCCATTTCAGTTAGTAATAATTAGTTGATAATTCTTATACGATAAAAACATTCACACGATATACACTATTTACTGCTAAAACTTAGTGAAAATAAACACACATCGGCAAAAAAGTCAACAAACAAAGTTATCGAAAGTGAAAATAGCTGGCCGTAGTGACTCGCGAGTTTTCTTGTCAAAAGCAGTACGGGAGCACACAAATAGGGGCCAAAGTTGCCTAGCAACTAAATTCAGTTACTAAATATTTCTACAAAGCCGCCATATTGGTTTTGTGAATTCTAAAACAACATAAATATGCACTCTATTGGCTGTTTTGCTAACTATAGCGCAGTAAATGAGGCAAAATGATGGATTGTGAATAACTCGTTTACCTCGCCGTGCAAGCCTACTGTGCTGCGAGAAATTTCATTAGATGCCTGGTAAGGGTTAAGTTTTTCCTTAACAATAATTGTACATTTTAGCTATGTATTTTATTATTATCAAACTGGAAACCTTCAGTATAGATTGGCAGCCATTACTGTACCTGTCTAGTGGCTGGGCAAGAACAACAGCTCCTGTCTGGTAGTCCACTCTGAACAGGGCCAAGCTGTGCTGACTGCGAGCTGAGTGAAGACTGTAAGCCACCTTGCTGTCCTGGTCTGTGTCCCATGCCTCCAGTGTTACCAACACTGTGTCCACAGGCGTGCTCTCCGACACATTCACAGAGTACTCGGGCTGCGAGAACATTGGTCGATGCTCGTTGATGTCTATCACACTCACATACAGCTGTGACAAAAAATTGGGTTAGCACTAAAAACTGAGACAATAGGCATACTATTATAACGCAAACGTGTTTTATTTTATTTTAAGAAAAAAAAGCAATAATAATTTGATCGCTCTTTGTCATAATATTGCAAGTAAGCAGTTTAAGATAGATTGCTTCTACAAATAAGCAAAATACATTATACACTTATGATATTAAATTTCACAAACCATCAAAGATCACATTTGCACACTATTAATGAATACTTGATACAAAAATACAAATACCATATCTAATTCAAAAATATTTTTTTATCCATTCTTGTGATGTTTTTGCCAGGTATCAAACTATATGCAAAGAAAATATAAATTTCCTTAAGTTTAAATAGTAAAACCAAACAGATGATTTAAAAGTCTACAACATTTTAGGAAAAGATTGCTTCAATTGATTTGTTATGTATTTTATACGGGAATTTTGTAGGACATCTTCCTCAAAGTTCTTAAACTCTATATATATACAGTAGAACTCCAATTATCCGAATTAATGGGGACCGGGACCCATTTGGATAATCAAATATTCGGATAATCAGAGTTTAAAAAAAAATGCCATTAGAGAGAAAAAAAGCTACGTTTTGATATTGCACTATTTTTTTATTGAATTAAATGTAAGAAACATGATATTTTCACATGTTTTAAATATAAATAAAATGTACTTATATTTTACACGCAAACACTGGCTTCGCGGGGGGAAGAATAATAGCGCACTAAGACTTTTTTTGGACAAATTTTTTTCTGAAAGTGATTCGGATAATCGGCGATTCCGATAGTCGGAGTTCGGATAATTGGAGTTCTACTGTATTTACATTGAAAATACTTAATGAGCAAAAAAGAAAAGTATTTTTTAGTGAAATAAATGTTATAGATTTTTTTAATAATTGTAACAATAAAATATTTAAAATCCCTTATGGTTCAAATAGAATACGGAATTATAAAGGTTTTAAGTTTGAATTAAAAAATAATTAAACATCAAAGTAAAAATAAAGAAACTATTTTTACAAAAGATTTTTTATCTTGTGTGGATAATTAATTTTAAATCAAGATTTTTAAAGTGAAAATATCCTGAAAATAAACTGAAAAATACAAATGAAAATGAACTGATGGAAAAATAGAACTTGAATAAAAAACTTTATTTGAACTTTCAGGAAATTTTTGAACATAAATAAATAAAATAAATTCTAGATGAAAGTGGTGGGTATTGTTGAACCTGTGTGAGGACAACATGGATGCCATCCGTGACACTGATGGTGAGGTTGTACTCCTTCTGAGTCTCCCAATCCAACTGGCGAGCCAGCAGCACACTGCCCTCGTCTCCTCCCATCACAAACTCCGCCCTTGGGTCCCCATCTGCAGCAGACAACATTAGACTTCATCATTGTATAACTGCATCACTGACAATACCAACAGAACTATTCCAGTATAGAGGAATCTACTCCAGTGAGAAAGTAATATGTAAGGAAGTAAGTATGTCAGTACATACTTACTATCTTATACAGTAACACATAATTTAGCAGTAGTATTTGGCATACTCAAAATAAAATAATTAGTATTTAATTTGATGCAAAGGGACTCAGGCTTTACATGAGTACTGTACCTTAAAAATTTGTAATCAAATTTAACTTACAGATTCATGTCTATAATGTGTTTTTCGGCAGATAAATGATTAGATTTTATAAGCAGTTTTATATTGTAGCTCTATAAAAATGTAGAAAAAATCAAGTTTGAACAATTATGATTTACAACTGACCGATTATCTTGTACCACAATGTGTCGCCATCCTGGTCCGACGCTTGTATCAGGGCAACAAGGAAGCCGACAGTGTCACTCTCGGTCACCTCTACACGCTGGTCTCCACTCTTGACTACCGGAGGGTGATCCGACTTAGTCGGCAGGGCTGCCACCTGCACGGACACCCGAGCTGTAGCACTGCGGTTGGGCGAGCCGTGGTCCATCGCACGAACCTACAATAAATTCAGCTTTGTTATGTATTCATAGTAATATTTTGAAAGAGTGTTTCTACATTCATTGATGTAAACTAAAAATAGTTTTTTTCTGCGTTCAAAATTATTGAATACAGTCCACAAATACTAATCAAATCATCCTTAAATATTTTAACAATTTTTGCAACAGAATTTAGCCAAAGGAAAGAAATTTCTGTTAAAAGTAAGGAAACTCGCATAAATGATGCATTAAACATTTTATTTATAAATGTAATATGTATACAATTGGGAAAACAAATTAAGGATGATTTTTTTAGAATACTGAATAAAACAAAAGGCCATACCATCAAGTCATACTCTTGGCCCGCAGTGAATGTGGAAGCGGAATAAATCACCCCTGTCTCCGGGTGAATACCAAATCTGGCCTTTCCACGAGCGGACTTGATGCTGTACTGGATCTCTCCATTACTACCATCGTCACGATCAAGAGCAAGGACCTAAACATACAGGCACTAGATAGTGTGATACAGAGAAATAATAATATGTTTTCATTTAGCAAAAATATGCACACAAGGACACTAAAATCTATATTTTTATACTACTTAATGTATTTTGAAGAGTTACAAAACAGTCATTATTCGATGGAACTAAATAAATTATGATATCTCACCCGAAATAACGGAACCCCTGTGATATTTTTCACATCCAGGCTGTCCCACGAGTCATTACTGAGTAAGCCTTCAAATCCAAGCTCTTCCCCCGAGTCTACTTCATTCTGGAAAACATTAACAATTTTAGGATGAAAAAAAACAGTTCTTACATATTTGTACGCCCAATATCACAATTTGTTAACAGAAAATAACCAAAGCAATGTTACCAAGTTAAAGATATGCGACACAACATAAATTAAACAGTTGAGCCATACGTTTTAGGTATTATTTACGCACATTTATAGTTTGGCAAGACTGTATTGACAGTTTTCTTGTGCATGGTTTACATCTCTCAATATTCACTGCCAATGTGAGGAGTTTATACAAACCTGGGCTGCTGGTGTATCGCTACTCCGAGTTTCTGGGATCACAACATGATAGAAATTCTCCTCGAACTGTGGAGAGTTGTCATTGATGTCGTCAACAATCACTACAACTCTGGTGGTAGATGAGAGGGGAGGGGAACCATTGTCTGATATGGTGATCTGGACAGAACAAAATAGTTTTGTGATTATTGGTTTGAGCTTTATAATGAAATAAAATATTAATAATTACATTAGAATCAGACCCATGAGTATCATCATCCTTGTCACTTCAGGAATTATTATGTGGAATAGATGCAACAAACCAAGCTTCACAGTGAGCTATCTATTCACAGAAAAACAAGTAAAACCATTCCTCATCTCTCCTCTGAATAATAAGACCGTAATAACTTTTAATTACTTTTACAATAACATACATATTACATAGCATAAACGTTTACAAATTCTGTAAAACACTATAAGTTGTAATTTTTCAATCAAAAGTATATTTTATTAATATTATAGGTGAAATAAGGCAAGAGTTTAACTCTAATTTTCTTCTTACAAATTTTCATATCATTTTATTTTTAACGGCCCTATGTAATTTGTATACTCTTATTCTATTATAAATTAAATTTTTGAAAAAGTAGTATAATGACTACAAGTTATGAGGTTAATTTTGTTTAAAAATTGTGGTGTTTGTTTTTTTGGTAAATATTGTTTCCATACAAAATATATTATGAAAAGTTAATATTTAAAAATTATTTATTTTTAATAATTTTAAAAGACTCAGGATGAAATAAACCATAGTTGATATTAAAAAGAACAAAATCTTATAAATTATGGAGTCTAAAAAATATACCACAATTATTTAGTTTCTTACGTATCATATCTGGTAATATATGTGTGTTATATTTCATAACAAGAGTCAACATTGGGTCATTGCATATTCGAGACCATATGTTTTGAAGTGTATGAGTTATTGAGCACTTCAAATATGGTCGAGAATATGTAAACCACTTTCGCTTATGTTTTGAATGATACTTTTCGCTAAACTACAAATACTAATCATTGAAAAAAATTTAAACAGACATTAGAATATATCTTTATTACAACTACAAAAACTTACAAAATTAGGTTATGTCTTCTAAAACAACAACAAATATTTGTTTGTTTATACTGATGAAATAAAAAAAATTAGTAAACATTATTTCCCATTGTAAACATTCTTATTATGTGGTAAACAATGCAATGATGAATTTTTGCAGGTGGTAAACATAGAATGAAAACAGGTGAGATCACATTAGTGTAGTGACAAATATTTATAAAGTTACTAAACCACTTTTTAGATTGAGCGATCTGGCTGTGAAACTTGACTGAATAAATGGATATGTACATATCTGCACAAAATTTCATCAATTTCAGATGTTTTTTTACAAGATTTAAAAATTCAAAATTCATTTATTTGCAGATTGACAATTTTTTACAATTGTATTGCAACGTCATGATCAAAATAAAAAGTCTTCCATAAAAATTAAAATTGATAAAATACAGATGAAATTATAATAAAAGCTTATAAATACAATAATTTTTTTATTTAAAGAACTCATTGACAGAGTTAAAAACCCCCTCCACCAAGAAATGCCTTAAATGCTTTTCAAATACTGAGCGGGTTTCAATTTGTTTTAAATGTGTGGGGAGTTTATTGAACAATTTTGGACCTAAACTTTGAGGAAGGGAAGCTTTTATTTCTATTCTATGTGCGGTTTGCCTGTGTTGGAATATATTTGCGCGTATTATAATTATGAATGTCTGCACCGGTTTGAATAGAATTTAATTTAAAATTATAAAACCGTATAATATGGAAAATATAGTGTGATGCTAGAGTTAATATATTTAAAGAAGGGAAAATACTCCGACAGGACGTTCGCCTATTTACTCCCGTCATTATTCGGACAGCCCTTTTTTGAATTTTGAATACGCGGGAAAACAGCCTGCCAGAAGGGGAGCCCCAGAGTACAATGCCATACGTCAGTCGCGACTCTATCAACGATGAGTAAATTAATTTCATCAAAAATAAATTTTGGAATTTTGCAAATCTACTTAACAAAAATAGCTGTGACGATAATTTAGAGCATAACATATTGATGTGCTGCTCCCATGTTAAATTTTTATCAAAAATCAACCCGAGGTATTTAGTATCTGATGAGTTTGGAAGCTCAAAATCATTCATTACAATTAACAGTTCATCAAGGTAATTGGTTCGGGTTGAAAAAAACAAACAAGATGATTTATTAGGGTTGACGTGTAAGTTATTACTATTAAGAAACTAATAAAGGCACGTTAATTTTAAGAATTTATCATGTCATAAAATTTATCATGTTTGCAGAAACATATATGATACATTAATTAATTACACTACGAATTTAAAGTCATCTATCTACCAATTTAATCTATTGAATTTTGAGGGAAAAGGTAGTGGAATAGTATAATAAATTAAAGTCAATAATAAATTGGTTATCTAATCATTCAGTTTGTATAGACTAATTGAAAAATTAGCATAGAGGATGATTCCACTGCAAACAGAGACATAATTCAAGCTTTGCCATGTAATCAGATTAGTGATGGACTCTGTAATAACTTCTATAAACAAGCTTGTGTGCCGAACAAGCCGCCATTCTCCCTGTGTTGATCTGAAATATTAATTTGGTAAATCTTCTCACTGTAATGGGTTTATCATGAAATATTTATGATTACTGTGATAGCATTAATAATTGTGAATATATATGAGGCTGGGTAGCTCGGTGGCAACGAACACCATACTTACACTCGCCTTGTATTCCAAAGGTCATCAGATCCTATTATGGGGAACTTGCCACAAGGGTGCATTCAGGAGTTTTTTTCAATCATTTAATTTTTTAAGGATAGTTAACTACACATACCTGAAAGATTTTCCTTTTTCAAAAAATTTTCAAAAAACGATTTTAACAACAAATATTTTGACTATTTGTTGGTTTGGTTGTTGGTTTGGCCATAAGTTTGAGTTGGTCGGTAATGAACTCGAAAACGGGTTCATGGAGCAAACATGGATTATTGTACTTAAAGTGACAGGAAAAATATTGTTAAAATTAAAGGTTAAAATACCTGCAGTAATGTCGGTGATCTTCAATTTTTATTGTGCTGACGACCAATGGTTTCAGACTTAAAAGTCCATTATCAAGTCAGAATACCAATATTAAGTAATTTTCACTTAATATTGGTAATCTGACTTGATAATGGACTTTTAAGTCCGAAACCATTGGTCGTCAGCACCATAACAATTGAAGATCACCAACAATACTGCAGGTATTTTAACCTTTAATTTTAACAATATTTTTCAGTGATCTGGATGCTACAATGGTCAAAAAATATTGTATTTGTACATAAAGTGTAAAAGTGATTTTCATAATTCTTGGCCATAAACAACAAAACATAAACATTGTTTTATTGAAATCTGATAGTAGTTGGATGCCTTAAATATCTGACTGATGAATATAGACAGAACATGGAGGCTTTATTGTAACAAATATTTACTTACATAAACTATGTAAATTTTGGGAAAAGAACAAAGAAATATCACAATGCTCATAACACACAAGCAACAGATATATGCTAACACTAATACTTATACTAATGAACTTTACTAAGAAACTCAAATCAAGAGTAATAGAAATAAGATTTAAGCTATAGTGTTGATCAATAGGACAAAATATTGTAAAGGTTTGCACTGCTCAAATACAGCCAACACTGTTATAGTTGGTTTTAAAGCTTTCTCGTACAGGAGATAAAGTTTCATGCTCCACAACACAATAAAAATGTATATACTTTTTCAGCACGGTAATGATGGACTTCTATAGAGCACAAAATAAATGGTAAATGGAAAAAAACCGGAAAAGTTAGGGCTACATGGCCCTTCTTACACTTAACTTGCCTCTAAACATAAATATGATCATAAACATAAACTTATCATAAATTATAAACAAAATATAAATAATAAAAATGAAATATACAAAATAGAAAATAAATAGACTGTTTTTATTATACAACTCACACTCAAGCACATACAACCACATCAGCAACCGCCCCACCACAGAAGTCCTAGGAGATGCCAGCCGAGACCATCCGTTCAAAAAGCAAAATTTCAGTGCTGCCAGAAACTGCAAATGTTTTTCAAGGGATCTTGTTTGTAGGGGTAGGTTATTCCAATGGCGACAGGCAGTGACAACAAAAACCCCTATTATAAGCTGTGGTCACACAATGAGGTATTCGTAATGTGATTGACGAAGAACGTGAATTCCGTGAATTACCTTGTGATACAAATTTAAAGTAGCCTCTAAAATAATTTGGAACACCTGTTTTTAATATTGAGAAAAGTAATGACAGAATTTTGATAGCTCTTTGATCTTTCAATTTCAAAATGTTTGCCTCAAGGTAGTATGGCATGATACGCTGATCACGTCTAAGACAATAAACAAATCTTAAGCAATAATTTTGAGAACACTGAAGTATACCCGCCTGTGTTACAGTCATGTCACTGATCAGTGCGTAGCAGCTTTGACTATACATATTAATAGACATGCCATTCTTATGAGCAAGCTGTAGTGGCTTGAGTTGTTCTAGAATCGGCTTGGGGAGTTAGTGCGTTGTCCCACGTACAGGTGCGCTGCCGTCAGCTACTCCCCCTCCCCCCCTTCAGCCAACCTCCAACCAATCATAAGAGCAAGAGGCCGTGCGCGCGCACTCCTGAGGGCGGGGCCAAGTGAGCTTACAGCCTTCGCCACTAGGAAGCAGCACTACACTCTCGGGCCTTCCGAAATTTTGTTGGCGACAACTTTTAACAATGAATGATACGTCTATTAATATGTATAGTCAAAGGTAGCAGTAAGTAAAGTGGGGAAGTACAAGTGATTTGATCAAATGCAATTTAGTATGCCTTGGCAAAAAATTCTGTAATTTCTTGAGTAAGTGCATAGAGGCTAAAACCTTTCTGCATATGTCAGTGACTGCTTTGTCCCACGTGAGTGTTGAGTTAATTATTACTTCAAGATCCTTTACTTTGTTGTAGTATGGCAGAGAATTTCCGCAAACTGTAATTGGATCAAAGTCAATTAAATTGTGTGAGTATGGCAGTTTGCAATCGGTTAAATCTTTTCGTGATTTAGTCTCAGGCCATGCCACAGTCCTAGTAACGTTTTCATTGATTCTTCTGACAGAATCGTTCACATTGATTGCAGTAAAGTGGTCATCTATTTGAAGATTCAGCGTACATATAGTGTTTGCAGTAAACCAAAGTTAATTTTATGTCATTTATGTACAGTACAAAAAGTAAGGGTCCAAGGATTGATCCTTGTCGAACACCACAAGTAACAGTTTCCCACTCGGATCTCTTCTCACCAACCTCCACCCATTGCCGCCTATCTGATAGATAAGATCTCAGCCAGATGAGGATGTTCTGGGAAAACCCTATGGCCCTTTACTTACTTTAGAAAAATCGAATAAAGTTGGAATCGTTCTCTGTCGACGTTCTATGGAGAATTTTTATGGAATTGATGAGATACATATGTGGCTATATATCTCATTCCAAAATAATTACTGTAAATAATACATTAAATTATTTTGCATGCGTATAAAACTGACGAGTGCAACAAAATTATTAACATGATATATTACGACAGCAACGTGGTTATTAAATTAACCACGTAAGTTCAAGAATAACCCTCAACACACTCTCAAATGGAAAATAGCTGAATTAAATGTTGGTGTGGATTTTATAATGTTACAAGCAAGAAGCCTATCCTTTGTATGGGTTCTATGACTCCGTGTTAGGACTCCATCACGATACTTATTACTATAAAAAAATATTAACCTAAAATCAAGTATTAACAAATAAATAAAAGGAAAATGAAAATCTCAGGTCAATTATTTAGATACATCAGTTATCATTGTAACTTTATGATAGTACTTCAATATGGCATAAATTTTTGCATAGGTTTGAAATATCAATATTAATAAAATATTATTTATTTCTGTTAGATCATTTTAATAGTTCATAAGGTCTGTAAAACTTATAAAATATATTACTATTTCGCAAAACAGGATTTTTAAAAGTTTGTTATTTTATTTTATTAGTGTGTGGAACAGTTCAAAGTATGAAAACCCTTCATGAATCTCTATATAATAATGGAAAAAATATTATAGCAATTGATGTTAGTTTTTATTTATAAACAAGCTACACACACATATACTCTATTTAGATTCATTTGAAAAGGGCGTAAGCTGAAACATGCTACAAAAAAAGAACAATTAATTGCGGACAGAGGTATAAATTATCTTTTTAGTTTAGTTAAAGTTCGGGACTAGTAAAATGAAGTTAATTGAAAAAAGATTCATTATAATGGGCACTCTCGTTTTCATGGAACCCTTTGGCCTTCTGTAGCGTTCAAGACGGACAGAAAATGAGCCCCATTTAAATTTTCCTTATATATAAAAGGTACAAATAACCAAAAATACTATAATTTCAAACAATTAACAGACAAAGCTGTAATTTTGTTTATATAGATTAAGTATTAAAATCAGTAGAAAATTAGTTGAAAAAATTAACAAAGCAAATGTAAATGATACTTCTAGTGTTATATGGTTATATGAGCATTGTAGAGCATCACGGTATTATTAACTAATCAAGCTTATTTAGATTAATTTTTGACAAAATGTTCAACAATGATCCCTAAAACCTTACAAAACATACAGAAGCATATCTGCAATGCTCACCTCGAGGATGTGTTCGGCCTGGTTCTCCCGGTCCAGTTTACGCCCTGTTGTGGACAAAACGCCTGAAACAACAGAAGCAAATCAACAACACGTGACAAACACCGTCGCCAAACAACACCTTATGGTATGTGACCAGCAAACAACTGAATTTAAACCCTAAATATTTCACATTATATAATCATATTTTATCTAAATTTACGATAATATTAATAAAATACATCTAAAGTTTATAGATGTATCATTTAATGTTTGCATAAAAATTAATCTGTACTGTTATTACATTTTTTAAGACTATATGAACCATTAAGGTTACAGGCCCATTGTGGAATTACAACCTTGGAAAGTGTAAGCTACGTAATGACTGTAAATATATTAAACATAATATGTTGAGAAATCTAAAATTCTTAATAACCCTCTCTCATGAACAATTTTATGTCACTAAAACATTTTCTAAAAAATAAATGTACACTGGAAGCCGGGGAAGGGAAGGGAATCGTGATGGTAATCTATCAACAAGGGACGGAAGGTAAGGGAAGTGGTGACAGGGTGGTGAGGGTGATGGCTAAATTGGGTTAGAGACGTCACAACAGCTGGTTCCCAGGGGGCCCCCTCCTCCAAAAATATATATATCGGACATGACAGGGCATACAGATTGATGAAAACATTTTCAGTTATCACAACAAATGTATTTGTTAGGTTATATTTTACAAAGAATGTAAAAATATATTACTATTTATGACTGAATTGCTCAAATATCTCACATCAAACATAAAAAGAACAATCAATAATAATGTAACCATCAAATTAATGAACGCCCTGTAATGAATTTCTTTGACTTTTTGGTTTTATTAGTGGTAAACACATCAAATATCAGAGCTCTACTCAATTTATTGATCACCCGAAACTATATTGTCTTATTTTGATTAGCATAGTTAAAATTGAGTAAAAATTTGAAAAAACTGTTATTCAGTACTTTCTTATTATACATTTATACTAAACTTTAGTGCAGGATAAAAAAATTTCAAGGGTCATTAGAAGAGTATAGTAAAATGTATAAATCAAAAACCTTGGTTGAACAATCTAACTGAATTTTCCACATTATTTTAAACATAATCCTTATAAACAATTTAAAAATAATTTTACCGAATATGACAATATACAATATAGGAACTTAGCTTTATAATACTGATATTATATCTGCAGAATACAGTGAATATTTTGTGTATTATATTTTTATATGTGTAATGGTAGGTTATGTAATAAAAATCAACATATAAAAACATGTAGATTCTGATGTTGAAACCTTTGCACAATAGAAAATGGTGAACAATTAATTATTAATGCTAGATTTTTCCAGATATTTCTATAAACTACTATCTCGTGAAAATTATAGATTTTATAAAACATTTGTAAGGTATAAAACATTTATAATTAATTGTACCAATGTTCTATTGTACAAAGATGGAAGTGCTTTTTACCAATAGATTACCAACGAGCCCAGCACCAGTTCTCCCACATCAAAGAACCACTGTTGGCTGAAGTGGTCAAAAGATTTTACCGAAATGAAAACTGATAGGCAGTTTCCAACTCAACATTTCAGACCTAACATCTCCATTAGTTTTATTGGCCTCTTTTTACCCAGGAAAATAGTGTTCAAATTTTCTTTTGCCCCCTTAGCTGTTGAATTTGCTTCAGGGGTTTTGAGTTGTTATACTTTAGTACATTCACATACTTAAGTTTTGTGTTTTGATCAAAAGTAGTACCAAAACAAAAATAGCCCTATTTGGTGTAAATATATATTTTATGTATGTTATAGAAGTATTATTAAAAATATTATCTTCAACTCATATGATGTATATAATATTTATGCCATTTAAGATTGAGAAGACAAAAAATCTTATGTATTTCTGTTCAACCCTTTCGAGAGTGTATTTATAGAGAAATTTCCTCAAAAATCAATCAGTTATTGAATAAATTATGTGGTTCAAATAAACAACACGCAAAGTAATAAAGTACATTGTTTATAAGGTAACTACATATTTCATTAATTCCTTCAATCACACAAAATTCTAAAGGTGACAACATGGCAAAACCAAACAAAATAAACGGTACCAGTGAACTGACACATACTTTCTCCCTTAAGTAAATTAAAAAAAGACAATCTGTAATAAAACTATCATGTTCTACAAAGTTAATCTAAATATCATTTAATAATTTATTGTTTCAAAAATAATCATCCAATTTCTAAAAATAAAAACACGAGAGACAAAGTTAAATTAATTGTTCAAATTGTATGGGGGGACAACCCCCCCCCCCGTAACACCAAGCTTTTTTGAGCTGGTTTTGTTCGGTGATTTGACCTTACGCTTCATACCAAGTTTCATGGAAAACGGTTGGAAAGTAAGGAAGAAATTGATTTTTTTTATATTCTCCATAAGAATAACATTGGGCGCTTTCAGACAACATACTGCGTTTATCGTGGACAGTAAATTTAACTTTTCTCTGGAACCGTTAGTCGTAGACAAATAATTCAAATTACTAATTTGTTTAGTTTTTTAAGCTGGTTTTAATGGTACCAGTCAAGTTATACTTTACTTTTATTGTTTTCGCAGAAAATTTAAAAATTTGATTTTTTAGACATTTAAAAGCCCATAACTTTTGAACCGTCATTTTTACAGATATGCGGGTGGTGTCAAATTATTTAGTACTCTATACACTATAAACTGTCAAATTTTAATAAAAATCGTTAGAGCCGTTTTTGAGAAATTTGGATTTTTCACGTTTTTTAAGGGTTTTTAGGGGTGAACTACCCTTAAAAATCAAAAATTCAAAAAAATGAAAAAAACGCCTGGAGATACCGTGAATATATACATACATGCCAAATTTCATCTAAATCGGACCAATGGGGTAGGCTGTGGCACTGTACACATCCAGACACACACACACACACACACACACACACACGGACGGACAGACATCACGTCAAAACCCACTTTTTTGGATTCAGGGGACCCCAAAACGGATATATCCACCCTCAACTCAAATTCGAAAATTTTGACGAAAACAATACTTTCTCCATATACTACGTATAAGGGGAGAAAGTAAAAGGGAAATAAAACAAAGGGGGTTTAAAGGGAATGGAAGAACATAATAATTCTTTAGGAAAACTTCACAAAGCTATAATAATAATATGTAAATAAGAAATTAATATTATTTTTGAAGATTTCTATTAATAACATAAGTAAAAATCACTTGATTCTAATCTACCTGCCCCCAATAAAAGAAAACTCTAACAAATTACCTAATCTCAAGGTTGCAACTAATCCACTCAGTGACAAGCTAAACTCCATCAATTGACCACGTTATCAACAGACTTCTTCTGGTTCCACACGCAAAAAGTAAATGATACATGTAGGCTAACCGACCTTCTTCCAATATCCACCGGAGTACTGTACAATATTGAGAGCAGTAAAATACGTAATGCAATTTCAAACATGCACATTATTTAATTTTTATTTAAAGTGTAAAATGGTATAACTTTTAAAAACGGATTTGTTTTCATTAAAAAATTTAAACAAACGTGAAATTTTTTGTTAATTTTATTTTACTATGTGGGCCTACAATAATTTGATTTTATGAAATTAAAAAAATAAATCTACTTAAGTTTTAAAAAGTTTAGTTAAAAACAGATATTTAGGTTTTTACAATTATTAAAATGCAATCCATGAGGTACGAGTAATACACTTAGGAGATATACTAATCACAAGTATTATTAAGTTTCGTTTTTATTTCAAACCATTTCTATTCCACTTTGAAATCTTCTAATCCATCTAGTTTCAAATTTTAAGACATACAGTGCAGCTTGATTGTAATTAATTGTGTTTTGAGGTTCTTTTATAATATTGATAAGGGTGATGTTATTCAATATATGTAATTGCGTATTCATTGAATAAAGAATTCTTGAGGTTGACATTAAAATACCAGGATAAACAATAACTTGGAACTTACCACTTGATGAGTCCATAGTAAAGAAGCTTTCCGGGTTGCCTCCAGTGATCCTGTAGGAGAGGGAGAGTCCTGGGTCCAGGTCGTCATCAGTGGCAGTGAGTTGGACCACGGGCGTGTTGGCAGGGGAGTTCTCTGCCACGTGGGGGTAGTACACCGGCACTTCACTGAGCGGTGTGTTATCATTGACATTGGTCACTGATATGAACACCTGCAATACAACACAACATGTAAAAATTAACTTAAAGTTTCACTATCACTTATCCTAATATCCTTTTGGCTAAGGTCTCAGCTCGTGCAAGTGCTTCAGACATGTCAACGACTCTTAAGAAGTAGCTTGGGCAAACGGGTTTGTGAACCTTCTGAAGTACAGTAGCAGTCACAGATATAAACTTTATGTTTTCATAATAAGGAACCGGTTTTCATAACCTTGGTCTACTGGGTGGTTTTTCAGTACACTACCCATTTAGCTATGACTTACACTATTGTTCCAGACACTTGCATCTGACCATAAGACGGGGGAGGGAAAGTTAGAAATATCAGAGTTCTCCTTCTCAAATCTAAGACAACTTAGGTACTCTCCTTATATATTCTGCACCTCTTAGGATATATAAGTATATATTAACACCTCAACGTGTTTTAGAGTACACATTTAAAAATATAATTCATGAAAAAATCTTTAAAAAAGTGTCATGTTTTTTCTATGGTTTGTCAAAGTCAGCAGCATTTTTACACGAGAATACACAAACCTTTTTAAGGGAAACCCATAAAATATTTGTTACAGTTGTTATTAACAAATATTTACCATATTTGTTTATGAATTAAATAAAATTAGTTTAATTTTTGACTGCAAATAGAATACTATGCCCCTTTTCATATAATTTACATTTACCTACCATTTGAAAGATAGGTGGTATACATCATCCAGCCAATGTGACAATATCAAAGAGCCGGTATTTATAGAATGCACAATATTGGTAGTAAACTCTGGGACATATTTCAGGGGAAGTAAATAATTCATGAACAGTTTAGAATTATTCATGGACTGTAATAGATGTTGAGTTCCTCATGATGTCATATATCCAAGATACTTTTGGTCTGTGTTACATGATTTATTGGATGAATCCTTATAGGAAAAATATATTTAAACATTATTATTTTTCAAATAAGAATAATTTTACGTTGTATAGAGTTTAAACATTTTACTTGAATACTGGTTGGTTAAAGGATAAACTAAAAATTGACATAAATCTAAATAAAACAAATAATATTTTAGTCTGTAAATTGCTTAGAACTATGATATTTTTGATAATTTTTAATATTATAGCCCAGAAAACCTGAAATAAGTTTAATATTTGGTTCTTGCAATAGTGAAAATAATTAATTGAAAAAATAAAATTACACCTACACTCCTTAAAACCTTGTATTATACTCTTCTTATACTATATTTATATTGAACTAGCAGTAAGCCAGTAAGCAGTAAGCCGTCCTTTGTATGGGTTGTAGGATTCAGTTATACAATAATAATACAAATATGCTTTATTTTCAAAATACATCAAGTATTGAAATGGCGTCAGCTGGATGGTTAAAAAAAAATGTTTATCGTCTTCTTTCCATGAACTCAGTCAATGTATAGAATGGATTGTTGATCAGCCATTCTGTTAGAGCAGTCTTCATTCTTCTCCCGGTGTGGCATCTCAGTTCTTCTGGCAGTAGGTTGTGCAGCTTCATGCCCATGTAGGATGGTTTCTTTTCATATTGGGTGAGATGGTGAGCTGGGAGACAGTATCTTGTACCATGTCGAGTATTGTATCCATGGAACTGTCTATTTTGTGTAAATGTTTTCCCATTGGCATACAGGATGACTTCTTTTATATAGAGATTTATTAATGTCATAATCTTCAGAGTCTTGAAAGCTTCTCTACAACTTTCTCTGAAATTTAGCTCAACTAAGGCTCTCACAGCCCTCTTTTGCAGTATAAAAACTCTCTGAAGATTTCTTGCCGAAGTTCCTCCCCAAACAATGAGGCCATACCTGAGATGTGTTTCAAACAGAGAATGGTAGGCTATTTTTGAAGTAGAAAGGTTGCTAATGGATTTTGTACGTTTAATCACATAAAGTGATGAATTGAGTTTAGGAAGGAGGTTATCTATATGCTGTGACCAGGTAAGACCTTCATCTACTAGGATTCCTAGATACTTAGCATGGCTATTTCTTTCTACATGAGGTATTGTTGGTACATCTTCACATCTTCTCCCATAAGCCAGTTGGCTTGTTTTCCCTGGATTTACCACCAAGTCGTTAGAGTGGCAATATTGGTATGCCATGTTCAGTGCTGTGAAAGATTTTACATCTAGATCATTGTTTCCGCTTAAAAGCAAGGTGATGTCATCAGCGTACATCGATAGCATTCAAGAGTTTCCCAGGTATTCTGATATGTCATTTGTGAAGAGTATAAACAATATTGGTCCTAATATAGATCCCTGTGGTACTCCCCGATTCAGAGCCATAGGTTTTGATCTAGTTCTTTCTGTAACTCCATTTTTTGTTTGTGTGATTTCTACTATTTGTTTCCGGTCTTCAAGATAGCTTTTGAACCACATCTTAGCTGTGCCTTTAATGCCTAATTTGTCTAACTTGTGTAATATGAGTTCATGGCTCAAGCAGTCAAATGCTTTGCTTAGGTCAAGGAAAAAGCTTGTTGTAAGTTTTCCCTCCTCAAGACTGTCAATTATGTAGTCTGCCAAGTCGATCAGAGCTGTTGTGGTTGATTTCCCCTTTATAAAGCCATGTTGTCTGTCAGTTAGCAGATTGAATGCAGATTTTCACAATGGTCCACAAGCCTTCTCAAAACAACTTTTTCCAGAATTTTTGAAAAAGTTGGCAGTATTGATATTGGTCTGTAGTTACTGACTATTATTTACTATCTTTTTTGTGTTTTGGGTACACTTTTGCAAGTTTTAAGGCTGAGGGAAAATTACCTTGACTCAATGATTTATTTATGATGCTTGTTAGAGGTATTGTTAGTGTTTCTTTGCAATGCTTGAGTATTTTTGTAGAGATGTTGTCTGTGGCTGCAGAGATTTTTTGTTTAAGGTTTTTGATAATATTGAGAATCTCCATTTGGGTTGTCTGTTTAAAATGGTTTATATCATGACTTGTGACTGGTGTTGGCTGTAGATTTGTGGGGGGTGTAGGATTTTTTCTTAGCGTTTTCTCGGCTACACTGGTGAAAAAACTATTTAAATGGTTTGCAATTTTAAGTGGTTTGTTCTCGTGCTGTCCGTCAATTTCAAGTGTGAAAGCTTGTTGTTCATCATTTTTGGGCTGACGTTCATTATTTATAATGTTCCAGAAGGCTTTAGATTTATTCTCTGCTCTGTTGATATAATTTATTGACGCATCTTGTCTTAATTTCCTTAGTCTCATTTCATAATCCTTCTTCGCCTTAGCTAGGTCACATTTAATCTGTTCATTTTTTGATTTTTGATATTTCAGAAGTTTCTCGAGGTAATTTTTCTTTAGGAGACTTGCTGACTTTCTGCAAAATGTTTATTTTTCACTTTCTTCTTTGTTCTCGTTTTCTTTAAAGGACATGCCTGATCAAGAGCCATGGTGACTTTTGTGATAAATTTGTTATAGGATTCTTCTACGGTAAGGGCATTTTTTAGAATTTTTTAAAGATTTTTTTTAGATTTTAGTTTATAGAAGAAAGATCATCATACCAAAATGTAAACCTGAAATCCTAAACAAAGAAAATAAATCAATACCCAGCTTTTTATTTAGCATTTTTACAATTAAATATATTAGAACATTTATACCATTATTATTATTATTAGTTATACATTAAAATAACTTTTTGATATAGTACAATTTCAAAATTGGTTTAAATCAATAACCAATATAAACTAATATTGATTCAACAGCTGTTTGTTTTTCTTTCTATTAAATCTTCAAACTACACAGAGAGCTGGTTATTCCCAGTAGGTTATTCATTTAAAACTGAAGCAAAATGTGACTAATATAGCGTAAAAAGTGGGTTTTTAAATGCTTGTTATTTTCTTTTCAAGGGTCGGCTGACAATTTTAAGCCTTTAAAAACCTTCTCTGGAATGTAGAGAATGTATGAAATAAGTTTCATTGTTATCAGTTCTCCCGTTTTTTCGGAGAAGACGGCGTAAAATGCCTCCTGGAGCGTCACAGATACAAACTGAGATAAGACTTGTTTCGGCTTCTCTAACGCATGAAACGTAAAAATAACTAAAAAATGTATAATTCTGAGCAATGTACAGACAAAACTCTAATTTTATTTAAATAGATATTCATTGCCTAGTTTTTAGTGTAGAAATTTATAGTTTGTTGTCGTAGTCTGTCCAACAATATTGGTTATTGATGAAGAATACAAGTATCAAGTAAATGCTCTTAGCTTAGTGGGTGGCTAAAAACTTTTACACTTTTATTTCTGATTTAAATGATAGTTAAAGTTGAAATAAAACATCCTAAAGTAAAAACTATCTCAAGTCTATAAAATAAAAAACTTGTTACAAGGATTGGCTTAGTAACTTCGTGATGATTGGACTGGTTTGAAAACATAATTGTAGCAAAACAAATCATGAGATATATTATGTTTGATAAGGTTTATTTCTACGCATAGTTTAGTGTGCAAACAGAAGCGGTGCTGGCGTATGAGAGCAAATCTTTCTCTCTCTCTCTCTCTCTCTCTCTCTATTTCTCTCTTAAACAATGTTTTATTGTACGTTAGGGTAGAATAAAAGTTGTTGGATCAAAGTTATTCAATTTAATGCCCCAACACTTGCAGGAAGTCAGCAAGTCAAAGCAGTTTAGCGGAAGGGTGCTTAATTTCCTTGACAAACTAGTTCAAGATGTTATCAGTTACTTCAGCTGACTTACATTGTTCAACCTGAATGACTAATTAAAATTTACAATGACATTCTAGGTGTTAACATATATCAGATAAACATGATTGCTGCAGTGTATTTAACATGCTGACAGTTCACGGGCATAATCACTAGGTATTAAGCATGGTTTTTCACTGACTTGATCAAACCTTAAATAATTATTCAGTGGACACTAAAGATAAAGTTGAAGATTCTTATTTTTAAGTCTCATATTATAAATTTAGGTAACACAGAACACTATGTTAAATATTCCGTTGGTCGATCTAAATATCATGTTATATAGTCTAACTTTATCATTTAAACTATTTTCTATTGCATAAAAATAGTATGAATCAGCTAGAGCTACCACAGTAGTGCAGTTGTTGTAATCAATTTTATTTTGACACCTATGATAAACACTATCCTTTTGGCCCTTTAAAGTTTACTGTCGTTTTATATGTGGATATATTATTTTGGATTGACAGGTATGTTAATTAATAGCCCAACAGCCGATGGCAACTAATGGACCTACAGTTTAACGTGGAATCCGAACCACGGCCTCTGAATTACGAATTGGTCTAATTATGAGGATGGTCTTTGCGGATGAATGTAGAATTCAATAGGGCGGACGTTAATCCATACAAGAGAACACTACATCCACCGACCATCTCTCACAACTATCCACAATTTGTGAACTCCAAATAGCAATATTACAGGACACGCCATGGTCCCAGTCTTTGGCAATATCTTCAGACCATTCTTTTTATCTTTGTGAATTTTAAATTTTTAATGGTAGTTTAATCCTAAAATTCTAAAAAAATTAAATATACAATGGCCTCATAATCCTCTATCATTTACTATTTACCTTCCCTAAATTTAAAATTTGGTATCTATGTATTAAGGATGATAAGGTTCAAGTTAAAAGTCCAGGTAAACCAGTCAACCCAGAAGGGGATTTAGGGGGGGGGGTGATGTATTGTGCCCCAACATGGGTTTTTAGAGATTTTCAGATACAACTCATGAAACAATTTTCATTAAAATTCAAAATCAGCTCAAAAACAAATATTTTAGGATAGTAATTTGAATATTTGCTTTACATCAGATATACCAATGTTCCTGAGATATACAAACTATTAAATACAGAACAATGTCTTTTAAAACTCCAATTTTAACGTAATGAGGAAAATTTAGAATTTATATCTCACTTATTATTTCAAATAATGTGATAAACCTTAGTATAGACAACGTCATATACTTCATTTCTAATAATGTATTCTAAAAAAATAAATTTGTTGTTTCTTGTGGGGGCAAATCTACAGACTTCATTCCAATTTTATTCCTTACGAGGATATGTAAATGATATAAATTATGGGGCTTAACCTAAGATAAAGAATGGTTATCATCGCAACAAATATTACTCAAGCAAATAATTCTTCAAGCAATGGATATTTAATAAGTAAAATTACATTATTTGCTTATAATAAAAAAAATAGACTCTATCTACTTTTTAGATCTATAAATTTTGTTACCAAAGATACAAATTTTCAATTATGTTATTTTATTATATTTAGAGAACTTTAAAAAAGCCTTATAAGAATAGTCATTGAAAGACCTTAATAGTTATCAGGATAAGTTTACTTGATTGCATTATTCATGAGTTGCCTTTTGTCTTTTAAGAAATACTTCATATATATTTCTCACCGTTTTCATGTTATACAATCCGCATATTTTGTTCTGGTTTATTAATGTCAAACATATTAAATGGAACACAGCTGATAATAATAATAATAATATTAGTACAGTTGTCATGACAGGTTACCGGTGCACTATTGACTGCTCGTCTTCGGGTTCTTTCAATACAATCTTGTGTACAAATAACAAACAACCCTTATTTTATTGTTAGATGTATGGGTAAATTTAAATGGGTAAATATCTTCATACATAATTTATGCCATGTTTTTCTGAACCTACAGATTTAACATTCTAAAGTATACAATCATAGATTTCTTATTCACACAATATCCTCTAAGGAGAAAGGGATGACTCTTGGAAGAAAAAAGTAAATTTAGCTGGGTCATAAGAGAGTCAAGCAATGCAGTGAAATCTGCAAATCAGGGCTTGTGATCCAGAGCCCTGATTGCATCCTTTGAGCGGCACGCTGAGTCGGCAAACTGGGCAAATCTCAAAGCCACCACTCTTTTGATTTCAAACCTTTTTATATTTAGTTTCCTTTTGCAATGAATTGTGCTTCCCTATCACTTGTCATTTTTAAAAATTGGTGTTTTTGAACCAATAATTGCCAACCAGCCGATTACCACACTCTTTGAGTGAACGAAATCCTTAACACCTGTTTAACTCTGAGCCATCATCCATTTAACGTGGACTCGGTTCACTATCTGCCATGAGCCTACAATAAGGATTGAATAGATTATTTAAAGCAAACTGAAACCTACATACAATTCAGTGCAAACTGACAGACCTATAGCCTAATAGAGATGTCTAGACTATTGAGTTCTCTTACTACTAAATAAAATAAATGTTATCGTCATACAACATTTTTACATTGAACTTATTTTGAAGATAACTAAACTAGACTGAATTGATAAAAAATGTGCATTGGATGTAAATGAGCCTTTAAACCTCCAAATGTCAGGTGTTTTACCCTTAAGTGTATAAAATTGCGAAGCAACTGTTCTTTAAATAAACAATATAAACAAAAAATACAACGCACAAAAGCGTGCCTCCCTTAACCATGCAACCACAAAAAAAGGTGTTCACTTAATCCCAATTAAGCTTCCACCCAAGCCGATCACTGTTTATTTTGAGTGGGCCCTTCCACCACTTTCCTACACATTTGCAAGCCAAATTAGGATTGCTCGTGGTGGGGATTCGAACCCGCATACTTCCGTTTGGCTTCAAATGTTTCACTCGTCAGCAACATACCTTAGATCATTTCACCAAGTATCGCCGTCTGCGTTTAAGTGGCTAAACAGGATAATCTAAAGGCAAAATGGTGAACTCCATGAGTTAGTTCTAGTAGTTAGCTTACAGATGGCAATGACAGTTAGCTGAACGGCACGACGCCTAAAAATTCACTAAATTGTGGACAGATGCCTCTACTTATCACTTAACACATCCACTGCCATCGATAAACTTATGGGATGGTTGATCGCTACTTGGAGTATTAATAATTTTAGCAAGAATGTAATTTTGAAACCCTCACAGTGTAAGGATGATAAAATGTGAGCATATGTTTTAACATAAATGAACACAAAAAAATCTAGTCCAAACATAAATATGCTAGATTACATAATATGCAACTGCTACACTTGTAGCACGGTATATAGAGCCAGTTTGATTATTGTAATTTGGGATGATAGAATTAGGAAAATAAAAATAATCTGTGCTGTCTGTGTTTCAAAGTCAAATTATTCCGCATATTATACTTGCATTTCAAATCAAATGACCTAATAGTTTTTTCAGGACACAAATCATTCAAAAGTTGTAATGAGAAAACTTGCCAACCATCGCTGTGCCCTTAAACAACGACTTGTGAGTCTCAAAGGAACATTATTCCTTTTAAACAGCTCAGAACTTAAACAGGCTTTTGCAGCTCCTTTGCACTGTTTCATTTCGTAGTGAATTATGATTGAGGCACCTATTCATCTAGTGTATCGATAAAAATGCTTACTTGAAGTACTCAAATTAAATTGAAATAGTTCATTTATAATTTTAAATTTTAATAACATAATCAATCAGAGTAAGATTAAATCAAACTGTCTTCTTTATACGTTGTTGTACATACTACGAACTCCTATCATAAAATTTAGATAATGTACTGTCTTATAAGTACACAGAGAGAAATAAACTGTCTTATAAGTATACATTCTTCAAATGTCTTGGTTAAAGTTTTTGTATATGATCATGAAAAACAGTGAAGACTACTACTGTGTGCAAATTAATGTTGTTTCTAAAGCTTTAACCATCTTGCATTAAAAATACTGTGGTGGTCAAATTATTAGACTAAGAGTAAAAAATATGAATTTATTCAATCTTTCTCCACATCAAGCACGTTTCACATAATCATATACTAGTAAAATTTTTTATCTAGCTTATACCTGGCTTTGAGGGAAAAGTAGTTTTACATTTGACAACCTTTTAGGTGAGAGGGCAGATTTCTTAACCATAATCTCAAAATGAAAAAAGTTCTTGGCTTTCAGAGTACTTTAGTTGGTGATTGAGAAAAATAAGTATGAACTTCTAAACCAATATTTAAAACTTAAATATTTAAATTTATTTTTCAGTAAAAATCAAAAGGCAAAATAAACTTAAAGTGGAATGAAACACTCCAAAATATTTGTTACTTTATCATACGTAAAAACAATTCAGCACAGCTGATGTCAATATGTACTGTGTTAGTGATAGCAGTTGTTCAAACCCATAATACCAACATAAAGTACCACAAAATATACAAATATATTTCTCAGTCTATGTTATGATAGCAATATAAGTAGTTACTACAAGATAAATAACAGTATTTTGTGTAGTAATTTGGCCACCATTGTATATTGGAAAAATAGTAATAGCTTATGTAAAATATGAGGTGAGTGTTTTAAAGTATGTTCAGTTTTGTTGTAGACACTACATTAGTTATTCTCCCGTGGGTCGTGTACAAATATTATTCGGGAACCGATGTTCAATGCTGAATTACAGACTAGCTATGTAAGCTAGCTATGTACCAGTAACTATGTAAGAATACTCAAATCTTTGTTTTTTGAGGGGCACTGTTTTGTGAGAGTTTCCTTAACTTATATTATTCTACAGCTGTAAAGCACTGATCTCGACCTATCAGGAAATTACTGATCTCGACCTATCAGGAAATTCGTTTGAGATCTGTTATTGGGAAGCGCCTGTTCTCACGAATCCTCGCTTCAACGGAATCCACAAAATTGTTTACAATAAAATAGGGGTGAGCGTTTCGGGCTTCATCATGGACATTTCCACAACAAACTTTTAAGTCTTGTTCCCACTTATGTACTTTGATGTCACAAATATTTTCACCAAATCCTTCTCAAATCTTTCGATGAATTCCTACAGCAGACAGGTCCTTACTGCCAAAAGTCGTATCAATGAGCGAACATCAAACGCGGTAGACGTGTTGATCATCTTAAAAAAGCACAGCATATTTGAAAGCACAGCACAGAACCATAGAGGTTAGCTACAAAAGCTGAAATTGAGCACAGTTGTTCCCGAAATATGCCAGTACTCAACGCATGCGCTCATTGCGTTATGCGTAAGAACTAATAGTGTCTACATAAAAAGGGAACTTACTTAAAAACAAGTTTCAGATGTAGTAGGCCTACCTCAAGTCTGGTAGAGAGCGGCGCAACGCCGTGGTCCTGGGCGAACACTGTCAGCCAGTAGTGGGCCTTGGTCTCCGCGTCCAGCACTGCTGCTGTTTTGATGTTCCCTGCAACATAACATAGATGTCAGCTACTAAACACCCCTATAAAACATACAATTCATGGTTCTAAAAACATTGTCTCATATAATATATAATTTGTAATTAAGCCTTAAGGTTTAGATTTTTATGACTATTGTACATAACATCTAAATAGCGAAAGGCCAAGGGCCGACTTATAAAACTACCAACAGTTAAGATAAGAAAGCTAATGAACACTCAATTGAAAGTAATTATTATCGGAGATTGGGTATTTTACTTATAAACCGATAGCACTTTGTGACGTTGTTCGTTATTAGTATTTTGTTGAATAATGGAATAATTTGTTTCATGCATGAATGTGCAATGCTCTATTTTGATTCATTTTATAGAACTATGAAGGCAACATTTGTTGCTGTATGTGCAATCACAGCACAGCCAGCGATCACACATGCATGTATGTGAGAGTGTCTAGATAGCAATCTTACGTATGATGGCATGAAACACTATATCTTTATGTACTGTAGTACTAATCAGCTGTCACTAAATATGATAAAATTGCAAAATCATGAACCGCATGATTCTGTAGCCACTACTTTAGTGGGTTATCAGAATCTTGGGCTACTCGGTGGTCAAGGTCATTTCGCTACTGTCACCGAGACCGCATTATCAACTAGATCAACTAAACCACTGATTAAGGCTGACATGTTCCTTATACAGAAATGTTAGTTAATTAATAGCCCAACATTCAATGGTATATCTAAGGAGCCTACAGTTTAACGTGGAGTCCAAACCACTGTCTCTGAATTACAAACTGATCGAATTATAACAATAGTCCTTTGCAGATTAACGTAGTATTCAATAGTGCGGACATTAATCTACACAAGAGAACATTAGATTGACTATCGCTCACAACTATCCAAAATTCGTGACCTCCAAGTAGCAGGATTACAGGACATGCCACTGTCCCATTCACTGTTGTTCTTGATTTAATTTAACAAAAACAGTAAGAAGGATATTAGTTAGAGAACGATTGCTGCCAAGATATTAAAGTCAGGAGGATTAAATGGTAGATTAAAAATAATAACCCCATTCCAACGAATTGCAGTTGGGAGAAGAATGAATTCTTACTCAGCCAGTTTAAGTGAAATATCAAACAAATCTCTTCTCTTTTCGTAAAGCAGCTTTACTTTATAACTGCGTTGTTTCTATAATCTGAAAAGAATTTAACTTTAACATAATCAGAAAGTTTAACTTAAAAGTAAACAGAAAGTAGTATAATTTAAGGAAAGTAATTAGAATTTAGAATAATCTTATGCATGGCGCTAGTTTTATGAAATTCGGCGTTAAACAAGATATAATAATTATTAACGATTAAGGTTACTTAGAGTCTTTTAAGATGACCTATCATTTCATAAATATAAAAATTCCTAGAATGCCTAATGAAGATAAAAAGTTATGAATTAATTTTGAACTGTATTTAGCTTCTGGGTTTACTAATATAGCCTATATTTAATATTAAATATATTATCATATTTAACATTAAATATATTTATTGATGTTCTAAGTTCCTTCTTTCAAACGAATCATTCCTTTTTTAATTATTTACCACATACTATACATCATATTTAAAATTTCGTTTGAAAAGAGCTAGATTAAGAAGGTAAATGAAATAATATGGATCAATTAATTATTTTCATTAAAACGTATGATGTGACACAGACTAATTAAATTTAATCGCTGCTATGTGAACGTGAACACTCGTATTTTAAAATTAACTTACGGTCATGGGCGGAGTTAAGGGTGGGCATGGGGGGCGATGCCCCCCAGACCTCTTGAAAGTTTTTGAATTTTATTACCAATCTTACCAGTTCTTTTGTAATTTTTTATTGGACACAGACATTTTGATGGGGTTTTGCTGTGGTATTATATTAGTTTTAAGTCTTTTTCTCCATTTTAAAGCTGTATTGTGACAAAAAATAGAACACCAACTCTCTGCCCCCCCAACAAGTAACCTCTAACTCCGCCCATGCTTACGGTAGATTAAATTTAATTTAAATTTAAATTTAAATTAAATTAATTTTTAAATTTAATTTTAATTAATTTTAATTAATTTAAATTTAATTTAATTTATTAAATTTAATTTTTAAATTTTGCTTGCTTAAACAAGCAATATTTTATCCAATACTAAATTATTAAAAAAACTATACAACCCATTTTTATTGCCATTATTTGTTCAACTGGCGAATAGTTTGTAACCCTCTCGTGGGCTGAGGGATGAGAAGGTGATATATCAGACATTGTTTGAAGGATGGGCCTGGGGATCCACAAACAATGACTGATCTTTCTGTAACACCTATCTCATCATTGTGACTTGTTCATTACTCACTGAATAAGCATATGTACAAGATCTAGGCTCGAAAATATGACCAAAAATCTGGCCCAGCGTTGGGAGGGTTACCTGGTGGTCTGCAATCAGTTTTACATAAACAATCAGTCTTCTGAAGATTCCTTTCAAATAATTTTTTTTACTTTGTACTAGGGGTTTATATCATACCATTATTGCATGTCATTATTTGTTCATAACAGTTTTTTTCTTTTAAAATATATTTTAATAAATTACGGAAGATCTGTCTCACCCAGAGAATAGGTCTACAGTGTAAAAAGCTGTGTATTTATTTAAAGTGAATCCAGAAAGTATACTTTTAATATTTATTTTATTTTGACATGAACATGTCGTAGTTCTGGAGGGGGGTATGGCAATCCATTAAACCAAAATTTGAAACGGTTCCGTTTGTTAGTTAGATACTGAAATGGCAACCTGTCCAGGTATTTTAAGCCAATTATGAATGAGAAATAAGTGTAAGATGATTGTGGCGAGATCTTGTAGTCTTTTTTACTGACTAAGTCTTTTTAATCTGCTAGGCAGAACTGTTAATTAATAGCCCAACAATCAGTTTCATATCTAAGGACCCTACAGTTTAACGTTAAGTCCGAACCACTGCCTCTGAATTACAAACTGATCTTATTATGAGGATGGTATTTGCGGATGGACTTAGTATTCAATAGTGTGGACGTTAATCCACACCAGAGAATATAATATCCACTAACCATAGCTCTAATAACTATCCACAATTTGTGAACTCCAAGTAGCTGGATTACAGGACATGCCCCGGTTCTAGTTATATCTTTAAATATCCATTATTAATGGATAGTCAAAGATTATATGCTTATAAGCTTAGTGACGTCATATTGTTATAAGCACAGCTTTTTATAGGAACTGAAAAGATTTCCCCAGACATATCAATGATTTAACCTATTTCCCAAAAGGAAGTAAAGATTTTTTGTTAAAGATTCAGATTTGTTAAATTAAATTATTTTTATAAACTTGTGTTGAGCTTTTTCCCTACTAGGATTGTTTGTGCCACCTTGAAATGTCTCAAAAACCAAATAGTATGTTAGTTTTACATCTGTATCATTTTAAGCTGATTTGTACTATTCTTTCATAAAGGAATTAGCTAAACCTATCACTGTGCCTATTACATTTTAAATACTGGAATAATTCATTTCAGAAGTTAGTGTAAAAACAGTATAATGTAACCACTCTGCGCAATTTGTTTTCAAATTATATGTTTCATAAATCAAAATTAAGCTTATCAACTGAACAATTTTACAACTAATTGATTTTATGTTCCGGAAATGCCATTAATGTATGATAATAGTAAAGATAAAAAGTAAGTGTCATTCATAGTATAGCTAGAAATTATAGAATTATATTTTATATTTATTATATAATTAAATTATATATTATATAATATTCTGAAACTGTTATTATAGTACCTTATGTGTAAGCTAGGTTGAAATTTCGTCCCTTCTAGTCAAGTTGCATTTTATTTGAAATAGTAGGGTAGACAGGTGGAACCAGTGTTCACAAATTATTAACAGTTTCTCTTCCGCTTGATCCTGTGGTCAACATACATACTTGCATAGAGGATTGAGGACGAGTCCTTCGTCCTCAATCCTGGTTCTGTTGCAGTTGCACTGCTAAGAGTGCGAGTGCTAGGAAAAAAGTGACAAGGTGGAGTTCTAGAGGGCTTTGTGTGAAGCAAAACCATTGCTTTCAAGAGTGCATCGGGATAAAGAATATTTGAGCGAAAGTTTGCCAAGATATGTAAATACTACCAACTCAAACTAAAGAAAAGTGTTGACCGGGTCTCGGAATAACAATTAGCCCCATGAATAACAAACACCCTATTGTATATACATTATGCAAACAATCTGTGAATATTTATAAGTCTACTAACGATCAAACAATGTTCTGGAGGAATCGGTAACTAAAAATACATTTTATAATGTTTTACCAAAATATCTCATGAAACCTTTGTAACACTTTGATTTAATTTGAGACTGTAGTGATTAATTTTATGCAGCTCATTAAGTTTTTTTTTTTTAATTTGACAACCTCCTTCAAACATTGATGAATGCACAGTAGCATATATAGTATTTTTAACTGAAATGTTCATTTATGTTGAAATTCATCCTTTTGTAGAAATCATTGCTTTCCACTGTTTCTTACAAAAGCTGTCATTATTTTTAATGTAGGAAATTATAAAAACAAGGTTGGGCTCAGCCTAACAGGTTGTAGGTCTTCCGTTGTGGAGGCGTTTGGCGACCACTGCTGCCATATTTCATTCCCTCCTTTCATACCAACAGGACGTATAATCTTCCCCGTTACACCAGCATCCTTCATCGGGTGCAAAAATGTGCTGAAATACAAAATACATTATAACTATCCAAAAACTGAGTATGCGAGAACCTTAGTTGATAAACGCTATATTTAATAAAACATATATCTTTAAAAAACATTTTTAGTAAAAAATACTAAATTTTAATTTCTTCCCTCTTTCACCTTTCATCATTTTTGCTTTCTTTCATCTTTTATGCTTTCTTTAATAAAACATTCTATTGCATGATAAAAAATGTAGAAAAACTGTAACAACCGCCAAATAATAAAATATGTCTCATTGATGATTCTTTAGTCATAATCGGTTTGGTGGCATAAAACTTATGACTCATTTCGTGCAAACATATAGTGTAAACTAGGGTGAAAAATAAATTAAATATGATTTACTAGTATGGCAAGTTAATTTAAGTGGAAGGAATTTTGCCTCAATAAAAAACTAGTGTAACAATTAGATTCCTTAAAGACTTATAATTTTTATTACAATAAATCAAAAAGCAAATCTTTATTTTATATTTTTTAGACCTATTTCAGGTCCTTCGTGAAAGATTTGATCTCCTAACACAGACTTATGAAAATAAGGAAAAGTGTTGAATTTAACTCTACGTCTTTTTTCAATATCGGATTACGGAATTATTTTAAGATCAGCTGACATTGTTTTTTTATGTTAGTTGTCCTGGAATTTTAATATTGTAAATCACATTTGTAATTTTGTTCCACAGTTTATTTTGCTTTATTTAAAGTTTTCTAATACTAGAAAAATTCTTAAGGACCGACGTCTGCATCTAAACGACGCCTTTTGTTTTATCTATAAATTGACCCAGAGACCTCAACATAAATTTGGTTCAATATTTATGCGATTTGTTCAATGGTGCACGTTGGCAATATCTCTATAATGTTACAATTCATGATTTTTTAATTTTTTTATGGTTGTTTATCCCAAAACTTGGATCGCATTTCCCAAGTAAAATAGCTCAAAATGTATTATTATTACCTCACGGGAGGTTAGCTGCGTAAACACCTTCCCTACAAATCTAATAAGGTACACAAAGTAAAGGAAAGGTCAATTATTAAATATGAGACAGTATAGAATTTAGGTTGTGAATTGGTTTTGAGATATAAGTATACAATGACTGTGTGAAGCAAACTCGATTGTATAGACCAGCGTGAATGAATTTATAATGGTCTGTAAACCTCCGTATACAAGGATGAGTCGAATTTCTAAGTTAGCGAGAAAGCAGGTGACAACTTGAGCTTGAACAGATGTTTTAAGATTTTGTGTGACCATTGTCGACGGCCAAACGACCTTTCCTTCCTTCCGTCAGCTGGGCACAGCCATAAAAATACAATAACAATACGTATACAACGTTTGGCTAATCCTTTTCTACGAAGCTGAATCATGGATCATCGACAAAAGTACAGTAAAAAAACTAATTACCTTTGAAAATAAAGTATTAAGAAAAATTGTTGGACCTTATAAAGAAAACGAATTTAGGAGGTTAAAACACAATAGAGAAATTAGGGATCTTTATAATGCACCATACATATTAGCTGAAGCCAAGAGCCGGAGATTATGATGGGCAGCCATATTTTAAACCAGAAACTTTATTGAAACAATTCTGGACAGGAAACCCTGTTGGAAGACAACCTCTGGGATACGCAAAGAAAAGATGGAAGGATGAATTGAAAGGCGACATGAGGAAAATGGGAGTCAACGTAGAGGATGCGGAAGATCGGAAGAGGTGGAGGCAGACAGTTGGCGAGGCCAGATACCACTTGCCATGGGAGTAAGAGTAAGTATATGACGTTTAAAAATGATTTTAAGGGTCAATAATTTGAACACATCGGAATCAATTAAGATATACCAGATTGAGATTTAAGATTAGTAGCGATTTTTATTTGTTCAGTATTGAAGTGCTAGAAAGATTTTTATTAGATAAAGAATAACAATCAAAAGAACTGTATGTTTGAAAACAAATTCCGATTGTAAAACGGATTATAACACCATAGTATGCATTTACTGGGATGTGATACAAACCTAGGTCCCAATCATGGGGTTAAAAATTAACAAGTCTAATAAACATTAAATACATTTTGATATTGTGTTGTGCGTTTACTTTGAAGAAAAGTCCGAGAGTAGTGAAAACATTAGCTAAAACATAGGTCGCAGCCTCCTCCCTGGGCTTTGCTCACTGCGTTCTGTTGACTCTGCAAATGTTATCCAAACTTTCTTTTGAATATTCTGGCTAAATGTTTTCCAAAAAATACATCTAAATGAAACTCGCATCAAAATATTTACATTAAACTGACAGAAATCCTTTGGCAAGGGTGGTTTATCATCGCTGTGGGGCACTAACAAAAATCAAAGTAAATGCCTCACTGTTTTATCACTGAAAAGTTCACCGTAGTTATAATTCCCTTTACTCATGGTTTAAAATCATACAGTTAACATAAAAGTTAAGAGAAAAACTCTCTGTTTTTTATTTGAACATGACATTACTGAACATGACTTTATAATTTTAGGACGATTTGAGTCGATGACGACTCATATCCTTTTTACTTACTGTAAAAACATTAATAGTTAAATGAATTATATTTTAGTATAAAAGTTGAAATAAAAAGTTTTTTGCAGTTTTTACTGCAATGTAGGTAATGTAGGCTCCAGAAAGATGTAAATGTTGGCGAGGGGAGGCATAAGTCAGAGGAGACACTCACGAAGACACAGAGGACGGTGTAAACCGGCAAAGCGGCGGTAAATTACACAAACATACCCCAGCTGAGGGCTGACCGCGTCCCCATCATTCATCCCTTCACCCCCTCCACCATACACCAACCCTACATCATCACTTTCCTAACAATCCAATGAGTGTCAACAATACGTCTAGACTATATTTTAATATTACACTACTTTATTCTTAACATGACATATTTATTACTTCCTGAAATCAATTCTGAACATTAAATATTCATAGACCACACTAGTATTTAGAGAGAAATAGGTTAGATCATGGATATTTCTAAAGGGAATGTTTTAAGTTCATCTAAACAGCTAGCTGTTCTTATAACCAAAAGTACCTGGTGACCGAGCTTTGCTCGTATAGAATAAGACATGTCTTATAAAAATTAATTAGAAAAATTAAAACACATTTATAACTCAATGAAAACATTTATGTGGTTGAAATAAAACCGATTTAATACACCATAATTAATATAGCACTGAACAAAAAGTATCGCCCCTGGTGGGGATGGAACTCGCGGCCTATAGTTCTTGAGGCCGACACGCTACAACTCGGCTACGACGTTAGTCAATTGAGCGATGCCGTTTAACGTCTTTTAGCCAACCTCAATTATTGTTTAAGCCGATAATCTGATTATCCATACAGTTATTATTACCCTGTGATCAACTGATTTTGTTAGAAACGGAATGAGGATTGAAAAGCAAAAGAGAAATTTAATTTACATCAATTAATTGGTTTGTTACAGTGCTTCAAGCAATACAACGAATACGTTTTCTATCAAAACACGGAAGATTTTGGAAATACTTTTTTTCTGCTTTTATTTCGCACAGCTATGTTATCCTTAAGTTTTTACAAATTGTTTAGTAACCTCATAATTTTGCATTTATTTAATTCATAAAATAAATATTAATGCATAACCTCTATATTGTTCCCCGCAGTCTTCAATCAAGAACTGTCAAACGGTTATAAACAGCTGTTTGGGTTTGTATTGTTTACATTTTATTCTCCATAAGCGTAATGTTAAATTTTTAGATTTTAAACTTAATATTACAGTAAAACACGAATTTTCCTGGACATTAGACCTATCTAGAACTTATTTTCTACTCGGAAATTAGTTATTTCCAACATTTAAAGAAATTCCTCGGTGCCGTTTTCGAGATCCGTGTGCATATATATATATATACAAACCTTGCTCGTATTATAGTATTGGATATTAAAAATTCAATACAATATCTCCGGTAGTTTCTATGAACCGGCATATAAACAAACACGTCCGCTGCAGTGCGTTACACAACATCGCTAACGCCCCCCCCCAAGAGCTTAGACATATCCATGTCAAAACCTAAGAGAATAATTTATAATAACTATAATGATGTAAAAACCAAAGTCAAATAATAATTAAAAAACTAAGTAAAAAACTAATAAAAATAAACAGCGATTTGAAGCTGTTAATTTTTTGTGTCGATAGAAATATTTTTTTGTAAAATAATTTACATATTCAAAATGTTGAACAAAGAAATTGAAATTTTGTACCACCCACCAAAATTTACATCTGTTTAATTTTAAATCACAGTATTCATTATTTTTAAATCATTACAACTGATGTTTATGAATACAGAAATATATTGATGTGAATAAATGTATTCTGTACGAATCTATACTGAATTTCTGTACTGATACGAAATGTGTTAACGAATCCACATGGGTGAGGTAACGCTCCATTCACGCACGCCAACGGGAATGTACGCTCATTATTAGTTTCTTCCCACACTCTCATAAACATACATTCAGTTAGACAAAGTAATTCATAGGAAACCCAGTTTTATATATTTAATAATAAACTAATAATGGCGTACGGAATTCGTCAAGTAATATATATTTCGTTAGTATAATATAATTTTAGGTTCATTTATGCGATATCGACTAAACCAACATTTTTGTAAAAATATAATACTCATTATTATACAAGTATTGTATTTTCGTTATCTGTGTCCGAAGGGAACTGTGTTCCTCCAAATAACTGTTCTTATAACAATGTGACGTCACTTCCGTTACAATTTTTTAGGGTTTCACGCAAATTGTTAACATGTCGAAATATACAAAAAAGGGTCCCATCGATATTTTGGTGCTTCATAACGGGAGATTCTTTGAACCTATGAACTGAATTTGATGACACAATAATTGAGGTTTTTGTATTTTTGTTCGAGATGGCTAATCAATAAGTTAAATAAAAAAAGTTGGTTTAAAGAACCAAGATTTTAGTTGCACAGCTAAATAAATTTAGACAATATTTAACCAAGCTCATACAATTTGCAAACTTCTTATACATACATAATACAACAATGAATTACGTCATAAATATGTGCTTCATTATTCAGAGGAATGGAATTATATATGAGACCCGTGAATACGTCACATCCCATCAAACCTCGTCACATCCTCCGCATTCAGTACTCGTGTTACACAGTAGGCTACACTGTTCACTGTTACACTGTACACTAATCATATTACGTTAAATATGTTACAGTTTGCTATACTAAATTAATTGATTCAATCCTTAAAAATATATAATAATTTAATGTAAGAGAAAATATTCCAGATTTCGTATAACATTTATTGAAACTTATCGAATTTGCATTGTTTGTGATGTCTAAAAGTAGAAAGATTTAACAGTAATTGCAGGTCGTTGCAAATTAAAATTTCGAATAGAAATAAAGTGAATAATAACACAAGTTTTCAAATACATTGAGATTTTGAAGACAAAAGTAAATAGCAAAATCCTCTTCAAACATAACGTTCAAAAGTATAAAAACCCATAGATACTTAAATAAGTTTTTGAAAGACATATTTACTTTTTTGGAAAATCCAGATTATGTTGTAGTGTGTAAAGCGTATAGGTTCACGTTAACGGTAAGGCGGGTTATCAATACAATATTATAGTGTTGATGGTAGGTGTAGTCAAAGGTTGGCAACACTTAGATAACATGCCAATAAGTTGACAAAGGTTGGCACACTTGGGCAACATCAAACATCAACATAGACGACATGCCTGGAGTGGCAATCACTCGATACGGGGCATGCTGCTCTGTCGTCTCCAGGACTAGTAGAAGGTTTACATCACTGAAGCGACAGTAATATTATAAACACTTTCTTGAATTTCCTTAATTGCATGATTTTATTCAAGTTGAAAGTGTTAACTAATTTCAGCTCGCTATGGAGCCACTGTCGACTTGGACAAGAGTTGGAATTGTTCTCTATTCGTGAGAAGGGCGTTCCATCATTGAAAAAACTTATAACACACGACATGTAGCCCACAGCTACCACTTCCGGGATGACAACATTTCAGACAAATATTACCAAAATTTATAGATATTTTAATATAGTTTGTTTTATAAAATAAAATAGTTGTAATGAGGTAATTAATTGTAACAGTTAGTTATATAATTCTGTTTGACAGTTCAATTATAACAAATTCATTGAATTTTATTTTGAAGGACTGCGATGAGCTGTGTATTAAAATATAATTTTTTAAATTAAATCTATCAAAAACCAAGCAAACAGGACCGCTTTTAATGTCCTTTAAAAATTCCGATTAAATGAAAATAATAAGAGCTCGGTGGAAATCGATAACAGTTATTACAAAACGTTTTACCGCGCTTCGGGCAAAGGGCCAACCAGTATTTATTTAACCTATGGAATTCTATAACACCTCTGGAATATTTACTCATCACATAGTCTCATTTCCGTCAACACCTTCGCTGTGTGAGGAGTGTTGCTCATGTCGAATAAGTGGCTTCATATAAAACCACTATTCCATTTTAATCTGATAAGAAGTTTTACCTCATATAACGTCTACTAATGTATTTTGAAATCAAACTTTTGCATTTTTCAGCACGAAAAAACAAATAAACACTTTATTGCGATGGACAACGTTTTTCTACCTTAACTGCAATTAATAGTAAGGGGATGTTTAACTCTGATTATTACTTCGTTGACTTGCATCTTAATTTCACGGTTTTACACATTGCTGACACAAAACGATGATTGAAATTTTGCATTTCAATTGTTAATAAATCTTTTAGTTTAGATTTATTTAGAGGATATAATCATTTTGAGATCGGGTACAAGCAAAACAACAAGCGGTTTTACAACAACAAAAAACAAAACAATAATTTTTACTAAAAAAAAACCTGGACCAAGTAAGTCCGTTAGTGGATTAGAAGTAAAAATAAGACATTGTAAAGGTTAAAGGGTGGGTTTTACCAATAAACCGTCATTCCTATGAAATGAAAAAATTAAAATAACAATCTATACGTATTTATTTCTGTTTAAAAACCCAAAATAATCCTTAAATTATTTACTTCTCAAACTAAAATATAATTCAATTAGCTTTCATTTGTTCTAATTTGTATACACTAACATCAGCATTGTAGGGATGGTGTCACCTAATTAGTCACCAATTGACAATGTAATGAGACGACGCTAGAAATCAAATATGCGCGTATTATTTGGTACATAATAGTGGACCAATTTATTTAAATCACGATAAAATAGTAGAGAAGCAATGCCTCCTGAGAGATCTAAGGAAATTCTTTTGTAAATAACAAAATTTTGAATCCCATTGGTGATCAAAGTATGAAAAGGGGATGAAGTGGGTTTACGCGAAATGAATGCAAATGATTGTTCAGTCAATGGTATTACGCCACTTGATTATTTGTAAAGCGCATTTGAACCGATTGGTTCGATTGTAATTTCATCTCCATCCTACCTCTCCTGAAGTTTCATCTTAAAGTCAGGATTCTAATGTTAATGTGACGATCATTTTCACAATGGAACCGATTGGTTCGATTGTAATTTCACCTCCATCCTACCTCTCCTGAAGTTTCATCTTAAAGTCAGGATTCTAATGTTAATGTGACGATCATTTTCACAATCGAACCGATTGATTCGATTGTAATTTCACCTCCATCCTACCTCTCCTGAAGTTTCATCTTAAAGTCAGGATTCTAATGTTAATGTGACGATCATTTTCACAATCGAACCGATTGGTTCGATTGTAATTTCACCTCCATCCTACCTCTCCTGAAGTTTCATCTTAAAGTCAGGATTCTAATGTTAATGTGACGATCATTTTCACAATCGAACCGATTGGTTCGATTGTAATTTCACCTCCATCCTACCTCTCCTGAAGTTTCATCTTAAAGTCAGGATTCTAATGTTAATGTGACGATCATTTTCACAATCGAACCGATTGGTTCGATTGTAATTTCACCTCCATCCTACCTCTCCTGAAGTTTCATCTTAAAGTCAGGATTCTAATGTTAATGTGACGATCATTTTCACAATCGAACCGATTGGTTCGATTGTAATTTCACCTCCATCCTACCTCTCCTGAAGTTTCATCTTAAAGTCAGGATTCTAATGTTAATGTGACGATCATTTTCACAATCGAACCAATCGGGTCGATTGTAATTTCATATCCATCCTACCTCTCCTGAAGTTTCAACTAAAATCAGGATTCTAATGTTAAGGTGACGATCATTTTCACAATCGAACCGATTGATTCCATCGTAATTTCACCTCTATGCTGCCTCTATTATGTTTCGTCTTAAAGATAGCATTCTAATGTGAAGGCGACGATTATTTTGAACCGATTAATTTGATAGTAATTTCTCATGCATCATGCCTCTCCTGATTTTTCATCTTAAAGTCAGGATTCTAATATTAAGATGACGATTATTTTCCATTCGAACCGATTTATTTCATTCTTAAATCCTGATATTTCACATTTGATTAAGGGTTCTAATGTTACGATGAACATTATTTAACCCAATTATAACCAAATATAATTAGGACGAGTTGTTAATATAAACGGGTAGGTGACCATTAAAGTGACCAAAAGAAGTATTAAACTGTGCTTTTATTAGAGGCCTGTCACCTGTAAATTGGACAGGTGACCAACAGAAGCATTAAACTGTGCTTTCATTCGTGGCCTGTCGCCTTCAAATTGGACAGGTGACCAACAGAAGTATTAAACTGTGTCTTTATTCCAGTCCTGTCACCTGTAAATTGGTTAGGTGACTATCCGAAACATCTACATCTAGATTGGTAATCTGGCGATATAATGAATGGTGTTACTATCGGTGACATACAGTAGTAGTTAAGTAAACACTTGTGTCTCACAGGAGAAGTTAGTGTAGGTGCTCAGCGTTCGAGTGTCTCCAGTTAGACCTCGAGACCAACTAACCCTATACAGTATTCTCCTCCTATATCACATAGTTAAATGCGCAAGCGCGATATGCCTTCGTCTTTTTTCATACATCGCACGCGCAATGTATGAATAGCGATAATGGAGTCCTCACAGTCCTTTAGGTGGCGAGTACAATAACCCTTAGTTAATGTACAACCGCTGTGGGTCGAGATAAGATCCCAGCTTCCAAATTACCCTAAACCTAAACAACAGTCGTATAGTATACAATCTTGTAAGTATTACAAGTGTTTAGTAACGGTGTCTGTAATTACTTACTAAAGTATACCGGTACATCATATCTAACATCCATAGGATAAGGTCATTAATAGCGAAATGTCGATCCTCTTTTGACATCGTCGAATTTATATAACAGATTTACTTCGATGAAAACGTTAAATGGAAAACTGAATTCCATTAAGCTGATTAAATCAAACCTTTCAATGAAAATATTGCACCCTTTCAGGGTTAATTTCCTTACTCGCCATTTTAGATTGACTATTTAATATTAAATTACTTTTCCGATTTTCAGGCGCTGAGTTGACTTGTCTTAAAGAATGTTGATTATTTTCCGAGGTTTTTTTTAAATACCTTATCGTAAATAACTTATTTATAATGTGTTTACTCTGCAAAATATATAAGGAAAACAAAACACTACGTAACTACTGCTCAGTACATAGTACATTACAGTGCATTATGTACTGTTACTGTACGTAGGCTTTATTTACTGAATTATGTTAAATTAAATCAACCATTTTATGCACCATCTTAGTAAAGATTCCCATTCAAATGTTACACCTGAAGTACAAGTAAAATACGTTTATAAAATATCTTACGCACACACTACGCAATCAACAATATACTCACATATATCAAGCTTTATTCTGATATATTACAAGAAAACCCTATTTAGAAAATACTTTTGGATATTAAAATTTATATAAAATTATATTACAGTACTTCATTAATGAACAAGTTTTTGATAGGTTCAATACTGATAAATAATTGACGGGTACGAAAGCTCAACTGTATTCCGAAGGTTGTCGGTTTATATTCGGACCCAATCTCCATTTGCAATTAGGCTATTAATTAAATATATTTGTAACAATAGGTCAACGGTTAGTAACAGGATCAATTTTTTACGTACATAGACATTTAAATTATATTTATTCATATGTTCAATGTAGTTTTTAACTGTCAAAAAGTGTAGTAGTCGTAAGGCGTGGTTAAAAGAAGACGAGTAGTCAGCAACATGATCGCCCAGTCAGCTGTTCTGTGTAAGGGGGTGGGGGAGGGGAGGCCCTAGTGCCACCAAAGAGCACGCTTCTGTCATCTCGAGTGCTAGACACAGCAATACATTTACTTAACTATACAACATATACAATACATTACTCCCCCTACAAATAGTATATTTCATCACTAGGACCAAAAATGGGTGTTTTTGATACGAACACATGTTTAACAGTCAATGCTGTAAAATGTGCAAGTATATTTCAAAAAGCCAATTTTGGGCCGTGTCATGAACTATATTTTTCGTCATACTAGAAATAAAATGAATCGAGAGCACGCAAACTACTAAAACATAAATTACCTGAATTAGTAGTATCAATGATGTTCGACCATTTTTGTCGCCCTAGACCAATCAGCTGTTATGTTACTTACATTGTAGCAGTTCATTCTTGATTCCTGATTAGTTGTTTAGGTTATGTCAGTGTTAGTATTATTATCGATAGTTAGATCTCAACCATTCAATAGTTCGACCTCGAATCAAAAGTATCATCAACAATTATCTTTTGCGGCCTAGGACTAAAATTCATCATAATAATAGGATTAGACATAGGATAAAAGAACAACTTTTGCTCTTCAACACATGTATGTTTTCGAAGCTTCAACAGCTGTTTTGGAAGCTGGCTGACGAAAAATTATTTAATCCAATACTATAATACGAGCAAGGTTTGTATATATATATATATGCACACGGATCTCGAAAACGGCACTAAGGAATTTCTTTAAATTTTGGAAATAACTAATTTCCGAGTAGAAAATAAGTTCTAGATATGTCTAATGTCCAGGAAAATTCGTGTTTTCTTGTAATATTAAGTTTAAAATCTAAAAATTTAACATTACGCTTATGGAGAATAAAATGTAAACAATACAAACCAAAATAGCTGTTTATAACCGTTTGACAGTTCTTGATTGAAGACGGCAAAGACCAATATGTGAATAGAGGTTTTTCATAAATATTTATTTGATGTATGTAATTAATGTAAAATTATCAGGTTACTAAACAATTTGTAAAAACTTAAGGGTAACATAACTGTGCGAAATAAAAGCAGGAAAGAGTATTTTAAAAATCTTCCGTGTTTTGATAGAAAACGTATTTGTTGTATTGCTTGAAGCCACTGTAACAAACCAATTAATAAGTGTAAATTAAATTTCTCTTTTGCTTTTCAATCCTCATTCCGTTTATATCAAAATCAGTAGGTCACACGCTAATAATAACTGTATGGATAGTTAAACAGTAAATGATCGGCTAAAACAATTGAGGTTGGCTAAAAGACCTTAACTGGCGTTGCTCATTTGGCAGACGCCGTGGTCCAGCGGTAGTGTGTTGGCCTCGTAACACGAAGGTCGCGTATTCAAACCCCACCAGGGGAATACTTTTTTAATTTTTCTAATTAATTTTTATAATACATGTATTATTCTAAACGATCAAAGCTCGGTCACCAGGTACTCTGAGTTTATATGGGAAATATACGTTTTGAGACTCTCTTAACAAGTAATGGTAGCGTGTTAGAGACATTTGTTAGAAATAGAATACGTTAGTGATATTGGTTATATGTACAATATGATTATTATATTAATTTATACGTTTATTCAATGGAAGAAACAGTGTGTAAGCTGATTACATACCTTACCTTACCTAGTTGGCCATTCAAACCTAAGTAGGTTTTTGGCCTCGCCAGCAGATTTAAGCTGTTTATGTAAGCTGATTACATACATATTTTAATTTCTTATGAAACGTTCTGTGAAAAATTTAAGTTAGTGAACAAAATAAATGTACATAAGGTTTCCATTGCTGTTTTAATTTTTTATTGTGACGGTTCTCTGCGAAATTTCACCCAACGTTTCGATAAGCAAAACTTTTTGAACATGCATCGAGCAGATCTTAGTATGCACTAATACCTAGGGAGGTAACTTTTAGTATAGGGGAAACCAAACATTAAATAAATAATACAACCGTAGTGAGAAATAAATTGAATGATACATTAAAACGAAATGCTTGGTAGATATAACTTGCTAGGGGGTTCTAACCAAAACATTAAACAATCTGTTCCAGCCGAGTCAACACAAGGGGTTGGGACCAATTAGCCCTGGCTAGACTTTATCACATAACTTGATTTGTCAAATGTCCTCCTCTTAGTAGGTCAAGGTGCTTGTAAATATTACAATAAATCACACCATCAAAATACAAGATTAATTTGCAATAGGTACTTGTATAACCAAATAAATTTGCCTCACTACCTATTTTAAATACCTATTCTAGGTACTAATCATTCAAAATATGTGATTTGACTGATGATAAGTAAACATTTTGAACATCTCTTACATTTATAAACCGTGTTTGTACTTCTACATCCAAAAAAACGATAAAAATGAAGTGTACCTTTTTGGGGTAAATTACATATTGTCAAGAAAACTAAAATATACATGCTTTGAAAAAGTAGACCTGCCGTAACTTTATAGTAGTTTAATTCAGAAACTGAAGCTCCAGTTTCCATAAATATCAAAATATTTATATATTTAAGTATTCTATTCATACTACATCCTGGCTGGCTTGCTAATGGAGGAATCTAAGAATAAGCCAGCCTAAATATTAAAAATGCAAGCGAAAAAAATTAATTCAAGTTGGTAAGTGTACTAAATGTATAAGTTAGTTACTGAATTAGATAAGAATAATGAAACCAATAGATTTGAAGCATATACGCAAAATACTAAAATTAAACATATGATTACAACACATATAATTTATAAAAGTACAATTTCATAGGTTTCAGAGATCTTTGGAGGCATTCCAAGGAAACATCGAGAGACAAAGTTATTATTGGCGGCTATTCCTGTATAAAGTGAATATTGCCATTTGTGATGGGATGAGGGAATAATTGAGGCCGATTTGACTTCTTCAGATAAAATCTCTTTACAAGACAAGTGACCTAGACCCGACAATCACCACAACGCAGGTCACCGTATCACCGTATCAGGGGCGATGATGACAACCCAACCAAATATCCTATAGTATTAGCAAGATTTATATATACCGGGTGTTTAGCTTATAGTTTTCCACTAGAACAGTTCGTAATTCAGATGCAGTGGTTCGGATTTCACGTTAAACTGTAGGTGTGGCATACAATGTGTTCCTGTGTAAGATGTGAATAAAGGTTTCGACTTTTATTTACAGAATACTAGCCAAAGTACCCGTTCTTCGCACGGATTAAAAAGGCTGAAAGGTGTAGGTTCTACTGATACATTTAAGTTATTGTTAATTAATTCTTCATTGTTTACAAAATGACAAAACACGAGTGTCTACAACATTTCACAGTAACATCTGTCAAATATTAGGAGAGGATAAGGATTAATGTTGAGACAGTCGTCGGAAAAAAAACTTAAAATCTACCATTCCACTATTTCAAAGAATTCACTAATTTCGATCCAGCAGTTTATCTGAAAAATCAACTTTATTTCTTCTTCTTCCCGCACTGTCAAAATATAGTGCAAACGGATGTTGTCATTAGAAAATGTAAACATTGAAACCTAGGACGGTCACGGCAGCTCTTTCTTCTTCTTCCCGAACTGTCAAATTTTAGTGTTCACAGCTGTTGACATTAAAGTAATTTTATGTTTTCATTCTTTGAAAATGTAAACATTGAAACTTAGGACGTTCACAGGGCGTAGCCCGAGAGGATTTTAAGGAAATGAGTATGCCTATGTGTTGCATGAGTTTAAGATCTACCTTTGTGTAAAATTTCAAACTGTTTGGTTCATTATTTTTTGCGTTTACTTGCCACAACAAACACACCCACAAACAAACATACACACACCACCTCTTCTTTATAATATTATAGATAATAAATAAAATTGTAAATACCCCCGTCGTAGCAGACCTGCGTAACCAGCGAATTTCTAAATAATAATATACTAGAAGTTTTATCAATATCTGTTTATAAATATGAGAATTAGTTATTTGTCTATTCTCCATAAGGTTAACAGGGGATTGTATGCAGGTTTGCCGCTGTGAGGAACACTGAAAGAAGGCGTTTCTAGCGTAAACAATTTTTATTTAGACATTTTATACCAAGTTTCATAATCATCTGTCAATTAATAAAGCGGTTTGCCTATTCTCCGTATGATTAACATGGGAAAACAGTATGTAGGTTAGCTGCAGTGAGGAACACTGAAGGTAAGTATTTATATTATAATATATAAATGCTCAAACAAGAAGGGAAGCGTCAAGTAGGCCAGTAGGCCAGCGCGTAGGACTAGTCATGCTAAAACAAGTAGGCAAGCGTCAAGTAGGCCAGTAGGTCAGCGCGTAGGACTAGTCATGCTCAAACAAGTAGGCAAGCGTCAAGTAGGCCAGTAGGTCAGCGCGTAGGACTAGTCATGCTCAAACAAGTAGGCAAGCGTCAAGTAAGCCAGTAGGTCAGCGCGTAGGACTAGTCATGCTCAAACAAGTAGGCAAGCGTCAAGTAGGCCAGTAGGTCAGCGCGTAGGACTAGTCATGCTCAAACAAGTAGGGAAGCATCAAGTAAGCCGGTAGGTCAGCGCGTAGGACTAGTCATGCTCAAACAAGTAGGCAAGCGTCAATTAAGCCAGTAGGTCAGCGCAGCGTCAAGTAGGCCAGTAGGTCAACGCGTAGGACTAGTCATGCTCAAACAAGTAGGCAAGCGTCAAGTAGGCCAGTAGGTCAGCGCGTAGGATTAGTCATACTCGAGTATTGGGCGGCTCCAATATGTTTGATACAAGTTTTGGCAAATCAATTAACAAATTTTGTGTTAACTGTTCATTCTAAACTATTCTTATTATTTTAACTAGGTAAATTTATTATATAAGTTCTCTGGAATTATTTTAAATAATACAATTCACCATTCACCGAGCAACGCACTCGGTCATCAGATACATACATTTTAAAATCACAAATGTTTCCAATAATATAAACTATTAAATTTGGACTTAAATATAAAATGCTTGATTTATAGAACTTAACAATAACAGCTGAAAAAGGTATAATTTTAGCATAAACTGCGACGTGTTTTCTTGCTATCAAAAATTTCTTCAAACGAACATACTAAAATATAATTCACCTTAAAAATATTTTGACATGGATATGTCTTAGCTCTGGGGGAGGGTGTTAACAATTTGTAAGATGAAAATTAGTAACGCCATTTGGCAATAACGACAGCTGTTTAGAGGAACTGAAAGCATTCATTTTGACATATCCATGATCTAACCTATTTCCCTCAGGGGAAAAATAAAATTGTTATTTTAATACAGTATATTTAAGAACATTTTGTTTTTTTAATCCGTCCGAGGTTCCAAAATGTGAAATGCAGTGTTTCTTAAAATGATGGTGATTAACCTTATTTGGTTGAATTTGACAATGGATAACGATTGTTTGAAAAACTTTTAATAAAAAGGAAAACTATTATGTATTAAAAATTTCTGCGAAATGCATAAGCTGGGTTGTGTGTGTGTAAGCTTTGTGTATGTTGTGTTATTTATAGGAAAAACCATGCTAAATGAAATTACCAATACTGACGAAAACCCTGTTCAATAATTGCTTTTTCATTAGAATTCAGAAAGGCGATAAGGTCGTAGTGCATAATTATGGGGGGAAGATTTATTACTGGAGGTGACACAACATAGCTGTGAATGTGAATAATCTCCTTTAAACGAGTTTGAAATAATAAGTCCCGTAATCCCGGATCCGCCGTAAATGACGGGTCGCACATGTTCCTCGGGCAGTCATTTAATTTAATCATGGCTAAGCTCCCTTGTTTTTCTTTAGTTCGCAGGATTACGTCTTGTTTAATTTTCTTTCTTCGGATTGTACCTCAGGTTGTGTTCATTAAAGGAGCGAATTAATTACGGAAGGTACAATGAATATTAATTTATATTAAGCTTTTATGTAAAGAATTTGAAAATCTGCTGTAAAATATACTTTCTGAAAAATAATTAAATAAATAAATAATTGAAGATTTCTTAAAAAATACTTTTTAATAAACCAATATAGATGTGCGTTGTGCATTTTTCAAATATCATACAGGTCTTGAAATGTGTATTCTATCTAAATGGCTTTTCATATTAAACTAAGCAATTATTTACAATCCTTTCTCATTCATACTTGTCTTAATATATACCTACCTTGGTAGGTTGTCATTTCAAATGGTAATCTAATCTAATTTAATCTAATAAAATATTCAAGTGTGTATTTATTACTTTTTACTTGAAGAGGTATCTCAGAAGTGAAATTGACATTCCTGAATTTTTTATTTTAAATCGTTTACAGTTTTCGCAGTTTTTTTAATTAAACTTTATTATTCTAAAGAAAAATGTAATATTTTCAAGTGAAATATAATATCGTATTTTGGGAAATCTTGCTCTTCATCATACCGTACCGTAATACCGGTTTAGAGATAAGAAAATGTTAGTGTTAATACTATTATCTGTATCATTAGGTTTAGCTTGCTCAAGGTTTGATCGAAATTGAACGTGTGGTGTAAACAGTTTTAAGCGAAAAAGTTGTCCAATTCAACTTACACCATTTGTCGTAGAGTGTAAAATGCGTATTTTGGATTTTGTACGTACGGTTTAGCGAAAATATATTTGGAGTTATTGAGAGAATTTAATTATTTTTCCTATTAAAACTGTAAAGTAAGTTAGCTCGTATTCAGTTATTTCGAAATCAATTAAATTAATGTAAACAAAAAATAATTTAAAATAGCTAAATATTATTATGTGTTACTTTTAAATTATACTTTAATATACCTTTAGAAATAGGAAATAGAATCCAATTCTCGTATTTTTATTTTACAATCATCAATAGAATAAGATGAGAATAATTTGTATACACTATGGAATAAGAAATATAACGCATTGTAACCGTGATAATGAAAAATGTAACAATCTAAATAGCCTAGACATAACGCACTAATAGGCGTTTTAGTATAAAGAACCCCCGGGCTTCAACCTAAGCCTTATATATGTCCTTAACTAACCTTGCCAAAAAATTATGGTAAATTATTAAAAGTAAACAATGAAACATATATATTTTCAACATACAGAAAAAGAATAAAATTTTCATTTTCCTTTAGCGAATACAAAAAAAAACTTGTTCACTTAAAGGTATATAACTTGCAGGACTGTAGCTGACCTAAACTATTTGTGGATTAAAAAGTTATTCCGCTCAACTCAGTTTTGATATTTCGTTCTTCAATGATGCGGTAGATGTATGCATTTTACAAGCAGACGTAACACGGTTTCACTATCAGAGTGGATTCTATTAAGTGCTCCAATAACGACTCAGTTATCCAAGTTTTTCAGATTATTGGTATCCGTTGCGAAACACAATGCTCACTTTCCGTCGTACCATCAGAGAACGCAGACTTGTGAAAATCATCTTACGATACGCGCCGAGACGTTCAGTATGGTCAAGAGTATCTACACTTCATTTTACTCACTTTCAGTAAGAACTTTGTTAAATTCAAACTGTTGCTTTGTACAAGAAAACCTTGTACTTTTTATTATTTGAAAGCATATTAAAAAGTTCGACGATCTATCTGACCACAGTCTCATTTTTTAAAATGTGATTACCCCCCCCCCATCACTTGTGAATCCCTTCGGATAGATTTTCCCTGGATTTTGAACTCATGATATTTAGTGTGTCAAACGCACATTAAACATTTCGAACTGATCCTTAAAGCCATTCTTCCGTTATTTCATACTATTACACAATCATACACTCACCCTAACGGACACTGACTTCGCTTACACGACCACAGATGTCTTCACTTCGTTCGTCCATCAATCAAAGCTAAAGAGTTCATTATTTGTATTTTATAACCTTTATAACTAGTCACACCGTTTGACGGGGCTATGTTTCCTTTATAGAATATTTCAAATAAACCCTATGTGTTTTGTAATATGATGTAAGATAAATACATCTATTAATATGTACTTTACCGTTTAATCATTTGAAATTAAGGAAATTATTGGGGGGGATAGAATAACGAATTATAGTACGTGTAGGTAGGTGAGTTGTTTAATGTATTTAAAGAACGTTAAAGGTTCCAATATGAATTAACAGGGCTCTATAAATTATGCGTTAAAGCACTTACAAGAGAGAGTATTTTGCCTGCTCGGTCCTAAACAAACATCATTGGGATCTGGCTGAGATTAATGTGCACCAGCAGCACGAAACGTCTCACTTAGGGACGTTGTTTAAAAGCTACTACTAGCTACTATAGGATGTAAAGTGATCAGTTAATTGCTATATGTAATTATAGTTCTTTGAATTATTTTTAGGTAAAAACTGAATGTTCAATTATCTCAGCGGGGTGTCAAAGTATAACGTATAAGTATAAGTAAGAGTTTATGTGGCAACAAGTTTTTAAGGATCAATAATCTACCACTGATATCTATGATACAAATCTCGATCTAGTTGTACACCAAAATATACGAATTCCGAAAACACGTAACTATACAAAATTGCGAACGGTCGTTCTATCAGGTGTAAAATTAGTTTTAATTAAACGTTAAGTATAGTTATATCCGTAATAATATACTTCACTAGGAATATCATTGTAATGTCGTTGTAATGGCGAAACACACTGTATGTAGTTTAAAGACATGTGGTTTGAACCGTTAAAACAAAAGCTAAACGCATAGTAACTTAGAGTGTTCAAAATTAATACATGCAATTAAATCATTACAAAATGTGTTTAAAATTGAAGAGAAATAAGTAAACAAATAAGTCAGACACATAAGTAATAAGTCAGAAGTTAGAACCAAATTTGAGAGTGTACCCTTATAAGCCAACAATGAATTTGATTGATTGTTAAACCATGATAATAATTTGATGATTTATCAATCATAATATAGTTAAGGCGTGAAAACTGAGAACCCCATAATACAATCAGATAGGCGCACATAACGTTTTATTTATTCATATTAGCATTAAGTTTGACATGTTTCCTTAATATAAGTTTCTAAATTGGCCACAGGCTCTTACAAAACTCGCTCTTTAATAAGAAAGTTAGAAGGAGCTTTCGAGAGCAAGCAGTGAGGTTGTGAGAACTTTGATAAATAGTAAGAGGCGATATTGTTTCAGAGATATTGAGAGTTACACAACCTTTTAGTGAGTGTATTTATTTGAAGATCATCGAAACCTTTTTGACTTCCCAACCAAACTTTACTTTTTAAGCCCACCAATATCAAAAGGTTATGATAGCAGACAAAGTTTTAATATGAATCAGAAAAACTACTCTAGCTTCGTCAAGTTATAACTCTTAAGTTTGTCAATATAATTTCTTGCCAAAAATATGGAAACAATCAATGAATTAACTATGACTTTAATAAATGTTGACATTTTTAAAAGGAAATAAATAAGTTTGTTCAATGTTTTACTCGTTTTATAAAAAAATGTTCTATCTACAGGCTTCTTCGTTTCGCTTTTCTTGTACAATCGCCCTGGATCAAATGGCCAAAGTAAAGTTAAATTTTAAGTTCAATTAAGTAGGAAAATGCCACATCTACTTATCAGACTGGTTTTATATATATCAAACGGTTTTATAAATAAATTTTTATATTAGGTTTACAGACACCACTTAGCTGGAAGTAGGCATGTTTGTAATTAAAATTCTTTGTCCTCACTAATTTGTTTCCTTCCTTAGAAAAGCAACGCAAACCCTTATTTGTTTTAAAAACAATTGATAAAATATGCTTACATAAACCTAATTTATGATTAATTAAACAGATTATAAACAGTTATTTAGTTAAAAAAGGAGTTATTTGTAAAAAATCATAGGGATTGAAGCAATGCACTTTACGCATGAAGGGTTCAGCCAGCATACAAGTTGAAGTAAAGTATAAAATTCGATTCTGTTCAATTTTAGACTGATGTACATTTTAAGTAAAACAAGCGATGTTTACGAAACATTTAAATAATTAGCGGACTTGGATCGTTCCGGTGAGTCGAGCCGAGCTGTTGAACGATACGCTGAATAAGTGAAGCAGACGGAGACTGGAGGCTCGGGCAACTTGTGGTTCATCTCATCACCGATGCCCGATGCTGGGTACATTATAGACAACTAGCTACTAGCAGGAATATCTTACGATGCTCACGTGCAACTTGGGCAGACCCGTTAGTGATTAAATTGAGTATATTATAGAGGGCTAGGTTGTACTGGTTTGTTTGGTCGTTTTTCGTGTAAACTTCTGTCCAAGGTCTACTGTTAGAGTTTTCAGGTTTCACTAGTGCACATTAAGTGTCTTCTGCGGCACGAAGGCAGCCTGAGAAATTAAATTTCATATGTGTCATGACCGTGAATCAAACCTGAGTCGACTGGCCGGCCTACCTCCCAAAAGGTAAGCCAGTACTTTACCCATTTAGCTATGACTGCCACTAGGTAACGGTAAGAATGCCTAAGAAATCTTTAAAAGTAAATGCTTGTGAAACAAAGAATGTCACAAGCTAACATTTTTCTGTAATCTAAAATATTATTCTGCCTCGCAAAACCAAAACTGTTAAATAATTCAAATAATTTAAAAAAACTAATGTATCAAAGTAAAAAATGGCAAAAAAAATTTAGGCACATTGATATATATATATACATACAATTGTATTTGGATATCTTCTGAGTTAAATTGGAAATATTGAATCGTTCCACCTTTCATCCCATGGGACCACGTATGCCTGAAGGACAGTTGGTGGTTATATGGTCATCCGATCAGAGATGATTGGTCTGATTGGTCTCGTCCCCCCTGGGGGCGTCCAACAAGATTACGAGACAAGTTGTCACTCAAGCATTCTGACCAAACGCGAACAAATAAGAAAAGAACATTTGGATTGGAAAAAATATAATACAGTGCTTATAATGCAAAGAAGGGCGCGCCTTTTCTTTTGTTGATGTTGTTGATGAACTCAATCTCCGTTCTAATAACATATTTCAGTCTTAATTTTCCTTATGATACACAACATCTTTGATTAATAATTTTACTAACACAAATTAAAATTTGATAAACAAAGAAAATATGAAAGACATATTTTCCTTGTTTCTGGATTGAACCATAACTATGCATTGTATGTGTGTCATCATAGATAGGATATTTCCAAAAATATAAATGATCTTGTAAGGAAGGTTAAACTCGAAAAACATGCAAATATTACAAGTATCCTTTAAATATCGTAATTAAAGTCTAATCTATAAAATTTTAATTAAAAATATATATAAATGTTTTTCGTATTTTATTTTGAAAAACAAATGTAAGAAAAAACGTTAGTGGGAAATTATGAGAGGATATATTGCACGTTAATTGAGTTTTGGAGGTTTGACAGGGGAGACTGATGGCCGTTTACCGAGGGGGGACTCAGGTTTAATTGATACAGTGGAGTTGCCCGTGACGTCACAGGAGAGTGCAACAATAAATGCTGAGAACCGGGCTTCCAAGAAACTGTTAATAATGCCACTTAACTCAGGTTCTTTACTATATTGCCTCATAACAACCGAGGATTCGCCAGGAAAATTCTGCGAATATTCATTGGGATATTTTACCAAAATAATGTAGCAATTTATACTAAGGGAATATTATTTCTAAAAAGGAACAACTTTTACCAAGAATTATATAAAAATTAAGAAGATACACAACCTAAAAAGTTTAATTACAGTTTCACAGAATCCGGTTTTATTAATAGTGAAGATGTATAAAGAAATATACTCAACGATTACGTGTACGGGAAAGACTGTAATTTCACTAATTCAATTAATAACGTGATGATAAAATATATTGTACTAATTATTGAAGTATAAAAATATATATTATATTTTATATATTTTATTAAAAGTGTACACCCTTTTCAATTATAGTATTATTATTTATAATCTCAACTTCATAATAATATTATTATATTCAATTGATACAGTAGTAGTATTAATGAATTATCTCTTGTAGTTACTGTAATCGTTATCACCTGATTTATTTTTTATCTAAACACAAACTGCTTTTATGAGAACTATTATAAGTAAAATACGCATGGTTAATTATGGAAAGGTATAGAGGACGTTAATCATTTCAAATATTGTTAGAGTAATGTTAGCAGAAAGTAAAGTAAAATACAAGAGATATTACTGCACAACCGGGCCCTGTTAGTGTCAAGCGAAAAATAACAGCCTTCTGTGAGCGTATGTTGTTGTACCCGTTCTTACTGATAATATCACAGGCCTGTCCTACGAGTAAAGTAGCCTTCTGTGATCTCATGTTATTATATCCCGTCCTTACTGAAATTATCACAGGCTAGAGCTAGAGCTAGTTTAAAACAGTTTTACTGTATACATATAAAAAATAGCTATATATTAATTTTAAGTATCAATTTAAAGTGACGTTTATCCTGGTGTAGTTTATTATATTATTTAAATGTTTTTGGATGATGTATAAGAAATCGCTAAATGACTGCTCTGAGTAGTGTAAAATGAATAGTCACTACAGTGCCGTCTCCAGTGTCGGAGTATATAGATCACCTTATCGCGTTATCCGCTGTCCCCAGTAATGTGCATAACCCGGTGTTAAAGGGTGGCCAATGGCCATGACACCGCCGATAGATCAACCTTTGTGCCTCAATTGGCGCAATAGAGCAAGTTGCATCATACTGAGGAATGAGCCAATTACAGTGTATCCTAGACAACATGTGAAGATATATATACATACATATTAGTTTTAGTTATTTTACAAATCCTTTATTTACTTTATTTTTTTTAAATAAATAAAAACTCCGAGGCTCACACACTAACACGCCTTATTATTGACACCTCATTAGTGCATCAATCAGGTTACCTGAGTAACACTGTCAGCTCAACACAGTGTAGCCAATGTTGTGGTTAATATCATGGTTAAGCCGCTTATTGGCTGTCATCGATTGACACACTCCGAGGAACATACAATATGCCTTTTTATTGGAATTAGTAACATTAGAGTGATTGGATATGGTTGGGCAGGTAAGTAGGGGTTGAATAAATACTAATATATGATGTGGAAACCGTAAACAATATGAACAGAGAAATATTTATAATATGAAAAATAAGCTTAAATAAAGCTATCTCAACTAACTTGCTAGAAACATTTTAGTTATATTTACTCTAAAATATTAAAATTATATTTCACAAACCTTATTACATGATAAGTGTCTTTGTAAATTGTACAGCACGTTTTTGTAAAGAATTCACAAAAAATCTTGTTCTAAACAATGAAATGAAATTAATTTTTCTTAGGGCTTATTTGTATTAAAGATAATTATGGCAATCATATCTGCGAGCTATAAAATGAAGAGAAGTAATCAGCCACACAGACATCACAGCGCAGCTGATTGGTGTTTTATATGATGTGGACTCATTTGACCCAAATGAAAGACTGTTTCTATTACTTTATTTATAAAAGAGAAACCATTGGACTTATATAAAAGTAAATTAATAAATGATTAATAAATATCGGTGTAGTCAAATGGGATAGCACTTTTACAGTGAGTTCAGTCAATACGGTGCTGATAGCGGAGTCACTGTAGCTTAGGGGTAACGCTCAGTCCCACCAGGTCAAAGGTTACTGGATCGAAACCTGCGACCGGCGAGTCCTGTCAGATCATGAGTGCTCGGTCACGGTTGGCTAGCCTATGTGACTAATGACGCTACGGTACCTTTAGGCCTTAGGCAGATGAACTTTTACAGTGAGTTCAGCCAGTACGGTGCGGGTATCGGATCGTAAACTATTTTCCTTAGTCAAATCGAGCTTTTTCACATACGCTCAATAACTAATTTAATAAAATGAGTTCTGATTTTAAAAACTAAACCTTAAGTATTCTGAGGATGCGTTTTTATAGGTCAGTAATCGGTAAGAGTACGGTATTAGGTCTCATAATTTATTTTGATCATTTTCAACACTAAAACACTTATTTTTATTTTCGATGGTTGAAAAAATTAAAACTTGTTCAATTCGTTGAAAAATGTTCAAAATGAAAAATTCTAATTATTAAAAAAATTGTTTATAAATGACAAGTACAATATAATATCATATTGTATTATTTACTAATTAGTAAAATTAAACATTGGAAATGTACAGGAAAGTGTGAAGGGACTGAAGCAAAGTGAAAGATAAGATATACGTCGGCCATGCCTTGTAAGCCGGCAGTGCTCTGGTGTCCTGCGAGAAATACTGGCCTTGTACAACACCGTATTTCGTTTAACTAACCATGTCTTCATGTTTTAACGACCCTCACTTTATCACTCTATTCTCAAGTATTTCATTAAATAAAAGTTACATTTTCACATTTTTAATATTACAATGCCAATAACGTATTCGTAGACGATTTAACAAGCTACGTGTGATGAGTAGCAACTTATACTGGCAGTTGCTAAACGTAGCAAAACAATCAAAGGTTGATTTGATTGCTAAGCGAAGCATTATGAACAAAATGTGATGAATAGCAAATCAAACATGACAGTTAGCTCTAATGTGAGAATTTGCGCAATGTTGAAAAATGACTATTGTATTTTTCCTAAATCCTTTTTAATTATATTATAAGTAAAATGTTTAAAAAACTAATCGGTAATAAATTAAATCAACTGTAGATAAAAAATCCTTTTTTAGTATTAATTTTCATTAAATTTTCAAAGTAAAATACAATGATTTATCTAGTTAAAGCTCTAAAAGGAGCAAGTTTTTTTAAAGTAGGCCTATTGATATTTTTTAACTACATTGACATAACAATAGCTGAATACGTAACATATAAGGTTGGGAATGATTGATTACCATCAAACAAACGGAAAGTGAAGAAAAAAATTTAAGCTTTTGTATAGAAATTCTTATAAGAGACCACATGCGATAAAACAAAAATATTGTGGATATGAATTGAGTGATACATAGTTTACCGAAACAAATTGTCGTCACACGAACTAATCGCCTGAATATAGTTTCATGTTGTAATTAATGCAGTAAAAACATACTATAAGATGTTAAAGTGTAAAATATAAAAGACAGTGTCCAAAATTGTTATTCATTAAATATTACTGTTTTATTGTGTATTCATAAAAATACACATTTTAATTATATTACAATATAAAATAACAGTTTCGGTAGTACAAATTAAAGTAATTATTAACTACATTTTTGATATAAAATTGTTTTTAAATTACATATAAACAATAATAAGATTTATGTATTTTATATAATGATAATATATTTTACACAAATATCGCTGACAGTTAATAGCCTGACATCTTTCCATGAAATGAGCATCATGTTAATTGATTGCTAACAAGCAATAAATATCTAAAAGATTCCAATATAATCAAAGAAAGATTCATTAATAAAAGTTTACAAAACAATAGAATGTTAAGTGTTGCTTCTTAAGACTGAGCTTTGAATTTGTGATTTCATGAGCTTGAGAAACTTTTACAACATAAGTGTTAATTTGGAAAAATTGGTCGGTTGGATCTTTTGTTAAAATACAAGTTAAATAAAGCAATTTTTCGTTATAATCATCTTTCTTGATTATAACTATTGCATAATAATGCGTAAAATTGAACTAAAGTCATTAAATTTAGACGATGGATATAATGTGAAAAATACATATGACATAATAAACAAAATTAAAGATATAAATATTCCGAACAATTCATTACTAATATCCTTTGATATAACAAACATGTATTCGAATATCCCTATTAAAGAAACCATTCAAATTTTAAGAAGAAACCTAACAGAAAATAAGATGATGAATAAAAAGGAAATAGATGATATCATCAATCTGACTCAGATAACTCTCAAACAAAACTATTCTGTTATAATAAAACTTTCTATCTCCAAGAAGACGGTTTACCCATGGGATCACCCCTATCAGGACTAATTGCTAACATTTATATAACAGAATTAGAGAAAACAAAAATAATAAATGATGTTAATCCATTCAAAAACAAAATAAATTATTGGTACAGATATGTAGATGATATCATCTGCCTATTTGAAGGTACTAAAATTGAAGCTGACAAATTTTGAAACACATTAATACATTATCACCAACGATAAAATTTACAGAAGAAATCCAGGAAAAAGATATAAACTTCCTTGACATCAAAATTACAAAAATTGGAACAAAACACTCATTCGACATATACAGAAAACCTACCACAACAAACACCATCATACCCTATAATTCTAACCACCCATGGAATCACAAAATAGCAACAAATCACTCATTCATTCACAGACTCGTAAATATTTCACTCTCAATAGAAATTTCATCAAATAATCAAAGACCATAAAATATATAACAGAACAAAAATGATAGACAACATGATAAAGAAAAACCTTAAAAAGAAGATTCTAACAACAACATCAAAATTAAATAAAGTGAAAAATAAATATATGTGTGTACCATACAACAGTTAAATGGACAAAGCATAAGAAAACACTCAAAAATACAAATCTTAAACTAAGCTACAAAACAAAAAATAATATTTTTCATTTGATAAACAAAAAACGAACCCTGAAAAAATAGACAATGATAATTAACAAACCTGGAATTTACAAAATCAAATGCAGTGATTGTGACAGATAACATTGGACAAACTCATCGAACATTTAAAACAAGATTTAAAGAACACATTCAAGCACTTAAATCCAACAACAAAACTACATGTAAATCAAACTTTGCAGAACATTTAATAACATCAGGACACAATTACAAAAACATGACAGAAAATTTATCAGTACTGGATTCGAAAACAACGTGACAAATTAAATGTTAAAGAAGAATTAAACATCTACATTCATCGGAAAAAAGATCCAACAAATAATTAAATTCAATGTTACCACCACATATTCACCCAATCTACGATCAAATAGAAAAAATAAGAAACAACAAAACATAAACACATATACATACAACATCCATCTCCTCTCTTCTTTACTTTTCAAAATTAACCATATGACATTTATAAATTTTATTTACATCAAGGTTATGTTTTTATTAATACACCACTTGATAATGGACTTAAGTCTGAAACATGTTGTGAATTTTTAAATAATTAATTTTAAAACAAAAAAAAACAGGTGCAAAATATTTTATATACAATATATATATATAAAGTATATATATGTATAATTTTAACGACTATTGTGGACGGGGAAAAAGACGAAAAAATAACAGGCGGGCTGTCTTATGAGACCTACGGTAATAGCTTCTTCCCTATAAATTCGTAAAACCACAATATTACAACCGGAGAAAAGCCACATTAAGTAGATGGCATGAATATTTCAATACATCTTTTAAAATTTGACGCCAAACATGACTGTATCAAAACAATGAAAAACTGGACGACGTTGTAGCCGACAATAATCACAAGGAGGATGTGCTTGCGGAGTTTAAAACAATGGACAGTACCCGCTTCCACAAACCTACTCAGAGTTTACAACTGGAATTTAACAATAACATACTGGATTGTAAGGTTTAAAAACATAAAGGCGGAGTGCCAAACAATTTCACATCCACTTATAAAAACCATAACTGTCAAGTAGGTCTAGCGACAATAATCAGTTCAGAGAAAATATATTGGAGTGATCGGTAAAGGTTTAAAACAATATAAAGAATACCACGGAATTACAATCAAACATATAACGAACAGTTAACTTAAATAAATTAAAGCGACAAATTACAGGATGTTCAATGGAAAACAAAGCGGAGGTGCCGGACACAATTACGACTGACATAATCACGGGTTTAAAACAATAAGAAGGACAATATCAATCAGGAGTGAGAGGGAGGAGGTTTAAAAATAATAAAGGAACGGAAAGGTTTAAAACATGTACAATTACTGCTATCACCACCCCCGGAGTGAGACAAGCCGACTGTCAAGTAGGTCTAGCGACAATAATCAGTTCAGAGGAGGATGTGCGTTGCGGAAGGTTTAAAACAATAAAGGCGGAGGTCCCGCCGGACCACAATTACAGTACTGCTATCACATCCCCACCCGGAGTGAGACGAGCCGACTGTCAAGTAGGTCTAGCGACAATAATCAGTTCAGAGGAGGATGTGCGTTGCGGAAGGTTTAAAACAATAAAGGCGGAGGTCCCGCCGGACCACAATTACAGTACTGCTATCACATCTCCACCCGGAGTGAGACGAGCCGACTGTCAAGTAGGTCTGGCGACAATAATCAGTTCAGAGGAGGATGTGCGTTGCGGAAGGTTTAAAACAATAAAGGCGGAGGTCCCGCCGGACCACAATTACAGTACTGCTATCACATCCCCACCCGGAGTGAGACAAGCCGACTGTCAAGTAGGTCTGGCGACAATAATCAGTTCAGAGGAGGATGTGCGTTGCGGAAGGTTTAAAACAATAAAGGCGGAGGTCCCGCCGGACCACAATTACAGTACTGCTATCACCCCACCCGGAGTGAGACAAGCCGACTGTCAAGTAGGTCTGGCGACAATAATCAGTTCAGAGGAGGATGTGCGTTGCGGAAGGTTTAAAACAATAAAGGCGGAGGTCCCGCCGGACCACAATTACAGTACTGCTATCACATCCCCACCCGGAGTGAGACGAGCCGACTGTCAAGTAGGTCTGGCGACAATAATCAGTTCAGAGGAGGATGTGCGTTGCGGAAGGTTTAAAACAATAAAGGCGGAGGTCCCGCCGGACCACAATTACAGTACTGCTATCACATCCCCACCCGGAGTGAGACAAGCCGACTGTCAAGTAGGTCTGGCGACAATAATCAGTTCAGAGGAGGATGTGCGTTGCGGAAGGTTTAAAACAATAAAGGCGGAGGTCCCGCCGGACCACAATTACAGTACTGCTATCACATCCCCACCCGGAGTGAGACAAGCCGACTGTCAAGTAGGTCTGGCGACAATAATCAGTTCAGAGGAGGATGTGCGTTGCGGAAGGTTTAAAACAATAAAGGCGGAGGTCCCGCCGGACCACAATTACAGTACTGCTATCACATCCCCACCCGGAGTGAGACAAGCCGACTGTCAAGTAGGTCTGGCGACAATAATCAGTTCAGAGGAGGATGTGCGTTGCGGAAGGTTTAAAACAATAAAGGCGGAGGTCCCGCCGGACCACAATTACAGTACTGCTATCACATCTCCACCCGGAGCACGTCTCCCTTGCCTTCACTGCCTGGGGGAGTACCTACAGGACCAAGCCTTTCTGCAAATTGTTTGAACATTTCAATAGTTTTTGTTTTTTACACATCATCAATCTTTGATTTCGGTATACATATGAAATCATATGAGTGTTAGCTATATTAACTGACATTAAACGTTTTGGCACTATAATTAAAAAATAATTCTGTTTGGGAAATAGTTTACACCCCATTACAAATCTGTCCTTATAACCATATGACGTTCAAATTTTGGTCTGACGGATTAGGGGGGATTTGTAATCCCCCCTAATCCATGTAAATATTGACGCACATTCATTTAAATAAACCATTTACAGTATCTACTATTATAATTTCACAAGTCGAAAATTTTATTAAAACGTGTGTATAATTTTGTTATTTGATTCTATGGTAAAAATGAATAATTCGGAAATGTGGTTTCTAAAATATAAAGTTTTCAGGCAATTCTTTTGTGTTTATATATATATATTTTGTTAAGTAATCGTTTAAACTGTGATAGGTATTGTTAGTTATCTAATATAATATGTTCATTTCTATAGTATCTCTATATTATTGTATCAAAACAAATATTTATTGCAGGTAGTTAAAAATGCATTACGAATAAAAGCGCCGTTCACTTTCAGCAATACTTGAAATTTTATGTGAATATTTACGAAATTTATAAATTTACTAACGACAAATATTTCAAGATATGTTGGGACACAACCCTGTATTGTTTTTTTAGAAGTGATGTATTATTGACACAGATAAATATTGTTCTGCCCATAGAGACCTCCTTAACAAGTAGATGAAGACATATCATAACTATAATAATTAACTATAATAGAGAGAATGATAGTATATTTAAGATAATAACGGATTATGGAAGGGACAGAGCTGATCCAAATCCCTTCAGACACTAAGCAACTGAGTCGTCAACTGAAGGTGTATTGATGAGGGGTGGGGGTCAGTCTACTGTCGGCCGTCTATTATTACTAGGCAGCTAAGTAATGCCTCACTACATCGAGAGTGAAAGTTACAACTTTGTATATATATGATTCTTAAGTCAAAAAGCAACTGTCGGTTTTTATAATCATATACTATGAGCAGTTTTTGTATACAGTATAAATGAAAAATATTCAAACAGAGGAAAATAAAAAATAATGTTTTTGTTAACGGGTTGAATATATTTTTATTAGATATAAACATTCACTAGGCTGTATAAGTTCATACAACATCCAAATTTTAGATTGTAATCAAACATGTATGCAAACAATGTATTTACTTGTATGAAAAATCAGTGCCATCAATAAGTGTAGTTCCTTTAAACAATCAATTACTTAATCTCTATATATAAAATTGAATGTATGTCTGTCTGTCCTTTATGCGTTGCCAAACTACTCATCCGATCGCCATGAAATTTTAGGAAGTTGCTCTATATGTGTCCGGGAAGGTTTTAGTGAAAAAAAATTTTCGAAAACCCCATAAGTTTCCATTTTATGGCGTTTTTAATTTCTAATGTTAACCTTATGGAGAGTAAGTTTGTTTACAAATTGTCTACAATGAAAACATTTGATTTCTTAGCTACAGCTGATTGGTTTACTTTCCATTAGCAATACCGTATGCTTTACTATCCAATGCCATCTGAATCATTCATTAATGTTAAACTATGAAGTAAATGTGTACTGTAAAAAATGAACAGCTTTAATCACCACGTTAATAGTTAACGGTTTTAGGGGATTATGTATTTATATTTTTTATTTTCTGTCTGATTAATTAAAGTCATGTGTTTATATGATAATTACAATGTTTATATTATTACGTTTATTATAATAATCAGCTGTTGTATATCTTTCCTATAAAAGCCGTATTACAGTTAGGTTTCGTTTGGGTTTGGATTGGATTTGAAAATTGTGAATTAATCCACTCAGATTTATTTGTTTTGTGGGAATGATATTAATATGTTTTATCGTTTCAGTATTGTTATTCACTATGCAGCGACCCAGAATATATAACCTTTCACAATGAAGCCGTATTGCTATTCGACTTCAGAACATGGAAATCTTAAAGTTAACATGTGTTTACTGTGAGGCGTTACGAAGTTCGCCGGGTCAGCTAGTAAAATATATAAATAATGGGTTTGATACACGATATTCCTATTATTAGTACTCAAATGAAAATAGGTCAACAAATTTATGTTAACCAGTTTCAGTAAAACGTTTTAGTAAATTTTGAAAAATATATTCACAATATTTTCATCCAAATTGGATATTTAAATAAAATCATAGTTCCCTGTCTCTAGATATGTATTTTTTGCCATGAATATATCTAAGCTCTGAGGGGGGGTTGTGTCAGCAATTTTCGAGACACAAAATTGTAGCGGAAGTGACGTCATGGTCATATGGTTATGAGAGCAGCTGTTAAGAAAAACTAATATTCTCTTCACACATATCCATTATCTAACCTATATCCCTTAGGTTAGTAAATATTGTACGTTTGTTTTAATATGCGTACATATATGACTCGTCGAGCTTCGCTTGGTCCCATGGAATCGTTACTTTATTACAGATATTAAATATACTGTATTTCGTCTATTATTGAAGAAATTAATATTATTATAATCACATATGTCCACAAAATACTTCTTATATCTATCCCCAACTACCACTTGTACTTCTTGATCTAGGTGTGTGTTTCGTTCTCAGTAAATTATTTACTGTATCATATGTTTTCCAATGTTAAGTTTTGATCAACTAGTAATTTAGATAACACATTTAAAATCCACGATACTTTAAAAACCCCCTCTGATCTCGGAAGTTAATATAAAAAATGTATTTTGTTGTGTTTCACTCACGTAAAATTACTTTTGTTGAAGAATATGTATCTTAAGTTATTTTTTTAGAACACCTTGGCTTAAATTAGATTCCATTTCGTGCTGCGATTAGAACATTCCTCCATGCGTGCTGATGAAAGTTTTAATGGGATTAACTAACTAATTTAAAAGTCCCGTTAGCACCGATCACTGAATATTTGATTTAAATACCTGCCAAGGTGGTTGGGAAAAATAACAGAAATGAATCGTAAAAACGTTTGAGGAACGAGAGTATTATGAAACAGTAATGAAGCGTTGTTTGAGATACGAGACAGACCGGCAGTTGATAACAGATTTGCGAGAAAGCCAGCTTAGTTAATGTAAATCCTTTAGACAAGGGTTGAGCTGTATCCGGATGAACTCATCGAGAAATTACTTATACGCGTATATTATCACGATAATTAACTGTCGGGAACATTAACAGTCAAAAATATAAATTGTACAGAGTATTATTAAAGCTATTTAAGGGTTTGGATAAAAAGTATGTAAACTAAACATACTAGATTGACTGTAGTGTCCGAGACCCCAATTATAATGAATAACTCAGCTCACTGAACTATTATACAAAGAGATATCCAGCTGAAAATACAGCAATTTTAATAGATATTTATTAGTGTAAATTAATATTATAAAAGTAAAAGTTCAGCCGGTGGTCACCTCGCCCGGACGGGATCCATAATTCATGAGCTCCGTCCACGCCGACCCTCCTCCGGGCTTGTTAGGGTCTCCCATCTTCTGATTATTTATTTAAAATCCAGTGACTAAATTACGCTATGATTAGATCTGAAATATAAATATTGTCTCATGAGGAAAAAATATTTTAATAAAATAAAACGTTGAAATAAATAAGAAATGTTTAAACCCATATAAACAGTAGATGAAAGAAGTTAATGGAAGAACATCATTACGAGATAAATTGAACACTAACATCCTCCAAAGAGTACAAGGACTAATAATAAGATCTCAGTAGCATTTATTGATAAACAACAGCCAGAGGGTCACCTGACTGAATATAAGTCTCACTTATGTCTATTACATGAAAAAATGAAAGATTCAAATTTATCCTTCTATCATAGTTCAGTGAGAATAGATTTTTCTTGTCAATCCAGAAAATTATTTTACTAAAAGAGTTCTCATTTTTCGTTCCCCGCATTTTACCCGATAAATTGAACATCTGAGGTAATGACGATTTTTCAAGTTCTGTCACTGATTGAAATATTCCAATCCCACAGGTTTTGAGGATAAAAGTAAATTTACAAAAAAGCCAGGTTCGTAAATTTTCTATTTAATACCAAGAGATCGAATGAAAACAATCGTCAGCTGAGTGGAGAAATATGTCCTACTGAATAAAACAGAAGCGCCGGGGTCTCGACGGCTAATGACGTCACAGTCAGTTGTAGCAGGATTGCATCAGCATAGATGAAGGCGCGATGGAGAGACACTTGCACATACATACCTTGGATTGGCCCTACTGGTTCTATAATGTTTATTATTTTATATTAACCCTTTCGTATTACAGTATATGTCTACGATAAACATAAAATGTGTTTAATTGGTCTAACAGTGATGTTCCATTTTCAGTTCACACCAATCGTTGGCAATATTTTATACCACGTGTTTATGCAGAGTTGACACTAATAATGCAAAACAATTGAACACAGTGGTGCAGTGAGCGGTACAAGTTTCCAAGGCGCTGGTCCCGGACACAATAGCACCGACGGAGCTCATAAATTGTGGATATCTGACCAGTCATGTACGGCCCTAGGGTACAGTTTCAATTTCGTGTTATTGGTTTGCAAGACATTACGATACTACAGCAAAATGTCACTCAATAAATCATTAATGAAACCGAAATATCTTTTGTATGTATGAATCTTATAATACGATATCTTTCTACTTAGATGTTTAGAACAGTTTGCACAACTTTCATTGAGGCGCTTTTTGTGTCGAACGATGCCATATGTACGCGACATAAAGGGTCACGCTAAATATATATGAGTATATCATAATTTTTCGTTCATTATTTATCCTTGTTGTTCAACTAGAGAAAATTAATCATATGTATGTATCTATTTATTCATAAAAAATTATTTTTCTTCGTGTTGTCAGCCACTGAATCGCTTTTGCAATAACTGAAGAAATGGTTTAAATACATTACTATCAAAGCAAATACCTTAAAGTGAATACTGTCAAATACCTTACCTGCAACGACTACACGGATCGCTTTGAAAGTAAGGTACCGTACTTAAACCATTTATTCATTTATTATTTTACTGCGGTTTAATAAAACCATAATTCATTGAAGTTAGGTATTTTCACTGTGACAAAATATTATAAATAGCTCATAAGTTTTAATTGCAATAAAATTTTTATTGTTAAAAAATTACAAATTCTTTAATAACTTTTATTAAATTTATTATTTGTAATATATTAGGATTAAACTAAAAATACAAAAATTTTAAATAAATTTTTATTAAATTCAATAAATAAAACTCAAATTTTAAATGATTTTTTTATAAAAAAAAACATTAAAAATTAAACAACAAATTATTTATTATAATTATTAAAAGATTTTTAACACTTATAATTATTGTTATTTGAAATGCAACTCTAAGATCAAGTGAATTGAACGATAAGAGATTTAATTGTATAATTTAGTAATAACGTCGGTCTAATAATTTTAATGAAAGTACAGTATATTAAGTTTTTCAACATTTTAATAACACAGATTACTTTTACATATCATTATGATAAACATGTTCAGTTTTCAAAACAATAATATTTTTGTCGTTCAAAAACTCTAAAGGTTAAGATGTAAAGAAATATACCACAGACTATTATTTCATAATGGTAGCCTTATTAGGTCAAAAGCAAGCCGGATTCTTGATCAAATTAAAAAATTGAAATAATTTAAAGCTTAATGATTTGACGATCAAAATTATTTTACTTGAGAAAATATATTCAAAGGAAAGACCTTTTTGCACATTGGAAAATGTATAAACCAAAATTAAATTGATCAATTATAATTCAAGCTCAAGAAATTACGTACACAATATAAATACTTGAATGCAATAATATATTTCATTTCTATTATTCAGACAAAGTTAATATTAATCATAAAAATCTACTGAGGTATAACTGTTTAAACATTGTAAACATAGTAACAAGTATGTAATAATAATACTAACTTACTTTTAAATTCAAAATTCTTGTCTATTGAAAAAAAAGAATCTATTTGACAAAATGGAAATGTTAACATGGGACGTGAAGATGTCACTTCCGTTGGACAAGGACTTAACAGTTTAAGTGACGTCCAGTAACTAGATTATAGCCCGAGAACCAATCCCTGCTTGTTAGGAAACTACATTTGTAAACATAGTGAGAGGGTTCAAACTATGGCTTATCATCTACGTGGCAGGAATTTCACCTCCTTTAACTTCTTTTAAGTATTCTTTTAACTACGACGGGAATACATTATTACGACTTGTGCATATTACGATGCTATTATGTCTCTAGAGATGGATGTGATTTACCTTTGCCATATTTATAAACAGACTAAACAGGATATAAAAATTGTAGTCAAACGAAATCATCAAAACATTCTGTTTGTGAATAGTGCGTGCAAGGTTTGGCAGTATCAGCTGAGTGGGTAGAGGTTCCTATCACCCTACGATGCTATTATGTCTCTAGAGATGGATGTGATTTACCTTTGCCATATTTATAAACAGACTAAACAGGATATAAAAATTGTAGTCAAACGAAATCATCAAAACATTCTGTTTGTGAATAGTGCGTGCAAGGTTTGGCAGTATCAGCTGAGTGGGTAGAGGTTCCTATCACCCTACAGTTCCGGGCTCAATTTCTGGCAATGTCATGAATGGAATTTTTATTTCACTGTCACGGTGCTTCGGAAGGGACGTTAAGCCTGGTTTTGGCATGTCACGTTAGGAACAGCAGAGCTAAAATTATAACATTGTAAACCATAAGGTCACATGAACCTTTAGTTTACCTATAGGAAACATGATAACCAGAAACCAGTTATAAGTCTAATTCAATTATGTATTAAAGAGACACATTGTATTATGGGGTTTTTACTGTCCCAACATCTCATCCCAGCACAGTCAAGGCCGTCTACCGTAATTTTTAAACATAAATTTAACCTCAACCAAGTGGGTCACGCCATTAGCAAAGCTATTCGTGATTAGCAGGATTGAATCCGAGACCCTGAAGACCATAGTCCTGCGCTATTCCCTTAAACACAGTCAATTATTTGCAGTGAAAAGGGGATAAAATAAATTATTTTAAATAGCTTCCACTACTAAAGTTATTAATAAGTTAAATAATTAATCATGGCCTGGTTTGCTGTATAGGGTTTGGTATCAGATTCACTGAGATAACAGCCCAGTTGATGCAAATCCGTCCAACAAGGGTTAGGCCGGGATCCAGGAGAAGTGGTACAGGAATTACACCTACCGAACTACAGTGTAATGATTATGATGAAAGAGATTCCACAGTATGTATCTTTGTGATATCATTATATAAGGTTACAAACAAGCAAGTCTTAGGGCGGAATTGAATGAATTTAAGAAAAGAAAACAAATTGCACCGCCTCAAGTGTCTTTTATCAGCCATTTTTGAGACAAAGTTTAAGTTATATATTGTTCCGAGGGAAAATTCGATCAAGATACTATTTTAATTATCGAAATGTCAAGTTCATTAATGGCGCTGACTCGCTATCAACTCCAATAGGGATACAAGGTTTTGTTCATGTCCCTCGAGCTGAAAATCACATTCAAAGGAGTTCAAGGGTTTACGCCATTTTTAAAAGTTGAATCTCGCGTTCGTTTTCACGTTACGACACGCCGATGGATCCATTTTAATAAAAAAACTAAACCCCCGTCGCAGCAGATCTGCGTACTCAGCGAATTTCCAAATCAATAATATAATAATAATAATAATATATGACAAGTTTGGTCAAAATATGTCGATAAACATGTGAATTATTAGTCTATTCTCCATAAGATTGACATGGGAAAGAGTGTGCAGGTTTGATGCTGTGAAGAACACTGAAATTAGTTGTTTCTACCATATATAATTTTTATTTTTAACATTCATACCAACTTTCATCAACATCTGTCCATAAATAAAGGAGTTTGCCTATTCTCCATATGATTAACATGGGAAAAGAGTATGCAGGTTTGCTGCCATGTTAAACACATTAACTATAATTTTTAAGTATAACTGGATAGATCTCAACCACATGAAGCTAAATATCAAGTTTTATCCAAAAATATTGATTAATATGGGAAATATTAATTTTTCCCTATCCTCCATAAGATTAACATTGGAGCCCCACAATACAATGTACTGTGTTTAGATTTTTTTAATATCTCGGTAACCGTTGGAGATAGAGAAAAACTTTATGGGACTTAATTGTGTAGTTTTTAAGCTGATTCTAATGGTAAAATATAAAATTAGAAAATTTTTTAAAATTACATGTGAAAAACATAAAAAACCCCATTTTGGGCAACAAAACCCCCCCAATCTACCCGTTTCCATTAACCGATATGTCTGGTTTACGAACTCGTCCGAGCATTTGTAGGAATACACGCCTCTACCAAATTTGGTCTCGATCGGACTATCTTTACGAGAGTTATCGTGTTCACAGACACACACACCCACACACCCACCCACACACACACGCACACGCACACACACACACACACACACACACACACACACACATATATATATATATGTATGTATATATATATATATATATATATATAAATTTTAACGACTATTGTTTTTGGACTCTGGGCACCTAAAAACGAAAAAATAACATGGTCCCGGGCTTAAGTCTTACCAAGAGACCTACGGTAATAGCTTCATCCCTATGGGAAATTCGCTAAACGCATGGTTTTATGGGCTAACAAAAAGTCACAAATTGGTTACCTTTATATAGTTTGGTTTACTAGTTTATTTGTAGTCAACTCAGAGATATCCACGTTTATTCCGTAAAATACTACAATCAAGCACTACATTTTCTTCATGCAACTCTTTAGTTCAAAAATGATTTTCTGTTGTTATAGCTGTAGCCTACTAAATTTCCTAACACAATAAAAATAAATACAAATGTGTAGTTTAATAGTTTATTTTAAACCTAAACCAAAATTAAACACAATCGTAAGCAAATGGTTTTCTAATGAAACTTGTGATTATTGATGGTAAAAGAGGAGGAATAAATCGTGACCCGATAAAACTATAAAGTCAAACGTTTTATTAAAGAAACGATAAGTTAAAACTTAGAGAAAGTTAATTAAAGAGTTGGCGGTCAAAGGCAAGGACGTGATCACCTAGCGGCCGTCCTGGCTTCTATCTCGCGTCGAGTTCTCACATCTTTTAAAAACCGATTGATAACGAGTTCAATTAGTTGACAGTTTAAATTAATAAAGGAAATAAATATTTTAAAATTTGAATAGGTAAAATGGTTGTATTTCAACTGAAAGTTAATCATAAATAAAGCTTATTTCTTTCTTCTAACATGAATGCAATTAAAATTATCTAATAATTTGTAGTTTTAAAAGGTACTATTATGAGTAAAAAGTATTGAAAACTGAGTTGAAACTAATTTTTCACTTTAAACGTTTACACAAATTGCATTACAAAGTCAATGTCATGTAAAGCGTGTCACACCAAACCTCTTTATGGACATAAATTATTATCAAATAAAGAATGTAGAAATCATTCCGTTTTCAGAGAGGTTTGTGAGAAAACACTTAAAGACGATGAAAGTGAAAGTAGTTTTTCGCGAAAAGAGCAGAACGTTGGTGAAGTAGAATAAAATAAGCTACTGAATAAAACAGTAGAGAGCAGCGCCTGCTAATGATCGGGTAGGCAATTCAGCGTCAGAGTTGCCTTTGCATTGCGAGGATTGAAGGCGCACTTGAGCAGACTAACGCCAATATGCCGCCCCGCCCTAGTCTGGTCCTTTCACACTCCATGTCCAAATATATCCTCTTTTCTATTCAAAGAGAAAAACACACAAAGCAATTTATTGAGGTGCTGGGGAAATGATTGGTCTTAGATGAAACACAATGTCGGAGTGATGCATCTTCCACCTGAAACTTCGCTAGTTCTATAAATAAATGGTTTAAATACCTGCTATTAAATAATCCTTTTTATTGCACTGAAGTGCAACTAGTTTCGGCTTCGTAGAGCCATCATCAGGCGAGACAGAAAAACTAAATTTTTAAGTAATATTTTGAAGAACATCAAGGTTAAAAAGAAAATACATCTCTGTCTCTGCTGACGATAGGTCTACAAAGCCGAACTTAGTAGTTGCACTTCAATGCAATAAAAAGGATTATTTAAGCAGGTATTTAAACCATTTATTTATTGTTAAACAATATAGCTTATTCAGTATGATGTTTAACTAATGTTGACGATCGTGGCCAGTAACATCCCTCTCTGTACTACCAAATAACATTGCTAAGGTAGGAAGAAGGAGCATTGTAGGTGTTAAGGATAATTCTGTTTTCGATGGCATATGCACAGTACACGGTACAACTTTTTATTTTCTGTAAACTCCTTTTTACAGCGCATTACTACTTAATTTATAAACTCAGGATTATTCAAAATCCTGTTTTACTCTGGTACTGGTGGGGTAGACCGACTCCTTAATGAAACCCCTGAACACTTACAAAGTTTAATCAAACAGTCGTATGTGAAAATAAATGTAGATTCAGATTTATACACGCCGGACTCAAGCGTATCATGGTCCCTACATGTCTAGTCAGTAGAAGTGAACAGGGAGGTAAACTCACAGATGTTTGTGCAAAGTAACGTTGAGGTTCTGTCTAACAGAAAATAAACATTTCAGGGTTAAGCCACGAAAAATAAATATTTAACTAAACTTATACAATTTTTAAACATAAATTTTAAATTTTTGAATCTATAAAAAATACACTAATTCTGTATGATGTTGGTAATTTTTCTTTAGAGTATATCACTCGTATTTGCAGGTTATTCTTGCTTGGTTTACCGAAACTATTACAATTACGGTTAATCAGCACAGTTGTTGAGTTCTCGGTGTCCCTCAATTCACCTTAGCTAGGCGCCGCGCTGTCACGTGTATCAAAAATGGGACTAAACAATATACAGTATGAAACAAATTATACTGTATATGAACTATTCACAAGTACATTACCAGTAACTTTTCTAAAAAATAATTTTTAACCATACTAGACGAATAAGAATGATTTATTATTTTGATAATGGTTACATATGACAAAGAACATTTTATTTAATTTAATCAATGGTTTAAATACCTTTCTTATTACAATTCAAATCGTTATAGTCAAAAGGGGTTTTCTACCAATACTATTCACCATACTCACTCTAGACGAATATTCACCTTGTAATAATTTCTACATAGTTTGGATCGGTGTCTCAAGAATAAGAATAAAGTATTCATTAGGCATACATCCAGACAAACAATGTCTACGTAGCAGACAAGAACGGTTGCAAATAATATTAATTCTACATTTTTATTCATGCTTTAACGCTGTTTCGCAATAAGCATTTTCAGAGGTATTTGCGTTAAAACCCGTTATTTCAAGTGAGGGTAGGTACTAAAATGTACAATGTAAAATCAATTTACTAATATAAGTGACTATGCATAGATCTATTAATGCTTTCAAACGTAGCCTATAATGATAAATTGTCGCCTCTCCCACAATAAATTAAATTCCCAAGAGAGTTATTGCAGTGGTTAATACTTTTAATTGAGTTATACACAATACAGCTAACATTTTTATTTTTGTACTTTATGGAGATTTATCTTTTAACACGAAATTATCTAAATTGCTTGATAAAATAACCTTATACAAAAATCTTGAAGAAATTATTATTATGAATAAACATGTATTTCCTTAACTGAAAATAGACGATGAAAGCTTGAGGTACTGTATTGCTAAATCTACATCTACATGGGATCGACTCATTCCACCCCATCTACCTTGTATTACCTTCGATATCTTCTACTTCCGTACTCTAAATTGTTCACTCTAAATAATGTTTTAGTTTGCCACAATTAAAGTCAAATATAGGTTTCAACGTTTCTTAACCAAATATTAACCTTAAATACTGACTATTAATATACTGGCTTGTTTCAAAGTTTTGAATAGTAAGTGTCATAATATTTAATTTAAAAAAGTATTTGGAAATAATATTGTAGATAGTGATAGTATGAAACTTATAATATTGAGCCGACTATACAGAATAAATTAAGCTACATACCTTGGTCATACTTTTGATAAATATATTTTTTCAATATATTAATTTGTTACAATTTTTAACTCAAAATAACTAGTATTAACGACGGTAGAGTTCAATTCCTAGCTTTATAATCAAGAAACATTAATCTTAAGTTATTTCTATTAATTAGAACGTAAATTTCCGATAAGGATGACAGAACCGTAAAACGATGAATTATTGGAGGCAAATGAGAAGTTTCGCCCCAAAGGGCAGTTAATTAAAGAGTTAGCAATAAAGACCAAGATAAGACCGTTATCGCCGCCAGCTGGGCGACCGCTTCCTCGGCCAACTCATCAAACATTCCTATCACTAGGTAATGTCTTAAACATCAATGTACACGTATACCTATCACCATGTTAGTTTATCAATCATCTTTCGTTAAATAAATCTGTATACTTCTCAAATCGTATAGTTTATGTGACAAATTCTCTAACACCACAACAACGAATGACTCACAATTAAACAAAAAGTTGTTAATACTAATGGCAATTTTTTTTATTTTACGTTTTTCACACCTTCTGATAAAAGACGGTCCCGCATCCAGTTCATGATACTATCTATCATCGATAAGTTGGTAGAAAGCATTAACTAATAACCCACTGACAAAATGGCAACTGAGTCCAGATTCGACCCTTGCGATCCTTCGCCGATCCTTTCGATCCGGCAACCTTCAGGTTTGAAGGCGGGCACTATAACCATTCAGCTACCCAACCAATAGCAAATAAAACGTTATATATTTACGACACATATACATTATATTATATGACGAACAATTAATTAACTTATAGTGACACAGATTTCATTTATAGCATCTCTCGTATTGATGATGTTACAAAATAAGATAGTATTTTCAACCGCTGATGTATTTTAAACTAGATTTTTATTGCGGACATTTTCCATCACGATTTTATGTAAAACAAAGTTTCACGACGTTTCCGGATCTGGAATCTGATCACGTCCTCAGGTGAACTAATATCTAAAACATAGCACAATTAACATATAATCCGGACCAACCCGGTCTAAATCTAAAAACATAAAAGTTTAAAGCAGTCAAAAAAACTTATAAACTAACAAACCATTCACTAAACATTACACACAAAAGAAACCAAACATGTCCACTCGTCACGGAGACTCAAAGACAACTGAAAGGAGTGGGCGTGTCCCACCAGATTCCAGATCAGATTCCAGATCCCGAAACGTCGTGAAACTTTGTTTTACATAAAATCGTGATGGAAAATATCCGCAATAAAAATCTAAATAACATCAGTCCACCATCACCAATAATGAATTTCAAACAAAGAATTTTAGACTAATTTGTAAATAACAACTAATGCCAGCTTGTGCCTCAAAAACTCTTTTAAGCAGATGGATATAATTTTTTTGATTATTTTAAAACTTTATGAACACAGAATTACGCTTTTCATCATATTGTGAACTAAAACCATTGTCATTGCATTTATTTGTTATTAACAATAAATATTAGCACGCATCATTTATTAGAGTTATAAATAATACATTGACTAAACATAATTAAATTTTCTATTTCTAAAAAGATTATTCACTTTTGTTAAATAAATAAGTAAAATCTCATATTTTCAAATATTAGACTGGAATTTCATAGATATGTTTAGCAAAGAGAGTACTGTTCAATGATCCCATGAGAATATTTGACAAAAACTGTTGAAAAGTAACAATATGAAATGTGAAACATGTGAACATCTCGTGCGAACACGGGCGGGACAAGTTAACAGCGGCCCAGCTGACAACATACTCGGGCAGATGTTTACATAGTAACGGAGGAAACTGGACATCGTGATGAATGAAAACTTCAGTCGGAGATAGTTGAATATTGAATGTCATTGAAGAAGCGATAGTATTTATAATTTTATTTCTGGAGAACTACCAATTGGTAGTTATCACGTAGAACAATTTTATAAATATTGGACAGGTGAAAAAGCGATTGTCTTTGTTATTCACTTAATGATACTCTTATGTACTCTCTCCAGTACCCTTATTACCATCCGAGGACGACACTTCAACGAAATATTAAATAGCTGCATTCTCTTTGCTTAGGAGACTTTCGATGTTTGTTGTTATTATCCTACTCCAAGGTAATTTTCTCTAACAATTCTATAGAGTGAGTTAAAACACACCACAACGCTTTCGCAACTAATTCAAACTAGAAATTATATAATAGGGTCTATATTAGCATCAAAATTATAGAAAACCTTATGTTACAGAAAATATGTATCATGTTCATTTTCGATGTCCAGGGCTCAATCAAAGGCTTGGGGCAAAACATTCCATTATCAACGGTTTAGACCCAACTGTTTTTCACGCGACGTCTGTGTGAATATTGATTTTGTCGAATCGCAGCCCAGCGTTGGAAAGCGAAATAAATGTACTTAATTTGCAACGAATTTTCCCCAAATCGCCGATTTGAGCTTAAGCGGACAGCTAAGTCAGCCTGCAAATATCCGACATTATTGATCAGAAAATAGTTGAATGTTTATATGAGTTATTAGTACCGTTGGACTGAATGTTGTTCGGGGAAATTTATATTTACAAAACTAACTAAATACTCCAGAAACTCGTATTTAGTTCTAAATTACGAATGAAAATATTTTTAAAGAATTCTTTAAAAATACGATTGGAAACCTTAAACTAAAAAATCACAAAATTGGTGTAATATAAAATATAGATGTTAACGTTTATAACACTTCTGGCTCGTGAATATTTTCTTGCATTTTTTACGTTAGATTTTCCAAGTTTGCTTAATACAAGTATTCCTAAATTATTCAACCAATCTCAAATAGTTCATCATTATTAATGCCTCTTATTTTACACTATTTACTAAACCATATTCAATGAACGTATTAAAAAATTAATACACTCTGTTTACAAACCGATATTTGGATACTATTTTATTTCAAATTTTCATCTCTATAAACACAATCTTTGTTAAACTTTTTAAATGATTTTAACTGAATATCTCCAGTTTTTCTGCGGATGGTACTTGTATATGTCTGATTTCTTACACATAAAAGAGTATGATATTTTAAGTAAATCTACCGAGTTATTTTTGAGACTATAATCCAAGCAGTGGATATTTCAGTTATACTATAGAATCGGATACAAGAAATAGGTAAAGGAAACTCACTCACTGCTGCGAATACACACGGGATTCTCCTTACCTGAAACATAAAACTCAATTAATTAAAATCAAATAACAATTGCCTAGAATTATTATACAAATAGACTTAAAGTCTAATATCTTTGATACAAGACGTTAAGAGCGGTGATTTTCTGACTGATGTTTATAAATAGTCACATAATCTTGTATTGAGCAAAGATTTTTAATAGATCTCAGAAAATATGTTACACTAGCTGACCCAGCGAACTTCGTAACGCCTGACAGTAAATACATGTTAACTTTAAGATTGGCCATGTTCTGAAGTCGAATAGCATTACGGCTTCATTGTGAAAGGTTATATATTCTGGGTCGCGGCATAGTGAATAACAATACTGAAACGATAAGACATATTAATAACATTCCCATAAAACAGATAAATCTGAGTGGATTAATTCACAATTTTCAAATCGAACCAAAATCCAAACCAAACCTAACTGTAATACGGCTTTTATAGGAAATATATACAACAGCTGATTATTATAATAAACGTAATAATACAAACATTGTAATTATCATATAAACACGTGACTTTGATCAGACAGAAAATAAAAATATAAATACATAATCCCCCAAAACCGTAAACTATTAACGTGGTGAATAAAGCTGTTCATTTTTTACAGTACACATTTACTTCATAGTTTTACATTAATGAATGATTCAGATAGCATTGTATAGTAAAGCATATTGCTAATGGAAAGTAGGCCAATCAGCTGTACCTAAGAAATCAAATGCTTTCATTGTAGACAATTTGTAAACAAACCTACTCTCCATGAGGTTAACACTAGAAGTTTAAAACGCCATAAAATAGAATCTCACGGAGTTTTCGAAAATATTTTTTCACTAAAACCTTCCCTTTATAGAGCAACTTCCTAAAATTTCATGGCGATCGGATGAGTAGTTTGGCAATGCATAAAGGACATACAGACATACATACATACATTCAATTTTATATATAGAGATTAAGAAGTGGAGAGTGTTGGTAGATGGCCGAGGTTTACACAACGACCACTCGATATCAATTAAGACAATAACCTGGGCCGGAGACTCCAGTCACGGCCGCGGTCACCTAGCCCGAGAGATTAAGAAGTGGAGAGTGTTGGTAGATGGTCGAGGTTTACACAACGACCACTCGATATCAATTAAGACAATAACCTGGGCCGGAGACTCCAGTCACGGCCGCGGTCACCTAGCCCGAGAGATTAAGAAGTGGAGAGTGTTGGTAGATGGTCGAGGTTTACACAACGACCACTCGATATCAATTAAGACAATAACCTGGGCCGGAGACTCCAGTCACGGCCGCGGTCACCTAGCCCGAGAGATTAAGAAGTGGAGAGTGTTGGTAGATGGTCGAGGTTTACACAACGACCACTCGATATCAATTAAGACAATAACCTGGGCCGGAGACTCCAGTCACGGCCGCGGTCACCTAGCCCGAGTGATTAAGAAGTGGAGAGTGTTGGTAGATGGCCGAGGTTTACACAACGACCACTCGATATCAATTAAGACAATAACCTGGGCCGGAGACTCCAGTCACGGCCGCGGTCACCTAGCCCGAGAGATTAAGAAGTGGAGAGTGTTGGTAGATGGTCGAGGTTTACACAACGACCACTCGATATCAATTAAGACAATAACCTGGGCCGGAGACTCCAGTCACGGCCGCGGTCACCTAGCCCGACCTCATCCATAATTCACGAGCGGCCTCCACGCCGGGCTCGGGCTTGGGCTTGATAACCGCTATTCATCAACACGGGGCAAAGCGGTTGTAACAGGTTTAAGTATTAAGTAATCACCAAACGGTTACAATCTGTAACGGGCCGTTTACTGAAAGGCCGGAAGTGATTTCCCTGGCGATTACCCGGTATCCTCAGGTCGTTGCCTGTGCACTGTGCACTATATAGCTCTCGGTGGCGAGGCAGTTTATTGTTAATTACATTGCAAACTGAGGAGAAAAACGGCCAGGAAAACCGAAGATTACAGCTAGGGCTAGTAAATATTTGCGGTAAAACTTTAATGGATTGAAGTAATTTATGTTTCGACACATTTTTAGATACCATAAAATCTACCTGTGGGTGTGTGTATAGGTTGCTGGCCGGCCCTCACAGGCATGGAGGCGACGTTACCAGTGCAAACGTATAAGTACATGTTTTGTAACTAGTATTGTTTTATTTCTCATTTTGATTGGTTTATTACCATGTTTTTTAGATTCTTAATAAGTATATTTAACTGTGTGAATTTAATTTTTGTACGAGTGTTCCATTTTTGTATGAATATAATTTGGATGGATGATGTAAAATAATGGAAAATATTAAACCCTCCCCCAAAAAATCTTATTTTCACCACACAAGGAATAAACTAAATATATCTACACAATTAATGACAATTAATGATACTAACGTCATTTAAAAAAGCTAACGCTTTATTATTGAGGAAGGAACCTAGAAACCGGACTTACTAGCGGTAACTGAGCTCATAAATTATTGATATCTGACCAGTTTCGCTTGACCCTCGGGCAAAGTTTCAAGTCGAAGTCATAGGTTTGTTATGAGTACAAATATCGTATACGTAACTCGTCTCTTGCGATGACTAGCTAGCAAGCCACTTGCGTTTTACTTAATTGTATCGAATCAGACGAATAGAATAGGAATAATGATTTGAACTGTGACTAGTTTCTCTTTACGTAAGTAGCATTGTAGCTTTATATCTACAAATTATATTAATATCGCGATCATCAATCAATTTTATTTTGTTTCAAGAGTTTTAGAGAATATTTGAATAAAGTGACTACTCGAAAACTACGTAATGTGTTTGGAAGGTCAATCAATAAAGATTAAAGTAAGAGAGAACAATAAATGTTCAAAACCTTAACATATTGAACAATAAGGTCCCGAACTTTACATCTGAGTTGTCACTTATCACTTGTTGTCAAGTACAACCGTGTTGAAACGTTATTGAACCGATAAATAGTGCGAGTACATAACCTGTAAACCTATAGCGCAGGATTGAATCGTTGATCAAGCCAAATAAGATCCATAAAGTATAAATAAACGTTTATATAATTCTGATTGCTAGGGTTAGGAGAGTTATTAGACGTCTAGAAGTCTAGCTACGTTTATAAGCACGGCTCACGTCTCAGTTTATTACTCCAATTAGTTTATTTGTAACTGAAGCAAGCATTGAATGATAATAAACTTTCTGCAATGGTAATGATAGTTTTGCGATTAGTTTTTACGTTACACACGTTAATTAAATTCACACAACCGTTACAATATTTCTGAGGGTGGTGTTTATTTAAAAAAATCCAATCCGATTTCCGGCTAAAGGTAAAAACAACATTGACAAAATGCGAAATACGAAGGGATGGCTAGAATAAATACAACATTACCATAGAACTCGTCCATCTGAATGTTTATTACTTCGGGCTAAGAAAACACTTGAGGGGAGGACCCCGATGTACCTGAGCCGGCAATAACAACACAGAACCGTCAGCGCACAAACAGCGAGTGTGCCGACGCACGCCTCGCCACGGCCGCACGGTGTTGAACATCGTGTCCAATCGTATCCGATCCCTGTAAATTAATGTACCATATTATAAAATAATAATATTTATCAAAATTAGTTGCATATATATTTAGTTATTCTGGTGACAGGAAAGATTTAGTCTACAAATTTAGTCTCAATCAGATCATTTTTAAAGAAGTTATCGAGTCATTTATAGTAAAAGTATATTATTTTCACGAATATAGTTTGGTCTCTAAGGACCTCAAAACAAAAAATGATCTTAGTCTCCAGTTTACGTCTTACCAAGCCTAGGATACTAGCTAAAACTATTAACAGTAAACTAGAAAATTAAAATGATGAATGACCCTAAACAGTAAATAGTCTAAAATTAATTTTAGCCAATCGTTATGTTTGACAATTCTTAAACTTAAAACATAAAATTCGGTTTAATAAATAATGATGCAGATTAATAAAATAAAACCTAAATAAATTTTACCAAGCTGATTCGACCATTTTCTGTTTGTAATTTATTTTAATACAATAATAATTAAAGCCTAAAGGTGTGGCGTTCTGGATGGTAGCAACGAACGACCTTCCGAGAAACTTGTTTCCTTCCAGCTGTTAACTTTAATTACAACTGCCTTCTCTGGAACGCAACTTTACTCTTGGGTGGGATTAGTTTGGGGAGATGTACAGTCAGTAAGAACTAGTTGAGCTGATCAAGGTTGTTTTGGAGGGTTAAAAACTGAACGGATCATCTTCAAGTTTCCCCGTGAAGTGATTCTCCATGAATGCATGACTTTAAATCTGACAGACTAATGAATAGCGGGTTTTACAATATTAGTGATCGAATCAGCTTAGTAAAATTTATTCATTAAGCGACTTACTAGTTTATTTAATCACCGTTTATTTAATCAACGATTTAATGTCTGTAATTCGTATTGTGTTCATCTTTCAGTTAGGATATTTGGTAAGATTCATCAGTAAAAGTTTGCATACGTCTGATGATGTAGATACGATGCAGGATAGCAATAAAAAAACTCGAAGCGAGTTGATTGTTTGCGTATACAAAGCACAGAACACGTACTATGCCAGCGGCTGCAATTACCACTATCACGTTACGGATCAAGAACCAGCGCACGTTTCAATTTCGTCCCTCGTACACACTGACCTCGATATAAACTGTCACTGGAAAACACAGGAACGTAACTTGATTATTGGGCAAATTAAAATTAGCTAACTCTATTATTTCCCCTCGTTTCCCCAAGCCGACTCCAGCTGAAGAGTTCTCGTTACCAGTGCACAAATCGTAACGTAAATACAACTGTCTTCACATTAAATTTAAATTGTATTAGTTTTACTAAAAAATAAGTTTGTCAATAGAGTTTTTAATTGAAATAAAGCAATAACGATTTTTGACATGGATATGTCTCAGCTCTGGGGGGTGTTGGTAATTTGTAAGATGAAGACAATTTGTTACAGGTTTACATAGAAACTACTAGAGCTATTGTATTGATTTTTTGATATAAGAATAAGAACAGCTGTTTAGAAGAACTGAAAATATTTAGACATATCCAAGATATAACCTATTTCCCACAGGGAAGTAAATACAAAAACTTCTTTACCGATCAAACATTAGGACCAACATTAACTAACTAAAAATAACTAGATCCATTAATTTATATTAAAACGAAAAATACTTAAGTGTAAAGGTTTGTCGAGGCCAACACGGTGAAATATGGAGGGAAATATCCGCATCTCTCGGGAGAATGGCAGAACCGTGTAGAGTAATGGCAGCCGAGGTGGGCGCTATCTCATTGCTTCATGTTTCGGGAATATTCAGTGAAGTATGGCGTACGGTGTTTACATTCAAAGTAGCGAACAGCGAGTAATGACATAAGAGTGCTGAGGGATCATAGATTCTATAGGAAGAAATGTTAATCTGATATTTTACTGCGATTATTCACGGTAAAATAATCCTTTCTGGTTTCTAGGTTTTTCCAAAATAACAAGGAGCAAACTATCTGTCGTAATGTTAGTCATGTCATACACCCGGGTCGGTAATAGAAGCGACAACGATGACAGCCTGACGACGATAGCCTTGTAGTCATTTCTAAGTTTCGTGAACTAGGTCCCTTGTTATCGAAGATTAACGTCACGTATTTAGGATAATCAAGGTCATAAACGACTTAAATATCGACCATTTGCAGTTGCGATTGCCAAACGAAGCATTAATACTGTAATACAATACCTCAAGTAGTATCAGATAAAATTCTACAGAAAAGAGAAAAAACTAACACAAAAGTTTGTATTTACTTCTCTGTGGGAAACGATACGATAGGTCATGGATACGTCTAAAGGGAATACTTTCAGTTCATCTAAACAGCTGTTCTTATTCTTTTATATTAAAAATTCAATACAATAGCTCTGGTAGTTTCTATGGAAACCTGTTACATGTTTTCCATCTTAAAAATCACCAATAACCCCCCAAGACATATCCATGTCAAAATATTGTTCTTCGATAGTAAAATCGGGGGAACGAAACGTGATGTTCTCTTATTGGTAACATATATTTATGTTTTTATCATTCACATTTCTATTATAGTTACATTATTAAGATTTTCGTTCAGTCTTACAACCTTTAACATGTGTCACATTTCAGCTCGCCCAACACACGCAAATACTTGAAACAAGATTAAAATTAAACGTTCACTCATTAAATTACAACTATTTTATTTCAATATGTGTAATATCGTTTAAGTTATGATTTTCGTAACTACACAGTGATTTATTAATGTCATGATACTCCCATCATGTTAAACTAATGATTTCAGAGATGTGAAAACCCGATAAGTAAAAGTATAGAAAGCCGATAACCGATATCGCGTCGTATGCATTTGCCGGAGGAAGGGTTCAGTAGGCGCGAATAACGCAGACAAGCTTTCATACAGGTGATGGGTATACGTGAAACTGCACACAAGCAAGAGTAATGTTGACAATCTTTCACACAGGATATACGTGTATAAGTGTACGTCTAGTATACGTGAAACTGCAAACAAGCAAGAGTTACGTAGATAATCCTTCACACAGGGTATATGTGTATAAGTGTACTTCTTGTATATGTGAAACTGCAAACAAGCAAGAGTTACGTAGATAATCCTTCACACAGGGTATATGTGTATAAGTGTACGTCTAGTATACGTGAAACTGCAAACAAGCAAGAGTTACGTAGATAATCCTTCACACAGGGTATACGTGTATAAGTGTACGTCTTGTATACGTGAAACTGCAAACAAGCAAGAGTTACGTAGATAATCCTTCACACAGGGTATATGTGTATAAGTGTACGTCTAGTATATGTGAAACTGCAAACAAGCAAGAGTTACGTAGATAATCCTTCACACAGGGTATATGTGTATAAGTGTACGTCTAGTATATGTGAAACTGCAAACAAGCAAGAGTTACGTAGATAATCCTTCACACAGGGTATACGTGTATAAGTGTACTTCTTGTATATGTAAAATTGCACACAAGCAAGAGTTACGTAGATAGTCTTTCACACAGGGTATACGTGTATAAGTGTACTTCTTGTATATGTAAAATTGCACACAAGCAAGAGTTACGTAGATAGTCTTTCACACAGGGTATACGTGTATAAGTGTACTTCTTGTATATGTAAAATTGCACACAAGCAAGAGTTACGTAGATAATCCTTCACACAGGGTATACGTGTATAAGTGTACTTCTTGTATATGTAAAATTGCACACAAGCAAGAGTAACGTTGACAATTTTTTTACATATGCGACGCGTATCCGCGAAACTGCATACAAGCAAGAGTAACGAATACAATATTTCACATGTATGACTTGTATATGTGAAACTTCACACAGGCAAAAGTAACTTCAGTGAGGTAATTATAACTGCTATAAATTATTTAAGATTATAAACTTAAGGAGTCAGGTGTTGGTTAAGCGAACTAATGGAAACAACGTGACGGCAATACCAGGACGTTCACCTTCCTTGGTATTTCACTGCCAATTGAAAATGTAATTATGAATCTCTTCAATTAGGGTAACTTACACATTAATCACTTGATCAAAGGCTTACTTTGGTTCCAAAGTTACTCTCAAACTTTCGAGTTAAAGGAGTTTAATCGGTGGTTAATTAATGGCGGAAAAGTTACCACATGAAAAATTACCATTAGGAATTTAAAAGAGAATATTTAATTTATTGTGAAACTATTTATAGATTTTACATTATTAAAGGTATTTCATTTTTGAAAGAATCGAATTCCAATATTGACAGAGTAAAATATTTGGAAACACAGCAACAGAAGGAAACCTCTAAAGGTTTATTACTAAACATTTATAAACGTTTACGAAAATAATAATTATTATTATTATTACTATTTTTGTGTTTCTCAATAAAAGTGAAATTCATTAACCTTTTGATAGGGAACGGTCCAAACCCTGGTCTTGTTACTACCTAACGACGATCTGTTGTAATGTAATAGCTCTATTGAAAATGGTGACTGAAAACTGAATTGAACCCAATAATTAATTGTAAAGTTCAGAGATTGCACTAACACGTTGGTTATTAATAATTTACTATTAACTTATCGTACTTTTTCGAACTCGTCTTTTCTTGAAACAACTCATTTAAAGGGGTGTTTACTAGATGTATTTACTACCCCACAAATATCGTGTAGTTTAAATAAAATATGTGTTGGAATTCGTAATAGTAAATTAGTAACTTCAGCAAAGGACGTAAAGGAGTAACGGAGAAAAATAATTTTCTTACAATACTAATAAAAAACCTCAAATGACAAAATTCTACGATCCTGATATACAACAGAAAAACTCATGTAATTTTCATGACTGATCCTTTATTGAAAAAACGACGTGGAGAAGGAAACATCATAGCATCGATTCTAAGTGACGAGGAATTGCCAAGATAAATGTTTCAACAAAAATGTATCGATTTTTTAAAGGATAAAATTATGTTGTTATTATTAAGCTGCATATTTAAATATAGGTTATTAATATTACGTTCATGAAGGACTTTCATTGAACTAGTGAATGCAGAGATAAAAAAGAACATTCCGGTTAAAATTTCAGACTTATAAGAAAATCAGCACCGTTGAGTTGTAAATGTTGCTACTAGTTTTCTTCCCACGTAAAATTGCAATGTGGATTACTGGTACAGAGACGTCCGGGTTTGTAGGCGGGAGAGATTTGTTGGGCCCAGAGCTAAGCCGTTGAGAATCCCTCAGGACAAGGGTTAAACTGACACGCGCCGACTAAAAAATTAAACCTCAACCAGGCGCATAGAGTGAAAAAATAAACTAATTATTGACAAGTACAAAGTAAAACCATGGTTAAATTATTTGTTTAAATTAATTTGTTGGATTCAAAAGATTACAGATTCTTTGAAATTCATGATGGCGTTGGTTTAAACTATTAAATCTCGTATTGGACTTTTCTAACGTGTATGTTTTTTTAACAACACAGCGTTTCTGGAGGTGGAGAAACTCCTCCCGTTTTCAAGTGATTACCTAATTTACATTAAAATTAGTTCAATTTACAGATATTAATTATTTATATCATGATGTCAATAATACTATACTTATCTACCCAATACAAAAACTATATTGATAACGCAACAAATGATCACAACATAATTGTGGGCATTTATAAGCGATGACCTTTGGATGCGATAGGATTAACTTAACTGCAATAGGCTTGATTTCTTGATTTGAATTAACGTCCTCACTATGCGATAAAACTTTCCGCTTTTAAAATCTGCAAATAAATACCATACTCATATATCAGTTTGTTATTCAGAGGCATATTGTGATTCGGAACCTAGATAAAACTGCAGGTCCCTTATATGCCATTGGTTCTCTGTCTATTAATTAACAGTCCTGTCAGCCTTAGTTAGTAACAAGACTACGAGATCGCGCCACAAACTCATTTTCATTCATTGGCTTGAAATGGTAGCTCGTCATTTCAATGAAAAATATCAAAAGTATTGATCACGTGGTGACACTGGAAATGAAAATTTTGGAATTGACTCTGACATTTAGAGAGCTGGTGATATAGTTTATTAGATAACAGAGCGCCGGCGCGCGTCGTTCACCTGAAGCTGCTTGCTAATGTCTGATGCATATTGGATGAGTTGGTCAGAGGCTGGGAATATCCGGTACGTTTACCCGGACCCCGGGGACGGAAATCTCTACATTTAATAAAATCTGACGGAAGTGTTACAATTTTACACATGGTTCAGTAAAGCTTACTTAACATAATTTTGAAAAAATATAGTGGTGTAAGATAAATGAGTTAATCATATTTTGATATATAACAATTATTACTTATGTTTTAATTCAAATTCTGATAAACTATAATCGAAGGTCGATAGAAAAAATCATATCAATATTTTTAAATCCAAATGACAATTTTAATACTGATGTAATACAGTATCGATACATAACTAACTTAAAGAGAAGATACAGTGATCACGCTTACTTACTCAATCACAATGTGTGGATTTATGATGGCTAGCTACACAATAATTCACTAGATTATTTGTTTATTATTGAACCGTAAAGTCAACAAAGGTTCAGGGATCCCGTTACCAGGAAAATACTGAACACCGTATACAAGGTAATGTAGGTAACCACAAAAAGATTTTCATGGATTATTTTCATCTACCATCTTTGAATTGGAATTTTTACATGGTGTTAAAAAACCATTTTTATTTTTATTCACTTAGAGCTACGAAACAACAGTCAAAATTTGTTTAAATTTATTAAGTATTATTTACACTTAAGCTATTTTCAATATGTTTTCCGTTGTTTCCTCTCAGTCAGTCGAGTCATAATTCTAGTTCTAACCAAACAAGGCAAAACATAAAAAGATCTATTTCACCAAACGTTCCCCCGATCGTTTCTCTTATTCTTCTTTGTTCTCCGCTTTACTGGTGTAGAAAAAACACTCCGCTTATCAAATCCCTAAACAAAAGTCACATGGAGTTACTGTACATCCGGTGACCTAGGAGGTCAAGGTATTGGCTCACCAAGACCAATCCAGCGGGTTGGAAATGTTTGATTCAAAGAATCCCGAACAAACGTCTTTCAATGCGGGCGGGGGCTGTCCTAATGAAGCCTATATTTTTCTAGTTGAGAATAGGAAAATTCACCAACATATCAATATAAATGTTTTCATTGATGTTATTATCTTGGAAGAAAAAATTACCGATCACCCTATCGTGGATCAATCCACGAAACACCAAACATTCAGTTTTACACTGTCCCTGGTATGATCTTAATAATTAAGGGTGTTCTCAGTTCTACATATTCTTACATTTTGCTTGTTAACTTTTCCTGAAAAATGAAAGGTAGCCTCGTCTGAAAATATCTTCTCAAATAGTTTTTATCTTGGACCATCCGATTACGAGCTTTCATTGTGCTCATAATAATACTCTTAAATTATTTGTTTTTGTTTACCACACAACAATGTAATATCATCAGCCGATCAAGCTAACAGCTGATCAAAACTTTTTGAGCTAATCCTTCTTATGGTAGAAATAGAAAACTTCTATGACCCATGGATCATGAGTAGCAGAACGTTTAAGTTGTACAGGTTTTTTATAAACACCCTGTATTTTGTGGGGCTGTTACCGCAGTTTATTATTAAAAGATTGTTGGCTTAACAATTCTTAAAATAGAACTATTAATGAGGATTACATGTATAATCGTGTAATTTTTCTCAAACACAATCACTAATTTAATTTTCTTTATTTGAAATTTTATTATAAAATTATTTCGACAAATTTAGATGAAATAATTAATTACAGTTAGCTTGTAAAAATTGCTCTTAAAAAAGGTTCTTAATTTGTCACATTTCTTGGCTGTACTTTTAACCACATTCTTGGTATTTCAGATAAAAACTACATAAATGTGTTTGATTATATAAAACAAACATTGACCTTACACCACTTTCGTCTTCAACAACCTATGCGATTAATAAACGGTAACTAAATTAATAAGAGTACAGTTCTTGAAACTGGGTTAACATAAATCATTAAAAATTAGTTCTTGTAGATTTATTTTACTAAATAACTTCTAAGGGCAGAAAGTCTCCGTACTTAAAACAAAGCCGTCATCAGAGATTTTGGGAGGGGTAAGAAAGAGAGACGTACATTAAATAAATAGGAGCAATCAGAAGTGGCAAACAACGGAGCGAAGCGTCTCACAAATCCTCTAACCAGCTATCACAGTGTCATTGCGAACTGTAGTTACGTTAACTGATTAACTGTTTACTTCATAAACGAATGGTATCAGTAAATCGAAACATAATTTCTCCCTTATAAGCCTATTTCATATAGTAAAGTAATAAAAATATGAACAACTGTATTATATTTCTATTTTAAAATTTCAAACATTAATTATTTGAAATAAATTCATTATATTTATTACCATCTTACTACAAGTTGAAAAGTTTTAGATGGATACCCGACTCGCCCTATCCTCTTCCGAGGTAATATTTGTGGGGTTCTATGGGATGATGTGATCTTATGCTGCATACCAAGTTTAATGGAAAAAATCATAAAAAAATGTTCTGGAGATATGGTCAAAGTGCACCTGGGCATTAAATTTCATAAAAATCGGACGATCGGTGGCGTCGGGATTTTTACTGACAGACAGACATCAGCTCAAAAACCACTTTTTGGATACAGGGAGCCTCAAAACAGATATATCCACTCTCAACTCAAATTTTCGAATTGTTTTCGTCAAAATTTTCGAACTTGAGTTAGTGTTGAGTTTCACCATATACCATATATAAGGGGGCAAAGTAAAAACAAACATTTTCATCGTACGAAAAATATTCATTGTTTTTACACTACGATCACTTATTTATTTCAAATTATATTAAAATTAATTGAAATATTAAAATCCTTTCTGACGATTTTAAATATCTTTAGAAAAATACTATTAGTATTTGAACAAACGGTCGTAAAACCCTGCTCTATTCTATTATTGTCGTAATAAATACACAAAAGAGGGCTTACACAATCCCGCGAGCATAAATAGAGAAGCCGGACATAACCATTGTTTTGTAGCTCCTAGAGCGGCGCGGAAAAAAACTTTTGATTAATGGAACTAAGCATAAAATAAAACAAATTGTGTATACTAGATTGCTATAGTATGTGTTTAGTATAGACAAAATGTAATTAGTGGTAATTGATCCCAGCTAATATAGTGGCAGGTTAAAATAAGTGACCTATACATAATTAAACTGGCGATATATGGAGATCAGATGCAGGCTTCTAGTGCCGCAGAATGAAAGTTGTTTAATGAAGAAGCTTACAAGAGGCCGCAGTAAAGAATTGTGGACGCCCGCTACATTATTCACGCGAGTAGCTGCCAGATTGTTCAACAAATCTCGGGAATACTCCTGGTGAAAATTTCACTGCACTCCATTTCCACACATTGACTAACCACCGACGCACAGGAACGCCTCCATAGTAAATCCAACTCGCTGAACTAATAAGAGATTTGGTATCTTATTTTAAAATTCATGTACCCAGTCCAATTTTTAGTATAAATGAGAGAAGCTTAGAAACATTCGGAGAGTTAGAATGTACATTCATTAAGTTAGCATCCGTTAAAAATAGGATTGAAAAATTAGTCTGTCAATAACATCGGCTGGATCGAATGGTAATTTATAACACCTACTGATAAGCGTGTTAACTACCTGAAGAAATGGTTAGTAAAGATTATTGAATTATGAAAACCAAGGATGGGTACTAAGATATGTGCCATTTCATCTAACCTTAAATTTGTTATATTGCTATTTGAATTAATTTTACTTAAACACATCAGCTTATTTAACTTTCCTACTGATATAACAAGTGAAGGAATTTGAAATTTTTTTGTTCAATGTTAAAAACAAATCAGCCGATGCAAGAACAAATTAATTGTTTTTCAAATTTAATCCGTATTTAAAATTAGAATTAATTTAAAGTAGCAGTTTGAAGCTACAGACGGATCAAAGCCCTGTTCCGCCTCAAAAGTTCCTTTGTTTTAAATTTCTGCTGATGACTGGTTAATTAGTACTTGGGAGTAGGAAGATAAACGTATGTTTTGGAGAGTTTCGCAGAAGAATCGCTGCAATTTAAACCTTATACGCGATAACAGCTGATATAAACTTGTATAAAACTCTTTTTTAAATAAACAGGGAAAATAAAAATTTACTTAAAACTAAAATATCTAAATGTTAGTGTGTTTTCAAAAATATGAAGGAGACTTTAGATTTTTTGGAGGCTATAACAACATAATTCACTTAAGTCGACCGCATCGAAACGGACGTTTACAAAATAGACGGGGTTTTGTCCAGGGATAACGCCTATGCCGTGCCAATACGTAAAAAATATGAAAGAAATTGTTATTTTAGTATCTGTATATATAAAATTCAAAGCCTTCACTCACTCACTCATCACTAATTCTCCCACTTCCCGATTACCTAGGAGGCTGAAATTTGGTATACTGGTTCTTTAGGTCTAAAATAAGAAATTCTAATAGTTTTTGTGACGATTTTCCCATAAATCTCTACCCTATACGCCTTCAAAGTTCCCATGTTAATCTTATGGGGAAATAATTTTATTTTGGATTCTAACATATGTATATGTTTACCTTTTAAGATATAAACAGCTGCTGTTTTTATTTGAACCATTGAGCAAGCCAAAGAAGCAAGCATAAAATAGTAAGTACTCAATGGTATCTAATTACTGTATAAATATAATATTTCTCAGAACGAATTTTTGTGATTATGTTTTATGATTAAAAATCAAATGTTTATTATCATTGATACGAAGTTCGCCGGTCAGCTAGTTATCCATAAAAATAATATTGAACGCACGCACATAAGTTCCTAAGTTTAATTTTAACAAATTTAACGCACCTCTGGAACAGCTTCTCGTTCGTTACTTCTTGCATAAATTTATCGTTTTATTCAAAGGGCCCCGAAATCGATATATTCACTTAAAACTTAAATTTTATGAATACTTTCTTCAATATAATAAATATATACTGGTGCCTTATGCACTATACTTAAATAATGCGCACGCCTAAGTTCATAATAATACAAGTTAATGTTTCCATAAACTGCTTATTCAATAGGAGCCGCAGGTATAACTTAAACAGCAGTATAAACATTTTTAAATAGAGGTTTTCGTAAAATGTTTTTACGAATTAAATGTCCGAAGCTTCTGAATACCCCTCAACCCTCCACCACGCAACACTTTATTATAATCATCAATGTTATGATATAAACCTATTCTAATAAACTGTTTCTCTCCATTACGTATTTTGCCGTATTTAACATTTAAACTACTGCACTAATGTTTTAATCTTCAAAACAATTTATTTATAGGATTTCGTTAAGGTTTCGGTTAATTTTCTTTCGAAATACAGGCTTATGTTTAGAACGAAGTACTCGCCGTTACTAACAAGGGTGCAAGCAGTATGGCGCATGTCGACGACAGTTGAGCGCGTTTGTCAAGTAATTAGCAAGACAAACACCGGCGTCGGTCTACACGTACACCTGCAGCACAGAGCTCGCTGATAAACCGGCGACCTGACGCAATGGCCCAGTTACAAACTCCGGCGTCGGTCTACACGTACACCTGCAGCACAGAGCTCGCTGATAAACCGGCGACCTGACGCAATGGCCCAGTTACAAACTCCGGCGTCGGTCTACACGTACACCTGCAGCACAGAGCTCGCTGATAAAGCGGCGACCTGTGGCAATGGCCCAGTTACAAACTCCGGCGTCGGTCTACACGTACACCTGCAGCACAGAGCTCGCTGATAAACCGGCGACCTGACGCAATGGCCCAGTTACAAACTCCGGCGTCGGTCTACACGTACACCTGCAGCACAGAGCTCGCTGATAAACCAGCGACCTGTGGCAATGGCCCCGTTACAAACTCCGGCGTCGGTCTACACGTACACCTGCAGCACAGAGCTCGCTGATAAACCGGCGACCTGACGCAATGGCCCCGTTACAAACTCCGGCGTCGGTCTACACGTACACCTGCAGCACAGAGCTCGCTGATAAACCGGCGACCTGACGCAATGGCCCCGTTACAAACTCCGGCGTTCTTAGTAATTTCAGTTATAAAATGTTTCATATTGGTTTTATTATTTAATACGTTGTTCTTTAAGAAAATAAATCAGAATTACAATACAAGATCAAGATCAAAATACAAACACCATGTAATGTTTATTAAATGAATTTCAATTAAACCACGAAAACATACACAATTCTGGTAATTCCTTTTGGGTATGAGGAACAGTTAAAAACAACTGTAATCGGGTCAAAGTAAGTTCTGGCAATACAACAATAAAGGATTGTAAACACGGGCATGTATATTGTAAACGAGCAAAACCAATCCGGCGGCCGGGCGGTGACACTCTGTAATTGATCGTCTTTGTGGTTGTATTTCACGTTGCTGTTTGTTGGGCTGAAGTCAACCTTTGTTGTTCGCCTGTGGTAAATTATTGCCTCATCATTAGCTTCATTTACAAATATTTAGCCCCAAGTTCTCATATTGTACGAGAATAAAGAGTACTTTTTTGAGTTTCGATTCAACCCTCTAATATTGTTTATAAGACCCCTTTTAAACTCGTAATAAACCTTGTACAATACGTCTTTTATTAAAAGCCAATTAGATACAAACTTAATTCAACATCCTTCATACCACTGTAAACATAAGTGCAATTTTCAGAAAACGATATTGTTGTCAAAATGTAGTACAATTAATTGGTTTGAAAGTTATTAGAACGTATGATATTCCTATTCGGGTACACAGACGAACCTTGCCTGAGTATTAAACTCATTATTCGTTATCAGCGAGTGAGAAGATTACAGGAACACCCTTCTCCATAACCCTCCCTATCTCTTGGGCCTTGCGTAGATATGGTCAATATTTCCTTCGTTGTTATCACATACATATACAAAATGTATTACAAAATGCAAATACACCAACTGTAAACAATTTTTAAAAAAGAATTGCATCTCGACATTCTGCATTTTTGTAAATTTGGCATGACTGTAGCCAATTGTGCCCACCTTTCCCTGGGATATTCTCCACAACTACCTCATCAGTTCAAAGAACTTTACATTTAAGGAAGTATAAAACTATCATTCAAACCATGCCGCTGGTTAAATTACTCCGACATACAACATTAAGATAAAATTAAAAGACTAACATGATAAATTTAACCAGTATCGTTAGTTTTAAAAGACATACTGAGTGAATTTTAAAAGATTGTCATTTACTATAGAGAGGTGACGTACAATCCCTTTATGTATGTAACGATTTTAAAAATTCCATAAGAACTCATTCAGTAAAAATATTATATTTGAACTAACAAACGTAATCTAAAGCCTAATTATCCACACCTGTTGATATTTGAAATTTCTTAAGAAATGTCAAACAAACTTTAACTTTACTATAAATTTTCTTAAATCAATTTACGAGAACATATTTATAAATTACCTGAAACTGTATACATGAGAGTGATGTTTGTTGTCAACACAACTCAATATAACGCGGTAAAGTGAGCATACGAGTTGGCAATTCGCTCTAATCCGCTGACTACACAGACCCAGTCTAAGCCGCGGTTATTAATTAAGATTTCTCCGGCTTTTCTGGCTTAGCTAACAGGCGATGTGTGTTTTGCTCCCTATGAAAAACGTCCAGTTGCCGTTTTAATGACCGTAAATTATAACACGAGGGTTTTGATTAAAACTATTTCTCAGAAAATATTACATTACTTTTAAGGAAAAGTTTAAGATCATTTTTATTAATAATGTAATAAAGTCGGCGAATACGCTTTCCTTTAAAATGTTTTCCAAGGGCGTGAAGGTCGCACCCTATTGTGGACCACTGCTGGCTTCTGGCTGCTGGATGGCCGCGCTCACAACGTGTGTGCTGAACAATTACACGGGTTTATCAGCGCTACGCTGGCTTGGTTGGCCGACCGCCAATTGTACGCCTACGCAACGGTCTTTCTTTAACGGATTGGTAACCCTTAGCACTTCATGTGGGAGTTGTAAATATTCTCCGAAAACTGATTCAGATAAAAATTGTGTTGTTTAGGTGTTCTTTTTTGGTATAAATCCAAAATATTACTTGGAGTACATTCAAATATTTGCATAATGGGGTGGACGAAAAAACAGATTTATTAATATACGTGAGTCTCTTTATTATTTTATACAAACTTTGTTCCCTTTTTAAAAATGTAACTAACGTTGAATTGATTGAACTTAATAGTTAAATCCAAAAATAAAAATATTGAATAGTTATATTTGCTTAATAACTGTGAAATATATATAAGTTAATCCCTAACTAGCCCCACCAAAACATAATGAACCAATAAAAATACAATAAACTGACTAGACAGCATCGGATCTAGATTAGACGTTAGTGCATGCACGTTTTGTTCTTGGAAGCCTATTAGCAGTAAATGGAGAGTATTAAACAGAGCGTGTAATGTATCATTGCATTATCTGTGAGTTGGTTCAACAAAAGGCTTTGTCTCGTATGAACCTAGTGTCGTGATAATTGTTAACAGCCATCGACCACTGTCATTAATGCCAAGAATGGAAGACTTCTGCAGTGCAACTGCTGAGTAGCAACAAATAACATTTTTAGGTTTAGTAACCTTAATGACTACTGTTCTCTTACCTTTTTAGCATATTTTTTATAACATTTTTTACATTTTGTCGTTTTCGAGAAGAAACTTGAAAAAAAACTTACGTATTTTCTGTATTGTAACCATCTGCCGTTCATTAATAGCCCAATATAAATTCCACACAAGAAATAACCGACCGAATACACACTACATGCTAAAAGTTTGATATTAAAAATTAAGTAAATATTGGATTTATAGAAGCAAAAATTCCACATCAGGAATGAGAGGAAATATTTTGTAGCACTATTAAGTTATACATATACTTAATATTTAATTATTTTTTAAAGTAACGTAAAGACGTAAGTAAGTATTTCAAATGAATGAAAAATAGATTTTGAAGGTTTTTAAGTTCTCATAATGTATTAATCGGCCTTTTTAACTAGATAAAAGTGTGAAAATGCAGAGATTTGGCAAAACTCCCAAAGCTAATGATAATGGTTATGATATTCTTCAACGGTTTGAATTCCCTCGTCAACAACACATTCCTCTTCCTTCATACATGTTGAATAGAAATTGCATCGTTAAAATAAATTATATTCACTAAAAGAAACATAAACAATGAAATCAATTAAATAAAACCTATTTCTATTATATTATGTATATACTGTGTTCTAAATAAATTTATAATATAGATTTAGTTTATAACTTTAGATTAGTTCATAATTGTAGACACACATAAAAGTTTTTGCTCCAAATTGAATAATGCAGATATAATTCATTTTATAAGTAAATTGAATATTTTTCTTTAAAAGTTAAGAAAATTTTAAAAAATTAAATGTTGAAATAAATTAAAAATGCCACAAACGAAATAGGCAGTCAATTTTGTGAAGCAGAGTAAAATGCAAAGAAATCCGAGGTAAATAAAAAGGCAAACAAATGTAAAGTTGGAATAGATCTATCGACAAATATGTGGTGTAGTAAGATCCATATTCAACGGTCGGTCCGTGACCACTGAGCTGTGTCAGTTTGGTAAGGTTTGAGCACAACTGTTTGTGTTTCCAGACGACCCGGCTCTACTTTATCCTGGTGTGTTACAATATTTCTCCTACATATTACACACATTTCAGCTATAATCGTATTAAATACCTACGAACTGTTTTATTTATACAATCCAATTTTAATCATAGGCCCCCTACAGATTCAAGTGAAATATTATCTAAGAGCGTTGGTGTTAGATTTGACAAAGAATGTGTGTGTATGTCTGTGAACATGATAACTCGTAAAACAGTCCGATCGTACCAAATTTGGTGGTATTTTACATTTTCTCGGACGAGTTCATAAACCAGACATATCGGTCTATCGGAATGGGTAGTTTGGGGGGGTTTGTACTATAGAATCGGGTTTTTTGCGGTTTACATATGTATTTAAAAAAATAATTTTTAATTATCTTTCACCATTAGAATCAGCTTAAAAAAATACTTACTAAAATTTAGCTCCTTAAAGTTTTTCCTCAATCACTAACGGTTACCGAGATAGTAAAAAATCTAAACACAATACCTGTATTTTGCAGCTCCAATGTTAATCTTATGAAGCATAAAGAAAAACTAATATTTCACTTATCAAATAATATTTTTGGATTAACTTTGGTATTTACCTTCATGTGGTGCAGATCTTATACTTAAAATGCTTAAAAATCATAGTGTGTTCCTCGGAGCAGCAAACCTGCATACTCTTCACCATGTTAATCTTATGGAGAATTTATGTCCAGATATTGATCAAACTTTGTATATGGTCAAAATCAAAATAGTTTATGGTAAAAATGCCTACTTTCAGTGTTCCTCAAAGCAGCAAACCTGCAAATTCTTTCCCATGTTAATGTTACGGAGAATATGTAAATACTCTTATTTATCAACCGGGATTGATTGATCAATCTTTTTATATACCTACTTGTATTATTATTGCATATTATTGAGGTGGAAATTCGCTGAGTACGCAGGTCTGCTGCGACGGGGGTATTTTTTAGCTGCATTTAACAAAAATAGCTGATTCGGTTTGGTTTTATTTTTCATTGCAAAACTCATAAACGATTAATGTTTTACTTTTAGGTTAGTTTGAATGAACCCTTTTAAAGAATATTTTTTGGTTTTTGGTTTAATTTTACAGAACAAGTTATGAGGAATGGTTAAATTTTGCTTGGTTTTTTACAAATGTTTTTAGTGTGGAAATCTTTTAAGAATAATTTTTAGGATTTAAAAATGAAACGATGGATCCTGCTCACCGCAGTTTTCACGAATGATATGGTCCACTCTAGGGTTGGGAACCGAAACGGCCTGAAAGTGATTTTATCGTCAACAGATCCTACTCACATCCACAACGAAGCATGGAAAGGAAGTTTTAAATAATAAATCCGATGCTACTCAATGCCATAATATACAACAACCCGATTGACATGGAAGTTGAAATGACATCTGTTTACTAAGGTGTATTGATACGTTTTCATTTAAAACTGTATTTACATTGAGTGCATGTTAAATGTGTTTTAATTTAGCCACAGTAATTAACTTATCTAATACATGGTTTATTCAATCGTACAAAGATCGGCCTACCGGTACTATGTATAAAACTAAATAATAGTTATCTATATAGCTTAGAGAAACATTTACTATCTACTCGGACTCCTCTTGATTTGTGTTCCTGGCGCGTGTCGAGACATGACAGCCCTTTCCAAACGCTAGACAGGCTTGCAAACTTTGCGGAGTAAAATGACGCGCAAGTTCTGATCGCTTATACTCGTACAAAAAGGACTTCATACATTACGTTCGAGCTTGACACAGCAGTTCTGGAAATATAACGGTGTAATATTTAAACTAGATTTGATTCTAGGTCACATCAGTGTAATATTAGTAAATACAATTTTCACCTTTCGAAGCATGTTTCAAAAAGAATTATTTTTCAACTACTTATTCCAATAAGAAATTCCTAAATAATTATCTCCATAAATAGTCCAAATTATTTTTTATAATACGTTGGTTATATACTATGTTAAATAGATAAGTTGCAAGACAATAGACTTTTATCGTCTTAGCAATCATGCCTAAGTAATTTTACGCCTGCGGTTATGTGTGTACTACTGTTACTGTGTGCGGAAAAATATAAATTTAGTTTTTATGCTACTATGTACACAAAGACAAATAAATATATATTTCATAAATTACCCCACTACACATGAAAAACACAATCTTTACTCCCAAATCAGCTTGCATTATAAAATGTAAAGTATGATATTTAAAAACGTAAAATAAACATTTCCGTCCCCGGACATCAGTGATTCTATTTTATACATTTTCCATTTAAAATTATACTTAGACAATGATTCTATTCAGTGTAAGCAAATGTGAAATATAATTCAATATTTTAACAAAAATACACAGGAATGATGAAAGAAACATCCAATTAACATGACAATATAATGTTAAAGAGTATACATAAAATACGTGCTAGAGAACACGGCGAAACTTTCGAAGAACCAACTCAGCCTTGATGATTTAATTTCAGAGGTAATACTTGCTTTAATTTTTATAAAAATGTGCCGAACCTTTGCCGGAGCAGGTTGCTAATGGTATATTGTGTTACTTGTGAAGCGCTTGTTTACCTACCGCTCCCACAACGTTTCATTTTACATTTCGTTTTGGCTGTGAATGACTGTGTTAGCATTTTACGTCGGCTACGAGTTATGATGGTTGGTTTATTCTATCCCTTATATTGCAATTATTGAACCATTTTTATCGTTTGAAAGGTCACCCTTTCAGTAAAAGTTATTTCATGTTTTTCTTAGATATTTCTCAGAGTTTCATAAACATCCATAATCATTGCTGGCCAGCAATAGACATCAAAATTGGTCACCAGAACATGCATGTAGTTTTATGTGTTTAAATGTTAAAATATATTCATATGTATATATCTGTCCAGTTACTGTTTGTCAAAATATTTGGATTTTTATTTGCTGCTGATAGAGTAATAGACTCTGAAACATATGCGATAAATGCCTGCAGTTTTTAAGAAATGTAACTATAATGTATCTAATCATGTTTTATTTTATTGCAAAATAAATCGTTAAATAAAACTTCTTCGCCATACAGATTAGGTTTTGAATGGGGTAAATAGATTTAAATGTTGGTATACAATATATAATTTATTTTTTCAACTTTCAGTTTCCAATAGTCTATGATTACTATGATTTTTAGCATAAACGTGTAGATCCCAACCACATGAAAACTAGATACAAAGCTAATCCAAAACTTTTGTTTGGTAAGGGAAATAAACATTGTTCCTTATCCTCCATAAGATTAGCATTGGAGCCCCAAAATACAACGTACCGTGTTTAGATTTTTTAATATCTCAGTAACCGTTGGAGATGGAGAAATACTTGAAAGAACTAAATTGTTTTTTAGCTGATTTTATTGGTGAAAAATAAAATTACATATGAAAAAACCCAATTTTTGAGTACAAAACCCCCCAAACTACCCGTTCCCATTGACCGGTATGTCTGGTTTACGAACTCGTCCGAGCAAATGTAGGAATACAGGTCTCAACCGAATTTGGTCTCGATCGGACCATTTTTACGAGTTATCGTGTTCACACACACACACACACACACACACACACACACACACACACACACACACACACACACACACACACACACACACACACACACACACACACATATATATCGGGTCTCGGGCTTAGGTCTAGCCATGAGACCTACGGTAATAGCTTCTTCACTATGGGAAATTCGCTAAAAGAGTTGAAAATGCAGCGAATTGTAATACAAAAGGTTCTCGACGCGGCAAACTTTTACGCGCAAAGTTGGCTACGTGATGAGGACGGATCGCGGCGTGGGTAATTCAACAATCCCCAGCGATGAAAGCTTCGTCCATCACAATGCAAATGTTGGCGCCACTGTTCAAACTGTATACATTTTTTTAGATAATACTACCTTTTATTTTGGCCGTTACATAAAGGAGAATTTTTTTATTAATTTATTATAATATTTGGAATCAATAATTAATACTCTATACGAACATGAACCACTATTTTATTAGAAAAAGAAAAATGTATCTAACCTATCAATTTACACTTAAATTTATAAGGTCAAATTTATTTCTTCTAGTAAATGCAAAATTCCCATTTGTAAATTTAGCCTAGGCTAAGCAAATGATCTGTCTAAGCTAGATGTTAGAACTACACAAAAGCTGCCACACTCTGTGTGAAAATGCAAATTTTGTGTTACATGGAACAAATCTCAAGAACCAATGACTAACGATGAAAATTTAATTTTGTAATACAGTAATTATGAAAACTTAAAACTCATGAGTGCTGTGTGAGTGTAATGTGCGAGTAATTTAAAACCAATATTGTGGGAATAAAGGACAAAGCAATATCCAAGAACATTATTTGAAGGATTTCACAACCATCAGTTGCATATATGTAAAAGTAACACTAAACATTTTTTCTTTTAGTGGAAGAATAACTGGAAGAATAGCTACGACGGAGGAAAATGCATCTTCAAAATGAAAAATAAAAGTTACTTAAACTTTATTACTGTACATTGCTTGAACATCTATAAGCTAACATTTTATAAATAAGATTACCATCCGTAAAATGGTGCAATAAACCAGTTGTAAATACAACTTATTTATTGTTGACATCTGTACTAATCTAGGAATCTAAATAAGGTAAGGGAGACTTCTCTTCAGTGGATCGCCTTCCGCATTTCGGCTTCTAATAACACCACCGCTCTGCTAAATTATTCAATGACATAAACCGACCACGTACACTCGTGGAAGGCTAAAACTGCATATTTAACCAAACGACTCTTGAACTATGCCCCAGTAATTTTAAAATATAAATGTATTTCATTTTAGTTTATATATTCATGTGTAAACATTGAATTACTTGATGTATTTATATTTTGTGAAGGTGAAGTACAGTTATAGATGTCACTAACTTCATCCAAGATTTGCCGCTCGTGGAGGCACCGGATATTCCGCTGTTTCTGACCAACTCATCCAATATGCATCAGGCATTAGCAAGTGGCATCAGGTATCGGAACCGTGTTGCTTACAAAACTATTTGACTGGATCATTCCGTTCTCCATCAACCGGAACGCTCCAACTGAACATTATTCGTACTGTAAATTTATTCAAAAAGTGGATCTTTTATAAGTGATTAAACTAAATAACAATTTACCAAAGGCACAATCAATGTCATAAACAATGTGAACGTTAGAAAGAATAAATCGAGGAAGGATATAGATTTACAACGGTATTATTCGATTGTGTTGCAAATGCTTTACCATAAGTACTACACCCTACTCAAAGGTTAACATACGGAGTTGCCAATATTTCAAACCATATTTCACCGTGTTGGCCTCAGAACTCTTTTATGTCCGACATTTTTCACTTTTATGTCCTCTACATTATGTAACCACTTAGTTTTCACAAGAAAGAGATAAAATTGCAACATACATGTCCGAATTACATACGGCAGAGTTGGATAGCTGCCGCTTGGTTGAATATTGGATTTTATTTTATTTTATTTTGTGTATTTCTACGCCAGTGGCATTTTTAACGTTTTGATGGGGAACGGTCCAAACCCCGGTCTTGTTACTACCTAACGTCGACCTGTTGTTAGGAAGCATCATTAATTAGTAGCCCAATGACAAATGGCGACTGGGTCCAGATTCGACCCTTGCGGGATTCGATCCGGCGACCTTCAGTTTTGAAGGCGGGTATTATAACCACTACACCACCCAGCCAGTTTACAATTAATGAATTTGTTAATAATTAATAATAAATTAATTAATAATTTGTTTACAATTAATGAAATGTGCCAGATCATAACGCGCTGATGTAACATCTAAACTCTTCATTATACTACTTTATGTTCCTAAATTCGTAATTTGGGAAACTTCTCAGGTATGGCAGGTATGTCGACGAATATTAATTTTATTGGAACAGGGTTGGAAATCTCAGAGAAAAAAGGTTAAAGTAGAATAAAAGTAATATACTGTAGCTTTTACATATATGTGGGTGACATTAGAGAGATATATGACACCAGGTAAAACATGCGACTAGCGAGTCGAGGACGCGGTTGAAGGCTTGACAGCCTGAGTCAGAGTACAGCTTCGTCAATGATTTTATCTAAATTAAAAAAATAGCATGTCATTTTTAAAATATTTTTGTGTTGCACAGGCCCAACTAACGAAATCATAAAATAAATAAATTTTACAATTTTATTTTTTAGAGTCTAACGTTTTTGAATAAGACATATTTAGTTTTATGTTTATCTAAATTTTTCGCCCTTTAGACAATCCTAATTCCCACATGATAAATATTGAAAAAATAAGTTGAATTTATAATATAATTGATAATTCATTCTGTACTATGAATCTTACAATATGTCTATTGTATAGTCTACAATTAAAAGTAAGTTTCTAAATCCATATTACTGAAAATTTAAGTTTTTGAAGCTATGTTTATATTCCGTTACAAATATCTTGATTGACGACCAAACAATTACATAACATGATTTCCATGTGTGCATGCAATTTACAACCACCTCAAAAAAGAAAAAAACAGAATTTTCCATCATAGTTTTCCATTATAATTGAAATAATTATAAGGCTCGACACAAAAGAAACTTATTTTTGACTTTAATCTTTAAAAACATATTTGTATTTACTTCCCTGTCGAAAATAGTTTAGATTATGGATATGTCTAAAAAGAATGTTTTTAGTTCTTCTAAACAGCTGTGTTTTTTCTTATACATAAAAATTTCAATAAAATAGCTCTAATAGTTTCTACGGAAACCTGTTGAAAAATTTCTTCTTACAAATTGCCAACCCCTCCCCCAAAGCTAAGATATATCCATGTCAAAATTCACACGATTTCAAACGTCCTAATTAAAATCTTAATTAAAATTCATTAAACGATTTTTAGCTAAACCACTGATTCATTCGGTAAATTATTGTCGAAACATAGAATACTATTCTTTTTTAGTCTCAATAGTCTTGAAAAAAGGTTTTTAAAAGTCTTAATTATTTTAAATACTAAACTGCGTAACATTTATTACCGATTTACAATACGGTAAACGCAAGGCCTATAAGCGCAAATTGTCACGTAATTACCTATGTTACGTGTTGAATTGCTCACACGAATATAATCGTATAGCCTCCACTTACACAACACCTAAGGTTATAAATAGTCGATGTATGTTTGGTTATAATTTACAATAAAATTGATCAAACGAATACTAAAACCAAACATTCAAAATAGGGAAAAGTATGTAAAAGGTAAGGTTAATGCGAGTGTTGAAGATTTTCCCCCGCCACAGAGCTCTCTACGGATGTGAATATAATCCACCGAGATGGACGATAATCCCTCAGTTTCTGAATCCAATTCCTTTCACAGAGTGGAAGCGAAAAACTGAACTAAGCATTTTATAAAAATTAATTCCCGTCATCTCCTATTCTTTGTAACCACTATAATCCACTTTTGTGATTAGGGAGTCAAAATAAGTTCAAGAATTTCATTACCGGAGAATCATATATGTTTATTTGATATTCACATTACCGAATATTTATTATAATACATTATAATGTATAAACGATTTTTACCAAAAAGATACTCTTCTTCTATTATATGGATACTGGTACTTATGTTTAAATACTGGCTTCAGGTATATTTATGGTAACGTTAAAGGTTATATTTAGAGACTAACGGTTTGAAGTAGTGTGCTTTAATAACAAATAGTTGGTCAGAACTAGCTCTGAAACCAACAATCCAACTGCACAATACTAACACGGTTCGGTTAACCTGAATGGGCAACATCTGTTTTGGAACTCTGAATAACAACAACAAGCCAGAATCTGGTCTCCATGTTCTAAACTAATTGAGAAAATGCACTGATTTATATTACAACTTTAAACTGTGCACCTTTTCAACTAGCTTTGATTACGTTATAATTTATAAATCTGAAGTGAGATTTACAAAATATTAGAAATAAATTACCACAACTTAATAAACAATTGTACTTACTAAGTAAGTAATTAAATTACTTAATACTGCTTGGAGTATGAATCGTTAAAGTGAATTTCATAAGTGAGAAAAATGGTGATTTCATCGTAATATAAGGTTATGAAAATATTAAAAGATTGCTCAAATATATTAACATCGATGCAACATGCAAAGTCATAAATATCAAACTAACACTTTTAAACAAGTTATACAGTATTATTACTTATATTAGCAAGTTGATTTCAATAGCTGAAGCATGCGGCCAATAGGTCTGTAACTTGCATTGATAAACTTTGAAAAGTTATACTAACACATGAAAAAATCAGAACTACTACAAAAATTGAGAACCAATATTAATTTTAGACGGTAGTATATAATCCTATAATACATCATAATATATTGTATGTATTATATTGCAAAACAATTAATTGAACGCTTAAAAATGACTCAAACCTTGTAAATATAGTACAGTTTAAAAAAATGTAAGTAATTGTACTATCTGAAGTTAAACGTCCCGCAGTACAAATTTATAATAGCAAATTTGTAGCATTCGTTTGAAAAATTAATGTTGAGACTTACATTTAATTGGATGTTAGAAGATATGGCAATACTTGAAAAAATTACAGTTATATAATAATTATAAATAACATTGCGTATATAGTAATAGCAATAAAATTTAGCAAAATTAACAAATTATCAACGGTAGAATGATCAGCCTCAAGCCTTTAAGTGGAGTAAAAGGTACCGTCCATTAGCACGGAAGATTAAATGGATAAAGTGGAAGATTAAGGTAGCACATTACCTTCAACAACTAAATGTCTGACCGTCCACGCGCTCAAACTGTTCCTGTACGGCTTCTTGGACTAGTATTTATTTTTGCATGTTTTTCAACATTATCCTTAATAGTTATACTAATTAAAAAAAAATTAAAACGAATTTACGGCTTCGACTTATTCTGATATCAAATTTTCAACTCATCAAGTTTTTTTTAAGTTAGGGATACCAACAGATACAGCTGTGGTTTTAACCCCAATTTTTTTTGAAAAGTGAAGTAAAATCGTACGTTTTATAAATTTCATTGAAGTTTCCAAAACAAGACTATTGCTAAAGAAGTGGTTGGATTAAGGAAGTTAAATGAGGAGTTCGGGTCTTTTGAATATGCTGACTCCAGGGAACCCTCGAACAACACAACTAGCAGTGTCCTTCCACTATAGGGTTGATCAGTTTATAGTTTTATTTTGGAAACTAAGTTTTGACCTTTATATTTTTTCTAAAAAATAACATTATATGATAATACTTTTAAAATCACAGATCTATCCAAAGCACATTTTGGAAAAACAATACTTTCTATTAAGTTTTTTTTAAATATTAGTTTCGTGAATGTACTATTTTAGGAGTAATTTATTCTTATTAGCCTACAATAACAAGTACAGGTACTTATAAAAGCCTTTACGTTGATACATTTTTACTCGTATGAATAAAAAAATTAATTAAATTACAAATTAAAGAAGGACTTATGGCTTGGGACTGGACCACCTTCATGGTCAACCAAAGGCAGTTAGCACGAGACAAGGCTAATGCGTCTGCCGTTTCCAGTGGAATTGCACCAACAGTAAAACCTGGCGTTTCGTGCCGGCTAACATCAATCGAGGGTAGAATTCACTAAATTCAGGAATAAACAAATCACAAAATATCAACACAGAAAACGATTGTGAGAACTGTCATTCAGATTGAAGAACATGTCACAGATGGTTTGTTCCTTTTGACATGGATACTTATATGTAAAAATGAAAATGTTTACATATGAAATGTTACGGAAGTGATGTCATATGGTTATGAGAAAAACTGTTTAGAGGAACTCTGAAAACATTCCCTTCAGATCTAACCTATTCCCCGAAGGAAAGTAAATACTAAACATTTTTATTTAGGTAACAAGTAAAACATAAATAATGTGCATGTTTTATATATATATTTGTTTGGCTGTTCTGTAGTGGTGACAGTCGTGATCATCTCCCTCATACCAGAGCACGGCGGGACTTCTCTGAGCCGATAGTGCAAATGAATCCTCCTAATCCACCCAAACAAAGCTCACACTTTGTTTGGCTGTTCTGTAGTGGTGACAGTCGTGATCATCTCCCTCATACCAGAGCACGGCGGGGACTCTCTGAGCCGATAGTGCAAATGGATTCCTCCCTAATCCACCCAAACAAGCTCACACTCTTGGCTGTTCTGTAGTGGTGACAGTCGTGATCATCTCTCTCATACCAGAGCACGGCGGGGACTCTCTGAGCCGATAGTGCAAATGGGATCCTTCCTAATCCACCCAAACAAGCTCACACTCTTGGCTGTTCTGTAGTGGTGACAGTCGTGATCATCTCTCTCATACCAGAGCACGGCGGGGACTCTCTGAGCCGATAGTGCAAATGGAATCCTTCCTAATCCACCCAAACAAGCTCACACTCTTGGCTGTTCTGTAGTGGTGACAGTCGTGATCATCTCTCTCATACCAGAGCACGGCGGGGACTCTCTGAGCCGATAGTGCAAATGGAATCCTTCCTAATCCACCCAAACAAGCTCACACTCTTGGCTGTTCTGTAGTGGTGACAGTCGTGATCATCTCTCTCATACCAGAGCACGGCGGGGACTCTCTGAGCCGATAGTGCAAATGGAATCCTTCCTAATCCACCCAAACAAGCTCACACTCTTGGCTGTTCTGTAGTGGTGACAGTCGTGATCATCTCTCTCATACCAGAGCACGGCGGGGACTCTCTGAGCCGATAGTGCAAATGGAATCCTTCCTAATCCACCCAAACAAGCTCACACTCTTGGCTGTTCTGTAGTGGTGACAGTCGTGATCATCTCTCTCATACCAGAGCACGGCGGGGACTCTCTGAGCCGATAGTGCAAATGGAATCCTTCCTAATCCACCCAAACAAGCTCACACTCTTGGCTGTTCTGTAGTGGTGACAGTCGTGATCATCTCTCTCATACCAGAGCACGGCGGGGACTCTCTGAGCCGATAGTGCAAATGGAATCCTTCCTAATCCGCCAAAACAAGCTCACACTCATACCTTTTGTCTACGTTTACTACTCAGTTTATTTGTATTAGCGAATAGTTTCAATCTAAAGATTTTCTCCAATGGAAGTTAAATATTCACCAATCTGTAATTTGAAAAAAATTTTGTACACGTGCCGTAATATGTAGAACCTACTATTCATAGAAGTGTAATACCTCGGATCGTATTAATTATGTGATCTGATATACATTTATACAAACCCTTTCTTGAAAAAATAATATAATGATAGATGGCGCTGCGTATTAATTATAATAATAACCCTTTTTACCATTATAACGATGATTTAAACATAATTATGTTTTTTGAACATAACTGCTTTATTTTATTAACAAAAATAATTAATTCATTGGAATTAAATCCTAGAATTTGCAAAAACGTCGGCTGCGAATACATATACTATCTCCATATAATATATATTTCAATTATATCTTAACTTGAAAAATGTTGAGAAAAAAATACCTTCTGACTGAAAAATGGAAAGCGTACATTCCCTACCCTTTCCATTCCTGTCAATCATACATCCACGTAGGTCCATTTACTCCGTCCAAGAATTCTATCCTGAGTTAAAATCTTAATGAAGGCGTTAAAATAAATGGGTTTCAATCAAGTAAGGAGGAAGTACTAAATAGAAAAGTGGCCTGAGAATTCGATCTCAGTATCTCTGGCTAGCCTAGACAGTACATTCAATTTTAACTTTTAACATTTCGACATCTTTATTTCAATATCAGGCTAAATAGAGTCGTTGACTCTCGGCAGTAACACTGACAACCGGAGTTTAAAATGACCAAAATATTTAATAATTGTAAATCAGAACTATCAACAAAAAACTTAAATAAATGTAATGAACTTGATATAAACGGCTCAATAATTACGCTACCTAAATAAATCTTTGCACAAATTCCTGAGATGTACATTCCTCAAGCGTTTTATTTCCAATTCATTTTCCAAGTAAACGCTGAATTTTTAAGTGTCAGGAGCAACTGGCGCAGCACAAAAGGGCAGCATGTTATAAATGAGGACCGGCCGCCCGTTGCATAACTCCTAACCTCTCTACACACGTCTGCTATTTATCATTAGCTCCCATCAATACTCGTCAGGAACATGATCCATCATGCCAATAAAATAAGCTTTACTAATTACGTCCAAAATTCTCACATTTAATAAATTATACAACTATTATTAACAACTCAAATTCTACGTAAGCATGTTCATTTCTAATTTTGAAGCTCTTAATTGATAACTTTTGTTAACAAATTGAGTTAGTGAACAAGGATTATTATAGTGTCTAAATACCAACGTTAATTACACGTAATTTAAAGCTTAATTTTATTATAGTCGATCAATATAATTAAACTTTATATATAAAGTGACTATGGTAAAGAAATAATTAGATTATTATTTCATACATGATACATGTAAAAAATTAACATGTAATGATGAATATTTTACGTTGTTTAAAATCAATATAAAATAAGTAATGAGTTTAAACAATGTGTACTTATTTGAATTTTCACGATTAATTGTCATTCTCTACTTGCCAACACGAAATATTGAAGTAGTGAAGAGGACCGGAGATATGCGGGGAACGCCGGCACGCTGGCACGCTGGTCCACGTTCCTCCGTTCCGGTGTTTCGACACCACAGCCGAGCTCTGGCAACCATTATTGCTCTTGTTACTAACACATAACCAGCTTTCTGAGTAAATTCAACTGTAAAATAGTTTAAATCATCAATGTTCCGATATTCTCATTGTGATTCTACTGAAATTCAAATTATTTAATATGTAAGAATTTTATTATTTATTTTATAAATACGTAATAATAACAGCTAAAATATATCAGAGTTTTAGTTATTAACTAAGTGGATAAAGATAAACGTGGGTATTATCATTGTTAAAATAGTGAATGCACCGGGGAAGTATTCCGAGAAGCAAGGATGTGAATTTAGATTATTTATATTTTAACATAGAAACCGTAATGAGTGTACAGGTACAAGGATTTGAAACAAAAAATGAAATTTACAAAAATCATTTCCACTGTTCCATCTTTACAAAAACATCGAACAATTTCATGCATAAATAGCTATTAAATTACCATTAAAAAAACTCCACACAATATGTTATACATACAAATGAAAAACTTATAATACTAAGAGATTAATATTACAAAATTATAATGACAACAACGGCATATTATTCAAGGTGTGGTTAAAGTGATGCCGCTCTTGGGAGCATTGTAAAATAAGGACAGTGACAAATGACGGCAAGAATTCGTGAAAGACAAGACTTCAGACAAATGACAATGTTGTACGACAAAAGCACCGAGATTTGTTGAATAAAAATATTCTGAACCATTATTATAGGTTTTTATTTCTTGGATTTTTTTCTCATAATCCAAATGAATAAAAAGTGAGATTAATTCACACCGTTGGAATATTACAAATAATTTATGAGACTTTATTACTTAACTTTTGTATATCTAGGTAAAGTATGATATCGTATACTGAAAATATATGATGAACGAAATTAAAACAATAATTATGTAAGCAATATATTTCTAACAATTTGTGTATTTCAAAAATATATTACGCTTTAGAATCTATATCTAAATTTTGGAACTCGCCTTTGCCTCTACGATTCTACAGACAGTTAAGAGATTTAATATGTTTAAAACATAATTAGAAATCAATTATTTTTATTCCCTGTAACACTGAGCTCTTCTGGACGACATACTTTTATAATGCAATGACTTTTATAATGCAACTACATATATATAACTCTGAAATATTTATGAAAATAACCCTTTATAATATCGTAAATTAAAAAACCAATATAGTCTTAATCTTGTTTGGGATCCAATTGAGAACATTTATTTTACCTATTGAAAGTACCAAACAAAAAGGTTTACAGAAGCCCTACAGCCAATTTGTCGACAGGGGAACTAAGAAGGAAGCCCCAGTGGTTGGCCAAGGAGAGACCACCAAAGTGCCTTCCTTCTTGACCTCTCAGGGAGTCAACAGCCAAGGATTAACTCGCCATTTTGTAAAGTCTTTTCATTTCATACCTTACGGATGATGTTTTTTTAATACTAACTACTTTTATTTGGAACTAATGCTAGAAGAGCCCCCGGCCCTTTTTTACTATGAGGGTAATTTTTGTTTCAAGCGCGAAAAACCAATTCAATGTTGTTTTTGTTGGAAATAAGAGATTTTAAACTCTCATTTTCATGTATAACCCAGCCTCGTAACATTAACAGATCAATAAAATATTCTAAGTAATTTGCATGAAAATTTTCTCGCTCCAATTTTATAGCTCAAATTCATAAAAACTATATATGAAACATGATGTAATTCAGAAATCTGTCACATCCGTAATTCTGTGAAATCAGGAACAAGGTTGTAGCATTTAAAAAGTTTAATACTATTTTCGTATAAAGAAATATTATATATAAATGAAAACCGGCCAGAAAACATTTTTTAACTTAATGTAATTTTTTGTGCATGTGTTAACAGAAAATAGCACATAATACATGATTACTGTTTACTAAAACTCATTATTTCATTTATTTTTCGTTAACCATTACTAAAATAACTATTTTGAATAATTTTAAATTTTTCTATTTTCATTTTTTACGAAAATGAAACTTACTTTGTTGACCTTTTTCGTTTGCTGAAATATATTAGAGAACTAGCTGAAAAAATAGTTTGTTCGAACAATATTGAAGTCGAAGTTATACTGATAGGTAAAACATATGACTGAATATAGTGTTAATACTATGTATCAAATAGTACTGTTATACAGTATTTTATTAAACAATCTATTAAATCAATTATTTTTAATCATTTTACTAAATTTATATTCTTGCTAAAAACGAAAAAATTTTTTCGAAAAACAAGTATATCAGATATTTAGATCTATTACTAAGCGATATTACTGCTGAGGAAATTAAAACATTTGTGTTCGAAACAAAAAACATTTTTCAGATATCCTCTAGCTAGTCTATGTGACTAACGCGATAGTTTTGCTGAGGAAGGAAGTCAAACATTTGTGTTCGAAAAGATAAAGGCGAGTAGTATCAGATATCCTCTAGCTAGTCTATGTGACTAACGCGATAGTTCAGGGGCTGCTGAGGAAGGAAGTCAAACATTTGTGGTTCGAAATCAGAGCAAGGCGAGTAGTATCAGATATTCTCTAGCTAGTCTATGTGACTAACGCGATAGTTCAGGGGCTGCTGAGGAAGGAAGTCAAACATTTGTGGTTCGAAATCAGAGCAAGGCGAGTAGTATCAGATATCCTCTAGCTAGTCTATGTGACTAACGCGATAGTTCAGGGGCTGCTGAGGAAGGAAGTCAAACATTTGTGGTTCGAAACCAGAGCAAGGCGAGTAGTATCAGATATCCTCTAGCTAGTCTATGTGACTAACGCGATAGTTCAGGGGCTGCTGAGGAAGGAAGTCAAACATTTGTGGTTCGAAACCAGAGCAAGGCGAGTAGTATCAGATATCCTCTAGCTAGTCTATGTGACTAACGCGATAGTTCAGGGGCTGCTGAGGAAGGAAGTCAAACATTTGTGGTTCGAAACCAGAGCAAGGCGAGTAGTATCAGATATCCTCTAGCTAGTCTATGTGACTAACGCGATAGTTCAGGGCTGCTGAGGAAGGAAGTCAAACATTTGTGGTTCGAAACCAGAGCAAGGCGAGTAGTATCAGATATCCTCTAGCTAGTCTATGTGACTAACGCGATAGTTCAGGGGCTGCTGAGGAAGGAAGTCAAACATTTGTGGTTCGAAACCAGAGCAAGGCGAGTAGTATCAGATATCCTCTAGCTAGTCTATGTGACTAACGCGATAGTTCAGGGGCTGCTGAGGAAGGAAGTCAAACATTTGTGGTTCGAAACCAGAGCAAGGCGAGTAGTATCAGATATCCTCTAGCTAGTCTATGTGACTAACGCGATAGTTCAGGGGCTGCTGAGGAAGGAAGTCAAACATTTGTGGTTCGAAACCAGAGCAAGGCGAGTAGTATCAGTATCAGATATCCTCTAGCTAGTCTATGAGACTAACGCAACGGTACCTTGCTAACTTTAGTTTATCGTAAAAGTCTTAGATCCAGTTATAAGCAGTTGAGGTCAACACGGAATAATCACAGATCAAAAAAGTTACAGTTCAAACGTAGAAATTTGCAAAAACACAATTATTTTGCAAAGAGCTGTTAAATATTAAAGGGAATAAATTAATGTTCAGTTTTCCTGGTCAAAGTTACCAACTCACACGGTCTCTGGATACGTTTGGTTATACTTTTAAATGAGCATTTAAAATGGAAGGTTTTGAAGAATATTCTCTCTGAACTAATTGGTTTAGTAATATCTTTTTCTATTTCTTTTTTTTATTTTTTTTTATTTTTTCTAATGTACAATAAAAACTCAAATTAAATCTTAAATAAAATGCTCGCATTTGTAAATACCTGCTCAAGTTTAATTTTCATAAAAACTTAAGAGATATAAAAATATATACCATAAAGGCTACAGCAATATTGAAAAACAAAGAGGAAAACTAAGTTTGGTAAACGAAAGAAGTAAAAATGATATTATTTTATGTCTCTGTGGTGGTGTTAGAGTTGTTAATTAACCTGATTAATTTCTAACAAAAGACTAAGAAAAGACACAGAATTCAAAGGAAACTTAGAAAGAGTAATTATAACTTTTTAATCTGAATTCGAATCTTGATTAAGCAACTTGTTTAATTATGTTCTTCAAATAGTCTGTTGTACTAATAGCATTCACAGCGTCTTAGTTGATTTCAGTTGATTTTTTAATTATTAAAATTCGACATATGTTTTAACACTGAGAAAATACATTACACACAAATAACAAGATATAGTAAAAGATACATAAAAACCATGAATATTGTCCTTTTTTCTGCGAAACTATTTAAAAGAAGTGATATTACTGTATCTGTGTTATTTTAATTGTCGCGAATACATGCATAAAGGGGGTGAGGCGGGTGGTTCTCCTAAATGGAAGCCACAAGGCGATATCATCATCCCTATCAGAGACGGGCGCGGCGCCAAGGCCTTACATTCTCACACTACCCTGCTTCCGACCATTGCAACATATAACCAGCATTTATTTTCCAAGTTTTATTTAATTACAATATTTTGTAAAAGTAAGAGATTTATTTATTAATATAAATCGTGATAATTTTAGCTATGTCGAAACTGATTTTTTACTAGATATAGATTTGTTATTTCAAATCTCACTGAATGTCCTACTTCAGGAGAAAAAATACACACAACAGATTACATTGATCCAATCTTTCAAATAATTAGCTATTGCCACGTTGAGGCTTCCTGAAATGAGATCCAAAACATGTTCGTTCGTATTGCGTTATAACGTTACATCGATAACAAAGATTCCTGAATAACCATACACGGTTTTGTATACATCAGTATATAAATAGAATAAGAAATATTTTCAACATAAGAATCACTCCTTAAACACCTTACTCCGTCCTAGACAAAACACTTCAGTTCAACAAAAATGTTTTTTAATTTAAAAAATTTAACATAAATATTTTACCTTTGACTTTTAGTTACTTTTTAAAGTGATCAGAGCATACAATGAATGTATGATTATGTGAAAATAATCTACTTAATGGGAATCTGGAAGACTTAGAAGCAATTGGTCTATCGAGAAAGATATGGTCTAAACTTTGTAATAAATTTGATTAAACAAATACCTAATAAAAAAGGAACATATATATATGCTATGTTATATATATATATATAAACTGTTCACTCTGATTATAACATTTCTCTTTTAAAAGAAAGATATGTCATTTCCATTAAGGTCGCATTGATTTGGAAAAAGTTTCAAATTTAAAAAAAGTGAAAAGCGTGGAAGTTTGCTATATTATTTTATCTAATAATTATAAATGTTATATTTTGACTAAATCTGTAACCTATAATCTGTAATCTATAACTTTACTGTTGAAGATCAAAAGTAGCCGTAAGAGAAGCTCTTAGGACATGTACAAATATAAATATTTTAAACCGTTGGCTCGTGTGCAAAATTTATTTAGGTAACTTTAAAGAACAATGAAAAAGAATTTCCTTTGGATATTTTAAAACTTTGTTAATAGGTACCACAAATAAGAAATGCCCACCTTAAAAGAGCGATGTGTGAGATGTGTGTGGGGTGAAAACCAGACCCTTACATTTGGCGGTTGTCCAACTCGGCACTGATAAACTCTTGTAATTGTTCACCTCGCAGTCGCAAACACCAAATACACTTCACTTCAAACACTCGCGTTTTAAATTGATTACGAAGGAATTAAGATGCGGGATGGTTTAGTGAGGGTAGATAGCTTATAAAAGATGACTTATCTAAATAGCATCTAAAATATAAACTTAAATTCACATAAACAGAAATTCATTTTTATATTCTATTATTTCTAAGGTTATAACATATGTACATACTATATGGAGGTTCAAGGGCATCTTGGGAGGCATCTGATCTTACGAAGACATTTAGGCAGGCCTAAAAAGGCTTAAAAGGCGCGCTCCTACTGTGGATTGCGCCCCCAGCAGGTGATAGGTTCATAATGTGCTACCGGAGATTACTGGCACAATTTTGAGATTCGAAGTAATAATTAGTGTTCTAGACATACTTATACTTACTTTATACTTTTAACTGAAATGGCGACCTACCCAGGTAGGTATTTTAAGCCAAGTATGAATGAGGAATGAATGTTGGATGATTGTGGTGCGATCTTGTAGTCTTGTTACTGACTAAGGCTGACATGTTCCTTAGACAGGACTGTTAATTAATAGCCCAACAGCCGATGGCAACTAATGGACCTACAGTTTAACGTGGAATCCGAACCACGGCCTCTAAATTACGAATTGGTCTAATTATGAGGATGGTTTTTGAAGATCAACGTAGTATTCAATAGTGCGGACGTTAATTCACACAAGAGAACACTACATCCACCGACCATCTCTCACAACTATCCACAATTCGTGACCTCCAAGTAGCTGGATTACAGGATGTCGCCACCATCCCAGGAATTCTCATAGTAGTCGAGCAATGGCCCACTTCAGCAGAAGCATGGGCGTTATTATGACACGCAGCTAGAATCCTCCCCCAAAAATATTGATATCCTGATACTGAATCCTCCCTGATAAAGACATCTGATGGCTCCTTTAAGCTGACTATGTGAATTCTCTAAGAGACCATTGACCGTTGGTTGATATGAAGCTGTCTTCAGACGCGTTAAGACCATCTTATGTCAATCATGTAAAACGATCAACACAGTACCAGGTGCCAGGTGTCCCACGAAGAGGTCCCTATTTTTAAATTGGTGTGGCGGACGTGTGGATCGCGCTACAGTCCTGGGACTCAACAGTCCTAACATACACATGTGCAAAAGAAATACCTCCCAAGTATCAGTTGATTCTGACTCATTAGGAAAAAATGGTGGGATATTAAGGAAATAGTACCTTTTCGTTAAAATATTTTTTCTTAAGAGTAACAACATAATTACTTAACTTAACGATGTTTCTAAGCACTAAACAACGTTTGGGAATTAAAGATATAAGTAACTCATAAATAAATTAAATCTATTTGATCCATAAACCATATTTAAACTGATATCCATCGATCGCAATACACTGATAGCAACAGTATACGAATAGAAAACAGGCATACGATTTGCGGAACAACTCTCGAGGTATCAAAAACAATTTTATTCCTCTTCCATCAACCTCGCAATGTTATGACGGTAAACCTTCTCCTTCAAAAATCCTCACAGAAAAAAGTCACGAACAGTCAGGTCTGGAGACCTTGGGGGTTGGAGCCACTCTATGAAGTTGCTGCCACGACCTATCCAACGGTTAGGAAGACTTTGCTCCAAAACTGCTTTGGCCATATTAGCATAATGCGGAGGAGCTCCATCCTGTTGGAAAAAAAGTCTTTCATCTCAGGCTGAGAAAGGTGAGGCACTATGTGATTGCTTAAAACTGATGCATATCTTTGAGTATATTCACTAAATCAATGTGAATATACTCAAACCTGCAAGATGAAGGGGATCGATGGAAATGGAAATATAAATCTGTCATGTGGGATCATTCATTTCTATCACTGTCAGCGGCCCAAACTGAGGATAACTTTTGTTGTCTATTAAATATTTGAACGGTCTAGACTAAAACAACTGAGTGAAATTAAAAAATCTTTTTAAGGAAGGGAGGGAACTCTACCATGACTTTATAAAAATGACATAATCAGAGTAAATAATTGATACTAAACAAAAGTTTGCGGGGTGTCTTATTAGTATCGGGAATTCGTAAATTCTTCGTGAGCCATGAGAGGTATAGTTTTTAATTATAGTCTTTGCAATGTGAAATAAACACAGACACGCACTTCAGAAGACCGGCTTAGTTAGAAAGCAACCTAAAGAATACATGAGATGATAAAGTTGCAATAGATTTAATGAATACAGGGAAATACCGAATTCCAGTAAATTAATTCACTGGATTCTTCGATAAATAAAATTAGCAGCTTATAACATAACCGCCAAATAAATCCAGGGACACATTTAATAATTCAAAATAAATATAACTGTTTCCCATTCCAAACACAGTTTCATCACGGACTACTGAATTGTTTAAATAACAGGTTAAATAATTTGTTCCAATAAGTAAAAGTAATTTATCAAGTAAAGATATTTTAACGTTATTGTGATGTGTAATTTTATTAAATTTGTAATTGTTAGACAACCCTTAAAAACTACTTATAATACTACAGTACTTACTTTGACAGATTTATAATAAACATTTTTGCTCACGTCGTTACAACAATATCATTTGTCTCTTGGTTTGTCTTTAAACATTTCCTGCCTTCATTTATAACTGCCAACCCTCGTAGCCGAATAAAGAATGGGGAAAACAGCTTTATAACGAAAAATGTAACGTGTACTTGGATAAGTGACTTATATTGGCATGATGACAGATATACGAGTACCCATAGATTAAAGCGAACTTGAAGAAGGTGAGTTTACGAGTACTATGTTTTTCGTAACGTTGAAATTAAAAGTAATCGGAAATTTAGTAGCAACCACATGAAATATAGCAGTAAGTTATATTAATAATATATTCCTGAACAAGTGTCACCAGTAATTGTCAGACAAGACGTGATGTTTCTGTCCCATGGTTCTACAAACTGCAACTACAATTCGAGAGCTGCCAACCGCTACTTATCATCGTAGAAACAGTCTTACATCTAAGTTGTGTTGTATTCACACCTCCCAGGTCGTCAATTATCGTTCTACTTGGCGTCATTGTGCTCGGTAATGGTAACTGATGTGCCTTCAGCCTGTAACGATCCACGGAGGGAGAGGTAATACAATGCATTATGCTGTCAGTTCTACAATATCCCAGATAATTATTACGTACGCTTCTTCAGAGCATCATGCACTCCGTTCAGTTGCTCTCATTTCAGCTATAAAACAGGACATTCGCTACTAGAATAAGGACCATTTATTTTTTATACTTAATATAATGTTTTAGAATATTCCCATCTATTATTATTCACATAACACATTGATTTCTAACGATATATCCTTTACAAATCCTAATTCAGTGATTAATAAAACTTTCGGACGTTAACACATTTTAACAAACGATCTACAGCGAAGGCTTAAAAGTGACTCTCATATACATATTTGTATTTAGTTGTCGAAGTTCTTTTCAACATAAAAATGTTGTTTTCAAACAACTACCGGGACATTATCTTCAGGGTAACGGTCTGGCTCAGTAGGTCAAATTTTTGTTCATTATGCAATCTGGTTTTCTGAGTCAGACTTTCGGCGCCGATGAAGTCAGACTCGGCATGCCTAATGTCCAACTCTAGTAGTGAATGGAAGTGACCATAATGCACCTGCGCGCCGCGCCGTCTTCCTGCACGCAGGCAGTCGGACTCGGATTTTTACCGGAATGAATTGTTCATTCTGGTTTCAGACAACCTGCTAGTCGGACTGAGGATTTTAGCTCTTGTATTTGAATATTAGTGAATTCATTTTACGGATATCAACGAATGAACTCAATGGATATTGGGGTCTTCATGTGAGAGCAGGTCATCACCAACAGTCATTTCATAATTTATATATGTACCGCCAAAATATATCATTATAAATATACTTTCATTTCAAATACCACCATGTCTAAGGGGTTCCACAAAAACAAAAAAAACGTTTTCAGGATTCAACAATATTAATGAACAGTATAATTAATTAATAATAGATTGTCTATTGAGTTATATAATTTTAAATATTATGATTATGCACTAACAGTGTTTTTATGTTTTAAAAAGAATTAGCCAGTTTATTGATTTGTATACAAGCTTACATTTATTTGCAAATAAGAATAACACTCCGCAAGGTACAGCCGATATGTGTGAGGTAGACCACAAGACTAACCACAACACAATGTTGTAAAATAAGAGTAATTAACTTATAATCAATAATCAACTTATATTTAATAATCTACGGTACTTATAATTATAAGTTAAGTTATAAGTTGATTTTTAGATCTAACAATAAACGTTACTATCATTTATCAACAGCGTAATCAGCCTCATCATGTAGTATAATATTATTTAACTGAAATAATTGTTATCGTTAGTCAAGTCCCAATTACTTTTAATTTGATATTGTTTTGACAGTAGCAAACAAGCATTTTGGCCCACGTTGTTCCAACATTGTCATTTGTCTTCTGGTTTGTCTTTGAACATTTCCTGCCTACATTTATAACTGCCAACTCTCGTAGTCAGATAATGAATAGGGAAATAGATTTTATTTACAACTTGAAAAAAATACCATAATCGCTCTCATACATTTAGGTAGCATTTATTCAACCGTGTATACGGAAACCTAAAAAACCAAACATCCAGTTGAAGAGGAATACAATTGTACTACATATTTCAAAGCTATCAAGATGTTAACAAATTAATTTATGGTACAGTACAGAAAATTGCATACATACAGCAATAATACATCAATAATATTTTCGTTATTTCATCATTGATACAGCACATTGTTGTAACAGAATTCAAGTGTAATCTTGTAAATTTTAACTTTAAATCTTTATGCTAATTTTGTAATTAATTTTACATACCTAATTATGGTACATTGTCAATAAATTTTACAAATAAAAGTATAGCAATAAGGAAGTACTACCACTGAAATGCATTCTTTGAAGGGACTTTTCTGCATAATGTTTACTCACCACCGTTTATTTTTAATTATTTTGGAGGCAAACCTTGGTGAACTGTCTGTGCAAAGTCATCAGCAGAACAAACAGCTGAGTCGAGTCGACCTGAATAAGTCATTCTGTGCACAATCCCACACTCGCCTCTCGTCCGCGTGCTAACCGATTTGGTTTCACGCCATCTGAGATAACGTTTCAGAACTGCTTTGTGACTAACTGATAAAAGTAGTTGTTAAAATTACTTTATAGACCAATAAAACATAGGAATTCAGCTGAGTGCTCAGCCATGCATGCATAAAACTCAGTCATGCATGTAAAATTATTTAATAGTGTGCAACTTGCTAATTTAATCGCTAGTATCATAAACATAAAGTATGCTCAACTCTACTAGATCTACTTTTTCTACTGCCCTGAAATAAGTGGGGTACAAGTTTGATAATTTAAATTACGGTTAATACGGAAGTGATATTTGACGTGTTTTTATAAAAAAATGTCGTAATTGTTTTGGTAGCTAATGAGCAGTAGAAACATCCCATTCACCAAGATATAAATGCATTGCGTAATATAAGAACATGTATATTTATAGGGAACAACTAGTAATTATTACTTTGGTTATATATTTCGTTACCCCATGAACGGTAATTGATCAGAAAGCACTACTGTACTCTTATAGGCGTGCTTTAAAAATCACACCATGAAAATCAAAAGCTCAACTGGATTTTTTTTATTGGTCCTTTTAGTCTGTTCAAGTCTCGATTTTGTGAACATTGTTGTTTAGAGGCTATTAAAGAGATTTTATACATTACGATCCAAAGCAAAATTGCCACTTTCTAAAACTGATTGCTATAAATGAATTTAGTACATGTTTCGGACAATAAACAAAGCTTTGATATGTTTGCATATGTGTTTTCTGATTAATGGAGTTAATTAGAAAATACTCGAAAGATTTATTGTCATGTAGAATATACCAAGAATATAACTTACCCACATTCTCAAAAATTCCATTTCACCTCGCCTCTGTTAATAATATACGGTAGGAAATACAGTATAATGAACTAATTAGAATAATTTATGTGAAAAGTATATGCATACGAACATAGACATAGGCACGAGAGACTAAAGGGTTAATTTTATAAAATGTACTTATCCTCACCCAAGAATAACACATATGTAAAATGACTTATAGCTTACATCTATCTCCAGTGAATTCACATGAAGGGAATTTTCCAACAAGTGAACCGACTGAAACAATTATGTAAGCTGGTTTGGGCGATTCTGTTTGTGTTTCTGGTAGAACGACCGCTGTTTTGATCACATCGCTGAAGGAATTCACCAAAGAGACAAATGTATTCAGTTAGTACTACATTATATCCTATTATGTATTCAATTTTTCCAGTTACAATGTTACTGGAAATTCTGAAAAGATTAAAATAATGTTCTTAAATTCAGGTATAATGTCCTACTTAGCTAAACCCTTACTGCCTTACTGATATGCTAACTGATATTAACTAAAGTTTTAAAATAATTTTTATTTAATTATATTTTTGGGTTAGATTATGCTAACGCATATTGTTTACACTGCTAAGATTATTTATAAATATTTATGCATTATATCATTTGTGAAAGCAGTAACAGAAATAGGAGCTACGAAAGCAAATTTGTCGAAACGAGGTAAAATCTTGAGAGAAACCGTTCACCACATTTCAGAGAAGTTGTATTTCTGTGTATACAATTTAGTTTTTTTATTATTAAATTTTCCCACTAAATTTTGAACTATAAAAACTAGCTTAAATAATAAGATTCACTGAAAATTCAATGTTGATATGATTAGTATAATCGATCTCTCTCGCACCATGAAAATCAAAAGCTCAACTGGATTTTTTTATTGGTCCTTTTAGTCTGTTCAAGTCTCGATTTTGTGAACATTGTTGTTTAGAAGCTATTAAAGAGATTTTATACATTACGATCCAAAGCAAAATTGCCACTTTCTAAAACTGATTGCTATAAATGAATTTAGTACATGTTTCGTACAATAAACAAAGCTTTGATATGTTTGCATAGGTGTTTTCTGATTAATGGAGTTAATTAGAAAATACTCGAAAGATTTATTGTCATGTAGAATATACCAAGAATATAACTTACCCACATTCTCAAAAATTCCATTTCACCTCGCCTCTGTTAATAATATACGGTAGGAAATACAGTATAATGAACTAATTAGAATAATTTATGTGAAAAGTATATGCATACGAACATAGACATAGGCACGAGAGACTAAAGGGTTAATTTTATAAAATGTACTTATCCTCACCCAAGAATAACACATATGTAAAATGACTTATAGCTTACATCTATCTCCAGTGAATTCACATGAAGGGAATTTTCCAACAAGTGAACCGACTGAAACAATTATGTAAGCTGGTTTGGGCGATTCTGTTTGTGTTTCTGGTAGAACGACCGCTGTTTTGATCACATCGCTGAAGGAATTCACAAAGAGACAATGTACTTCATTAGAAATTTTTTTTAAAACACAACAACACAACCCACACACACCCCCCCCCCCCCCCCCCCCCCCCCCTGAACCAAAAACCCCCCCCCCCCCCCCCCCCCCCCCCCCCCCCCCCCCCCCCCCCCCCCCCCCCCCCCCCCCCCCCACACACAAAAATTTAACCCCCCAAACCCCCCCAAATTTTTTCCCAAAAAAAAAAAAAAAAACACCCCCCCCCCCCCCCCCCCCCACATCAGTACATTATATCCTATTATGTATTCAATTTTTCCAGTTACAATGTTACTGGAAATTCTGAAAAGATTAAAATAATGTTCTTAAATTCAGGTATAATGTCCTACTTAGCTAAACCCTTACTGCCTTACTGATATGCTAACTGATATTAACTAAAGTTTTAAAATAATTTTTATTTAATTATATTTTTGGGTTAGATTATGCTAACGCATATTGTTTACACTGCTAAAGATTATAATTATAAATATTTATGCATTATATCATTTGTGAAAGCAGTAACAGAAATAGGAGCTACGAAAGCAAATTTGTCGAAACGAGGTAAAATTTCTTGAGAGAAACCGTTCACCACATTTCAGAGAGATGTTGTATTTCTGTGTATACAATTTAGCTCTTTTTTATTATTAAATTTTCCCACTAAATTTTGAACTATAAAAAATAGCTTAACTAATAAGATTCACTGAAAATTCAATGTTGATATGATTAGTATAATCGATCTCTCTCACTTGCTTTATTGGAGGCAGTCCACGCCAGAAAAAGTAGAAAATAATTATTCTACTATATAATTACTACTAATACTATATAATATAATTATTCTATTATATAGAATATAATATTCCATCTATATAATGCAAATATTTTAATCAAAAATATAAAATAACGGGTGATACTCAGAAATGCAGTCGGTTTACTATTCTAATTGGGAACGACCATCATGCAATATGTCTCCGTATAGGAGCCATAAAACTGAAGGTATACTGAGAACGTGCACTCAAACCCAAAGATGATAACATAAAACCAACGATAATATTTTTGGGTAACGTGTATGGAGAAAACGTTGGTTGGTGTTTAAAGGTAGAAGAGTTCGGGTCTAGTTGACCAAGCTTTCAAGAATTCCTGTCACGAGAACCACGTGCAAAGAAACTTTTTATGGAGTTGCGGCGATGAAAATTAAATTTAGCTAACAAGGATTACTCGATGAACATTTTTCTTCCACATGTTTGAACGTGAAAGCTTTACTAAACTACAGCATGCAGTAAAGGTCAACAATTTGGGATGGCAAGAAGTTATTATGTGTTGCTTACAATGCTTAAATTGCTTTTTTAATGCCAACTAAGACATTTTTAATGATACGAAACGTAATAATGCGTTTATGTAATTTGATGATAAGGTAAAATTGGTGTACGTAGGTGATTGGCTACAACTGACTACGTAAGTAAGGACAATGAATCGACCCAGCCAGTTCCTCAATGCTCAGTTGGTGGCGTAACGATTTACAAAGCAAAGGGAACAAAGGGACACTGATGGCGGTAGATCTAGCCTAAAAGTGGATATCATAATTTTATTTTTAATAATAAGTGTTCCAATCCACTGTAGGATTAAAATTTTTGTTACGTCCAATTTTATCTATAACCCTCAAGTTTACTTAAAAAAATTAAATTATGGTTTCAACGTTTTATTTAACAGTGTAATAGAAGTTTATAAGAATAAAAGTATTACTCCACTTAACAGTGGTCAACCTGACGAGGGAGGAGGGGAGGGAGGAAGGTACTGACTGATATGATGATAACCAGTCTGATAGTAGAGACCGGCCGGTACACGCAATGTTTAATAATTTAGTTAAATTTTTAAAAGTTTTAAATGTTTTTAAGCGTAGCTTTAATGTACAGTTTTGTTTAAATGTGTGCAGTCTATGTATGTGTGTGTATTGAAGAGGATTATAACGACCTCCAATGGAGTGAATAACTTGATGTTTGTTTGAAAATGAACCACGTGTTCGAAACCCTAGGTCACAAAGTTAGTGACAAATAAGAATTGGATTGACGGGATAGTAAGGTTAGTAACCTGTTATTTATTATATCCACCAATTCAGGAGGCCTATAACGAAAAATGAATAAATTTACTTTTTAAATTTTTAAGTTAGTTTTTAAGTTTAAGTTATACACCTATTTGTTTAGATTTTGCTATGTTTTTGATAGATTATAGTCTACAGGTAAAAGTTTTTATGACACTTAATGAAAGTAAAGCCATAACAAGTCGTTGAACGATTTCATCTGAGAGTGACAACTTAATGGCTTTCAACTATGTGCTGGAAACAGTTGACGGCGATCATTAACATCTCTTGAAAACGTTTTAACCAGTGAAGATTATCCACGACAATCCAATACTATAATACGAGCAAGGTTTGTTTATATATATTTGCACACGGATCTCGAAAACGGCACTAAGGAATTTCTTTAAATTTTGGAAATAACTCATTTCCGAGTAGAAAATAAGTTCTAGATTGGTCTATTGTCCAGCAAAATTCGTGTTTTCGTGTAATATTAAGTTTAAAATCTAAAAATTTAACATTACGCTTATGGAGAATAAAATGTAAACAATACAAACCAAAACAGCTGTTTATAACCGTTTGACAGTTCTTGATTGAAGACGGCGGGGAACAATATAGAGGTTATGCATTAATATTTATTTTATGTATGTAATAAATGCAAAATTATCAGGTTACTAAACAATTTGTAAAAACTTAAGGATAACATAACTGTGCGAAATAAAAGCAGAAAAACTATTTCCAAAATCTTCCGTATTTTGATAGAAAACGTATTCGTTGTATTGCTTAAAGCCACTGTAACAAACCAATTAATTGATGTAAATTAAATTTCTCTTTTGCTTTTCAATCCTCATTCCGTTTATAACAAAATCAGTTGATCACAGGCTAATAATAACGGTATGGATAATTAAACAGTAAATGATCGGCTTTGGCTAAAAGACGTTAAACGGCATCGCTCAATTGACTAACGCCGTAGCCGAGTGGTACCGTGTCGGCCTCAATAACTATAGGCCGCGAGTTCCATCCCCACCAGGGGCGATACTTTTTGTTCAGTGCAATATTAATTATGGTGTATTAAATCGGTTTTATTTAAACCACATAAATGTTTTCATTGAGTAATAAATGAGTTTTAATTTTTCTAATTAATTTTTATAATACATGTCTTATTATAAACGAGCAAAGCTCGGTCACCAGGTACTATGAATTAAAACTTCGATTAAGATTCGAGTTATGAATTATTAGTAGATTTATCTGTTAATCATATTACTCGTGGTACCTAACTCACTGTGCGAGCTCCATACGTCGTGTAAGTAGAAGGAAAAATTGGGATGAATCATGATATTGGTTTATTAATTGGTGTAAGAGTAATTTCTGTCAGTTTTTGCGGTCTTACGAGAGATTTTCAAGAATTATGAAAACAATATATATTTCCAATCTAGATTTACCGTAACATACATGATTTACCCAATAATTTCACGTACTAACAATTAATTTCCATGCTACTAAGCAAAATACTTGCTCTATTATTTACGATAGTCATGCGATGACATCACAAAATTACCTACATTTTTAAATACCTGTCAACTAGCTCGAGGTAACTGAATAATTTCTATAATTTTCTGTGAATCTATAAAACATACTTTTGCGTATGGAAAAGTATTACAATACTGATTAACATTTATCAGAGAAAGTTTGGTCTCAAACCAAGAACTCTGAAGAGTTTCAAGTTAAATAAATTTGCATTTATGAAGAAATTATATATTCATTATTCTACGTTCATTAGTTCTGGAGGTATGAGCGATGACGGTTCCACGGACTATTCATATCTACAGTAATAGAAAATTTGTTTATATATGTTAGCTATCGTTACAAATTTTTATTCAACGGAACTATGGTTTAATCTCTGGTCCGATAAACGTGTAGTATTGTTTTATAAACGGGAATAAATTAAAAAAAAATACTCAAAATACATGTGTAATCTATAAGTGGTCCATCATGGACAGTTCAGCGTCTGTTGATAATGAGTAAGGGTAAAGGTAACCCCGAGTCCCCGTCAGCATATCGACTCCAGGGAAGCTTTAAGAGCGACTGTTGAAGCCCAGGTTGACAGAGACGGTGCAAACAGCTGGTGGTCTTTCTGGCTAACAATTTGGCTATCGAGCAAGGCCGATCTACGGTTGGGGCGGTGGACGAAGTGATTGAGACCTTCAAGGAAACCCAGCAGGCAAGCCAAAGTTTTTGATGGGTGAGAGTCCCACACAACGATCTCTGACGGTGCATAAAGCATTTCCCTATCATAAAAGTGGTCAATGAATAGAATTTGGAAAATTCTAGAAGTGAAGTATTGAACCTACTGGATAAAAAACATACTTAAAAAGCATAACAAATTTAAACGATAAATCACGAAGAACACGAGTTTTATCAAGGGACGCAGCAATTTATTACGAGACTGAGTTGGAATCCCACGTGGTTCCAGGCATTATTACTTTTGAGCTGAAAAAAGAGTATGTCAATATAACTTGTTTAACGGTTTCACGTTAAACGAGAAACTATTATTAATAAAGTGGGTTAAAGATGACGCATTCAGAAGTTTTTTGATGCTTTGACTTTTTTATTAAATAATGTACATTTCACAGTGTTGACAGTATGTTTACACTGAATATATTAATATGCCGTGTTTTAAAATTCAAAACTTAATTCGTATACAATTTCGTAAGAAAGCGATTATAAGACGTAAGACAAGTCGCGAGGGAGGGCTCAAATTAACGCGTTAATTACATGAGATGTGATCACGATGGTTTTGAGAGTCAGAACTCAATTTAATATTTGGAATGTAATACTTAGGATAAACCAGCAAACTAAGCAGCTATAATTTAATGAACCTATGGATGTAAAACTTATCTAAATTATTTACAGTTTTTCGATAAATATTTATTTTCTTGAGCGTTTTTAAATAAATAAAAATGATATACATATATATATCTTATTTTTAATCAGATTATTTGCTGGTTTGAAGTAAACGAATGTACATGAAACCTTAAATAAATGTATGTTAATGAAAAATAACCAATTATCGATAATGCAATAACATATCTAATAATGTTACCTAGTTTTAGATGAAAAAGACCCATATTAAATCTCAAATACTAATTTTGTATCAGACAACCATTTCAACTATCGTTCACATAAAGTTCACAAAGAACCAAATAAATATTACAGCAAGCTATACAATTAATATTTAACGAGGATATATGGGTCAGTATTGAACCTGAAACTGGTATCGTAAGTAAAAACATTGCACACCTTTTGGTATTATATATCAAATCTGGTAAGTCTGTATTGAATTTTCAATTAGCAGGTGCAAGGCATATTCTTTACGTGTTGTTGGTTTTGTCGTTTAAAAAATTTTAGAGTGACGGGATATGGCTCAAATTTAGGTTTTCTAAACCCGTTACGGCAGAAGTAATAATACGGTTTTGAGAAAGCTATCAAAGAAATGCAATAAAGTGTTACATAACCATTGTGTACATTTCAAAACATTTTTAGATTTATTATGATATATGCTGTTTTGTTTATTTAAATTCCAAGGAAATATCTGGTCAGACCAAGTTTCCCAGTAAATAAAGCACGTCAAAGGGTATTTCAATATTTAAACGTCGATATGAAGAATTTTTCAATATTTCCATTTTCTTTAGACTGCCAATACAAGCCATACGTAAAAATGAAGTTAAAAAACATGAAATTCATTGAGTGGGTGGATGTGTTTACTGGTACCACTGTAATTTTACACATGATACGTGAGTTATGGAGACACATAGTTTTTATTCAGCTAGTTTCACTACTTGTAATTTTATATAAAACTACATAAGTATATATACTTAAAGTATATAAGTGTAAGTCCTAAAACGTAAGTTTGTTATTGTTTGTTAAAAATAGTGTGGGAATTTACCGGCAGAAACCGCCAGCTGTACTCGTGTGTAATTGGGAATACTGATAGTGATATCTAGTCATGTGTCAGTTCTACGTATGTTTTAGCTCTAAGCTTTTTCCATTAGCTTTATTAGGAGATTAGAAATGGCAAAAGTCATCTTCATTAAGAAAATGTTTCCAAATCTAATGTATAGTTTGAAAATTCTTCAGAATATGCCTCGTCATAAATGTAATATCAGTACGGTAGTACATAATACAGATTATTTCGTCCCATTCCCTGTGACATCAAGTCAAATCAACATCAAGTGACGGCAAGAGCTGTACAGTAGTGCACTCTGGAGATCACATGAGTAATTACGTCTCATTGCCCTTTGTTATAGCCTATCTTGAGTTATCGAACCAATCAGCTGATATTATTTTGTTTGTTCAGAAATACGTTTTTTCCAGTGGAAAGGAAACTTTAAAATGTTATGTTATAATATGTTAAACCTACTTTAGCAAGTCGTGTAACTAATAACACGATGAAGTTGAAATAATGAAAATGTCCAGGCAATAAAAATTTGCGAGATAAAATATATTAAGTTTCTATGCTAAGTAATTTCTGAATATTCAGATCAATACCGACATAATAAACAATCGATCACTCTAAATAGAGCCACTTTCAAGGGAGAGAATAATTTATTACAAGGACACAGCTACTACGATCCCTCGTGGAGGATGTATTAATTTGAAGATTCCGTCAAGTCATCTCCAGTATCGTTTGTCACGTTATGTTGAAAATAATCAACTGAACAGCGAGTGCTTTTCACAACTATTAAAAGGGCCTTCTTGATTACACTAATTTTTTAAATAATTGCTCATTTATCACTTAAAACTAACTAGGAGGCGTTCTTGGAAAAATGCTTAGGACCGGATCTACTGCAAAACCTAACTCTGCTTCGTCACGACATTGCTGACATTCGGAAAACGAGTTATACGGAGGGTATAAGAATAATACAGATTTTTATCGCATTGACTATTTCAGGAATGGGGAGTACAAAAGATAATGTAAACGGTAAATTAATTTACTTACACTGGCATGCACCCTTTTAATTGGAATTGTTAGTATTTTGTAGTTGAAAACTAAGCATTTTAAATAAATAAATAAATATATATATATGTATATTTTTTTTAATATCGGAAACATATTATACTTATCCTACACCAAACCCAGTTTATGGATTTCTATTGGAACTAATGCGTTCTGAATAAGAATTACTAGAAACCTTGCTTAATGCCTCGGGGAGAACACTAAATATAGTTATTAAGTACGAGTAAAACCCTCCAATCTTTTACTCAAATAAAACATATGTTAAAAATTAAAACATACATATCTTAATATATAAAATTCAAAGCCCTCACTCATCACTAATTCTCCCACTTCCCGATTACCTAGGAGGCTGAAATTTGGTGTCCTGGTTCTTTAGGCCTAAAATAGGAAAGTCTAATAGTTTTTGAGACGATTTTCCCATAAAGTTCTACCCTATACGCCTTCAAAATTCCCATGCTAATCTTATGGGGAAATTATTTTGTTTTGAAATCCAACATATGTATCTTACCTTTTAAGATCTTAACAGCAGCTGTTTTTATTTGAACCATTGAGCAAGCCAAAGAAACAAGCATAAAATAGTAAGTAATCAATGGAATGTAATTACTGTATAAATATAATTTTTCTCAGAGGGAATTTTTGTGATTTGTGATTTTTGTGATGTTTTATGATTAAAAATCAAATGTTTATATCATATAAAAAGTATAAACCCTGTATTATATATTCCCCCCCTATTACATATTCATCCTATTTTAATAACACATATCTCACCTAATCATTGTACCACGACACTGTGATTCACATGTGATTAAAGAAAAATTTGTTTGAGTTTTATAAACATATGTTCGTTGTTCAGTATTACGGTTTCGGTTTATTTTCATTTGTTTTTTTCCAAATGCCTGCAATTGAAGAAACTTTTTTAGTGTCTTAAAATATGATAGCAGTTTTTCCTATTAATTGTCAAGCGTGAGTTTCTCCGATACTTTGGAAGACATGCTCCAACTAATTAGAGTATTTTGCGAGGGTATCGGCAGTTTTAACATACAGTAAGCCTACTGAAACGTAAGAATCCTGGTCGACCAAGTGTCTCGATACAATAATTATGGTCAGGCAGTGTGCTACGAACGAAGGACTGAACAGTCGGTATGAAATGCTAGCCGTGAACTTTATAATGTTTTACGAAAAAATCTGCGCTTAAATCCATATCGACTACAGCTGCTTCATACATTACAACAGGTTGATTTCCAAAAACGTTAAGAGCTATGCAATGAACTTCAAAACTACTTAGAAGATTATCATTATTCTGATAATCTTGTATTCAGAGATGAAGGGATATTTGATTTTAGTGAAATGGTTAACAAGCACAACGTGCAGATTTGGGCGTTTGAGGCAACTCATGTCTTTAGGCAACATGAAAGGGATGTATTTTATGTGGTGTCAAAAACCAAAGTGTAAGGCCCGTTTCTTTGCAGAACAAACTGTAACTGGTGTTGCATAGCCATGTTGGAGAAATGGCTGTTTCCCCAACTTGAAGAGGACATGGAAGATTTTGTGTTCCATCAGAATGAGGCTCCAGCACATTGGAACAACGATGTTCGAAGTTTATTGAATGAGAGACTCCCTGATGTTTGTACGTTGTGCTGAGAATGACTTAGCTCTCCTAAGGCGGCCACCCTGTTCCCTTACTGTATGCGATTTATTTCTCTGAAGCTATGTGAAGGACAGTGTATACATGCCGCCATTACCGTAAACCCTGCCAGAGCTCCGAAAAAGGATCCGCGTTGCAGTGACAACGTTAAAAATTATTAAGCTGGTACATGCTTACCAAAGTTTGGCCAGAGTTGCAAAATAGACTGAAAACTTGTTCGCTGTAAAAGGGCAACATATTGTGCAACTTAAGTATTGTGAAACAAAACTTGAGAACCTTTACCTCTCAATTCATAAAATTTGTAGTTGTAATCATATATCTGTAAGTTCAATAAAGGATTTGAAAACAGGATGAATATTTTATGAACACCCGGTACCTATATTAAATAACTTATTTAATGAGATTACAATGCCAAAGGCCTAATATAACTTATCTTAAACGTTCATGTATATTCTAGGATAAAATGTCTAAATATTCCCAGATATAAATTAGTTTTACAAATCAATTAACTACAATAAAAATAAATTCGTTTAACCCAAAAATGTATAGAGATTAAGCGCGTGGCGGATGAAGAATATTCAGAAAGCTAAAATGATTATTCGTATTTCAGTTCATCACAAATACAGACTTCTGCAATAACTTGATGGAAAGAAAGCAGATGAAATATGCATCCCTATATTCCTATTGTTGGGAGGTTGAATAAATCTTCTCTTCTGATAAAAATAACGTTGACACATTTTAAGAATAACTAAATTGTTAACGAAAACGTTATTACTGTAATAATTATTAAAAGTATACTGATAAACATAATATTATAATTATTAACGTTTTCAGATAATTTCTATGTAGGTCTATTAGAATTTATTAAATTTCAAAATTTGGTATAGTATATAAATATGAAATTTGTCAGTCAAAAATTGATAAAAACTTTTTCCAAGAGATATATTGATACAAATATAAAATCCTGATCAATTTACGAACTGGTCCTACAATGCACAATATCTGTTCTACAGCATAAGATCTGCTACAGGCAATTAAGATATTACAAAATTAAAACGTTAACCACAAAATTATGATAAAATTCAGTATTATTAATTACGGAGAGTTTACGGCTTCCGGCAGGTGAGATTTAATATCCGGTGGGAAGGCTTGGTCTGTGGCGCTAAGGAAATTAACTTACAGCATTTAAAGAATACCACAAGGATTTAAATTTATAAGAACATGAAGAAATAGGCTCCCTTCTTGTCTTAATGACTCCGAATTGTTTATTCTGTAAAACCTCATTTGATACAGGAACACTCAACTAAGATTTATTTTATGCAAAGAAACGTCGAGTAAAATAAATATGGTCGAGTAATATTAATTTATATAGTTAATTAAACACCACTGTTTCATCACTTTATGCTAGCACACTGGTTATCACAATAGGTCAAGTGTTGTCTATTGGACAGCTTTATTGTTGATAATTTAAATCTCAAATTTAACAAATCCAACAAGCTAATCAATAGTAAACCATAATATTTAATTAGGGATCTTAACGAAGGATATTTAAGCGGAAATAAGCTTTTCCTTCATTAGAATCCCAAATCCAATTTAAAGAGAATTAGAAAGCATTTCCTTAAGTGAGGCAAGAGTTTTATTGGCCGAGCTTTAAGAGGCAGTCAGGCTCTGGAAAGGGAACTAAAAATGTAAACAACGTCATTGTTTCCGGCTCATTGGCACTCAAGCTTCATTGCTTACATAGTGTCTACTTGCACCTCTTGGCCGACAAACTGAACCAATCAGCCGCCGACAGTCTAGAACTACAACAATTTATCTTTTATTGTTGTTTAACAAGATTCACAAAATTACCATAAAATAGCCCTCGACAAATGAAGAATTGACGAAATACTTCCGATTTATTTATTAGGAAAAGAAAAACGACGTACTCATTATATGTTTTGCACCTAATTTGGCCTTATCAATAATGAAATAAAGCTTATTTAAAAATGTATTTATAATAAAATGGACTGGAATATATAAGTTTGAAGGTTAAAACTTTTTGTTCTTGATAAAAACGAATCAACATTCCTGCGTGTCGCACGAGAAGAAGGCTGATGCAATAAGTGTAAGCTACCTGACAGCAACTGTTTAGGCTTCCAGGAATACATAAAGTTTAATCCAAGATCCTCGGTGACAATCGTTTAAATGTCTGCTCTGAAATTTGTCAAGCTATTTAATATAACTGTCGTTATTCATTTTAATATATTTTGAAGACATTTCGACTGTATGATCTAAACTGTTCAATTCTATACGTAAAACATGCAATTTTTAAAAATATGATATTAGTGGAAATATTACATTAAATCTAGGAAAAGAATATGATCATGCGTAAAATAAGATTTAACGAATGGTAATATTCCCAGATGACAGAACATAATGGAGACTAAGCGGAATAAGTTCATGCAGATAAGAAAAATATTTATGAAAAACAATTGACTATCAGGAAAAATATAATATAACGATTTTTTAAGCAATCGGCGCTCGTGGAGCAATACAACATTTGTTTGAAAATACACGATTGGTACAAACTGCAGAAACATTTTAAATCAGTCTTTTGAGGAACGATCTGTACTGCTATGTAAAATAATCAAAGTTGTATATTAAAATATTCTTTGTGTTTTAGCACTTTATATGGTAAAAAATAATATTTAAATAAATTTGTCTAATATATTCTACATGTTAAACTCCAAAATATAAAAAAAATATTTCATATTCCAAATACTGACAAGTGAATTTGAGTTAAAATCGTGGGTTTTGGAAGAAAAGAGATGAAATATCCAACTAAGTGTCTGGATTGCTAGGAGATGATTTATATTTGCTTTCGATAAAGTACATAAAAATATCTAACCGTAAATTCCTTCTCCTGTGAAGTTTTTAAAGAGCAAAAGTTTTAATGAAGTTGCCCAGAAAATTGATTCTACTTAAACTTGGATATCTCGGTGCTCTTATTATAAAGCGGCTAAAGTCGTAAACAAACGAGGGCCAACAAAAACTCTCGAGTTGAGACTCTTCACTTAGCTCATTAGTGACTGTTCTTTACGAGTTGATTCTACTCTGCAGCTCGGCGTCAAAGCGTAGACCTGCATTCAGTTGCAAAACGCGAAACTGCCAACTCGGGTTAGCGCCCAGATTCATCATTTGCTAATGTAGTCAACCACACCTCATGGCAAAAAAGAATTTAAAATGCCAATCTTAAATTTTAAACACTACACATACACTAAAATAATAAAATTTATATTGATACAGTTTTTCATTAATAATTATCGATGGTGATCGCAGAAAATGCCCCTCTTTAATTTAAATTTACAGTTTCCAGGAACAGAGAAGTAAGCTGGCATTCACAAACGAAGCACATAATTTACTTACATATTTGTAGGTATACTGCACTATTTAAGTGACATGTTATACTAAAAGAAAGCTATTGAAACCTATTCCCACGTACAAGAAATAGTTTGGTTTTATTTATTTTTAATCAAAACATAATTTTAACTAACATGATAAATCTGCGAATGGTGAAGGTTTTGGAAATGGAGATAATTATCTGTCTGTATCTAGATTAAAACCTCACACTAGGGAAAAATTGTCAACTTGAATGCTGCTAATCCAAGATCTAGTTAATATGGTTTAAATTCATTGTTAACATTGTCACATTATCATACAGTTGGTACTTTATCCAACTAAATACATCCAAGAATGCCACAAGTTTAATAAATATATTCTGGGAATAATTTATTATCAAAGAGCGCTCTAAACTGTCCTCATTATATAATCTCATGTCATAAGTTTCCCAAACCAGATAAATGTTATCAACAGTTAATATAAAAGGTTCATGATAAAATTATTTTTTCGGTACTTTTCTTACTGCACCAATCGTATGCAGTAAGTAAAATGTGAATGGATGACGTTCCTAATTTGTGGATTGTCGAGGAGAAGCTGTAAACCCACTTGGCTGGTTAGGGGATGGGGAAACAGGGAGGGAGGGGGGACTCATCTGCACTTTACATGCGGGACTGAAAGCATCATAAAACTTGGAGAAAACAAAGTTTTTACACATATGATGCTACATCATAAATGGAACGGTAATCTAGCTCTTACTTCACCTTAGACCATACCCGGAGCTGCCTTCCGTTTTAAAACATCAATTGTTTATTATTGGGTATATAATTTTGGTCTTATACGAATGTCGTAAAAGGGTTTAAGGGGAGTGACAGTCAAGTTATAAAAAATTAGCACAACATATATTGAATAACACAATAGAAAGTGTCATCCATTAATCACTGTATCGATAGTTACAGTGTATATATTGTTTATAAATATATAGTATATATTAGTATAACTGTCAGTGAAAATCTGAGTATAATAATACTATTTCAATAACTTCTTGATTAGCATTATACGTGTTGGTTTTACTGTAGGATGAATTAAAAACTCCCAAACCCTAAAGAGACTCTCCGTTTGGGTTTGATGATGTCCGGTGTGACTGGACGAAATCGATCGCTAATTTAACAGCTTTTGTATATATATATATACCGTTTGTATATAATTACAATATAAGTGTAATTAAGTTGTGTTGGAAGACGTGAGTTTTTAATTCATCCAATACTATTTCAATACTTTATGTCCAAACTGAATAATATTTCCCACGCTTGAGCTTGCGGTTCACCAGAAACACATTGTATGTGTTTGTATTTAAAATGTATAAAAAATTTCATTAATATTAAAGTGAATTTTAAAAATTGATAGTTATTACAACATGTTATTGTTACTTTCAGTATAAAAATTTGTTTAGGTTTAAACAGTTACAGTGATGACAAACAAGTATTGCAACACTTGAAATTGGGAATTTTCAGTGAATATGAGAATTTTGTTTGATTTTTATAACCCACACACAAGGTGGAATATTTCAAACTAAAAGAAGTAGATATGTACACATAATCTATTTTCAGGTGCGACATCATTGCTTTTAATTATATTTTTATTGTTCAATTCCTCTAGAACCGGTAGCCAATACTCTGTTAATGCCCTCTTATAAAATGGTCTAATGGCACAGTTCGTAAATATATTAGTTTTAATATTGCCATCGATTTTATAACTCATATTAAGACATATCCTTTGACAAGTTGTTTACGTGTATCGCATTTATCTTACAAGTTTATCTTGGTTATCTTAAAGTGTATTTGTGTATTTATTTGGTTCCTTTGTAAATAATTAAAATTACTTTCTAGCAAACCAGTGTTGTCTGAAACCTTATTTTGAAGGAATAAAGATTGATGAAATAATCATGCTTAGCTAATTCAACTGTCAGCTTATTTTTTGGGTGAAATATTTCAAATGTCATTTCCGTTCTGTAACTATTAAACTGGGTTCAGCACTGTGACACTTGGCTATTAGTTTCCCCTAATTTTGAAGGCTGATCTCTCAAAGCGCCCCCGCCCCTCCCCAACCGACCAACCTACCCTTAACTCATTAAGCTTCGCTCTCCAGGCTCTTCTCGACCCGGAAGCCGCCTCTCCACTTAAATGCTTTTACTTTTCTTCCACTAGCTTGTTCCTGTACTCTACTCCTCCTTGTCTCTTTTACTTTATCAAACCGAATATCTACTTTATTTCATAAGCTGTTCTTTCGTAGTATACCGTTTTACACTAAATTACCTACTAGTGTGGGATAAATTATGGGTTTGTTGATATACTAGTATATTAAATGATTACTGAACCCAGTTGGAACCTTGAATAAAATTTACTTAAGCACGTTACGAATACTGTATATACTAGCGTCATTGACATTGTATTGATTATAAATGGCATAGATTTTTTAATATAAAGGCAAATTTACCATATGTAATATCAATTTTTGTTATCTAAATCTGTATCCAATAAACTCATTAACAAACTATAATTTTAATTCTTCTAATATTTCCTAACACATAAGATATTAAATCCCAGAGTATTTGTATCCTTAGTAAAATTATAGATATGAAATTAAAAAATAGATTTTAAAATATACTGTAGCAATACGTTTTGTTTTAGCAAAATTTTAGTTATGAAAAGTGGAAAATTTAAATTATTGAAGTGGGGAGCTCAATAAGGCAGACAGGGATAAAAGAATGTAAGAGGTTCTTAGTAAAATCTGGAGGCAGGTTGAGAGAGCACGGTGGGGCGCATGGCAGTGGACGGGGGGAGGGTAGGTTGACCGTATTACGTTTGTTATAGGGAATCACTGGGATGTCATCTGAAATCACTCAAGAAATTCGATGCAATTATGTCGTTAAAAAGGACGCAGAATTTATTGGAGTTTTTTTCTACAGCAAAAATCACCATATTATATAGATATACATTAAACATTCAAACATAGCTACTGTAATAGTCTCTCTTAATTCATTAAGGGCTGATCTATAAAGGAGAACGATATGGTCCGATGTCCAGTGCACTGCAACCCCAACACATACGACCTACACTACTATACTGATAGGTCGCACATCTATCGACGTAATGTCCCTTAACAACTTTCCAGGATACTGCAACAGATTTTATAACATACTGTAACCTATTTGAGAGATTTTCACATATTTTCCATTAATTTTTATAAAGTGATACAAAACCATAACCGAAAATAGAATCGAGTTACTAAATCAATGAGAATTTCAAAAGAATGGAATGACAGTTTTAATCAAACTTTTGTACATTCCCTTTTGCGGGAAACAAGTAGAACAGCTGGTGGATTTATGGCTCCAATCAGGGCAGTAACGAGGTACCAGCTGGCTAGCTCCGCCCGCCGCTGGAGGAGCGCGGCCGATCAGCTGATTCAGCCCCGTCACTGACATTGTGGGACGAATCGCCGCTGAGAGAGGCCCAGGGGAGAGGGAGAGGGCGAGGGCGAGGGAGAGAGAAAGAGATCATCACTCGACGCGTCCAGATTACTATCTCTGACTCATGAATACGTCACTCCCAAATGTTAGGTATCCTATGAAGCTTCATAGGATTCGATCGGCATACGAACAACGTTATTTGTAATAATATAAGTATTCACGCGATAGCCGTAAAAGAGGTCTTAAGATATAGGTAAAGTGGTTATAAAGTTATTTGAAAAATTGAAATTTTTATCTTGTAAATATTAAAGATGGAATTAATTCAATTAGATTTTTGGAAATTACATGATTTTCTGAGAATAAAATTAAATACAAAACTTCATGTTGTGGTTTAAAAAAAAATATTATCATTTTATATTCATAAATAGCTAAACTCAATTATAACTGAAATAGTACTAGATAAAACACATCTAGTACTATTTTAGTTATAATTGAGTTCGACATATAGACCTAATATATTATTTTTTTAAATATAAGGATTTTGTGTAAGTAGTACCAGTACTCTACAATTGGTCGCAGATCTAACAATTTCAAAGTCCTCTTTAGACTTTTGAAGGTTTTATTACACTTTATTATTGAATACCCTACTTCTCTCACTTATTGTTATTGAAAAGCATATTTACCTGATAAAGCCTACAGTTTATATTCATTGAAATGAAATAAGTTTATTCTCAATTGTTTTACTCGCCAATGAATAAAGTAATTTATGGCCTGCTGTATGCAGGTTAAAACAAATTGAACAAATAATGGACTACTGTACTAACAGAAAATGAAATGTAAGATCTATATAGACAGGAGACCTGATCGTAGTTCTGACTTATCAAACTGATTGCATTTACGATAATACGCGTGGTCAGCACTTGCGACATTGACTCCACAGTAAAGGTTAATGTATATCCCAACACAATATTTCTGAAATTAAAGTACTGTAGGCGAAATGCCGGGATGACACGTTCGTTAGCACGGTAGTTACTGAGATGAACACGAGCGCCACTTACGGTAGGCTAATTAATCTCACTGGAACTGTTGCTCATTGCCACATGATAGGTTCCCGCCACCTGACACTAGACGGCGCTGGCTCCGCACTTACTGTGTGGCCTCGCTACGAATTGGGAAAATAAATTATGGTGATAGGCGACCAATCAGAAATCATATTATGCTAGAAAAGTAACTAAGTCAACTATACGTGTAAAAGGTTTACACCATGAAGATAATAGACCTGTAACATGAATTTAAATTACTTCCCTTTATAGCGTATTCCATGTACTAAAGGAAATGCTTTCGATTACTGTAAACAGCTGTCCTATAACCATAACCGTCACTTCCGTTACAATTTTCATGTAACGCAATTGCAAAACCCCCCCACAAGAGCTTAGAAAAATCCATGACAACAGATGTAGGTAATTTTCCATTGTTTTAGAGGATATAGCCGGAAAAATCACGTATTAAACTTACACGTTCGACTTTGCCTTTTTGTGGTGTGGGGCCTAGGAGCCTCGAACCACAAAAAAGTACCATAAATTATTTTGTTTATTTTTTAATCTATTTTCAAAAGATAGGCACCGTCAGATATGTCACACAATTATTAAAAAAGACTTAATCTTGTAAAATTTTAATAATAATTCTGGTTTTAAAAATTATTATTGTTTAGGAACTTAAGAAATATATTTCAGTAAAAATAAAAAAATAAATAAACAATTTAACGCATTATTTATTAAATGACCCTAGTATATAACACTGACGAAAATACGGACAAGACGACAGATGACAGATTTATGCTTGGCTGGGATCCAAGATATCGCGAGGACTCCTGTTAGCTGCATTCAGTCAATAGAGATGTCGAGTGTTTTGAATATTGGACGACGAAGGTCCCAGACGTTCGGAAAGCTTTGTTTTCTCACTTGAGGATTGTTTGCGGAGGAACGCTGCCGCCTTTTGTGGAACCCAACCTTTACTGTATATCCTATTGCTCAACAGCATATAAAGCAGTATCAAGACAGTATTCAAATAACATTATTAATACATTCAAAATATTAAAACAGTGAAATTTTCTGTTGTAATAAAATCACGAAAACTATTTTTGAGATTTAATTTTCTCAGTAGTCAGTAAAATTTTCATTTTAAAAAGGGTATGAGATCTGTCTAGTTCAAATGCTAAGTATAACTGAACAAACCAGATATTCAGTACCATTTGTTTGATTAAAATCGAAACTTTTCACTATATTCACACATATGTCTAATACACCCCAAGTAAATAGACATACTTATAACCATTAAGTTATACAAGTTGTAAATATAAAGTGTAAATTTACTTCCCTTAGTGAACTAGTTTATATCATGGATAGGTCTAACAGGAATGTTTTCAATTCCTTTGCACAGCTTACCTTGTAACAACTTATGTCTCATTCAACAATAATAATAATTGAATCCCTGCTGATTCAACTGATTTTGTACTGATATCCTGCTGATTCAACTGATTTTGTACTGATATCCTGCTGATTCAACTGATTTTGTACTGATATCCTGCTGATTCAACTGATTTTGTACTGATATCCTGCTGATTCAACTGATTTTGTACTGATATCCTGCTGATTCAACTGATTTTGTACTCGTATCCTGCTGTTTAACTGCTTTTGTACTGATATCCTGCTGATTCAACTGATTTTGTACTCGTATCCTGCTGTTTAACTGCTTTTGTACTGATATCCTGCTGATTCAACTGATTTTGTACTGATATCCTGCTGATTCAACTGATTTTGTACTCGTATCCTGCTGTTTAACTGCTTTTGTACTGATATCCTGCTGATTCAACTGACTTTGACTGATATCCTGCTGATTCAACTGATTTTGTACAGAGTATCCTGCTGATTCAACTGATTTTGTACTCGTATCCTGCTGTTTAACTGCTTTTGTACTGATATCCTGCTGATTCAACTGATTTTGTACTGATATCCTGCTGATTCAACTGATTTTGTACTCGTATCCTGCTGTTTAACTGCTTTTGTACTGATATCCTGCTGATTCAACTGATTTTGTACTCGTATCCTGCTGATTCAACTGATTTTGACTGATATCCTGCTGATTCAACTGATTTTGTACAGAGTATCCTGCTAATTCCTCCGTACTCGGGTCCTCCCCGATGGCGGGGGTGTTATGAAATGTAGCCACGAAACTAGCTAAAAAAGCTAATTAAAAAAGCTAAATTAGCTTGTTAAAACAGAGAAATTAAATACGAAGTACTGGAAATACTTGATATTCAATTCAAATAAGAAGTAGTTTGAACAGATGCTGCGTATAGCTATGAACATAAAAGATATAAAACTCATCTAAGGACTTGACACACAGCTGCGATTGGACATCTCCCCCTAATGGCATTGGTCGTCTTACGTACTACAGCCATTTTTGGATACATATATGTTCATACCATTTAAATATTCAAAAAAGGTAAAAAAAATTGGACAATGCCATGGATTGTATCTCTAATTTTCCTTATTAGAAAAATAAACATTTTAATAAAATGTAACTATTAAATGCTTTAAATCAGCTCTGGGCGACGAATACCTTCGGACAAAACTGTGAGGCGCATAAACAACTAAAACTGTTTTGATTAGATGACGAATTGATATGAAATCTAAAATAAGTAATTCAATTCTATCTCAAAGCGTTGGCCGTTTCGGTTGGTAAGGGAGCAAGGGTCGCTATTTATTAGCTTAAGTGTAGAGGCATAATTTGACTTGGAGGCACGATATAAATGCCAATCCCATAGCCAATTAAATAATCCTGCGATTTCCATAACAAAGGCTCTCCGCAGCGTTACAATGGAGGGCGCCCAAGTCGCTGCGAGCGAGAGTGACTTTAATCTAAACATTACATTCGGACTGCAATAAAGTTATTCTCATCGCGATATGGCCAGGCCTCAAGCGGCGGATCCCGTCACTACTCGCTGATCGAGCTACTTTACAGCTCTACAGGGCTACATGTACGTAACCGAGCCCACCAACCGAGCATACGATAGTGCCTAAATTTAACTCAACTTTTATGATTCCCTGCAGTATGTGAGGGGTTACCATTTTACTTTTAGTGAATTTCCTGTAGGTGAGGCTATTGCTGTTGTCCTCATGGTGAGACTTAGATCGGGGATAATATTTTTCGTTTTGTGGCCTCTATATGCAAAAATACCATTAGTTCGAAACTGAATGTAAGCCCGGCACGGTTTTAATATTTTCTAAACTACAACGGATAGATTAAGATTAAGATTTAGTACATCAACACTATACCTAAAAATATACTTTTTTCAAGGAACTATTATCTTTCTGCCAGGAGAAAATCTTAAATAGAAGAATAGGTCAATATGCGCATCAAATTAAATGTCTTAATTAATGGAATCCAATGCCGTTAAGTGGAACTCTAATGTACAATCGAGCGGTAAAATGGCAATTATTTAAAATGTTTAAATTTTTTGTACTAGAAAACTTTTCGGATGGGGTTTCTTAGAACCAGTTCATACAGTGAAACCATACTTGAAACAGTGTCACCGTATATGGGCGAATGTTTTTACTTGTCACCGACTTACTACAACCTCAGTAGATGTCTTATATGTAAGCAAAAACCAACATGCACATCAAATTAAAGTCTTAATTTGGAGAATTTAGTGCCGCATACCATAACTCAATAGGATAATCGTGGTAGAAATTGCAGTTGTTCATAGAGAGCTTAATTTGTTCCTGTCATCTTTGACCAACTGCGATTTCTACCTCGGCTGCACAATTAGAATGAAAACCACGAATCAGCACTAAAAACAAACAATTGAGTAATTTAAATCTTTGATGTACGTATACAGAGTTAGTCAAAAGTAGATATCAATATATGAAAAGAGAATATTTTCATAAAAAAATGGTTTAAACAAATATTAATTTTATTCTACAATCCGACAGTTAACAACAGTTCATTGAAGAAAATGCTAGTATCTTCAAAGTACCAAAAAAGTGTGGTTTAAAATTTAAGGCTTGTAAAAATACAAAATGTTATGGTTAGTATATTTATCTTCGTATAAACTGACCAATTATCAGAACATTTATAGTGCGTTTAGAATATGAAAGTTGAATATTCGTTTTTTCAAGTTTATACTATTCGAAAAATTCATAAATTTACAGCACCATTTTTAAGCTATGATTTATCCGAAAACAAGTTCGTGAAACCATCTAGATGACATTAGGATTACTGAGCAATCATTCTAAATACTTAACGTTCGTTTTCTTTATTTTTATTGAAAAATATATTTTTCTCGCCACATCCACAAAGGTTAGTTGTGTTTTGTTAAGAGGGGATGAAAACCAGATGGTTAAGAAGAAAAGGCATTTAGAGGTTACTTCTCGTGTTAGTCTTTCAGGGATTTAAAGTAATTTTCAGGGAATTATATCTCAAAATGAGTGACACTCAGAAATAAAATATGTGTCTATGAATATGTCCGAACAAATTGAAAGTGTTTATCGTGGATAATAAACTTACATGAGTCATCACCAGTAAAACCTCTGCTATTATATACTCCCTCTTCCACTACAATTCAGCAGTAAGAAACATTAAGAAAGCTAACTACTTACAAGATTTTTAAAGAAGTTAATTTTTCAGCAACTCTCCTTACCTGTAACAATAAAACACGTTTTACTATTTATAATAAGGTCTTTCATTGAGTGTAAATTAGAAATATCCCATACTAGCTTAAATCAAATCATGTTCATACAATTTCGATGACTTAGAATTAAGTTTATATAATAGAACAATACTTAAATGGACTATAGGCATGACATCGTTCAATACGAAACTCACAAGACCATAAGTAATAGAGGTTTAATGTGTGTGTGATGTGGTTGCAAGGAGGGGAACGGATATGTTGGGCAACGAATCATTCGGTTCACTACCGTTGGTTATTGAAGGACTTGTCAACGTTGTAACAATTCCTGATGAAAATCCGTATCATGTCAAAATATATCTTAAACAAAATAATTAAATCCCAAAATAGCCTTACAAAAACAGGAAAAAAATTTACCCCTTATTCCAACAATGACCCTTAGTTCATGCTGTTTGTAATTAATTTGTAACTGTCAGGAATAAACATTTTACTTCATTTCACAAACTTTCACGCAACTGGTAAAGCATACCCGGAAAGAGCATACATTTTCCGGTTCAAGAAGTAGCCCAACAGTGCTTTGAAAACGTATTTAAAAAGCCAATTATGAACTCAAAAGCATGTGTGTGAGTAGTAAAGCATCAAAGGCAAAGCAACCGTGAGAAGATTCTTTGAAATGCGACTCTGAGACGAACACTTTAAACTGGCTGGTTTTTAAAAACTGCATCAATTATTTCATTATGTGGTCCGTCCTCTTTTTGGTTTTTTTATTTTAAATCAATATTGGAGTCAATTTAGTGCGACATTACAAGGTTATTGTAAATTATGTTAATTTGGGATACAATTGAATTAATTTTTATAAAGACTATTTAATTTGGAAAGAAAACTCATTAAATTGTACATACATTGGTTTTGGTGTGTATCATCAGTTTTGTTGACCATTGTTACCGATGTTGTGAAATTGCTGAATTTGAAGGCATGAAAGTATTTTGTGTTGGATTGTCATATTATTCAGCCTGTCAATAGTGTCACTAAGTAATAAACATTTAGTGGAGATCCTCCTTGCAAGAGATCACTCTAATCGCAAGTGGTACCAACATTTTAAGAGAAATAAAATTACCACTTGGATGTTATGGCTGACCCTAATAATCAGCTGATGAGTCGAGCTCGCTGGTCTAAATGATCGGAACTGGTCTCCAAGATCTCTAATTATTTACCCCTTTGATTTTTTCCTGTGGTGATAGAATACAGACGGAATATACACACCACCATTTCCAGAAAGCATACCTGAGATCCAGCAACGGATTACCAATGGCATAGAAACAATGGATCAAGACACTGTTATCAAAGTAGGGTAAGTACTGTTGGCTTGAGTACAGGATTGACATAATAATGAAGTGTCACAAGGAGTTCTCATATTGAGCATTTATAATTCTGACTAGGCCTACCTGTCATGAAACCATATGAATATTTATTACATTGTATCAGTTTGTTATATCTGTATGATAATAATGAGACTAGGTATATGGACATTTTAAATTAAAAATGTAATTTGTAATAACACTGTAGATAGTTAGTAATCAAACTGAAAATTCATCTGGAATATTGCCGTTGCAATATCGTTCCCGAAATGCGTCAGTGGTGATGAAACAGGGTTACTAATTAATTCCTAGTAATCACATAATAAGATGAAGAAGGTCACCTATTTGTAATTTGGTGTTTATAGTATAGTTCTCGAGCATCAGTCAGATTTCGATTACAAACACAAACAGAGGAGACTGAAAGTGCAGTCTAGGCCGGTAATCCGGTTGTTTGCTCCGGGGATTCACGCTCGCTCTGCCGGCCCAACACAGAGTTTCGGTTTTAAGGATTTATTGAAAAAACTAGTCCCCTGTTCATATTTTTAATTTGAAGCTGATATAGCTTGAAGTGCTAACAATGTATAGCAATATTTCTACGGGATATTATAATAAAGTAGTATCAAATAGATTGAATCATAATCTACAGAATAAAACGTTTGTGGAAATTGTTGGACATAAATAAGTATCGGTGGTAAAACCCCTACTAATAAAATGCATTGAGTAACTATTTCTGATTAAAACAAGTTTTTTAAGGCTTAAACAGATTAAATTACAAAGTGTTTATGCATGTAATATACTTTAGTCTCGGTTGAAATTTCGATTACGTACGAACGGTAAACTGTAAAAATATTAAGAAATAATCTAAGAATCGTGACGTAACATTTTGGCAAAGTTTTGCAAGAAATATATACGTCCTCTATAATTTGCATAATATTATGCTAATCTTGATGTCATTCTAACCCTATAAAATAAAATTCATCGCATGAGCTTTTTATTTAACTGATAAAAATTCTCCTTTATATTACTTCCTTGCTCCACTTCTCATAAGGATCTGATTCGAAAACCCCCTCCTACATAATGGTGGCCAGTTAACCTCAATTCATGAGAATTTCTTTAATTTAGAAACCTCCTGAAAATATAAACACAATTCAACTAAATGTTTTTATTCTAGAACACAATAGCATTATTTCAGTTTTATATTTTACACGCAATAAGAAAATAAGTATCTGCAAAAAAGTATTATCCTATGGTTGACTTTGAAGCTGAATTATGGTCTACTTTAAATATTTAATTGATACTGTTTTAAGAGTACGCACATTTTTTATACGGAATCTATGCAACATTTGAAACTGTTAAGAAAACAATATTTGCATAGTATACGTTATAAAATTTAATCTTGCAACAGTTATATATAATATAACCAATCTATTTACAAAAATACAAAAGGTGTTGCAATTATGGTTAAAATGTTTAGTTACTGGCTTCCTGAAACAATGCCGTTAAACAATTATTCAACGTAACAAACGCCAAGTATTATATATTTAAACAGATAATACGTTGGCAACGAAGTACAGCCGTCAATCTGAACATCAAAGCAAAGCTCTGCTCGGTACACACAGCACTCAATATGTATGGGTACACATCATTACCCTTTTTCAAAACAGGTTTTGCTTATTCAACAAAAGCACACGTAGATCGATAATGTAACGGCGCAAACTCAGACAAACGTCACCCTATATTTTCAATTAAAATGATAACAATGTTTACTTTTGTATTTATAATATCGTCGGACTAACTTCGACATCAATAACGTAAAACATTAGCTGAGTATAAAAGAAAGTCAATATAAAATTGTATACTCAATCAACAATTTAATCTAAAAAGATAATATTTAACTCAGTCTGCAGTTCAATGTAGTAAAAGTTGAACTGCAGACTGACGTATATTTTAAGTTTTTAATTTAATTGCAGTTCGGGGCTAGTAAGATGAATTTTACAATTTAATGATCAACATTAATGGATTCCTGAAATATACTGAACCATTACGTACAATACCATTTTCTTTAAGAGTTTAAAAATTCTGCATTTGTTTAGCAATATACCAAATGGATAAACAAATTTATTCCTAATGATGTATTACGAACAACGAGATCGTTCAGCACTTGAACTGAGATTTTAGATTAAATCTCAGGTAAAACAAGAATAGTAAGTAGCTCGAATCTGCTTAAACTTAAATTAACACATGTTTTTAACTTTACACAATATTAGAATTATTTTTGTAAGAAACAGAATAAATAATAATGTCTTCACAAAAAGAACCAAATATCTAGCAAAACCCCATTAAGAGCCTTTTACAGTCTGTGAAATGATGATCCTGTTTACACGTCTCATCTTACATAACACTGTTTAAACCATTGTTGCTTTGAATAAAGCATACATCAATCATAAGTTTTGGGGTGGCTGGTGGGGGAAATATAAACTTGTACTCCACGTATATCGATACCATACTTAGTTGTATTGACACAAAAGGTTTTCACTCCTTTAAATAAATCCTACAACATTTTAAAATTTTTTTCAAAAACAAAGAGTTTATAATTAGCTTTGTCCCCATAGAACAATGCGATATTCAAATAAAGTCATTGAGTTAAAACAAGAACATGGCGATAGAGGTTCGCCTTTACATTTCTGACTACTTCCACATAAACACTTGAATTATAATGACAAAGGCTATTAAATTAGATAGTAAAAATCACAAGAAACGATCCCTCGGGCAATTATACAAAGCCGTGATTTCCATAACAAAGGATGTGGTCTACACCAGGACGGGCGGGCGCCAGCGGTCTCTAGCGGCGAGGAGGGAAAACTCGGCCATAGAAAAGGGTTCAGAACCACTATTACCTTCAATGGAATAATATTCTCAAGTATTATCGATATATTATTTTCTTTTTTCTACCAATAAAAGCTCAAATTGAGCTTGATGTTTTACATAGCAGTTCACTAAAACCCAATAATGTACTAAGAAAAAAAGATAAACCTATTAAAACTTATGAATGTGTTTAGGAAGTTTCAGACTATACCCCACCACTGACTTCTAAAGGGAAAAATATTTTTTAGCTTACCAAAGTATTAGTATAGGTTGGAATAAAATAATTAAAAATATAAAACGTGAATATTCCATAAACAATTATTTAGATAAACGTTTAGTCCGCATTCAAAAAGTCTGGTTCGGATCAAAAGTGTAATATAATATTGAATATTTTAAATTAAATATGTATGTTTATAATTGAATGCAAAGAGAATGGTTGCGGCTTCCATTTATTCTTCCAGTTTGGTGCGACTCCGACGGCAATACTGTTTGGGTTAACGCAGAAACCAGAGGAAATGCATCATCAGTCACCAGTTTGACTGTGGCTTAATTAGTTTATCTCAAGATAACAATTTTAAATTATTTAACATATAATGCATTTCAACATGTGGCCACGCACGATACTTACGGCGTTAAAATGTTTACTGTTCATTTATTTCAATGACTTAACGTTAAGACGATCCAAATCCAGTCGTTCAGTATCTGGTCTCCATATTGATCCATCAAATAGTTCAAAGCAAATAGAACATTTGTTGAAAGGTACAATTCATTATTTGTGTTGTTAAATATATGAACTACAAACAATTAATTATTTCATCCACTAAAACTTAAATGGGTTAAAATTTTTATTTTTATACAGTCTTCCTTGTAAATTTTTTATTTTCATTATGGGCTCCGGCGAAAAAGAAAAATCTTGTATCTGATGTAGCGCTCCCATAATAAATATGTTATTTTTCATAACAAATTAGTGTAACTAAAATAGCCCTTAAGTCTGAAAAGTTAAAGAAAATCACATTATAAATGCATTCAGGATTCTTTTATATTAACACAATATATGTAAAAATGTGGTTTCTAGCAATTTACAGCAATTAAATGAAAAACATTGCGAGTAAAAAACGAACAGCAATTCAAATATTCCATTACTCTTGAAATGGCCCATGAACCAGAGGCCCGCTACGACGAAGCGCAGGGTTCATGTTGGAGATGAAAATCTGTTAAAAACTGAAAATTTTTCCTAAGTACAGACTATTTTCTAAACTCTCTACAAAAGTTTTCAGGGAGTGTTTTCAAGGATAATAATATCAAATCAAAATATCCCGTTTCAATCATTTAAAGAAGTCAGTAATAAACTGACCCACCGATATTTATTATTCTTACTTTATTCTTTAAGAAAAAGTATTTTTCTAAGAATCAATGAAACGTATCTTTCAGTAACGAAACTAAACTTTTATAAATATTATACTTCAAAAACATTTGTTATATATTAGAGAGTATTTTACACACACGGAAAAATCAAAACAATCACACGTAAATCACACGGATAGTGTTTAGCAAGCCTCTTTAACGTAGTTACCAAAACCTCTCTAATCTTAAGACAGCTCTAACAAAACCACAATTTGGAAGATCGATTAAAATAAATAAGACAAAACGCTTTTTGTTGAGCGAGGCTGTTGATGCACATTAATATGCACAGTCAACATCCTCTACTGTACTAACAAGCAACAATCACCTACATTTTCTTCATTATTTATGATTATTATTTTAGATCTTAATAAGAGTTATCGATATTCCTATCATGAGATATCCTGAAAGAACTTATTCCTGTTAACTATTTATAAGAATACCAGTTTCAAAGTTATCATTGTAAGCCATTGCCATTACAGTATATATTTTTATGCTGGAATTTTTCATAAGGTTTCCCTTACTACTTTTAAGCTTTAAACAAAATGGCGGATCTGTGAGGACGATTTATATGTGATATTTAGATTTTATTTTAACCTAAAACCAATACCCGAAAAGGTTCTAGTGCCTGTCTGGAATTATAAACACTTTATGCAGCAAGGATTTCCTCATTTTTTGTTAGAATACATTTTAGTGGTTAAACTTACTGACCATTTAGTTTTTGAAGGAGTTTTAGAAAATATTAGGTTGGTACTTCTATAAAATTTAATTAAAGCCACAATTTTAAGTTCAGCTCTCAAAATTTTAAAAAATAAAAAAACTAATATTGAACTATTCTAGCTTTTGGGTATACTTGAAAATAGTTTTTTTGTGAAAAGGGTATTTATTTAAAAAGCGTTATTGGAAAACTATGAGTATCAAGTCCTGGAAAAAATAACTGGCAGTAAAACTTGATGTAAAACATAAGACATTCCATATTTACTACCATTTGTAAATACTCTAATAACAGATTTATTATACCGATGAATTATTAATGAATTTACTATTTTGAGGTTTACGTTGAGGGTTCTTTTGTTTGAAAAAGTTTTCAACTGCATTCAGCATCCAACTGTTAAACCAGCATCTTTTCTATAGGCAGTAATGTTTGGGATTCGGCCTGAATGGCAGCTGGCAACTAAAACCTATCCCGTTAATTGTGAAGAACCTGTACACTTGAATTACGTGTCCTGGGTGAATGGTGTAGTGAATGTCATAACAGGATTCACTATTTTCCACCTCCTATGTATAAGAGAATATGTTGAAAGTAATCAATCTAAATGTTAACATTGTTCGTAAATGGCGACCGTACCACAAGGTAGGTATTTTAAGCCAAGTATGAACTACGGATTAATAGCCAGGAGAAATATTCGTTCAAATTAATACTTATTTATCCAAATAATTAAAATTGTCCTTATACTTTTAAATAGTTCTTGGTTATTTAAAACCAAATAAAAACTATCAACAAACTGATTTCGACACGGTATTACTAACGGATTAGTTTAAGATTAAAAATACTACTAGGCTGATTATAAAGAGGGGTACACAAGTAGGTATACAGTAATGAATTATTTTATAAAAATATGTATTTATACATACAATAACCAAACTTTTCAAATTTATTTGAAGTGGTTTAATAAACCTGAAACTTTTGTACTTGACAAGAACACTCACTTCCTTTTGTATTCAAATTGTTTACCTTCACACAAAATACACTGCTGTAAGTTACGCTTGAAGTTACGCTTCGGTAAGGATATTTATTTTCATTCATGTTTTGGCAAGCCCGGCGAATAAATTCTACCGTCTGATTTCTCACAAGGTTTCTTAGAAAACAAGCTAGCCTTTGACGACTCCCCAAAAGAAAAAATGTTTGTATTTAATTCCCTGTGGGAAATAGGTTAGATAATGGATATGTTTATTGGGAAATCTAAACAGCTGTCCTTATTCTTTTATATTAAAAATTAAATACAATAGCTCTAATAGTTTCTATGGAAACATGTTACATATTTTCCATCTTACAAATCACCAACACTCCCCTAGAGCTAAGACATATTCATGTCAAAAATCCAACCAGGAGTCAGATCGAGAGATCTTGCTGGCCATTCAATTGATCGATCCTATGTCCCACAGTGTTATGAAAAATGGTTGGTCCAATAACAGCTTTACATGAAATGCTAGCCCAAATGTCTCCAGGTTTATTCAGCTGTTCTTTGATTGTAATGTGTGGATTATCAAAAGGTATAGAACAGGTAGCCAACTTAGATATACCAACCAAACAAAACCGAATACCTACTTTTGTATAACTTGAGTATTTATCTCCGACTCATTTTTCAGGATACGCATTTTAATTTTTTTTTTAACTTTAATAATTCAAGATACTGATTATTTTATAAGGATATTTTTTAATAAAGGAAAACTATTTTTAGAACGATTTACCTTTTTTTAAACAAACTAAATGTTTGAAAATTTTGATAGGATACACTTCAACATAACAAAAGGACAATTTCGTACAGAATTTAATCGAGAACAAAGCAAAGCAATTTGCAGTAAGTCTCCCGTAGCTTTGAATTCTTAGTCTTACACGGGAAGCACCGAGGCTTACGAATAGCAGCAACGGCAGAGTGAATTGCAGCTTTACAATTATGTTTCATTTGTGGCATGTGAAATATGTCATTTCTACCAAATAGTTTCAAACTAATATTGATAGATATCAAGCACACAAACAATTACCATCATGGTGAGGAATGCAAAAAATCATGATAAAGAAAATAAAACTTATTCTTTAAAAAACTAAAATAATACTAAACTCTCCGCAAATACGATTTTACGTGATTTTCTGAATGTTACATTCAAAAACTCACGTAAAATTACCTTGAGGGATTTTAAAATTGTGACTGCTGTGTCTGCACATACGCAATAATAACTCTGCACATATAAGCTAAATTTAAGTCTGAACAATTGACAGGTAAAATGGAAATAATATAACGAGTACAAAAACATATATTTATATGTTTTCCAATCTTCTGGCTGATGTTTATGTGTCAAATTAAGGACAGATCGTTAAAAGTATACAAATTGAAAAAAATAATACTTATGAATTAAAATGAAATATTTTTAGAAAATCAAGCTTATTGAATTAGAATACAAAGACCAACACGAAAAACAATTAGCCTTTTGGGACTGCATTTAATTTCTGTAACGTAAAGATTGATAATGAAACATTTGTAGTTGTAAAACTGTTGTAAGTTGTTTCTCGTGTTTAACCGATAAACAAACAGTGGTCAAATTATCACTATGTGACAGTGAACTCGATTTATGAAAATTTAACAAACGCAGTTGCTGGCGGTGAGCCGTTCCACTTTTTAACGTGTTTTTAAGTGTATCGGTATAATAGTTTAGTCATATATAATTAGACCGAAGCCCTACTTTAAACCAGTTCCAAATAATAAAAGTGCAATAACTATTTTTTGAACTGTAAGAATTGAATTTAAAACTGTTGCGTGCAAAACTTACGTTTATCCCAAAGTATGATAAGTAGTTAAGTAAATATAAACGAATTCAATTCAAGTGGTTGGATAAGGTAGAATGTCAGTGTAGATTTAAAGTAACAATGGTTTCACAAGATTGATCCAAGTACCTATGTGGTACCGCGTTCCGTGAAATGGCTGCTCATTCTGCTGATGCACCACGATTTGTTACTACTGATGCTGTGATGTTAAAGAATCGTATTGCCAAAGTAATGGAAAACACAACCTGTATTGCAATTGGTATTATATTATTCCATGAATTTGGGTGTACATAATACTATTGTTTAAGCGACTTTGGATTTTTGGATTGCCAAGGTAAGTTAATCGGAAAGTTTTTAACTATTTATATACAATCCAACATTGACGAGGGAAAAGTATAATCTATGAAACATTGTTATTGAATCAACATAAGAGTATTAAAAACTTTGCATAAAATAATTAATTTGTATTGCTATGTCATTCTCTTAAAAGGTAAAGTACCTAGTTGTTGTTATAACCCATTTTGTGTACACTTTTATGAGAAACTTCTTTCCACATTGAGGACTGGAATAAATTATAAATAAAATGAAAATCAATGTGTGGCATTTATTGGTTCGCGTAATCCAAGAAACCACTAATGATGGCTGCAGGGGCTGACCGGGACTGCACGGACTATCTACACGATTTGATATTTAAAAATATCTACTTTAATTAATTGACTTTGTAATTTTTAAAGAAACGTTTTATAGCTTTTTATAAGAATAAAAGAAACACCAAACCCTGCTAATTAATGAGAACAAGACTTCGACACAAGGTTTACTGATAGAAATAAAAGTTTATACCGCAGAAGCGTTGGAAAGTAATAAGTTCTAAAATGCCCATTTTTTGTACGTAAAACGTTATAAAACATATAATAGAACAAACTATTTATACGAGTAACATGGTGAAATTGAATGATAAAAACATGCTTTATAGCATTGTACAGATACTTAAAGCTCAGAAAAACCTAAAGTACTTACTGTCCATTTAGTTCATAATTTTACTTGTGCCTTAAAATATGTTTTAAAAATTTTATACTATCGCATCTGTATTTTTAACAATTAGGGAGCCTTAAAACTAAAAAATATTTTTGATTCACAATAAAATAAAACAATAATAAACTTAAACCATGAATACTTAAAAATTATGATAAAAAACAAATTAGCTAAATAATAATTAAATAAAGAATACTTATTACAGTGAAAGTCATTGACAATACAAAATTGAAACAGTTTAGATTAATGACCATTATTTTAAAAGGCTTTGTCGTTTTTGTTTGCAACTAAGTCAAAACTCGTCCTCCGCTATTGTTGTTGCCTGATGTGGTGAGCGGCTCACCATCACATTCACTCAGGGGCTTCATTATTGAAATTCCAAACATTAATTTAGCTAGTTTCAGGGTACAGCCTAAAACTTTAAAAACTATAATTTATTACATAGCTCAAACAATTCATTTCCAAATAAAAATTTCTATATGGAGGTGCCGGAAATCCGTACGTAAAATATTAAAACTAGAATATTTCTATAATATGATCATTTATATTAGAAAACCTTATCTATTTGATGCTATACACCAAGTTTAATCACAATAATTCAAATTAAAATGGTATATTGAAAATATACCAAATGGTATATATTGGTATACTTTTTCCCTTTAAGGTGCTCCAAATAAAAACAACGTTCCGTGTTTACCAGTCTATATATCAGTAACTGATCGTAAAATGAAGATTAAAAATACTAATTACATTCAGGTACTTTTAATGGTGCTAATAACAATTTTATTTCATTATTGATTATGGAAAAGCAACCAAACACCCATTTTGGGATACGTGTCGCCCATACTGTCTACCATCTTGGATTTCCGGAACCCCCTAAAATAGCGTTTGTGTTAATCTTACTTTTTGTATTGAATGCGACAGAGAGAACTAAAAAATGGTTGCCACCTATAAGAAAAAACAGAAAAATAGCCTACATAGTGACAGCGTTTTTCTCAACTTTCCCCAACAAATGTATAGAAAATCTTCAAAATCCTTGTGGAATATTAATTATCTAAAACATGCCCATTCTAATGTTTACGATAGTGAATATGCACGATACTTTACGTATTATAACAGCACTAAGCCCATGAATACACTTATTACAATAACTACGAACATAAATAAACTACGCCTTTCGAAAATAACAAAAAACTTAAAAAAATACAGCAAATTTTGTTTTTCAATATAAAATAAACATTATAACTGATGAACAACATGTAATAGATCATAACGCATAACGCGCTCTTAACGCTATTAAATTTATAATCAATATACTTTGTTTTGTATGTAATTTAAGAAGGGTACTTTACATGTTTCTTGTATTACTCATAATCTCATTAATTATTGTAAAATAACGTTAACACGTGATAAAGCATTTTATAAAGCATAGTTGAATTAAAAGCAATAAATAATTCAAAATACTTTCTAAAAAACCTAGTAAATACCGACTAACCTTCAATATATAAATGATGATTGAATTTTAAATGCCACTACAAGCGAGCTGGTAACAATATAAAACTTTACTGAAGGCAGGTGCGCTGGTGACACATGCTTCCTGAACTTTGCTTTCATATGAGTTCTTATTTTTCAGTTTAAATATTTGGTATCTCCAATTTTTAATAGAGCCTAAAAGGAAGAGGCTACATTTAAAAAGCTTATCTCAGACAGTGTCCGTATGAATTATGACATTCTTTACTAATAAAAATAGGGCATAGCTATATTTACTATATATATATTTACTAATAATTTTGTTTCATGTTTATCAGCATTTTTACTGAACTTCCTAGTTTTTTATTAATATAGTTTTAATTAAAAGTTCTCCTTTGTAAAATTAAACTGTAAATAAAATATGAAAACTGAAGGGCACCTCCTTTGTGGTTAAAATAAGTAGTGGAGGTTTGCCGTGAATATTAAAGTGCATCACGGAATATAACCAATTCCATGGATATAGCTTTTGAAAATGCAATGAAAAGGAAGGATTATTTATATTTAACTGTTATTTGACAAGCCCCTTGTGAGTGAGGCTGAGTAAATATTTGCCCCAATCTAATGGCCAATTTCCGCTGGCGAAATCTCTCTTCATCGCTTTGTATTCGTTTAAAAATATTTTTGTCAATTAAATATTGAGACAATTCGATTATCCTATAATTTTGACTATTTTTAAAAACAATATTTTCTGAAAAAGAATGTAATTAAAATGTTTATATTACAAAATGCTCCCGTCGCAGTAAACCTGCGTACTCAGCAATTTCCTAATCAATATAATAATAATAATGATATATGACAAGTTTTATCAATATCTTTCCATAAATATGAGAGTTATTTACCTATTCTCCATAAGATTAACTTGGGAAAGTGTATGCAGGTTTGCTGCTGTGAGGAACATTGAAAGTAGGCATTTTACCATAAATAATCTTTATTTTGACTATTAATACCAAGTTTCATAAACATCTGTTCATAAATAAAGGGGTTTGTCTATTCTCAATATGATTACCATGGGAAAAGAGTATACAGGTTAGCTGCCATGATAAATACATAAAATATGATTTTAATGCATTTTAAGCATAAGATCTCAACCACATGAAGGTAAATACCAAGTTTAATCCAAAAATATTGATTGGTAAGTGAAATATTGAATTTTCCTTATCCTACATAAGATTAACATTGGAGCACCAAAATACAACGTACTGTGTTTAGATGTTTTAATATCTCGGTAACCGTTGGAGATAGAAAAACACTTTATTGGAATTATATTGTGTAGTTATTAAGTTGATTCTAATGGTGAAAGATAAAATTTAAAAATCTTATAAATTTCAAAAAATTTTTAAACTTAAATTTGGTCTCAATTGGACCATTTTACGAGATTTATCCTGTTCACAGACACATATACATCTTCATGTTTGTAGAAACGTGTCAAATGACTTATAAAATTAATCAACTGGTTTGATAGGATAAATAAACTATTAAAATGAACAGTTTTGCGAATTTTCCTTCAATTAATATATAAAAGTTTTCAAGCAATTGAGAGAATATAATTGAAAGAATTATAACTTTTCATTTTAATATTTTATTTATCCTATCAAATCAGTTAAATAATAATACATTTTTATGTATATATAAATTTTGACGACAGTTGTTTTTGGTATCTGGGCACCTAAACGCGAAAAAATAACATGGTACCGGGCTTAAGTCTTGCCATGAGACCTACGGTAATAGCTTCTTCCCTATTGGAAATTCGCTAATATTTTTATTTTTTTTAAATATTTTGAAATAGCCTCCATCTAGTAAGTGGATATTACATCAGTGTCGTGGGCTAAAGGGATCGACGTAGAGTCGTCCCAAAATCTATTTTGAACGGAGAGTTTAAGAAATCTAGAAGGTACACCTCTGATTTTTTATTTAATAAGACAAACCCTTAATGCGATTCAAAAATTGTTTTAAGGAGCTTTCCAGTTTTATTTTCGAAAATTGTTGATCATAGTTTTCTTTTATTTTAAGCAACCAGTGTTGGAATTATTGCTATCCAACAAAAAAATACTTTACGAAAATAAATAGCTTCCACATTTCACATGAAATATTTTTAAATTACTTCTCTCATTGTCGTAAAAATAGGATATTTAATTCTCCACCTCATAACGTTTTCAAAACTAAGCTGTAGGATTGGTTATTGACGATGAGGGATGAGGAAGCAGAGTTTCTTATCTCCACTGACTACAACGGACCCAACACCTGACAACCGTTTGTCTTGGACTGACCACCTCCCGTCCGTCACCCTCCATGCAACTCAAAACCGACATTGCTTTGCATTTTTGGCATCATCTTACTGTATTTTTATTTATTTATTTATTTATATTCTATCTTTAAATTTTTCATTTTCTCGAATATTTCACTGTGGAAGGGTAGTTTCGTTATTTTTTCTCCAACTAATCCACAGTTTAACTTTATACAAAATTTAAATAAAAAACATTTTTACATAAATGTTATTCTAATAAAAACGACTCGGACATACCTTACCATTTTATGTTTATAAAAACATTCCATTTTAGGTCCATGTAGGCAACTAATTGAAAAATTTTGTACCATAATTTTTTTCTGGAATAAATCTGATTTTGACTTGACTTATGACATTACTGCTAGTTAGATAATGAACGTGAAATTAGAGATGAATCGAATTTAAAATTATCTACCTCTAACCCAATTTTTAACATACTACAAATATTAATTACCACCAATCGTTTGCAGGTAATAAAGGCTTGTTAGGTTGTACTTGGGTATACTTCTGCTAATTCTATAACAGAACTATTTTGACGTAAAACTTTAGTGTCAATTAGGTATACTAGTATACTAGTACTAGTAATAGTTGTCATGGTTATGTAATCGCACCGTTTATGTGCCAAAAAAGTATTAAAATTTGTCTAAGAATTACGTTTAAAAATTAAATGTAAGGTATTACCACGTAGTAGATCTCTCATCAAAATTGCACATGTGAAACCCCCTGTGTTAATCCCACTAGAGAATCTGGGTTTACTATCCAGCTTTAAAACCTGCCCGAAATGGTGACGAATATAAAAACAGGTGGGGCGGAGTTCAGCCACCTGACAAGGCCCTTAAACCAGTTGCTCTTGCATCATCGTGTTGGGTTGACTCGATTGAATCCTTTAGACTATTGTTGTGTTTAAATTAAACATCAGGTTTATTCGCATTATGACATGTTTTAAGTGTTTTTAAAAAGTGATCTATAAAAATTAATGTAAATTATTTGCTCTTGATGTCAATTATAACACACTGATTCTCTCTCGTGGGCAAGGAGAAATATGTGCGTTATGAGTTTAATGTACTTGATTACCTATACAGCTTTGTTACTGACACAGACTTGCTGATTCATTTGACAGGATCATAATGGACAACCCAATGCCCAACGAACCCATCCCTATAAGCAAAGGCACCTGGGTCCGAAATGGAACGATTTTTGAAATTATTTAACTTTTATCATCTTTATTTTCAATTATTGAAACACATAAGAGGTGAAAAGACGTTTCATAAACCGAAATTTTATATAATATACCTTTTGCTAATTAATGTTAAAGAACACTACAATATTATAATTGAAAAATATTTCATAATTCATCTACAAAGGTTTTCCTATTTACAATATACTTTGTAATGGAATTTGAAAATAAGAAAAACACTTTATAATGGTCAGTGTTTTGTTTACCTGTAAAATTTAGCACAATTACTACTTTCTTTTGTTGAAACGTGTTTCAAACGAGCTCGCATTGAGCATCGCTTTTGTAGAACAAGTCCTGAGTGAGATTTGTCATGAAAAGAAACTGTTGCAACTGAACAAATCCAGCCCATTGAGTTGAATCAACGCGACTTGTGTAGGAATAAATGAGAGCTGTGGATCATTACAGTCATGAAAAGAACAACTAGAAACATTTCAAAGAGAATTATACCTGGAAACACAGTTCAAGCCATCTTCAATGGGAGTAATAACCGAGTAAAATGTAAAACCTACTAACGAACAATACTTGTTAACAGTATATTCACAAACATCAACAGTTAGGATGTGTGAGAAACATATTATTTTAACTTTTAATGAAAGTATTTAATTATACCTTAATGAAATCTTTCAGTACACTTAAATATTTCCCAAACACAAACACAGGAAAGGGGAGGGTCTGGTCTCAGGTGCTTGAGTGAAAACTAACGACTTTGAAATTGGCACAGGCGCAACTCTTGGCTCCGCAGGGGCTCTTGAGCCAGGGGTCGAGTGCCGGCGGCACAACACCGCGCACTTAACACTCGCGTTTATACAATAATTTGTTGTTTTTATTTGCATATATACCTTGAGCCAATAGAAAATAATTATGCGTGCTTACGTCAGTAACTCTTAATGTAAAGTGCTTTTGAAAGGCCATCTTATCGTTTGTGCTATCACGTTGGAAACTATTATTTAGTGAGTCCTGGAAAGCCTCCACATTTCAAGCTTGGAGTATTATATACACATTTTTAGCCCTATCCGTATTTTACTATGTATAGAAAGGAATAATCATTTTACACTGGTTTTGGTCTTTAGAAATCATGTAATTTATTAATACTTTAAAAAATTATGAAACTGCAACTACATCAAGGAAGATGATCAACATTAACGGTTTTTACAGGACTTTTAAATTCATAGTATGATTGATAATAATAGTGCAAAACAATCACTTAAGTCTAATGAATGACGCGTAATGAATAAATTTAAACAGGTTCTTAATAAAATTACAGGTCAGGAACTGGGAAGAAATCTAATTGAAAATATTAAATAATAAAAGGGTACTTCGTTGATATCCCCTACATCTCGAGGGCGCAATTCAGCCTGAATCGACAGTATGAAGCACGTAGAGGAGCCGATATAAAGTGGAAAAGTTTTAAATCAGCTCATTCCGATAAAACGGATAGGTAACGTGTGAGGAATAAAGTTATACAGCTTTGAAGATTAGACAATAGAGCGTTGTTAAAGAGACAGTAAACGACTGTTGAAATACGAGACCGAGGCGCATACCAGACAAATGACTCCCCTGGGAATTCTAATTAACGGCTCGCCGTCTAGAGCCCGTCCTCTGGAACACTCGTATACATGCCAGATGGTCGTTACCTTGTACTACTGTATCAGGTGCAGCAGTGAGACAGTAAACGACTGTTGAAATACGAGACCGAGGCGCATACCAGACAAATGACTCCCCTGGGAATTCTAATTAACGGCTCGCCGTCTAGAGCCCGTCCTCTGGAACACTCGTATACATGCCAGATGGTCGTTAACTTGTACTACAGGGTGCAACGAAACACAATATATTGGACAAATCACCTGATGCTTGTTGGTTCGTATCATTTCTTTGAGAGACCAGTTGCGTTGAAAGCGATTACAAAAACGACTCCCCTAAAAATTTTTATCAACGTCTTCTATTTTGACGTTTTATTAACTGAACAACTTCAACTTCATCCAGTATTGGTATATGGTGTAAATCAGGGGGAAATGGGGTAGTTCATTTAAATTTAAGAAAAAATAATTTAAATACGAATTGTATTTATCGACTCACCGAATTAATGTTAAAGAACACTACAATATTATAATTGAAAAATATTTCATAATTCATCTACAAAGGTTTTCCTATTTACAATATACTTTGTAATGGAATTTGAAAATAAGAAAAACACTTTATAATGGTCAGTTTTTTTGTTTACCTGTAAAATTTAGCACAATTACTACTTTCTTTTGTTGAAACGTGTTTCAAACGAGCTCGCATTGAGCATCGCTTTTGTAGAACAAGTCCTGAGTGAGATTTGTCATGAAAAGAAACTGTTGCAACTGAACAAATCCAGCCCATTGAGTTGAATCAACGCGACTTGTGTAGGAATAAATGAGAGCTGTGGATCATTACAGTCATGAAAAGAACAACTAGAAACATTTCAAAGAGAATTATACCTGGAAACACAGTTCAAGCCATCTTCAATGGGAGTAATAACCGAGTAAAATGTAAAACCTACTAACGAACAATACTTGTTAATTTATTACTTGAATATTCACACACATCAACAGTTAGGATGTGTGAGTAATATAATATTTTAACTTGAATGGAAGTATTTAATTATACATTAATTAAATCTTTCAGTACACTTAAATATTTCCCAAACACAAACACAGGAAAGGGGAGGGTCTGGTCTCAGGTGCTTGAGTGAAAACTAACGACTTTGAAATTGGCACAGGCGCAACTCTTGGCTCCGCAGGGGCTCTTGAGCCAGGGGTCGAGTGCCGGCGGCACAACACCGCGCACTTAACACTCGCGTTTATACAATAATTTGTTGTTTTTATTTGCATATATACCTTGAGCCAATAGAAAATAATTATGTGTGCTTACGTCAGTAACTCTTAATGTAAAGTGCTTTTGAAAGGCCATCTTATCGTTTGTGCTATCACGTTGGAAACTATTATTTAGTGAGTCCTGGAAAGCCTCCACATTTCAAGCTTGGAGTATTATATACACATTTTTAGCCCTATCCGTATTTTACTATGTATAGAAAGGAATAATCATTTTACACTGGTTTTGGTCTTTAGAAATCATGTAATTTATTAATACTTTAAAAAATTATGAAACTGCAACTACATCAAGGAAGATGATCAACATTAACGGTTTTTACAGGACTTTTAAATTCATAGTATGATTGATAATAATAGTGCAAAACAATCACTTAAGTCTAATGAATGACGCGTAATGAATAAATTTAAACAGGTTCTTAATAAAATTACAGGTCAGGAACTGGGAAGAAATCTAATTGAAAATATTAAATAATAAAAGGGTACTTCGTTGATATCCCCTACATCTCGAGGGCGCAATTCAGCCTGAATCGACAGTATGAAGCACGTAGAGGAGCCGATATAAAGTGGAAAAGTTTTAAATCAGCTCATTCCGATAAAACGGATAGGTAACGTGTGAGGAATAAAGTTATACAGCTTTGAAGATTAGACAATAGAGCGTTGTTAAAGAGACAGTAAACGACTGTTGAAATACGAGACCGAGGCGCATACCAGACAAATGACTCCCCTGGGAATTCTAATTAACGGCTCGCCGTCTAGAGCCCGTCCTCTGGAACACTCGTATACATGCCAGATGGTCGTTACCTTGTACTACTGTATCAGGTGCAGCAGTGAGACAGTAAACGACTGTTGAAATACGAGACCGAGGCGCATACCAGACAAATGACTCCCCTGGGAATTCTAATTAACGGCTCGCCGTCTAGAGCCCGTCCTCTGGAACACTCGTATACATGCCAGATGGTCGTTACCTTGTACTACTGTATCAGGTGCAGCAGTGAGACAGTAAACGACTGTTGAAATACGAGACCGAGGCGCATACCAGATAAATGACTCCCCTGGGAATTCTAATTAACGGCTCGCCGTCTAGAGCCCGTCCTCTGGAACACTCGTATACATGCCAGATGGTCGTTAACTTGTACTACAGGGTGCAACGAAACACAATATATTGGACAAATCACCTGATGCTTGTTGGTTCGTATCATTTCTTTGAGAGACCAGTTGCGTTGAAAGCGATTACAAAAACGACTCCCCTAAAAATTTTTATCAACGTCTTCTATTTTGACGTTTTATTAACTGAACAACTTCAACTTCATCCAGTATTGGTATATGGTGTAAATCAGGGGGAAATGGGGTAGTTCATTTAAATTTAAGAAAAAATAATTTAAATACGAATTGTATTTATCGACACACCGTCTCTTCTAGACACTTCACAACATTTTCATTTCTTTATTTACGTGTTGAAATGTATTGATGTTTACTCAACCTACAGTGAAAGTCTAAAATGTGACTGTGTAAATGTATGCAATGCAGTTAAGTTTTATTTTATTGTATACGACATAATAACTGGCGGAAAACAAGGGACAGGACACAGGTGGCCCAACTGTACTAACACTTGGCGAGTAACGACAGGCTGCACTTAGCTAACTTGGACACCTAATTCTCCTTATTCTAGAATAAGCCAAACACACGATATTAACAATATTAACGATATTTACATTACAATTAAACAATTTAAATTATATACATTATTTTATAAATATTAAATGATCTTGCAGTATCATTTATCGTGTATTAAACCAATAAAAGCAAAATACATTTATGACTAAATAGAGAGCAATGTATTTTTAACGCATCCCTCTAACTCCATAATAATATTATTCTTCCTTTAAAACGCTTTAAGATATTTTGCGCGAGGAACCACGACTTATTTATTTATGTTCCAATATATTTTACGTTTACTCAGAGCTTGCATTTAATATTCCTCTCGAGAACGCACATCTTACGTTATAGCTGCCTAAAGAATAGAATGCTACGATGTTTAACTTAATATTAAATTCAACCTTTTCTAAAAGACTAAGAAATAAAATAAGATTGAGATTGATACAGAATAATCTTCACATCTAATGAGCTCGTTAAAGTTGTCAAAACATTTCAACGGAACGGTAACAATATTGTCCTAATTATACAACAGTTTTTAAATTGTTATTATTTGTCGCCTGGATTTCAAAAAAAGTAATATATTTAGTACTTAAATAAACCAGTACTGATCCATAAATAAATTGGAAAGTTTTATTAGATAATCTTAAATATTTTGAAATGGACTTTTTACATTGCTAGGTATTTTTTGTATAATTATTACCATTACCACATGTCAATTACGACACATAGTCAACATATAACAGACTTTAGCAAATTGGGCAAAAGAAAGTTTATTATTCCTATAACACTTTAAGTCCACGATTTTAGTTAATTTTCCTCCCCCCGACAAAAACACAAAAACATGTCTCGCTATTCTCTTGTTTGTTTGAAATGAGTAAATATGTAATGTTGAAATAGTTTTGTCTTACAGATACATGTCGGTTCTAAAGTGATCATAAAAGTTAAGTTAATAAACTCACGCTCTAAAAATGAACAGTAAAATAAAAACTCTAACTTGAAGAAAAGATTTTTGGATTTTGTAAAAATAATATAAAATGTTATTAGAAACCGATGAATCAAAATAAACTAAAACAATGAATATAATTATCACTTAACTTGAAGTGTACCAACGCCAAAACCTAAATTGACTCTGGACAGTGCTGTTTATTAAACATGAAAAGATGTTGAAAAGAAGATTAAAAGAATTTCTAATGCGAGAGGGCCGTTGATTGAACGACTCGACTAACGACGGCCTCTGGCCTGTTTACTTGTTTATTCCGTTTGTATTCTTCCATCCATTCTTTAATGGGATACTCCTCTACTATTAATTTGTAAACATTCGAATGTCCCGTTAGTACCGCACATAGACATTTTCGAGGTAACAGGTGATTTACTTGCACACTAATTAGTACATTATACAGTTTTTTCATTTAATATTAATTCTAATCCTTAGATAAAAAATAAAATAAAATGAAGTTAAAGATAACGCTGTTAACGATATTATACTTTTTAATATATCAATTATTACAATTATTAATTACTTCTATCAGCAAACTGGAATAAAGTTTACATTGATTTTCTTATGTAAAAGCAGTCAAATTACCAAATAATAAGTACATAAAAGAAACTGAATCTAAAATAATAATTTCGCAGTGACGATTTGACAATGAACATCGTGGGTGGGTAACGTGGCTATGCACGAACCATCGGGCTCGGATGAGTATCACAAGCCCGAGTATAATATCATTGCAGTTATATTCAGAAATAGACAAAAACAAAACAAACAAACAAAATATTCAAAAACAAAATATTCCTGGATTTTTGTTTTTATATCAAGTTAAATTTTTGAACATATTGAAAAGGTCATGCCCTTGAGCCACATCTCATCAATGTACTTCCGAAGTTTTACATCGATACTTTGATAATTAACGCCACTACAGACGCCAAAGTGAAGGTATGTTCCGCCAGAATTTAACATTGCTCTTACGGGACTAAAATCCAAGATGGCTACCACTGATGCAGACTCTTAATATTTCACTTACAAGAAAAAAATATACGGACACATTGAGCAGCAGATTAGATTACTTTATTCTTGGTTCTCGCATTGCTCAATCATATGATACAAATCTTTATAATTATATATCAACGTTGGCAATGCTTATATTTTTTCCTGCAACTGCACGATAACAGGCACATTTCACACTGATGACAGAACGTATAAGTAGTACATTCTCGCACTAGCAAGCAAATGATCTCATTAACACCCTAGTGCGGCAAAGTAACCGGCCAATCACATAAGCGGAATGCTCAAAATCTATGTGAAACTAACCAATAGCATGCACTGAGCGTTCAGTCAGCTGATAGACGGCCGCCGTTCCTCCAACACTAACTTCCGGTTTTGCGCAATGAAACTGAGGTTACCGGAAACCTAAAAGTTATGTTTTCATTTATCCCAGTGGCAAAATTAAACCTCAATGACTTTATTATTGTATGCATATTCTTGTGGCTAATACGAGCGCAAACTGCCATGGCCGCCCTCGAAGTTCTGGCAGCACTCAGCTGACGCTCTATGATGAACTTCTCGTGCGATATGACATTCTTTGCGTTCTTGTTAACACAAATAGCTATTCTATAAGCTTTGTTTCAAACGTTATTTTATTATTTTTCAAACGTTTATGACCCTCAAGCTTGCCGAAGGAACGTTTAGCCTTTTAAGACGACTAAAATACCAATTCCAGTAGCACATTAAACAATTAAAGCGATCCGAATTTAACATGTAAGTATATAACAAACCACAGGAGAATAAAGTGGATCCTCGGAATTTTGAATACAAGTAGAACATTAATTTATAGAGAGAGAAAATACAGTAATTAATTGTGGTATGTTACCAACTCTTAAAGCAAACCCAATAATGGAATATTGCTACAAACCAATGGTTTCTACATATTTCACAGTTAGAGAAGGAAAAAATGTTTCTTTTTAGGGATTGGAGGGTTTTGCTCACCATATACTTCACGTTTATTCCATTTATTTCAATGAACTAATCCAACAAATATAATCCGAAAAACGTCAAACAAACACAAATCAGATTTCCTTGACAAGTAAATATCATCTGTGATGGATCAAACGCAATTCCGGTGACGGACGGTGATTGCGAGCTTTGATCACCCTTGACGTCATACGGCTCACGACCTCGCACTCGTAACTTGATAACGACGGACACTTGTACAACAGAGCATATATCCTGGGATGCGCAGTACTCGGTCTTTAACGGTCCTAAATCTCAATTATAACATGTTGCTTGTCTGCATCATGACGACCATGACCCACCTTACACGGCGATTCACTCGGAGTGATATCTGATCTCAACTGCAGACTGCAGAGATAAACCAGTATTAAACACCACCTAAGGATGAAATACTGCACAACAACTAGTATGAATGGAGTACAGTCTTACAGGCCAGGGTAAAATATTGCTCAGTAGACCAATCTATACAGCTACAATCTGTATTGTTAATATTCTCCCCAAAAAGTGAATAACATACTTAAGAGCGAGAATTTATATTAATTAATTGCTCCATTTGTTCAATAAAATACGACAGTTTCTCTGGAATGTAATTTTAAACAAAAAATATCAGTTCAATTGAATTTTGTTGACTGCAGTATGCAATGTCATCTATGTTCCAATAATTGAATGGAATTGCAAAGCGGTTTTTTGTACTGTCCGAATTTAAAATGATTTTTGCAGCACAGTAGCTACCGCGATATTTAATTAGCCAGTAAAATTCAAATCGTGGGTAAGGTTGGATCGCTTTTTGCCTGTGGCTGATAACTGTACACCGGCCGGAGAACTGTTTGGCAAAAACATTTCCATGCGTATATGGACGCAAAAGCCAGTGTTGGAGACGTGTTTAAATATTACGCTGATTTCAACTTTAGCAGTTCACAATAAAGCACAGCGTAATATGTGGTTGGTTTACATGAACACGTAACACGATTCCCGACTACGCCTTACTTAGTCAAAACTATTTTATGTTCACGTATCGTTTTATTAATCTGAAACTTAATGACACCGAAGATGTATGATATGAAGATGATATGATGATATACGTGTCATAGAAGGTTCATTGTACAAAACTACAGCTATCTACTCGTATAGAACCTGAACTACAAGCTTGACTTGTATACATTTTTAAGATGGCACTTTATTAAAAATCATTTTACTTGCCATTTGGAGTTTTCAGTGACGTAAACTTTGGATTATTTTCCCCCTTTTGGCATGTGGTATCGTATTGTTGGGTGGAATATATAATTGCTAAAAAGTTCTTCAAATAAGGTCAATCAGAATAACTAAAGAACCGGCCAGATCATTCTGTAAACCCTTATCAAGAAAATATAAAATTTAAATCAAATATGCATTGAATTTTTTCCAAACTATGTTACTTGAAAAAGACGACTCAAGTTCATTTCTTTAAATTTAGAATTCCTTCCATTGCTACAGTACCCGGATTAAAAATGACTTTCGAATGTTTACTAGACGATTCAAACTTCCAACAAATAGTCCATTTTCAAAGGAACAAAATCTTATAATTTACAACCAACTAGTATTAAACCCCTCACTGGTAACAATATTCACTAAAAAAGTTGGCTGATAGAAATTACACCATATTCTCTAAAATACATGAAAATTTAGATAAATGTATGGCCTTGAGCTTTTGAGTTATATCCTTGTTTTGTTAGTGTAGGTTGTTTTTAATAAACGATATTCATGCTCGTTGCACATGTTCCGGACAAGAAAAAAGAATTTCATTTAATTTCATTTTATCAAACGAGTTACAGTAGATTTTACATGGTAAGTGACTGGTGATTGAGACGTCAGTATAATTATACAGTAGTCTGTTGTTTCTGCTTAATCAACAACATAAACTCTTCAGTTCGTGTTTAAATAACAAAAGCAATCAATAAGGAGGAAAACCAAACTATTAATGAACTTTTAACGATAAATTTGTCCTTTAATATAATTATTGGAATCCATCTCATGATCCGACTAAGTAATACTAGCCCACATGAGCACGTAGTAGGCCTATAGTTAGTTATATGAAGGCAAGTTGGCCGCCAAGATGTTATCGTGTATGATGGCGATATGAGCTTACGTACCGAACTGCCGAGGTTGGAGCACTTGCCTTTATTAGTAAACTAAACAGTTTAATCTCGAGAAATGTGTTAATTAGCTATCTAAATTCGAATTTAGATAGAAATTAAAGTAGAATATCATCTATCGAGCATCTAATTTTACATACGTATCTCATTGAAATGACTGAAGTATAGGAGATTGTAATAGGCTAATAAAGGAAAAGTATCAATGGAAATATCAGAAGGTGAACAGGTGTGGGTGCTTTGAACGAGCGCCAAAGTTTAAAACAATCAACTCAAAAAACATTGTCTCTGTAATGAAGCAATGTGATTTTATGACTTTTTGAGTTAATGTATTATTTGTTTGATAAATATAAGGTATTTAAACTTGATATTTTTTAACGAGAGTATTAACTTTTAACTCAAAAGGATCAACAGATTGGATGACCTCTAGTCCACAGTTAAATAATGTCGTCACTATTCCACTTAAAACGAACACTATTTTCTAACTTTCTAAACCTTTATCTCTAAAACCACCTGATAACGACAGAATATGAAGATTAGTTATACAATAACTCATGTACCACTATTCAATTTTTCATTGATTATTTTAGTACAAATTATCACGAAATTCACAATTATAGAGATAAAAAATTAAACTGTATACGACAGAATCTATACTATAATTGGCAACAATTTTCCAATTCCTCAATTAACTAAATAATTTTGAAATTATTACAAATTGGATCTGTATTTAAATTTTTTTAAATACTTCTAAAGTATAGGGATTGTTAATTTTTACTGAGCACAGACGTACGAAAATCGTAAAGATACACACATGAGTTCTTATAAGTAAATATTTTATTTCACTACTTAAGTGGAGATTAATTTATACTAGAACAATAATTACTGACAATTAAAGATTAAAAGATCAATTTATTGCATTAGCATGTTCCAATCGACGGGGCATATTAAATTAGATACAGTTCCAGGTAATTAGGGGAGAGGTAATATTCACCAGTCAGCCTAAACCACTGCAATGCAGCGAGCGGGGAATGGCTGTGAACTGCAACAATGTGGGATAATCGCACTTCGGGGCGTCTGGCAAATCCCACTCCCGCGTACCCATGACTACACACGATACGAGGGCAATGGAAGAGAGAAAAACAAAACACGTCTGTCAACAGTCAAATATATGAAAAACATTGGCAAATCCCGATCTTGCTTACATCACACGTGACCCTATAAGCGATACTGATCAAACGAGGTACAGTTGGTCAGGTTTCATCTGAGCCATGAGACGCGCCAGAGGGAAGGTAAAGTAACCGTGCTGGGGTTCCATTTATGTTTATATTTAGATTTGTTTTATTTCTTTGTCAGTCGGTATGTAAACAACACATCAGCCGTTCCTCCGCACCACCATATTCGCGTCGTGGTCTACTGCGTATCCAAAACTCAGGGCTCAGATGAAACCTGACGAACTGTAAGAACAATAAACATGTATCAACAATAAAATGTATAAAAAAACTACTGAAAAATCCCATTTACACCTCCGTGCTAACGAGAAGACCAAGCACGTTTGTTAACAATTCAAAATTGTCATGAATTTGATGTTGTTAACAATTTTAGTTAATTTTAACATAACCAAAAACAACGATTTAACATAACCGATTAGCTAGTTATTTTTTTTAATTTGACACTCATAGAAATAAAAAGTAAAAATTAATATTTACACTACATAAAAATCTAGATGACGTCAAACTCTAATAAAGTTCCTTAGGGTCGTTATTCTGTAAATATCAGTAGAAGGATAACGACAATAAAACTAAACCGACGAACGTAAGCGGAGCTCAAGACTTACTGCAAATTGCCTCAGGCGAATCTTTCTACACTGAGTAGGGCCTAGCTACAGACATCGAGAAAATGGGCAATCACTTTATAATGTTGGTCGTTTGGGTTCTCTGCAACTAATGTGTCGTGTCGATTACACCGATTCATCAGTAAAAACAGATTTATATGTATCTTATTCTAATACTTGAGACACAGATCAAAACTACGTATTTTAGAGTGAAAGGTGAGTGTGATAAATGAACTTAACTTTATGACATGAACTTTTATTACTTACTAAAATCAGCTGATTATTTCGAGAGGATCAAAATCATTACAATTTTAGACATAATTTTTAATTTTATCTACCATTAAAATTTTGACTTTTAATTACTCTATAACATATACTATACAAAATTTTCATGTAAATTATTGTAAAATAAATAGTTTTGTACATAGGTTTGCCATGGTTATGACATACCTTGGCCAAAATAAAGAGTTAAAAAATTAATATGGAATGGACGTATATCAAGACTCCTTCACCACTAAGACCTCAGGTGGACGTGCAACTGCGAGGCATTGTCTATGGACCTCGACTAAAATTCAGGTATGTTATGGGGGTAGAACCCACACTATATGAATTATGAGATTTTGAGTATTTATTTATTTGTGTTCAAATGAGATATATTATTTGTACAGTATTTTAAAACAATAGAATTTGTTCAGGTTAGTTTCAAATGGGGCTGGAGGTCACGAATTGTGGATAGTTGTGAGATTATCGGTGGATGTAGTGTTCTCTTGTATGGATTAACGTCCGCATTATTGAATACTACGTTAATCCATAAAAACCATCCTCATAATTAGACCAATTCGTAATTCAGAGGCCGTGGATCGGATTCCACATTAAACTGTAGGTCCATTAGTTGCCATAGGTTGTTGGGCTATTAACAGTCCTGTCTAAGGAACATGTCAGCCTTAGTCAGTTACAAGACTACAAGATCGCGCCACAATCATCTTACAATCAATCCTCATTCATACTTGGTTCAAATACCTACATTTTAGTATGATTGGCATTTCAATGATCTAATCTAATGATACTAAATTTTTCAAAAATCCTTAATTTTGAATTTTTGTACTACCTATCATCTAAATAAAAGGGATACCTAGGTACAAATCACCATGAATAATTCGAATACATTGAAGAGGTAAAAAATCTGTCCATGCACTGTAAAAAGTCAGTGAAAAAGAAGATCGCAGTCGGATCACATTTCACATTTGAATGACAGATCAAATTAATGTGACGGCCAGGCCAGCGATTGATGGCCGCCTTTGACCATTCCATGTCCAAATAACGGACGCGTCAAACGCTGGGCGTCGCTGCGCCGCGCCGCGCTCCTACTCGTTCTGTTTCATTTAAAAAATTAATTAAAAATCTATTAAAAGTGAAGGAGTGAATACTATAAAACTGTAGCAAAAATATTATAACAGGTATTCAGGAAATATTTACTAAGTTCTTCTCAAGTTCAAAAATACGTATTGAACATTTGTTGTTTAATAAACACACATTGAAGATAGGTAACAATTTTTAGTACCTTTATAAGACCTTAGATTATAAATAAAACAGACCTGACATGGAAATCTTACCTTTCCGTAAGGTTTTGAAATCCGTAACGTTGACTACCTTATTATTTTTGTAAAAGTGACAAATTTATAGTATTTCCAAAGATGGAAAAAATAGACAAAAGTCAAAGTTCGTTGACTGAGACACCTCATAGTTCTGCCTTATAGAAATGTGGGATTGCAATTTGCAATGGTCCTTAGATCCACAAGTGACATCAATGATTTAACTGTCAGTATGAATCGGTGAAGTGAAAGACAGAAAGGACGTTGTTGCCATCAAGATGCATTGTCGCTAAGCGTTGTCGCATAGTCCATGGCCAGTGTCTAAAAGTCAGTCATTTCGTCTGTTTTTTTTAAGTTTTTAGAAAATCTTTTTACCATCAGTTAATTTATTTTTTTGTTCATTACACTATAACATAATACTTGAAATCCAATTTTCGATAAAAAATGTACGTAAAATGTAATAACCCTGATTGTAAGCACTTCAGAATTTAGCTAAGAATCTAGTAAGATCGATTCATTTCTTCGAGTTCGGTTTATTTTAATAACTAATTTACTTAGTTAAATGTTAAAATTATGTCATATGATTTGATATCGATATCTAGGATGTTTGGGAAGATTATTTATGTAAAAAGAAATATTAGTTCAGAAATTTGCAACAAAACCGGAAACAAAATGGGTAAAATGCGATGAAAATGGCTCCGGCATTCAAATTATGCGACAGCAACAGTTTAGCTATGATATATGCTCCTGGGCTCCGTATTTCATGCTTAATGTGCCCTTAGCCTGCTTCCAACTTATATTTTTACCCTTATAATGAATTCTGACAGGAAATTATCTTCCAGTAATAGAAAATGAAATGCAATTGTATTTTAAATCACTGAATAATTTAGCATTGATAAATGACCTAAAACGTTGCTATCATCATAAAGTAAAAAGAATTCAATATTATTATTGTACTGATATTATTTCGATAGACTAACCAGAACTCGTTAAGAATCATTTTAAACTTATACCATTACTTTTCAACAACCAAATATAAATAATTAATTATTTTAAGAGTAGTTTGCGTCAAACAACATGAATTTCTTATTTTATAAGAAATAACAACAAAACATGAGATCGATTCTTGGATTAAATTTAGTGTATTTTACAATGAGGAAAACCACACCACCAGTGAGGAAATCATCACTATTGTGAACCTGCATAAATCATGTTGAACATAATATGAAACGAATTTTCACTGTGAAATGATTCTGGTTTATGAAACATTATTGAGACACGAATACTTGGAACAAGTAAATGAAAATTCATCCACAAACAGTACGTATGTTACGGTATTTTAATTAATTTGCGGGTTTAGGTTTCGCATTTTGATTTAAATAGCAAAGAAGAAGATTTTTCCAATAAAATACTTTTAGGGTGGATCTTAAAATAAATTGGATTGCAATTTAAACATTTTTCCAAGTATTGCTTGAAAACAAATTATACATTGTGTTTAATTTCAATTTGAAGGAAAAATAGGACATATAGGACAATATGATGGGTAAAAATGGAGCATAACTGTTGTTTTTAATAATGTGAAAGTTACAATAGGGTGATTGCTCAGTCGCACCTGGCTTATCAAGCTCAAGGCGAGATGCAGAAGGAACAGCTGGAGTGACATGGTCCCAGCAACTTCTCGAGTTGCTGTGTATCAACTTCATTAATTCAGCATTAAAATGTATAATCAACACAATAATTATACACTTGAGAACTTGCGTTTGTGAAAACGGCGTTCTTAAGGTTACACATTAAATGTTTCAAATACTGATTGTATCATTATATCGAAATAAGCTGTTCAATAATATAGAAAACTACGAGTGGATTATACTACGAGTTGTAGTTAAATACACTAATGCATTAATTTTGCGTTTTATGTAATTTTTAAATTATACTTAACACATTTCTAATAATATCCCGAAAGTTACAGTATCGTAACTTAGACAAAGGTATACTGGCGCAATATGTGATGATGAAGTATATTATGTTTGCGATTACTATAATATATTTGTTTCATTTTTACAGGTAACAAAATAATATGTATTTTGTTTTGTAAAGGACATTTTAACTTCAAAATATTGGGTTTGTTGGAAAGGAAAAAAGTAATTTAATATAGAAATTGTTCAACAAGAAAACAAGATCGGATGATAATGTTTGTAGCGACAGCGTTGTGAGAGGATTATGGGATTGTAGTGTAAATCTAAACACGAAGTGACTGACCCGTACAGAGTACAGTATCAACTTAGCGACAGAGGCGCAGCGTGGCGCCGGGCGTTGGGAATCATACATCTGTGGCTAAGTTTATTTCATTACTGTTGTTTTACATTGTTGTTTCCCTGTCCTCTAACGATTTTACTTCACATTGATTCCCAGTTCATTTTAGTACTCGTTTTAGAGGCTGAAAACAATAAATACTATAATTTTCAAGCTCTTAAATTTAAATTAATTTTCCCATACATAATATAACCACACAAGCGCATATAATTCAAAAATATTTTCAGGGTCACAGCTTAAACCGTGGAATATCTAGAGAATGTAATATATGAATTATAGTTTATACCTTAATACTTTACGTTATTTGTCATAATTGACATAACCTCTATATTTGACGACTTTAAAATCTAAAGAAACCTTAAAAAGGCACCAGTGGTAAGATTTTGATTGCGTATATAAAAATGCATTTTCATAAAATTAGCAAAATAGGTTAGATCATTAATGTGTCTAGACTGAATGTTTTCAGATCCTCTAAACAGCTGTTCTTGTAACCAATGCGTTGCAATTTTTTCGTGACCCGAATTGCTTACACCACTCCCCCGGATCTTAAACATATCTATGTAATAAACCAATGCATCTGTTATTTAGTACCATATATGAGAGTTTGAATTTTTTGGTTATTACAAATTGCTATATTATACATTACAGTCAAAAGCTATGTGTTTTGCGTCTGTAAGTGCAACAGTTTCAAGTATTTCCAATCACAATAAACCACCAATGGTGTCACCCATGTTGGCTGTAAACTTTAACATAAACCCACTGCAACACATGAATAACACATATAAGACTATCGCCGGCCCTACCTAAACTGCTGCTCCACACTTACAGGAAACTGTCAGGAGGACACAGCAGTGCTGTCACGTGAAGACAGTATGTGTGGATCCTTATATGTGCTTTGTATATTAGTGTACGAGAAATTAACATTATTCGCCAAACTCTACCGTATGATTTCTTTGAGTGGTAAAACAAAAAATACTCTAATCGCAGTAACGTAGAACCCTTAGTCTATAGTTTGAACTATCAACCGTTCAGTAAGCTAAAACTTAGTATTCCGTGATAAACTATGTTGTATTTAATCATTTAAAGGCACAACTATCAATCTTCAACGTATATAGCAGTCCATTTAAATTTGGTTATTGGATATACTTAATTAGGGCGATGATCCCTAATTTGGACACACAACCAACCCCGGGTTAGTGTGAGAGACGTTTTTTCATGCCCTTTGTATTCTTTTCTACGGAGATCATTTGTTTATTTAATTTTTCTTAGTAAATAATTTTGTACGGAAATACTTGTTGTTTAGAAATTAAAAAAAACAGATTAGGTGAGAAAAGAATTTTTCCAAACGAATACAACTCAAATTATTTAACTAGAAATTCCCTGAGTAATAATAAAGCCATCAAGTGTGATCTTTAAAGTAGAATGACATATAGGTTGGACAATAATATAAACAGCTGCATATTATGGGAGGCGGGAAGGGGCGTTTGGCGAGGGGCCAGCCACTCCGCCCTTCTTGCGATTATATGTAGTTGTCGTTGGACTCCGATAACTTTGAATTTATTCTTCGAATGCGTAAATACATATCTGTCAAATAGGTGTCAAATATAACTGGGTCCAATAGTTTCGGTACGAGCACATACATTAACATATCTTACAGATATAATCGTCAATAATAATGTATACATTACAAGTTCTTGTAGAATCCAATTAAAACCCATTAAGAGGAGGGCTTTAGCGTAGAGTATGTATTTTCGTTATTCCGAAATAGTCTTAGACATACCTAAATCTATACACTCTTAGAATGGAAATTTATGGAAAGTATGGATAGGTTAGAGAAACGTGTATAGTGTTAGACTTAACTTAAGTTGGTATTTACTTTCTTGTGAGAAATAGTTTAGTCATGGTATGTCAGTGAATGTTGACTTAAACATGTAATAATCAATGTTACCGTTATTATTTTAGAAATTAATGTTTATATAAACAAATAACTATCTGTACAATGATTTTGAGTAAACATAAATGAATTAAAATGTGAAATCACTAAACTATCGTTAGTAATATATAGACAAGGTGGTGTTGTAGAAGGTTTATTGAACTTTTTCAAAAATTAAAATGAGTTCAGTATCATACATCAAGTATAGCACAGTAAAGAGTGTTGTCAGGAGAGGTGTAATATAGGCACGGTTTCCGTAGTGTTTATGATGTAGCCACAGGTGTAGCATGTTAAAAAGCTTAACATCGGTGTTCAGTTCTAGCGACATCATCGTATATGACAAAAAGGAGTGTTGTCAGGAGAGGTGTAATGCAACGGTTACCGTAGTGTTTATGGTGTCACAACATGTTAAAGTTAACATCGGTGTTCAGTATCACTAGTGACATCATCGTATAGTATGTTATAGTGTTGTCAGCGACATCATCGTAAGGTGACAATAAGGAGTGTTGTCAGGAGAGGTGTAATGCAGGCACGGTTGCCGTAGTGTTTATGGTTTAGGCACAGGTGTAGCTTGTTAAACAGCTTAACATCGGTGTTCAGTATCACTAGCGAACATCATCGTATAGTATGTGACAATAAGGAGTGTTGTCAGGAGAGGTGTAATGCAGGCACGGTTGCCGTAGTGTTTATGGTGTAGCCACAGGTGTAGCATGTTAAACAGCTGAACAACGGTGTTCAGTATCACTAGCGACATCATCGTATAGTATGTGACAATAAGGAGTGTTGTCAGGAGAGGTGTAATGCAGGCACGGTTGCCGTAGTGTTTATGGTGTAGCCACAGGTGTAGCATGTTAAACAGCTTAACATCGGTATTCAGTATCACTAGCGACATCATCGTATAGTATGTGCACAATAAGGAGTGTTGTCAGGAGAGGTGTAATGCAGGCACGGTTGTCGTAGTGTTTATGGTGTAGCCACAGGTGTAGCATGTTAAACAGCTTAACATCGGTGTTCAGTATCACTAGCGACATCATCGTATAGTATGTGACAATAAGGAGTGTTGTCAGGAGAGGTGTAATGCAGGCACGGTTGCCGTAGTGTTTATGGTGTAGCCACAGGTGTAGCATGTTAAACAGCTTAACATCGGTGTTCAGTATCACTAGCGACATCATCGTATAGTATGTGACAATAAGGAGTGTTGTCAGGAGAGGTGTAATGCAGGCACGGTTGCCGTAGTGTTTATGGTGTAGCCACAGCTGTAGCATGTTAAACAGCTTAACATCGGTGTTCAGTATCACTAGCGACATCATCGTATAGTATGTGACAATAAGGAGTGTTGTCAGGAGAGGTGTAATGCAGGCACGGTTGCCGTAGTGTTTATGGTGTAGCCACAGGTGTAGCATGTTAAACAGCTTAACATCGGTGTTCAGTATCACTAGCGACATCATCGTATAGTATGTGACAATAAGGAGTGTTGTCAGGAGAGGTGTAATGCAGGCACGGTTGCCGTAGTGTTTATGGTGTAGCCACAGGTGTAGCATGTTAAACAGCTTAACATCGGTGTTCAGTATCACTAGCGACATCATCGTATAGTATGTGACAATAAGGAGTGTTGTCAGGAGAGGTGTAATGCAGGCACGGTTGCCGTAGTGTTTATGGTGTAGCCACAGGTGTAGCATGTTAAACAGCTTAACATCGGTGTTCAGTATCACTAGCGACATCATCGTATAGTATAGCACAATAAGGAGTGTTGTCAGGAGAGGTGTAATGCAGGCACGGTTGCCGTAGTGTTTATGGTGTAGCCACAGGTGTAGCATGTTAAACAGCTTAACATCGGTGTTCAGTATCACTAGCGACATCATCGTATAGTATGTGACAATAAGGAGTGTTGTCAGGAGAGGTGTAATGCAGGCACGGTTGCCGTAGTGTTTATGGTGTAGCCACAGGTGTAGCATGTTAAACAGCTTAACATCGGTGTTCAGTATCACTAGCGACATCATCGTATAGTATAGCACAATAAGGAGTGTTGTCAGGAGAGGTGTAATGCAGGCACGGTTGCCGTAGTGTTTATGGTGTAGCCACAGGTGTAGCATGTTAAACAGCTTAACATCGGTGTTCAGTATCACTAGCGACATCATCGTATAGTATGTGACAATAAGGAGTGTTGTCAGGAGAGGTGTAATGCAGGCACGGTTGCCGTAGTGTTTATGGTGTAGCCACAGGTGTAGCATGTTAAACAGCTTAACATCGGTGTTCAGTATCACTAGCGACATCATCGTATAGTATAGCACAATAAGGAGTGTTGTCAGGAGAGGTGTAATGCAGGCACGGTTGCCGTAGTGTTTATGGTGTAGCCACAGGTGTAGCATGTTAAACAGCTTAACATCGGTGTTCAGTATCACTAGCGACATCATCGTATAGTATGTGACAATAAGGAGTGTTGTCAGGAGAGGTGTAATGCAGGCACGGTTACCGTAGTGTTTATGGTGTAGCCACAGGTGTAGCATGTTAAACAGCTTAACATCGGTGTTCAGTATCACTAGCGACATCATCGTATAGTATAGCACAATAAGGAGTGTTGTCAGGAGAGGTGTAATGCAGGCACGGTTGCCGTAGTGTTTATGGTGTAGCCACAGGTGTAGCATGTTAAACAGCTTAACATCGGTGTTCAGTATCACTAGCGACATCATCGTATAGTATAGCACAATAAGGAGTGTTGTCAGGAGAGGTGTAATGCAGGCACGGTTGCCGTAGTGTTTATGGTGTAGCCACAGGTGTAGCATGTTAAACAGCTTAACATCGGTGTTCAGTATCACTAGCGACATCATCGTATAGTATGTGACAATAAGGAGTGTTGTCAGGAGAGGTGTAATGCAGGCACGGTTGCCGTAGTGTTTATGGTGTAGCCACAGGTGTAGCATGTTAAACAGCTTAACATCGGTGTTCAGTATCACTAGCGACATCATCGTATAGTATAGCACAATAAGGAGTGTTGTCAGGAGAGGTGTAATGCAGGCACGGTTGCCGTAGTGTTTATGGTGTAGCCACAGGTGTAGCATGTTAAACAGCTTAACATCGGTGTTCAGTATCACTAGCGACATCATCGTATAGTATAGCACAATAAGGAGTGTTGTCAGGAGAGGTGTAATGCAGGCACGGTTGCCGTAGTGTTTATGGTGTAGCCACAGGTGTAGCATGTTAAACAGCTTAACATCGGTGTTCAGTATCACTAGCGACATCATCGTATAGTATAGCACAATAAGGAGTGTTGTCAGGAGAGGTGTAATGCAGGCACGGTTGCCGTAGTGTTTATGGTGTAGCCACAGGTGTAGCATGTTAAACAGCTTAACATCGGTGTTCAGTATCACTAGCGACATCATCGTATAGTATAGCACAATAAGGAGTGTTGTCAGGAGAGGTGTAATGCAGGCACGGTTGCCGTAGTGTTTATGGTGTAGCCACAGGTGTAGCATGTTAAACAGCTTAACATCGGTGTTCAGTATCACTAGCGACATCATCGTATAGTATGTGACAATAAGGAGTGTTGTCAGGAGAGGTGTAATGCAGGCACGGTTGCCGTAGTGTTTATGGTGTAGCCACAGGTGTAGCATGTTAAACAGCTTAACATCGGTGTTCAGTATCACTAGCGACATCATCGTATAGTATGTGACAATAAGGAGTGTTGTCAGGAGAGGTGTAATGCAGGCACGGTTGCCGTAGTGTTTATGGTGTAGCCACAGGTGTAGCATGTTAAACAGCTTAACATCGGTGTTCAGTATCACCGCCGCAGCCCGGCCCATCTTACACTGTATAAACAGGCGATATTGTTGTTAACGGACTGCTTGGAACGTTTCATTGCTTCACAATAACATTTGCTCTGATGTACACCTGGGTATTTGTCCAAGCAGACTCATTGATGAACACTCGCTTTCCTCAATTAATAGCGTCTAAACGTTTACAAATGATGAATTTGTTTTGAATGTAAACTGCTTTTACCATTTCTAAATTCAAACACAAAAGATAAGTAGACCAACCAATAATTTTCTAGTCCATTATAGTTCAAAGGATTTGTTAGGTTTCGTTCAAAAGTCACTAAAAATGTCGTTAAATATGTATTGACAAGCGTTGAACAGCAATAAATCCAAAGCACGGTTCTGTATTTTTAAAACTAAATCATCTAAAATGTTTTTTAAGGTAAATATTAGACCTCATGATTTTTTTGCGTAAATTTACTCTTCATTATATATGCATTGCATGAGTTTTAAAACAAAATATGAAGAACCCAAGGAAAAATGTCTTTTAATCACATCACGTTTAAAAAAAATAAATGAAAAAATATTGAATTGGCATGTTCTATGTCAAGTTAGGATTTTAGTATTGCTTCCTACAAATAGAATAGATTTTATGTGTATAGCTTGCTTATAAACTTACTTTTGTTATTTATCCTGTCTTATTGTTTGTTTTTACTCATTATCGTACAAATCACCATTGGGTTGAAAATTTATTTGAAACTATATAACGCAATAAAAACATGTATTTGTCTATAGAGTTAAGTATTTAACAAAATATAACTATGTTTGTTGTTGTTTTTTGGAGTATTTAAAACCAATTCTAGAATTATCCAGAGTCTATAATATTATTTTAAATTAGTCAGGTCCAACTCAGATTTATACATTTTATATACATTTTACAATAATTCTTGTTTATAACCATAAAATTGTAATATTCTGCGATCATTTGTAAAATATCGTCACCACAACAGAGGAATACAAGCTCAAAAGCGGTTCAATCGGGAGGACATTTTTTCCATTCATTCCATGCACGAGTTTACAACCAGATGGGCAACAAGCAACTAAGTTACACGACCCAATGTCCCCCGAACTAAACACATCGGAATTGTATGCAATTTCATTCATGTCCTGTCTGAATACATGTTTCCATCGTGTTTCGTATTATGTAAATATAGATAAACGACAACGTGCATTCTACATCCTTTTTTATTACAAAAACATATTAAGAAACTTTTTTGTTATATTTCCTTATGCCTAAAGGCAGAATTAATGTTAACACACGAGATAAATAGAATAATTAGTTACGTTACTGTTTTTAAACCCCTTGAGAACGTCGCAAATGTCTATTCAATTAGGAGTTTTCGCTCCATCACACGTTCCTGCTCCGTTAGTCAGTCAGGACACTCATCCATCACACGTCGATGTCAGCTGGCGGAATCAGAGAGAGGAGCTCGCACACATGCTTCTTATCTCGCGGCGATATCGAGCGATGGCTGTGGCTGTGAATAAACATGCCTACTATCATTATGTAAGGCTTTTATTTTACTTACAGAGAACGCTATGCCATAGATTAAGTCGATATGTTAATCACTAGGTGGACATTGTGCGCGCCTCGACGACATTATTATTAGGAGATGGAATTTTACTGTGGTAACTCATGTGGTGACGTAGGAGCAGTGAGGGTGCTAATATTTATAAATTACTTACAAAAATGGCTGGAGTGGTTACCTGTAACAAACAAAAACAGTTATAAAAACAAGTATCATTTATCATATGATTCAATGCTAAGTTCAGTGCTGGCATATTGGAATTTGGTGTTTTCAGAACAATGTTAATTTTGTGACGGTATGACTGACCACACTCTAATTGTACAAATGTGGTTGACATGTCAAATCAAGGGTGAAGTGGTTATCTAATGGATTACATGATTAAAATACATCATATTCTATGATAAAACAAGATTATTGCTGGTTAATTAACAGGTATAATTGCGAGTGGTTATATTTTTCCGGTAAGTAAAATAAAAAAGTAATTCGCTGGATAGCAACCGCTAGATAAGTTCTTATGGTATTAAAACGAAATATTTCGCATCTACTTTTTCGCAAGTACTTTTCTTAAAATGGCTTTACACACTCATGGTTCTATGTTGTTAGAATATTTTGAATTTTTTTAATTACTATGTAGGAGACGTGGTATAAATTTACGTATTAGGTTAACATCTATATTACATTGTACTTCTTTTATTTTAGATATTATATCTAAGAAACGTTTTTTAATACCTGTCTTAGATACTGAAGGCGCTTTTATAACCTTTTAAGATTAAAACTTCATATTTTATTACATACACAAACTTTCAATTCTACGAATCTTATGACCTTGTAATACTATATATTTTTTGCGCACATCCACTGTTTTCTAGGGGCCTACCTCTTTTATTTAAAAGAAGTAGGCTCTATATCAAAACCATATTTAACGAATGATACTTAGAATCGGAAGTGTCTTGAAACCGAAATTTCCGCTTTAAGTTTGAATTTCCTAGTTATTTACTCATGCATGGGGAGTAGTAACGAAAAAGTAAATGCTATTACCCTTATAATATTTTTTACTTTCGCAATTCTATGGCTATAAGTAAAATCCGAACTCTATAAACTTTCATAGTGATCCTGTATCATGAAAGAAGTTACTGAAATGTAAAACATTACAATATTAGATTTAGCGTTTTTGTTGTTTGTATTCAGGATATTTTAAGACACGTAACATGAAAGACCTAACTAATGAAACAGAATCGTTAACATTGACGGCGGTAGTTATTTTGAACTATAAACAACGCATACGTCATATTTTTTTACAATTAATTACACTTTCTTATAGACTCACTAAATATATGAATAATGTTCATTATAAATATTCAACTGTACTGGTAATTATCTGTCAACGATATTAACCAGCAACAAATATAAGGTATATGCTTTGAGTTTTCAATAGTTTTGTAATAGCTAGTCTTACTAATAAATGTAAATTTATTATTACACAAACATTTTTCCCCTGAACAAATATATACATAAATGGGGTTTTTAAATTGGAAAGTTGAGAATAATTTCGAGAATTTCGTTAGTTTAGGGTATCCACTATTATTAAAGTAATTTTATTAATTTGTTTTATTTCCAACGGCTATGCCTATTTAACAAAACTGATATGCATACTGTGCATAGAAGTGGTACATAGATACTTTTAAGTGAAATAAAATTTTTTGGTAAATATAACTAGGCTTAATGTAAATAGGCTTAATCTTACCACATAAATAAAAACAATATAATGGAATTAAAATATATTAAATAAGATACAAAAACTCAAAAGCTGAAATAATAAATATTAATAAGCATATGGCAATAGACTAAACACTATCAATAACAAATAAGTAGCAATAAATCATCTAATACTAATTAAATCTTGGCTATAATTAAATACAAGGTAAGAGGTAAGTGGATATGGTGCGATATGGATGGGAAAAGAGGTTACGGAGAAGTAATGACCATATACATTATTAAGGCTATCTATGTTTGAACAAAAAATGTCCACCTCAGCAGGAATGGAGTTACCAAGGCGATGCATCCTTGATACGGAACCAAAATTGAAATTGTTTGTTCTAAGGTGATTGTGGACAAAGAGCTCAGTAGATCAAGTACTCTGAGGGACCCTAAAGATAATCATGGCCTGTAAGTCGGGAGAGTCAATAGCACGATCGATAAATTTAAATAGAAACTCAAGATCGCAAATTCACAGCGGGCTTCAAGAGGATTAGTCTTGTGACAATGATTCGGGAAAAGCGTCGTTGCATTCTTTCCAGCCTAATGACATGGTGGAAGTACAAATGTCTCCAAACAACAGAAGCATATTCAGGGAGAGGGCGTTAGAGTGATTTTTAGATTGTAGTTAATGAATTAAACTACAATCACTTTTGGAGAGGCCACTTCTTGATGCATGTATTAGCAGTCCAAGCCACAGACGACAATAAAGTGATGATCGGAGGATAGAGTTTTATTGAGATGAACACCCAAATCCTTTACAACTTTAAAATTATGCAAAACCGCTCTCTGTAGAAAGACTACCACGCATTTCGATGTATTCAGTTGCATAAGATTATCTTTGCACTACTGGAATATCCTTTCACGCGAGCGCTGTAAGACTGCGTCAACATCAATGTTGTTGAGCATACCAAACAATTTTATGTCATCAGCAAATATCAGGTATTTTCTTTCAATCACTTCACCAATGTCGTTTATAAAGGAATTGAACATGTAGGGGCCAAATATGGAGCCTTGTGGAGTGCCCAACTTGGCACTGAAAGAATCTGAGCACCCTCACAAAACCTGAACAGTGAAAATATGCCTGACGAATATCTCTCCAACCAAGATAGTAGAGGCTCAGAGATTCTATTGGATTTCAACTCGGAGATCAAGAGGGAATGGACTAACCTTGTCAAAAGCCTTGCTTAAGTCTACATATTGTATAAATTGAGAGTAATTTGCAAAGGCTGACTTAGGGATATTTCGCATTAGTCGTAGTTGCGGTTCGTTTAAGATTAAATCTGACAATTAATCTATTTACTGTTCAGGATATGGTTATACAGCAATGACATGGATTACGATATCTAGAAATGTTATAAATGCTCAGTTACAGGAGCAACGTCCCGTTTCCAATATAGCATAGTACCAATATAGTTAAGATCCACTTTATACAATTTATTTGGTAAATTTCATCAATGTATAAACGTTTCGGTTCTGCTAAAATCAACGTTATTAACTCAGTTCGGTCGCTTAGTCAAAGTCAAATTCACTGATAAACTAACTGGGCCCTATAATATAAGTGTGCAAGGGTGATGGGTAATGAGGTATAAAGTGCTAGCGACATGCGAGTATCAGTCCGTCAGTATAAACTTGTATGCTGAATACTGTCTCTCGCTTTCATTTATAGAATATATTGCACGGTTGTATATCGTCCGATCCTATTTACTTTAAAACGTGCCCCCAGCCGATACTCCCTTATACAGCCGCTCGGCCCGCCTCTCACCATTACCGATTTTAACTCCCAGTCGAGCAGCAAAAAAGAGCACAACGCATTTGCAATATAATTAAATTTTGAACCCGACTTTTATTATAAAGCCAGTTCTATATGCAGTATGTACTTAAGAATTGTTTACCTTTTACAAAACCAAAAGCAGTAGCTAAGTTTATATCAACTAGCAACTAGTTTTTTTATTAACAATACAGTACAAGTTATTAAAAATATTTTACACTACTTTAGAGTATCAATTAAACTGAATAATTTATACATTTAAAGTTGGCTTTAATGGATAGCTAATAAGATAATAAAAAGTTTTACTACTTCGGCTGATTTCTGGCTAACTTTTGTTAAATTTCCCTTAGACGTGAACTTTGAAGAGGCTTTTTGTGTACTTTAGCTGAAGAAAACTCAATAATTTACTGTAGTGTAACGTCCATTTAAGAAAACCCACCTAGGAGGGAAGCTTGTATATGAATGGCACAAGAGATAAATTATTTCAAAAATTCGAATCAAAATGTTCATCCGTAGTAGAAGAATGTGTTGAGTAGGTCTAAGCTATACACTTGGAAAAGTCTCGAATTTGGCTAAGGAAAAGATGTCAGCCGTAAGACCTATTGCGCACATATAGTAGAGATTTAGCTTTTTAGTCATTGTCCACTTTATTCGCAGTTAGATCGTTTTCTGTATGATTACATTTAGGAACACGATTTAAATACTTTTTAAAACTTGATTTATGCAAAAAACTATTCAGACATTTGCAAACAAATTAGAAAATAATCAGAAGATTTTACAGTGCATCAGAAAATTATTAGAACTTGAAAGCCTTGTACAGCGTCTTGGCCATGGGGATCCACTGAAGATAGGCATTTAAGGGCTGAACGCGCCTGACGTTGATCGATGTTGAGCCTACATCTACAGCGACGACACTCGAGGGCTGAGCCCGAGAGAGTGTAATAATATATTGAGGGCCAACCGTCAAAAATGGTGACGGGTGTTATAGATGATAGGTACTACCTCTACAGCGACGACACTCGAGGGCTAAACCCGAGAGAGTGTAATAATATATTGAGGGCCAACCGTCAAAAATGATGACGGGTGTTATAGATGATAAGACTACCTCTACAGCGACGACACTCGAGGGCTAAACCCGAGAGAGTGTAATAATATATTGAGGGCCAACCGTCAAAAATGATGACGGGTGTTATAGATGATAAGACTACCTCTACAGCGATGACACTCAAGGGCTAACCCCGAGAGAGTGTAAAAATATATTGAGGACCAACCGTCAAAAATGGTGTCGGGTGTTATAGATGATAGGTACTACCTCGACAGCGACGATACTCGAGGGCTAAGCCCGAGAGAGTGTAATTATATATTGAGGGCCAACCTGCAAAAATGATGATGGATGTTACAGATGATAGACACTAACTCCTCAGCGGTGGCACTAAGGAGCTGAGCCCAGGTGACGATGATAAATGCCTAGCCTACTGGAAAATTGTTTGTGTATATTACAGCTAATAGGCCTAACTCTACAGCGGCGGCACTCAGGGGCAGGCTCTCAGGGGTGGGAGTTCCGTGACCTTAAAGAAAATATGATGTCTAGCCTATTGGCGAAAATTATAATGAATTTTGCTGCCAAATGGCCTACCTCTAACACATAGCGGTTGTTCCATCTAATATTGATCCTTTTCTGAAATGCACGCGTCATACAACAGTTACAAAATATAGTCTCTATAATTCGTAACTTCATTACAGAGTGTAGAAGAAATTCCCAATTTCATTATTTTAACCAAAAATTATTCTAATCCTGATAAGGCCCTCAGTTGATTTATACATTATGTAGGGTTGTTTTTCCATAAACATACTTATTCGGGAGGTTGGTATGACCAATCGCCGTATCACAGTCTGCTGCTCAGCTATCGCACGACTGAGTAGGACTATTAGCACATGGGTTATGAAAAAACACGAAAATATGTATAAATAAGGTTAAGTTTCAGCCAAAGTTTAAACAAATTTAATAAAGTACTCATTTATGCTACATACTTCTGAGTCCTTTAACGCTCCATCATCAATGAATAAAAAAAATAGTATAAACGTAACCACACAAATATTTTACAATAAAAAAGAATGTCCACGTAAACACACATGAAACATGCTGTTAAGACCATCTACATACTTGCAATGTATATCTTTCCCTGTATTATTACATCAATGAATATGTCTAAGGAACCAAGGGACAAATAATATAGTAGATATTTTTACTACCATGACAATATTAAAAACTAAATAAATTCTCGCAAACAAATGTTTGGTAAGGCACTTCGCTCTTAAATCATATTCTTTATTCTCAGACCCAGTTTCTTCAGAAAATACCCAATCTGGATACAGATACGATAGTTATTTCGAAAGATTGAACGATGTTCCGATTTGTGAACTTTTGGACACGCCACGCCCACCTAAATCGGTCATATCGAAACATTCAAACGTTCGATATACAGTAATTAGCCTATCGCCCAGTTGGTTGACCATCTTATCTTCATACTGTTGAGAATATTGTTTATTTGGCAGAATATGTAATACCTGACACAAGTTCCAAAAGGTACAAGTGGTTTCAAGCGTATTTTTTTATATTGTATTTTCAATGTCAACGTGGTTGAAATATAAACGATTTTCTCTGCCTGCTATACCACTTGTGTCCCCATTTGACCATAGTTTCATGTTCGTATTTAACAATGTATCTCATAAACAATTCCACAGTAAATAATAATGTCAATAACATCAAAATTTATCAGTATATTTTCTTAGTTTAATGTCTAGTCATCGATTTACAATTTACTGAAATTCCAACCCTAAATAAAACAGGTTGACAATAATTAATCATACAGGAACAATATTACCGTTCACTTTTTATTCGATTTCATGTTAAATAATTATTCATGTAGATTTCACATTCGCATAATATATATTTTATTATCTTAAAATAAGTTACATAATATAATTATTGAATGGCTATTCAACTTTTGTACGAAAATTTTAAAAGCAAAGCACTTAAAAGCCTTCAGATGGAGAAACAACTTTTATTGAACATTCTTATTATGTTTTAACAATGAAAACCTAACAATGGAACTTGTGTCGAATTCCTTTAAACGTTAAACGGAATTCATTATAATTTTTAAATTCTTTCTCTTTTGTATTTTGTTCTTCGTAAACTGTTTTGTTTGAGCTCCTAAAATCGTGAGAGTTTTTCCACTTTGTTTTATGAATGTTACTATTTTTGATGACTATGGATGAGTGTGCGGGACGCATAAGTAGTAAAGTAGGGAACATTTTGTATGGGTGGTTCCGCAGTCCAGCCACGTCCGGCGATCTTGCATAAACCAGCATCCCGGCGATCACTGAATATCTTTACCTGATCACTTATAAATGGCGCGTCCGATATAATGTACTACGTACGGTACAGATTAGAAATAAATGACTGGTGAATCATGAAGTTAAAAATTGTAATTAATTACTGATTTTACAGACCAAACTATATGTATGATCAGGTTTAGGGTTTCATCAATTTATAAACTGTAGCAACTTTATTGGTAAAATTTCGACAAGTAAAAACCCCTTTACCGTGTAATATCCCTTCTTGTTTAATCTTGCTTAACATACAACATAGAATCAGAGGAGTGCTTTCCACGTATGATTATTTAGAAATAAATAAATACAATAGCCTATAATTAATCGAGTGTTTATGGATTATAAACGCTGATTTACATAACAACTCGTATCATATAACGTAAGTCCTAATAAAACGTACAACAATAAAAATATAAATAATATTGAGGAAAAGATAAGATCGTAGCAAATAAAATGATAACAGCTCAAAAAGACGTTTTTTGCAAGAAATATGCTCAATACCAAAAACTTTTAATACAATTCTTCTAATCTAATTCACAAGCAGATTTTTAATTTTAACTATTTGCTGAAGAACAATTGACGATTGATAATATATACATATTATATCTGCTCGGCAAAACTTATAATTACACAAACCAAAGAAAGAGAACATTAGTTATAATTATAACGAAAGGAAAACTATCATTATGCGGCAAAATCTCGCTTGAACCAGAGTATAAACACTTACTTTTATGAGTAAAAACGTTCATTGTGCAGAAAGAATATCGATAGATTCGTCGCAAGACATGGTGCACGGCGTAGAAGAGAGTGGTAAGAAAAATACGTTTATTTGAGACTCAAACGCGCATTTAAAATTAGAAATAAACGAGGCGCCAAAAGTTACATTTGGATGCAAATGTTTGAATAACATTAAGTTTAATGCGGCCGTAATGTTGTGGGGTGCGAGTTGTGAAACGGGACAGCGCCAACAGACCACACAATACTTGTACCTGTGTGTGTGTGTGTGTGTGTGTGTGTGTGTGTGTGTGTGTGTGTGTGTGTGTGTGTGTGTGTGTGTGTGTGTGTGTGTGCGTATGTGAGTGTCAGGCGAAGACACGACATCGTAGTATCGTATTATGATCGGCCGACTACAAATAACTTGTAAGGTTTATGATAAGCCTAATTGTCAACTTATACGAAAACCACCATTTAATTTAATTTAAAAGGAAACAATTTAGAAAATTTAACTATATAAACATAGTATAACTACTCGTATGTTGATATGTAGCTCTGTTACGAAGTTATATCATTTATAAATGAATCAATAATATTGTAATACAAAAGAAGTATAGAGTTCGTAAGAAGGTATAGAGGTTAATATGATTAAACAAAAGACAAACAATTTTATAATTTATGGAATAAAAATGGACTAAAAAATAGTAATACAAAGTTATGAAAAAGAATATATTTTAACACGTGAAGTTTTTATTGTTGAGTCTGATGATTTGACATTATTACTATGTTAGTTTGCATAGAAAATTATGTATAAATATTAAGGGGCGTACATTGAAAAATATCAAAATTTCATAAAAACGTTGAGAAGGTACAGCATTAAAATTTTGTCATATTGGCTCTAAACAGTAAACTAATTACTGTAGCCGTTATTAATTTTTTTATTAGCTGAATATTTTGACTAAATCAGCTGATGGGGAAGTAAACCAGCTACTTCCCACACAATATTATACAATTTATACATAATTTTAAAGCTAAATAAATAAAGTAGTTTTTAGTGTAACTGAACATAAGAATAAGAAATATTTAACTGGTTTCATTAAAAATTCAATTTGATTGGAAAATTTCAGTAACATTTTCCGAGTTTGAAGTTATTTAAAAGCCATGTTAAAAAGATTTATTATTAAAGTACTATGTTTAATTTATAATAAATTTACCTCTCTTTGAAATGGCATTACTTTCCAAGTCGTGACTAAAATAGTTTGAATTCTATCGTCAAACTAATAGAAAAAGTTGTGATATTAAAAAAAAATCACAAAATGCGCTATGCACTATACGGTTTGTATAAGATATGGAATTATATACATTTTTTGTCCTTTTTATAAGTATAATCAACAGGTAAAATACCCTGTGTAGCCTATTATATCACCCGACGTATAGACTACTCCAATCGACATAAATGTGACAAGCCAGACAACTTCAGATCACATGAAAGTCCCCGTCCCCAGCCTCAATGGGCGAAACCTTTGACAGAAGTGGGAAGGAAATTCTCATTGGTCTACGTACCTGATAAACCTTGAACATAACCAATGCCACTGATGTACATTTTTACCTTGTTTTATGTAAAATATATTTTAAGTGTGTATTTATAGTGTTCGTAAATGTAATGATATCCAATAATATAAAAATGCATGCCGCCAATCAAAAAGCTACAGATTAATATAATTATACATTCTCGTATTCATATGACATCGTCCCACCCTGTTGGGTGGTTGTATTTTTAAAGGTGAATATGAGACCTCAGTACTGTATGCAATTTGTCATTATTAACCAATTAACTGAAGTTGCATGAGCAACTTGTAATTAGGTACTTAAAACGTGTTCAAGTGAATATTTAATTTACTGCAATTTTGTGGTAAAAACATATATATATATATGTGTGTATATATATACATATGCATTAGCTGTGTATATATTTTATATGGATTAGCTTCGATTTTTACAAATGATCTATTCGTAATATTATTCTGTTACAATAATTATAAGAGAAAACAAATTTAAATATTCGGTATCTACTAGTTTTACAAAAAATATCTCTGATTTTCACATTATTTTAATTTTTTATTCCCTCACTATTTAATTATTATCATTGGAGATGATAATGATGATTATGAACTGTGGGATAGAGACTAAATAATATCCTTAATAGCTTATAAAACATACACAAAAAAGGAGGGGAGATCATAACTTAACATAGGAAATATAAGGTAACGTGAGTTTATGAAACATGACTGAATGAATTACTACGGATGCAGAATACACGGCTAAGACTCGGGTCAGAGAATAGCTGAATTAATCTAAAGTTTCCAATTAATTGCACCCGGATGACTGTTAGTTGCTTGTTTATTACCGTTACATCGGCAACTGAGCATTTAAAACGGTGCCCTTGTTAAAAAAAATACCAAAATATTGCTAAAATAAAACTAAATAATTGATTCTGTGTAACGTATGTAAAACATATAGTAATTTTACCAAACAATGTATGAAAATCCTCACTTAATCATACAAAATTACGTATCGCTCCGAAATTATAATTCTATACAAATAATTGTTTCGTCCTGATATCCTTCGGGGTGAACTCTAATTACAAGTAGAGAGTGTGATTACGTTATTGGCGTATTTATTAATATAAATTGAGAACAATACGAGAGAAAATCTTAAAGAGGAAAGAGTCAACTTCATCTACCTCATCGTGACCCTTATCTCGACCAGTTTTCCAAATACCTTAATGAGGAAGGAATGAACTGGACACAAGCACATCTAAACCACACATAGTAATTTGTAAGTACTTCTGAATTCCGACTACATAGTATAAATAAATTTAAATAAATAAAATTAAAAATCATGCCTATTTTTACAAGTCCGTGGATGGCAAACAATTTGTGATGATTGAATAGACTAGAAGGTAACACAGACATGATGTACTTCCGTGTTGACGGCCTCGCTTGACGAAGCCACTTGGACCACGCGGACAGAGCGTTGACGAGTGCACTGATATTGGAACCTATTTGGAACCTCAATATCCTGACGATACTTTTGAACAAACACTCTCTGAGTTATTCCGAATTCTCAGTTTGTTTAGCACGAGTATTCAAACAAGCAACCAACAACAACAAACACAAAAACAACGCCTCACCTAACCACACAAACAAATAAATTGTAAATATATAATTATTTAAATAATGACAAGATAACGAACGTAAAATATGTTTAAGTCAAAAATGTTCATAATGTGCAAACTGTTTTGACTATTCAAATTATGATTTACTACAGATGATTTGATTATTTATGATTTTACACTTACTACCAGAAAACTATTACTTTACATGTAAATATAAAGAACACGATTTGGCCAATTTACTCCAGTTATTAAATCTCACCACAATAATGCAATAAATATGTTTTTAAATATGACTTGCATAGTATTTTTGTGGATATTTAGCTTTTTTAAATAAACAAATTTATAACCAGTCGAAGTGCTGTACGTACAATATTAAAACATGACCTTTAGATTTCCGACCGTGGTGGGGTCCGTTCAGGGTCAGATATTCCAATGTCATATTTTGTATTTCGCGTGTGTCGTCTCGGTAAGTCATGTTGTGTTTTTGTTCACATTATTTTTATATATCATCGAGTAAACAAATTACTGGATCAAGTTCCTCTCGGTGCTTGAAAATGGCGTAAAGTCACCATACAGTTCGTAACGACTGACGCAGGCATTCGTGTTTAATTTTATTTAGGACAATCTTAAATGAATTCTGAATTTTATTCATACTTACGAACGTATGGATATATTTTCTTAGAATTAGCTAAAAGATTCCGACTGTATAAAACTTTCGTGACAAAGTCAAAAGACAAAAATCAGCGAAAGGATACACAGCCGGGAGGGGTTCTGATTGAAAATAAATCCATGCATGAGTTTACAGTCAGAGCGATTACAAACAAAATTACGGGATTACATATTCCCAATACTTTACACAAATTTCCATATGAGTTCGTTGTAGCTCTGTCGTTTGTGAACACTGATTTGCAATGTTTAACGTCGCGTAAATGATTCGTTGCGAATTGAAGAGTTATTCATCATTTTACCAATATTTGTTCGAGAAGCTTAATTTTGGTTACTGAGCGTATTAATTATTTTGGTGGAATTAATATCAACAGGTTCAATATTGTTGGCAAATTTAACGGGTAATAAAAGAAGAGAATAAAGTTTATAAAAAGCTTCTTAGCACCGAGATTCGTCCTTCGATTCATAACGTCGAAAGGTAATCTTCTAAAATATATTTTACTTATCCAAGATTAAAAAGGGATTCTAATTCTAGTCCAAGTTATACTAGACAGATCAAGCTCAAGGGAAATTAGATGTCTCATAGTCATGCTTATTACCAATTTCCAGTTCTGCATGCTTTATTAGCGCCAGTCTACCTCAACGCAAGAGAGAATTTTTTGAATAAATCTGTTCTAGAACGCATTAGTTTTATTAGCAATGCACAGTAGGATTTGATACAGGATACACAATTGAAAAACATGCTGCTACGTTACATTCTGGTAGACAAAACATTGTTAAATACCCGTAAAATTGAGGAAATAGTGGCTTTTATCTTGTTAACACATACCAGCATAGTACGACTTTCTATCATCTATCAAATCCCATTTAATGCGAATTTCTAAAATAAATAAAATAATAAAAACAATATTTTTACCTCTACGGTGTTTTTAGGAGATTATTTTAGTTTGCATGAATAAAAAGTGAAATACTCGTATTTGTGTAGTAGTAAAATAGTAAATGTTTTGCAGTAAACTTTATTTTTCAAATCAGTTAGCTGGTATCGGTTCCACTGTCTTTCTAAACTAAAAAAAATTTGTAATAAAACTATCATATTCCTTTAAGTTAATCTAAATGTCAATTAATAATCTATCGTTTCAAAAATTACCATCCGATTTCTGAAGATAAAAACAAGAGAAAAATACTAATACTAATTAGATAAAATTTTAAACCAGTTAGGTTGCAGCTCTACACATCCACACACACGCACACACACACACACACACACACACACACACACACACACACACACACTCACACATAACGTCAAAAACCACTTTTTGAATTCAGGGACCCCATAACGGATATATCCATTCTCAACTCAAATTCGAAAATTTTTTAAGAAAACAACACTTTCTCCATAGGCTATATATAAGGAGAGAAAGAAAAAACGGGACACTGACTCAATGGGTGTAATACAGTAGTAGTTGTTCAATAACAGCATGAAGCCCATTAGCGATATCACCCAAAATTAATTAAAACAAGATATTTACGATACACTCGGTTACATTTTGTGCTATCGTGTTGCTATTAGTATATTAACTATTTAACCATAATTATCCATCGTGCTATCGTGTTGCTAATAGTATATTAACTATTTAACCATAATTATCGGTCAATATCATTTCAACTATCTATATTCAGACAACACTGGGTTCTCATTTCTAGACTGTTTTTAATTATTTAACGGATTATCAGACAGATTTGAAAGATTAAATTGATTTTACAATAATTATATCTTAATAATACGAGTCGTATATTGACATAAAAGAAGATTTCAATATGTTGAGGTCAGTAAAAATAAATAAAGTAAATATATAACTGTGTGTATCACACTAAACTTAAGAGCTTCTTCAGTCAAATTTCCTGCAATCTATAAAAACATACTGTTCTTCACGTCAGTGCCACGTAATTAATAGATATTTTAGTGAGGAATAAAATATTAGGTACGAAATTTTATCACAACATTTTTCGAGATGAAAGTTCGGATGTGAGGATAGTGGAAAAATAAAGATTGTACAAGATTGTCTTCAGATTGTGAGTGAAGTGTGGCAGTAAAAAAGGTGACTGCAGTAACACGAGAGACAACAGATGGACGTGAGCCGATCCACAAGGATTGGTGTAAATGTGTCAGAGCACGTCTTCAGATTGCGAGTGAAGTGTGACAGTAAAGAAGGTGACTGCAGTAACACGAGAGACAACAGATGGACGTGAGCCGATCCACAAGGATTGGTGTAAATGTGTCAGAGCACGTCTTCAGATTGCGAGTGAAGTGTGGCAGTAAAGAAGGTGACTGCAGTAACACGAGAGACAACAGATGGACGTGAGCCGATCCACAAGGATTGGTGTAAATGTGTCAGAGCACGTCTTCAGATTGCGAGTGAAGTGTGGCAGTAAAGAAGGTGACTGCAGTAACACGAGAGACAACAGATGGACGTGAGCCGATCCACAAGGATTGGTGTAAATGTGTCAGAGCACGTCTTCAGATTGCGAGTGAAGTGTGGCAGTAAAGTTGGTGACTGCAGTAGCACGAGAGACAACAGATGGACGTGAGCAGATCCACGAGGATGGGTGAAATGTGTGAGTGAGCACGGCGTCTGATTACAAGCTAAATGTGACGTTGTGACAGAACTACTTTCTTTGCTTTATGCCGCAATCTTGTACTCTATTTACTACGTCATTAATTTGATTTTGTATATCTTAGATTAACTCATTTAGTATATTTATTAGTTTTTAAATATAAGTTGACAGTAATGAAACAGTCACTGCCTGAGACTCCCAAGGATATTTAAATGATAAAGGCAAAAAACATTAATTTAGCATAGTTAAAACCATTGCTAGCTGGGTTCAGATTTAGAGAAAACAAACCATAGAACACAGATATTACTTGTACTAGATATGCGTTAAAAAATGTTTTTACACCGTAAATGCCTTAAGTTATGGTTTTAATATTTTTGTTTGGAATTTTATTACCGTCAGTGTAATTTTTAAGTTTTAACAGGGGGCGGTCCTTATATTATGATACAGCCTAACAACCTAACTTTTGTTATATTGACAATTAATTAACCGTGCAGTTATTAAGCGCGAATGAATAAGGAATAGATTCTGCCACCTTTGGATAGCAGTCAATACCTAATCATTATTGTTTCTGTGTGGGTTCATAAATGATTATTTAACAAATGTATGATAGTTGTAAGGTAACAGGGTTTTGTACTAGTTCAAGCAATAAATTATATATGCGGGTGATGCGTGAGTTTAGAACATGGATATCTCTAATGTTTTCGGTTCATCTAAACAGACGTTCTTATTCTCATATACTGTTAAAAATTCACTACAATAGCTCTGGTAGTTTCTATGGAAACCTGTTTCAAATTTACTTCTTACAAATTGCCAACACCCCACAGAGCTAAGACTCATCCATGTCAAAATTTTGAAAACCCATCTAAAATATAAAATATAGCACACTGACTTCTTAACCGATAAGACAAATAGATGTCGTACTAAACTCAAGATATTCCAAAACGTTGTAGCAGAAAATACATTTTTACTCTACAGTACACTTTAATTATTAAATTCCCAAACTTGAGGTAACCGCAGTGAAGCTAATCAAGTATAGGAAATACTTAAATATAATTTAATTATAATTATAATTAAATTATATTTATATAATTTTAACAATACGTGGAATATTACCGGGAGCACAAAATTGCTAGGATACAGAATTTTAATAATCACACATTACGCTTACAAGGTTAATTTATATTGAGGAATCCATGAAATCAACTACAGTTATGTCTAAACAAAAGGTAGTAGAGATTTAAAAAATGAATTAACTTTCGGAAAACAAAGAACAGAATACTTGAAGGAATTTAACACAAACTCGCCGCTGGTAACACGGATGTATTGTGCGATTTGCAGATGGTAGATACCCGACAGTTGGAGTCACGCGCGTTTAAGCTTTTGGATCATGGCCCACCGAAACTGATATTTATGCAGTACAATATGTAGATTGGTGAATATCCGGAGCATAGACAAACTACTGAGCTGGAGAAGTGCCACGCTATTACTGTTTACGACTTGTATAACTCACTACTTGTAACGATAAGAGATCCGACGACGATGGAACTAAGAAATACCTGCGTATGTGTATAAAATAATGGCTGAGACTTTAAAGATACTTTTTGATATTGGGTGACAGACGTGTTTCCTTTAACAAAAAAAGTCAATCTTTTATACCTTTATCACGGGATGCTCGTTTAAAAATAGCTTAACACGAATAAATATGGTCCAATTTAACTTAGTTAAAAAATCTTTGTCGGAAAAAAGTGAATAAAAAACGTTTTAAAAAGCCTTCAACTAAAAATACAACTTTATACGAAGTTCCTAGTTTTAACAAACGTTTCCTGACGATAGAATATTAAAACTTGTTGGCTAGCCAGAAAGGCATTCTTTGAAGTAAACATTTTTAAAAATTACAATAAAGTACAAAATCTATCTATTTTCAGAAGAACATGCACCCATTTAGTGAATAAAATATGGTACGCAGGATTAATCAGATATTTTATTTGTAGCGAAACATATTTCAACGCTTCGAATGGTATTAATATCAGTAATACTTAACAAAACTTTTAAATTTCACTTATTTTAACACGAGAAGTCGTGTTAAATTGATTTTGAAATCGTAATGAAACATACTTGTACTTACCAAAAGTACAAAAAGTAAAGCTTAAATGACCAATCATTAATTCTCGAGATTCCTGGCTAGCCTAAAGGGTAAATTTCATATATTTTTTGAAGTAAAGATAAACATTTTTAAAATTAACAAAAAAGTAGAAATCCATCACTTAAAATAAATCAACTTGATTTTATCGTATACGAGCTGACCAGGCGAACTTCGTAACACCTAATATTAAATACGTGTTAAATTTAAGATTGGCCATGTTCTGAAGTCGAATAGCATTACGGCTTCATTGTGTAGATATTCTTTTACATTATAATGAATGATTCAGATGGCATTGGATAGTAAAGTATACTGCTGATGGAAAGTAAACCAACAGCTGTAGCTTAAGAAATCAAATATTTTGATTGTCAAACATTTGTAAACAAACTTAGTCCCCATAAGGTTAACATTAGAAATCTAAACGCAATAAAATGGAAACTTCTGCAGTATTCGAAAATAATTTTCACTAAAACCTTCCCGGTCACATACTCGTATAAAGCATATTCCTAAAATCTCATAGCGATCGGATGAGTAGCTTGGTAACGCATAAAGGACATACATACACAGTCGTACACCCATTTTTACATATAGAGATTTATAAACAACTTAATTGATAAAAAAAATCAATGATTTATTGCATTCCATTTATTATTTGTAAGCTTTTTTAATATTCACAATTTCATAAACTAAATAATTTTTCGTATCAACCCGATTTGTTTTCGTAAAAAAATATATATTTTTTATTTTTACTTGTGAAATTAAAAATAAATATTATACTAAAAATCCGAAGTATTTATTCATTGTGTGGTTGATTGAATTAATTTAATTCATTGGCTAGAATATGTTTTATAAACTTAGGCTGACATATTTAGATCAATGCTGGGTAAATCAGATTGGATTTTTATTTAAAATGACCAGTAGAAATCTGCTGCAGGCGGGCGGTTATTAAACGATTCGACCAAATGTAATATCAGCAATCTTTTACCTCAGCGGATTGTCATATTTCAACATATTATTTCAGCTTGATGAATCAGCATATTACATGTTTCAATCATCGACAGATTGAAAGAGTACAAACGAAGCAATAAAAAAAACCTCCAGTTGAATTTATTTTCTAAATTAAAATCGAAAAAAATACTTGTACAAGGAAAAAAGAAACCAAACACATCAATAAATAAACCTTTTTCATAGTAAAACAAAAATACACACAATGAGTAAGAACACGTTTATTATTAGAAAATCGAAAAAAAATTACTTGTACTAGGAAAAAAGAAACCAAACACATCAATAAATAAACATTTTTCATAGTAAATCGAAAATACACACAATGAGTAAGAACACGTATATCAAACAACGTAAGATGTAATTAGTGTGTGTTTAAGGCGAAACAAAATAATGTTTAAATACATAATTAGTGAAACTAAACTGTATATATTGTTTAAGTATGTGGTTTTGAATTGTCAAGACGTTTTATTAAAACGGTTAACTATATTTTAAACACGATATACTCTCGTTTATCTTTACATACTCTAACGTAATAAAAAAGTTGTATATTAAACAATCTGCCATTTCCGCTTTCCTCAAACAAATACTCTGTAGAAACTCAGAAATTAATTAATGAATGGTTAATGTAAATCCACAGTCTTGAACAATATAACGCTATAATTCGCCGTCTTTTTACCATTAAAATTTAAGACCTACTTGTATTTTCAAGGTATGTCAAATATGTTTCATAAAAAATCCCTAATACAAAAATGTGTTAGTCCCAAATGTAAATTTTAATTTGTCTTTAAAATCATTAATATCTCCAATACGAATTTCGTTTCTATAGAGATGTAACAACACTCCCACCACCCGTCATCAAAATTCCTGTCAAAATGTGAACACATAAAACCCAGCAGAATGGCCAGTCCGTCGAACACGGATGCTAAAGAGGGGAAGAGATCGAACGTTAATCGCTTGTCGCAACGCAAAACACCGGAGGAACCTTATCGTCTGTCCGTCATGGAGAGCCACGGGTTCGAAGTTGGCAAGACCATCGGCACGGGGTCCTACGCGCAGGTCCGGCTGGCCAAGTCGCAGCGTCACGGCGAAGAGGTGGCTATCAAGATCGTAACCAAGGGACAGGCTCCTAGAGACTACTTGGTTAGATTTCTTCCCCGAGAAATCGAAGTAATCAAATTACTAACTCATTCGAACATAATCAAGTTTTTGCAAGCGATCGAAAGTACGCAGAGGGTGTACATAGTGATGGAGTATGCGGAGAACGGCAGTCTGTTGGAAATAATAAAGAGAGCAGGAGTGATTGAAGAGGATCCGAAGGCGAAGAAGTGGTTTTCTCAATTACGAAGCGCCATCAGCTACTGCCACGACGAGGGCGTGGTCCACCGTGATATAAAGTGTGAAAATATTTTGCTCGACAAAAACTTTGACGTAAAACTGACCGATTTTGGGTTCGCTCGCGCCCACATGAAGCCCGAACACGGTGGCGTGCCCCAGCTGAGCGAGACGTTCTGCGGCAGCTACGCGTACGCGTCCCCCGAGATATTGAAAGGTGTTGCCTACGATCCTATGTTCTCCGACGTGTGGTCCATGGGAGTAGTCCTCTACGCCATGATCTACGGAAGACTGCCGTTCGACGACACCAACTACAAGAGGCTGATACAACAGGTCCAGCATCGGGTGAGATTCCCAGAGGAACCAGAGGGGATTACACCGCAGTGCAAGACGTTGATAGAGAGATTGTTGTCCCCTATTAAATTTAGACCGACAGCAAGGTCGGTCAGGAAGGATCCTTGGCTGCCGCAAGAAGACTAATGTTCATATTTTTATTGTAGTGTCAGGTTTTATTTAAATACATATTGACATGAACTTATGAGTTAGAAAAGCCCTTGGTTGATATTAAATTCTCCATATACATGTTATAGTTTAGTTAAGGGTGCAGAGATGTAGGTTTTAAAAATAATCCAAAAAATGAATAATGTCTGTCTATTCACCGACCATTACAGCGGAGTTTCAATATGACGGAGAGGGGTGATTTGGTCATCTTCTCTAAGCCCCAGTCCTACATAAACGTCGGAAGCGACGCTATCTGGACGACGCGATCCTAGCGACCAAATGATTTGGGAGAAACGTTGGTCCTACGTGGACTCATGATCTCAGCGGTAGAGGCGACCAAATCCTACAGTGTCATCGTGCTACAAAAGAGGAAAGATGTAAGCTGTTGATGCTGGATAGTTCGGTGCTGCCATATGCATACTTAAAAAGAAAAGGAACCGAACGATCTGCCAAGAACATAATACAGTATATACCGAAAGGCTAGTATATGGTGAATTCCATCATTTGTACAGAAAATTGCGGCAGTATCCAGAACAATATCGCAATTACACATTAATGTATCGGCTAGTTAAGACGCATTCACTTTCAAGTCAAACAACTTTGAACGACGGTCGCTGCAATCGTCTGGATTACTCACGTCATATCGCTGTGAACGTTTCGCTCCCGTCATTTACTTAGGATGCTCTAATGCAATTACATGAGTTTAAATATTTGATTGCCCAGATCACGTCACTTCCGTTACCCACGTAGGACTGGGCCTAACACATTCATCTGAGTCTTAACACTACTACGGAGTTGCTTTATGACGGATAGGATTTATTAGGTCATCTTCCCTCATAGCTGCCTGCAATCAATGGTCTTCATCAATGGTGAAATATTTCGCTTTAGCTGCATAAGAACAAATTAAAGTTTTTGATGGCATTGTTGGCCTAAAAATAAGCGTAAAAATATCGTTGAGGTTTTCAAGTTAAAGTAAAATTTGCGACCATTTAAGAATTACAAAACAAGATAATTACTTCCTAATCATCTAGTACACATACAAACATATTTTCTTCAAACGTAAACTAACTAATACATATCCTTATTAAAACGATTACACTTCAATGCTTATTAAATTACATTTTTTTTAAATTATCGCTTCAAAAATACGTTCATTGTTGTAGAGGATATTGCCAGGAAAAGAACTTACATTTGACGTCATCCAACAGCGTACAACAAATGGTATCATGTGTTGTTTATTTCTTATTTAATTACAAAATGGAGTATCGTATATATATAATGTTTTCCTGAGTTATCTATTATTCTATATTTTTATAAGATACTATCATAAAAATTTAGGCGAAGTTTAAACATATTCTTTTAGTATTTTTCGAGGAAAAATATTTTTGTGAGAAACTGTGGACTTGCGGACAATTGAAATGTGATATTTACATTTAATACTGACCCAGGAACAATGCCTAGAAAGGTTGTTTTGGTAATGTAACATGCTATAAAATATAGTATTATCTGTAACTAAGTAGATATTAAACCAAACTAAACCAAACTTGAAAACCATGGAAATTTATTGCCATCGTTTATGTTAAGCCCTAACACACAGTGCTTTATTATCATTATTATTATTTAACGCTATTACTAGAAAGTATAGTTTAATAAAAAAATAATCAAAATCTATTTATTTGAAAAATGCTGTCATAGTATTTTTTTAGAGGGCGGGAGCCTATTTGACCTAAATGACGTTTACTTAGAATACAAATCTGTACTTGGGCGCTCGATACGCCCCAAGTACAGATTTAGAAGATAGAGGTTAGCCGATACGGAGCAAATCAGAGATAGTATCGTTAAAAATTGACTCTAATCTAAAAATTCATTAAATTAAGATATGTCATTGATGACTGAATTTTTAAAATGCTAAAATCTATTCAAGACTTCTATTCTTTCAACATAGACCATAATCTAGATTTATTATGTTTTGAAATTCAATGATTTATAGAACTTTAAATAATTCAATGGCTAATAATAAAACATTTTTAACTTAGTAAACTAAAATAAATATTTTTCCTTGACAACACTTTTACATCGCTAGTAGTTTTAATATTAATAGCTCATTTAACCTTTACCGTACCGGAAGGGTCAATATTTAGCTCTTGGATCTGAGTTTATGTTTCACCAAGCTAATGTATTACTAAATTAAGCGGCTGGGTGAAGGTAACCCATCATTAGTGCCGTTATATCGCCGAGGCACATTATAATGTCAAGCAAATGTCAGACCATGGCTTATATCGCAAACCTATAAACTGACTACAAAAGGGCAGGGACAGGGCCGCAATAGATTGAAACTTTAATACTAAAACGAGTTTGTCCTGCAATACCAGCATTAGTGACTAACAAGACTACTCACGCCACAATCATCTTACACTAATTTCTCATTCGTACTTGGTTTAAAATACCTACCTGGGAAGGTTACCATTTTAGTTAAAAGTAATGTATAAAGTATTAAACAGTTAGGAACATACAAACGTATAATAAGTGAAAGTGAAACGAATAAGTAAAAATATAAAAACACTAAGGCCTTACTCTGGAGGAAAGCTTCTGAGATTCACAATTAAGGCCTACAGCCTAAAACCATCTACATTGGAGAAGTATTCACAGCACGGTAACACGTAAATTGACTTTGTTTTATTCCTACAAGAGAAAACACTACTTCCTTAGCAACTCTTAACCAAATCCTCAACTGTGTTTTGACTGAATCTTGCTTTGCGGAGCTTTACTGTGTACTGAAAGCATTATGGCTATGTCTAATTTACTTTGATGATATTGAATTATAGTATATACTTAATAGATAAATATAATAAATTATTATAAAATAGTAAACTTTACTGAAAAGTATTTACATTTACAATGAATGTATTTGTAAGTAGGCTGTTTCAATTTAAATGACAATACTTTACAGGAAAGGAACTATACAAAATTATAACTATTATAAATAATAAATTAAAATCAACAGGAAATCATATTTTTCTCATAGAGCGATGAAACTAGAACAACAATAAAAACTGGAACGCGATCTTAAATAGAAAATTAGTCTTATCAACGATCGGCGGGAAAGGGGATACAGTTACCTTGAGATGAGAAGTTTTGATAGTCATTGTTGAAATATGAGGTTACTCTCCATACTCGTGTTACAAACATGAATCAGGCTAATCATAACCAACCGACCACCAAGAATTGGGCAATGAAAACACCTAACAAACAATGAACAGACCATAACCAACCAGGTGCCATGAATTGTTTAATGAAAACAACTAACAAACAATAAACAGGCCAATCATAACCAACCAGGCGCCATGAATTTTTAGTGAAACATTTATCGAACAATGAATACGCCAATAATAGCCAACCGGCCGCCATAATTGAGAAAACAACTAATAAACAATGGCCAATTATAACCAACTGGCCTCCATTGACTAGGTATTGAAAACAACTTAATTCTTTCAACATCTTAACATTGAGGGCACGTTATATCGCGAGAACGTGTTAATGGCCTTCAAAAAATAAGACAATCGAAGACGTGTCGGATGAACTGATCGCATAACGTTCGGCGCGTGATGATCGCATAACAAGGCGCGGCGTGGGTTAATTTTAGTGAATCGACGAGGGTCGGTAGCACAGGCACGGGTACGGGTAGGAGTGGTGTTAGGGGTGGGCATTGTACGGGGGCACAATACGAGGGACAAAGGGTAACGGAGAGCAATTACTGCATGTGAGAATGGTACGGTACGCGTTCGTCTACATGTCCGCCACCTCTATTGTATACTTGACAAACCGGAGAAGCCCTTCCTCTGTCTCGGCCCGCCTAATACACATGGCCGTCCATAGATGGCACTCATTGTTCCAGAAGCTCTCAACCCTGATTTCAATTAACTAGATAAATCTGTTTCGGGCATTCAATTAAAATAGTATTATTTTTGTTTATTTCGTCGATAGAGCTTAAAACTATATTCATTGATCATTTGTTAAAAATATATATTTTCTTTTAATCAATCAACACAAATAAACTCTAGAAATACCTTATATTGCGTCGTTTATGACACTTCGTCAAAACACTTCAAAACAAGAACTAATGTTTCAGAATAAATTAATTACTAAGTACTTAGTACTTTTTGGTTGAAAATGAATTACAAACATATTTCTGGAAATAAGTCTAGAATTACGCAAGATTTGTTCTAAACTCTAAACGGACAGTTAAGTGGGCAATGTTCATTGTTCAGTGCGCTACACAGATCTCGTCTCGGTCCGGATGAACGGGACACCTTCGCTGCTATTAGGATTCTAAGTATCAGAATTATGTCGTTACCTAAAGTACCACACAGTTAAGCTGAGTCGGTGTTACATCCAGTATTTACGACCGTTACAGATTTATGAGCCATCGTTAAACCGCTGGATCCTCGATCTCAAAGCAGATTCTCTCTCCTGGGACGCGTATTTGACGTATGCCAATGGGTAAATAATAATTTACTTTAATAAATCCTAGTTTATTTTCTTTAAGCTGTAAAAGAGTAGTTTCCATTCAAGAGACTGATAATTTCATATTTACGTTATCGACTCCAGCTTAAGGAAACTGTTGTGCAGAACCTTTGACGAATATAAATGATTATCTCGGATTAAAATTGATACTTAAAGATATTAAACAGAACAGGCATAAAGAACAGGTAAACCATGAAGATGTTCTCAAAGTACGTAAACTTTCGCATACTCGAGGGGGCAATCCCACATCAAAGCCTCGTTGTACGTCTCGTGGCAAGTAATCCTGCCTGTGTCCTAGCTTTGTGTTCCAGAAACCTTTCAAGTTACTCTTTCAATAACTGCGTTATACGGTAATTTCTATATGGGCTTTTGTTCAAAGGCGTCCACACCACGTCCAGTTGTGTGGTTTATGGAAACACACGGTGCTACCGGACTTTCATTATTATGATCAACGTATAAAGGGTACGATGCAACAAAGAATTTTTCACAAACAATTAAAACTATTATTAATTATAATGACTGCCAATAATGTGCATATTTTTCTAGAAGTCATACTTGGCTATTATAATTTTTAATAAAAGAGAGATACGTATATGTTATAATTATGGTAAATATGGAAAATATTGATACTAAATAATTTTATAGCAATAAATCTGACACTAGGTTAAGAATTATTCAGGGGTCGTTCCGAATCGTATTTTATGTCGGAAAATAAAAGAGAAACGCGCACACAGCATAAAACGTCAATTTAGCTTTCCCCGCAGCATGAATGTGGTTGGGAAACAACGGTGTGGTCTACAGTAATTACAGTATTGTAATCCAATGATATTTGGTCCTATACAACTGTGCGTTGTAATCCTCATTGGCTATTACAGCCGATCTCGCCCACGCAAATGCTAGTTCTATTTAGATAAAGAGAGCTAAAATGTATCACACTATAGCCGCGGACATGTTAACAGCAATCATTCTTGAATGTCAACCATGTGGTTACGGCGTATATGTATTATACAAATTAATATACAGGCATACAAGTTAATCCCGATAAAAGAACACAAAATTCCATCCAAATGTAAAAAGTTACGTGTAAACTTGTAAAGACGGTTGACGCTATTTTGTAATTGTAACCAACGAAATCATTACTAAAGGATGTAATAAAAATAATAAATATGACCACGATGTAACTACCATAATTCCAATATTCATTAGTTTGATAAATGAAACCTCTCAAATAACCGCAGAATAATATTTTATTGGTCAATCTGTCAATATTCACAATTTAGAATAGTTCAATTATTTCAGACCAATAACTTCCATCAACCACCAATCTCAACTCATATGTACACGATTAGATTAGGTTACCATTTGAAATGGCAACCTACCATGGTAGGTATTTTTAGCCAAGTATGAATGAGACATGAGTGTAAGATGATTGTGGCGCGATCTTATAGTCTTGGTACTAAGTAAGGCTGATATGTTACTTAGATAGACCTGTTAGTTAATAGCCTAACAGTCAATTGAATACCTAAGGAACCAATAGTCTGACTTAGAGTCCGAACCACTGTCTCTGAATTACGAACTGGTCTAATTATAACGATGGTAAATGCGGATTAACGTAGTATTCAATAGTGCAGATGTTTTGAACCCACACAAGGGAACACTACACCCACCGACCACCGCTCACAACCATCTACAATTCGGACCAGCAGCCCGGTGACCTTAGCAGACAACAGGATATCACTGATATTTCAGACCGCAGACCGTGCCTGGAAAGAAACAAGCGTGGAATAATCCAAACACAGCCAATATCCGGCCGGTTTGACAATGTCCATGTATGGCCGACTGACAATTACACAGAGAGGATTTGTGAACTTCCAATCACGCTTCTACATTGTTGACCTTGGCATCCATACTGACTATACCAGTGAGCTTAAATTAGATAGCTCCTCGTCTTGAGTAATCAAGTTTTGAATAAAACGAAGAAAGAATATGTTTATAGTTCACTGATTTGAACAATGTTTGGTTGATGTTACAGAAGAACCAGTATGAATATAACGAACAAAAACGATGGTGTAAAATGTGTTGTTTTAATGAAAACGATAAATAATTTACAGTTAGACTGTATCACTTGGTGACTCTATTAATATTTACTTGAGTATTTGATAATGGAATCAATTTTTCAAAAATAAGTTCCTTCAGGAGGCCAAACTTCGCCTCGTCCGGGACTGGTACATTCTGCGTTTGATTATCGTCTTCTTGTTTTTTGTAGTTTTATAACTGCAGGAGACACGGGGAGAATTAGAGGGTCCAGAATAGGTGAGTACAGTTTGTCTGTGGGCTTAGAAAATATGATCATGTTTCGAATACGCGTCTGAATTTAGGCGTATTACCGATATTTGACGTCTACAGTCTTCACACAGCCTTTGTGGTCCACTGAATCACGACATCTATTATGTCTTTTATCTGAGAAAAAAGCTTTTAAAATGTACATTGCCGTTGCTTTGTGGAAGCCTAATGACAATAAAAACCTATTTATTTATTCATAGAGACAATATTTTTTGTTGTTAGAAAATTTTATTTCGTTAGTCTGTTACGGTTGTTCTAGTTGTTAGGCATTTGTGAAAGTCAGTTTCTGTATACTGTATTTATTTTTCAAGGATTGAGTTGTTTTGTAAACCACTGAGTATGTTGAAAAACGCTCAAAATAAAAATAATTATTGTAATTATTAATCAATAATCAGTAACATATAATTATTAAGACACCGTTTAAGCTGTGTGTATTCACATGACGTTAACTTATATCATTAACTGGTTATGTAGTTATCACCGTTATTTTAGTTAACGATTTTTACTTTTACTTACACCCTTCTTCGACTCCATTTACGTTTTTACTTCCACTTAATGAGTGTTAAGCTGTGAGCCTAAACATTTGGTTTCAAGCGATAAAAGAAACGAAAATTTATCCTGAAAACAAAAGCTGTATTTGTTGATGGTGTAGCGGCGGCCCGTTGACAATGTGTCATTTATATCACAACCCACGACTTGCCCACACCCACAGCGTCTGAATTACACTCTTCAATCAATAAACTATTCGCTTCGGGGCTCAACTAGAGTTGTGGCATAGTTTAATAATTAGGCTATCAAAAATCAAAATAATTGTTTTAATGTTCTATTTAAAACTTGTACATTGAGCGTATCGTAATATCCATGTATAATTATTTCCTGACTCGAAACATTTAATCTGCGTTATTTTGAGTTATAATTAGAGAAATCGATTAGAGCAGGTCTTAAGGCTGGGAAAATCCTGTTTGCGTCCTGCAGCCCTTCAAAGTGTCTATGTTATCGTAAGGACATTCTTTTTGAAGCTGTGGTTAATTGAAACAGCTGATTCAGGCTGTTATATAGATATTTTGCGGAAGTTTTACATCACGATTTTATGTATGAATTTTGTGAATGGTTTGTTTGTAAGGTTTTTGCTGCTTTAAACTTAAAATGTTTAAGTTAAACTTTTATGTTTCCAGCTTTATACCGGCTTTGTCTCTGGATTGTGTGTTAATTGTGTTATGTTTTAGATATTAGCTCACCTGAGGACGGGATCAGACTCCAGATCCCGAAACGTCGTGAAACTTTGTTTCACATAAAATCGTCCTCAATAAAAATCTAAATAACCACCATCCATAAGTCCACCATCACTAATAATGAATTTCAAACAAACAATTTATTCAGGTTGTTTATATTTTACATAGTAATATTTTTAATTAATGTATATTTTAATTTTAGGTTATAGAAACAAACGTGTTCAAGAATAGTTATATTTAGTTTGTTTTAATTTTACAAATTTTTGTAAAATATTAATTGGTTAAAAATATCAATAACCCACATAACTTAACTCCGCAGAGCGATGGATGCGGTCGGTATAATAAAGCAGTACCATTTTTTACAAATATATCAGTGTTAAAAATCATCAAGAATAATCGATAGGATTAAAAATGAAACAAGGTAGACGTCTAAATTGAATAAAACGAATATATGAAAACGAATATATAACGAGATGTAATGTAATGAATATATTCAGAATCCGTAAGGGTGCAAAGTAGCTAAAAGCGATCCTCAGGAATTATTCGAAGTTGAAATATAAAAATCTAGTTATTAAGGTGTATTAAAACGTTTTTATAAACCATATAAACCGTGTTATAATAAATGTGTTTTAATTTAGCCCAATTAACTTATATAATGTTCTATTGCATCCGAGCAAAGCTCGGTCTCCCGTTTCTATTAAATAAAATATCCTTTGTTTTGACATGGATAAATATTACTTTTGGGCGGGTATTGTCAATCTGTTGGACTTAACTTTGAAACGGAAGTGACGTCATATGGTTATAAGGACAGCTGTTAAGAGGAACCGAAAACATACCCTTTGGACTTATCCACGATCTAAGTTATTTCCCAAAGGGAAGTAAATATATTTTTACTAGCATAAGATACCTTTTTACATTAATTAAGTCGGGCATGCCAAACATACTAGAGTCTTACAAGATATTATACAACTGAAACCGTGACAGAATAAACTGAACTTTGTATTCTATGTAGGAGAACTCAAGGAAAACTTGTTCAAGACTTAAACAGCAAAGCAAACCGTATGTCACGTTCATCAGGATATAGTGTACGGCTTGAGGTTTGTACGCACGATCCGAGGTGTGCAACTTAAAGTCGGTTGAAACTTACTTCTACTTTTGGACAGCAATAAAATCACATATTTTAATAATAAATAACCTTGGAGTTATAGGCAAGTTTCGCGGTAATTATTCTTCGAAAAAATTGTTACTTTTCGTTACAATCGTAACGAAAAGTTTAATAAACTCTTCATAACATATATTCTATAGCGGTGACATATGTTATGCATCGCTGGATTATATAACACAGTTTACAACTAACCACAAAAGCGTTCCATAAACTCTGGCATGCGGTTCATTGTTAATTACCTCGGTGAAACAATGGCCTAGACCCGAAGTGACGACCATAAACTGTCGACAACTTGTCTGCGCCAACATGTCTACCACCAGTGACATGGCGAAAATAGCAATGAGCAGCATCTCGCACACTCCTCCCAGGGATTTCGTAGAGAGCTAACTGTTTTGCATAAAATATTCCCCAAGGTCGCAACCAGTGGTGGCTTGTAATCGCTTTTAAATGGGGGATACTCATACGGGGGAATTTAATATCCCCCGGTAAAACGGGAGACCGGGCCCTCCTCCGGGACATCTAAAAAGATAAAAGTATAAAACCATACCTTTAAGCTACCTGAAGCACAGTTTTCTTCAACTGTGACAAAAAATCCCGCAATTACAAGTGGCGTTAAATAGCTTACAAAAATATAATTATAACTTTAGTTTATATGTAACGATAAAATAAAGAACTTGGAAATGTATTTAAATTGCATTATAAAATATAATATATTCACACAGTAACATTTCATAAGTTTGTAAAAAAATATTCTTATAACTCTTAATTTTGGACGTAGAAAGGGGTGAACGGTATACAGGAGACAGCTATGGTTGTAAACCATATCATCTATGTGTGTAAATGATATTTCTAGTGGGAATTAGGTACATCACAGGGTGTAAACCGCATCGCCACTGCGTGAAAACGATAGCTACAGTGAGAATTTAATGCAACCACAGTGTGTAAACCGTTTCACCACTGCGTGTAAACGATAGCTACAGTGAGAATGTATTACAACCACAGTGAGTAAACCGTCTCACCACTGCGTGTAAACGAGAGCTACAGTGAGAATGTAGTACAACTACAGTGAGTAAACCGTCTCACCACTGCGTGTAAACGATAGCTACAGTGAGAATGTAGTACAACCACAGTGAGTAAACCGTCTCACCACTGCGTGTAAACGATAGCTACAGTGAGAATGTAGTACAACCTCAGTGAGTAAACCGTCTCACCACTGCGTGTAAACGATAGCTACTGTGAGAATGTAGTAACACCACAGTGAGTAAACCGTCTCACCACTTCGTGTCAACGATAGCTACTGTGAGAATGTAATGCAACCACAGTGAGTAAACCGTCTCACCACTGCGTGTAAACGATAGCTACAGTGAGAATGTAGTACAACCACAGTGAGTAAACCGTCTCACCACTGCGTGTAAACGATAGCTACAGTGAGAATGTAGTACAACCACAGTGAGTAAACCGTATCACCACTGCGTGTAAACGATAGCTACAGTGAGAATGTAGTACAACCACAGTGAATAAACCGTCTCACCACTGCGTGTAAACGATAGCTACAGTAAGAATGTAGTACAACCACAGTGAGTAAACCGTCTCACCACTGCGTGTAAACAATAGTTACAGTGAGAATGTAGTACAACTACAGTGTGTAAACCGTATCATCAATGTGTGTAAACGATAGTTACAGTGAGAATGTATTACAAGCACAAAGTGTAAACCGTATCGACAATGAATTTTTAACGATAGTTATGGTGAGAATGTAATACAACTACGGTGTGTAAACCGTATCATCAACGTGTGTAAACGATAGATATAGTGAGAATCTATTATAACTACAAACTGTAAACCGTATCATTTAAATGTATAATTGATAGATATATAAAGCAATTGCCTATTGAATTTTAACATAAGCTATCGCAAAAACGCTACAATGTTTATACAAAATCTAAAATCAGTGAAAACGTTTGATTGAGATAGGGGAAACAAATAAAATACATGTGAACTGCAGTCATAACCAGAGTAAACTAAAGGTGTGCAACGACTTTTTAGCGTAAGCGATTGGCAGTTGTAGTGTTTATCCAATGGAAATGCAGCAAGAGTGAACGTTCAGCAGTTACAGCACTCGCGGCAATTTTACGTACAATAAAAATTAATTCAGTTCCCTGCGCTTCAGATAAGCGGATGATCATGCGTTCTCTGTATAATTTTTGCATGATTATTTAACACTTAACGCATCATTTGTTCCTAAATTAGTTTGTCTGAGCAGGCTGGTTTGTACTTGACACAAAAATACCAACCAATGGTAATACATACAAGACAAGAGTTTGTGTTTTAAATTGGCGACATTATTAATAAGACGTATTTTAAGCTATAAACAGAGAAAATTTGTAAAATTACAATTTATTATCATATGCTATTCATGATTTTACCTTTTCATACCTATTATTTAGGTTAGTATGACTGAATGACAGTGTTATAAAAGTATAATGAAATGCAATTTGTTTTGTCTTCCGAAAACAAACTTTTAATATTCAGTGAAGAGCTATTTTGTTCGGACTATTTTATTTCAACAGTTTAATTGATAATAAAATTAAAAAAAACACGTTTAGTTTGTTTTTTAATAAATTTGTTTAAAATACAATATTTTTATTTGATACAACCTTACTTTTTTAACTGCGGTAAATATATTAGTAATTACTCGAGTTTAAGATCCCCTCAAAAATTGTCTGGCCTCGACCGTGTTTAGCAAATTACCTTTGGAAAAGTGAGCTATAAGCATAGCCTTAACGGTTACACTTATGCCCGGGACCATGAACTTCATAACTCGACCTCATCAACAGGGTTTGGTGGTTCGATTAATGAATATATATATATAATGAGATATCCGGATTTTTATTTATAAAAAAAGTTTAAAAACAATAAGACAGTGAATGATAAATAATAAACAGTGAAAATATTTTAAACGATTTATTTTAGACAATAATTGTAATATGATGACATAAAACAATATGAATATAAACTAAAAGTATTTTGCACACTCTATGTACATAAATATCACAATGTTTTCCATTTTCTAAATCGCTTTTCTAACTGAGTTTTAATCCAGATAGAAATTTATATCTCAGAATCAACTGGAATGCCAATTCAGCTTTTTTCAAAATCATTCGCTCATAGCATCCTTCAAAATCTTGGTTGTGGTGGGAAGCTTGGTTATAAATAGGTCTTTTCTGATCTTCATACAACACAAAAAAAAACGAAAAATGACATTATAGTTTGACAAATATTACAGATAGTTCAAACTGTCTTTGTTTGAATCAGATGTCACTAAAAATATAAATATTAATTAATACAAAATAGCGGTATTAATAAAAGATATCTTGAACAGGACTGAAAACATTTATATATAAAAGCGACATGGTGCCTATGATATTAAGGCACTCAACACGATGACTTCAAAGAGTACAACTAATTAAATCACTAAGAGCAGCTTTACCAAGCAAACTATGTTTCATTCTGTTTCAACGCTTCATAAGAATGCTTCTCTACTCAAGATTTATTTTGAGACAGAAGCTTATCAACAATTGGCGTGGCATAAACAATATTTTTAAACACTTCATTAATGGTCGAGTCGTTTCTAATAACAATTTTTGAGCATATTTAAGATCTGCAAAATTTTTAAACAAATAAAAATAAAGTGTTAACTTGACAATCTAGTATATTTACTAAAATTAGAGTATTACATTTTTATTTGCACGCCTTCACTTTCTTCTAACTGCTCTCTTTATAGAGAAAACCTAAACTGTTGAATGCATATTTAATAGTTTAAGTGAATAACGATGTTAAAATACAGACATATACTTTAATAAATGTTCATACAGAGTATAAAAACTGCATTGGACTTGTAGATACAATTTGATTCGATCCAAAGTTTTTTTTAATGACCCTGAGTTTTAAAGTTATCAGGCTAATTTAAATTTGTTAATACTCGTACAACCAAACCAAAAATAACGGAAAGTTAACTTTTCTAGTTTTCTTTGATTTAAAAGCCTTTGGTAACAAAAACATACAAATTCAAGGGATATCTACTCGTATATAGTAAATCTATGTTACACTATGGTTACTGTCATGGGTTTTTGATTTTAGGTAATGAGTATTGGGTTTGGTTACACTAATATTGTTACAACCATCCAATTTAACAACACTCGTACTTTTTTTAAAGGTTTTACATATTTTTAGTTAAGATGGGATGTTCCAGACTCCATATAAATAACTTATTTCTCAATGCAATTGACGATGTCAAACTGTATTTCAAAAAATTAAATGATTTTCGAAATTGTTCAGCAACTGTAATAACCACAGCATTGCTAGCTGGGTTCTTCTTAAAACCTTCCTAAAGTGTAATATATCTTACTGTGTGACAACCTTGGCCCACCCGTACGTTTAATTTCGCAAGATCAAAAATAATGTCCTACGAAGAACACTTTCCCTTCAGCAGTTAGTTTGGTGATAGAAAAATTACATCGAAATCGCTCAATTATTTTTTAATCTTTGAGGCTCCCAACTCTTGGCACTAGACCAAAATTTTGTCTGCCAGTGTATGGGAGTCCACATTCATCCTCATAAAGAGTTTGGAAGTAGTTAGCACTAGATTTGTGCCAAAGTAATAATTTTGTTTTATGTGTTAAGATATGCTTGATAAATTATGCTTAATCCATTCAGTATGCATATTCAAATGCGTTTCCAATATAATTATACGTATGTATGTGGATAACTGTGATGTCTGAGTATGTCCAGATGAAGTTGGACTATAGTTTGAGCGTTGTCCGCTGTACGGTTGGGTCAAGAAGTCTATAGTCGTGTGAGAGACAGCTCCACGACCGCCTGTTCAGTCTTGATGAATGGGTTTAAAGTGTATAGTAAACAAAACCCCAGATGATTTTTTTAACATGTAATTTAATTTAGTCTATTTAAATCTTTTCCACGCTTACTTAGCAAAATTTTATTTCCTAGGAATGAAGTAATTTAAAGTGTCACGCCTGATCAATAAAAGTGTTATGAAAATATATTTACCTTAAAAATCAACGAGTTCAACATTGCTAGTTACTTAAAATAAAAACAACATTAAGCTTTTATTTTACAAAGACTACCATAAAAGAAAATATATTTTCGCATTACATATATTGAGCGTTAAGAATATTTATATTTACATTAAACAAGCTCGAAATTGAACAAAAGCTATAAATGATTGCTAATCGTTTCAATAATTTAGCTGGTCATAGGCTTTAAATTTAATGTATAAAAATATTGATTAATTGTTTTAACACTCACAATTCTTATTTTCTCACAAATGAAATTTGAAAAGTTATCCAGCATTTTGAGACGGTGAGGGGTAAAACATGTAGTTACATTCGTAAGTGCCATTAATAAGTTTTAATATTTGCTTACACTGAATGTTGTACTTTGTGCAGAATAGATACTAATGTAAAAGGAATTCATTGAAAATTCGCAAACAGTCAACGGTGTGGACTAGGATGTATAAAATGCGTTTTTCTTGAGATATGGAACACCTTGTATGGGGTAGATATAAAACATAACTAACATGCAACGTAATGTATTGAAAAGTGACGAGGACGACATGAACCATGTGTCAGCTAATCCAGCGGTTAGTAGATATCATCTGACCTCGGTGTGGCTCCGGGGAAAATGGTTACCTTCCACATCACGGCTTCCATCCACCGTCTATGTTAGTATTCATCTATCAAGTGACGAGGACGACATGAACCATGTGTCAGCTAATCCAGCGGTTAGTAGATATCATCTGACCTCGGTGTGGCTCCGGGGATAATGGTTACCTTCCACATCACGGCTTCCATCCACCGTCTATGTTAGTATTCATCTATCAAGTGACGAGGACGACATGAACCATGTGTCAGCTAATCCAGCGGTTAGTAGATATCATCTGACCTCGGTGTGGCTCCGGGGATAATGGTTACCTTCCACATCACGGCTTCCATCCACCGTCTATGTTAGTATTCATCTATCAAGTGACGAGGACGACATGAACCATGTGTCAGCTAATCCAGCGGTTAGTAGATATCATCTGACCTCGGTGTGGCTCCGGGGATAATGGTTACCTTCCACATCACGGCTTCCATCCGCCGTCTATGTTAGTATTCATCTATCAAGTGACGAGGACGACATGAACCATGTGTCAGCTAATCCTGCGGTTAGTAGATATCATCTGACCTCGGTGTGGCTCCGGGGATAATGGTTACCTTCCATCTCACGGCTTACATATCTACTGTATACTTAATTGCTCAACAGAAATGATTGGATATCTGAACAGTGTAAGACCCACGTTTATAAAAAAAACAGCATTAACATACTTTAAAATGAAATAAACATACACCAGAAGATATAGGTAACAATCAGCATGACAACTGATCGAAAAACTTACATTTCAATTCGTTTACATGGGGCCGTGAATAAACTTCGCATAATTATATAGCGGACATCTGCATCGCTGAATTTTATAACACAGTTTACAACTAACCACAAAAGCGTTCCATAAACTCTGGCATGCGGTTCATTGTTAATTACCTCGGTAAAACAATGGCCTAGACCCGAAGTGACGACCATAAACTGTCGACAACTTGTCTGCGCCAACATGTCTACCACCAATTGCTGACCACTTAAAACCCACAAATATGAAGCTATTGTGTTGACCATACCCTCAAACCTATCAGGAAGACCTGGTAAAAATTTAAAAATAAAGAGCAGTACTTATGGACTTAATTAAACATTTGTACACTAAAAACTTGAAATATAAAAACACGTGTAAGGTTTTCTGCAGAGCAGTTTTACAGTACAAATTGCTGAATGCAGTATTTTATATAATTAGAAGGGTGTTTTTGGATTGTTGGATTAGCAAAAAATTTAGATACACGTTCATGATTCAAGCTGTTTCAGAAAATTTATTATTTGGAAAATGTAAAACATAATTTCAAAAATAGTGGTGTATCCCCATAATGCAATGATAATAAATTAAAATAAGCGCACCCAATTGTGTGATTTAAAGGTTTTACGTTGAAATGGTTAATTTAACGAAGAATAGCGGCAAAGTTCGATAGAGGAAAACGCCGAAAAACGAAGAGTAATGTAAGGAAGCGGCGCTGTAATCCCTGGCCCGGCCTTGGCAGCGGTTACTCGAATAAATTTCTCCAGGGAAACAGGTGAAATCAATTATCGCGACAAAATATCTCCACTGAAAGCGTTCCGTTAAGATAAATAGACTATTTAGAATCGTCCATTCTATCACCTTGTTACAATTTTCTTTTACCGCTATCTTAGTCGTATTTATCTTTTATGCTCCAACTGTATTGATTTCTGGCTCATATGTAAAGGTAGGTTATGACGTTGAAAATAAAGTGGTACTTGTTATGGGACCAACCAAACCTTGTAACCAAAAAATGTGATTTTATAAGGCACTAGCTGACCCGGCGAACTACGTAACGCCTGACAGTAACTACATATTGTTAATTCTAAGATTGACCATGTTCTGAAGTCGAATACCATTACGGATGGCTTCATTGTGAAAGGTTTTATATTCTGGGTCGTGGCATAGTGAATAACAATACTGAAACGATACGACATATTAATAACATTCCCAGAAAACAAATAAATCTGAGTGGATTCATTCACAATTTTCAAATCCAATCCAAACCCAAACCAAACCTAACTGTAATACGGCGTTTATAGGAAAGATATAACAGCTGATTATTATAATAAAACGTAATATAAATATTGTAATTATTTTTATTTGGCCAACACGTGACTTTTAATCAGACAATAATATAAATATAAATACATAATCCCCCAAACAGTAGACTATTAACGTGGTGAATAAAGCTGTTCATTATGTACAGCATAGATTTACTTCATAGTTATAGATTAATGAATGATTCAGATGGCATTTGGATAGTAAAGCATATTTCTAATAGAAAGTAAACCATCAGCTGCAGCTAAGAAATCAAATGTTTTCATTGTAGAAACTTTGTAAACAAACTTACTCTCCATAAGGTTAACATTAGAATTTTAAAACTCCATAAAATGGAAACTTACGGAGTTTTTGAAAATATTTTTTCACTAAAACTTTTCCGGACACATATAGAGCAACTTCCTAAAGTTTCATGGCGATCGGATGAGTAGTTTGGCCACGCAAAAAGGACATACATACATACACACATTCAATTTTATATATAGAGATGAGCGAGACCGTCGCGTCAAGGTATTAGTGGTGAGCTAGTTGAAAGTAATTGATTTTTAAGACAATAGACTTATAAGACAATAGATTTTTCAGAAACCCTATCGGTTTCTGAAAAATCCCATGATCTGTTACAGTGGTCAATATTAAGCGTTAGTAAAACCTGTAAGGGATAGTCAGGTACTAAGATAATGATTGAATGCTAGCGAATATATCCAGGCGCTTTCTAAAATAAAGCTTCAAATTACAGGTCCCAATGAGTTCAATGTATATTTATAATGATTTATGTTTGTGTGTTCAATCACAAATCAAGAGTCATACTACAAATAATTCTTTACAGCAAACACAACACAATGATAGTCTGGTTAACCATCAGCTGATTTGTTAGTTATTTTCTTTTATTTAAAAGCACTCGTCAATAATATTTAATAAGCTGACCCGGCGAACTTCGTAACGCTTAACAGTAAATACATGTAAACTTAAAGGTTAGCCCTGTTCAGAAGTCGAATATCATATTATTTGCCAGGCTGTATTCAGGGTCAAACTAATCATTTGTTTAATTAATGTGTAAGTCATTCGGATTGAAAAATTAAATATTGAATGTCACAATATTGTGAAACCCGGAAGTTAAAAGTAAAAACTGGGAGGTGCTACGAGAGGAATATCCTGGAAACGGAGAGATCGATTACGAGGCCGTAAATACATCATTTGGAAGGCAACCAATAAATTCCACCGTGTGTATTGCTTAGGAAACCAAGCACTCTACTCAGACCTCAGTACTGCATATCTATTGATTTGTACTTTACTGCGTTCATAAAATATTTGATAGCTGTCAAAGTGGTTCTTCAGTTTATTGCTTCAACATGCGCCGTTAAGCGAGTCACTACTAACACTTTCCTGTGTCATTTAAAATTTTAAACCATTTAAATAATAAACATTTACAGGCTATTCCAGAATTAATTATGGCCTCTTACGTGAATAATTAATCTGATCCATATTCCTTAAAATAACATTACAAGGAAACTTTATTTTCTTGGTGGAAGTAATAATTTACAATAGCAGGTGCTTTTAAAGCAGATGTTTTAAACTTTGTTTAAAATCTGCCATAACTCATAAGGAGCGAAGCTCCAAAAGTACTTTTCTTCTTGATAGAGGTGGCTTCTGCTACACTTACAAACTTCGATTTACTATAAACTAATTTTTAGTTGCAAGCATGTTTTACTGTAACAAAAAATGTGGATAAAATATTGTTATCACTAATAGTGGAAACTAGTTTAATACCTTTAATTGTTGCATATTTATAAAAATTGAAAATTGTTTTGTCAGAGAAAAGTAATTGCGTTTCGAAATAAATAACAATAAAGATATAGATAACACAAATAAATAATATCATGTAAATCAGAGTATGGTTAATTAATTATACAAAACAAAAGAACTATTGTTTAAATATTAGTATATTATGTAGTAAGTTATGTAGAGCATTGATATTTATAGAATATATCAAACATATTGTATACGATAACAATATCAGAAGATGTTTCCTAAACCGTCACATTTCCTCCGGGGAAATTTATTTGTTGAGCTTCTGCCAATCCCTGCAGCGGGTCGCCGATACAGGCAGTCACGTAAACACTGCGGTAGATAACCTCCAACCTCCCGGAGCTCACAAGGTGATCATCACTTCCAGCAGCGGTCTGTCACCCCTGGTAACGCTAATTTATATTCAACTCTTCATAAATGGAAAAAAACTTAATAATATTTTGGGGGAAATGTACGCAGCGGGTAAACGTGCTCATCGTTTTCCGTAATTCAAAAGCTTTAAAGAACTTTGTAACCAGTGTTGTGCCCAGCATCAGGTTATCGAAGTACTGTACTTCCGTCTGGCCGCTGGACCGCCATTACTGTTTCGCGTTCAGTGAGTTTGCAAATTTATAGTAGTCGAGATTTAAGACAGCGAGCCTCTATTTATTACGTTGACTAAATTTCCTTGTCATATAGTTAAACTCTATAAGTTATAGGCATGTTTTGACATGCCATGTTTGGTTATAATTAGTTTTAAGAAAATTGTGGCCGAAGTTTATTTCCATGACACTATGAGGTAGAGGTGAGCACAGAAGCGCACAAGCCCCTCTCATGTAGTTAAATACCAAAAGTAGGCGGGTTCTTTGTTCTCAAATACCGAGAAAATACGTCCGACAAAAGCAGAACAGCTATATAGAAACTCTATAACAAGCATGTAGACATGCAAAATAACAAATGGGAGGAAAATCAGAGAAGTCGGGTGTTTCGAAATACCAGAATGCCAACAATACAGTATGAAAATCACAAGCAAAGCATCTAATTTTCCCCGGCATTAGGGAAAATGTACGCTTAGGTAGTGTTTTGGAATTTTATTAGGTGTACATATTTTTAATGTTTAATTAGTATATATTTCGGCTTATCTTTATTTTATATACATAAGAATGTTTATTCTATGTTTTAATAAATAAAAGCCATTAAAAAAGTCAAACTCTTTTTGTAATGTTTGTATTTACTTCCCAGGAATAGGTTAGATCATGGATATGTCTAAAGGGAATGTTCACAGTTCATCTAAACAGCTGTTCATATTCTTATATATTAAAAATGCAATGCAATAGATGTGGTAGTTTCTACGGAAACGGGACCCAAACACTTTCGAAAATCTAGACAGAAGCATAAACCAGACCGACATTAATTACCAGGTAATTATTCACTAACAATGTCAATTACGGCGATGCATCTCTAATGAACGCAACCATTTAATTTGTGTTACGCCATTATATCTGACAGGGATAATGCAGATATATGAGCCACCATAGCTACTGTCGCTGTCGCGAGGTTTACCCGGTCAAATATTAGACACCATGTACCCCAGCTGGGTAGGGATAGTGTAGGTATATCCCGTAAACTAAATTATTTAAGGTAATGAGTTTGCCTCACAGTTTCGGTAACGCCCTTTAATAAAGGCGCTTTGCTGATTAATAGTAATAGCATAACAGGACTAAGAGGCCATCGGAACTGCCGATGTTGGTCTAACTGCATCCAGTCACGAACTGCCGCCATCGTTGAGTCAGGAACATTGCTATAATAGTCATATTATAGTTTAATGCACTTTGCAATGACAATAATTCTCATTCATATTGTAATGAAATTTAAATATCACAAAAAATAGTGAATACTTGAAAAATGCATAATTATTATTTCCATAATTTTGCTACATTGTATGCCTACTTACAGTTGTTTGTGCTCCAATTAATTAAGGGAGCTTTCAGGAAAAAATGTTTTCCCTCAAAGACTGTTGTTCTTATCAGAAAGGAGCTGTTTCTGTGACAATACATATTTTTGACTAAACCATAGCGGTCTAAGCAATGGACTTCACGGTCTCCGTATTAACACTGAGTACTGTGCACCACACGGGCGTGTTGCATTTCGAGCAAGATTTATTTTAACGTAAAAAAATAAAAAATCATCATTGATTCAAATAGTATAATGATTCTTAACACAATTATTACATTAAAGATTAAATAAAGAATTACATTAAAATAAATATATTGAAAACACATTTTCTGCAATCGTTTTATGTAAAACGTCTAGGAAATTAATGAAGGAAAAATGAAGTACAAGTAGTTGTAATTAAAAAAATAAAACTATGTTAATCTTTGGTAACGTTCAAATAGAATAATTTTCAACTAAATTCAGCAAAGAAAACGTTCACGCTTTTGTGAAAGATCATAGTATCTCTGTTTGACACATATAATCCAAAAGGAATAACATTTTTGTGTGAAGTAAAATATGTTTATTGAAGAAACATTTAAAAGTCTATCATCTAACATCTGGAAGTCATGACGGCGGATCATAATGTGAGAACGACAAATTAGGTGATGAATTGCGGTGACAGAACATTGTCACCATCTACACGCGATCATAAAAGTAGCATGACGGCAGATCATAATGTGAGAACGACAAATTAGGTGATGAAGTGCGGTGACAGAACATTGTCACCATCTACACGCGATCATAAAAGTGGCTTGACGGCGGATCATAATGTGAGAACGACAAATTAGGTGATGAAGTGCGGTGACAGAACATTGTCACCATCTACACGCGATCATAAAAGTGGCTTGACGGCGGATCATAATGTGAGAACGACAAATTAGGTGATGAAGTGCGGTGACAGAACATTGTCACCATCTACACGCGATCATAAAAGTAGCATGACGGCAGATCATAATGTGAGAACGACAAATTAGGTGATGAAGTGCGGTGACAGAACATTGTCACCATCTACACGCGATCATAAAAGTGGCTTGACGGCATATCATAATGTGAGAACGACAAATTAGGTGATGAAGTGCGGTGACAGAACATTGTCACCATCTACACGCCATCATAAAAGTTGCTTGACGGCATATCATAATGTGAGAACGACAAATTATGTGATGAAGTGCGGTGACAGAAAATTGTCACCATCTACATGCGATTATAAAAGTGGCTTGACGGCATATCATAATGTGAGAACGACTAATTAGGTGATGAAGTGCGGTGACAGAACATTGTCACCATCTACACGCGATCATAAAAGTGACGAATTAGGCGATGAAATGCGGCGATACATCATTGTCACCATCTAGGCGCAATCCTGAAAAAGCTCAATTTCTGGAACTTAACTGAAAATGACAGAATAATACCATGGGCTTTGGCTGGACTTGAAGGTCTGCAAATTCAATACAACGAACATTCACACCCCCTGCAGTGATGACAGCCGCAGTAAGATTGCTTTCACCCGTAAAGCTGTTACACTGTGCAAGAGTTTGCATCAAAATCCTAAACCATTCTATATTTTCTAGAACAATACATTTGGTTGCAACTTTGAGAGCTGTTGTGCAGCACAAATGTGGTGAAAAATTCCCACCACCGACAGTGATTAACTATAAAGCTGATTAGCTTGCGCCCTAGACATCTATTATATTGCACAAAAGGTATAAAACATTCACACCACCTGCAGTGATTATAAAAGCAGACATAGATACGAACAGATATAGACAGAATAGATTTAGGGGCGCCCTGGAGATATTTTATACTGCACTTAAGGTATCGTGCATTATACCACCTGAAGTGATTAGATATAAAGCTTATTTGAATCTACGCCTCTGAGAGCCGTCTCCTGCACAAAAGTAAAGAATACTCAAAACTTTCCAGTGAGAACATGTCCAGCAAGATCCATTGTGCCTAAGAGAGCTGTTATATTGCTCAAAGGTATAGACCATTTACATCCCTTAGTGTTAAATATAAAGCAGATTTGGTTGCGCCTCAGAGACCTGTTATACTGCGCAAGGGTAAAGAAAATTCACAACTATGCAGTGGTGACCATCTACAGCAAGAGATTTTATTCCTGGGACAGCTGTTATACTGTACAAGAGGTAGATTAGATTAGATTAGATTATTTGAAATGGCGACCATACCACAAGGTAGGTATTTTAAGCCAAGTATGAATGAGGATTGAATGTAAGATGATTTTGGCGCGATCTTGTAGTCTTGTTACTGACTAAGGCTGACATGTTCCTTAGACAGGACTGTTAATTAATAGCCCAACAGCCGATGGCAACTAAGGGACCTACAGTTTAACGTGGAATCCGAACCACGCCCTCTGAATTACGAATTGGTCTAATTATGAGGATAGTCTTTTGTGGATTAACGTAGTATTCAATAGTGCGGACGTTAATCCACACAAGAGAACACTACACCCACCGACCATCGCTCACAACTATCCACAATTCGTGACCTCCAAGGAGCTGGATTACAGGATGTCGCCACCATCCTAGTCTATATTTTTTATGGGTACATCTACTATTTGAGAACTACCTTACAATTACATGATGTAGTATCAGGCCATTAGGGCCTTCGGACTCTGCCATCTTGGCTCAGAATCTATAATAAATCTAACACGCAACCCAACTCATACAAAAGAATATTAATACTTTTACCATGTAATAGGTGTCCAAAATTTACGGTCTAATATAACAAGTTAAATTTAGTTTAAGATGAAATAAGTTCTTTGGAAAAAACATTATTGAAATTACTACTATTTGATAAAGTAGCTCAATACGACTTTGCAAAAAGGTAGTGAAAGGATTATTCTTCTTGAAATCTCATCGTTTGATGTGCCACTTCCACGTATACAGTTGACTAAGGTGATCATTATTCAGAATTTTAAGGGAAAATAAATCAATAAATATATTAAAAATGGTACTAAACAAATCATATATTAAACTGTATTGCATAAGTTGGATTAAATATTTTTTAACCAAACAAGCTCTTAACTATATATTAAAATACCATTACTATTTTCTTTTTATGGATTATTACTATGGATTTTCTAAAAGAATAAAAAAGGGGTCAAGTAATAAACTTAGTAAAAATGAGGGAATACATTATTCTATTAGATAATACAACTAAGGCTGGTTTAGATCAAATGAAGTAGCAGCTAAGAGATCCTTTCAATGTCACAATGATATACCTCCATAACGACCATTCAGTGACCACACTCTCCCGACTTTACACACCCGATAAAGTTACAATCTAATAAGCTAGGAAGACAACGGATATGGCTGTAATAACTGAATAACACGTTTACAACCAAACTAAACTACTCTATTCACAATACAGTTGAATAGAGTTTACAGTCTAATAAGCTGGCAGGTGGAATATCGCAATGAAGGGATTCGTAGTGTTAGCTAAACAACCAGTTCTCCGCGCCACTGTGCTCTCGGAGATACGCGAGATTGCGGCTTGGCAATAACACGTAACTCAGACAGGACAAACTGATGAGTTCACACTGTTCAAAAGCAATCCTTACATCATTAGATTAAACATTTCATAATTGGTGGGATAGTTAACCAGAACAACTAATAACTGCCTGTTATACATGAAATAATTTGTAACACAGAATATAGCATCATGTTTACGTTGTACAGTGAAATAAATATATAAATGGCAAGTTTGTTTCGAGTACTAAAAAGGTAACAAAACCTCACTTTTCATTCCTCAGATATTTACGAATCGTTAAAACCAAATGTTAGTCAAGTAAATGCAATCAATTTTCTTTTTATAACTTTTTATTTATAAATTTCTAGGATAAACAGTTTTTATTTTAACCATTTATACCAAGTTTCATCTGTCCATAAATAAAGAAGTTTGCCTATTCTCCATATGATTAACATGGGAAGAGTATGCAGGTTAACTGCTATGATAAACACATAAACTATGATTGTAAGCATAAATGGATGGACCTTAACCAAATAAAGCTAAATATAAAGTTTAATCCAAAAAAATTAAATAGTGAAATATTAATTTTTCCTTATCCTCCGTAAGATTAGTATTGTAGGTCCAAAATACATCGTACTGTTTTTAGATTATTTAATAGCTTGATAATCGTTGGAGATAAAGCAAAACTTTAAAGAACTAAATTGTGTAGTTTTAAGCTGATTTTAATGGTGAAAGCGTACAAAACCCCTCAAACTACCTGTTCCGATTGACCGATATGTGTGGATTAAGATCTCGTCTGAGCAAATGTAGGAATACACGTTTCTACCCATTTTTTCTATACAAACACACACGCGAAAAAAAAATATATATATACTGTATATATAAAATTTTTAACGACTATTTTTTGGCTTCTGGGCACCTATAAACGAAAAAACACGGTCCCGGGCTTAAGTATTGCCATGAGAACTACAGTAATAGCTTCTTCCTTATAGGAATTTGGCTAATAAAAAGAAACACCTCTTAAAGTGCCGGAAATGTGGATACGTTAAATACGACACCTTTGAATAAAAAGCAATTTGATAAATTATGTTGACACTAGAAAAACGTATGCCTTGTTTGATGTATATTAATAACGAATCTATTCAGAAGAACACTAACGAGGTAATGGTGAAGAGTGCAGTAGTAGTCCACTAAAATATTGGAAATATTGCAAAGGGTAAATGTTTATTGGAGAACATAAATGCAAAATTTGTTGAAAGGTACTGTATGTTTATACAAGTTTAGGATGTCGAGCCGTGGTATATTTTATGCCTACCATGAATAAAAAAAAGTTATTTATAATTAAAATTAAAAATTACCTATGTTAAATCAATACGAACACCAATATTTAACGTTTAAAAATAGCAGTGGATTAATATGAAATTATAGCCTTATAGGGACCATCTATAATTGAAATCTAACTTCCAGGGTGGTAAAAATCGTATCTGATATCAGAACTCGGTGTTAATGTCAACGAAGAGAAACACGAGTAATAATTTTTGAGATTAAATTTTTTCAACGAAAGGATAGAACAAAATAGCATAAAGTTGAGGTCTCGAACAAACAATTTCATATGTACATATACTCAAATAAAAGAGTTTCTCTCTCGGAAAACAAAAGCGCAGCGCTCAGCGACTATACGCTCCGTTCGCGTGGCTCCACCGCCGTAACAATATGATAAACTGTTCCCAAACATCTCCTTGTCCTCGAGGGAAATTTATTTTATAAACTTGTGTGGATCGTTCTTCGATAAACAGGGCTGACACTTAGACAGCAGTCGACAAATACACTATTTATTAGAAATTTTAACCATTGTAGCCTCCGGATCACTGATTTTACTAAAATTAAAGGTTAAAATACCTGTAGTGCTGTCGGTGATCTTAAGTTAAGGTGCTGACGACCAAGGTTTTGGAATTAAAAGTCCATTATCAAGTCAGAAAGAATACCACATTTAAAATCTATCCTCAACACTGATGTAGTGATGAGTCGTATCGGAAACACTTACACACACACACACGGAAACATAGATTCACATAATACATTAAATTTGGCCAAATTATAAAATTTAGGGCGAGAGCGTGGCAAAGCCGGCGAACGGTGAATCATGATATTCTTTCTGACTTTCTGACCATCGCTCATAACTATCCACAATTCGTGACCTACAAGTAGCTGGATTACAGGATGACGCCACCATCCCAGTCAATTTTATTTTTTTATAATTTATTACCGGCGTAGTAGCCCAGGGTTGTTTCCCCTGTGGGTCCGTGGAGCGTCCTGTAGCTCAGGTACTTGGAGGTCACGAATTGTGAATAGTTAGAAGCGATGATCAGTGGATGCGATATCCCGTGATGTGTTGACGTCTGCACAATTGGATACTAAGTTCATCCACAAAAACATCCTCATAATTAGACCGGTTTATGGCAAAATTATGGTTTGGATCCCACGTTAAACTGTAACACGTTGAACTATAAGGGACTGATTAAAATATATTAAAATACTTACACGGGTATTTCGGTTTAGAAAAGTAATAAAAGTAAAAGTAATAATAATTATCATAAAAGGTGACCTCTGGATAGCCCATGTGATTATCTTCACTGCCGTTGTCTTTAACGGGATTCAACCAAAAACATAATGTTTATTATATTTGTATCAAAGTTTAAAAATAGAATTAGAAAAATATATTCAAACAGCATTTTTGATACTAGTTAGAGAGTTAGATGCTTCAAAAATTGTAAATTAATTAAATAACAGTACCAGTTCAGGATAACAACTATTTTTCTGATTCCAGTTATTATTAATACTTGTGTTAATTGAAATGAGCTAATTGTTACGATTAAATTTTTATCACAAACAACTACGTGAAAAATAGTTAGAAATATAGTAATACTTTTCATGTTTTCAGATATTTGGTTCATTGTGTTAGAACGCAGTATAAATTCAAATTTGTTTAAACTTGACTTCATTTCCCGTTTGGCCTCTGGGATGCTCCTTTCGGGTTCTACCTAGGTCGGACCTAGGTCCTAACCTAGGTTTAATAGAATAGTAAGAACACAATTAATTGTTCCAATACCTTTGTAATATTAAAAAAAACAATTGAAAGCCAATAAAATTATATAATTGGCTATTGAAAAACCACTTAATATGCCTAATAAGTACATTTTCAAACATGTACTTATTAAACATGACTGGGACGGTGGCGACGTCCTGTAATCCAGCTACTTGGAGGTCACGAATTGTGGATAGTTGTGAGAGATGGTCGGTGGATGTGGTGTTCTCTTGTGTGGATTAACGTCCGCACTATTGAATACTACGTTAATCCACAAAGACCATCCTTATAATTAGACCAATTCGTAATTCAGAGGCCGTGGTTCGGATTCCACGTTAAACTGTAGGTCCATTAGTTGCCATCGGCTGTTGGGCTATTAATTAACAGTCCTGTCTAAGGAACATGTCAGCCTTAGTCAGTAACAAGACTACAAGATCGCGCCACATTCATCCTACATTCATTCCTCATTCATACTTGGCTTAAAATACCTATCTGGGTAGGTCGCCATTTCAGTTAAAAAAAACATTCCGTGTGAAAATAACTTCACTGGCACATGTGGAATACAAATATCTAATTATCTCATTGGATTGGAAATACGAATTTTTTATAACTATATTTTGAAGTATTTTTCAAACGTTACGTCACCATTCATCTGCTACCGCTTCGGCTCACTTGTACACTGCAGCTAATGAATTGGATGATTAATTTATCCCTTGATTTATTTGGTACGAAACAAATTATGGAATACAAAACCGAGCCTGGATATTTTATTAGATATTTACGCTAATGGACATTGAGCTGTCAAGACCAGTTATGAATACACTGAAAATAAAACTTATTATTGTAAGTACTTTTAAATGAAAATATTTTAATTAAATGAAATTAAATATTGAGAACTTAACGTATTAAATAATTATGAAAAAATTAAGCAAAACATGTCGCTAACATTAACACAGCGTCGCTAGAACAACTTTAGTCGTACATGATAAAGTCTATATTTATTATTTGCAATAATATTAAGAATCTTACTTACTTGACCTAAATCCTCTTCTTACATCTCTCGCGTGGTTTCCCCACTGGCCTTTCTTTCTACTGACAAGCCATTTCCAATTCTTTCTGTCTTTTTCTTATAATAAACAAGAAATTTTTATGATAAAGAAATATAAAATACGAGATTCCAAGAAATTTCTTATGACAGTGTTTTAAGGTATGTAACGATAAATTTTAAAATACCCTCGTCGCAGCAAACCTGCGTACTCAGCGAATTTCCAAATCAATAATATAATAATAATAATATATGACAAGTTTTATAAAAACCTGTCCATAAACATGAGAATTATTTGCCTATTCTCCATAAGATTAACATGGGAAAGAGTGTGCAGGTTAGCTGCTGTGAGGAACACTGAAAGTAGTCATTTCTACCATAAATAATTTTTATCTTAACATTCATACCAACTTTCACCAACATCTGTCCATAAATAAAGGAGTTTGCCTATTCCTTATATGATTAATATGGGAAAAGAGTAAGCAGGTTTGCTGCAATGACAAAAATATAAACTATGATTTTTAAGCATAAATGGATAGATCTCAACCACATGAAGCTAAATATCAAGTTTTATCCAAAAATATTGATTGATGTGGGAAATATTAATTTTTCCCTATCCTCCATAAGATTAACATTGGAGCCCCACTATACAACGTACTGTGTTTAGATTTTTTAATATTTCGGTAACCGTTGGAGATAGAAAAAACCTTACCAAACTACCCGTTCCCATTGACCGATATGTCTGGTTTACGAACTCGTCCGAGCATTTGTAAGAATACACGTCTCTACCAAATTTGGTCTCGATCGGACCATTTTTTACGAGAGTTATCGTGTTCACAGACACATATATATACATACATATATATATATTATATATATATATATATATATATATATATATATATTTTATCGACTATTGTTTTTGGACTCTGGGCACCTAAAGACGAAAAAATAACATGGTCCCGGGCTTAAGTCTTACCATTAGACCTACGGTAATAGCTTCTTCCCTATGGGAAATTTGCTAAAAAGTGAAAGAAACTTCTTCGTAATCTTACGTGTACATAAAAAAATGAAATGAACTACAATATCGGTTCAAAAATGGTTTCAAACTTAATATAATGTAATAAAATAGTTAATTCATTATTTAAAAACAAAACTATTCATTCAGTAATAATACAAACAAAATCTTAAACCATAGTCATTGCTCACTAAAGAATATTACATCCAGTAAAACCTGAAGGACTACGGTAAATACTTAAAATTTAAAATATTTTTACTAACCGGGTTTAGAGAATTAAAACTCGAAAAAATTAAAAAGGAAACCATAAACAAGCCTCAAGCAATTGACGTTCAGTAACTTATAAATCGCTTGGAAAGTTTCGAAGGATAATTTATTTGTTTGTTTACACGAGGCATATTTTATGAGCAGCCGTTGTTCATTATATTTCAAGCGTGTTTTGGCAGCAATACAACATGATCATTAGCCCGTGGGGTAGGGGAGGAGAGTGCAGGAGGTACGGCGGCGGAAGCCATCGGCAGACGATAACTGCTTCAGGTCACGTGACCAATAACACCCTCCGTGGAAAACATTCCTCAAACACGTGGACTAAATTTATCCTTACGTTTTTTATATAAGAATTCTGGGTTAATTTACTCATATTATTTTAAACATGTAGGGGATATTGGTGCTTGTCCTGTTCATTATATCGGGTAGGCCAGTTTGTTGGGCATTGCTAAATTAATAATTCTGACAAACGCATCCGCTTTACAAAAGTAGCAATCCTAACCAATTTGAAAACTATTTTAAGTAGGTGTGATATGGTTTACGCAACTTAAACTTACTCAGAATGGACTAGTTATATTAGCAACAAGGTAAAATTGTGAAAGTTACTTTTAGTGTTAGTAGGCTTATTTTATTTTAACTATTTCGGAAATTTTCATAACGATTAGGAAAAGAAAGTTTCGCTAAATTTCTAGGTCTGTCCTCAGTCTAATCAGGTCTTGAGTCTGACCTGATCCTCGGGTCAGCTGAAAGCTAGAACATAATAAGATTAATATATAATCCGAACTAATCCATATCTGGTACAAAGCGAAAACAAGAATGTTTAAAGCAGTAAAAACCAGCAGTAAAGATCACACAAAACAAAGTACAAATCGAGGAGTATGTACCACCTGAGCACTCGCGGTGCGTAGTCGTTCTTTAGTTGTTGTGTCTTAGCTCGGGGGGGGGGCAATCCGTCAGACCAAAATTTGAAACTGAAGTGACGTCACATGGTTAGTTACGTCATACGGTTACAATGACGGATATTTAGAGGAACTAAAAACATTCCCTTTGGACATATATAAGATCTACCCTATTTCCCAAAGGGAAGAGAGTAAAGTTCTATTTTATCTTGGTGTTTTATGTAAGTTTTTTCTCATATGTATCTTTAAACATTCTTGTTTTCAGCTTTAAAGCGGCTCAGTAGCTTTGTAGTTCGGATCACGGGCTAATATAGTAGGTGGTAATTTTCCTGAGGACGAGATCCCCAAATGTCGCTGAACTTTGTTTAAATAATCGGTAAGGAAAATTTCGGTAACTATAGTTTAAATAGTAAGGTACAACGTGTTTCATATTACCCAGACCACAGCTTGCGCCGTATAATGCTCCTACTACTAAAAACAAACTCGTTCCCGGTACTGGGTTTATATTACACACCAAATACACTAAAATTAATGAAATCAAACTGAGGGAAAGCAAGTACTTTATTATTAATAAACAAATTAAAAAAACATTCAATTAGTGATTTACATCAAGGTTGTGATAATAGTGGACATAAACAAAATCATAGACACAGCCGATAGCAAAAAACAATAGTCAATCAAATTTAATATCAAACAAAATTGTCAATGTGAGCAACATATCTAATGTATAATTTTTAATTATATATTTTATCCGATAAACGGAATCGCAACTGAGATCGGAGAGACGACATATCGGTTTACCAGTAATCAACAAAACTAGAACTACAAATCATGTGACAGAAACTTTCGAGTAGTGATTTAGCGTCCGACTGAGGATTGCAGTTTACGAGATTATTGATTGTAACTAACTTCCAAGTTACAGGTACAGAATGCCAAAAAAGGTTTAAGTCGATTGTCCTTAACGGGGACGGGCACTTTCAGTTTAATTTTTTTTATAATTTGATATTCTTGCTCTAAATACTTTTATGAATAGGAAATTACATAGCTTTATATGTATATTTTGTGTAATACCTAATTAAAATTTATTATAGCTTAGAGTGTTACAACTACTCATTGCCAAAAGGATGCATATACAATACTATATATACCCCAGTAAATTGTATTTACTGTACTCGCTTCGCTCGCTGGGGGCTCCGGCCCCAGGCCCCCTTATAGGTGTCGGCAGAATCGCTTTTATTGTTATAATTTAAGGTATTAGAGATATTGGAGATTATCACAAGAAAATATGATATTGAATAACGGTGGGAGTTGGTAGATAGTGTATTTGATATGATAAATTGAGTTGAAGAATTATTTGTTGTAGAATATTTCAAATTTTGGTGTTGGTATAGTTTTATTAGTATTATTAGTACAGTATTATCATTAGTAATGTGGACGTGATATAAGAAAAGTATACCATAGATGAACTGTGGGTAACAGCAGCACGATAAGAATAATATTTTTATAATATTTTTAATATTTTCCTGTTGTTAGTGTCGTAGAGATCATTATGTTATAAAATTGGTGGGCGGTGAGTAATAAATATATTTTCAAATTCTGAAGAGTAATAATATGGAGTAAGTATGTATATTGGTGAAAGTAGTATTGTTATAATTGGAGTTATTAGAGAATTGATTAAAAGGAAATATAATAAGGAATAAAGGTGGGAGTTGGTAGATAACACTTACACTAACACTTACGTACACTTTTCTCGAGGACCGTTAGATATATTAAAATCGAAGGAAAATGCTTAATTTTTTGTATACATCTAAAAAATTGATAAAACATTTTTGATAGGTGGACCCTATAATAAGCTAGTGTTAAATTTTCAGTTATATGCTCAGTGATTTATGAATTATGTGTACCTTAAACCATGTGTTTTCCTATTTAAAAAGCATTGGTAACGATATACCGTGCATCTCCCATTCATATTTCAGGGATAATATTATTACTGTATTAGATAAGATTGTTCAACTCGATGGTGATGGGGCGGGGGGAGTGAACCGCGAGTATATGATGGTTGAGGCTGACTGTCACTGTCACTCGCAGAGGTCAATTACGTACGAGCACATATCCGCGATTCCCGAGCCCAGTCGTGCAGAAATACACAAGCTCGCGCTTTACTGTTGCTAAATATGTTGCCTCATGTTATGATACATATCCAATGACCTTTCTTTGAAGTCCTTACTATAATGTTAGATGTGCGAAGGAATTATTTAGTTGGCAGATAACATTGACGCTACTTATGACATAACTGATACAGCTAATGGTCTTATAATGAAGACAGTATAGTATATTTAGCAACTAGGGCCGAAAATGGTGTTTTGGAGACCAGCGATCATTTTAAGTTCAAAACAAAATATTTTCGGCTCGAGGTGCGAACGATAATTTTCACCATACAACTCTAGCTTATAATCATTACAAAATAATTACATTTTAAAAGATTATTTGCAAAAATAAGAAACATCAAGCTTATAAACGGAATGACTCATCAGCTGTCATTAATTTTACTAATATATTATATTAATAATAATAATAATATTAATATTAATATTTTTATTAATAAATTATTTTGAATATACAGCTGGTTTTATTAGAGATAACAAATCCTGAATTTTCTTGAGTTTGGTTAATTTGGAAGTTATGTTTTGAGTCTGAGCAATATGAACACAATCATATTGCTTGTAGGGTGCTCAAAAATATCATCACAGTAAAGAATTTCTCTGTAGTACTATAGATTCTTTTAAGACTGTAGTTTTTTTATGTTTTGAGAAAATGAAGAACGGGTATCGTCTTTCTCGGGCCGAAAATGTTCCGCCCGCGCCGGCAAATCGCTACTTTCAACATTGGTAAGACAAATCTGAGAACAGGTAATTACATCATAATATGGTAAAAAACTATTTACAGATTACCTTGATCAATTCCGTTCATTGTTGCTAAGTAAAAATCATTGCTGTTTATTTTAATTATTTCTTGGTGTTTGATGATGCACACCTTCCATCGCATTAAATCTGGTGTTTTATTATTATAAACAAATTGTACTGACACTTTGGGAATACTGAATAGAAATGAAGATATATTATTTCAAACATGAGCAAATTTGAGTATCAGGTAGGCCAATACAACTAAAGTAATGCGATATCGCTGAAGTTATTTCAGATGAAATAGGATTGAACAGAACAGGCCGAGAAAGTCAAACTCAATGGAGGACACAGCACAGTTAGCCAACTTGAAGGTAGTTAGAAACTAGTTATAAGTTACGCATGCATATCCCTTGCCCTAGACGCTTGCTTCAACACGACGACAACGATAGAGGTAGCAAACACCGTGATACTGGGCAACATGCGATCAGTGGGCTAAGGAATTACTGTACTACACAGTATTAATCCGAGAACCTATCCGTACGTCCTGCTTTGCTTTCTTGAATCACAGATAAAATTCAAAACAATTTAATTAGTTTTTCGTAATGTACATACAGTAAGTTGTTATACATTAGAATATTTCCGGAATATTTTTCTTGTGTTTTATTTAAGAATTCTTATAACTGAACCTTGCAAACTCTTGTGGTTGATTCATTTTCTGGGTAAAATTGTTAGTTATTACAATTGATAGGGGAAAACAAAAATCCCCGCTTGAAAAAGAATCTTCGTAATAGCTCAAGGATAACATTCTGGTTCAGTAAGTCAGAGGTTAAAGAATCGAAACCAGTGGCCAGCGACTCCTCAGAGTGGTCAGATCATGAGTGGTTACCTCTTGGCTAGCCAATCTGACTCTCGCTGCTATGGTATTTCGATGGTATCTCTTTAATTCGCCTCACAGGTCCTAGATCTATCGTGGTGATGGCTGTTGACGTTTCAAAAAAGTAAAAACTATGAAATGGATACAACGAAATGCATACTAAAATTATTATTGCTCTATTACGGATGTGATAAGTTGCTACTAGTAAACGAAGCAATAGAGTAGCGAAGGGTGGTATTTTTGAGAATCAATCGCTGAAAGCAATATCGCATCAAATCAAGTGAAATGATTGAATCATTCAAGTAACAGCCCGGTTCATTTCCACACAATCAGTTGTCATTTCCACCGCGTGGCGTGCTCCACTCGGATATTGGAACTGAACAGGAAATGGACCATCTTGCGGCCTAACGAGGACTGTCGACTGGATGTCTTGCACTGAGCGAGGTTTCCAGTCCGCACGAAGTTGACATTAGCGGCGTGAGTTGATGTATGGAATGCGCAGGTAATAACCAGGCGAGCTTTATGCATATCAAAGGGGGCTGTGTGGAAAAGTGCACCGTTATGCACGGTCAACGTGCAAGTCAATTGATCTGTTGGATCCAAACCTAATTGGTGTTTTAGAAGATTGTATAATGATTAAAACTTATTAGATAAACTCTGATGTAGACACTTAGATGCTGACTTTCTAGTCAATCTACATGATAAAAAATGACTACATTTGTTTGTTTGAAATTCATTATTCGTGATGGTGGATTTATGTTATTTAGATATCTATTACGAACATTTTCCATCACGATTTTATGTAAAACAAAGTTTTACGACGTTTCGGGATCTGGAATCTGATTCCAGATCTAGTCCTCAGGTAAACTAATATCTAAAACATAGCACAATTAAGATATAATCCGGACCAAACCAGTATAAAGCTGAACACATAAAAGTTTAAAGCAGTAAAAAAACTTACAAACAAACCATACACTAAACATTACACACATTAGAAACCAAACACGATTCTCAACAAGCCACCAAACTCTCAACAAGTGTTGTCTTTGAGCTGTTTGTAAGTTTTTACATGTATATACATGTATACATAATCTTTAAAATTCATAATGGCGATGGTTATTAATTATTCAATATATTTTGTTGGACTTTTCAAACGCGTCTGTGTTTCTAAGTACACAACGTTTCTGGAGGTGGTTTTCAAGTGATTGCCTAACAATTTACATAAAAAATCAAAAGTTTAAGTTACAGATATTAATCATGCTAGACGGTCTTACCTATCATGCACAATACAAAAAAGTATATTGATAACGCAACAAATAACCACAACGCTCCGTCTCCGAGACAGCTGATAGACACAAGATAGAATGCGCTAAGAACGAGAGTTGGAGCATAACTGTGTTATTGACAACGTGATATGGTTATATTGATATTGAATATGTACATAAATACTTTTAGTGTTCATATAAAAGTTTGTAGTTAATTAGAAAATATAAAAATAGTTTATTACCGATACGTAGGGATATTCTAAGCCGCGTATCAGTTTACAGTTAAATAGTCAACTCGGTTATCTTGTGTTCGGTCACTCGACATTTCCATTGAGCAGAGCTGTGCTCGGATATTGCAACTACGCCAGGAAATAACCAATCTTACTTTGTAACAGCACAGATTGCCCGGGCGATCGGCGTTTGGTCCGTGTGATTTGTGTCATTTTAATAGAATGTTAGTGGTTTCAGCGCACTATTCCGATTGAAAATGGATTTACATCACCAGAGTCGTGGTTTTAAATACAAGTTCTCGCTATTAAAATATTGAACGCACAGATACATTAACAGTTGACAGTTTTTCAATAAGTACAGATTAAATTAGTTATTCTCTTTTAGTAAACATGGTAGGTTTAGTAGTACGAAGTTGGTGTTACAGCAACCAAAAGACTACCAGCTGCTTACATTATTTCAACAGAGAAGAGGAAAACAGCAATGGACAAGGTAGTCGGAAATTTCAGTTATTGATGATTAGAAGTCTGCAGTGTTCACTGAGCTCACACGATTAGTAATAACAAGCTTTTGAACTTCAGTTAAGGGAACTAAGGGAATGATTATTGTTTGTTTGGAATTAAATTGCACATAAATACCAAGATCTTAAGAACATTTTTTGTTCATCCTAATACGTGCTTATAAAATATCAAACATGATTTTAATCAAATGAGTCTAGTTATTTAAGTAGGATGCACTTTATTTCTAATTATTAACCCTTAGACTACGTCACAAGTACGTACAATCGTGCTATTTTTGTGGCTTAATACTGAGTAAATCACAATTATCATATATTAGTTTAATTATATTTACCATATTTAATTAATTATTTAGTATATTAAGTTAATGTTACTTTAAGTATATAACTCTCAGTATATTTTGTAATACTGTACTTATTATTTTCGTTGTTCTATTTCAAGGAAAGATTAAGCGTTTCAATTTTATCGCATCTTGATTTTGACATGGATATGTGTTAGCTCTGGGGGATATTGGCAATCCGATATATCAAAATCTAAAACGGGGACGTCATATATTTAGTGACGTTATATGGTTGGAAGGACAACTGTTTAAACGAACTGAAAACATTCCCTATTGACATATCCCTGATCCAAGCTATCTCCCAAAGGGAAGTAAATAGAATAATATATTGATATGCTCTCTCGTTACTGGGTTTGAAGAACACTTACCACTGGTCCATTCTCAAAAAATCCTCCGAGATGCACTTTCTTTCGCGTTTAGTCACACATTTTGTTCATCCTAAAACTCGCTGATAAAATATCAAATATAATTTGATTCAATTGAGTCTGGAATATCGATGTAACATGTATCATTAGACTAATGAGGTTGGTAGCACTGACGCATTACGGCACGGCCAAAGCGAGTGTTGGCACTGCACTCTTGACTACTGTATAGGCCGTGTCAAAGGCAGGTTTGTGGCGAGGCAATTATAGAGATAAAGTGTCAGATTCACGCTCCAAAGAGGTTACAGGTTAATACCTTTTGCCCTAAAGGTTCATTATAGGAAAACACATTTGCGGCCGACAAAAGTGGACTTAGGACTATGAGTTCAAAACCTACATGATGAATACCTTTTGAATGTCATTAAACCATTCAGACGTTCTTACTGGTAAGTAGCGTGGATTTTCTGAAATGACTGTAACCACTAACTATCCAAAACTCAAAACAGGATCGCGAGAATTTAGTTTCCTGGAATGTATTATGCAGCTTGCATAACTTTTTACTCATATGAATAGGTTGAGTTAAAGTTTACAGCAGTCTGATTGGAAGGATGAATCTACCAAAAATATTACAGAGTCCGTTTAGAACACCCGAGCGAAGGTTACTTATTAAAAGTGTCACCGCCGAGTGCGTCTGAAAAGAACCTTTAGATGAGCTCAAATACATTGTTACTTTATTTGATTCGTCTGTTTATAATTACTTTCGATCATATAATACACGAATAAAATAAGGGACTTGGGTTTGGTGTTGCATATAGCAAACGATATCAGTCAAGACGTAATGTCGGCTCCGTGGCCTCACGTGGCAAGACGTGACAAGGCTACCAACTGTCGCGCTAAAATATTCGGAGGCTGCAGTGTTGCCATAACAATGACATCGAATATTGGACTACGGGAACTTGTATTAAGTAAATTTTAGATTTAGTTATCTACTCGTAAATTGACTTAGTTTTCATAAGACGATAGAACATCCAACCGTAATCTGAATAAACGTATGAAATTTAAAGTTAATTGATACAGTTTTTAAAATACGTCTAATTTTTTTATAAAACTTTATAATGTTGCGTTTACCACGGCATATTTTTTATGGATTTTTCTATAAATATATAAGCCACAAATTTTTATTTAGTCCGTTTTAATACAAATGTTTATTGACTTTAACTGTTAGACTTACGTCAACCAAATTTAATACATGGGATAAACATGAATTACAAAAGATTCTTCGTGTTGGATGAATATTATGGTATCGCAATCTTAAAATTTTTATGAAGGAAAGTCCATGAACAGTAAGAAAAATACTCGTACCGATACAGTTATATTGTTGCAAAAATTATTGCTAAATATATGAATGAGTGATATAAAATAATTTACTAAATAAACGTAGTCAATTCTTAAAACTGTCACGTCAGTTGTTATGAGTCTGTGGACAGCTATGTAAACCGCCGAAATATGAGACAAGAGAAATGTTGCACCAGAAGAACCAGGTTGCAGAAACAGTTGGTTAATCAGCCGCTTATAGTTATGGAACGTTGAACCAGGTTGTCAGGAACAGTTCGTTCACTCTATTAGTCAGCGTAATCAGTGAGAAACTATTCCCAGTGGAACGGTTATCTGAGTTGCATGCAAATAGTTGTGCGGGTGGAACTGCTACATATACTAGTAGGCTATACCACTTCGTCAGCCGCTTATAGTTATGGAACGTTGAACCAGGTTGTCAGGAACAGTTCGTTCACTCTATTAGTCAGCGTAATCAGTAAGAAACTATTCCGAGTGGAACGGTTACCTGAGTCGCATGCAAATAGTTGTGCGGGTGGAACTGCTACATATACTAGTAGGCTATACCACTTCGTCAGCCGCTTATAGTTATGGAACGTTGAACCAGGTTGTCAGGAACGGTTCGTTCACTCTATTAGTCAGCGTAATCAGTAAGAAACTATTCCGAGTGGAACGGTTACCTGAGTCGCGTGCAAATAGTTGTGCGGGTGGAACTGCTACATACAGTAGGCTATACCACTTCGTCAGCCGCTTATAGTTATGGAACGTTGAACCAGGTTGTCAGGAACGGTTCGTTCACTCTATTAGTCAGCGTAATCAGTAAGAAACTATTCCGAGTGGAACGGTTACCTGAGTCGCGTGCAAATAGTTGTGCGGGTGGAACTGCTACATATACTAGTAGGCTATACCACTTCGTCAGCCGTTTATAGTTATGAAACGACGCCTGTTTGATTTTAGGTCTTCATTCAACTAATACATTTTCTGCGGAGGAAAAATTGGTTTAAATTAAATAATATTTAATTCATGTATTGATCAATAAGTTATTACGGAGATATAATTAATAATAAAAGTATTACAGTAAAATTAAAGTAATATATATATAAAACAATGTATCAAACAGCAGGAGCTGAAACTTTCATTACTTGATCAAAGTAGCTTACTAATGGATCAATAACATTCTCAGTCTAGTGCCCTGTTGACTTTATCTAGAACTTCAACTTTTTTCTTTTTAGCTGCAGGATTTAACTAGATTTTCAAATAATTATTAGAGGAAATTAAAAAAACTTGGTCTTCATTAAAACGTACATTTCTGGAAATTTACACATAATTTCAACTATATTCAAGACAATAAAAGTAAGAAATTTAGGTATGCGAAAATCTATGGATAGTTAGTGTCTTAGGCAATAGTTATATATATATTTCAATCCGAACTAAAATCACGATTAGAAGTCAAACGGTAACGGTCATAAAAACAAATGAAATCAAATTCTGTAAATCAAATGTAAATAATCTATCCTATAAAACATTTGATTCTCAGAGCTATGACTCAATTAACTGCGAAATATTATATTTGAAAAAGTCATTGACATTCGATTTATTGATTTTTTTGTTTATGACTTCTACCGTGTGTCTCTTAGGCTTCGTGAATAAAACCTTTAGATACGTTAAACCTATATTGTACCCAATAGTCAGTATGGTAGCATATATATATATATAAAAATTAGTGTAAACAAAATTCGCCAAAACGTTGTATTAATTTGTGAACACATAATATTAAAAATACTTGGGCAACCGAACACACAAGACCCGGTAAAAAGATATTTAGTTAACGAAGGTACTTAAAGTAAATATCATAAATAATAAAAATTCTAAAATCTTAAAATTAGCAAATGAGACCAATTAAATATATACTTTTATAAACTACTTCATAAAGAGCGTAAAAATTATATAGAAAGCTGGTAAGGGAGTAAATCATATATTAGTATAACTGGCGCGAGTCTCGAAAGTTGACGTCAGGTGTTATAGCGACATATGCCAGTTATAAACGTTGATGATCTCGAGTCTGCAACAGGTGAACTTCAGAACAGAATTTCAAACATATGTTTCAGTTGAAGCACAAACCGCACCGCTCTCAATACGAATATTTCCCACCCCACTGTGTTACCTCACTGTCGTAGCAACAGTTGTTACGCCTACGTTACACCGAGAAGTATGTTGTACAGACTCGCTTGTGTACAAAGACAAGAGGTTCAAGTGTTTATTATAAAACCTGTTAACCTATACATATATAACGCAGAGCCTGTTTAATCGCCAGATCAGAAGCTAAGGCTTTGTTCTGAGATACTAAGGACATTTGAATTTATACATTTTTTAATCTTTACATGATTTAAAGTGTTCCTAGATTAACTGTTATTTTCAGATGTTATTATCATAAGTATAAAAGGACCTTTAAAACTTGTATACCATTAAGCGATAAGTTAAGACAAACTAAAACACATATAGATATACTGCTGATATTCATGTACGATATATTCTAACATTCTTGATTCTAGCAACTGTTTTTGTAGCAGTGTGTATTTGGTTAACAAAATTATTTAAAATAAAAATTAAATGGTTCGTTTTTATTTAGTGCTTTTTATCATTTATTATTTTATACTACAGACATCAACCGAAAATACGTGTGTATTTTATGGTGAGTATGGGTGAAGGTTTAGTGTGATCAATGTAAAGAATTTTATGATATGTGGACTTGATATTGACTAATTGTAAGCAGATACATTAAATAACACAGATATAAACTGATTATTTACTACCACAGTCATTTGAAGTGATTTTATTCCGACTCTATAAATTACTGCTAAATCCACCGAACAGTTGGTATGATAGCGTAGTCAGCGGCGCAGGCAGCGAATGGCAGCGGACGACGTCGAGCGCTGGGCTTCTCAACCTATTCACCCAGTCCTAATCAAACAATTGAGCCAACTCGCATCCAATTACTCATCCACTGATGAAGATTTCCCTGACTAACTAGAACGCTAATATTTCCTATAATATGCGCAACTCTACGAAGCCTATGTTAATATGTAGTGTCTTAGTGTCAAATTACTACACTACAATCATAATGTGAAAAATAAATACGATAAGAGAAATGGGTTTGAAAGGCAATACTGTATAAGCAATATTCCATCAAATCAAGTGAAATGATTGAACTTTCCAAGTAGCTGAACGCTTCATTTCCACATAATCATCCATTTCCAAAGCACGACTTGTTCCGCCAGGATATTGGAGCTCCTGCTGAAAACTGATATCTAGTTAGTTAAACTCTTCTTAAACAGATTTCAATAAATTAACTACAAATAATAATTATTATGTACAAATAATTCCTTACCTTCTCTGAGGAAGAATATATAAATTACTGATTCAATTAAGGTTGTTGATGGTTTTATAGCATTCTAAATTAAAAAAATACTATAGCTATGTAGTACGTATAGACTCATACAATATTTTAGTACGTCAGTAATCAAGTATTATAATTTAAAAAGCATTAAGTAATAGCAGAAAAGTATAACTATGCTTAAACATAAACCAAGAACTTCTGCGGAAATTTGGTATACTGGTTCTTTAGGCCTAAAATAGGAAAGTCTAATAGTTTTTGTGACGATTTTCCCATAAATCTCTACCCCATACGCCTTCAAAGTTTCCATGTTAATCTTATGGGGAAATAATTTTGTTTTGGATTCTAACATATGTAGCTTACCTTTTAGATATAAACAGCAGCTGTTTTTATTTGAACCATTGATTAAGCCAAAGAAGCAAGCATAAAATAGTAAGTACTCAATGGTATCTAATTACTGTATAAATATAATATTTCTCAGAGCTAAGTTTTGTGACTATGTTTTACGATTTAAAATCAAATGTTTATTATCATCGGTACGAAGTTCGCCGGGTCAGCTAGTTATTTATAAGATTATATAGGCCTACTTTATCAATTTCATACATGTATACAGCTCGTTAGGACTACTACATGAAAAACAAATCAGGGAAATACCGGCACAGTAGCACAGGAGTACGGTACCGCGTTGGCCTAGTAAGTTGACGGTTGTTGGATCGAAACCTATGGCCGGCGACTTCTGTCAGATGATGAGCAGTCACCTCTGTGTGTCTCTGAGTCTATGTGACTCATGACGCTACGGAACCTGGTGGTGATGGTCAGTTGGGGTTAAAAAATAACAAGGATAAAATTATGTTACAAGTAATTATTGATATGTAAATAATTAAAATATCAGGTAAAAAATTTAATTTTCAGTAGTATAACGATTATTATTGCTCACTTCCATAGAGTCAATATGTGGAAGGATCAAGAACAAGCCATAAAGTACAGACGTTAATATATTAACAGATATCACTTGTAAACACCAAAAACCCAACGTTTGCCAAAACTGTGGAAGAAATGCGGTTTGCGCGTGGAGCAGGGCCAAGAATATCTTTCTTAATATTGGGGATCATGAGTAATAGTCCACGCAATAAAGTGCAAAATTGGTTCAATATTTTTGTTTGGAATCGTCAAACCATATTTGTGTATGATAGGTTACTATTTGATAAATAATCTCCAAAACATGTCTCCGCCCCAATATTATTAAAACCTATACGTGACATAGAGTGCAATAGAAAACCATAGACAGACTCTATAGCATCATGTTCAGCATGCATGTACTAAGCATAGGGTGAAATTACAGCTAACCCCTAATAGTTCTCATTGTTGTAGATTGCATCGTTCATAGAGACATCCTACTCAAATCGATATTGGGCCTCTCAACCGAGCACAAATGGTACTACACAGCAACAATCAGCCTATCAACGTTAGTTACTATACCCTTGCTTACACTTGAACAGTACTAACGACACTCAACAAGTAATACATTATCTTTTACCTGGAATGATTTTCCAAGTCCTGAAAGACACGTAGTGGCCATACATTATTCTCAGAGACGACTTATACGAGCGATATGTGTCCACAAATAAGACGTTATGTGTGCCACATGACTCTCCTTCCGTCGCCGCATTTGTATCCACATACAAATGTTGTACATTCAATGTTTACTATACTTGTATTCCGCTCAGTGGACTTTAATATTTACGCAATTGTAGCAGTTTTAGTAAATCGATACTTAAACATTAAACATTACACGATGTACGACATCATTATAACCTTAATCGTTAAAAATCCAATCATAACAGGAGTTTTTTAGTTTTTATTGTTAGGAATTCGTTAATTTAATAAAAGGAATTCACAACAGTTATAAAAGGGACTATTTGAAAATAGCAAAAATAAGATTATGGACTATCTTATGTAACTTATAGGTTAACAATTTCAAGATTAGTCTTAAGATAAGTTTTGTTAATCCCGAATAAGGTAATTCTATTTTGAACTGATTATGTGTGGAATATCTGTAAACTTTGGATATTTTCAAACCTTTTTTATTTTATAATATTAATGAACTAAAAACTGTGTAGTCATAAAAATGATTATTCGATTTATTTTTAATTACATAGATTTTTCTCAAACTATTGTTATGTTAAAGGGGCGTTTCTATTAAAAATTGAACCATTTCGGACAACTGCCGAGTGCTAGTCAAGTGTAAGCAAAGCAAAGCGTGAAACGTAAAAAGAGAGACGTGAGGTGTCAGGCGTGAGGGACGAAGCGTGAGGCGTCAAGACGTGAAGCGAAGGACGTAAGGCGTTAAACGTAAGACGTGAGGCGCGTTCTGTGAGGTGTAAGTTGAAGGATGAGAGTTGTAAGACGTTGGGTGTGAGGTGAGAAGCGCCTCGACGGGTTGGCCGAGAGAATGCTGACGTGGGCAACTCTGTTGTATTTGATCTTTCCTCATTTTAAGCCCATTTCCTTCCAGAACGACACGCTAATATATTCACTTTAACACAAAAACGTAAAGAAACGTCCTATTGGATAACCATCGTGTGTAGGATATGTACGCGTATTTCACAAATCCTCCTTTGCGTACAGTCCCTACAGAAAACTTTAGTGATCCAATAACTAATGTAATAGATATGAAGTATTTCCCTTAGATAAATGCGATTAAGAAACAGGCAATGTACACCGTTGGTAAAATATTAATAATGGTTTTTGGGAGGATGTTTAAATGCTTAACGCACGCCGGCGGCTACCGGGAGTCTGGGACTCACGCCCACTAAAAATTACCTCTCTTCTTCAAGGGAATAGCCTGAAACTGTTTTCACATTATCAAGGCTAATCCCGTAGTATCTGGCCAGTAAAAGACTACTTCTACAGCTAAACTTTTATGAAGCTTCTATGAACTTCTATGAAGTCCTATCCAAATCGGACTTCTTAGCATTTAATATATTAATAAAAAATATATAAACTGGTAAAATAAAAGGTGAAATATTAATAATGGTGGAATGAAAATAAATTAAACTAATTGTGAACCGGCTGAAGTTTTATATATTATTTAAGGCCAAAACCTGGAGCGGCGCATATAACTATTAAAACATAAGTGCTGCTTTTAAAATTCCCATATGGTAGAAATTCACGTAGCAATATTGCATAGAGTAAGAATGAGAATTTAATGACGTCACGTGGTAGGACGTGACAGAATTGCCAACCTCGTCGTCGCACTGAAACTTTATAACGCTGCAGTGTTGCCAAAGTGGACTGCGTATTGAAACAAATGTTCAACTTTAATATTATTTATGTTTAGCATTTTCATGGTTAGTAAAGTCAGTTCAAATTTAAATAAATAACTTAATCGGGATAACTAATATCAGTTCAAATCTCACAACTCAATCAACTTCATAAATTATCAATTGTTTACATTCAAAGTCATTGAGTTAAATAATACACTATTAATAATTTAAATTTAATTATAGTTTTTATATGACCTTTAAAATTACCCTTAAAATGACAAATCTTAATTATATTCAATTTCACCAATTAAAATCAAAAGTATTTTTCGCAAGGAAAATGTTTCTTAAAGAACTGTTTGAACGTCAACTTGGATACCAGTGACATTTTAATGAGTCGAATATCTTATTCCTTCCTTTAAGAAACAAACATTTCTTTTCAGATGTCAAAAGCACTCAAAGGTTTTTAGGATCATGTAATGACAAATTGGCAAGGAAATTTATAGAAAAGACTAACAATAACAAATCTCTTCGAGAGGAAAAGAAAAAAGGAGAATCGCCGTGGTGGATGTTAAATTGGTATTGTAATGAGCCCTTTGCTGCTTCTTCCAAAGCTTTCAAGCACAGACCTCTATCACGCCTAGTGCTCATAAGCTTCTTCAGGTTTTAAAAGACACGTTTATACAGTTTTATAATCGCTAAAATTCAGATCCACTATAAAAAGAATATCCACTAAATAGAGAACCACAATAGAAACAAGAATTTATGTTCATTCTGAGGTGAATTCACCTTTTACCAAATGTTTTTATTATGTAAACTACGTATGATACACACACATAATATATTGCTAATTTACATTATTAATTTTGAATGTGTTCAGTATGATTTAACTGCAAAATGAACTGCAACAGGTGTACTGTAGCTAAGCTCAATAATGGCTTTCGTAATCACTATCTTGAAAGTTTTGACAATCATATACCTCTTTTATAGCTTTGTATACAATCTCTTTCACAAAACATAAACAAATAAGTAAATATGATATAATAGAAAAACAAGAATGAGAATTTGTTCATTAACAAAGAAGAATTTTAAAAATAACACAATAGTTCAGAATTATAATTTAGAAGCGATATTGCAAGTCCAAAACGCTAAATCTTTTTAGTCTGAAAGTATGGGTACTGAGTTGTCCAGGAGATTCACTGCTAAATAATTTGGGTGACTGTCCAATTTTGATAAAGTATCTCTTGTTTGAATTTCATCTATAACAAATGGAATTTGGTGTTTTTGTAGTTAATATTATAATTTATATACCAAAAAGGTTGAATTGAAGTTCGTATCAATTTGATTGGAAACGTTGAGTAATTTTGATATTTGAGTCACAGGTCGTTCCCCATAGATGAACTAATTATTTATTTCACTTCATTATTTTGAGGAAATGGAACGTCATGGTGGAAGCTCTAGTGTGGCAAATCACTTGAAGGTATGTGAGCTGTAAATAAAGTATATAACATAGAACCTAGAACACTATCTTGTGATATGACTGCTTCAATCTTATGAAGATAAGAGTAAAAATGTTTGAAGTTCACTCTGAAGAATCTCCCAGATAGATGATTTGATGATATGCAGGTGATGATGAAGGTGCTAGGACGTTACGATTTAGCGTGAAGAGGAGGCCTTTGTGCCAAACTTCATCAAAAGTTTAGCTGACATTGAGAAGAGCTGCAAAACAGAATTTCTTACCCTCCAATGTTTCTTTTATAACGTTTACTACTATGTATTTTTTGGTTGAAATGTTGGTGGTATTTTAATCAGTAACAACCATAGATCTTAAAAGAACTCATCTAAAATCATTGATGTTGTCGAAAGAAGGCTTATAGGCCTGAACGTGTTTGGTTGGTAAGGAGGTTTGCCTGGTTTTGCAACTATAACAAGCTCTGACGCTTTCCACTGAGCAGGACAATTTTCCGAGCGTATCACATTAAACAGAAAGGTCAAGAAAGTAAAGTGCCTTTTTGCCTACTCTTTCAATATTTTTCTAGTTATGAGATCACAATCTGGAGATTTAAAAAGGTTTTACTTTACTTTTATGAATTTTAACAATTTTAAGGTTTAAGAGGAGCTATAGGAAGAGGCAACTGATCGGGGAACATAATAATTCTTCAAATTTGGGATTTGGGACTTGATGAGTTTCATTTGGCTTGAATACGTCATGGGGTGCTTTGCGAAATCTCTGCTTTCTCTTGATTGCTTTTAGCACATCCGTTATTATTTTGCTAATTGATCGGTGGAATTGAAGCTTTTGGTTAAGTCAATGATTTTGTTAATTTCCGTAGAGATTAGTTGTATATTTCGATGGTGATACGTTTGATGTGAAACGGTTGAATCTGTCACTATTATACGCTGAAATAATGCACATGAGTTCCCGTAATGCACGGTTGAAATTAGTTAAGTCTAGATGATTTATTGAATTTTGTCAAATTCTTCGGAGCCGTTTTTTGGCTAATTTTTTCTTGATGTGTAAAGGGTTTTTAATTTGATATTCAGGTTCATTTTTGGGGTTTGTAATCGACTGTCATGCACATTTTTGGATTCTCCTCCTAGGATTGTGTGCCCTGGAGCCACAGATTGTATATTTGGCGTTGTAATCACGTCCTGCCATGAATCTAGGAACAAGGGTACTAAAATAATTGTAGTATTGTAAGGTGTGAAGTATTGTAACAAGGAGGAGTGTGCACAGCTGAAACGCTAAGTGGGCTCGACGAATCCTCAATTGCAACAGTAGAGGCTTATATAAGGTCAAAGCTATAGCTAGGGATTTCATACATTTACTGTCCTCCTACTTATTCCAAATAATGATCTGTTGGGCGACTGACGAGGTGGTATAGTTGTAATGCAGGTTTGGTGTCACCGATCGACGCGATATTGCATGAAGGCGGCATTGTGCCGCTCATTAGCACAGATATCCTCACATTCTGAATACTAAGCACTTGAAATAATCTCCATGCTACTTTACATTTATAGGGGAAACATGAAATTTGTTATATTTGGTTTTTCATTGATTATTTAGGTTTCGATTGTATTGACATGAATATGTCTTTGCTCTGGGGGGGAGATTTTTAAGTTGAAAATTTGAAACAGGTTTCCATGAAAACTACCAGAGCTACTGTATTGAATTTTTAATATATAAGAATAAGAACAGCTGTTTAGATGAACTTAAAACATTCCCTTTAGATATATCTATGATCTAGTCTATTTCCCACAGGAAAGTAAATACAAACTTTTTTGTGACGATAGACTAATGTTCACTCCAGAATAAAGGTTATTGGTGGTTATTGGAAAAGGTATTTGGTTTTTACGTTTTTGATCAATTGACAAAAATATAAAATCGATAAAGTTATTTTAAATTACGCCGCGGAGAGCGCTGCGTTTAGGTTTTAATTATCGACCGAGTCTGAAGGGAATTTTACGATATACTAAACGACCGTTTTGTGGTTATGGACCTCCGAATAAGGGCCACGTACAGGTCGTAACACATCGTTGCTGAAAAGATAATCCTTGAAACGGTAAATAAATGCGTGAACTATTTATGAAACTGTGAGAAAAAAAAGTTATTATCAGATGGAAGTTTTACGTTAAGGATAGTTGTTACAGTGGAACTACGTTTCTTAAATCTAATAAGGCTATTCAAAGTTAATAATATTTATATTGATGGAGCTTTCCTCACAAGACATAAAATGGATTTTAATCAGTTTCTATAATCATAATTTGTGTCAGTAGATCTAGATGTCTCGAGGACTGCGCAGAATGAAATACTCTATTGTAGGATTCTGTGTTAGGGAAAAACTATACTTATTGATATGACAACATTAATTAGATTCGTTATATGTCAAGATAACATTTTAATATAATATGAATATGATTTCGACGTGGGTTTAAATTCGATGATAAAAGTAAACAAACTAATATTGATTTTATTTTGACAGCTGTTAGTTTTTCTTTCTATTGAATCACTTTTACATCACAAACCCTCAAAATCAATGAACAATGATTAAACAATTTAATGTTGAAAACTAGAAAGACTGCTGACTATTACCAGTAGGTGATTCATTTAAAAGTCAAACCAAAATGCAACTATATCGCGTAAAAAGTGGTTTTTGAAATGCTCGTTATTTACTTTTCAAGGGGCGGTGGACAATTTCAAGCATTGAAAACTCTTCTCTAGAATGTAGAATACGGCGTAAAATGCCTCCTGGGGCGACACAGATAGACAATCAAACAGCAGAAAGATACAAATTGATATAAGACTTGTTTCGGGTTCTCAAACGTAAAAATAACTACAAACGAATAGCTCTGAGCAATGTACAGACAAAACTCTAACTTTATTTATAGATTTGCATAACTAAAATTACGTAAACAAACATTCCATCACGCACGAACGTATTTTTTAACCGTACTTGCTTGTGCCACAATACATATGATAATGTATTCTGTGTATTAACAATTTATAACGTTTTATCATTACACTGCTATATTAAATAAAACTAGTTTGTTTCAACTTAAACTTGGTAAAAGCTCTAACTGTAACTTTTAATAAAATATTTTTTACATACGTTTAGGCGGTAAAAAATTCAAATGCAACAATGTGGTTAAAGGATAAAATTTAGCTACGTAAGAAAAACTTTGTTTACATTTTTTTGCTTACCATCCAGGAGTATCGCACAAATTTACCTGCAACAAAAATCACACATTATTTTCTTTGCCAATTAAAACTTACATAAAGGTAACAGAGAAAATCACTGGGTAATAGTGATTGCAAAGATAACATACGATAAAAGATTAACTCTAAAAACGTTACTGTAGTTAGATAAACGGCGTGAAGAACAAAGAGGTATAAAGCAGAGTTGAGGTTGACGTGGATGCTGATAAACCATTTAAACGGCGGAAACTCGCAGCTTAGCCGTTAGAGCGCGTGCCGAGCGGCGTGGACCGCTGCCAGCTGCTGTGTAGACGTCTCGGGACCAAGGGACACATGGGGCACGATGAAATATTGTCTTTACGCTTTGTGCATACTTTGAAATAATAAATTGTAATGACGACCAAGACCGCGTTACCTAATATGCTATAGTTTTCAATAATAAAATATTCTGCAACATAAAAAAGGAGAAAGTTAACTAAAGGAAAAGTTAAAATATTAAACAAAATCTCGTTCCGAGTTCGAGTACTAGTTTGACCAAGGAGGGTTTAACTCACAACCAAACAAGACACCTTAAGCCGCCACCACACGTACCGTAGAGTCTTCAATATATTGCTGGATGATAAATCCTCTAGTCAAGTCAGTCTAGATCTCCTGGAACAGCCTCAGTCACCAGAAGAAAAGAAAGAAAAAGAAAGGCAGCCTCAATTGACAAAGAAAGTATTTAGAAATACCGTAAAATTCTTCTGCAGAGTCTGCAGTACCTCCGCCATCTTGGATTTTAGTCCCAAAAGAATAATGATAATTTTGAGGCAGCAATACTGAGCACTCGATGGTTGAGGTGCCAAATAAAGGTAAATTGGATATCTATAGAATTACAATTTCCATTTTTTTCCATCACAAAAAATATAATTAAAATAATAAAAATAAAAAATCATAAGAAAGAAAGATAAAATAAAGTACGTTTTGTTAATTACAGGGTTATATTTATCCGGAAAAGATAACAAAAATTATAATGTAATGCCCTAATTAATGTCTTTCTCTTTCATTTGACACCAAAAGCATCTTTTTACGGATATAGAGTAGCCAGTAACGGTGTCACAAAATTAACATTGTTCTTATAGAACTACAACCAAATATTTCGCCAGTAAGACAGATTCTTAAGGTACAGGAACAAATTTGAGTATTGAAAAGAGATAGACCAATATTGAAATTAATACTTGTTTTTTGTTATTACCTCTTGTTGAATCAATGGGCTTTTATAGTTGTATGAATAGCAAATCAAAAAGGGGTGGAAATTATTTCAAATTATGCGTCTCATAAATCTGCATTGTGAAAAAAACATAAATTTAAACTCTTTTATACATGGTAAAACTCGCTGATTTTATTTTTCTACAAATACAGCGGAGGTTATTTATTTTATTTGTTTAGTATTTATTTTTCTCTAACACTAAGGTAAGGAGAACGTCCGTTATTAGAGAGATACAGTCTTGCAAGTATCGAAGGCTTAGACGCCTAAGAAGAACAAACAGCCTGGTGGCGGTGGCGAGGGACACAGACACCTATGGCTGTAAAACACGACACTTGTATTTCTCGTGCGTAAACCACTGCGTTGTGCATTCTGGGTCTGGTTAAAGGTCATGAGCAGAGGTGCATTGGTGCAATGCACCTCTGCTGTATTATTCCTTAAAGGTTGTATTGTTCCTTAAAGAAGCTATGAGAAGCTTAAGAGAAGCTATTCTCCCCCTTAGAGAAGCTGATACATAAAGTAATCGGCTATTGTAAAAATTAACTAATCAGTGTTTCAAAAGTATTCCATTACTTAAGTCCATTCCTCGTACTAGATTGGTAGAGAAAAGAAGTGAATGTCTGTGGCTAAAACAATTTAGATAATTAAATACTTTTTAATCCCAACATTTAAAACAGTAGGGTGAAAAGGCAAGACAAGTCATGTAATGGAGAAGTTTATAAGCCTAGTAAATGGCGGAAACTCGCAGTTAGGCGAATCTGAGGAGAGGGAGAGACATGGAGTCGCGCCAACACAACCAGTCCGACACATCGATCTGTGATTGTGACTGAGTATAGACGGCACAGGCTGCCACTCGCCTGGTGAGAACTACCAGTTAGGCGAATCTGAGGAGAGGGAGAGACATGGAGTCGCGCCAACACAACCAGTCCGACACATCGATCTGTGATTGTGACTGAGTATAGACGGCACAGGCTGCCACTCGCCTGGTGACAACTACCAGTTAGGCGAATCTGAGGAGAGGGAGAGACATGGAGTCGCGCCAACACAACCAGTCCGACACATCGATCTGTGATTGTGACTGAGTATAGACGGCACAGGCTGCCACTCGCCTGGTGAGAACTACCAGTTAGGCGAATCTGAGGAGAGGGAGAGACATGGAGTCGCGCCAACACAACCAGTCCGACACATCGATCTGTGATTGTGACTGAGTATAGACGGCACAGGCCGCCACTCGCCTGGTGACAACTACCAGTTAGGCGAATCTGAGGAGGAGACATGGAGTCGCGCCAACACAACCAGTCCGACACATCGATCTGTGATTGTGACTGAGTATAGACGGACAGGCTGCCACTCGCCTGGTGAGAACTACCAGTTAGGCGAATCTGAGGAGAGGGAGAGACATGGAGTCGCGCCAACACAACCAGTCCGACACATCGATCTGTGATTGTGACTGAGTATAGACGGCACAGGCTGCCACTCGCCTGGTGAGAACTACCAGTTAGGCGAATCTGAGGAGCTGATAGCTAGCGTAAATTACACTCCTGCAGGACAACATCAAAAGTTCGTTTTTTCCCTTATCCGTAGACGAATTTCGTTGAATAAAGGACCGTTGAATTTGCAATGAAATTAGTAGATTACTAGTTCTTAAGATAGAAGTTTCCATCTGTAATGAGATGATAAGGAGTCTGAGGGCTAAACAGAGCATTTTCAAACGTATGTTTATAAGACATTCATTACTTTTTTGGTGAATGCGATCAGCCCAAAAGGTTTTCACTTTAAAAAACACCCTGTATGTATGCGTCCCAAGTAAAAATAGGCTGTATAATGTAGCGTTATAGATTGAAATGAAGACTTTTCACTTCTCAGAGTGTTAATTGCTTGAAATATAAAAAAACCTCAACAGTTTCATCTTAAATAAATTACTTACTTATACAATTCCGTTTACATGCGATCGAGTTAAACGTTTGAAAAGAATGCCTAAAGAATTACATGCAATAAGAAATATGAAAGACCACCCTGCTGCCAGCTCTCTCAGAACTTCTTATCCGCAAAATATTTAATATCATGTTGGAGTGATGAAACTTCTTTCCGCCACTTCTTCCTATTTACACCCTCTCAATATCGAACATCTGCTGAGCTCGTGTGGCAGGTTTGAGGCGGAACTACGACAACGCAGTGAAACCATCCTGAATGAAACGTCTCTTATCACTCAGAGAGCAATGATTTACCCTAGGTAATGTGTTGTTACTACAAACTATATTCCTATTGCAGCAGGCTAGCGTAAACAGGGTATTTAATAATTTGCGTAACACCATACAATGTTATATTAAACGTTGATTCAAGCGATAGTTGATCAGCCAAGCTAAGTTATTCTTATTTTAAATACAAAACCAACACTTTGAATTCTGATTTTCTACAGCGAGCATTGAAGTACATGGGATTTTTATAAATTTATAATTGGCAATATAAACTGTAAAATAACCACAGTTCAAATAATAATTGCTTGTAATAATTGTTTTGAGCCGTATAGGTTTTGCTGTTGGATGCAATTTTAAAAATGAGCAAAATTTTTAAAAATCAACTCAGTATATCACTCTCTTGTGTTGATTGATTATCAACATTCTAAACTCGTCAAACAGCTCTACGTTAACAGTATGTAAAATAACTGTAAGGCTTTCTTTTATAAGAAGTGTATTAGGTCAGTTAAGTTGGCTGGTTAATTTATATTTTGTTCACGTGCAAACAAATTATTATTTACATAAGGTATGATGTTCAAAACAAACCTAAGTGACAGCGAATTAGCACAAGGATATTCAACACTACATCCTACATAAAAGGTAAAAGTAATAAGGTTTAAACAGTTTTTAATGAAGAATAAGGCATTTATTAAAATTTGAACTTATTAAATTATATTTATGATTTAATTAAATTTCTCATAAATACGTGTTTTGAAGCATGCCTATTACTTCAAATATCTGTTATTCCTCCATGAAATAGTTAAAATATTAGTCAAAAGTTGAGAAATACAATATTCAAGCAAACATAATAGACCCGATATATATATACTTGCCAAATACAAATACGTCTAATTAACGATTAGGAAAAAACTAAATTTTGTAGAAAACTAATAAACCTATACTTCTCATTACGCTTACTAGTTATTTTGGGGTTTATAGTTAAATAAAAAGTTTTTCTTGCTTAATTTGAAGGGTGTTTTAAATCGTTTCAAATAACCTAATACGCCATATAAATTACTGTCTGTATTGCAGATATTTTTACTGTAACATGTTACTGTAACATTTTAAGTAAAATGTTAACCATATATATATATAAGGTTAACATGTTACTTTTATTTTATTTCACACGAATATTTTAATGTACTTTAGTTTCAATGATTTGTTTACTAATTTTCTTTCTAATTGATTATACACTGTATATCTTCCTATTTGACACAGAAACACTTTGTAACCTATCTTCAATCAACAAAACGTTAAAATTGTTTACAAAAAACTTTTTACATTGTATTGGTTTATATTTGAATCTCAATAAACCTAATGTTAAATTTTCAGCTTTAAACTTAACTTGAAAAATTAGGCATTCTCCTGGACAAGAACTTATTTTTTACACATAAACCAGTTATTTCCAAAATAAAAAAAATGTAGAACGGTTTTTGTGATAGTTATGTAAATTATATACAAGTTACTCACAGAACCCCCACTATTCTTTCAAAAACTATAAAACGTAAAAAAATTGTATTTAGTAAATATATAGTAAAAAATGGTTATATTTACTTCCCTGTGGGAAATAGGTTAGATCATGGATACGTCTAAAGTTTTTCCCAGCTCGCGAAAAACCCCACTAAGCCAGAAGTGGATGTTTTCTGTTCATCTAAACAGCTGTTCTTTTGCTTCAAATTTTGGTCGTTGAAGTTGGTGACACTCCCCCCCCCCACATAGCTAAGACATATCCATGTCAATAACAATAGTTTTGTAAAAGTGAGCATAGCTAGTGAAACAATTAGAACATTTTTCGACGTAAACTCCCAAAATGGCGGCTAAGTAATTTTTTGGAATAAGAATAACATTAAACTTTCCTTAAAAATTGTACAAGAACAAATTCTTTTAGACAGTTTTAGAATAATCTAACGATATCAAATTTTTGACCGAATAAAAAATAAATAAGATGCTTAATTTTCGTAGAACAAGGCCGTTGGAATTTCTGGTAAAATGAGGTACGAAATGTTTTACTCAAGTCCATTTGTCAACAAGAGAAAACTATAAACGCAATATCTCCTAATGAGCCTTGTTAAAACAGCCTAAAACAACCTGAAGCTATAAAGAGGGGCCGTAAACAGCAGATATTAACCTGTCTTCTACTTTACTAACAAGATTTGCAGCTTGCGTCTTGTCATGAAGATAACAATCTTTGGACAAAATGTCGGATTCTTGTTTATACATTATGTTGATTTTCAGTTCATTATGTTTTTAAGAGTCTAAGAGATATCTTGATAAATATAGTTTATTCAAATAAATTGATGGGTCAAAATGATTCAAACAAAAACAATTTCAAATCATTATGACAAAATAAAAATACCATTCCGTTTTATAGTAAAATACTTGAGAATTTGTACACATATAGTTAGTTGGGCATTTAGTGCAGGAAGCTGACGGTTGAAAACAAAACAATCAACCGACAACAAAGAAGCCAATGTGGCTTTTGACCGCTGCACTTCAGATAAGTCGGATCACTAAATCATAACCAAGTCCATCACTGTTCAGATTGTAACAGACTCATCACTTTCTAGTATTATATGAAATTACTAATTTTTTGTCCCTCATCAATGTGACACAATTTTATCGTTAATGAACCTCATTTGTTAAATGTTAAATAAATTATTTTTATAGGTGATAGTAAACCATCTCACAAGTAACCTCTGTGTGAAGAACTACATACTTTACATGATTTAAAATTAACATTGGCAACATATTGGTTACATAATTTATTAAATATTGCTTTTTACTAACGTAAATATATGACAAAAATGCAGAAAAATCATATAATTCCGCATTGAGACTTCCTTCAATCAATTAATATCACTATTCCACTTTCCAAGGAATAAAAACTATGCCTATTGAATCTGTTAAACCTCAATAGCTTATCCTAGTAGCTCGTTATTCTAAAAATATAATGGAGTTTTTTATATGACCAGGGCAACAGCAGTTAAAATTATGATTAAGTAAATTATATGATATTTTTAACGATTTAAGATTAAATTTAAATATAAACGTGAAAATAATATCAATAAAGTTACTTTGTCCAATATTAGTGATGGATGCAGTGGTCTGAGATGTATGCACTCAACCGCATATACATGTGCATTGAAACGTTATTCAGTCAAAGTTGTATAATTCACTTATACTAATGCTTTCCAGTCCAAGCAATGATGGGAAGAGCATTTACCTGCATAAAATATTTATACCAAGTTATTTTTTATGTCGTTTATTCCTGGTTTAACGTGACGATGTTTTTTTAGTTGTATATTACTTTGAAATCACTTGCTTAAGCAAAACTTGTTGCAAAATTAACAATTCCCCTACATTGAAATTTTAATTAAAAAATAGTATATATATATACTATTTTTTAATTAAAATTTTATGTGTAACGTATGTACATACATTTGTGATATTTGTAATCAGCGAATTTTGCATTCTAATTCTAACCACTTCCAATCTGCATATATGTACCTATGGCGTTGGTTCCAAAATATTTCATAGTTTTATTCATAATTTACTATATTTATCTGAAAAAGAAGCAATTTAAGGACAAAGAGTAGGCAAGGCTAGGCAATTACTAGATTAATTACAGTTGCATTGCGCAAGGAGCACGGCGCTACTACCTTAGAAGGGTTACTCCGGAACAACCTGCTCCATAGAACTAGCTAGTCCTTGCTCGGATTGACAACTCCATCTCCAACTCTTAGGTCGGTAAACCACAATCTAATCTAAATCTCAGTAATTAGACATTCTGAAGAGTTTAAATTTAATTAATAAAATGTTTTTATTAGTCTGTCACACTAAATGAGGATAGAATGAAACATTTTTTTTTAATGATATTGATTAATGGGAATTTGTTTCCTCCAGCGTCTCGAGGACCAAATTAAAACCGAGTTAGTTTCAGTTCTATAAAATAGGTAGTAACCATGATGAGGGAGCGGAAAATCTGGGCGCTTAATGGTCTTTGCAATCAGTGGACTTTAAACCTAATCTATCTACTTTGAGGTTACTAGTCTTGATCAGTCGGAAGCTCGAGAACGAACGATTCTATTAGGGGAACGAGAACTTCCACCTCCCGAACAACTCCACTAAGGGCACGAGGACTCCCAGCTCGCGAACGACTCCACTAAGGGAAGGAGGACTCCCAGCTCGCAAAATACCCCACTAAGGGAAGGAGGACTCCCAGCTCGCGAACGACTCCACTAAGGGAAGGAGGACTCCCAGCTCGCGCACGACTCCACTAAGGGAAGGAGGACTCCCAGCTCGCGAACGGCTCCACTAAGGGAAGGAGGACTCCCAGCTCGCGAACGGCTCCACTGAGGGAAGGAGGACTTCCAGCTCCCAAAAAACCCCACTAAGGGAAGGAGGACTCCCAGCTCGCAAAAAAACCCACTAAGGGAAGGAGGACTCCCAGCTCACAAACGACTCAACTAAGGGAAGGAGGACACCCAGCTCGCAAACAGCTCCACTGAGGGAAGGAGGACTACCAGCTCGCAAACGACTCAACTAAGGGAAGGAGGACTCCCAGCTCGCAAACGGCTCCACTAAGGGAAGGAGGACTCCCAGCTCACAAAAAACCCCACTAAGGGAAGGAGGACTCCCAGCTCACAAACGACTCAACTAAGGGAAGGAGGACTCGCACCTCGCAAACGGCTCCACTAAGGGAAGGAGTACTCCCAGCTCACAGAAACTCCCACTAAGGGAAGGAGGACTGCCAGCTCGCGAACGGCTCCACTGAGGGAAGGAGGACTCCCAGCTCGCAAACGACTCAACTAAGGGAAGGAGGACTCGCACCTCGCAAACGGCTCCACTAAGGGTAGGAGTACTCCCAGCTCACAAAAACTCCCACTAAGGGAAGGAGGACTCACAGCTCGCGAACGGCTCCACTAAGGGAAGGAGGACTCCCAGCTCGCAAAAAAACCCACTAAGGGAAGGAGGACTCCCAGCTCGCGAACGGCTCCACTGAGGGAAGGAGGACTTCCAGCTCCCAAAAAACCTACTAAGGGAAGGAGGACTCCCAGCTCGCAAACGGCTCCACTAAGGGAAGGAGGACTCCCAGCTCGCAAAATACCCCACTAAGGGAAGGAGGACTCCCAGATCGCGAACGGCTACACTGAGGGAAGGAGGACTCCCAGCTCCCAAAAAAACACACTGACAGAAGGAGCACTCCCAGCTCGCGAACAACTCCACTAAGAGAACAAGGACTCCTAGCTCGCGAACAACTCCACTAAGGGCACGAGGACTACCAGCTCGCAAACGGCTCCACTAAGGGAAGGAGGACTCCCAGCTCGCGAACGCTCCACTGAAAATAGCTCCCAAAAAACCCACTAAGGGAAGGAGGACTCCCAGCTCGCGAACAACTCCACTAAGGGAACAAGGACTCCTAGCTCGCGAACAACTCCACTAAGGGCACGAGGACTACCAGTTTGCAAACGGCTCCACTAAGGGAAGGAGGACTCCCAGCTCGCGAACAACTCCACTAAGGGAATGAGGACTCCTAGCTCGCGAACAACTCCACTAAGGGAACAAGGACTCCTAGCTCGCGAACAACTCCACTAAGGGCATGAGGACTACCAGCTCGCAAACGGCTCCACTAAGGGAAGGAGGACTCCCAGCTCGCGAACAACTCCACTAAGGGAACGAGGACTCCTAGCTCGCGAACAAATCCACTAAGGGCACGAGGCCTCCCAACTCGCGAAAGACACCACTAAGGGAACGAGGACGGAGTAAGGCACAACTGATATTCTATACAAGTAATCAAACGAACTATTAATATTGTTCCTATAACAATGTAGCCTGATATTAAAACAAAATAATCTTACTAAATACTAATTTTACGGGTTTGGTATTGCACAATGTATGTTCATTAAAACGCTTATTAAAATGCCTGAATAAAAGAAATAAAAGTATAGGATGCACTTAAATATGACTGATGAGAGTTTAATCTGTCGTACTCAGATAAATAAATTAACACAGATAAATAAAAATAAATAAATTAAACAGATGTATATACATACGTTTAAATAATGTTCAACCAAAATATATTGTAACATGAAACAACTGCCAACTTGTTAATAAACTCCCATAAAACAAATTAGAAAGATAAAACAGTTCGTTAGGTCCAGAGTGTCATAAAAGGATAAAAAGAGATTTTCTTTTAAATCTTAAGATAAAAGTTAACAAGCGTAAAAAGTCCGAGGGTTGAGGAACGCCGCCTCCGGCCCTCCCCATAACCGCCGGTTTTCTCTTTTATCTGCTAATTTCCTTTTCCACGTTTTGTGCAAGAAACCTGCTTGAAATAAGTTCCTGGGATTGGTTCAAAGGCAAAAGATGAAATGCTATTACTGAGATATTTTTGCATTATACGCATCAATCTACAGACGTAGTTCGTCCGTAGCCCAGTTATTTACTTGGCAGGACACTGGCAATACGACGCAGCGCGCGTATATTCACAATCCGTTTATTGGTTGCCAATAAAACAACTGTTGCTCGTAGATTTATTTATTCTTGAATTACAGTCGCCAGCACTGGCGCAAAGGATATCTTCAAAGACAATTCTGGTACCATTTATCGTTCCGTAAAAAATCACAATAATACGAGTAAGTTGCATGTTAGTTAAAAGGAATAATTAAAACGGACTGGCGATGTTTATGTAAACTACAAAAGATATCAGGTGTAGACATTGAATTATTTAACTATAACCGAATGTATTTATTGTATTATATTACATTTATTATTGCTCAGTTGTAACCATCTTTGATCTTCTTAGGTACATAGTTGAAAATCTCATTCGATAAAATGCAAATGTTAATCGGACCCCTAGTGAAAAATGCAGAAGACAGCTGGTAAAGCTTATGGTTTTGGAGCATGATTTCCGGTAATGTTTATTACAAAATAAAGCTTTCAATCGTAAGTCTAAAACCTTATAATTTCAGGTTGTTTGAAATAAAACTATGGGAAATCCTCAATGATAATTTTAAGCTCAATAGCTGAATTGCTCTAAGGATGAACATAATGGGTGATATAGTTTAGTCATAAAAAATATTACAAAGTTCTTTAGATTTTAGTTACCCGCGATATTTTATTTTTTATCAAAGTATAAAGGAAATTAGAAAGTAATACAACATATACAAATTGGCCCGACTACCATGCACGCTAACTATAAAGCCGGACTACATTTCTTCAGAAGAAGCCCTAGAGATCAAACCTTGATATTAAATTTTGTGGTTTAGTGTGTCTACTGGAGCGGAGACAACCTCTGGGGCTTTGACTTTGATTCCTAACATATTCTATTGCGATCCATCGATTTATTGCTTTTAATGGTTATATTTAACAGATGCATTTTGTAAATAAGAGTATATTGAATTTAAATTAACAAAATTAAATTACATACCGCTTATCAAAATTTGGTTATTTCATGTTTAAACAATATAATAGGGTAAAAACATGTTTTCACGACGTTTCATTTTGATATTTCTTGACAGACAAGTTTCTTAAAAAAATTAGACGAATGAAGTTACTACAGTAAAATATGCGGTGCTTAAAATATCGCTTCAACAGTACACATGGTTATATATAATCAATGGTGCTACGAGAATTTCGGCTTTTTAAACCATACTACTCTTACTCCACTAACTATAGACGATAATTTTCGTCTCCAATACTGTACATCTCCTTCCTGGAAGGATTCATTTCACTAACAGTCGGTTTATTAAAGGTCATACAACTAACGGCAGTTCAGTTGACAAACCGTACACGGGAAACGGCGTCCAAGCATCGGTTACGGATTCGGCCAATCATAAACACCGAAACTATTATTGAAAATACATACGGTGAACAAAACATTGGTCACTTCAATCTTAATAAGTTTATATGTGTTTTCCATAACCAACAAGTTACTATAGTGCTCATGTAGATGTTTAATCTCAAGCAATAAGTCGTTGATCGCAACCAACGATCTGAGATTCAATATTGCAGACTGTAAATTCGTATTTACTAAAAATGAGAAAGTGATACGTAGAGTTGTCAGAGGGAGACAAGAATAATGGATACCAGTAAGTCAAAACAGAGAAAACTATATTTTGCCTTTCTAAACCGAACAATGGTGATCCAATCGTTTTGTTTTTGTTTATTCGTGCTCCCTCGATCGACGGTCTACAAAATCATTGTTTTTTTTCAAACGCCATGTCATAAAATCCCTCCTCTAGCATTTGGCATTTCTACATTCAATTCGAATTAATTATTACTTAAAATAGAGCACCCGTATCACCTCTCAAAATAAAACATTGAACAAGTCAGTGATCAATAATATTTACAACACTTGCCGCATGCAACAGCGCCTTTTAACGCCCGTTCAACAGTCCGTTAAGTGTTGATGCAGGCGTTTGCTTCAACGGGCTTTTACAGATGTTCAAAAGTTTGATGAAATCGTACCTTCACGTTCAAAAATCAATAGTTGACTGCAACTCTGCACCGATCCTGTGATTATTCTTATATAAGATTTTTTTAATTAAATGTAATGTAGATTATTTACTCCACTGAAGTTCCGTTGGTCCATACCCAAACTTCAAAGCAAAGATAAAATAGTATTTTTGTGCCAACAATGTTCAAAAACAGAAGATAAAATATATCTAAAACGATGAACCGGGAACTCTTGTACAGAGGTATTGTTAACTAAACACGAGAGTATATGTTATTTATATGTGTAAGATTATTACGAGAGACGGTGACATTGCTCATCCAAAGAGAGATGATGCTCGTGGGGAGCGCGACGACCACGCTCAGCTGATTCCACCATTCATTCCGCCAGTTTGGCAAACTGCACATTTCCGCTGTTTACAAGTTTATTAGTTTCCGGGACACAATTCACTGATCCTCACTGCAACGCCCCGCCCCGTTCGCTACAATTTGACAATAACAGTTTCAGAGGGTGTTACATTAGTGGTACACAATTCCCACCGATTCAATTTTGCTTAACAATGAAATCTTTGTGATGTAAAATCGTTAATTACGAGTATAAAAATATTTTATTAGGTGTTAACCATGGTCATGTTCCTACCTAACGTCCTACCTATCTCAACAACATTAATTGGTGACTGGGTCCAGTTACTGTAACCTGTAACCTGAATTATGAAATGAGTAAACCTCCTTACGTGCTTCTGAACTTCCCAGCTTTTATAATAAAAAATACATAATAATAATAATTGTTCATGCAGCAAACACCAATAGGATTAATTATTAAATATCTACCATTAACTCACACACCATCCAAATTTACTAACTGCAAATTTTCTCTTTGCAGTTACCAAAGCCAAGGGGATGGCGCGCCACTCACGACAGGCAGCAGGGAGTTGATTAAATAAGTCACCCTGCACCCCGCGTGGTGCGACTATCCTTCAGGGAAAGTTCGTCGACATGTTACAAAAAAACTGTTTTCAAAATTCCCTTTTTATTTTATTAAGGGAAATATTATAATATGTAATATCGTTATTATATAACTTGAGAAAACAGTAATGGAGTGCATCATCTCCTGTACATCTTCTTGGATCTTCTGTGAAAGTTACAAACTAGTTAACCAAAGGTAAAAGTTTAGGAGAAACCCCGTTCATATTTCAGTAATATTTTATATTTCAAAGTCTAAAAATTAGCTCATTGTCAAAATTATATTTTTCCATGGATTTTAAAATTTAAAAATACATTCTGGTAATACTAATTACTGCTACAGTAAAACATTCACCAAAAATGGAATAATTATTTTTAAGTTAAAAACTATTCCTAGTGTTTTAACGTGTAATGTATAAAAAATCCTTTTTGGAGTTTATATAATTCTCCATATGGCCTGTCAACTTCCCCCCTCCCCGGTCACAGTGTGGGAAGCCGCACCAGCCCACACAAATACGACCGCGAAATACTCAGAAAATAACATCGTATGAATATATCGGAGAACGTATTTTCTTTCTGAATAAGTATATAGATACGAATCATGTATATATACAGGGTGATTTACGAAGATTTTCGGTAACTTTGAGAGCTCATTCTACGAGTAAACCAATGAAAAAAATCTACATTAACATAGGTCCGGATATGCTTTGTTAAATTGAGGGGAAAATAGTATCCTAATGGTATTTGGCGTAACAAATTGAAAAAACTGGTCCTAGAACTGTAAGTAGTTTTTAAGAAAACCAGTGTAAATGCATGAAATTGGAGTAAAAAACAACAAATACGTGTACAGACAGTGAATACACTATTGATTAAAAGGTTTTTCTCAGAACAAAACTACGTATGTTTTGTTCCTATTGCCAGAGTAGGCCTAATGTAAAACGTACATAGTTTTGTTCTAAATACAAATTCTTTTAATCGGTAGTTTATTGACTTTCTGTATACTTGTATTGGACCATTTTGTTCAGAATTACATTTTATATTAAAGTTTTATCTGTGTGTTTTTACTCCAATTTGATGTATTTACACTGGTTTTCTCAAAATCTAATTAACTTAAGGTTTTGGAACCTGTTTTATTCAAATGTCACGTCAAATACCGTAAGGTGAATTGAAAAATCTGGAATCCCAAAAGTCCTTATTTAACCCAAGGTACTAAAATCTAAACGAAATTTTGCACGAGCCATAAGTCGCTAACGGAGCATTTCCGGAACTATGTTTATACATTTTTTTTAATTTTTTACATAGAATAAGCTCCCAAATTTAACGCCCATCTTCGTGAATAACCCTGTATATAAAATATATTTATTTATTTAACATAATTGTTTTCCTAGCGGCGCGAGTATCGATGTGAAGAACTACCATGCTCCATCGCCGGACTAGCCTACTGGCCAAATAGTATTAATTTTTTATGAAATCTCCCGTTTATTAAAATGGCAAACACAGTAAATAATACTAAATCGCACTATACCACACATGATAGGTAGGAACCATCAACGCGATTTATTCACCTCAGAAAAGATAGCGATAAATATCCTTCATCGATGATAAACGAGTCCTATTGATATCGCCATATATTGCGACTGCAAAGTGCCAAATCAAATGACAATTTGGCGTCGATCATAACGCCATCTATAGAGGGCCATCGCTTATACATTTGGCATCATAAGTCTTGTCGGGCGACTGCCAACTGCTAAACGTTAAACATTAGACAGATACCAACCTACGCACCCTTAAACACACCTTTGGCCATTAACCTTAAGCCTGTAAAGTATCTGTATACATACAATATACATACAATTTTGATTGAGGAAATTGTAATTTGAAACTACTAAACAATCTTTCTGTAGAGTAAAAACACGCCAAAAATAAATTGTATGATAATTACCATTAAATGTTTCAAATTAGTTTGTATGCGTATTAAACCAAATCATAAACAATTTTCTTCAAATAAAAAAGGTGAACTATTACATTTTTGAGACCTCATATACAATGTTATTGACTACTATTATTTCTTATTATTATGAGTAAATAATATAAATTAGTTTCTATAATTAATAGGCACACTTTTGATGTGCTTAGGTGAACGGTTTTGCCCATGAATTAATCAAACATTTGCTAAGTGAGGTTATGTTTAAATGAAAGGAATAGGGGTAATGTGTTTTACTGTCTTGCGTAATGTATTATGTGAACAAATTGTACAATAATTTAGCACACCTTGCGTAAAATCACTGTTGAATGTAAATATAATAAATTGAGCTCATTACTATTTGTGTGCAGTGTAAATATCTTATGTTATGTTACACACTAATTGTGTTTTATCCTCATAATTTAAACGTAGAAAATTATCGAAATGAAATATACCAGTGATAAATGTACCGGTGAAATTATCAGGTTGATTCCTAAAATAATGTTAACAAAGGTTAATAAATGAAACGAGTTTTAGTGCGGCTTCCAATTGACAGTTCAGATAGTTGATGTTGAATTATTTTAAACTCATTAAAATGATATTTCAAGTCAATTAAATTCTGGAGACTAATATTTTGATCATTCACGTTTCCATACCATTTTAACAATATTTTAGTAAATGTTTAACATGAATTGAAATCGGCCAAGTCATTTATTGTCAAATTGCTTTTGAGTATTCAATAATCTTTTGCTGAGTACGGATATAGAATTGCCAGCATTTATTTATTGTTTAATATCCTCAGAACAGTATAATTATTAGTCTGTAAACGATATTTTATTGTAAAAAAGAGTGAGAGAAATGTAGGATGTTATCGAACAAGTCAGTCATATATTGTTAAGGGCTTAAAAAGCATAAATAGTTAGTATGTAGGCCTATAAAATACTAGATTATTGATGATACTGTATTTTATTTTCAACGTTCGCAGAGATTGCCTGTACGAGGAGGAGGATGTTTCAACAATAATAAAACCCAAGTTCGTCGAAGAATTTTACAGTTCGTGGTAAACCGACAGCTTGACGACGTTGGTCTGGTTGTAAACCGACAAATGAGAGCCCTCTGTGGTTTGTTGGAACAAAGACAAGGAATATCTGCAAGGAATAAACAGCGTTGTCCAGAGTGTTCACAAAACTAGCCTCAAAACTAAACAAGAAATTAACTAAAAATATACAAAAAATACTAATACCCCTCCAGAAAATCTCTGTAAAAACGTTGACACGATGTTATATTTGGAAAAAGAAAACAAAAGTTCCTTCATCTCGGTAGGTTTTCAAAAATCTCTATTAATCTTTTAACAAACGTTTATCACAAAAACTCAATCATATATTTTTATTATAATTTGCTATTTATGTTTGAGTTACCAATACCCAACTCCTGAAATATCACTTCCCATTTCTAAATTATCAGGTTCATTTACTATGCCACAGGCTAATATATTAAAAACTGTGTTATAACGAAAAACATTGCAAGTTGAAAATAGTTGTACTTTATTTACTCCCCTGTGGGAAATAGGTTATATAATAGATATGTCTAAAAGTTATGTTATCAGTTGATCTAAACAGCTTTTAACCATATGAGGGCACTTTCGTTAATCACTTCCGCTGTACTTTTGCGGTCCACAAATCCCCTAACATCTCCCCCCAGAGCTTAAACATATCCATGTCAAAATATTAACTGAAATAATATAAACCGTCGCTAAGCAACACAACTTCCGCTGCACTTTTTGCGTTCCACAAATCTGCTAATACTTCTCCTCACAAAGCTTAGATATGTCCATTTAAAAAACCCTTTTCACTAACAAAATGAACTAACTACCTAAAATAATTGGTATACCATTTTCTTCACATTTACTGTTTTTATGTATTTACCATGACAAATTTTTAACGCCTGTAATTTAGAAATCTGAGTTTGGTATTCATTTAACGCACAGTAAACAAATGTGGTTAGCCATACTTTTTTCTTATTTTACTCCAAATAACATTTTGGTAAAGTCATAATGAAGAGATTATGGACACTCTTATAAAAGTGAGAATGCGATTTCTTATCATGAGAATGTTATATATCTTATAACATTTATTAATGCAAGGTATGCCATCAGATACTAGGTCTGTTCCATGTTCAACACCAGACTGAAGTGTGTGCTGCAGAGCAGCAGGCTTTGGCTCATGTCGTGTCGCAGAAAAGTCAGTGTAAAACCAGTCTTACGCTTTTGACTGACGAAATCAATAACTACAGAAACGTACATCTTCAATATTGGGTCCATCCGCTTCGTCAATCATTGATTCCAGGGTTCAGTCATTGGAACGTCATCCACTACCTACGAGGATTTGTTCCAATATAGTTATTGTACTTGGAAATAATCAATCCGATTTGACCACTATATAAATCAATGTAAACCGTACATACAATGAAGAATGTGCAAGCCTTTTATTTCTGATCTCTAAATTAACATCATGTCTCATTTTTAATCAGTAAAAGTTAAAATACCGATAAAATGTTAGTGAATCCGTCTGTCGATAGTGAAATAATTAAGTCTAAAATAAAATATCCTTAGGATTTCTTCAGGTAAGTTAATTCTTTCATCGTGAACTTGGATCAAACTTCTGAGGAACTCGACTACACGACTAACCGGATTAAAACTTATAATGACATCACAGACCAATACGCGTAACGTGGAATTCACCGACGTCGATTGTCTGCGACTAGGGAATCAGGTTGTATAATAATAGTCAGAGGGTGTTAAAATATTAATCTATTGAATAAGTTATGGATAAATACGAGTAGTAATTATTTTTTATTTAATACAAACATTTTATAAATAGCATCGTTTGAAGGCAATTTACTATTCATACAAAAATTTAAATTGTCTCCCATAAAATGTAATTAATTGATAGTCGTTTTAAATATTATCTAAATATAAAACAAAGTGTTGTTAGTCACACCAATTATAACTCGAGAAAGGCTGGACGGATTTTAATGACTTTTTGATTTTCTATGTACCGAATAGGCTATAGGCATATTTAGTTTTGTATTTAATTTTAGGGCTAAGCCCCACTGGCCTGTAAAGTTTGTATATGTTAAGCGTATGAGGAAAATAGGTGATTCATTTTGATCATATGCATACATCAATAATGTGAATTATTAACAGCTGGTTTTATGTTAAGCTAACGTCATTTCGTTTACTTTTAATTTGAATTTTCTCTATTTACTTAAAATTTAGACATTTTAAGTAATACGAAGTTTTCTGGGTAAGCTTAGTAAACTTAGTAATATAAGGCACCGAACAAAGACAACCTTAACAATACAATGTTTATAGGTATCTAAAAAGCAACATTTAAAACTACAGTATGGCAAAGGTTTCATATTTTATTTCTTTGTTTATTGCTGTATTGACATGAATTCAAAATATATGGTGAATTTCAAGTTGATTATCTAAAATAATACTATCTGGAAACTGTTTAAAAGGCAGGGATGAAACGAACCATTTTACGGTTCAAATATTTATTGTTCCATTGTTATCAGTGATTACAAAATTATGGATAATCTCTTAATAGCTTTTCAATAATGCGATGTATTCCTAAACAAAAATGCAACACTGAGATTACTACTAATTCTAACATAATGCTAAGGCACTCAGGTAGAGTTTTAAATAATTTATTAAGTGTTAAACTATTTTATATTAATAATATATAATACTGTACATCTTACAATTTGTATACAACATTATAAAGAAGAGGTTGTTTCTACGTGTTTGTTTGTTTGTATATCTGTTCTGAACCGACAGGTTTGACATCTGACAAAAAGTTAGATTTTAAACTCATGCAACTAATAGCCATTATCCATTGTTCGGGAAGAAGACGAAAGAGCTACCGGGAACGTCCTAGGTATCAACGTTTAAATTTTCTAAAGTCAAGAACTGCTTACACTGTATTTTGACATTTCGGGAATAAGAAGAAAGAAAGTAAGATCATTTTTACAAATTAACTGCTGGTTCGAAATTAATGCCGAAATGGTTGATTTTAAATCTCCTCCTGATGTCTGTATTACGTTATTCCTTATCGTAATCCCACATTACTAAACAGGCGTTACTTTGTCGTTACTCGTGTTTATATATTTAAAAAAATCCTGTTTAGTATTAAAAACTATTAGTAAATACCTCTTGTGATTAGTATTTTACCTCAAATATGGAATGTATCTCGTTTGTGACTCTGCTGCAAAAATATATTCCAATTCATTCGGAACAATTATCAACAAGGCCCAAGGACAAAAAATGCAGTTTGTTGGAATACATTTCGAAAAAGATTGTTTTAGTCGTGGTCAGCTTTATGTGGCCTGCTCTCAAATATGATGTGTTTATAGTCTGTATATATATATATATTCAGCAAATAAAAAAGAAAGCTTTAAATGTTAACTATCAAAATATACTGGAAAATGAAATAAAATGTTCTGTTTCTATACCTTTTCGTAGTTATTAATTAGTTGATTTCTTAATCGAAGATACGTTTCGAAGTAATGACACAAAGTTGTATCGGTAAACCTCTTACCTTTTTTACCCGTGTGCAGAACGGGTACTTTAGTTAGTTATTTGAAATGATATTAGAGTCGTTATTCCATATAATAGAGTTTATAATAACATCATCATGATATTTTTATCAAGGGCTTGAATGGAATGGTCAATATTGTTTCAAGAAAGATGAGCAAACTTTTTTTCATAACTAGGCAAATACGGTACTGAAAAGAATTGTACCTGTAATAAAGGAGGGATTTTATTACAAGAACCATTCAATTACTCGCAATGTCCTCGTAAATATCACTAGAGGTAATATTAGGTACTATTGTGATAAGAGAGTTGTAGTTTTTCATTATTATGTTATAGATTCCTGCCAACAATATTTTTTAACTTGGTGGGGTCACAAGCAATAAACAATGTAACATTGATAAATAAAATAATAAAATAAGAGAGAATAACTGCATCCACAACCACGACCAAACATGACCGATTAGCCTACAGAGATAATCGTCGTCGTACCACTCCGAAAAGGAAAACATCAATAACCACAGCCAGAGACAGATAATAACCACAACCACAACCACGACCAAAGGTAACCAATTAGCCTACAGAGATAATCGTCGTCGTACCACTCCGAAAAGGAAAACATCAATAACCACAGCCAGAGACAGATAATAACCACAACCACAACCACGACCACGACCAAAGGTAACCAATTAGCCTACAGAGATAATCGTCGTCGTACCACTCCGAAAAGGAAAACATCAATAACCACAGCCAGAGACAGATAATAACCACAACCACAACCACGACCACGACCAAAGGTAACCAAATAGCCTACAGAGATAATCGTCGTCGTACCACTCCGAAAAGGAAAACATCAATAACCACAGCCAGAGACAGATAATAACCACAACCACAACCACGACCACGACCAAAGGTAACCAAATAGCCTACAGAGATAATCGTCGTCGTACCACTCCGAAAAGGAAAACATCAATAACCACAGCCAGAGACAGATAATAACCACACAACCACAACCACGACCAAAGGTAACCAATTAGCCTACAGAGATAATCGTCGTCGTACCACTCCGAAAAGGAAAACATCAATAACCACAGCCAGAGACAGATAATAACCACAACCACAACCACGACCACGACCAAAGGTAACCAATTAGCCTACAGAGATAATCGTCGTCGTACCACTCCGAAAAGGAACACATCAATAACTACAGCCAGAGACATATAATAACCACAACCACAACCACGACCACGCCCAAAGGTAACCAAATAGCCTACAGAGATAATCGTTGTCGTACCACTCCGAAAAGGAACACATCAATAACCACAGCCAGAGACAGATAATAACCACAACCACAACCACGACCACGACCAAAGGTAACCAATTAGCCTACAGAGATAATCGTCGTCGTACCACTCCGAAAAGGAACACATCAATAACTACAGCTAGAGACATATAATAACCACAACCACAACCACGACCACGCCCAAAGGTAACCAAATAGCCTACAGAGATAATCGTTGTCGTACCACTCCGAAAAGGAACACATCAATAACCACAGCCAGAGACATATAATAACCACAACCACAACCAAGACCACGACCAAAGTTACCAAGGCAATGTACCAGCTAAAGCCTTCAGCCATGCTACGGAAAACCACACGTTACTACGATATGCGCTTAGGTAATGTACCAGCTACAGCCTTCAGCCCTGCGGCGGAGAACCACACGTTACTACGATATGCGCTTAGGTAATGTACCAGTTACAGCCTTCAGCCCTGCGGCGGAGAACCACACGTTACTACGATATGCGCTTAGGTAATGTACCAGTTACAGCCTTCAGCCCTGCGGCGGAGAACCACACGTTACTACGATATGCGCTTAGGTAATGTACCAGTTACAGCCTTCAGCCCTGCGGCGGAGAACCACACGTTACTACGATATGCGCTTAGGCAATGTACCAGTTACAGCCTTCAGCCCTGCGGCGGAGAACCACACGTTACTACGATATGCGCTTAGGTAATGTACCAGTTACAGCCTTCAGCCCTGCGGCGGAGAACCACACGTTACTACGATATGCGCTTAGGCAATGTACCAGTTACAGCCTTCAGCCCTGCGGCGGAGAACCACACGTTACTACGATATGCGCTTAGGCAATGTACCAGTTACAGCCTTCAGCCCTGCGGCGGAGAACCACACGTTACTACGATATGCGCTTAGGCAATGTACCAGTTACAGCCTTCAGCCCTGCGGCGGAGAACCACACGTTACTACGATATGCGCTTAGGCAATGTACCAGTTACAGCCTTCAGCCCAGCGGCGGAGAACCACACGTTACTACGATATGCGTTTAGGCAATGTACCAGTTACAGCCTTCAGCCCTGCGGCGGAGAACCACACGTTACTACGATATGCGCTTAGGCAATGTACCAGTTACAGCCTTCAGTGAGAACCACACGTTACTACGATATGCGTTTAGGCAATGTATGAGTTACAGCCTTCAGCCCTGCGGCGGAGAACCACACGTTACTACGATATGCGCTTAGGCAATGTATGAGTTACAGCCTTCAGCCCTGAGAACCACACGTTACTACGATATGCGCTTAGGCAATGTACCAGTTACAGCCTTCAGCCCTGCGGCGGAGAACCACACGTTACTACGATATGCGCTTGCGCTTAGGCAATGTACCTCTTGTAAAGTCTCAAGTTGATGATCTAATACACGATAAAAGATAATTAAATTTTATTTAAGGTAATTTTAAAACTAATCCGCCCCTTCCAATTACTTAACAAACCAATATTTTGAATGTGACATGTTTGTAAATTGATAAAAATATGTATTTTTTATAATAGCATTGGAGAACTAGTAGTTCATGCAGATACAAACTTCAAACATATTTTTTATCATTAGGATTAGTGAAAAAGTTTAAAAGTGAGAGATGGCGGGCTTGGATGTGCAGTCGCCGGCGGCACGGTGCAGTCGAGAACTGTTGTTCTCTGAAGCCCTCCCACTCAAACTGTAATTGTATTTACTGTTAGCGGATGTTTAGCTGATATTATGATGACCTAAGTTATAAGAACGACAAAGGTAAGAAATTAACATTACTACGTTAGTTTACCTGTAATAAATGATTAAACTACAATAAATTACAGTAATAACATAGGTCGTATGTCTAGTTTAATATGTAGGCTTACTAAATTGAGTTAGACAACTTTAAACAGGAAATTGAACTTATATCTGCTTCCTCATGACAAAACCTAGAGCGAAGACCGGTATCGCTCTAGGTTTCATTCGTTCAAACTGCATGTACAGATGCATGAAACTGGCAATATAAAAAACACTAAATACTTAACTCTTTTGAACTGAAATATGGCAACCAACCCAGGTAGATATTTTAAGCCAAGTATGAATGAAAAATGAGTGTAGGATGATTGTGGCTCAATCTTGTAGTCTTGTTACTGACTAAGGCTGACATGTCCTCACACAGAACTGCTGTTAATTAATAGCCATTAATTGATTAGTAACTGTTAAATAATATATATATATATATATATATAATTTAACAGTTTATCCGAAGGGGTTTCGTGTTATGAAATTGGGGTAAAGAAGTATCTTGAGGTGGCATTTTCAAATTCTCATAAATTCTATCACTTGAGTTGAATATTTAAAATAAAATATTCAGTGCTTTGTATAGATTAATATTGAAGATGTGGAAATTTTGGGGGGAAGCGGGCCTGCTGTGACGGGTGTATTTATTAACTCCATTTAAACGTTTGTCTTCTTTTTGTTTTTTTAAACATAGTAATAAATAATAGAAATTAAGGTAATAGAAAGACAGTGACATATTTCAAATTAATAAATAGTTATAACCGTAACCACTAAAAGTAAAAACAATTGCGAGATAATTTTACACTGCACAATATCATCCCGTTCTACATTCGCCAGTAATAACTTTTCAAATTAACGGAAAAGAATTTCTAAAAATATTTCTCTCAAGTTTCGTTATTATATCACGACTTGTTACACAACATTGCTATTGCACGGTTCATCTGGCTCGCAGCTAGAGCTCGTCGCGGCGATGTGCCGGTAGAGGTCGTCGACTGATTGTCTCCGCAGGGGGTCCTGTCCTGCTACTCCCGGTCTCCTGTCCTTTCTGTCCCTTCTGTCACTCCTGCCTTTCTGCTTTACTGCATTCCTGCCCTCCTGTACCCTCTGACCTCCTGCCTTACCCCCTCCTTCCCTTCCTGCCCTCCTACCACTCCTGCCTCTCCCGTCTTCCCACTATTCCTGTCTTCCTGTCCCTCCTACTACTCCTATCCTTCCTGTACACCCTGCCCTCCTGGCCCTCTTACTCCCTCTGATCCTCCTGCTACTCTTATTCCTCCTGTACTGCTACGCCTGTCCCCCTGACGCAACACCGACGCCGAGTATATTAACCACTATATAATTAATTGTGAAACAGACTTTGTTTTGTCCCCGACTCCGACTGGGACTGCATTTTAACAACAGGTCCCCAAACCTTTACCCTTTTTTTAAATGAAAAATGATACATAGAGTATTAAATACAATAATTAAAATTTAAAATAAAACTGAAAAAGAACTGTGCATAGCTATAAAATAAAAATAATAAAACCATAATAAAACCATATTTGTAATTACATTACCACAATTTGCTTACATGGACCTAGAAAGATTCTCTGTTCATAGGCCAGAGATAATTTAATAATAAATATTGATAAAATATACTTTGAAAACCTCCCCACTGAAAACACAATTTCGAAAAAAAGCCGTAGGCCTACTTATACAAACTCACTCCTTCTAAACATACAAATTGGAAAATTTGTAACAATAAATAAGTTAAAACATATATTAAATTTATAAATCTACTATTTTTTCGACTAGGTATTTTTATATCTATTAAATTATGACACCTTTGGTTGAGGTAAATCAAACAATAGTTAATAATAACAATCCTATTGCCTTCATTGTTTATTGCAGGAATATTTCCGGCGAGCCGTTTTTGTTGGACGCTTCTACAAGTTAAGTAAAGTGAACGAACGGCTGTGGTCAGTAAGGCTAGTAATGCAATTGCATAATTACTATTCACAAATAATATGCGAGTAATAAAGTACGGTAGCTAAATCCCAATAAAGAGGATATCATACCAAAATATTAAGTACTCTTTGATGTAATTAGTAAAAAATATAAGTACAGTACAATTATAACAATTTTTAATCCAAAAGTTATTTGATCGTTATTTGAATTTATTTTACAGATATTTTAAATTTTTTAATTAGAAACATTTATTTTATTTGAAAGTTATTTGAATTTACGGATTAATGTCTTAACTGATTATTATTGCCGTAGTTAAATAAGTAAATGTTTGTGTAAATCACAGCCACTTACGCTGGGGAAAACACGTTTCACGGGAGACTTCAGCGAGGTAATCTCGAACGTGATATTGTTTATAAAACGATCGAAGAAGGTGAATGAAAACCAATTTCAAAGGCAGAGGGATTTTGTTACCCCAGGGGTGTGACGGGTATATAAACAGACAAACCCGAAACACATAACCAAACTTTCGTTTTTCTACTCTCAGGAACGTATGTTTTGTGTAAAATTCACATCACATCAACCCGTGAAATATGGCGATCTGATTCATACCGTGCTAGGTAATTTACAGAATTGTAATATTTTTATAATGTTTCAACATTACTCAATTCAAAACGCCGGACGACATTTTAACACAAATGCAATTTTTTAAATTTATTTTGTTAGAAAATTTAACAATTTTTAAAATTATACAGATAATATACGACGGTAAAAACACTATTAAACAGATAGAGCATTAAAATATATAAATATAAAAGAAAAATATAAATCTAAGACGGATATTGGTTTGTGTCAAGTTATTTGACACTTAAATGGCGGAACTGGTCATTGATTGTGCCTTTGTAGTTGCAGCGGCATCCCTTCCTCCTTCCATCGACAGCGGTACTCCTTACCGACAATATTACCCTAACCCTCGTATTGTCCACGGCGGATCTGGTCATTGATTGTGCCTTTGTAGTTGCAGCGGCATCCCTTCCTCTTTCCATCGACAGCGGTACTCCTTACCGACAATATTACCCTAACCCTCGTGTTGTCCACGGCGGATCTGGTCATTGATTGTGCCTTTGTAGTTGCGGCGGCATCCCTTCCTCTTTCCATCGACAGCGGTACTCCTTACCGACAATATTACCCTAACCCTCGTGTTGTCCACGGCGGATCTGGTCATTGATTGTGCCTTTGTAGTTGCAGCGGCATCCCTTCCTCTTTCCATCGACAGCGGTACTCCTTACCGACAATATTAACCTAACCCTCGTGTTGTCCACGGCGGATCTGGTCATTGATTGTGCCTTTGTAGTTGCAGCGGCATCCCTTCCTCTTTCCATCGATAGCGGTACTCCTTACCGACAATGTTACCCTAACCCTCGTGTTGTCCACGGCGGATCTGGTCATTGATTGTGCCTTTGTAGTTGTAGCGGCATCCCTTCCTCTTTCCATCGATAGCGGTACTCCTTACCGACAATATTACCCTAACCCTCGTGTTGTCCACGGCGGATCTGGTCATTGATTGTGCCTTTGTAGTTGCAGCGGCATCCCTTCCTCTTTCCATCGACAGCGGTACTCCTTACCGACAATATTACCCTAACCCTCGTGTTGTCCACGGCGGATCTGGTCATTGATTGTGCCTTTGTAGTTGCAGCGGCATCCCTTCCTCTTTCCATCGATAGCGGTACTCCTTACCGACAATGTTACCCTAACCCTCGTGTTGTCCACGGCGGAACTGGTCATTGATTGTGCCTTTGTAGTCTCCTACCGACCTTTATGCTGCTTATTTTGTTAAACTTATAAAATTTTAACATAAATAATACCCTTAGTCAAACAAGCCAAATGCCAAACAAGGTACGCTATTATGAATTTGACAATAAAATTACTCTACATCAATTATTAATGAAACCCTCTTTTTATTATTATACACAAAGATTAAAAATTGCTCTATCCAAACTTTGAAACGAGATAATATCTAGAAGTTTGATGGTGTAATAACGGAACCAAACTAAAACGTCACTAAAAGTGAAGAAGACTATGTTTGTAACATGTTTGTGTAACATAATGTTAACAGCTATACTTAATAACAGCTGTTTTTCTTATTTTGCCATTAAACAGCAAACGAGGAAAGGCAAAATAATTGCAGTTTGATGAAGTCACCCCGGGCCAAGCAAGTTCACTTCTTTTATCCGAAACTTGGTCCAAACTTCTGAGTAAGCACTACAAGAGAAACCTGATTACAACTTAAAATCTAATAACACTAAAACTTCAATGCTATACTTCCCAATTAGAGAAGGTCCGCCCTCATATTTCTTAAATACGTGTTTAGAGAAGAATAAAACCGATACGTTTGTTCGAACGTTGGAACATTGTTGTTGTTGGAATTTCAATTGAATTTAACTTTGACAATCCGTTCGATTTTACATAACTATTTGTTTAAGAGAATACATGAACAAAAATGAGTATTGATGAATGATAAAAGAGTGTGCTATCAGTTATTAGCTACAGTACCTAAAATATTAAATACAAAATTATTTACAAATAAAGAGAAACTGTAGATCTCATTTTTACGAGCAAGGCAAACAAGTCTTATTAATATTAATTTTTATAAATGTGATTCGATACTTGTATAAAAATTTATATTAAATACTAATATTACATAACCAAATTATTACAAAACAGTCACCACGAAACAGGATGTAGTATTATTTTTAAGTTGGAGGGAACTCTGTGAACCTTTTGCAACTAGAATGCTTGACATGATGAATAAACTTGGCTCTAATTGGTCTTTGCGATGCAATACCAACAATGACACACGTCCGCCGCTGCCAAAATGCCGTCTGGAATGGATTTTCCGATGTCTGGGTTGAATTTACAATCTCTTGCCAAGCCCAATGACATGTTGCCGCCATAGGTTTAAAAAGTAGCATTCCAACATTAGAGTTGCGATTTATAAGCCTTCAGCTTCAACATTTTATAACACTAATTGAAATTAAATCTAATTTTTTATAAAAAAGGTTTTATTTACAAATACTTTCTAGCGACGAAGTCTTTGTTATCAGTCTTGTAATGAATCTGCGTGCATTTGGTGAGTCTAATCAATAAAAACAATTGGTACATTATATTGATCAATCAATAGATACAGGTTCATTTTAAGTAACAAATATTATAAACCTATTCCGCAATATAATTTTTGTAGTGTTATTAGTCATTTTCGTGTCATTTTACTGCAATACGCGAAAAATCTCCCACATTTCGTTTTATAACTGTGAATATTATTAATAATAATAATAATACACCTTATATTTACATAACAAAAAGCGAATATTTTTTAAATTAATAATAATATTTATTCAAACTGAAATGCATTAAAATCTTTTAACGAATGAAATTTGTAATCAGTAAAAGGCCATTTTACTCAATAAACAATTGTTCATCACAAAAATACGTATGAAGTATAATAATACTTACGGTCATTTCTAAGAGCCTTCTTTTAATGCCTAAAACATCGAGATACCTCAAAAAGTTGAGTGAAACGATCCGGAATTTCCGGATTAGGTTTGATAAAACAGATAAGAGACAGGAAAAGATGAAGGATTCTCAAACCGGATTCTGGAGCGATTCGAGACTGTTTTCTATAGATACCACTGACATCTGCGCTGTATTGTGTTCCGGCAAGATAGCACACCCTCGAGATGTGACAATGCTACGCACAATATCTTGGGTTTGTAACCAACTTTAGTGAGATAAATTTTCAAAAAAATTAAATATACTAACTAAAATAATAATATCCACGTGTTAGTAATATTTCACGGATTTATTTCCTACATATCCATTTATAGCATTACAGAAACAAAGGAAAAGGGAGAGCATGGAAGTATATAAACGCTCATAAAGAATCATTTGACTACACAATACACAGCACTTTAATAGCACGCAGTCATAAATCTTGTCTATAATCGACTTCTGAAGGCGTAGTAGGAGTGGCGACTAGTACATAACAAAAATCCGTTATTCTGTATCTTTAAAATAAACTTCCTATTTAAAAAAGCATAGAACTGAAAATTTACTTATTTGTTGAACATTATTTAAACAACGTCATATTTAAAAATTACATTGTTGATGTCATTATAAATCTAATAGGTGTGAACATTTGGCGGTCAAATAAAATATAATAATTACAACATTTATGAAGCTCACGGAATTCGATTATTCGATTTAATAACGACAGACCACATTTATTTTAAGATATAGATGCAAATTAATATATTTACTGGAAATAAACACTCTTTGAATACATAAAACACTAAATTACTCCGAATGCTGAACTCAATGTTCATAAAGGTATAATGAACGTAGAGTAATAAGATGTATACATTGTTCTCAATCTTGGGCGAATCAAGAACAAAAATTAAAACCTTCAGTCATTTCTATACAATTTATTTCAGAACAAGATATCCCTTGAGGCAATTTCGACTTTAAATAAGAAAAGAGAGAAATAAAAATGACAGCCTCGCCGCGGGGCCAAGAACGAAATCTGTGAACGCAGCTTGAGTCCGCCCGACTCCGACCTGCGGCTTACGGCACCCACCACGACATCGCTGTTGTACGACAAACGGAACACACTTTCGATACTTTAAATAAACGTAGTTTCATAAGATTTCAATATGTATTATTTAGAATAAAATTTGTTTACGACGAAATTAACGCATATAGATAATATTTACGGATAATCGCTTTTTTACGACGAAACTTAACGCAGCTAGTTATACTGACTTACAAAGAGTTTTAACGAAATCTTTAAACTTATGACTGATTTAAATCAAATCGCTGTTGTTCTAAAACGAAATTTACAACAGCTTATATGTTTTATAATAAATTGTTGTTTTAACGAAATTTAACAATTATATTATTTTAATAACAAACAGACATTTTTTTTAAAGAAATATTAACAAATTATAATATTTAGAATAGAATTTTGTTTAAAAATCTTTTACAGCTTATTGTGCTAATTTTATACGGAATAAATTGTTTGTTCTACAAAATCAAGAACAATTAGTTCATTATTTTACTAATCATAATTTTTTTTGACAATTTTGAAAATTGAGTGAAAGATGTCGGATAGAACATGCTGTTGTAGACGAAATCTGTGAACGCAGCTTGAGTCCGCCCGACTCCGACCTGCGGCTTACGGCACCCACCACGACAACGGGGAAGACAGACTTTCGATAGTTACTTTAATAAACGTAGTTTCATAAAAAACAATTTCAACTTTTGGATGAACCAATCCATTTATTCTGTAGCCTTTCGGTATAACGAGAGCTAATAATAGGTTTGATAACGGTTTGCAGGCGGTAACAGGCTGCAGTCACGCGGCCGATAACTTCAACTCCCATCATCACAGTTCCGAGTTAAAGCCCTTTAGGCAAACGGCGGAGACCGCTCCTTAACAAAATGACGCGACACCAACTATCAGATGTGTAACAGCTGATGGTTGTTATGAAACGAATTTACAAAGAAAGGTCATCATTCCATTAAAATTAACAGATAAATTCTATAATAATTATTTTATAAATATGTAAAACAAAGTCGTGTTAGTTACGCTCATTATAACTCTAGAACGGCTGGACCAATTTTAATGACCTTTGATTTTTCTGATTCGTCTCTGCTCCGGTCATGCTTTAGGCATATTCAGTTTCCATAAATTAAATTAGTTTCCATTTTATAACGTTTTAAATTTCTAATTTTAACCTTATGGGGACTAAGTTTGTTTACAAATGTTCTACAATAAAAACATTTGATTTCTTAAGCTACAGCTGTTGTTTTACTTTCCATTAGATATGCTTTACTATCCAATACCATGTGAATCATTCATTAATGTAAAACTATGAAGTAAATGTGTACTGTACAAAATGAACAGATTTATTCACCACGTTAATAGTTTACGAATTTTGGGGACTATGTATTTATATTTTTTATTTTCTGTCTGATTAAAATTCACGTGTTTATAATTATGTCGGCCAAATAAAAAATAATTACAATGTTTATACATATTACGTTTATTATAATAATCAGCTGTTGTATATCTTTCCTATAAAAGCCTTATTACAGTTATGTTTTTGTTTGGTTTTAGGTTGGATTAGAAAAATTGTGAATCAATCCACTCAGATTTATTTGTTTTTTGGTAATGTTAATAATATGTATTATCCTTTCAGTATTGTTATTAACTAGGCCGTGACCCAGAGTATCTAATTTTTCACAACGAAGTCGTAATGCTATTCGACTTCAGAACATGGCCAATCTGAAAGTCAACACGTATTTACTGTTAGGTGTTACAAAGTTCGCCGGGTCAGCTAGTTATAACATAAAATAACGTAACATTTAATTGAGACTAGGAATTCTAGAAGCACAAAAATGTTTATTCATGTCAAACGTTGTAAACGTTGGAATAAATTTACTTAGGCGATTCTCTTATAACTTTTGCAAGTAGCCGTCAGGCGCTTGGACAAGGGAAGGACAAGCGTCCAATTTCCTTTATGGACACCTAGCAGTTGTAAGCTATCATCAGTAATTATTGCCATGTCACCAACACCACTCCACTACTCCTGACACGCCACCGGGCAACTATTATTTGACAATCACGAGACATCTGAAACTTCGAATACATATAATAAGCTCACTCGCGAATCACCAGAACGTAAGCAGTTGTTATTTTTCATACAGTTTACGCCGTTAAAGCTGCTTGTTGCCATTGTTATGATAAAACAATTTTGGTTGTTCACTAACAGCAATCCTGAAACCATTACTACGACCTCCTTATTTCAAACATGCATTTTAGAAAGAAATAAAGTTATAGAACAACGCCTTACTCGGGAAAATAACAATGTACTATTTTAAAACTTTAATATTCTCTACTGCATGTTCAAACTGACGTCCTTGTGTTTATTCGTAAAAGTCGTGTTATTGCATTCGTCAGTTTTCTCGTAAAAATAACAACCCAAACACATAATTTTATGAGATCGTCTAAAACAATTGTTTACAAAAACTCATAAAAACAGGGAACTCGTCCTACATAAAATACTTTATACTTTATACTTTTAACTGAATGGCGACCTAACCAGGTAGGTATTTTAAGCCAAGTATGAATGAGGAATGAATGTAGGATGATTGTGGCGGGATCTTGTAGTCTTGTTACTGACTAAGGCTGACATGTTCCTTAGACTGGACTGTTAATTAATAGCCCAACAGCCGATGGCAACTAATGGACCTACAGTTTAAAGTGGAATCCGAACCACGGCCTCTGCATTACGAATTGGTCTAATTATGAGAATGGTCTTTGTGGATTAACGTAGTATTCAATAGTGCGGACGTTAATACACACAAGAGAACACCACATCCACCGACCATCTCTCACAACTATCCACAATTCGTGACCTCCAAGTAGCTGGATTACAGTACGTCGCCACCGTCCCAGTTAAGCACTTCAACGTATTTAATTTCATTGAAGGTCAATCATTGTCAATACATTGTCAATCATTGTATCCTGTCTTCATTGTGAAACTTAAGATCTTTCTGTACACAGTAGACTACAGTATACTAAAAATTTTCCCAACTTTACAAAACCAATAGTTCGATAGTTTCGAATTAGTGTTTAATAAACACGTGAAATGGTCGTTAGTGTTTTGTTTAATTTTCTGAAATATTCGTGAAACGAAATGTTGAACATCAAATTGCTCGATATCATGCACGCTCGTGATCAACCAGCAGATGCCCCGGTAATGGATATTACTGTATTGTGTTTGCCATAGCTCCTCTATTCCACGTAACATGACTGTGTTGGCGTGACAAACGTCCACTGCGACCAACTCAGATCGCCGCATCGTGTCTGCCAGAAAACATACTGTCATGTGAACTTAGAATTTAATTTTAAAGTCATAATTATTTTTTTTAAATAACTAAAAATAATCTTATTAAAGTTTTTGCCGGTTTTTACTGAAGAGAGATAACACCAATACCACACCATTAATTTATAAATAACTATTCACAATTTTGAGTACAACACAGCCATATATGTTTCGAAATAAAACTTTGATTAGTTATATTATACTGGAAAACAGAATTAATAGTTTTTTATATTTGTTTCATACACGTCAAAAACTAGTTAGTTAACTTTATAAACAAACTTAGATTATAACTTTTGTTTTACCTTTACCTTCACAGGTATTGTTAGGCTAAAGCTTGATGTTTTCACAACAGTTTAGTTTTGTTCGTGTAAACAATGTAAGACTTCACGGTTAAGTTTAACTTTGAGTTAAGGAACTGCTGAGTTCGCTAAGGCACTTGTGTGTCCATCTCCTAAAAGTATTTTTCGGAGACATTTAGCCTTATTAAAAACGCTTCATACAATTTATTTTCTGAGTTTAAAATCGTCATGGAAATCATTATTAGTGACAACTCTAATAAAAAGTATTTGCAGCCGATAAAAGGATTTATGGTTGCAAATCTCAGGGTTTTATTGCAAATCTAATAGCATATGGGGTGATCAGGATAACTTTACGTTGTATATTTGCATACAATTTCTAAAGACTATCAATATAGTACGTTAACATAGGGACATTCCAAAATGGTTCATAAACTCTATTAACATTGTGAGTTATCGTTATTAGGCCAAAATAAAATTTAATTTTAGTGCAGATAAATCTATACAGCCAATATCACCCACAGCAGTGTGCTAATTACCAATATATCCCTAAAAATATATCAAAATGAAAACATCGAGGTATATTTTATCTCCATTGAAGCTATTGTAAATAATCAAGACATTAGTTTGCTTTTCATAGCCAGTAAGAAGTTAGTAGTAGCAAAGACAATAATTTAATTATTTTCTCGTATCTTATATTTTGATTAATAAGTAATAGTAAAGACTTTGGACTTTGGTGATAAGCCCCCACCTGAACTTGGAGGGAGGAACAAGGGCTGGTCGAGACATCCTGTTCTGGTCATAGATAAAGTAGCGAGTATTAATTACCGGTTCAGAACTATTGATTTTAATACTATAACTGTTGAGAGTTCAAATAAAATTAATAAAATAAAATATACTTAAGATATACAAAAAGTACAAAACACATACTTCTTACTTTTTAGCCATCAATAACAAATTGTAACTAGGTTACTGACATTATCCGACCAAAAAGTTCTTCTTATTAAGCGAATATGCACATTTCGAAATCAAAAACTTCATCTTCAGGACATAGATTAAGTCAAAATTTCGTCATAAAGACACGTCAAGACGTAAAACACAAATCTTCCTCAGTCGGAGTCTATCACCAGCCGGCACGCGATCAAAAATAGGCCTAGTAAACATAATATGTGTGGTCTTTTATGAACTTTATGTTTTTAAATAGTCTTGACAAGTCTTAATGGCGAAAATTTGACATAATCTATGTCCTGAAGATGAAGTTTTTGATTTCGAAATGCGCATATTCGCGTTATAAGAAGACTGTTTGGACGGATAAGGTCAGTAACCTAGTTAATTCTCAAGCAACAGTTCCAGAGGCAATAAAATTAATAAAATAAAATATACTTAAGATATACAAAAAGTACAAAACACACCCTACTTCTTCTTTTTACCATCTTAAATTGTGTATTATATTGGGGGAATTCGAAATAAATTTATATTGAAAAGGAAAGTGAATGAAATGTAATTTCGAAGGCAGAAAGATTTTCCCATAGGGCTGTCCCCAGAGAAAAGAACTGCAACAAGTTCCCACCCGAATGAAATCCACCAAAAACGCTTCGTTTTATCATTTACCGATTTCAAACAACTGGTGTTTCAGTTTCATTTCGGTTATAAGACTTGTAATGATGAAACTGTGAGGTAATTATAACTATCGAATGGTGGAACATTTCTTTCACCTTCTTCTGGGTCAAAATCTAGAACCATGTTATTCATTACTTCGAACTAGACCTTAAAAAGTTGTGACAATCCCTAGGAAATTTGCAGAATTTGGCACCAGAACATCAGAGACCAAAGCCTCAGGTTCTACTCCTCGACCAGAACGTTACCCTATGGGCTGACAATAAAGACAATTTTATTGAAACTAAATAACGATAGATAAAAAAATCCAGACTTAATTTCAATGATAAAACAGCCTATTACAAAATGAACAAATAATATTCACGATGAAACGTACTGTTCATGCTGTATCCCATGTATACTCGTAATACCGTTATAGTTGGAATTAGTCCAATACAATAATATGATAAAGTAATTGAACCAAATAACCTCACCCATCCTTGAATATCAATCCACTCTTGAAAACCTCACCTAAAACACAATTCAATACAGTATTAGAATGGTTATTTGGATATAGATGATAAAATCATATGTTAGCAGTTTGATTCTTATCTTTAGAACATGCACTATTGTTATTTTTACTCAATTGACAAAATAATGCTTAACATTGAATTATAACGATATTATTACTAGTGGGTAGAGTTAAATACCGTTGCACTCTAAGATAACTAAAAACTGATATTGCTCTTTTACGTCAACACTTACTTCTTCAAACGGAAAACACTAAAACAGCGGTGAATTGCGCAGTTCCGCATCCAATACACCACTTGTTCTTTTATGAGTTTGGATTTGATTGAAGCGAAGGAAGTTAAATTTTATTGCTCGTCCATGAATTGAATTTCTCAGGAAATATGCGCTTTTTATGAAGAGGTTTTTATGCTAAGAACCTTCCAATCTTTTCATATTTTCTAAATCTCTCTAGAACAGAAAACGATTGAATGGTTGTAATATTAATTTAAATAAAAATACGAGTTGAAACAACAACTTTTAGTTATTTACTATACAGTATTTATAAATTCAAAACAATGGCTAAAACTTCATAACTTTTTTAGGAACTTTTATGCTCGTGAAGTAAAGATTTATGAGATATAGCTTATAATGATTTTACTAAATATAATAATAACAAACCAAATGGATCATAATCTAAACAAAATTGGAATAAATTATTAAACATTATGAATTAAATATATGTATAAACTAACGCCGAAGGCCAGAACTAAAAGCTAGAAAATATAAATGGAATACTAGTCAGCCTTGCATATGCTTTTTTCTTAAAGATTTCTAAGAAAAGAATTTTGTATTGAAAATATAACAGATTTTCTAGTAAAAATAACAATATTTCTGTTTAGTATCCTTTAGTTTGATAATTTGAGTGAACCTTGTTATGAGGCTTGTCAATTAAATTTATTTTATTAAATTGGTTGTTATTTTTCTGTTAAATTATAATTGATTTACCAAATGAGGTACATCATTTTTAAATCATATCAACAACAACAAAGTATTTAATATTTCTCTTTTTTCTTCTTGGTTAGTAGCCTTAAACAATTTTTTAATAGTTTACAAAATTGATGTAAAGTGATTGGTTTGTAGTTTCGGATCGTTAATATCCCGTTCACCTTTATACGAACTATGAATCATCCCCTTATCCCAAATCTAAGGCACATTGCTACCATTAAAAATTATGGAGAATAGATCCCTTACATGACTAAATACTCTATAATTGTTCAAAATACTTTTACAATATTCTGGACATATTCCATCCACACCACCGGTCATCGTAATTTTCAATTTCTTAAAAATCTCAGTTCATCCCTAGTTGACCTTGTCCAGCTCGGGCTTCTTTTCAATTAAAAGACGTTTCAAACCAGTTTTAAACATTATTATTGTTATAACTCTCATTTAAAATTAGTGCTGAGTTTTAACCGGTGCGTGTGAACAGTACACTTAATTACCATACATAATAATAAATTCACCTTGATTTTGATAGCATTGAATTACCCCTATTCTAGTACAACTATTTATCAAAATAAATTATGAGGTATATTACATGCAAATTTGACAGCGGTTAACTTGATACGTATGAGATATTAAATTAAGTTATTCATAAGAAATTAATAGATAGTGTAAATAATTTCACTGACGCAGAATAATTATTTATATTCACCAATGAAACATCCTATCGCCTGAGTTAGACAGTTATTTTTCAAAAATATTCAACCGATTAAAACAGAACAAATTGACTAATGTTAACATAAAGTTGAGCCTTGCGGGAATTCAAATGTAAACATTGTTGTCTGAACATTATCAGCGTCGTTTCCCCAGCGTCGAGACAGTGATGAGTCCCTCAGCGCATAAGAGCGCACAGGCACTGACAATCACTGCTGATAAACTTGTAACATCGTATAAGAGCACACAGGAACCGAAATCACTGCTGATAAACTTGTATAATCGTATAACAGCGCACAGGCACCGACAATAACTGCTGATAAACTTGTAACACCGAATCAAAACGAGTAGCCAAGAAGATTTAACGCTGATAAACAGGGAAAATCGTATCAGAGCGACACCGTCAATCAACACCGATTAACTAGAAGAATCATATCACATCTTATAGATTATACAAGGATACAGAATCTGGGTTCAGATACATTAGCGGGATTTGCAGAACTGTCTCGTGTTTACCTTATCAGCACTAGACCCTGCTGGCAGTAATGCCTAGACTTTATTGGAAACGTCAACAACTAAGATTTAAACACAAATACTTCATTTCCCGGAAATTAAATTACTGTTAATTTTGAAAACAAATAAAATCATGGAATGCTAGCCTTTGGATGAATGTGGCTTAGTTAAAGCTTCAAAATATGATTCATAAACATAAACATAAATATAATTCAAAGTAACTTAAATGTAATGTAAAACAGTTAAAATAGTGGATTTAAAATAAGTTTTCGATATTTTACAATCTTTGTAAAATTTCACATTTTCTGTAAAATAATTTAAAATTAGAACAACAAGCACGAAATTAAAACATTACTACTCTATACAGTTACATACTATAGCGTAATATATACGGGATAGGAATTATTTCATTATTTGAAGCAGTAAGGCTATAATGTAAATCAAACTAAATTAATAGTAATTGCTTAACAAATCTGCACAGTGCTTTACTATTTGTTTCAATTATGTCAACTAAATCGTAGCGGCATCTGCGGAAAATATAATTTAATGCGGTATTCAGTATTTCTACTGCCAAGTACGATATACAAGGAAAATATCATGTTCCAGAAGGTAGGTTAAGCAATTCCTTTCCACAAGCATTACTACTAAAAAGATTATTGCTGTATAACATTGAAGGCCGCCCAACCCGATGTCGACAAAACAGATCTCGCTCGATTAGAAACAAACAAGAGAAAGTAATGGTACTGTTACCTAAGCCATATGTAAATTAAACGTTGTAAATAAGGATGGGGGTCAACGCGCGTAACTAGTTCCGAGCTACGAAACCAGTTGCGATACGAACCGGTTATGCATTGCGATGTTGCCGAACCGAACTGCAACGGCGCACAATGGAGCGTGAAAGACACGATGGCGGCACGTCAGGTGTTGCGACACCGGAACCGGTTCCGCCACAGCCGACTTCTATTTATAAACAACAGAACTTCTTAAATCGACTTCATGTGGAGTTTATTAACATACTAATTTGATTGGCACTTGACACACGAAATGTAGACTAGAATAAAAAGGCGAGATGAGTATCAATACTGGTTCTCGTTGAATGCAGACTCAGGAGGGTATACACCATTGTTGGTTTGAATTCGATTTACAAAACTGCACAGTCCCGTTAATAAATTAATCTGTCAACTGTAATTAATTATTGAACGACAGAAGGTATTAAAACGATCGAGTTTCAGAACGTTTAATTTATTAAAATATATTTCAATGCAGTTAAAACAAACACGAGTAGTACCGGTTAGGTTCAGGTACTTAATTAATTGGAAAGTCCATTAAACAGTTTCACATTTTTAACTTTACTTTCAAAGGGCTGTTATTCTATTCTTTCAATTCATTTCCGTCATTGTAACCACAACTGCTCTCTGGTTACTTGGCGGAAAGGCAAAACTGCTGTAAGTTGTTATGTTATCACGGGTGAACATTAATACTATATCGACGTTAGGCAGAACGCCACATTTTAAAAGTGCAGTACAAAAAATGTTGCAAAGTTATCAACGCATAGCTGATGAAGTCCTACTGAGTTTTCCATAACTTTAGATTATGTACTTTAATGCGAGACAGGCTAAATGCAGATTTTTTCGAATCAAAAAAATAAGTTCCTCGACCTCAAACCTTTTAATACATCCCCACTTTTTCCATGACTGCATTTTCAGTACAAGAAGATAGAAGGTATGAAAAAGCAATGAAAAACGAGGAACATGCAATGTCCGGAGAGAAACATCGTAATAGCTTTTTATTTCAGAATAAACTGGATTTAAAGATATCAAGATATTAGGTTATTTAATAAATGATATGAAGCCAACCAAACCTTCAGACTTTATAGATTTTCTAATGTAAATGCAGAATGCAACGGATTATATATTAGAGTTAACATATAATCACTTGAAGGTTTTGAGGAATAGTACTTCAAACTACCCTCGAGAAGTTTAGCAATAATGTCTAAAGATATTAAATTTGACAAACAATCTGTAAAGACATTAAGCTCATTATCCTTCCTCGCTTGATGCTTTGAAGTTTCCTAAACGTCTTGTAACAAACTTAGCGCGCCATAGTAATCTGATCAATTATATTAGGGTTGAAACTGAGTCTACACCACGTCAACCCTCCCAGAACCACGGTGAGTCCTTTACCACCAGCATAACGAAGTCTACACCACGTCGTCCTCTTCCAGAACCAGTGCGGGTCCTTTATCATCAGCATAATAGAGTCTACACCACGTCGTCCCCTTCCACAACCACGTTTAGTCCTTTAAAAATCAGCATAACGGAGTCTTGTCCCCTTCCAGAATCACGGTGAGTACTTTACCATCAGTATAACGGAGTCTACACCACGTCATCCTCACCAGAACCAGTGCGAGTCCTTTATCATCAGCATAATAGTGTACACCACGTCGTCCACTTCCAGAACCACGGTGAGTCCTTTAAAAACCAGCATAACGGAGTCTACATCACGTCATCCCCTTCCATAACCACGGCTAATCCATTAAAAATCAGTATAACGGAGTCTAAACCACGTCGTGCTCTTCCAGAACCACGGCGAGTCCTTTATCATGAGCATAACGGAGTCGCAACCATCAGAAAAACTGTATCCTTTGACGTTTTTTCAGATTCCCTAGGGCAATTGATTAATTTACTTAGTTATTTTGATGTTCTACGCTTACCCAACCTCGAATAAAGGTAAACAAATTATAAAAATATTTGTTTATGACCATCATCATATAAAATGTATGTTTATTTGTACGGTGATATCTTCAAAGTTCTTTAATTTTGACCAATTTACGTAATATAATGCATGAAAAAGGTATGAACAACTTCATAAACACTTCACTACTGTAACTCTAAAAGGATAATTAACTGTGTGAAATTTCATGTTATAATGGAAAATAAGAGAAGAAAAATTAATCTGACGGATCAAATGTTTGCAGAAATTTTATCACTCAGCAATCATATTCCAAATACTTCAGAAATGATCAAATTCAGTTTAGGTATGATGTATGATTTTACATAAACTTTTGTATTTACGCTAAGCAACTAAAACAAACACTTATAATAATTTAACTAAAAGAATGTTAGAAAGAGAGAATATTATATGAACTCTCATTTTACTGCGTATCACTGAAAACAAAACACGTGGTAGCACTGAGGTAACACACAGGTTCGGAACGACTGACGGGAACTCTGGCTAGCCTATTTGACTAAAGCCGCTCCACACCGGTCGAATGCCATGGTGATAGGCAGTCTATGTTAAAAAATAAACTGTTTATGGGATAAAATACCGTTGAATTGTAATAAATTAAATGGTAACAAGTCACAACTATTCATACGAGCTTTGATGCGAACATGAATCAACTTAGTTGAAAGGGCGAAAACCGGCGAGAGACATTATCACGGTTTGGAGATCGGAGTAGAATGTAAGACAGCCATTATTCGCAGAAACATCGGCGTTAAAGCGCCGTAACCACGCAAGGAAGAGTCCGCGGTAAATACGAGAGCGCCGCGGCGCCTATCTGATCAATTAGCGAAGAGCGCACGCCACCGCCGCCGCCGCCATAGCACTAACACCACCATAGCGTTGCACGTCGACCTACTCACTACTGGGGGCCTTACCGTCTTGCAGAACCAACCAGAAAAACAACTTTCTGTGTATTGATCGCCAAACCATTTTACATTTTAACTAGACGCATTAGCTAAATTAGTGTACATTTTATGTTGCTAGCAATTTTACAACTCTTTGCAACATACTCACTTTAAGAATACGGCTCTTAAAGTGAAATTAAAATCAAAATCAAAAATTAAAGTGAGTTCATGATTTCCTGTCTCGCAGAACTCCCGTGGATGCCTTCTTATTGTTCAACTTCCATTTTCTGATGAGGTGACAGATATTCTCAATATTTTTATGCAGCATTCCATGTGAACTTGTGTACAGCTTAGATATGGAATTCATTTGGCATTAATAGAACTGAATTTAAAAAAATAATAAATCTCAAATATTGTTACAAGTACAGTATAAATAAAATTGAAGCAGAATAAATACAAAATTACGATTTTAAAATCGCAATATTATTGATATTTTTTTATCTAGAGCTTAAAACAAAAGGATATATTTTCAGCTAGCCAAAAGAGTTATATCCAATGGATCCCGGATATAATCTGATTACGTTAATAAAACTCATTAGGCAAATTGCGAAGGGGTTGTTTAACGTCCTTAGCTCATTAGGGCTAATTGAAACTCATCCATTCACTGTATTTCGATTTCATGTTAAAGGATGACTATAATCAAAGTACCTTTGAGCATATACATTTTATTTTAATTCGCTTATTCCGACAATGATTTCCAAATAAGAAACACGCAAAAGAGTGAAACAGGGGTGCCAAGCCACAAAAACTGGAGTACAAAGGCTAACGCAACAATGCATCTTGGTCCGATATTGTACCCATCCATTAGCAGATGAGGCGTAAAAACAAAGCAAGAGGCGATAGGTGACTGATGACTGATGCAGGGTACTCGAGGAATGGAGGGGAGAAAATATACGAAATATACTCTACTATCGTTATAATTTAGTTTACATCTTGAAATGTTTATTTTTAAGGTATATCTATTTACATATAATAGATAATAGCATTTAAGGTGACGAAGATTTATCTTACGATACATTTTTCAGTACGATACAATAACTTTGTATACACTTTTCACTGAATCAAATTTTTCATCTAATCGTTTAAAAAGATAATTCAAAATACAAGCAACAAAGATAACGCGGTTTACTGAAAAATAAATTAATTACGGATAGCAAATATGGTGGTTGGAGATTAGAAATGTTAAATAGCTTACTGTCAAAGCGTCGGGCGGGAGGTAACAATGCAATATTTAACAATAAATTAAGTAAGAAAGGGAGAAAATACTCGCAAGCTCTTTTCAAGTTTCAGATCTATTTATTATCAACACTATCTCGGTCTGGCTCCCGAGTTGGGAGTCATCTCTGTTGCAATTTCATCTACCTAATGGAGGGGTGTTGAATGTAAAACTGTGCTGTTGCGAGCAGTCTCATGCATATTAGTTGTGATTTGAGAGTTCCCCGTAAACATATTATAAACATTTTCAATAGGTAAATGAAAAGTGACACTCTTCTGAGAACCGTTGTAATGAGTTAAAGCTTTTTAACTATTTTAATAGCACATTTCTGCTGCTTTTGTCCGCCACACTTTAATAAAAGTTGAAGTTAGAGTTAACTGTTTTTTAAGCTCAATATAGTTTCTGACTTGCTCTGTCGTTCCTAATATGAGCTTCTATTTATATTGCAAAACTCCATTTCCACATAAAATTGTTTCATTTCGTGGAATTTTCCATTATGAAAATTTATTGCAGTTACACTAATGAAAAGGTATCATTAGTGCTCTACTGTTGCATTTAATAGTATTATTTCCTATGGTAATGTTTCATGGCATGAAAAAAGGAACCTCCTTACTTATGACTTACAAACATATTTCAAACTTATAACACAGATAAAGTTATAACTCGTCTTCGACGTGTATATGTTTGAATCTAGACATATGAGAGATGATGGTAGATTTAAAAACCTACCATCATATGTATGGAATTAAAATATTACCATATATATTTGGCTTTGCCGCTATTTTGTATAACGCATGATTCTTCATTACCTTAATCTTTTTCATTCTCTCGCAAACAAGAACTAACGAGGTACCAGTATATAAGTTAATAATTTTAATAAGTAAATAAGTTACAGCACTGGAAACTGTATCATATCTTCTAAACTATTTGTATTAAAAATTAAAACTGTAAAATTATACATGTAGTGAAAAGTTGATCAGGTTTATGAATCATGCACTTCCAAGGACCAAAGAATTAAAAATAAAGGAATAATTCTTTAAATTTTACTTTAAACAATAAATTTATTAAAAATCATGTAACTAGCACCATTTAAACTAAAAAGATAATAAAATTAGTCCTTAAAATTTAATCTAAGACAAACTGCTGAGGATATAAATTAAATTCAATGCCCGCGATGAACTCAGAATGTTGTCTAAGGGCGCCCAATGTAATCATTTGGAAATACAATAAAAACTAATCTATTTATTTATTGTTTAGCAGCTTATCCACCCAATGGAAACCATAGAAAATTGTTTTATCTCGTGGGAAAAACGTCTACATATTTTAAAATTATACAATGAGAGAGTGAAAATAATTTCATTAATATTTTTAAGCATTCAACTTTTTATATTTTTGTTCATGAAAATAGAAAACGATAGAAAGATTTTAAAGGATTTTAAAGGAATATACCTTTCGAGAAAGAAGTGCGTGTGATAAAAGCGATAAGGTATATTATCCAATTACAGTCGACGTATTGTAACGGAAATGGTTTCTAGCGAACGGATAGTTGTATTCAATTTACCTTCATGAGCTTTTGAAATATGCAGATATTGGAATATGTTATCTTAAATTTGAGATTTTCTTCCTCTATGGTGGGTCGTCCCTTCGGTTCTCAGTATCCAAACTGTCCTTATAAGTTTATACAGTGTATAGTATATGGTAGGTTGGCGAAGTTTAATGAAAAATTATTCAAGACTTAATATAAAATACATATAGACTTTAACTAATTCCTATTCCATGTGTTATAGATTATTTAACTTTACATGCATCTCAAACCTGATTCAGTCGCAAATGACGGCTTTTACATGATTAAGGGTGTCAATTTATAATACCGTTTATCAATTGGATTAGATTAGAATTTAAATATAAACACGATAGCCTCGGCGTAAAAGTGTAGTTTATATTTCAATATTGCGCCTAACTAATCGGAATCCTTTGTTTTGCTGGCGGCTAAGCCCATTAATTATTACCGTTTCGCAATTACTTCAACCTGTTTAATTAACCCTAAACCAATTATTTGCGCAAGCTCTTGCCCCCAGCTATCTGCAGACCAATGACGCTTCCAAATCGCTATTGTAATTTGCTCCATCAAATAAATACAGTTACGATCCTATGAGATTATAGAACACTTATTGAATACATTATGAATTCCCGCTGTTTAAATTGATATTAGGAGTGACATCAAGACAATTCACCTACAATGAAAAAGAGTTTATAATAATATATTTTAATAAACTTCAACAAAATTGTACCGTAATTTACACGTCACTGGCATTTTAGGCTATTCGTGTTTGTATGCACTTTACGTAGTGTTTTGTAGCACCTGAGCATGAGTTGTGTGAAAACCTGGAACATATGACAGACTTGCTTTGCGATCAAGGAGAATGAGTGAGGGTCGGGGCGGCCCCGCTGGAGCCCGCTAAGGCCATAATAGCCTTAGTTACTCATCCAATATGTTGTTGCCTTATATTTTGAGTTTTGGTTTGGTATTTAACGAACACGTATCTTCAATATGCAGTGATGAGCACACGTTAAACTTACACCATTGCATACAAATACCATAATAAGTATTTAAATAATGAATTATATTGGTACATTTATGATTCATCACTTTATATGAACCCAATATAGCTGTAGCCTACTAGAGGAAACTGGTGGTGTAATGTATGCTCTTGAATGAAATAGCAGCATCTGCTAGAGTATTGTGCGCCCCCTGTATACACCAGCGGAACCCGCTAGTGTATTATGTGCTTCTGTAAACACACTTGTGACATCCGTCAGTGTATTGTGTACCCCCTGTATATATCAGCGGCACCTGCTAGTGTATTATGTGTTTCAGTAGGCACACTTGTGACATCCGTCAGTGTATTGTGTAGCCCCTGTATACACCAGCGGTACCTGCTAGTGTATTATGTGCTTCTGTAAACACACTTGTGACATCCGCCAGTGTATTGTGTACCCCCTGTATACACCAGCGGCACCTGCTAGTGTATTCTGTGCTCCTGTAAACACACTTGTGACATCCCTCAGTGTATTGTGTAGCCCCTGTATACACCAGCGGCACCTGCTAGTGTATTCTGTGCTCCTGTAAACACACTTGTGACATCCGTCAGTGTATTGTGTACCCCCTGTATACACCAGCGGCACCTGCTAGTGTATTATGTGCTCCTGTAAACATACTTGTGACATCTGCCAGTGTATTGTGTAGCCCCTGTATACACCAGCGGCACCTGCTAGTGTATTATGTGCTCCTGTAAACATACTTGTGACATCCGCCAGTGTATTGTGTACCTGTGGCAGACAGACTATTCTCTACTCAGCTCTCCCGTTGATGAACACCTTATTGTTTGACCTGTCTTGCTCTTCCTCATTACAGACCTACATCAAAGTACACCATCTTTAGAAACCCAAAGGCTTTTGTGTGGCTATTCACATTCGGCTCTCTGCAGTAATTATTTGGAAAATCTCAATAGACACGAAATAACTCCTTTAAGATTTCTTACAATTATTTTTTAATTGGCACAGCTTCTACTGTCACTGCCTTCTTTGTTTATGTTTTTTTAGGAGCTGCCAAACTTGCGGAGCAATTTTTCAAAATTAACTCTTAAATTTAAGACTTTAAACAATCAAATTAAGTTAAGATGTCCAGTACGTTGTCTGGTTCAGGGAGTAATATTTTTACAATCTTGGATAGACTACAACTTTACAAGGCGTCATACATTGAAATCACGTGAAGAATGAATCAGATGTTTTATTATTTTAACGTTTTCGATTAAAATAAGAGGGAGCAACGATAATTGTGATAGATTTACCGTAGTTAGAATATTATAAAGATAGTTAAATATGATATTGTTAATATAGTTAGATATTCAATATAGAAAATATGAAATGTAAAGATAGGACAAAGTTATTAGGAGTTTCTCGCGGAATACTTGGTTACTACATGCAGATTTATAACACAAGTACTCGGGATGATTCATGAAACATATTGGCAGAGACGACTGGTGCGTGATGCATGTCTTCATTAATTAATCTACAAATTGCTCGGCATCACAATATTGTCTATATAGATCCCACAACAGGTATTGGATCCATGTAGCTCGTGTTACGTATCTGTTTAGAGTTTTGTTTATGCGAAGTTGATAAAGTTAAATGTATGGATATCACTGAGGCATAAAACATGGGGTAAGAATAAGAATAATATTTTTATCTATTTACTATATTACAAAAAATTGATGTATATATATATATATATAATTATTACATTTAAGAATTATTATTACTATTAACAATCAATTAAATACATCACAATTGTACACAGTTAATTGCATTTATTTTTATTGAGAAATACAATATGTACTTACTAATATTTCACGAATGTATTTTTGTTTTGGCTAGGAGGAAAAAGTAACTATGCAGGCATAAATAAATCATCTTTTATTTTAAGCGTTGATTTTATGAAGTAATTCCGCAATCTTAACTGGCCAAAAATTTGTATAGTTTACAAACTATTCTATTGCTGGAAATGTATTATGGACGAGACGAGATGTCGCAGTTGCTCGTTGTTGTCGCATTGTTGTTGAGGATCGGAGTTCATTAGAACAGCTTAGCAGAACTTTATGATTAACAGAACAAAAAAATCAATCTATGTAACAATGATTCTTTTTATGATATTTCATGATTAATAAGAAATCTGTAAATCTAAAACAGTTTGGTTAGGGTTTATGCTATAAATACATGTACTGTATTAGGAAAAGCATTTAGTCACTCATTCATAAATAGCTAAATGATCTTTACATATACGGTGAAACCTCTTCGTAACGAACCTCAATGTAACGAATTACTCGGTATGTATTATTTATGAAAATTTCCTTCTATAAAGCGAACAAAATACTTATAAACCGCTCTATACAACGAATATTTAGTGATTTACTAATAATTATATCAGTAATTCTTTACCACTGTTTAACGAATATCCAAAGTAGGAAACCCCTACATTACGAACATAACCTCTATATAACGCATTCCCAGGGTCCAGATCCCCGTATTACGTATTTTATTCTTATCTAGACCATCACTCGAACAGGTCTGGACTTCAAAGTTTTCATGTTCCTTCATTCTAAAGGCGGGTTTACACGCTACGATAAATTGAACGATAAATCTTCGTTAACAAGTCGTAACGATATGTTGAATATAGGATGTCTGTTTACATGTACTGACTTTTCGTCAGTCGGTATTATCTCCTTTATTGTAAAGTGCTTTTCAGCAATGGAGGAATTACTGCTACATGTACATAATGTGCCTTGCAACAATTGTGAAGAGTAAACATAAACCAAGAAGTACAATAAGTGGTGTCGTTGGCGGCTACTAAAGAAGAGGTATCCCATGTGAAATTGTTAAAAGAATTAAGCAATGGACCTGCTTATTAGAGGAACTACAGTAAGCGCCAGGAGAGAAGTCCGTTGAGCTCTAGCCAATAGGACACGGACGCGACCGCGCTGTTGCCATATTGTACGCTGCCTTTCGTTTTCAAGCAAAAAGTGTCAATAATGTCATTAAATACTATATTAACTAACATTTTTTACTATTTATTTGAGTTTGTGATTATGGTTATTAAATTTTTAATTAATTTATGTCAATGTAAATAAATAAATATGTAATAACCTGCATTTTGTTCTAATAAACCGAAGATTGAAAATATAAATATAAAATTTTTAAGGTTATTTACATATACAGTGCTACAAAAAAAGGTTAGTAAAATGATTGAAAAATGAATGAAAATTTCTAAACCAAATGTAAGTCTTTGATTTGTATTACTTGAATCTAAATAATTTTATAGGCCTCATAACATGAAAGACTAAGTATTATTTTTGGTAGTCTGGATTTCAACCGATAGCCTACTCCTACTAAACATAAATAAAACAATATAATTTTCATATTTATTGATAGCCCATTTTATCTAGTTTAAAAAAATGCATGGTTTTATAGCCGTAAGTTATAAAGTGAGATTTTTATGGCTATTTTCGTAAATGTCTGTGCCAAGTGTTAGAAATAACCTAGCGGTTATTATAGGGTTACGAATAAAATAGTATCACCACTAATAGTAAATAATAATCTATAACTGTAATATAATTATCCATGTAGTGTAGTTTAAGTTCATATATATATATATATATATATATATATATATATATATATATACACATATAATTGGACATAAAATAGCTAGATATGAGTTCGGCAACGTTGCGCGAAGCTGATTGGCGGACTCAAAATCACCAGCTGTCTTGGCCCCGCCTTCAACGGACTTCTCTCCTGGCGGCTGGTATACTTGAGGATACTTACAAAGAGTTATTGTATTTGGTTTCTCCTTAATGAGAAATGCCATATATCCACACGATAGACTAAGTGCTACTTTACGATTCCTTGCAGCTGGAAGAACTTAAAAAGACTTGGAATTCACAACCCTTATTTCAACAAATTAACTGTAGAGACCGATTTGACGGAGTCACTGTTTACACGTTCCGAATTGTCGAGAAAGCCCTCCGACTTCTCGTTGTAAACCCGAGAAATTTGTGGAAATTTACACAATCCCACTAACCTGGCTCCAACTCAGGACAAGTCGTTACGACTTGCGGTTTACCGACTTGCATGCAACGACGACTTATCGTTCAGACAAGTTGTTACGATTCATCGTAACGTGTAAACCTTAACCTTAACCGCCGCCCGTAATATTAGCAGAAGATGAATATCTGCCACAATGTTAAGACCGCGGAACATATTGTAGCAGTTTTTCGTGTGTAATTGCCAAGTTGGTGCGTTGTTTTGTTAGGAGCGTCATGGCGGAAAAAAGTAGTAGAAAGGCTCTTAGTGTTGAATTCAAACCTAAAGTATTGAAACCCCTCGAAGAAAACCTACATAGAAGAAAGTTGACATTGCAAAGGAATTTAAAATTACACCAACAACTTGTGCAACAAACGTCAAAAGTTAAAATGAATATGAAGACGAAGGTAGACTTTCTGGTCAGTGTAAAAACAGGCTAAACGACCCGAATAACAGGACGTTGGACTGCCGCCATGTTCATGTTATCCCTTGAACCCCGCCGTGACAATAACGTAATAACGTGCGTATAAACGTACAACAATACTGAGTACATATTTACTTTCCATATAAAAAATATATATTAATAACATATCTGAAGCAGTAAAACATACATATAACAAACATAACATAATCCTAAATATCTACTTTAAATAGAGGTTGAACTTGTTCAATATTTGGTTATTTGGAGGTTATAACTAACCCCTATATTACAAATTTCGGCAAAAAATAACATCCATTTAATGAATCTCGAACATATATAAGATAAGATACCCCCGATAAGAACACCCCTATATAACGAATATATTTCTTAGTCCCTTAAAATTTGTTAAATCAAGGTTCTACTGTACACTATTTAATGGACAAACATCCAAACTTAAAGACCGTGTTTTTTATATTCAACCATAATTTATACCAAATGATTTATCATATGATTCATAAATATACAACGTTGAGTGTTATCTTTTCAAATGGGTTTTAACTTACCGAAAAAAAGTAATGGAATTGTTTAGGAATATCACATGAAAATCTTATTTGACTATACATGACATGAATTATAAATTTATTTTTTCTACAGTAAACTATTATTATATTCAAAGGTAATATTTTAAGGCGTAAACATTTACGTAGTAAATTATAAGTACCAGTAGCCCTAATTAGTAAATAGTTAATTTAAAATTCGTTTAAACTGGTTTTAATACGTACCTGTCACGATTGATTAGAATGGTGATTTCTGTATAAATTCTCTTTCTTGTAACTATTGAAATGAAGTTGGTAAGTGATAAAATATATAATGTGTAAAATGGCATTAGATGAATGTGCCAAACACATTTGGTCAAGGGAATCGACGACTGGTTAAAGATTGCGAGACCCAAAATCTAATAAGACAAGGGAAATCCTACACATTAAAGTACATACCTAGATCAACGTTAGGTGTTAACCGATGGTTTTAATTATTAAATTGGGTTTCTCGAAGTGGAGAACGGTAGACGGCTACAATAATTCACGTAGCAATTTTGATCAAACTAACTTCGCTTCTACACTTAATCATTGTCTATCATTTTCGATAATCAAATACAGAAGGAAATAAAAGAGCATCAAAGTTATATCTCGCACTTCTTTGAAGCTACAGTGTTGGTCCTACCGTATTCCCACGACCACGTGACTGTAAACGTTTAATCATTATTCATAAAGACAATTTTATTCCAGCATCATATATTCCTACTCACCTTCAATTGTTTTTCCGTCACAAGGAATTATTAATCACTCATTACTGTATTTCATTTGGCACCATTAATTAGTTAATTTGTAAACTATGGAAGTAATCGAATTACTCGGGAATTAAATTTCACATTCCCCGTTTGTTCAAACATAAAACAAATATGAAGTTACATAATTAAATTGGCAAAATGGGATTACATTAGATATGATCATGTACATTAGGATTCTCTGTATAAGGTACCAAATTGCATTGGACGGCGACAAAGTTATATTTTATTTCAATGGTAGTTACTCGGTATATTAATTAATCGTAATCTTGTTTTAAGTATATTCTATTGCGTAGTATAATCTTAACCTACATAAGCCACGATACATTAAAGAGTATTTTTTTATTGTTTAGTAACGCTTTATATGTGATAGTTACCGTCTATATACTGCAGTGTCTTTCAGTGCAAGTGATATTCAGTAACTTTATTACCATTGGTTGATGAGTTCCGAAAAAGTTGACGATGACCATTTGCATATAAAACATGCGCAGTCCCGAACATTGACAGCCACTTCTCCGTGAGGCCTACAATATGTAATGTACTCGCATCGCCAGCCTCAGGCCGCCTTATAGTTGTCGTAATTAGTACAAGTTGGCGGCATTAATCCACAACGAAAAATCAAACACATATAAGCCTCAGCTTCAAAAAATTCCCACACTTAACGCCATATATAATGTTTGAATCGTCATAGTCAGGTACCGTGTTTTGCGTGTTTACCCCAGCCTAGATTGAGAAATTACCTTCTGAATATTTTATAAACACAACTAAAATAAACGGTAAGCGGCAAAATCATTTATAGCATAGATTGACAAAGTAGAAAACTCCTGAGGCTAATCTCTCAATGCTAATGTAAGTTAATCTTATATTTGATCCTGGTATCAATGCTGTTTTACTAACCCTACTCTCACCCAGAGAGGTTTTTTATTGATAGCGACACTCCGTGTGCGAACTGGGACCCCTGCATTAATAGTAGATCACCTCACTACTTGATTAGAATTTTTACATGTAATATTGAGTTATTTATTTAGTACCCTTTTCAATTCTATGTTATTACCAAAAATATTGTTATAATTAAAACAATAATAAGTCGACTTAGCCATATTTACTATATTTTGAGTTTTGCGCCGTAGATAATAACACGCTGAGAAAACATTATATAGAATAAAAAAGTTACGTTATCCATCTTGTAGTATAATCGCATATTGACACGACATTCCATGATGCACGTCACAATCATAGTTTGCACATAACTATGTATAAAGTGACCGTGCTGCTAGCTAGCGGTTGATGGCGGCAGTTTCACAAATGAGATTCCAAAGGAGAGCACGCAACCAAGGCACGACAGCCTACGCTACTCTATGTCCTAAGGAACGACAGTCTACGCTTCTCTATGTCCTAAGGAACGACAGTCTACGCTACTCTATGTCCTAAGGAACGACAGTCTACGCTACTCTATGTCCTAAGGCACGACAGCCTACGCTACTCTATGTCCTAAGGAACGACAGTCTACGCTACTCTATGTCCTAAGGCACGACAGCCTACGCTACTCTCTGTCCTGAGGCACGACAACCTACACTATTCTTTATCCTAAGGCACGAAAGCCTACGCTACTCTCTGTCCTAAGGCGTGACAGCCTACGCTACTCTCTGTCCTAAGGCACGACAGCCTACGCTATTCTCTGTCCTGAGGCACGACAACCTACACTATTCTTTATCCTAAGGCACGACAGCCTACGCTATTATATGTCCTGAGGCGTGACAGACTACGCTATTCTCTGTCCTGAGGCACGACAACCTACACTATTCATTATCCTAAGGCACGACAGCCTACGCTATTTTCAGTACTGAGGCGCTTATGCTATTTTTCGCACTGAGGCATGACAGCATAGGTAGGCTATTCTCTGGTCTGAGTGTAAGTGAATTCAAGAGTTTTAGGTTGTTTTGATTGAAATTCTGATTACAGTATTTTATTTTTATGATGTAAACATGATTGACGAAACTGATAATGTACAATATTCATAAACAAATGCATATCTACATGCCAATATGTCGAATGCATCCATAAAACGAATGCTATTTGATACTTTGCTGTTGTTTCATGCCGTTTGAGGAGGAAAAATTAAAAAGAACACAAATGCGTAAGTTTTTATATACTTAAACATTTTATTGGGTAACTCTTGATGAACCAAGCTAGTAGATATAAATTTTAATCAATCACATATAATGGGTATTATAATATTATAAAATAAAACTCATTGTTGGCCTCTTTTGACAAAAAAATTTACCTATTGATACTAGGATAGAATCGCTAGTTAATTAAAGGGTGCAATTATAAACCGTTACAAAGCTTGGGATTAGGGTCGCAAGTACTAATTATAAGTGAAAGGCATTACCTAACTATAAAAAAATGAGTATTGAAAAAATTGAATCGGCTTAAAAGACAGAATTAATTATTTTCCCCGGTTATTTCCAATTTTCCGCATCGCGATTCGTTGCCTATATCCATGCTAATCCTCCGCTCAACCAATGAACAAATAATTAAGTTACACTAAACCTAGCAGTACAGTAACAAAATAAACTAGATAAGCCTTCATGTCGCAAATTATTTATAGAGCTAAATTAGCTAAGAAATTAATAATAGTGTCAGTTTCTAAAGCTATTGTACAATAATTGCTATAATCAAACAGGTTTCCTCTTCAAAATAGGAAAAAAGAAAATGAAAATAGTTTAAACGTAGGCCAAAACAGTTTTTATAGAAGAAAAAGAAGATTCCAGTCCCGGTGTCGGTCTGTTCACGTGGCGGGACGGCTGCTAGGTGCAGGTAGGGTTGTCGTGACGACGTGGCGGCGGCGGCTCCAGTCCCGGTGTCGGTCTGTTCACGTGGCGGGACCGCTGCTAGGTGCAGGTAGGGTTGTCGTGACGACGTGGCGGCGGCTCCAGTCCCGGTGTCGGTCTGTTCACGTGGCGGGACCGCTGCTAGGTGCAGGTAGGGTTGTCGTGACGACGTGGCGGCGGCGGCTCCAGTCCCGGTGTCGGTCTGTTCACGTGGCGGGACCGCTGCTAGGTGCAGGTAGGGTTGTCGTGACGACGTGGCGGCGGCTCCTGTCCCGGTGTCGGTCTGTTCACGTGGCGGGACCGCTGCTAGGTGCAGGTAGGGTTGTCGTGACGACGTGGCGGCGGCGGCTCCAGTCCCGGTGTCGGTCTGTTCACGTGGCGGGACCGCTGCTAGGTGCAGGTAGGGTTGTCGTGACGACGTGGCGGCGGCGGCTCCAGTCCCGGTGTCGGTCTGTTCACGTGGCGGGACCGCTGCTAGGTGCAGGTAGGGTTGTCGTGACGACGTGGCGGCGGCGGCTCCAGTCCCGGTGTCGGTCTGTTCACGTGGGCGGGACTGCTGCTAGGTGCAGGTAGGGTTGTCGTGACGACGTGCTGGCGGCGGCTCCAGTCCCGGTGTCGGTCTGTTCACGTGGCGGGACCGCTGCTAGGTGCAGGTAGGGTTGTCGTGACGACGTGGCGGCGGCGGCTCCAGTCCCGGTGTCGGTATGTTCACGTGGCGGGGCCGCTGCTAGGTGCAGGTAGGGTTGTCGTGACGACGTGGCGGCGGCTCCAGTCCCGGTGTCGGTCTGTTCACGTGGCGGGACCGCTGCTAGGTGCAGGTAGGGTTGTCGTGACGACGTGGCGGCGGCTCCAGTCCCGGTGTCGGTATGTTCACGTGGCGGGGCCGCTGCTAGGTGCAGGTAGGGTTGTCGTGACGACGTGGCGGCGGCGGCTCCAGTCCCGGTGTCGGTCTGTTCACGTGGCGGGACCGCTGCTAGGTGCAGGTAGGGTTGTCGTGACGACGTGGCGGCGGCGGCTCCAGTCCCGGTGTCGGTCTGTTCGCGTGGCGGGACTGCTGCTAGGTGCAGGTAGGGTTGTCGTGACGACGTGGCGGCGGCGGCTCCAGTCCCGGTGTCGGTCTGTTCACGTGGCGGGACCGCTGCTAGGTGCAGGTAGGGTTGTCGTGACGACGTGGCGGCGGCGGCTCCAGTCCCGGTGTCGGTCTGTTCACGTGGCGGGACGGCTGCTAGGTGCAGGTAGGGTTGTCGTGACGACGTGGCGGCGGCGGCTCCAGTCCCGGTGTCGGTCTGTTCACGTGGCGGGGCCGCTGCTAGGTGCAGGTAGGGTTGTCGTGACGACGTGGCGGCGGCGGCTCCAGTCCCGGTGTCGGTCTGTTCGCGTGGCGGGACTGCTGCCAACGCGGATATTCTCCAGAATAATCCAGCCGCTTTGTTCTAAGGTATAGATTAATTTCCTCCCCTGGCGCGGCGCCCACGACCCGAGTCTGGAATTAGCGGCTGTTATGGCCAAACTTTCCGAGAAAAGACAGTGAACTTTCAACAAACTTAACACCGTCAATAGAAAACTGAAAGGCTTTAATTTGTTGATAATATAATAATTTTAACTTAATCTAATGCTAATGACCTTATATTGTTGCTCTCTGCTTATATTCCAATTCATAACCATTGCATTTGTTAAAAATACTAAAACCACACAGTACGACAGGAGTTTTAAGAAAAATCAAAATAGTTAATCGTAAACTACATTTCGAAGTAGTTTTAATTTGTGAATGGGGTTTGAATGTGAATCACAGCACGCTGGTGTGAGTAAAGTGAATTTCATAGAACTTGTATTATACCCATCATAGTAATTGAATAGTACTTATTTACGCAGGTTTGATACAATGAGCGTTGCTTTACATGGTAATATTTCCATATTATGGCTGTCAACTAAGCAAAAACACATACAGAATGTTATTATGTCAATAACTAAACGAGTTGTACCGATGAATCCATCTATTCCTCTTAACAATTACAAGGGTAATGAGTGTGTACGTTTACTGCCATAAGAAACATAAATTTCGGATAGTTATGGCTGCATTTATAAAACTTAGCTGGATGGACTTGCATACCAAATTTTGGAAGAATATATGCGTAAATAAGAGAGTTGCTGATTTTTAATTATGCCCCTTTGACATTAAACAACCTAAGATTGACATTAAACAACGTACTGTGTTTTCGATTTTTAATATCTCAGTAACCGATTGACCTAGAGTCATGATTCAAAATAATAAATGTGTGTTTAGCCAAATTCAATGAGAAGAATAATTAGATTTAAAAAATTATGCATTAAAGATTTAATTGTAAACACAATTTTTGGGTTACGATCCCCCAAAAGTATAGTTAAAGTAGTCTGATATCGTCGTGGCACATACTGTATATAGGGGTGACCATGCGAGTCATGTGAATAGCTCACCTTCCTATAGGAAATTCGCTAATAAATAGAATTCGTATCGAGTGTAATTTTAAAACTATTTCGGAGTGTCCTGTCTTGAAACCTGAAAACCATACACAACAAATTTCAATTTTTGACAAGGATATGTCTTAGCTCTTGGGGGGTGTATTGGCAATCCGTCAGACGACAACTTGTAACCGAAGTGTCATATGTTTATAAGATCAGCTGTTTAAAAGAACTGAAAAAATTCCATCTAGAGTAATCGAACCCATGATCTAAACTATTTCCACAGGAATGTAAATGCAATATTTTTCTCATGTAGATTGAATAAATATTAGCAAAATATATTCGTTTACTAGTTTGCATAGTTTCTATTTGTATAAGTAATAGTGAAAACAACTATCAAGTATCTTACTGTTCATAACAAATAATTCAAATCACAATTATTTTTCGCTTCATATTGTACGACAAAAAATCTAGCATAAACCGAAAGCAAGGTAAAAGAATTCCACAGAGAAATACCTGTCGATAATCCAGGGATCGCCGCTCCGATAGCCTCCTCTCTGGTCCGCGTGTATTTTCGTTTATAAATGAATACTTGTTTCTATAGGAATAAAATCTATTTGGTTTATACTGCAATCATACAGTTAAGAGTCTGCATCAGTGGTAGCAGCGGTATCCATCTTGGATTTTAGTGCTGTAAGAGCAATGTTAAATTCTGGCGCCTATATCTCCTTGACCTATTGTCATAAATTAACGGAAGAGGTGTCAAATTAAAGGTAATACAAAAATCCAGGGCACCACCTTACAGAACTTCTTATTTTCGCTATCAATAAAAAAAAATAATGATTTATTTTGTAAAATATTCCTGGATTTTTGTTTTTATATCATGTTAAAACTTTTGAACATACTAAAAGGTCATGCCCTTGAGCCACATCTCATCAATGTACTTCCAAAGTTTTACATTGATACTTTGATAATTAACGCCAAAGTGAAGGTATGTTCCGCCAGAATTCAACATTGCTCTTACAGGACTAAAATTCAAGATGGCTATCACTGATGCAGACTCTTAAATTAAACCTACTTAACTGTAATATTAAAACTAATTAGCGAATTCCCAATCGAAAAGTGAGCTATTCACATGGGTCATGTATGTAGCTCACTTCTATTATGGTCATAGTTAAACCCGGGACCATGATAGAAGTTCATAACTCAACCCCCTGAGCACGTTTTGGGGAAGATCATTCAAAATTTTATGTAAATATATATTCACAGTGTCCACGAAGAGGTTTGAACGTTACGTAACCATTAATGCACCAAACTATTTTAAATTTTTCACAGTTTTTCACAAAGTAGGTTGTAAAAATATTCGGGGAAAATTTCAGCTCCCTAACCTTTGTAGAAACAAAATGGCGGCATATTGAAAATAATACCAATTTTCTTCCTATAAAAACTACTTTCATCAGTTATTAACTGATTTGTTAACTACGTTGCGGTTCTAATGCTTATTGTTGAAGAACAGCTGTTTGATTGTAAAATTTTGCTTGAGCCATACAAACATAACCTAACTTTCTTCAATAATGTTTTACTAGATGTGGGGTCGAGAAATGGTTTTTAACGTTGAAAAAAAGTTAAGTGTTGTGTGTGGGTAATTGCTTTTGGCAACGTCACTGAAGCAATTAGACAATATCAGGTTGCCTAGTAATCTAACAATAACCACGTGGAAAAATCTTTTGTTAGAAACTGGTAGTGAAGTCAAAAAGTTCTCTAGGCGATCTATCGAGGAAAGAGAAGAACTGGTGTGCGCATCAATGCTCCGCTCTCCAGGTAAACCTGTCATATGGCTAAATAATCAGCTGATTATTACCATTATTAATATTATTGTTTAAATTTTTCTAGGTAGTTAGTTTTGTTTTGAGAATAAAGAATTATAAATTAATTTATGTGTATTATATATTTATAAAGATATATCAAAATGGCGACGAGTGATAAAAGTGAAAACCATTGTAAAATGTTAAAACAACAAAGAGCGGTCACAAAATCACAAATCACAAGAACATTACACATACTGAAAAACAAAAGGCACGCCTATTTACGATGCTCCTGGAAGACAAAGTTTACTTGAAGAAACTTGGAAACGATTTACATTGTTACATGAAGATGTTTTAAAATCAATTGATAATGAAGATGCCATTGAAAGAGAAGAGAATTACAGGACAGATGTCGAGGAATCTTACCTTGAAATAAAGGCTTTGTTACAGCCTTACTTACCACCTTTTCGACCCACAGATATCGAAAAGCATGTTTCTGGTAAAGGAAATGACACAAAAGAGAAAATCTTGAATATACCTAATGTAAGTTTTACACCCTACACAGAAAATGAGACTTTTAGGAATTTCCTAATGCGGTTTAAAAACTTCTTGGACCTTAAGCAAATTACAGACTCAAAAACAAAAAGTCAACTATTTGTTAGTACTCTTACACCCGAAATGCATCAGACATTATGTGATTCCATTGCTCCCGAGGTACCAGGGGACAAATCATATGAAGAACTCTCAGATATACTTCAAAACTGTTTGGAACCTACTCCAAGTGTACTTGCTAATCAACATAGGTTCATCAGTAAAGTTCAAGATACTGAAGAAGGAATTTCTGCGTACGCTCGGGAATTGAAGCGTTTAGCAATTGACTGTGATTTTAATGATATAATTGTGAACACTCAGTTTGTGATATGTTCATGAAGAAGCAGTTCATTCGAGGATTAAGAGATAATGAAGTGAGAGTTAGGCTTCTTCAAGAAAAGGGAAATAAAAAATCATTTAAAGAAGTGGTAGAATTGGCAATCTCTGTTGAACAATCCAAACTTTAAAGCTATGCAATCAAACCTAAATACTCTCAGGATGCTGAAGAACAAACAAAAGATATCTACTACGTGAGAAAACAATTTGAATTATCAAGAACTGGTAGAAATGAAATCAGACAGCCAATGACTTTTGAGGATTTAAAAGGTAAATGTTATAGATGTGGCAGTGCACAGCACAAAGGTAATACCTGCAAGTTTAAGAATGAAATTTGTAGGAAGTGTAATAAAATTGGACACGTAGCGTGTTTGTCTTACACGCTACAGAGTTAGCAAAGTAGGTAAGAATTCTAACGGGTTGAAGTCAAATCAAATAATTGATGTAGAAGACAATAATGACAAAATTCATTAAGTTTACATGATGGGAACACCAGCTGTGAATGATAAGTTCATGCTTAACGTTTCTATTGATGGAAAATCTTTAACTATGGAACTTGATACCGGAGCGGCTTTGAGCTCATTGTAGACAATGAAAAACTTCGTTTTTCAAGAGGGCAAAGTGTATTGATGAGAAATTACTCAAACACTTCAGAAGAAAAGTGGTCAGTAGGGACAATTGAAAGACCGCATGGGAACGTGATGTACCTTATTAAATCAGAAGATGGACGGTTATTTAAGAAGCATTGCGACCAACTAAGAGCAGCTTAATAGGGGGGAGGATTGTCATATGGCTAAATAATCAACTGATTATTACAATTATTGATATTATTATTTACATTTTCCTAGGTAGTTAGTTTTGTTTTGAGGGTAAAGAATTATCAATTAATTTATGTGTGTTATATATTTATAAAGATATATCATATCGAGGAAAGAGAAGAACTGGTGTGCGCATCAAAGCTCCGCTCTCCAGGTAAACCGAAAGGAAGGTTGAAAGGAAGGTCACTAAGGAAGGTTGAACTTGAAACTGGTGTTCCGAAGTCTTATGTACAGAGAATTATTAAGAAAAACAAAATTAAATTTTTCAAAAGTCACCTAGTTTATCAACGTCTTGAAAGTGATCCGGACAGGAGAATCGAATTTTGAAGAGGAGTCAAAAACGAAAAAAAACCTTTTTAATGTCTTTAAAGTATCGTTTTTTAATATGACGTCATGTTGTTTCTACGAGGGTTAGCAAGCTGAAATCTCCGCAGAATATGTTTAGAATATACTTTGTAAACTGCATAAAATTTAAAAATGGTCGGTGCATGATTGGCCAATTGAACGTTTATACCTCTTCCTGGGACACTGTTTATATACATCTATACTGTATAAGCATTTAGGTATGTGTCTAGACGATATCAGCCGCAGTTATTGTCTACTTATAGTAAAACTTGGTGGTATTGTTCCTTTCTGTAATATCTTAGACAAGTTCGTTTGGCAACGCTATCGGACTAAAGTAGTCCGATAGCCTTTAGTCCGAGTTTTCAGTTAAAGTAACTGAACATTTAGGGATTTGGTAAACCAAAAATGGGGTTTTAATTTTTTTTAGTGTATATTTAAAAAAACCGGTTTTTATTTATACCATTCAACTAAAAAACACACAATTTAGTATCTTGGATTATGTATTTAGGTCCTGGGATATTCACAATTATAAACACAGTATGTGGTCCAATGTTAATCATTTGTAGAATAACTAATAATCTAATTAAACTAAATAAAAAATACCTCTTAGATTTACTTAAATATTCTTCCTACATTTTTTTACAGGTCCATCTAGTTAAGTTTTATTAATACATCTATAAAACCCATATTTAATGTTTTTATGGCAGCAAACGTACTTATTGACCATTTAATTTTTATGGAGAGTAGATAAATTATTGGTATAACTCGCTTAGTTATTAACATAATTTGATAAATTTTGGAATATGATCATAAGCATAATACCAGCGAACTTACATACTCAGTGTGTACTATGCAATTACTATAATGGGAATAATATTAGTTGTAATAATACAAGTTTTATAAAAATCGCTCTACCCACGCCAGCGTCAGAAAAAAAAAAAATAAAAAAAAAATAATAATAACTTTGAAACATTGATGTTATTATTTGTCAATACCTGTACGTCTGTTAACCACTACAAAATCAAATACAGTAAATATTCCAAATAACAGAAACGTTATTCCGTCCATTATTAACTTCAACTTCAGTTCAGAGGTTATATATAAATAGGGATGGCTGGTGAATAGTTTTTAACAAAATCCGATGAGTTTTCTTAAATTTTAATTTGAAATTGTCGTTTCTCGTTCAACGAGTAACTACAAATTCTATATGAATATAGTATTTCGTACAATCTTTTCGTTTATTTGCCGCTGCGCTGACGCGTTATTCTGACTATTTATTATTATTATTAGTGCATTTATTGACTGATAATATTTTTTATTATTTCTATTTATTTGAATTGCGTGAAGCAAGAAAATGGCAATATGTAACGCATTTTAAAAATGCTATTTTGAAGATAATTAACTTTTTAATGCATTTATGCAAAGAGTGTAATGAATTAACATACTATATATTTGAATTATACTTTTTAAGCAATACTGAGCTCTATGATAAAATTTTTAACTAAGTATATTGTTGAGTTCCATGTTATTATTCCCTTTTGTTACTCTATAAATAGTTAAGCAATACTACATGTCACGGGCAATGATAAAATAATCGGTTAAGTATTTCACACAGGTTGTTAACAGATATTCCATTTCAATTCCTTTGTTAACGATTGTGGATACATTAAAATAAATAGCACACATGACAACGGAATAAGAAAATGAAGGATATTATTGAGAAGACGCGGACCGCGGGCGGCATTGTGCTGTGCTGCAGGACTGACAGCGCGGCGAGATTAGAGGCTCTCTTTGGACAAGTGACTCCTCCAGACAGGCTTTGTCGCTGAAATGGACTTCTTTAGAAAGCGACACTGATTCAAAATGTCTGTTACTACTAATAATGCCTAACCTCACTAGCGAGAGGGAATTATTGATTTGAAATTCATAATCAAAATTACGTTAACATAGATTTTTGCAAAAATATTTTAGGAGTTAAATAAAAACCTAATTATTAACCTGGAATTTTATTGGTTATTTGTGTTATAACCCTATTAAAATTTTACATTTTCTTTAAAGGAAATTAAATTTCGCAATTCTTTTGTCTTTGGTTTTGTTTTTGTAAATTGCATGGTTTTTTTAGCTATTGAGCTTTGATAAATTGAAATAGCCGCCATTTTTAAATTGTAAAAAGTAGAACTATGAGGTTAACCAAAGCTTTTGGATAGCACGTTTTAGAGAAAATTAAATTTGCTACACACGTATAGCCGGACTATTCCCGATATGCAGTGTCACTTTTTGAACTTTTGTGCTACATAGTGTATACCTAGATTTATACAACCAACAATCAACGATACTGCCACAATGGGCACAGCCGCAACAGTTGATAGAATCACAAATCACTACCGATAAGAATAGGAAAACAGCTGACTCGTGATGAAGACTTATGCACATTCGTGTTATGAAATATCAAAACCGTTTGTTTAAAAATTGATCGGCCAATCTTGGTCAACCGGCCACCACTAATTGGGCAGTAAAATCTATTCACGGGCAACCGTCCACCATCAATTGGTCAATGAAAACATTTCATTATTTAACACGGAGAGCGTGTTCTAGTCTTATCATAATTCGACGTTAATACGTCGTCCTTATAGTCTTTTAGTCCGAACAAGTTACAAAAGCTCAAAGTTACGGCTTGTCCCTTTGGTACGAAGCACAAAATACGTCTAGTTCGACAAGAGGATACCATCAATGTATGCTGTTATTGGAATACAGTCTACAATATTGGCAAATTTTGACAGTGTGAGTGTCAGGAGTATCGGCAGTATGGCAGGTTGGTGTCCGCTGTGCGCGGTGGGTGGTCGGCCGACCGGCTACCGGTGTGCTCGGGTACCAGACCAATATAACCAATAGTAGGCCTACAGGTCGAGGCTAATCTCAGGAATGTTTTCTTCCGTCGCGTAATGAGTCCCGTCAGTCAGCCGCCGACGACAGTAATTGCAATTTGCCTGCCAATTTACCCGTCCGCCAATTAGCTGGTTATTAACTCGCCTATCCGACGCCGCGCGCGACACCGTCGCCTACAGTACAGCAGTGCAGCAATTCTACGCCTGGACCAGGACTGGTGTGAATCCAAATAAGCACGAGTGCAACTTTGTATATATTAAAATTTTATAGATTTACCTGTGGTAAAGACTACTAATTATAAATTTACTAGCTTAATTGTTGTATCCTCCAATGTGTTTCACCACTATTGTGGCATCCTAAGGGTGTTTTTAAGTTTCCTATTTCTGCTATGATTTTTAAAAGTATGAAATTATTAGTTATGTAAATTCCAAGTTTTTAGTAATGTACGAATATATATATATATAGTTTTTAATTGTTGAAGTGTTCATATTATTTTGATATCTTCCTTAACCTTTGGCTATTGATTTTGAATGAGTGATGTTTAGGACAGAAAATGATTCATCAAATGTAATTGTTTGGGATGGGTTCCAGTAAATTGATGCTGACAGCTGTCGTTGTAACCGTTTGACGTCATTTCCGTTACAACTATGCGTGACGCGATTCGCACCCCTCCCTCCCTGACCCCTCCCTGGCCTAAGACATTTCCACGTCAAAACCATTTTATACTTACTTTTGAGGATAATTTTAAATTCATCAACTACTTGCCATGTTCAGTGTAAAAGATTTTCACACGTGCCATGCATTGCATGGATCCAATATTTAGTTCGATGATTTATATATTTGTTATATATTTTTAACTCATACTGATATATTCCAAATACTATTGCAGGAGAGGACTGTCTCCGCGGCGGGTAGCGCACGGAAGCGGCGGCGCGGCGCCAAGGCCAGTTTCGTAACACGCCCGGAAGCCGCTTCATTGTTGTAGCGCCACTGTCGCCCGCTCCTGCATAGGCGATCCGATACGAACAAAAGACACGATGAATGGCCCCGCTGATGTTTCTATTTACAGAAATGCCGTAAGAACCGCCATTGTCACTGCTGTTGATTTGTTGCTTACCTGCTAGATTATGAAGTTTACGATAAAAATAGATGATCGTACTACAGCGTAAAATTTCCCGTACTCCAAAAACCTAAATAAAATCACGTTACTTTTTGAATAATCCGATTTATCTTTTATTTCGCTTAACCGGTCCCCAAATCTTAAGTCGTGGTTCTAAACCATTGGCAATATTTGTTCCTTCCAAACGATATTCAATTTCTAATATTATGTGGAATCTTCAAAACAAGGTAAAATTTAACTTAGCTAAAGTAACTGTGAGAGTGTTTTAAGAGTCAGTCAGCTTTTCGTAGAAGTATTAATTGGTACGTCTCGTTAGATTATTGCTCCTTTCATAATACGTATCACTTTTCTTGCCCGAAACAAAATATATTAACAGCTTATTGATTTCATAAAACTGTGTGCCTTTGCATTATTGGTGAATGGAAATATCTGCCCGAGTAACAAATGTTTATTGTAGTTACAAAATCAAGGTAGGTACAGAATGTAGTAGGCCCTATATTGCATACAAAACTCAGGCAAAACCGGGGGCTTGATTTCCGGAACACAAACTGGAGATGCCACTTAAGAACAAGTTAAAAATATGGAAAACACGTTTAAATATTTTTGCTCTAGTATACTCTATTGATAGAATATTTGTTTCTTAGATAACCAGAGTTAAAGACTTACCTTGATCATCAATGGAGAAGTAGCCCAGGCCGTCCCCAGCTCGGATGGAGTAGCCCACCCTGGAGTCGTCGCCAGGTGGGTCAGCGTCCGTGGCTTTTATGGTAGTCACCAAGGTCCCGATGGGTTGGTTCTCCAGCACGGACGTAGAGACGACAAAGTCCTCAAACTCCGGCGCGTGGAGGTTTTCGTTGACGTCTACGACCTCCACCAGAAGCGTGACCTCGGTGAGCAGCGACGGTGTCCCTCGGTCCCGCGCCCTCACGGTCAGCGTGTGGACCTGCCGCTCTTCGTAGTCCAGGGGCTTCACCGTCCTCACGGTGCCCGTCAACCTGTCTATAACGAACGGTGAGTCCACCTCGCTCTCCCCGAGGATTGAGTAGCGGATCTCCCCTCCTTGACCGAGGTCGGGGTCAGTGGCGTCGAGGATAGCCACCACACTGCCTACAGGAGTGTCTTCGCGCACCTTGACGGAGTAGCTTTGGAGTGAGAATGACGGTGCGTTGTCGTTCACATCGTCGATGAAGACCCTGACGATAGCTTCGGAGTGGAGAGCTTCGATGTCTTTCGGGTCCGATGCCCTGTCCGAAGCTCTGATTTTCAGCTCATAAAGCTCCTGCGTTTCTCGGTCTAGCGGCGCGGTCACGTACAACACTCCCGTTATCGGATCGACTCTGAAGTGTTTGGTGTCTGTTACCAAGGAGTAAGCTATGTTAGAGTTCTCGCCGAGATCAGGATCTGTGGCGTTCAATTTGAAGATCGCAGTGCCGTTAAGAGCGTTCTCTGTCACCCTAAAACTGGCTAGAGCCCTCTCGAACTTGGGAGCATTGTCATTCACATCTAGGACCACTACAGGCAAGAGTCGTGATTGTGTTTTCTGTGGACGCCCTTGATCATAGACGGTTATATTCAAATAGTATTCCGTTTCACGCTCCCTGTCTAAATAACCAATAACCTTCAACTCTCCGGTTTCAGGTTCGATTCTAAACACAGAGTCGTGGTCACCCGACGAAATTCCAAATATAAGATTCCCATTGTATCCTAGATCTCTGTCTCGTGCACGAATCTTTACTAACGTACTCCTTATCGGTGCGGATTCGTTAACCTGAATTTCATGTGGGAAATTAATGAATTCAGGAGTATGTACGTTATCACCATATCTGCTTGGCATCATAGCAAAGACTTCGGATTCATTGTGAAGAGCATTGTTTTTCTTCACAGACTCCATTGCCTCAGCTAGTCTTCGCGCCACTCCTGTCTCTTTGCACTCAAATTTTACAGAATTTGAACTAAAAAACACATCGGAATCCTTCTTTGCTGCAATGAGCTTCAACTTAACAGCATTGACGTCTGCGAAATGAGTTCCGTCAGTAGCTGTGACGTTCACTTCCCGCTCTGACACCATAATATCACTCAGATCACACGTCACTGAGAGCACACCGGTTGCAGTGTCAAGATTGAAACACCCGTCTTCGTTTCCTGATACTGTCCTGTAACTAATTATATTACCCGCATCGAAATCAATCGCGGACAAAGTCAAAATCTCTGTGCCAATCGGAGTGTATCTAGGTAAGTGTCCGACACAATCTATCTTTTCGAATTGAGGGCGATTATCATTCACATCTCTTACGTTGATTGTTAGTTTCATTTCCGTCTGACGTCGGTATGGAGCGCCCCAGTCAGAGGCTCGGATATGAAGGACGTAGTGTCTCCTCATGGACTCAAAGTCCAACATTTGCGTTGTTTTAATAACACCCGAGAAGTGATCAATCTCAAAAGGCACTGGATTTAAATTAGCTATGCTGTAGGATATGTACGCATTCTCACCGGAGTCTTTGTCTCGGGCTGTAACCTTCGTTACAGAAGTGCCAGCGGCTTGGTTCTCGTCGACTGATACTTCTAATTCTGAGTTGTCAAACAATGGGTCATTATCATTCGTATCGATCACCTGTATTTTTACTTTGGCTGACGATTGTTTACGAGTCCCTGTGTTCCCTTGGTCGATCGCTGAAACTGTTAACGTGTAAAACGCCTTGCTCTCCGCATCGAGGCACACAGCAGTGTACAGCATGCCTGTATCCGCATTGATGTGGAACTCACCACCCTCGTTTCCTCCAACGATTTCAAGGAATACTTGAGCATTACGGCCCTGATCGGCATCAGTAACTTTCAAACGAATTATGGGTGAATTTATGGGAGCTGTCTCAGGGACATCAACCTCATAAATCATTCTATCGAACACGGGAGCGTTGTCGTTCAGATCTGCTAGATGAACCGGGATTGACATGTAGGTCTGCCGTGGAGGTACGCCCCTGTCAACAGCACGCAACGTTAAGTTATAGCCCTGGGGTGCTGTTTCTCTATCTAAAAGTTTCAAAACCTCAACATTGTACTCGCTCCCCTTCAAACCACCATTTCCCTTGGCTTTCCGAATCCTGAAATGTCCGTCAGGGTCGCCATCTACAATGTCCAAGCTCTTGATCTCACCGTGAATTCCATCATCCCTGTCCATTACTTTTACAATAGCGTAAATGTCTGCGTTAGAGTTTTCCACTATGTCGGGAAGATGTTGAACGTAAATTTCAGGAGAGTGAAGGTTGACTTGTTTAACGAAGATTTTTAACTTGGCAGTACTCGCTTTTCCACCTCCTTTGAGCACTGTTCCCCTGTCTTGAGCAAGGACCGTGAGTTCGTGGACATCTCGTTCCGAATAACGGAGAGACCTGGTAAGCGTAACGACACCGGAAGTGGGGTGTACGGCGAACTGTTCGGTGTTCTCCCTGAAACTGTAGTATATCTCTCCGTTCCTCCCGAGGTCGGCGTCCTCCGCCGCCACTCTAATGACGCTGGAATGTACAGGCATGTCCTCGGCCACGGTCTCAAGATATTCGGTGGGGTAGAAAAGAGGGTTGAGATCATTGGTATCGAGGACACTGACAGAGATGGTCGTACTCGCCTCGAGGTACGACACCTTCTTCCCGTCCTTCTTCGTCGCAGTCGCTCTGACATCGAGGACGTACCGATCTTTCCGTTCACGGTTGAGCACATCCACGTTACCGGTTTTAGTCCGTATCAACAAAAACCAAAAATCGCCCACTAGTCTTTCTTCGGCTTTGAAAAACTTGTCTCTGTCCCCTGACACGATTTTGAACCGCACTTCGACGTCCTCGTCCAGGCGGTACACTCCCATCTTCTCCTCGGGGGTGACGTACGTCTTGCCGACGGAGTTCTCGGGGATCGTGACATTGTAGTGATCGCTGGTGAAGCGAAATTCTTCCTGGAGGGTGGGGGAGATCAGAGAGGTTGCTACCAGAGCAGACAGAAGCCACACGACGGGGCTACATGTCGCACCCATCACTCCGACCCGGGCCTCGCGACGTCACATTCTCCAGCCCTCCTGCAACACAAACCAACACAAGGTTAGACTGGGTGTCCTCAACGACTTTTGGATTGAAAAATCACTACATTCATAACATTTTATTGTCTATACCATAATATTACGAATTGAAATTAGAAGATGATTCTTAATTTGAACAAAATCATAAAGTTATGTTAACATTTATCAATTTAAGTTTAGTGAAAAATGGGAAACTTAATATTACAAAAATATTAAATATCTGTTATTAAATGACGTAAAATATGACCTTAAATAAAGACAATGTGGTTTATTTCTTATTATTTTCAGAATTATTTTCGTATATATATTTTCAGGATATCGTAGATTTTGTATATTTTAAAACTAGTTATTATGAAAATACTATTTTCAGAATCTTAGAAACCACGCAACTTGCAAACAAAAAAGAACATTTGAATTAAAAACTAAGTTGATAAAATGATGTATAGCTTAACCGAAGTATTTTATAAATTACGACGGGCATAAATCCACCATTTGAATGAGTAAAATTCTGAAACAACTAAGGCGAGGAATACATGCGACAAGTGCAATACAATATTTTAATAACCCTAATTCTACTTTTCTGAAGATTTTACTGCATAGTGAAGTTGCAGAGACCGCGTAACATCTCTGAAACACAAGTGATAGTAAAATCTTGGTCTTTATTGTGTTTAAGTATATAATATGTATTCATGGAAGCTGTAAAATGTAGGACGGCTGCACTTCAACCAGGTGAGTACAGTGAGGTTAATCGGGGAAAACATGAGAGGCCCTCCCCCCCTCCCCATCACTCCCTTCCACTCAGGGCTACCACATACCACTCCCAATTCCCAAATTAGATTTCACAAACATTAAACATACCTAGTTTTTCTCTCATACGTCTGAGGTAACATTATGTTAAATATAAAATACGACAAAAAGTCCTCGGAGAGTTTTCAATAAGAGTCCTACGAGAAACCTCTTTATTGCAGTTTAACTGGGGAAACATTTAAAGTGACGGCTTACTTGTTGGCAAACAGTTAGGGTTATTGTGCTTTTGTAAGTTACGAAATAAACTTGGATTGTCAGTTTAACTTACCATTAGTGGTTTCTTACAATTGGTTACTTTCGACATTAGATAATATCAAATACTGTGTAATGTAATATCAAATTATATTCTAATCCATTATTATTATCAACAGTATCATTTTTAGCGTATTTAACTCTGTATTGTATGGTTTATGCATTTATAAGGAGTTCGTCATTTTTAATATTAAATTGTTTAATGTGCCAATACATTTTATTCTATTTTTTTATTTGAGAGCATGTTAGAAATTTGAAAACTGTCGTTTGTACATTTTTAAGTAATCACCCTTATAGATTTTGTTAGAGAATACACGGAAGAACCAAAGTAAAGCTGTTCATGACACCTTGATTTTTTGACATTTTAATCATACCAGTAGTTAAGGCCGTCACCTAGACTCCAGCAAGAATTCTTCTGGGAAAGAGGGAAAGTTGTATATTGGTGGTCCCCAACTCGTGTTAAAACAAAAACCTATAACCAAGAACTACCAACTACCAATAAAAAGGTACTACCAAACAACCATCACCCATCTATCTATTCCCTATAAGAGCCCATGTTAAGGCTGTTCCCCATTAGAGTCCATGCTGGACCGAAGATGATGGTCTCAACTACTCACATTCCAGAGTATATCCATTATACTTTTAAATCGTTTAAGTGCATTGTCGTCAATCTGGTTTTCAGCATTCAATATGATTTTTCAGAATACAAGTATTGTCAAAATTAAGCAGGAACCATGTGTTTTTATCGAAAAAAGGTCTCAACAAATTATTATTTAATTTCCAATTTTGTACACAGTGTATGGCAAATATAACTATACTATCCGTATTCTGATGGTAGATTAGATAATACTCGGCAACACGTAAAGTCTACAAGGAACCGGTCAAGACCCTGAGGTTGATTGCCACTAAATTATTCCAGTCGCAGCGCTCCCATAATGCATTAGTTGTCTGCTGGATATATGTCAGAGAAAAACAATCGATAGATAGTTACACGTATTGTGTCAATAGGAAAAGGTCATAGTTTTGTGAAAACATACTCTTCAAATCGTAGTAAATACATTTAGATATAAGGTTATAATAGGAACCGGATCAAAATCTTGTTCATACCAAATTCATATAATATTTACCACAAATATTAAAAATCACTAAAAATATCAAAAATCTATATTTTAAACTTATTTTCCAGTTACAACTGGTAATGTTAGTTTGAAAAAAAATGTTTATTCAAATTATGTTGCTTACTACAAATGACAAAATATGAGCGTATATACGAAATTGCAAAATACTAAAATTAAAATAGAATTTATGAACGTTTCTCTTTTTATAAATATCCAATATTTAATCATATTTACGAGTATAATAAAATCTTTTCAAAATTCACATTTTTATGGTTTTATAGTCTACGCGTTTAGAGCTACAAATTATATATTATTAGATTACAGTATTATATATTATACAAGATTACGTAAAGCGCGAGTCACCTACGTCATCCACAGTGGGGGGAGAGACTCTACACGGCCGCATTCACATTACACTAAGCCAATTACGGCCTAAGTAGCTAGATCATCTTTTATCACCCGTATATAGGTAGAGCTTTGCATGAATCCTGATTTAAATTTAGAACAATTACTGAACAATTTTGAAACACACAAACTAAGCTGTACTTACTTACATCGCTGCCTAATCTTAGTTACATATTTAATACATAATACCAAAATTTTGTAAATTATTATACATTACAATTGTTGTTTTTTCTAATTTATTGATAGTTTTAAAGTTAACATGGTCCTCGATGTTAAGTATTTGTTTCACTTATCGAGGCCATTATGTAAACTATGTCATTGAAATAAATAAAATAAAAAATAAAAATGTATTATTATTAAAATTATTATTGTATACAAAAACTGATTTTTATAAACAGTAGCAACTTTTGATTGAAAATATATAAATAACATGTTGATCTTTGAGTACAGAACACAGTGGATGCTTATTTTAAAGATCATCAAGAGTTACTACCTAGAGCTGAGAATGATGCATATCAAATCGTATGAGCAAAGTTAGCTGGAATGGAGTGATAAAAGTTTCTTGAATTACCAGTGCAGCTCTTCAGAAACATGAATGAATAGTTCCACATTCCAGTATCTTAAATTTACACATAAGTAATTTATTTTATACACATTGAAAAGTAGATTTGATTAGGCTATATACTTAATACATACATACGTAGGTTAATACATACTTTGTCCATATAAAGTACACCAGTCTAAAGTAATCTGTTAATGAATATCCACCTTTACGAAGTATATTGTTTATTCGGGAAACTTTTTACACTACAATTGATTAATATGATTTATCAGGAGGAAATTTATTAAGTTGAGGCTTACTTAATACTTTAGGTATCAGCGTTATCAAAATGCATTTTATTTTTACTTTAATTGGAAGACAAAATAAGTTAATACTTATTCTATTTGATAAAGCAAGAACACACTTTTGCAATTTTAATTTAATTTTCTATTGACCTATTTTTATTCCATTATATTATTTGAAGTGACTTGAATTCGATTATTAATTCAGATTAAATATTAATATTAAAATATTAATCCGTTAAGTATTTATATATTCATCTGGACCGAAAACTTAATTTGAATCCACGTAAATTCCCCAAGCCCCCCCAACCCAAGCCTAATCTCATCATTCAATCCTTTTCCTCCTTATCAATAGAAAACCCTCACTTAAACCTAATGGATCATTATTAAAAAAGATATTTTAAGGCGCTTATTGGTGTATATTTGTCCCATCTGGATCTGTCAATGACAAAAAATATACTATATAAAATTCAGGAATTCCAAAACAAAATATCACGAATATCCTCAAACTCTCCATGGTTCATCCGTAATAAACAAATTTATACAGAATTTGGCATCGATGCAATCCTTGAGTTCATTACAAAGAGTGCATCTAAATTCGTCTACAACATGGTTCTTAGAGCACAGTTTTAACTGCCAACATACGACTTCATTACTGCCAACTATCAAGGGCGTTCATTCTCCCGTCTGGGCTGGTTGACCCGCCCCTACCTTCATGTACACGGGTCCTCCTTTATACTGTACTTCATGCCATGTCGGTATTCTGCCACCAACATTCTTGCATTCCCCTAATAAATAGAGTGTAAATAAGTATGGAAACAAATCCTTCTTTTTAGCCAAAACAGATAGAATTGTGGCATTGATTGTTTCAACAAAACGTGATTTTTTACAGGGAAAAATTTTTAACCCACCAAAGAGAGAACTGGATTGGGGATGACTAAAATTTTCAAATAACAACCCGATTGAGTAGGCCCTATTTGATGGGGTTTCAAAAGAAACACAATGATAAAAACCCGAGGCAGATATCTCAAACCTAGCTAGACAGGAAGATATTCCAAAATTTGAAACCCCTAAATTTGATTATTTTGTGAAATGGGTGAAAAAGTACCAATTCCAAATTTGGAATGCCTGACATTTAACTAGGGTTGAGATAACTACCTTGGGCTTTCATCATTGTATTTCTTTTGACGTCCAAATAAAATTGAGGATTCACTCAATAGGGGTTGGTCTTTGAAAAAAATAAGTTACCTATACCCCATATTCGATGAAGGGGGTTAAAAGTTTAACAATCAATGACACAAGCATAATATATATACATATTTCTGTTTAAAGAGTACAGGTTTTTTTCCATACTCAGTTTACACGGCAGTCGTCGCAGCGATGCTGTTGTCATCGTCGCAGGTGACAGAGCCGTAATATCGGCCGTTGTCACGAGATTGCGTTACTGTCACTATATCGCGCCGAGCCGCTAACACTGACAGCCCGCTTTGATACGTCTTCCTAAACCTTCAATTTATTGCAAACAAATGTTTCATGTATTTCATAAAGTTTGTTTTAGATTAGCTCCGGGTTTCAATCAACTCAACCATATTTTCTAAAAAGTATATAAATGTCGACATCTTCATTATTCTTTCGAGTAAAATATTTTCTAAAAAGCAAATATACTTTACCATTTAAGATGTTTAGTTAGGATTATACATACAATCTTTTCCATACCTTTGTTGTTTGCTTATATGTTGTTTGCCCTGGGGACATGATCAGTACCAGAGCTAGCGTGGCTGTTCCCTCCCCAGTCCCGAGTCACAGGCCCAGCTGATCGTGAGCCGCCTCCGTTCACACCGTGCTAAGCCAATTACCTTCTAAACAGCTGGATCATATTTTATAGCGCGGAAAATTAAAAGGTGCTTTACTTAAGTATTTCATACTTTATATTTAAAGTGGCATTGAGATCATGGAGCAAAGCCGAACGGAGTTCCAGATAATTATTTATGCTACAATTTTGCAACAATTTCTTTGTTTACAATTACTAAAGATATTCTTAAAGATAATCATTCTGTAAAGTGGGTTAAATAATTACTAAACACAATAAATTATTACTCATACGGAGAATGCAGGTTACGAAAGCATAATTAACATTCATGAATTTCCATGGATTGAATATACAAAGTATATTAAAGTATATAAAGTATATTAGTTTCATTCATGAGATGATATCTATTATTCGTATATCTGTACGTCACATTGAAATAAATTAGGTCAAGTGACTTTTTATTTGATGCTTATAATAGTCGGCAACAATGGTGGGTATCAGCTGTGGCTGATCTCTGAGAGAAGATCATCGGGCGCAATAGAAAACTGATTGCTTCATTTATTTAACTCCCAGGGTTAAAACATTACCCCTCAACACTTCATAGGATCTGGATAGCACTCATTCTCTATTCTACACAGGTAGCAACTCAATACGAATCGTCTCAATATCTATGCTAAAACATAGCTTCAAACTTTGTTTCCAATTAAATAGCTTTTAACTTTATCACAATTAAATAACTAGTCTGGAATTATTGTTCCATTAATTTATTGTTGTATAGAATTCACTCATGTAAATAAAATTAGAGCTGTATCTGTAAATCTTTTGTAATTATAATATTGTTGGTAATTTTAAAATTTTATAGCTCAGAAAAGCCGAAGTGGGTCTAATCTCAAATTATGAATGCCTTTCTGTAACACGAAACAAGGCTTTTGTAACGCTTTGAAAACTAATGCACCGATAGTTGTTATGAAACGTATTATCCTTATTCTACACTTAACTTATCTGATTGTATATTAATGTTTATAATTGAACTGAGTATTAATTTATTATTCGTATTTATTTGTTTAAGATTTCAGGTATATTGTAAAGATAATGAGTATCTTGTTTGTCAACACTGAATTGTATAATCCGTACAAAAAACGGGCTAACTGCTAGTGGTTTACTAGCCAATAAAACTATTATTTGAACAAAACAAAACAATAGAAAATGAGAGTAATAAGAACAATTCTATAAACAATATGATGGTTATTAAGGACATTATGAATTACCTGTTGGATTCCTAAACTTAACTCATACAGTTTATCTAAAGTAATTAGAGAAGCCAGTAATTAACTAAAGAGTTTACAAACAATAACTGTTCATTTTACTAACAACAAACTTCAAGTGCAGTTAGTTAGATACTTGAAAAATTTGTGGTTGAATCATATAAGATTTGGTAAAAAATAATAAGTTACAGGCTACAATACGGTAACGACTTCGGTATCGTAATACTGTAGATTTATATAATTCACGTAGTGATTGTATCGGTTTTGAGAAGAGGATTCTTGGGTTTCATCAGCTGTTATTTGCAAACCATCAAAGAGCGCCGAGGGACGTGATTCGATCACCACAAATTGAGTTTAGACATTAAACTTGTTTAACTCTGAGCTGAAAATGATCTTGCAATAAAACAGCGGTACGTAATATTTTCACTAAAGTTAATAAAATATTTGAGTAGTGATAAGACGTTCTGTTAAGTCTGTAAACATGATTTTAAAACATTTATTTTTACTTTATTTTATGTAATTTCAAATTGGGTATAATTTAAGATGTTTCAAGGGGTTCAAATTAGAATTAGAATAGAATTCAAAGAGCAAGAGTACAATTCAAAGAGCACAATCCTGGTTAAAGAACCAATTTTTTGTTACAAGTACAACTTACATATACATATAAAGTTTAAATTTGATTCAGATTTAAAATTAAATTTTGTACGGAGTAGCAAATTAAAGCTTATTCGAAACTTGAAGACAGTTTAAGGAAACTAATCCCAGTCCTCATCTATCTTTCATCGGACCAATGTACCATAAACCTAATATTGACAGGAACAACAATACAATCCAGGGTTAATTACAAGTATGGCCCAGTCTCGAACTGTTGATTGGCACTGAATAATTGCGCAGGGCAGGCGCGGGGCAGCGCTACCGTCACGCGGTTAGTTTACAACAGTTGGCGACAGAGCGCGCTAGGGCCCTGCACCTCAAAACTACCATCAACTGTACGTTACACTATTCTCATCAATTACTTAACAAAGGTTAATCCATTCTTTATTTTGTTTGCTGATATCATTTCATGATTCTTTATTTATTTTTGCTAAGCCTATATTCTTCTTTTTACAGATAGAAATATAGACCTAATTATTAATCTCTTAACATAATATATTTCAATAACAAATATGTTAAATTGATATGTTAATGTTAAATACATCACAGTATTTTTTCAATTATATTGCGTTATAAATTCGATATCAACAAATTTTGCAACAACGCCTAAGTCAAGATAATTTATATAGTTTATCTTTCATAATTAAAACATAATTAGATTAGATTGCATTACTTTTTGAAATGGTGACCTATACAGGTAAGTATTTCAAGTGAAGTAAGAATGAGAAACAATATTGCACCCAGCACGCTGGCGTTAGTATAATATAAGTTCTGTGAAATCCGCTCTGGATTTCACAGAACTTATATTATTCCCATCATAGTACTGAGTATGCAGGGTCGCTGAAATGAGAGTTGTTTTGATACTTTGATACTTTTGACTGAAATAGCGACCTACCCAGGTAGGTATTTTAAGCCAAGTATGAATGAGGAATGAATGTAGGATGATTGTGGCGCGATCTTGTATTCTTGTTACTGACTAAGGCTGACATGTTCCTTAGACAGGACTGTTAATTAATAGCCCAACAGTCAATGGCAACTAATGGACCTACAGTTTAACGTGGAATCCGAACCACGGCCTCTGAATTACGAATTGGTCTAATTATGAGGATGGCCTTTGTGGATTAACGTAGTATTCAATAGTGCGGACGTTAATCCACACAAGAGAACACCACATCCACCGACCATCTCTCACAACTATCCACAATTCGTGACCTCCTAGTAGCTGGATTACAGGACGTCGCCACCGTCCCAGTGTTTTACATGGCAATATGGTAGTATTAAGGTTGTTCACTAAGAAAAAACATACACCATTTTATAAAATTACAGTACTTCAATAACTAAGCGAGTTATACCAGAAAAATTAATATAAGAAAAATGTTTGTATTTACTTTCCTGTGAGAAATAGGCTAGATCATGTATATGTCTAAAGCGAATGTTTACTGTTCATATAAACAACTGTTCTTATTCTTTTATGATAAAAATTTTATACAGTAGCTCCGGGCACTTTCTATGGAAACCTGTTAAATATTTTCCATCTTACAAATCACCAACACCCCCCAGAGCTAAGGCATATCCATGTCAATTACAATAAATATGTAGGTTTTCTGCCATAAGAAAAATTAAACTTGGGGGTTTTATGGATATATTGGTAAAACTTAACGAGATGGACTTGCGTGCCACATTTTGGAAGAATCTTTAAGAAAATAAGTGAGTTATTAAATTTTAACCTATTCTAATAAAAATAGTTTATATAACTCAAAAAAATATACAGGCAGGTCAATTCTCATATCTAGACCTTACTACATTGTAACATAACCACAATATTTATTTCATATTAGGCTAGATTAGCAATCAGCAATAAGGAGTTAAACTGCAAACCTTACGGTATTATTCAGAACCAAATTAGAAACCACCAATAAATAGTTTTGTTCATGATCGTTTACAGGCCAAGTGAACGTGAATCTACAAAACTTATACTGTATTGTTTAGTTGGGGACAGAATTCTGTGTTGCCGACTTGGTCGCCGACATTTTGTATTTTGAAGTGGAAACAGGTAAATGTCGACAACCCGGCTACGCGCATGCGAGAACCCATTTCCCGCGCACTGAGTTTCTCACGCTGGTATCAGCCCGTCTGCCTACTGCTATACGTTTACATAATGTGGGGTTTGTTCACGCTATTAACTTCTTTAAAACATGACTGACAATTGGGAGAGTGACATTTTTGATTGATTGATTAATGTTTTATTGAACTGTACGAAGGAAACCGTTCTTTGAGATGTGTAACTTAATGCCCCAAGAATTGCAATACTAGAAACGATGCAATCGGAAGAATTGTGAGTGTTCGACCGATTTCGACCCTTCTTTTTCATCATTACGTAGGTTTCTGCTAAAATCACAAACGCTGCACTGATATTTTGCTCGTCCATCCTGGGGGCTGGCGGCACCAGACTGAATAAAACCATTAAACAATGGATCGGCAATGTCGGAATGTAATTGGTCATGAAAACTGAAAACAATGTCACCGACTAAGGCAGAGTCGAAACCTAGCTTAACTCTATAAGCAATACTCACATTAGGTTTTAAAGCTCATTTTATGAAGAAAAGAAATGTTACCGGTAAGTTTATTACGGCTTATTTTATGATGTAGTAAGGAACAATAAATCTCGTATCAAGTGACGGTCTTCAAATAACTTTTATGTCGTCCTTGGAGGTCCATAAAATAAAAACACTTCTTGGAATTAGTTTATAAATAGCCTAAGAGAATTAGACCGTCTTAGAAACCTAAAAACTTGGCGTGTTCCTTTAATTCACTCAAAACCTGTGTAATGAAAACAAAAATATTAAACTCCACAAATAAAGACTAAAAATTTTAGGCCAAGAGGAAGATCGATAATGATAACCAATAAATAGGCATTTTGACATTTTATGGTTTAGTATTTAATTTTTTTATTGATTATTCTGACGAAAACTATAAACTTCCTCCTACTTTTTACTACAATTTATATTTACTCAACACTGTTACCTAAGGCAGTGTACATTTTAATATATACTAATATAATATATTAGTTAAAATTTTTATAACTTATTACAATTACAGTACCAAATTATGGTATTTTTAGTTTCATTGTATGTTGAAAAAAAGAGAACGTTGAATAAATGTAAAACTACATATATTCTAACCTGAAGCATCAATAAATTTAAATTTGCTGGTTCTATTTAAATTGGATGGGTTGACTGAGACTAAATAAAACCAAGAGCAATATAACGACAATTAAAATATAATACAAGGAAAATAAAACTAAAATGCTCTTAATTAAATAAAATAATTAATGGGGGTGCTTAAGGTTCACAGTCACTACTCTATTAGGGAGAAAGTCTGAGCTGATGCTTGGGCAATTTTTTCCAAATGTTCACTCAGTAGTAAACATGAATATGAAGGTAAAATAAATGATACCATTCAAATAAAGTGTTCATCACTTGAAGGGATACTGATACTACTAACCCTTTATCATGTCAATACAGGGGTACTGAAAACCTAAAAATAATGTTTATGTCTTGCTGTTACATTGTGGAGGAGGAGATCACAGTATAGAAATGCACTCATCACAATCCCTGACTTACATAGTAGTCACAACCAACTGACTGTGGACATCTGGCCACCTGGCAGCGCTATCTGGGTGTAAATGAGTCAACTAAACACTACTTTTTTATAACGGAAAGGTCTCATACTAGGCTTAATTTATAGTAGAACAATTATTCGGTATATATATCAATAATGGATTGTCAAAGGTATTACTATAAGCTGAGAATTTATTTTTATTTGTATTTATTTGTTTATGATTTATTTCAGGTTTATATTTTCTTATGATAATGAGTATTTTCATTAAACTGAATCCTACAACCCGTACATGATACATGAATTAACAACACTATTCTAAAAAATAAATTGAAATTCAAAATTATATTAAATATTTTGGTGATGTATTAAAATGAAATGGCCAGGTTGGATTGACGGTTGGTCTAGGCGTGAGACTGGGTGGTAAAGCATACAGTCCCGCGGTGTCACTACATTGAAGCTTTACACTGTCAATATGGATTTCACTTCAGTTTACATTAACTAAATGCATCACTTTGTCTATTTACTTCACTCAATGACCGCACGAATAGGATAATATTTGCATTTTAACAACACGTAAAGCGAATGGTTTTATGCCTGTTATTGGTCAGCCGGTCCACTACAGTTTCATGAATATTTCATCACGGTCCAAACGCATCAAACTAGGATTTGTAAGAATGTTTATATTTGAACAACACGTAAAGCGAATGGTTTTATGCCTGTTATTGGTCAGCCGGTCCACTACAGTTTCATGAATATTTCATCACGATCCAAACGCATCAAGCTACGATTTGTATTTGTTAGTTATATAGGAATGTTTATATTTTATTTGATAATATTGTCTGTCAATATATATAACCGCGTTATAACCCAATTCATGAACTCCTAAAGCAACAAGAAGTATTTCTGGAACTGTCGTTGCGTGAACTGCACTTTGTATTATTTTGAATTTTCATGTACCAGATTGTTACCCAAAGGAGTAAGGTTTTAAGCAATACACGATGAAAAAGCTAAACGTTTATCCTAAAACTGGGAACGTTCAGTTGGCCTCATGTGTGAGTTATTAATTTCGTTTTGTCTTAAAATTAAAATATATTACTAAGCGCCAGACTTTACTCTAAAACCACCTTTTGATTGAGGGTATATAATGGATACATCCAACTGAAACCCAAATTCGAAAAATCTGACGAAAACAATACTTTCTCCTTATGAGTACTACCGTACAAGGGGATAAAGTAAAGTGAGTGTAGGTTAAGATAATGATAGTAAAGATTCTGGTTTATTATAATTGGCATTTAGAATGACATCCATCAACACCCAGAATATTTTCAAAATCAGTTTAAAAATTGTATTTTATTTTAAAAAATTGAATCTTCAGAAATTAATATGATCGGGAATAAAACTAAACGTTGAATTCAAAAACTACTTTTAAAACTACTATTAATGGAATTACCTTTGAAAATATGAAAGTATTTTCGTAATTAATCCTGTTAAATAATTATTGGATTGCTTTATAATAAACGATAGATTGCTACACAAGTATGTCTTCGATACAAAATATTTCGATGGGATATTTTTAACGGATAGTTTTAAATAAAACATAATTAAATTCTTTCTCTCGCCAATATAAACAACGCTAGATATTTCCTTGATATGTTTATCTCTGTTCCTTTTTCAAAATACGATATTAAATTATTCTTAGCTTAAAGTATTGGGTATAAAATACTAAAAAATAGAGTAAAATAGGCGAAAACTTTGAACTGGAATTTAAGAATAAACATTTTATAACAATTAATGTAACCTTTATATAAAGTACTGAACATTAGCCCAGCATCCTTGGAAGGAGAACCTTTGATTAATTTGGTGATACAATATTCCTTCATGTAACAGGTTGTTGAACCAGAATTAATATTACTGATGTTAATTTTGCAAAAACATTAACATAAAACCGTGGCTGATAAACTGAAAGATTTCGTGCCAATATACACATATTCACGCAAATAGTATGAATACATTTCAAAGTAAACAAATCAGGCACAGATGTTGATACAAATGTGCCGCGGGGATCAAATAATTACCATATGACAGAATCGATGGCTTTGCCGCTTTGATGTCAAACTCGCTTCAATCAAATCCGAACTATGCCCCGAGCCAACTAGAGCCAATGAGATTCCACAATACGAAGTAACGACACCACATAATATTCGCTTACAATGAATGACTTGCGTTCGGATGCCTAGTCTCACACACAATGTACAGATAAGCAAACTATATCCACAAGTACTTCAGGTAAGATTCAGGAATTGACAAATGGACAACAGAATGAAGACCGTTGTCGGCTATTCGTAAATAGCTTGTATCTTATATAACTATTTGAAATATTTAGGTCAAATACAAAGAATTGTAAGTAATAATACAATTCACTTTAATGAAAGTAATTCTACCACCAGTAACTCCCATTCTATCTCAAAATTTTCCCAGATTAAAACCAGATTAAAAGCAAGATACTGGATGGTGGACGTGGGAGCTGGAGGCTGTCAAGTGGTGGTGAGTGATGAGTTGCCCCAACCTGCGCCGTCGTCGTGATACATGTCCTCCTCTACGTCACTCCGGTCACTCTGATCTCCTCGACCTGCGCCGTCGTCGTGATACATGTCCTCCTCTACGTCACTCCGGTCACTCTGATCTCCTCGACCTGCGCCGTCGTCGTGATACATGTCCTCCTCTACGTCACTCCGGTCACTCTGATCTCCTCGACCTGCGCCGTCGTCGTGATACATGTCCTCCGCTACGTCACTCCGGTCACTCTGATCTCCTCGACCTGCGCCGTCGTCGTGATACATGTCCTCCGCTACGTCACTCCGGTCACTCTGATCTCCTCGACCTGCGCCGTCGTCGTGATACATGTCCTCCACTACGTCACTCCGGTCACTCTGATCTCCTCGACCTGCGCCGTCGTCGTGATACATGTCCTCCTCTACGTCACTCCGGTCACTCTGATCTCCTCGACCTGCGCCGTCGTCGTGATACATGTCCTCCGCTACGTCACTCCGGTCACTCTGATCTCCTCGACCTGCGCCGTCGTCGTGATACATGTCCTCCGCTACGTCACTCCGGTCACTCTGATCTCCTCGACCTGCGCCGTCGTCGTGATACATGTCCTCCGCTACGTCACTCCGGTCACTCTGATCTCCTCGACCTGCGCCGTCGTCGTGATACATGTCCTCCGCTACGTCACTCCGGTCACTCTGATCTCCTCGACCTGCGCCGTCGTCGTGATACATGTCCTCCGCTACGTCACTCCGGTCACTCTGATCTCCTCGACCTGCGCCGTCGTCGTGATACATGTCCTCCGCTACGTCACTCCGGTCACTCTGATCTCCTCGACCTGCGCCGTCGTCGTGATACATGTCCTCCGCTACGTCACTCCGGTCACTCTGATCTCCTCGACCTGCGCCGTCGTCGTGATACATGTCCTCCGCTACGTCACTCCGGTCACTCTGATCTCCTCGACCTGCGCCGTCGTCGTGATACATGTCCTCCGCTACGTCACTCCGGTCACTCTGATCTCCTCGACCTGCGCCGTCGTCGTGATACATGTCCTCCGCTACGTCACTCCGGTCACTCTGATCTCCTCGACCTGCGCCGTCGTCGTGATACATGTCCTCCGCTACGTCACTCCGGTCACTCTGATCTCCTCGACCTGCGCCGTCGTCGTGATACATGTCCTCCGCTACGTCACTCCGGTCACTCTGATCTCCTCGACCTGCGCCGTCGTCGTGATACATGTCCTCCGCTACGTCACTCCGGTCACTCTGATCTCCTCGACCTGCGCCGTCGTCGTGATACATGTCCTCCGCTACGTCACTCCGGTCACTCTGATCTCCTCGACCTGCGCCGTCGTCGTGATACATGTCCTCCGCTACGTCACTCCGGTCACTCTGATCTCCTCGACCTGCGCCGTCGTCGTGATACATGTCCTCCGCTACGTCACTCCGGTCACTCTAATCTCCTCGACCTGCGCCGTCGTCGTGATACATGTCCTCCCCTACGTCATTCCGGTCTCCGTTCACTCACTATCACTTTGCTCTACTTCAAGGTACCACTACCAACGTTTACATTTCAGCAGTACTAGTTCAGAACATTCAATACGTTTAGAAGCAAAATTAAGTTTTTTTTTTAATTAGAAGATAAGTAGTCAGTTGGTTTGGTATTTTATGTAAGGTAATCCAATGAATAAATATCGTTGGGTTAACTGTAAGGACGATCAAGAGGAAAACAACCATTTTAATCCCTACCATTTTGTGAATTTTTGAATATTATCAATAAAAATGAATAAAATATCCGGTAAATATTACACATAACAAGTTTTAAATTACAAATATAAATAAGCCTACTAAAAATATGTTTTGAGTTTGACTTTGTGTTGTGAACATTTTTGTTTCTTAAATAAGAAATGATTGAAGGTAAATACTGAATTGATATGTATCTCTTAGAGAGGCCGACCCAGGGCGGGGAAGCTAGCGCAAGCATATTAATTTGTTATGTATAATATATGTTATACTAGCCAAAGTACCCGTTCTTCGCACGGGTAAAAAAGGCTGAGAGGTGTAGGCTCTACAGATACATTTAAGTTATTGATAATTAATTCTTTATTGATTACAAAATGACAAAACACGTGTCTAAGTATATATCTAAACATGACAAAGTAACATATGTCAAATATTGGGAGAGGATAAGCATTAACGTAATAGAGGCAGGCATCGGGAGAAAATTAAAAATCTACCATTCCACTATTTCGAACTAATAATTCACTAATTTCGATCCAGCAGTTTATGTGTAAAAATTAACTTTATTTCTTTTTCTTACCGAACTGTCAAAGTGTAAAGTAAACGGATGTTGACATTAAAAACTGTAAACATTGAATCCCAGGGTATTTACAGCAACCATGTCTTCTGCTTCTCGAACTGTCAAATTTTAGTGTTCACAGCTGTTGACATTCAAGTAATTTTATGTTTTCATTTTCTAAAAATGTAAACATTGAAACTTAGGACGTTCACAGGGCGTAGCCCGAGAGGATTTTAAGGAAATGAGTATTCCTATGTGTTGCATGAGTTTAAGATCTGTCTTTGTGTAAAATTTCAAACTGTTTGGTTCAGTATTTTTTGCGTTCACTTGCCACAACAAACCCACAAACACACAAACCCACAAACAAACATACAGAAACCACCTCTTCTTTATAATATTATAGATAATTTGCTGTCTTAATGACCAAAACTAGAATTCTAATAGAAAAAATCAACAAAATTAAAATAGTTGAGAGAACAACACGGAACGTTACAAGCACGCTTGACGGCGAGGGGTCAGACTTGGACTGTTGATTGCCTCTGAATTATTCTATTGGCTCCCGAAACTGAGCCAACAATATGGTACAGGTCCTACAATAACCTTTTACTAACATTCTTCAATGTGTTGTGGCGAGCTACTCATTATTATTAACCTGATATAAGTGCTGCAACCCTGCAGTGATTGTATGCGCAATATTTTGGTTTAACGGCCATCGAAACCCCTAACAATAGAGCCCTAACCCTAAACCCTAACCCCAGCAATTTTTAAAATTATTACAACTATTTTTACCGCAATCTCAACCGAAAATCTCAAGTTACATCGGTCGACAGTTCAGAATACCGTTATTAGGCACACGTAAGTGAACACATGAAAGAGGTCGGCTCAAAGACTTGTTACGTTAACTCGAGTAGAAAAATCAAAATTGATTGTTCCTTCCGTCTCCAAAGTAAAGTAAGATCTAAACCTCCGTGAAAGTTCTTGGTCAAACGTTTTGTTTTGTAATGTGAGTTTCTTAGTTCTAAATATTTTAGTAATGTTATATTAAATACTTAGTTAATATTTTAGATTAAGTTCCCTCCTAGTTCGGTAATTTATTAAAAAAAAGTTATCACATAGCACACGAATTAATTGTAGGGTTTTGCAATCGTATGTTTTGTATAAGAGGAGTTAATATTTTGAATTTTAATTTAAAACTGTTATTCATAGAAAAGACACAGACCCACTCGGGTGAGTATTTTAAGATGAATAAGAGTGAAGCGTGAGAGTCGTGGCTTTGATGATATATAGGTATCTATGTTACTGACAAAGAGACCGAGTGATTAATTTGCCAGAATCATATAACAAGCAAATGAATAGAGACATATGGGCCATCACAAAACTGTGTCAAGGTTTAGCTCATGAACCAACGGTCTTCAGAGCATGAAGCCGATACTATGACCACCAAACCACCCAGCCATTTTCAAATCAAATCCAAAAATCATTTATTGCCTTTAAATAATATATTTTTACAGGAAGCAGGGTCAATAATTCCAAAAAATAGTCCCGCATTGGTCATTAATGACCTGTGGGCAAGACAAGTTCGTAGGTGTATAGCTTCGTACACTACGAATTAAGCAGAAATAAAAATAATAAGTACATATTGGAAAAGAATTAAATACCTAAATTAAGATAGGACGGCTACAAATTATTAAAAAGTTATTTGTAAAATGAAAAAAGGCAAAAGTAGCGCAGAAATACTGCATAAAAACAAAACAAATATAATAATAAACTGTGATTTAAAACAATCGCGCCATGATGTGGAATTTCAATTTGTAAAGTAAAATATTGTCTATGTAAGTAAAAGTTATTAAAATAACTTCATAATCACGATTACGTAATACAAAATAATTTACTATATAAATGAACCTACTTGTAGTAATCGTACCGAATGTTTCAAAACGTAACTAAGTAAAATATCAAAAAGTATGAATCATCGTGTAATGCACATACTGTAATGTCATATCAACAACATCTATGTTGTTGATATTAAAGTATGAGGTTTTCCGTGGAAAGGGAAAAACGACAGGATGACAAGTTGCATTTGCAGATGAACGCGTGTTTACAGCAACAGAGACGCGTGCGGCGCGCGCACACGTGGCCGAGACGACGGACGGACCTGGCGATGGCGTCACATTCAATATTTACTGCTCGTAAACTGATGACAGAACACGGCGGTAAGAATTTATTCCTCTAAATATTTTTCGTCAATCAGATACATTGCATGCATTTAATTGCAACAGCATCGCAGGGCGGAGTATTTAGATTGCTCAGATAAAAAAATTAGATTTGGGCGAGTTGCTGCACCCAGTTTTTACATAAGTAAAGCTGTTTTAATATGTCTTTAATTATAACAATAAAAGTCAATGAAATAGAAAGTATATTTCTTTAAAGGCCAAAGGAAAATTTGTTTTCAATTTTTTAAATACAGGGTGTTCTAGAAAATGAGGTTCACTTTTTCGAATTTTGAAAATATCAAATACAAACATATGCATCGTGTTAAGCTCTCGCTAGTACAAAACCGTTGACGCAATCAGATTTAGAATATCTCGATTCGTTTCAAAATGGCGGCCCTTTTAGTAAAATTACATATTTTTCTTTAAAATGCAGATTACTCCACTCTGATTAAACAGTTACATTCCTTATGAGCTAATTCGGGCATGAACCACTACGATACTATCTCAAAAATAAAGGTTTAAAAAACTGTTTTTATGAGTTTTAGCCAAAATATTAAAAGGTATTGCATATTAAAGGTATTGCGAATCCAAGCAGCTTTCAAATTTAAAAATTATAAATATCTATTTTAGTTTTCAAATTATCAACAAAAAATTGCATAAAAATTTTTTAACGCAGATTTTATTTTCCCTGTTGCAAAAATGTAATTTTATTTCACTAAGTTTTTAAAAAATTTTGTTACATATATAAATGGGAGCATAGGTTTGAGGGTTCAGACCAGAGGGATTCAGTTTTAGTGAGCCAATTGTCGATAATTGTATCGACAATCGTCTAAACTAATCCAGCACGTAACTAAATGTGTCACCGGTATCTTGTATTTCTCTACCGCGAATAAGTTGAGTTATGTTTAGTTCTGAAACATATTTATTTTGTTACGGCTTTCATCTTCTGGCATTCCGAGTACACTCTAGGTTGGTTACAGGATTTTCTAAAATCTTCACAGCTTTGATAGTGGTCTATATTTCCAGAAAAAATATATATAATGGTAATAGCACTTTTTATAGGTTCAGTGTTAATGTTGTGCCCTTGATATTATATCAGGAGGAATCACTAAGCTTTAAAAGGGTTTATGAAACATGAATAAAGGTACTTGACTTTACATGCATCTGAGAGATTCGTCCTCAACATGTGGTGCAACTCAAATGTTATCGCCCAACTCTGTAGGTTTTTATAACACTGAGGGTCCTGTCGGTTGAGTTTTTATTCGAGTTCGAGTTCAAGAATAGCTTTCTAAAAGGGTGACAGCTATTTTATTGCTTTACACTACTAATTATTGAAAAACTTAAATGACAATAAGTTACAATCCGAATAAAACCCATGATTATCTTTCCAAACACAAGAAAAAAGAATGTAAATAAATGTTTGTCTATTTTATAACCATCCTTTATTCAATACAATGATTAATTTGATTTTTTAAACTAATTTTATATTTACCGTTTCGTTTGGAGGTGGAAGAGTGGGGTGTCCATGTCCATGCCTACCATCATATGGTCACAACTATCGGGTTCGGCCTCAACCTTAAGTTTAGAATAAAGTTATATATTTTTTAATCTTTTTATTTATACATAAACCCTACTCCTCTAAATATCACATTACCCAATAATCTGATACCTCTTGCTCATATAACAAAAGTATCTGAATTTGTGCATTTCGGTGACTAAATCGTCACACACTTCATTACAAAAGCGTACGTGTGAAATATTATTTTTAATCTTGGTCCAAGAAAAATTATTACTGAAGAGACAACAGTATCAACAGACGGCTGATAAAATATTATGAAGTCATAGTGACGTCAAAGTTCTCTTCACAAAGGAAGGCTGATAACCTGGAGCGCAGTGTTCAGAGTTGAGTGAAAGTAAGTTACGGTTACAACAAATGCTGCAGATAACGGATGTCGGATGCACCTGTCAAAGGCCGGCAAAGCTCGGTCTTGCCAGTGCCGAGTCGATCACGACGACTAAACAACTTATACTGTACCTCCATCTTTGATTTCCAAAAATACGTATATTTTACTATTCATTGGATCTCTGACTCAATGTTATAGCTATAATTTTTATTATTGGAAAAAATTACAACATTTGTTTCAATACGGTACAAGGACAAAGAGACATAAGAATAAAATGTTTTTCTATTACGTCAAAATTCACTCAATAAAAGATTTTAAGTGTAAAAAAGTATTTTAATTTTCTCCGTAACTTGTTATTCGAAACAAAAAATATTTTTTCTGGAATTCACAGTATTATGGTCTCTCAAAGTTTCTAACACTTTTCGGTGGGGTCCGTTTGTTATATACAAGTGGACCTTCAAATAGCCTGCATGCACACATTATTATTCTTCGTGTCTTATAAACATAACTATTTAGGACAGGCACCCGTTTTATAAATGTTTTATGCAGCCATATTGTATTTTTTACGTATGATCCTCTTTCTTTGTTTTTATTTAATTTTCTTAAGAGATTGGTCTTTTTTGAGTGGAGAGATGAGAGAACAAGCATGTATTTGCTCAGTATAAACAATATTGTTATATTAAGAAGTGTTATTTTTATAATGTAACTAGAATAAATATTTAAAATAAAATAACAATGCATATACTATATGTTAACAGATTTATAACTATAAAACACATTGAAGGCAACAATTAAATGTAACAAAAACACCATCTTATTATATCATATTAAATCGTATAAAATAGGCGGGCTCAATTGGTCATTCACCAATCTTCGACTGAAAAAGTGCTTCGGACGGCTGAGGCTTAGCAACACAACTATCTTGTACATGAAACGCACGATGCCAAAAGGAATAAATGTAATTATCATAGATAAAATTAAAAGTTTTATTCTTTCCCTGTAAATTTGTATACATAATTGTTAATTTGTATTTGTTTGATAATTCGCTTCAATTATTTTTTCTTTTGTCTTCTTCATAAAATGATTAAAAATAATCAAATCAAATATCATTAGACATTTGTATAAAAATATACAATAAACCTCTTTATTTTTCCTGCTACTGAAAAATACTATTTTATTACTATTTTGAAATATTTATGATCCTGCGTTTTAAAACGACAAAATTACATTCAGAAGAATAAACACTTAATCAGTTTATAGGAAATCAAATTTTTAATTCTTATAAGGTAACTCGTACATTTCTTTTATTGGCATAAGTATTACCAAATCAAAGCTATTAGTTTTAACGCTAATGCAATTTTGAAGTATAGATTAGTAAAAAACCCACGTACACTACATTAAAGGGCGAAAACATTATTTGTATCATAGGGATATAACTGGATTTGATGCTACCCATTATAATTTTATAGGTCAAAGGAAAAGCTGCACACTGGGCATAGCTACCATATTCTCATATGACCATAAACAATTTCCATGCGGATTTCAACGATAATTCCAAATACGAGCAATTATTAGACGACCAAATGGAAATGTATCGTTAGGGGACATCTGATCTGACCTAATGATGGTGGCGATCAGCCGATGGCTGCAACGGTTGTTTTATGACTGTTATAACGACTCTAATGTGGCGTCCATCACAATCTGATAGGTTAATGAGGAGTCCAGCTGATTAGCGATTGGGACCAGACTCCACAGTAAAGGACAACGCGCAGTTGCATACGCGAAATGTTCACTTTGATGACTGGTCTATGAGGAAATCATCAATAAAACACTAACTTATCCGTTATTTATTATGTGCAAGATATTAACGTTTATGTTGAGAACTGCACTATAATTTGTACAAAATATAAGGGTCCTGGGTAAATATACGTGTATATTTAAAAAAAGTACTCGATAGGCTTACTTAAAACACAGACATCAATTTAGACATTTAAATTGCTTACAAAATTAAGAAATAGTGTTCATATAATAAAACTGGCGCTGACAGTCGTGGTGGCAGTGGGCCCGACAAAGGAAATGAATTCTTATTGACAATTCCGTTCCCACACGAATTACAATTCCTGCGCTCATTCGTTGACCGAGGGATGATGGGGTCGACCCGCTGGAGCCGTCGCCCCTCATGAGCAATGAACATGAGTCACAGCGCAGAGGCTTAGGCATGTTCGGGGCTTACAACGGGGTGAATTTATATTAAAAATTAACTTTGTGTATCATTAATATAAATGCAATATATTATTATCACAGACAAGATAAACGAATTCTAAAACGGTAGAATGTTAACTGCACTATAGATCAATTGCCTTAAACATAATTAATTTAAATACTAACCATATCAATTTAAATCCAAATTGGATTAATTTAAATGTTTTTCCAAACATGCAAATTTATGGTCAAAATGTGCAATTTCCGTGAATAATAGCGAGGCGGTAGCTAAGGTGTTAAGGGTTGATCTAATAGGCCAAAATTACCCAGTTCGACTACCAACCGTAGGGACTCCTGTCAGATCATGAGCGGTCACCTCTGTACCTCGCTGTCTTTTAATTCATCGCACAAACCCTAAGCTACGGTGATCGGCAATTTAGGGGTTTTAAATATTTTACAAACATTGGTTAAAACAACACAATTTGTACATGTTATATTATTTATATCCTTGTTAGTATTGTAATGTTGTACGACCACGATTATATAATGAACTAGTGTTACCTGTCACGCGTTGCAGCGATAGACAAACAGATTTATTAGGTTTAGGTTCGCTGGCAAATATAAAACATAGTATAATTATTATTAGCTTTCAGAATTTGTGACCTATCCAGGTATTTTAAGCCAAAATATTGTAAGAAATTTGTGTATTTATGTGGACTTAAAACATTAAAACATAATATATATACCTAAACATTATAGATATTTTTTAATTCAGCCAACATATAAACATTTTTTTAAATCATAAAACATTATCCCCAAAATCTATACTGAGAAATATTATATTTATACAGTAATTAGATACCATTAATTACTTACTACTTTATGCTTGCTTCTTTGTATTGCTCATTGGTTAAAAAAACAGAGAGGTAAGATACATATGTTGGAATCCAAAACAAAATTATTTCCCCATAAGATTAACATGGGAACTTTGAAGGCGTATAAGGTAGAGAATTATGGGAAAATCGTCACAAAAACTATTGGACTTTCCTATTTTAGACCTAAAGAACCAGTATACCAAATTTCAGCCTCCTAGGTAATCGGGAAGTGGGAGAATTAGTGATGAGTGAGTGAGTGAGGGCTTTGAATTTTATATATTAAGATAAGAATTTAGGTGACTTTACTCAAAATAGTAAACAGAGGGAACCATGTATATGTGGATTAAAACAGGGTCTATACAAACCGCATGCAAATATTCACCGCAAACAAAAAGGATTCTGGAAACAAAAAACGTAAGTAAACACTTGGGTCGATCGAATACAAACAACAGAATGTTGTGATTTCGGTCTTGGCACCGGTAATCGTTTAAAAATATTATTATTTCATTCTAACAATTGTAATATTATTATTTATAGAAAATGTGGGTTTAATAATCATTTTTGGCTATTCGTATGTAGAAAACATGGGAAATTAATGTTATATAACTCTGAATAAAAACATGTATAATGATTATCAAGTAATAATTTAGTAATTGAAACTTGAACTTGATCGATGAACAGTCAGTTAAAAGTGAACGAAATGTATAAAAACAATTACCTATGTGTGGTAATTGTAATTTGTAACATTCAATATATCTAAAACCAAAAACCGTTCAGTAATCAAACATAATATTGGAGAAATACTAAAAACCACACTGTGACAGAAGCTTCCAATTTTAAGGCAACAAGTCCAAGTAGTAATTACCATCCACAGAGGGAAAAATTGAAAGTTGACATGGACCTATCAATTTATCTTAAGTTAATGTACAAAGGGAAATAATTTTGGTCGTTCCCAATACTGGACTTTGTATTGTCCTAACGGGGACAACAACAGTGCGCGGTACACTAGCGCAGTGTCCTTCACTGGAGGCAAAAGTCAAATATTATCACCAGGAACGTTCAATTATAACGTAATTGGAGGCACAGTTCGGTGAATGCACTGCAGTAATTATATCGTCCTGTAATTATGTTTTAGACGTAATTAGAGCTCTTCTGTAGTTATCTGTTATGAGCGTGGTGTAATTAATTAACGTTGCCTCCTACTTACCAGCGGGGTTTTAATTAAACGTTTGGTTATTCAAGTAAGTATAATTTGCAGTTCTATGCTCACTGTTGTCAAGAGTTTGAATTAGGAGCTTAAACAATGAAATGTACTCAAATCTTTTTCTCAGTGGCTATTTTATCGCGCCTTTCTATTTTACATTCATTTTCTATCTCAAATTTTAGCCGGTGGTTAAGAAGGTATGAGGAAAAATTATACTTCACTAGTAATTCATAACATTACGACAGCCATGACTTAATGGTTTCCCGCTGTCCCGTTGTCAATTAACCGTTTACGTAATTACTCCACGCTCACACTCTTCACGTCATTCCTGCTGATCGTCCTTCGACGTTGTCAAATGTTGAGTGTGTTGAATGTTGAGAGTGGACACGTTCACAAAAAAATAAACTATTAATTTACGAGAGGTAAATTTGTATTTATAAATTAAATATTAAATACGTTACATCAAGTGATCCACCATGTGAATGAATTCCAGCTACAAAATTACCTGCAACAAAAAATTATGTTTCATAAATACATTTTAGTAGAAACCAAATTAAGTTATTTTCCGATTTGTAGGCTATTACAAAACATAGTATATGGACGCAATACTCGCTTCGCTAGTAGTAGTAAATACAAACATTAACAAGTCTATGTAGATTTAAGAAATTATATAAATTCTGAGAAATGAAATAAAATTTATTAGGATTCAAGTAAAAGGTTTCAACTGTTTGAGAAAATGTAGACGTTGAAACTGACAAAAAACATGAAATGAACATTGTAGTAAATGTATGCAAACTCGGGCGATAAAATTTGAATAACAAGCAAACAGGGCGAAGACTTAAGTGAATAGAGGTTTAATTGAAAATGAATAATAAGAGAGACGGGGGAATATGGAAGGAAAAGGGGGGGCTCGCCAGGGGAATGTTTATTTGAAACCGTCATGAAGGCAATGTTGATGAACTCGCGTCTTGCACTGTGTCGACACAATTAGCCTCTTACAGATAATTAAAACTATATATGAAAAACGCAAAAAAACATTTTTGGGGTACAAAAACTCCCCAAATTACTCGTTCCGATATATCTGGATTATTACACATATCTAGCAAATTTTTGTCTCGAATTTGGTCAAATTTGGCAATTTACGAGAGTTATCGTGTTCACAGGCATATATGTACATACATATATATGAATATTGTTTAACGGCAATTGTTTTTGGTCTAGACACCTCAAAACGAAAAGTAACATGCTCCAGGGCTTAGGTTATGCCATAAGACATACGGTAACAGTTTCTTCCTTATGGGAAAGTCGCTAAAGAGCACTTTATCAGATTATGACATTTTGAAAAGTCAATTCTAAAGTTATTGTAAAAAATACTAAACAAAACTCATTCCTAAAAATTTCTGAATTTCTACTACTAGATTAAATAAACCAGTTTTATGAGTTTGTAAAAATTACTTCTAATATTTATTCATTTTAAACAAAGTCTCAATTGTTACAGGGGCAGTGAAACCTATAGGGTCAAAAAATCTCGAGTGTTCTTTAATAATGACCTTCTTGTCAGTTCTTCATCACGTGTGTGGTCGTTACCAACCTATAAAAAACATAACCCTAAGAAAATGTTGATTTCATATTTTATACCACTACAGTAAAATAAATATATAAATTAATGTCATTATTATTAAAAGTGCATTGCTTGTCATACAATTCATGTTGCGAAAATAAACACAAATCGATACATGAATTCTGAAGAATATCTGAAAAAATAATAATACCGTAATAACGAAACAATTATCACACGAAATTAAGTGAGAAATGACAAATAAACGCCGCCCCACATTAACTATCGCCCGGCTATATGTAAAAATAACTAAACAAATAAATGCATGGCCAAAAAAAAATAATTCAAACTTGAAACAGAAAAAATTAGAAAATAAAACATCTTATCATTGCATCGAGGGCTGTAAGAGGCACACATATTGAATAAAAATAATAATTTTAAGAAAATAATCAGGTTAAAGCTGGTGGCATGCTCATTTAAATTAATCACGATTTCAAATTGATATTATTGTCTAGAGAGCTTTTCAGCTGGAAAACCACATTCACTGTGTTCTGCTACTGGGAAACGTGACCGCCCTAGCACGCGCACGCACGGCACGCACCGACCAAGGTCGCAGACTCGTCCACGTCACGCAGATAACACAATGCTACAGTATTTTTCTCCTTACCTCCAGCGACTGGAACCCTAACATTTTCCAACATCCCCTTATGTCTCATTAGGAATGTTCCTATTTAAATTTTACTGTTAGATTATTAGTTCACAAGATTCCAATGGCGGCACAGTGTAAACACCTCTATACTCAGATACACAGTATATCCTACGATATAAATTGTATAGTACTATTTTAATACTGTACTTTTATCAGCTTAGGTTATTGTTGAGTAGCGTTGGCTAGACCACGGCGGAAGGCGTTATCAAAATCATCAACATGAGGGGAAAGTTCACTGGCCAAACGAAAAATGATTCTAACCCACTTAAAATAACATGTTGTAAAATATAAAAACGTAATTATTATCTTTTATGATGGGGTATGATTATAAATAAAATAAAGTACTTTGGGGGATGATTTCGAATTGTAATAAATTATCTATTTAGTCTTGATAAAAAAAATACTTTTATCCAAATACGTACATAGTGTGGCACTAATTTTATGTAAAATCAAAGGTGGATCATGCTTTTTTACTATGCAGTACCAGTGAAAGGGTTATGATGTTGACTATGTCTCTAGTACTATGGTAGCTATGGCCCAGTAAGTCAAAGGTTGCTGGATCGAAACCCGCGGCCGGCGACTTCTGTCATATCATGCCGCTACAGCCCATTAATACTATACCATAATACTATACAGGCCCTAGGCCTAGTAATGGGTATTTGAGGTTTAAACAACATTGTTATAAACATACACCTTATACATGGCCTAAAAATAAAGCTACTGTTCAAATTAGTCGAGCAAATATATACTAAACTTACAATCGGTCAAACACAACCCATTTCATTATTTATGGCAGCGCCAATCAATTAATATAATGAAAACACTCACACAGCATCACTTCAGCAGCGATGCAAAGTTGCATCTAATTTCACGATTAGAGTGTAAATCTACAGTAATATTAATTAGGATTGAGTGAATTGTCAAATACAGTCGGATAATGATTGGTGTCAGAAGAGCGTATTGACGAGGACGTGGGCGTCGGGCCTAGCACTCGTGTCTGTGATGCGAGCGTCCCGTTGGCGCCGTTCAAAACAAATATTTATCACCAGGAATTCGCATTTACTATTCAAATATCAAACTGATTAATCACATTGTCTGATTCAGCTTTTATTTTACGTTCTTTCACCGTGATACATGAACGCACTGACAACAATGAAAATGAAGACCTTGGCTGCCAACTTTGCAACCGCAAAATTGAACATCCGACCCGACAAGGCCGTGGTGGCGCCGCCAACATGGCCACGTGACCAGTGGCACTATACACTGTGCTGTGTATAGCGGTACTGTATATAAACCACACATGACCTCACTAGCTTGAAGGTAATATTGCGTTTGCTCACAATATTTGATATTTAATGCAATGGTAACCTATGACGAATAGAAATAGGAATATGCTTAGTAAAAAATATCAAAAGCATTAATCAGATTTTTTCTATTTTAAAAGTGAAATAACATCTTTCACTTTGAATTATTTATTTATTTTATATTCTACTTTGTCCTACCTAAATATGTAGAGGTCTATTTTAAAAACTAATGAATTCTGAAATGAATTCCAGTTAATTAATAGGTACTGTAAGTACAAACTGGGTTTGACAATAATGGAAATTTTATCTGAATTTAATAATTGGCAGTTTGTTAAAACATCTCTGCCTCAGGGAGGAGAACCCGGAAGATCGATTGAATGCTTGTCTTTTAATAAGTAGTCATACATGTGTTTTTAAAAATAAATAATATAAAGAATTAAATTATATATTTGGAATGTAATTTGCCAATTTTGCTATGACCTCAGATAAGTATGTCTGGATCTCAACAAATGTAGGAATGGAACGGATATAAAATTTAACACTGACCTATTCTACGTTTTCTCCAGTACTGATCCGAAAGCTTCATTTAACAACGGTAACACTATCACTTGTTGTTGACATTTAGTTTGGCCATTTTAAAAACTTACACAATTTGTACTATATAAAATGAATTTAGATTCAGGTTAAATTTGATAGAAAATTAGTTACTGTGTAATAAAACAGTTTTACTTAGATGAATCTCTTAGTTTATTTAATTGTATAGGCCTACATAATTGTTTCATTAAGGTTCAATATAATCTGTATACATTTTTATTTCAGTTTTTGTCTTCAAATCTTTCGGACAAAAACTAAAAACACTCTTCTTAAAAATGTCATAATATAGTAGCTGTGTTTTGGAAATATATTAATGTTAAACATACTGGACACAGAAACTGGATAAGGAGAAAATCTCAAACACTTGATATGTTACCAATGTAATAAATAATAAAACTGACGGGTTTGCTTTAGTTGAATCTTAATCCAATACTATAATACGAGCAAGGTTTGTATATATATATATTTGCACACGGATCTCGAAAACGGCACCGAGGAATTTCTTTAAATTTTGGAAATAACTAATTTCCGAGTAGAAAATAAGTTCTAGATAGGTCTAATGTCCAGGAAAATTCGTGATTTACTGTAATATTAAGTTTAAAATCTAAAAATTTAACATTACGCTTATGGAGGATAAAATGTAAACAATACAAACCAAAACAGCTGTTTATAACCGTTTGACAGTTCTTGATTGAAGACTGCGGGGAAAAATATAGATACTATGCATTAATATTTATTTTATGAATTGAATAAATGCAAAATTATCAGGTTACTAAACAATTTGTAAAAACTTAAGGATAACATAGCTGTGCGAAATAAAAGCAGAAAAAAGTATTTCCAAAATCTTCCGTGTTTTGATAGAAAACGTATTCGTTGTATTGCTTGAAGCCACTGTAAACCAATTAATTGATGTAAATTAAATTTCTCTTTTGCTTTTCAATCCTCATTCCGTTTATAACAAAATCAGTTGATCACAGGCTAATAATAACGGTATGGATAATTAAACAGTAAATGATCGGCTTTGGCTAAAAGACGTTAAACGGCATCGCTCAATTGACTAACGTCGTAGCCGAGTTGTAGCGTGTCGGCCTCAAGAACTATAGGCGGCGAGTTCCATCCCCACCAGGGGCGACTTTTTGTTCAGTGCTATATTAGTTATGGTGTATTAAATCGGTTTTATTTCAACCACATAAATGTTTTCATTGAGTAATAAACGTGTTTTAATTTTTCTCATTAATTTTTATAATACATGTCTTATTCTATACGAGCAAAGCTCGGTCACCAGCTAATACTACTTACTAATACTACTAACTACTAATACTATAAACAATATAGGCCTATATACATAAAAACGAGTGCCTAATACAGTACACTCCGAGGCATTTACAGAAGTTGCCTTCAGAGACGAATGTGATCGTTCCTTTGGATTTATTCTCGTCCTGACGGATGTGATGGGATACAAAAGATCTCTGAGGCGCGTTGTCTGATATCAGCTGTTGCTTTGACGCATTGATACGCGCGCCACGCTGGCCGAGCCCACTCAATTGGTCGATGGTCGATCCAGCCACAATACTCGCGCCCACTTTCATTCTAAAATTAATGGTCCTTCGACAGAACCCATATTGAAATATATTATTAGATAAAATCTGTAAAAATATGTATAAAAATAATATAAGTATTTACAATTTAGGATTCTCTTGTTGAAGGATGTTAGGTAATTTTCTAATTATTGTAGTCTGTATCGGAAAAATAAATGTGAAGTAAAATTAATTGCAGTGGTTTGAAAAAGTTACTTATAAAAAATCCTGTCATTTAGTAGGAAGTTACGGGCAAATTGTTTTACATTCAATACAATACAATAGCTTTACTCGTAGTACGAAATAGACCTGTGTAAAAATTTTCAGTGCGTTCAAGTGGTATAACATATTCGGACGAACCTCGCTAATCGAAATTCAAGAGAAAGCCAATTTAATTCGAATTAAAGGAAGTTTGAACTTTCTGGAGTTAGCGAGGATAAAATTCCAATTATACTTGTACTTATTTCCACTAAAGAGTAAAATTAACATGGTAGCGCCTCAAAAATCTATCTATTTAGAACACGATAACTGTAACCATTGTTATACTATCAATGCTGTAACGATCCAAAGAAACAATAATTCCAAAGCAAACAAATGCCCGAAACCTAGAGAAATTCCGAAAGCGCACTGATTCACGTTTCAACTGCTTTTTTTTATTACTCCGAATTTTATAGGCTTATTACATAGGCAATTAACTGACTAGAGGTTAATTCCGAATTTTCGAGATAGAATTTTGAATTATAGAGACTCAAGTACAAACAAATAAGAATATTAGGCTGAACTTATACAACAACTATACTTTGGATTATTGGAATAGGCCTATATTTTATTCTAATATTAGAGGTTTTCTCAAGGGATTTCGAACTGTCGTGGTTTGAATAAGTGAGGTAATCCTGTACCTAATGAAAAGTTTATATCCGAGTGGTGGAATACAAGTTAAAATTTCACTCAAATATCTATCACTTACATATTTCACATTTGCTCGCCTCAAACAGAAATAAAACACTTTTAGTAAGATAAAGAATAAGAAAGCGTTTACTGTACCTCTTCTATATTTGGGACACAATTTTGCTTGCTCAGACCCTTTGTAAGATGTATTGGTTTCTATTTCTATAATGATACCTTTAACAACCAACCAATTCATATTCAAAAATAGTGTCTTCCCGGATGTTATTTCTGCGGTTCAGCTGAAGTCACTGGAGTGGCAAGAATGAGGTGAGTGATGAGTCCTGTACTAGCCGTGAACGACGTCGTCAAACTCCACGACTAGTCTAAGCCTACAGGCTACAGGCTACAGGTTCTGCCACGAGTAATATCTACAAGGAACACCGGCAGCGCTGCGAGCGTTTCCGCGCCAAACGGAACCGGATATGGCCTACCACTGTAACACACGTATATGCACATACAGTACTCGAGATCCCTGACTCTCCAATTCCTACGAAGTGAAGTTGCACAATGATGAAAGTTAGACTGGAGTTACAACCAATCTATTGATATTGTTTTTTTTAATCCAGTGCTTAAAAAATAACCTTCTCATTAATAGTATTTCGATAACATTAATCCTAAAACTATTTGATTTACTTCAAGGTATATTATTAGAAAGTATAATTTAATTATGACTAATGAAAACAGATCTCTCTTCGCAACCCCTTTTAATGTAATTAATGTCACATGTTTCAACACCAGTATAGCTGTCAATTACCAAACCACAAGATCCTTCTACATTCTACAAGTGATGTGGAGATGAGACCACAAGATGTGTGTTGGAAACCTGTGTCATGGTGTTCAACGACAGGGCCATAGTGCAGAAGCATGTAACACTGGTTATATTACTGTGCTAACAACTGCTTCTGTAGTTCTCAGCAATTTTTGATTTATTTCCATCCTAATTATGATGGTTGGGTTATGTTGTTTTTCATTTTCAAGAGGTAAAAAAAGGATTTTTAAATGTTTATCACTGAAAATTTTGTATACCCTAATAGTTGAAGAATCCGCAGATCTGACAATGCAAGTTTTTTTTTATTTAAACATTCTTGCCTACTGAGCTGATATACTAGATTAACATAAAGGTTCCAGTACCTTCAACAAACAATTCTATTTCAATAGTCATCTGACAACTAGTTTCAGGATTTATAATCCCATTTTCAAGCCTTCAAACTGTAAGTCCCTTGGTCAAACGCCATTGGCTGTTTGACTATTCATTGACCGTCCTGACTAAGGAACATGTCAGCCTTTTTAATACACTGAATGACGATAATTTGTCGTTAATGAGATATCATCACAATCATTTTTAAAGAATGAACTCATAAATGGAAAATGCGTTTTAACTAAAAATCACTGGTGTTTCTTGAAACTACTACTAATAAAATAAGGGATAAGACATTAAAAACGTATGTAAATTTATATAGCTTAATACTTGAGCAGTTGTTATGCTACGTATCGTCGTACGCACTAGCGTTTACGTGCGTTTGTGTGTGTGTACGTATGTGCGCGCGGACGGTCCTCCAGATGTAAATTATCGACAGGTGACCGCTGATAGCGTCTGTGAGTTACTGAGACCGGTTAGTTACGTCCTGACAACAGTGCTGATATGAATAGCAATCTATTGCTCCATCAGGTGGGAGCAGAGAAATGTTTATTCAAATTAAACTAACACCGCACTAATATTAAACATAAGAGTTCTTTACAAATGATGTGTTAGTGTTCAAATGGATATAATTTTGATTGTTTTCTCAATAGGTAAAAAACGAAGTTTTAAAAGAGAACTGTGCTAGAATAAAAATAGTGTAACCATCGGAAGCGAGTGGAGAGATATGTCAATCATTGTCGCTGACGATTTCTGCGCAATCTTTGAATTTCAAAATGTTTCTTACACTATTTCGTTCAATCAATCTTCCACATAAATTTACCTACTCTCACTCAGTAGTCGTGCATAGTTTTCATGCTTAACGTCAAAATTTAGAACCTTACTATGAATAACTTCGAATACATTTTTAGTTGGCATCATAAAAATCAACTGGACGTGCTTCACTATTTGGAAGACAAGACAAAAAATGTCGAAATTGTCAGGTTCTTTACATACAAATCAACAAAACACAAAAATAACAAACGTACACATTGTAACATATTGTTAGTGTTGTTTTTGTTCTTACAACAAAATGACGATATCATGTCTGGTGTAATTAGATTCGGTTAAGTTACCTAATAAATTAATGTTCAAAATAAAAATATGTACTATTACTATAATTGGCCAAGAGCCAACCAAAGTCTGGCGTTGTTCGACCAAAAGAGCGGAAACTGAACGGATATCTTCGCTCGATAAAATGACCGATCACAATGTTTTACCACAGCTTGAAATAATGTAGCGCCATCGATGGACCATTACAAACGATGTTCGATGTGTTATTTTCTTGTGGCAAACTATCCTAATGCCCGCTGTGATATTTCACGTCTCTTTGACATTTAAACTGTCTTTTTTCGTAAATCTTTAGAACTTATTTTCATGGTAATTTTTTCGCGAAAAATATTAAGATGAGAAAAATTGAGATATATTTAATAACATAATAAAATGAGTCTATACCTCACTTAAATTGTAACGTAATTTGCTTAGTTTGTGAATATACGTGTAACAGAGTAATAACATCACTTTTATAGTACTGTATATTCTATTTCAATATTAAGAAATTTCTATTTTAAATATACACGCAAATATATAATTAAATGTCTATAAGAAAGGTTGGAGGTACTCGTAAATGTTTCAGGTCTTACATTTGTCTCTAGAAAAATACTACCTGGCCGCGCCTATAAATTGTATACAGTAATTAAGGCCTAAATACAAGCAGATATTTCTTCCTTAAGGCACAAAACCGTAAAATCTGTATAAATAAACGTATGTGACACAAATAAATGCTGTTACGACTGCGTGACTTCGGGTCGGTGAAGGCCTTACAGTCGTAACTACTACTGACTACTTACCTTGGGAATTTCGTAAAATTACGTAACTGAGGTGGTGAAGCCTATTATAACTACGGAGCTTCGGGGCGGTGAAGGCTATTTACAGCTGCGTAGCTGCGGGGCGGTGAAGGCTATTATAACTACGGAGCTTCGGGGCGGTGAAGGCTATTATAACTACGGAGCTTCGGGGCGGTGAAGGCTATTACAGCTGCGTAGCTGCGGGGCGGTGAAGGCTATTACAGCTGCGTAGCTGCGGGGCGGTGAAGGCTATTACAGCTGCGTAGCTGCGGGGCGGTGAAGGCTATTACAGCTACGGGGCGGTGAAGGCTATTACAGCTGCGTAGCTGCGGGGCGGTGAAGGCTATTACAGCTGCGTAGCTGCGGGGCGGTGAAGGCTATTACAGCTGCGGGGCGGTGAAGGCTATTACAGCTGCGTAGCTGCGGGCGGTGAAGGCTATTACAGCTACGGGGCGGTGAAGGCTATTACAGCTGCGTAGCTGCGGGCGGTGAAGGCTATTACAGCTACGGGGCGGTGAAGGCTATAACAGCTGCGGGGCGGTGAAGGCTATTACAGCTACGGGGCGGTGAAGGCTATTACAGCTGCGGGGCGGTGAAGGCTATTACAGCTGCGTAGCTGCGGGGCGGTGAAGGCTATTACAGCTGCGGGGCGGTGAAGGCTATTACAGCTGCGTAGCTGAGGGGCGGTGAAGGCTATTACAGCTGCGGGCGGTGAAGGTTATTACAGCTGCGAGGCGGTGAAGGCTATTACAGCTGCGTAGCTACGGGGCGGTGAAGGTTATTACAGCTGCGTAGCTGCGTGAACGTTATAAATGCGAAACTGTAGTGTGGGGAAGGTTATTACAGCTGCGTAGCTGCGGGGTGTCTAAGGCTATTACAGCTGCGTAGCTGCGGGGAGGTGAAGGTTATTACAAATGCATAACTGTGGGGTGGTGAAGAATACTACAAATGCTTAGCTGCTTGCCGGCGACGGCTATAGTTCATCAAAACTGTTACATGACATACGGAAATTCATAAAAAACTTGTGACGCAGTACAGCAAAATTTAGCACAAAAGTCACCCTCAAGAACACGTGAAGTTATGACAGGATGTAATTAGTATTGGATGTAACTGATCAAGTTGGTTGACATGTTCCCTCAGTTACATCTAGAGCAACACTGATCCAATCGCGGCTATCGACGATTCAATACCGCTCGTCTGAACACCAAACCAAATCTATCCGCGCGGAAAAAATCCCGTGAATAAAACCGCCGCGGTTAAATACCGCTCGTGTGAAAGGGGCCTCACGTTGGCGTGTCTACCGCACATTTCTCTGTTTACTACTGTAAAACTCTAACTCTTCGACTCCGCCGCTGCGAACCCAGATAACATCTGTGTCCGAGTACGAGTCCGCCAGCTCGAGCTAGGACTGTGAAACATTACTCTAGTTGGTCTGGTCAACCATACGCGTCAAGTGCGCCATCTCAGCTACGATAGAGACTGACCAAGATTTACTAATCGTGACATATTTAAGTCGACACACGTGTCGCGAAATATTGAAGTCTTGCTGTTGGAACCGTCAGAAATGAGAATAGTCATGAGATGGGTGCGAGGAGAGAGTACACTACTCATGAATGAGACGTGAATTATTGGTATAGCGTACCTCATGTCAGAAACCCCTATGCCACAAGTTAAAGGAAAATTATGACAACTCTCCAACTGCACTATCTACGTATTGGTCGAGTTTGGTATCAAATTGGGAAAAATTAAAAAATATTTACTTCATAGATTTAAATTTGTCCATAGTTTTAAAATTGAAATAGCTATAACTACTGAATTAATGCACCTGAAGTCCTGTTTTTTCGGCATTGAACCCTACTAAATGAGACCTTTACTTTGATACCAAACTTGACCTATGTTTCTATTTAAGAATTTTATCTACTTCCTTGTGGACGACCCCCAAAGGGGTTATCGGGTCGGCAATTGGGCAGATGTGTGCGTTACTATTATCAGTAAGCATGTGTGAACTTAAGTATTTTTTCTATTGTGTTTAAAAATTTAAAAACAGGTTCCAGACTGTCTCTCTGTATATTATACGGTATATCCTATAATATCGTCGATCACCCTTGATAGACTAAATTTATCGCTGATTTTTTATACATATGTCTGGGTCTATACAACTCGCGTAATAATGGTCCGATCGAAATGACTTTTGCTTTATAGGTGAAGAGGATAATAATTCGTAGTTTTATGTTCAAAAACCATGCAAATCTGCCCTGATATTTCTGTCTAGGATGGTTTGTGGAAATTTTTATTAGCATTATTGAAGTTGAGGAAGCAAACTATTTGGTATTTTGAATCATGCAATTGGTTACTAAAATACAGAAACTGTATATTGTACGTAATGTACTGAAACACAGTAGGTTGTTTGTTGGTGCTCCAGTCTTTGTCTTACGGGTTAGTAAAAACTTATACTTTATATTTATAAAACATAGTTTAATTCTAATAGTGAGTGCTGAAAAAATATTTGTTCCTCGTGGCAGAAAACCTTTTCAATCGTTCCCTATTATATTCTTATAGTGTAAGTATTCATAAAATTACCTTACCATTTGAAATATTGTCATCACACTTGGTATACAGTGAAGTTCTATTACTAAATGATGAAAATATAAAGTATTTTATTCCTTATAGCAGCAAACCTACTTATTTTTTCCTATGTTTCTCTTAGAATATTTAAATTGATATAGCTTTCATATGTGGTTTAATCAATGGAAAGGAATATTTTGCATCATGGCAAGTTATTCATAATCAAATAGAAATTCGCTAATCATGCAGGTGTGCTGCTACGGGGGTACTTTCTTCCTTGATTGCTTAACAAGATCTCTAAACTTTCTCAACGTCATCTTATTTCACTAAATAAGGTATTAAAGTGAGAAACGGTTACGTTCAAATCCAACTCCCAATGGGAGGCAAATAAGGTTTGGTTCAACAAGTGAATAAATCTTATCCATTACAAGTGAACACGGTCTTTGTGAGAACCCCGTAATAATTGTACTGTAGAGTTTAAGAAAGTTCTTTATTAAAACTTTTTGAAAGAATTGTAAAACAGTAAGGTGATGAGTGGATCGCGTGACAAAACCTGAACTTAAATGGCGGCAACTGGCGAGCAACGTCCGTAATTTGGCGGGAGAATGGCTGGCTGTTCCAGTGTTTTACTTAGTGCAGTAGTGCTTCTACTAATTAATTCATCACGTATTACACTTAAACACTTAACTGATTAAAGTTTCTCGAAACCTATTATGTAGAACTATTATCAGTACTGTCTATCATATACTGTGTCGGCCCAGTCCCAAACACGGATCTGTTGGCTATAAAGGTGGACACTTTAAAGGTAAAATATGTTACAAAACTCTTAAACAATTATTTTATAATCTTGAATCTACTCTATCAATAAACTTAAAGAAATTGTAATAAAACTATAACGAACTCACAAACGTTTTCAATATAAGTCAATGTTATTGAAATGTTTTACGAAATCATCTATTGAAAATGAAACTGTTTAAAGTTAAATAAAACATGTTTATTAATTAATATTACTATTAAGTAAGTGATAGATTCTAATGTAATTAAGGCAAATAGGCTTAGTCCTTTCTTTGTGTGACTTGTTGTATTACATTATTAAACCATGATTATATCACGATATAAGAATAATATTTATAATAAGTTCAATTTAGCTTTAGATATTATTTTCAATAATATTACTTGTGCCATTATTAATTTGTATTGTATTGAGGTAATTGGAAACGAATCATTTATAACGAATCATACAATTGATTTCAATAAAATACTGGTGCCTGTAAATAATAAAAAAAATTAAACATAACACACGTTTAAATTTTTAGCTATCTTTAATGGTGAAGTTCCTGGTAAATACTCGTTTAACTTAAACTGTCGATCAGCTATCTATCTACTACTATCAATATAACAACCTGCAACTCATTTAACTAATGAACGTAGAGATTTGAAAACGGCGAATGAATCAAACTATTCGAAGTGTAAATATATAAAAAGTATTAAAAATAAATAACAGAGTCTAGAATGGCAACGGAAGGAACTTGCATGACTGGAACAATTGGGGTTTATTGACCAAGCATCAATCGATAAATCTTAAATTATGCATTCCTTCCCAAATACGTATTTTTGAAGGATTCCTTTCCAACAAAAAATATTTAAAAACGTATCCGACCAAGGATACAGTGAATTCTACAAAATAAACTGAACAATAATTATAAATTCGTTATTAGTTCACATACAATGTGCTACATTTCAGTCGTCATTAGGTCACATTGTATAATAACCTAATGACGACTAAAAATGCGATGGGAAATTAGAAAAACGTGTGTAAATTAAATACTCGTTAAACAACTATTTTAAGTATCAAAATTTCTCACAGTGGGGTTTAAGCTGACCTATGCCAGTCTATACTAACAATGGGTATATTAAAGAATGTTTTCTCAATCGCAGGCAGTTTTAACTGTATTTCAGGAGAACATAATTTTCCCCAGGTTAAAAGAGGTTAGTGCAGGAGTACTGTGTTGGTTCTGTCTGGGCGCGAGGCCTAGCTGGAGACCCGACTCTCTTGGAGGAAAAGCCTTGACAGGGTCTACAACTCGACTTCTGTAGCCAACCGAGTTCGACCACATCCATCTAGGCCTAGCTGGAGACCCGACTCTCTTGGAGGAAAAGCCTTGGCAAGGTCTACAACTCGACTTCTGTAGCCAACCGAGTTCGACCACATCCATCTAGGCCTAGCTGGAGACCCGACTCTCTTGGAGGAAAAGCCTTGGCAGGGTCTACAACTCGACTTCTGTAGCCAACCGAGTTCGACCACATCCATCCAGGCCTAGCTGGAGACCCGATTCTCTTGGAGGAAAAGCCTTGGCAGGGTCTACTACTAGACTTCTGTAGCCAACCGAGTTCGACCACATCCATCCAGGCCTAGCTGGAGACCCGACTCTCTTGGAGGAAAAGCCTTGGCAGGGTCTACTACTCGACTTCTGTAGCCAACCGAGTTCGACCACATCCATCTAGGACTAGCTGGAGACCCGACTCTCTTGGAGGAAAAGCCTTGGCAGGGTCTACTACTAGACTTCTGTAGCCACATACTTGAGTTACATGGAATAAAAAGGAATATACGGATGTGTTCATCCGTTTATTCCTATCCCACTAGTATTGTCGCATTTGCATTGGATTCTTGGCCATAATGACTTCGCTCACTTTCCTTCTGTTGGTTAGCACGGTAAGCATGGGTTTTCGAGCACCAGCAGGTAACTTTAATCTGAGTTGGGCTATGATCCAACCATTCAAATAACAACAAGAATCGATACAGCGAAGGGCGAGATGATGAGGTTTGGAGCATTAGTGGATAAAAACTAAAAATTTCTCCCCCACATGTAAATTTTGAGGAATTGAATGAAGGGGAGAGTAAAATGCTCATAAATGAGTAATGAGTACAAATACAGAAACTCGGTAGTCGGTAGGGTAACAAAGTTAACGTCAATTATTGACAATTACTGCGGACAACAAAACATCGTCCACCGCGACAGCAGTCCGCCAGCTGTGTTGGCGCGGTGGTTAATCATTCATCATGATATCCGAACATTGTTGAATATTCTAATACTCTCTTTTTCCCGTTTGGCATTTCAAAACTGCAATTACAATATGTTTGATTGGATTTTCCCTCTTGTAAAGAAAAAACGTTGCGGTTACTATACTAAGGTAAAAACTTATATCCATACTTCACATATCCATGATGTAATGATAAATCCACCAAAGTAAGGGAAAGATACAAGTGTATATAAGTATCCAAACAGCAACAAACAATTAGTTTTATAAACTAACTTTATAAAAAAAACTTAAAGACGACACAAAGCACGGGAACCATACCAGAAATGTATTCTGCCGTGTCTATACATTTTTAAAAACATCAAAACGCAATAATGTTCAGAAGTGCAGTCACCACGCTAAGGTAGGTGATGGTGGCTACCACTACACCGCGGCCACACACGCTATGGTCACTGTAGTGAGACGGGAGGGTATGTGGTAGTGAGGTTATACGGCGGTCACGGTGTTGGTGGCGGCTACCACTACACCGCGGCCACACACGCTATGGTCACTGTAGTGAGACGGGAGGGTATGTGGTAGTGAGGTTATACGGCGGTCACGGTGTTGGTGGCGGCTACCACTACACCGCAGCCACACACGCTATGGTCACTGTAGTGAGACGGGAGGGTATGTGGTAGTGAGGTTATACGGCGGTCACGGTGTTGGTGGTGGCGGCTACCACTACACCGCAGCCACACACGCTATGGTCACTGTAGTGAGACGGGAGGGTATGTGGTAGTGAGGTTATACGGCGGTCACGGTGTTGGTGGCGGCTACCACTACACCGCAGCCACACACGCTATGGTCACTGTAGTGAGACGGGAGGGTATGTGGTAGTGAGGTTATACGGCGGTCACGGTGTTGGTGGCGGCTACCACTACACCGCAGCCACACACGCTATGGTCACTGTAGTGAGACGGGAGGGTATGTGGTAGTGAGGTTATACGGCGGTCACGGTGTTGGTGGCGGCTACCACTACACCGCAGCCACACACGCTATGGTCACTGTAGTGAGACGGGAGGGTATGTGGTAGTGAGGTTATACGGCGGTCACGGTGTTGGTGGCGGCTACCACTACACCGCAGCCACACACGCTATGGTCACTGTAGTGAGACGGGAGGGTATGTGGTAGTGAGGTTATACGGCGTCACGGTGTTGGTGGCGGCTACCACTACACCGCAGCCACACACGCTATGGTCACTGTAGTGAGACGGGAGGGTATGTGGTAGTGAGGTTATACGGCGGTCACGGTGTTGGTGGCGGCTACCACTACACCGCAGCCACACGCTATGGTCACTGTAGTGAGACGTGAGGGTATGTGGTAGTGAGGTTATACGGCGGTCACGGTGTTGGTGGCGGCTACCACTACACCGCGGCCACACACGCTATGGTCACTGTAGTGAGACGGGAGGGTATGTGGTAGTGAGGTTATACGGCGGTCACGGTGTTGGTGGCGGCTACCACTACACCGCAGCCACACACGCTATGGTCGGTGTAGTGAGACGGGAGGGTATGTGGTAGTGAGGTTATACGGCGGTCACGGTGTTGGTGGCGGCTACCACTACACCGCAGCCACACACGCTATGGTCACTGTAGTGAGACGGGAGGGTATGTGGTAGTGAGTTATACGGCGGTCACGGTGTTGGTGGCGGCTACCACTACACCGCACACACGCTATGGTCACTGTAGTGAGACGGGAGGGTATGTGGTAGTGAGGTTATACGGCGGTCACGGTGTTGGTGGCGGCTACCACTACACCGCAGCCACACACGCTATGGTCACTGTGAGACGGGAGGGTATGTGGTAGTGAGGTTATACGGCGGTCACGGTGTTGGTGGCGGCTACCACTACACCGCAGCCACACACGCTATGGTCACTGTAGTGAGACGGGAGGGTATGTGGTAGTGAGGTTATACAGCGGCGGTCACGGTGTTGGTGGCGGCTACCACTACACCGCAGCAACACACGCTATGGTCACTGTAGTGAGACGGGAGGGTATTTTGGTAGTGAGGTTATACGGCGGTCACGGTGTTGGTGGCGGCTACCACTACACCGTAGCCACACACGCTATGGTCACTGTAGTGAGACGGGAGGGTATGTGGTATGAGGTTATACGGCGGTCACGGTGTTGGTGGCGGCTACCACTACACCGCGGCCACACACGCTATGGTCACTGTAGTGAGACGGGAGGGTATGTGGTAGTGAGGTTATACGGCGGTCACGGTGTTGGTGGCGGCTACCACTACACCGCGGCCACACACGCTATGGTCACTGTAGTGAGACGGGAGGGTATGTGGTAGTGAGGTTATACGGCGGTCACGGTGTTGGTGGCGGCTACCACTACACCGCAGCCACACACGCTATGGTCACTGTAGTGAGACGGGAGGGTATGTGGTAGTGAGGATATCGGCGGCCACGGTGTTGGTGGCGGCTACCACTACACCGCAGCCACACACGCTATGGTCACTGTAGTGAGACGGGAGGGTATGTGGTAGTGAGGTTATACGGCGGTCACGGTGTTGGTGGCGGCTACCACTACACCGCAGCCACACGCTATGGTCACTGTAGTGAGACGGGAGGGTATGTGGTAGTGAGGTTATACGGCGGTCACGGTGTTGGTGGCGGCTACCACTACACCGCGGCCACACACGCTATGGTCACTGTAGTGAGACGGGAGGGTATGTGGTAGTGAGGTTATACGGCGGTCACGGTGTTGGTGGCGGCTACCACTACACCGCAGCCACACACGCTATGGTCACTGTAGTGAGACGGGAGGGTATGTGGTAGTGAGGTTATACGGCGGTCACGGTGTTGGTGGCGGCTACCACTACACCGCAGCCACACACGCTATGGTCACTGTAGTGAGACGGGAGGGTATGTGGTAGTGAGGTTATACGGCGGTCACGGTGTTGGTGGCGGCTACCACTACACCGCAGCCACACACGCTATGGTCACTGTAGTGAGACGGGAGGGTATGTGGTAGTGAGGTTATACGGCGGTCACGGTGTTGGTGGCGGCTACCACTACACCGCAGCCACACACGCTATGGTCACTGTAGTGAGACGGGAGGGTATGTGGTAGTGAGGTTATACGGCGGTCACGGTGTTGGTGGCGGCTACCACTACACCGCAGCCACACACGCTATGGTCACTGTAGTGAGACAGGGTATGTGGTAGTGAGGTTATACGGCGGTCACGGTGTTGGTGGCCTACCACTACACCGCGGCCACACGCTATGGTCACTGTAGTGAGACGGGAGGGTATGTGGTAGTGAGGTTATACGGCGGTCACGGTGTTGGTGGCGGCTACCACTACACCGCAGCCACACACGCTAGCGGCTACTGATGATTGGTAGGGGAGGCCGACCCACTACATTAATAGAAACACGCACTCAACCGGTCTACAACCTATACTTGGCTTCAAATTAAAGAGCGAATGAAAATTAACATATTTTCTAGTGATAGAGGACTTTTGATAAACTGTTTTCCTGGCAATTTCATTTTGAATGCTTCAAAGAATACGTTTTCATTTTAAAATGTTGAATATATTATTAATTGTGTTTATCAATATCTGTTCAGATAAGGTTGGTATTCTCTAACATCTATGTAATCATTGGTCAAAAAATGCAATCTTATATTAGATGTAAAATTTGGTTTTGTTTTATTTACAGATATACCTATTAAAAAAACAGAGTGCCCAGTAAACGACCTTCTGGAATACCGATTAAAACTTTTTTATCTGGTGCGAATTTGGTATTATTTTGTTTGAGAGCAACATTACGAGATATTCCCATGAGATATTATTCAACCCGTTTTGTCCGTCCTATACTAGCTGGAATGTATAATGTTTGCGCACAGGCGGTTGAGATTCGCAGATGCGAGACAGAGCGCTTCTGTAGCAGTAGCAGCGACCCAGTTGCCGGCTGAGCGCCGCAGCACAGAGCCACTAGTCGTCGAGCCTGGGTCGGCGATGGACCATGTCGCTCGGTCAATGAGGTCAACTTGCAGCTTCCTCTAGTCATCTCGCGTTAGGCCTGCACTCAACAAAATGGAATACTCAAAGGTTATTATTGTCTCATGACTTTTTTACCGTACAGTTCTATCAAGCTTTTGTGGCGACGATCACGTCGTGTAACAATATACTGTACTACTCCACCGTATATAAGGTGTACATATAACCTCAACACTACCTCAGACCCTAGTGTGTCACAACAGTGTCCATAGCGTGTGTAATCAAAATACCTGTGTTCTCTCTTAATTCTGAACTTTTGTTACTCTTCACAAAACCTTTTAAAAGCAGATTTCGTAGGGTCATTCTAATCAGTTTTACAATAGAGAATGCAATATTATTCGGTTTATAATCTTATCTAAACATGTTCACTTTTTGTGTTTTTCCTTGTAACTTAACCCTCTAGTCATAACCCTAAACGATTGATTTTCATTGGGTAAGTGTATCATGCAGGAAAAGTCATTATTTAAGAATGTATTTTGTGGACAGAAATACGAAGAATGTTTTTGCTATAAGATAGTTAATAAATTAACCAGACTCCGATAAAAATGCTTTTTAAGGTAGTTGACAAATCGTTGTGAGGTAGCGTACGTTACTGTATCTGAGCGGCAAGATGTTGAGATGATACACTGTTAAGTTGTGACCGGGATTTGACAAGAATAATTCTGTTTTAAGTAGAACTTGCATGCCAACTCAAGTCTAATACAATGACGCGGCTCAGGAACTTTAAAACAATATTCACAAGCTGCGACGTGGCCTAATGGCAGCATAGCGTGCGACTGTTGCATCAATGGCGACGCCTGCTGGAGGGCTGCGGTGACGACGGCCGAGGCAATGCGGGGGTCCCCGTACTGAAGGGGATAGTAAAAAACATATATTATAATGAAAATTAGTTTTGAATGTTATAAAAAATTAATTTAATGTTCGTGACATTGTGGACATCGTAAATCTTTCATAAATCACCATTAGGAAAACAACGTTATTCGTTACGTTATTCTCTAGACAAATAGTTTAGTACGAATTAAATAATAAGAATGTAACGTTTTTCACTTTTTACTATGAATTTAGCGGGCATATAATTCCTGTACTAGATTGGATGATGCAGGAAATCTATTTGTTATGTTCTTAAAATTGAAAAAAACGTATATGTAGCCTAAATACAAGCTAAATGTAGGGGCTTTCTAGGTCTGCTACGACGAGGATATTTAGTTTTCCTCAGGATGGAGTTTATTTGTTTATATGGTCAGCCAAGTCCACAAAAACTATTTTAGTATTTACTTCACTATGGGAAATAGGTTGGATCATAAATACAGTATGTCTAAAGGGAATGTTTTCAGTTCATCTCAACAGCTGTTCTTTTGTTTCAAATTTTCGTCTTACAAATTGCTACCCCCCCCCCAGAACTAAGACATATACATGTCAAAAAATCATATGTTTCATAGGAACATGATGGTCAACTGATTAAAGTTGAAAATGTAATGCCTAACTCTGATAGGCCCAAAATAGTATAATCCTCATGCAGTCAGCAAAGTATTGAGGGGTTCAATAAAAGTGTATACCGGTTAAATGAATTTATGTTGTCCATTGAAAACTAAAACGATACAAAATCCTTCAAACATTTCTTCAGTTACAAAATGTGTTTTAACATAAAAATACGAAGAATTTTAAAATGCATATAGATTATAAAGTAATTTATCTGACAGACATTAACACAACGTTTTACGTGACTCATCCCTGTGGAAAAATATTAGTCCCTCAACATCAAAAATGGATTTCTATCATAAAAATCAAGATAGGTTTACCATGTACATTTGTGACCTTCAAGCTTCACCGTACCTGGAACAAATACTATAGTTAATATAACGTTGATTTTTCGAAAACATTATAGTATAGTATTTTAATTAGGTTAATTACATTATCTTAATAACAACGTGGAATATCATAGAATTAAAATGACGGAATAATCTTAACGAGGTAACATATAGTTAAAATATATAGAGAATGCTACATATTTTCTAATATGAAAAATTTTAAAATAAATAATTTGATATTTTAAATACCCCAATTTAAAGGGCTGTGCATAATATGAGTAAGAACGACCACAAAAATTATTATGAATAGAATTTGGTAACAAACAATCTGAGGGGAGTCATAAGTGAAAAGAGCTTAATTGAAAATGAATAATAAGAGAGAAATGGGAACCGGCTGGGAGTGAGTGGGGGCACGAAACCATTCGTTATACAGGGATTCATATGTTTACGTATTTTTTTTAATACTGTAATTTGCAACGTTCCTACATTCAAAACATGCTGGAATGAAGATAACGAACTTATTCATTACCTTAACAAAAACTAAGAGGAAAATTATTGTATTTACTTCCATGTTGGAAATAGGTTAGATCATGGATATGTCTAAAGGGAATGTTTTCAGTTCCTCTATACGGCTTTCCTTATAACCGTATGACGTCATCGTTTCAGACTTTTGACTGACGGATTGCCAATGCCCTCCCCAAAGCTAAGACATATCCAAGTCAAAAAAAGTTCTCCTCCTATGACTTTTTTCAACAAAGTAACTGTACAGCAAAAATCACCTCTCGTTACGAACTGTTTTTGAACAAATATATGACAGTCGCCTGAGGTTGAATGTAGCTATGCATTATTTATTCAGCCTATTATGTTACTGCCGAACATACTAACGAGGTCGTCAATGACAATGACATAATATTGACATTTAATATTCATGAATGAGATCCTGTGATAACTGTGGACAACTGAACAGTCGACGTAATGCAGGCAACAGAGCAACGGCCTGGGGCGGCCTGACGGCATTGTAACATTGCCCGATATTCACCTGGTGTGGTTTGGATACTTCCTACAAAGACCTTCCTCTGCCATTAGGTTTTATATTTATCATACCAAATTAAAAGTAATACAATAACAGTAATTATCAGTCAGCGTAAATTTAACACAATTGATAAAGAAATATGAAAAATATGTGAATTGTGAAAGTGATCCGTCCGCTTAAAATGTCAATACCTCGTTTTGGAATATGTCAGTAACATTTTTTGCAGGGATGATTTGTTTAGATGTAATTAATGTGTAGCCACGGAGTAAGTGAGAAAATTAAAATTAACACAAAAATAAAGATCTCTTGGTACAAAAGAACCGTATGACGATTCTTAAAAATTTCATTTCTTCTTAAGAGAAGTGGGTGAAAAAGGCATAGGTACTACAGACTCCAAGGAGGGGTGTTGGGGAACTAAAAAAATTAATTGTTTTCAAAAATAATACCGTGTTAATATTTTGTAGCCTCAAAATTTCCTCCTTCGATTGAAGTATATAATTGGCTCTAAATATTATTAATAACATATTTTATTATAGAATGTCAACAGTTTTTCTGATGTTTCAGAGAACAGTGCATGTTTCAAAACTTACGCATGCACAGTTTATTTTATAGTAATACTGTATCAGTAATTTTATTTGATTTATATAGATTTGCTCTTTGGCTAACCTGATATGACATTTCGCATTCAACAGCTGTTTATTAGACATTGTTTATTTTTAGTAGGAATATAATAACAACAGCATTAAAAGTTATGTATTGCAGCTTTTTACTGTAAGTTTTAGTTAAAAAAATCATAAAAGCTTAAAATCTTCTTAAAATTAAATTAGGGGGTAGTTTGTCTAAGAAGAGGGTGAAGAACAATCTTGTGCAGCGGTGAATATTTAAGTTGAGTTATTGTTACGAATATTAAAGACATATTAAACAACTTGCCAAGATACATAATTGGAATAAAATATTGTATATATTTACTGAAAATAACAATTTTAAAAATATATTAACGTTCAAATTAAAAATTGTAAAAAGGCAATTTATGGAAAAATCATAAAAAATCGTAGGCCTATTTACTTGCCTGTTTGAAATAGGTTAAATCATGGATATGTCTAAAGGGTATGTTTTCAGTCCATCTATCCATGTCAATAAAATTAACTAATTAAAAGGAAATAATATTAACCATTGCTAGGAAACACTACTTCCGCTGCACTTTTTGCGTTCCACAAAACATCAGAGCTTAGACATATCCATGTTAAAATAAAAGAACTAAACAAGCCGTATTTTTATACATTCCACGTATGCAAGAAGAGCAGATGATTAATGGAAAGAAAACAGTAGTCATCTATCTTTAATAGTTTTTGAGAATAAGTGGTGGTATGTGTCAGTGGACTGACACGTACTTTCACCCTTAAGTAAATTTAAACACAACAATCTGTAATAGAACTATCATATTCTTTAAAAGTTGATCTAGATATTATTTAAAAATTGATTGTTTCAAAAATAATCATCCTTTTTTTGAAAATGACAACAAGAGAAACAAAGTTAAATTAATTGTTAGAATTTTATGGGGGACCACCCCCCACCCGGTATTGGGTGATTTGACCTTACGCTTCATACAAAGTTTTATGGAAAAAGGTTGGAAAATAAGGAAGAAATGTTTATCCTCTTTAAGAATAACATTGGACAGTAAATTAACTTTTCTCTGGGACCGTTAGTCGTAAACAAATAATTAAAAATACTAATTTGGTAAAATACTACTAAAATACTAATACTAATCTGGTTTCAAATCATACTTTCCCTTTATTTTTTTCGCTGAAAATGGAAAAAAATGTTTTTGACATTTAAAAGCCCAAAACTTTTGAACCGTCAGTTTTACAGACAGACGGGTGGTATCATATCATTTAGTACTCTGTGCACTATAAACTATTTTTTTATTTTAATCAAAATCATTAGAGCCATTTTTGAGAAAAACTAGATTTTCACATTTTTTAGGGGTTTTAAGGGAGAGCTACCCTTAAAAATCAAAAATTAAAAACGCCTGGAGATACGGTGAATATATACTACATATATGCCAAATTTTATCTAATACGGACCAACGGGGTAGGATGTGGCTCTGTACACATCCAGACACACAAACAAACACACGGACGGACAAATATCACGTCGAAACCCACTTGTTTGGATTCATGGGACTCCAAAACGGATTTATCCACTCTCAACTCAAATTTGAAAATTTTGACGAAAACAAGACTTCCTTTATATATCATGCATAAGGGAAGAAAGTAAAAATTATCTACTTTACGTTAAAAAGGAGAACATTTAAAACTTGGAGTGGGCGCGGAAACCCCCACCAAACACGTATGACGTATGCCACACGGGCACTCGGCACTTGTCCTCGGCCGCTCCTCCCAGACAAGCTCGCCTCCATCACTCTAACCTTTAGACTGCAATGGTCTTGAGATCACTAGTACTGTATATGCCTTTGAGTGAGGCGGGTTGAACACGAGCCAACCGCTCACGCTACTCGAGCAGGGAAGGTCACCCAGCTTGATGTGGTGACGCTGGGCTGCCTTGGGGTTTGATCCACCCCTGTCAGAAGTTACTGACCAGTCCATAGATTACTTGATCGTTTGGAGCAAAGCATTTTTTACATTGCACAAATTACAAAAAAATAAACTAATTTAATAAGCAGTTAAAAAGAAAATTCAATATTTTGCAAATTATAGTGATTACATGCCAAAAACGCTTGGTATAGTTAGACAATTTTTCTTCTCGTCGCCTCCGAAATTTCCTTATCCAGATGCCGCACTATCACGCACCGTCGTAACTCCCCCAATCACTGCCATATCTCGTTCTTCCTGCCGCGCAATTGCCTCTTACATAATCAAAGCACTCGTGAATTCGCCAGGACTTCATCACGGAGCGAGTGTCCGCCATCCGACTATCCGTGACTGCGAGGTCGACTACGCTAGATAAAACTATGTTGTAGTCAAAAAAAGAAAAATTTGAACTACAGAATTCAGAAAGGGATAAGTGGAGTAATAAAAGGAAAAAGAGAGGGATTGGAAGATCAAAGATTATATTATTTTAAAAATTTTTGGTAAAATGTTCACGGAAAAAAATGATTCGAAAAGGAGAAAAATATTAGGTATAGTAAAAATGTTGATTAATTTGTTGTAAAATAAACATTCATTATTGTAGAAGAGTATCAAGTCGTCAACTACATTTGATAACAGGCCCGTTAATTAATGATCCGTTCAAATGGAGCAGCTGATTATGTTTTTCAAAGCAAACCTACATCAACGCAATCAAATCCATTAGGGTTACGCTCATATTCACTTTAAAATTTGCACCAGAGTGTGATGTAAATAGTTTTGGTTATGGAAATAACTTAGTACAAACAGAAATGAAAATTAGTAGCAAAAGTAGCACAGTAGGTTTTTTCCAGAGGAACGGGTGAGGATCGATACAGGTTGGCCAGAGCGCTGGAGGCGGCGATCCCCAGGGCGGGGGTTATCATGGCGATACTGTCTCAACCTCTAGAAGAACATGTGAGGATCGATACAGGTTGGCCAGAGCGCTGGAGGCGGCGGTCCCCAGGGCGGGGGTTATCATGGCGATACTGTCTCAACCTCTAGAAGAACATGTGAGGATCGATACAGGTTGGCCAGAGCGCTGGAGGCGGCGGTCCCCAGGGCGGGGGTTATCATGGCGATACTGTCTCAACCTCTAGAAGAACATGTGAGGATCGATACAGGTTGGCCAGAGCGCTGGAGGCGGCGGTCCCCAGGGCGGGGGTTATCATGGCGATACTGTCTCAACCTCTAGAGTAACATGTGAGGATCGATACAGGTTGGCCAGAGCGCTGGAGGCGGCGGTCCCCAGGGCGGGGGTTATCATGGCGATACTGTCTCAACCTCTAGAGTAACATGTGAGGATCGATACAGGTTGGCCAGAGCGCTGGAGGCGGCGGTCCCCAGGGCGGGGGTTATCATGGCGATACTGTCTCAACCTCTAGAGTAACATGTGAGGATCGATACAGGTTGGCCAGAGCGCTGGAGGCGGCGGTCCCCAGGGCGGGGGTTATCATGGCGATACTGTCTCAACCTCTAGAGTAACATGTGAGGATCGATACAGGTTGGCCAGAGCGCTGGAGGCGGCGGTCCCCAGGGCGGGGGTTATCATGGCGATACTGTCTCAACCTCTAGAAGAACATGTGAGGATCGATACAGGTTGGCCAGAGCGCTGGAGGCGGCGGTCCCCAGGGCGGGGGTTATCATGGCGATACTGTCTCAACCTCTAGAAGAACATGTGAGGATCGATACAGGTTGGCCAGAGCGCTGGAGGCGGCGGTCCCCAGGGCGGGGGTTATCATGGCGATACTGTCTCAACCTCTAGAGTAACATGTGAGGATCGATACAGGTTGGCCAGAGCGCTGGAGGCGGCGGTCCCCAGGGCGGGGGTTATCATGGCGATACTGTCTCAACCTCTAGAGTAACATGTGAGGATCGATACAGGTTGGCCAGAGCGCTGGAGGCGGCGGTCCCCAGGGCGGGGGTTATCATGGCGATACTGTCTCAACCTCTAGAGTAACACGTGAGGATCGATACAGGTTGGCCAGAGCACTGGAGGCGGCGGTCCCCAGGGCGGGGGTTATCATGGCGATACTGTCTCAACCTCTAGAACATGTGAGGATCGATACAGGTTGGCCAGAGCGCTGGAGGCGGCGGTCCCCAGGGCGGGGGTTATCATGGCGATACTGTCTCAACCTCTAGAGAACATGTGAGGATCGATACAGGTTGGCCAGAGCGCTGGAGGCGGCGGTCCCCAGGGCGGGGGTTATCATGGCGATACTGTCTCAACCTCTAGAGTAACACGTGAGGATCGATACAGGTTGGCCAGAGCGCTGGAGGCGGCGGTCCCCAGGGCGGGGGTTATCATGGCGATACTGTCTCAACCTCTAGAAGAACATGTGAGGATCGATACAGGTTGGCCAGAGCGCTGGAGGCGGCGGTCCCCAGGGCGGGGGTTATCATGGCGATACTGTCTCAACCTCTAGAAGAACATGTGAGGATCGATACAGGTTGGCCAGAGCGCTGGAGGCGGCGGTCCCCAGGGCGGGGGTTATCATGGCGATACTGTCTCAACCTCTAGAGTAACATGTGAGGATCGATACAGGTTGGCCAGAGCGCTGGAGGCGGCGGTCCCCAGGGCGGGGGTTATCATGGCGATACTGTCTCAACCTCTAGAGTAACATGTGAGGATCGATACAGGTTGGCCAGAGCGCTGGAGGCGGCGGTCCCCAGGGCGGGGGTTATCATGGCGATACTGTCTCAACCTCTAGAAGAACATGTGAGGATCGATACAGGTTGGCCAGAGCGCTGGAGGCGGCGGTCCCCAGGGCGGGGGTTATCATGGCGATACTGTCTCAACCTCTAGAGTAACATGTGAGGATCGATACAGGTTGGCCAGAGCGCTGGAGGCGGCGGTCCCCAGGGCGGGGGTTATCATGGCGATACTGTCTCAACCTCTAGAAGAACATGTGAGGATCGATACAGGTTGGCCAGAGCGCTGGAGGCGGCGGTCCCCAGGGCGGGGGTTATCATGGCGATACTGTCTCAACCTCTAGAGTAACACGTGAGGATCGATACAGGTTGGCCAGAGCGCTGGAGGCGGCGGTCCCCAGGGCGGGGGTTATCATGGCGATACTGTCTCAACCTCTAGAGTAACATGTGAGGATCGATACAGGTTGGCCAGAGCGCTGGAGGCGGCGGTCCCCAGGGCGGGGGTTATCATGGCGATACTGTCTCAACCTCTAGAGTAACATGTGAGGATCGATACAGGTTGGCCAGAGCGCTGGAGGCGGCGGTCCCCAGGGCGGGGGTTATCATGGCGATACTGTCTCAACCTCTAGAAAACATGTGAGGATCGATACAGGTTGGCCAGAGCGCTGGAGGCGGCGGTCCCCAGGGCGGGGGTTATCATGGCGATACTGTCTCAACCTCTAGAAGAACATGTGAGGATCGATACAGGTTGGCCAGAGCGCTGGAGGCGGCGGTCCCCAGGGCGGGGGTTATCATGGCGATACTGTCTCAACCTCTAGAGTAACATGTGAGGATCAATACAGGTTGGCCAGAGCGCTGGAGGCGGCGGTCCCCAGGGCGGGGGTTATCATGGCGATACTGTCTCAACCTCTAGAAGAACATGTGAGGATCGATACAGGTTGGCCAGAGCGCTGGAGGCGGCGGTCCCCAGGGCGGGGGTTATCATGGCGATACTGTCTCAACCTCTAGAAGAACATGTGAGGATCGATACAGGTTGGCCAGAGCGCTGGAGGCGGCGGTCCCCAGGGCGGGGGTTATCATGGCGATACTGTCTCAACCTCTAGAAGAACATGTGAGGATCGATACAGGTTGGCCAGAGCGCTGGAGGCGGCGGTCCCCAGGGCGGGGGTTATCATGGCGATACTGTCTCAACCTCTAGAGTAACATGTGAGGATCGATACAGGTTGGCCAGAGTGCTGGAGGCGGCGGTCCCCAGGGCGGGGGTTATCATGGCGATACTGTCTCAACCTCTGGAAGAACATGTGAGGATCGATACAGGTTGGCCAGAGCGCTGGAGGCGGCGGTCCCCAGGGCGGGGGTTATCATGGCGATACTGTCTCAACCTCTAGAAGAACATGTGAGGATCGATACAGGTTGGCCAGAGCGCTGGAGGCGGCGGTCCCCAGGGCGGGGGTTATCATGGCGATACTGTCTCAACCTCTAGAAGAACATGTGAGGATCGATACAGGTTGGCCAGAGCGCTGGAGGCGGCGGTCCCCAGGGCGGGGGTTATCATGGCGATACTGTCTCAACCTCTAGAAGAACATGTGAGGATCGATACAGGTTGGCCAGAGCGCTGGAGGCGGCGGTCCCCAGGGCGGGGGTTATCATGGCGATACTGTCTCAACCTCTAGAGTAACATGTGAGGATCGATACAGGTTGGCCAGAGTGCTGGAGGCGGCGGTCCCCAGGGCGGGGGTTATCATGGCGATACTGTCTCAACCTCTAAAAGAACATGTGAGGATCGATACAGGTTGGCCAGAGCGCTGGAGGCGGCGGTCCCCAGGGCGGGGGTTATCATGGCGATACTGTCTCAACCTCTAGAAGAACATGTGAGGATCGATACAGGTTGGCCAGAGCGCTGGAGGCGGCGGTCCCCAGGGCGGGGGTTATCATGGCGATACTGTCTCAACCTCTAGAGAACATGTGAGGATCGATACAGGTTGGCCAGAGCGCTGGAGGCGGCGGTCCCCAGGGCGGGGGTTATCATGGCGATACTGTCTCAACCTCTAGAGAACATGTGAGGATCGATACAGGTTGGCCAGAGCGCTGGAGGCGGCGGTCCCCAGGGCGGGGGTTATCATGGCGATACTGTCTCAACCTCTAGAAGAACATGTGAGGATCGATACAGGTTGGCCAGAGCGCTGGAGGCGGCGGTCCCCAGGGCGGGGGTTATCATGGCGATACTGTCTCAACCTCTAAAAGAACATGTGAGGATCGATACAGGTTGGCCAGAGCGCTGGAGGCGGCGGTCCCCAGGGCGGGGGTTATCATGGCGATACTGTCTCAACCTCTAGAGACATGTGAGGATCGATACAGGTTGGCCAGAGCGCTGGAGGCGGCGGTCCCCAGGGCGGGGGTTATCATGGCGATACTGTCTCAACCTCTAGAAGAACATGTGAGGATCGATACAGGTTGGCCAGAGCGCTGGAGGCGGCGGTCCCCAGGGCGGGGGTTATCATGGCGATACTGTCGTCACTCAACCTAGAAGAACATGTGAGGATCGATACAGGTTGGCCAGAGCGCTGGAGGCGGCGGTCCCCAGGGCGGGGGTTATCATGGCGATACTGTCTCAACCTCTAGAAGAACATGTGAGGATCGATACAGGTTGGCCAGAGCGCTGGAGGCGGCGGTCCCCAGGGCGGGGGTTATCATGGCGATACTGTCTCAACCTCTAGAAGAACATGTGAGGATCGATACAGGTTGGCCAGAGCGCTGGAGGCGGCGGTCCCCAGGGCGGGGGTTATCATGGCGATACTGTCTCAACCTCTAGAAGAACATGTGAGGATCGATACAGGTTGGCCAGAGCGCTGGAGGCGGCGGTCCCCAGGGCGGGGGTTATCATGGCGATACTGTCTCAACCTCTAAAAGAACATGTGAGGATCGATACAGGTTGGCCAGAGTGCTGGAGGCGGCGGTCCCCAGGGCGGGGGTTATCATGGCGATACTGTCTCAACCTCTAAAAGAACATGTGAGGATCGATACAGGTTGGCCAGAGCGCTGGAGGCGGCGGTCCCCAGGGCGGGGGTTATCATGGCGATACTGTCTCAACCTCTAGAAGAACATGTGAGGATCGATACAGGTTGGCCAGAGCGCTGGAGGCGGCGGTCCCCAGGGCGGGGGTTATCATGGCGATACTGTCTCAACCTCTAGAAGAACATGTGAGGATCGATACAGGTTGGCCAGAGCGCTGGAGGCGGCGGTCCCCAGGGCGGGGGTTATCATGGCGATACTGTCTCAACCTCTAGAGTAACATGTGAGGATCGATACAGGTTGGCCAGAGCGCTGGAGGCGGCGGTCCCCAGGGCGGGGGTTATCATGGCGATACTGTCTCAACCTCTGGAAGAACATGTGAGGATCGATACAGGTTGGCCAGAGCGCTGGAGGCGGCGGTCCCCAGGGCGGGGGTTATCATGGCGATACTGTCTCAACCTCTAGAGTAACATGTGAGGATCGATACAGGTTGGCCAGGGGGTTATCATGGCGATACTGTCTCAACCTCTAGAAGAACATGTGAGGATCGATACAGGTTGGCCAGAGTGCTGGAGGCGGCGGTCCCCAGGGCGGGGGTTATCATGGCGATACTGTCTCAACCTCTAGAGTAACATGTGAGGATCGATACAGGTTGGCCAGAGTGCTGGAGGCGGCGGTCCCCAGGGCGGGGGTTATCATGGCGATACTGTCTCAACCTCTAGAGTAACATGTGAGGATCGATACAGGTTGGCCAGAGCGCTGGAGGCGGCGGTCCCCAGGGCGGGGGTTATCATGGCGATACTGTCTCAACCTCTAGAGTAACATGTGAGGATCGATACAGGTTGGCCAGAGTGCTGGAGGCGGCGGTCCCCAGGGCGGGGGTTATCATGGCGATACTGTCTCAACCTCTAGAAGAACATGTGAGGATCGATACAGGTTGGCCAGAGCGCTGGAGGCGGCGGTCCCCAGGGCGGGGGTTATCATGGCGATACTGTCTCAACCTCTAGAGTAACATGTGAGGATCGATACAGGTTGGCCAGAGCGCTGGAGGCGGCGGTCCCCAGGGCGGGGGTTATCATGGCGATACTGTCTCAACCTCTAGAGTAACATGTGAGGATCGATACAGGTTGGCCAGAGCGCTGGAGGCGGCGGTCCCCAGGGCGGGGGTTATCATGGCGATACTGTCTCAACCTCTAGAAGAACATGTGAGGATCGATACAGGTTGGCCAGAGCGCTGGAGGCGGCGGTCCCCAGGGCGGGGGTTATCATGGCGATACTGTCTCAACCTCTAAAAGAACATGTGAGGATCGATACAGGTTGGCCAGAGTGCTGGAGGCGGCGGTCCCCAGGGCGGGGGTTATCATGGCGATACTGTCTCAACCTCTAGAGTAACATGTGAGGATCGATACAGGTTGGCCAGAGCGCTGGAGGCGGCGGTCCCCAGGGCGGGGGTTATCATGGCGATACTGTCTCAACCTCTAGAAGAACATGTGAGGATCGATACAGGTTGGCCAGAGCGCTGGAGGCGGCGGTCCCCAGGGCGGGGGTTATCATGGCGATACTGTCTCAACCTCTAGAAGAACATGTGAGGATCGATACAGGTTGGCCAGAGCGCTGGAGGCGGCGGTCCCCAGGGCGGGGGTTATCATGGCGATACTGTCTCAACCTCTAGAAGAACATGTGAGGATCGATACAGGTTGGCCAGAGCGCTGGAGGCGGCGGTCCCCAGGGCGGGGGTTATCATGGCGATACTGTCTCAACCTCTAGAAGAACATGTGAGGATCGATACAGGTTGGCCAGAGCGCTGGAGGCGGCGGTCCCCAGGGCGGGGGTTATCATGGCGATACTGTCTCAACCTCTAGAAAGAACATGTGAGGATCGATACAGGTTGGCCAGAGCACTGGAGGCGGCGGTCCCCAGGGCGGGGGTTATCATGGCGATACTGTCTCAACCTCTAGAAGAACATGTGAGGATCGATACAGGTTGGCCAGAGCGCTGGAGGCGGCGGTCCCCAGGGCGGGGGTTATCATGGCGATACTGTCTCAACCTCTAAAAGAACATGTGAGGATCGATACAGGTTGGCCAGAGCGCTGGAGGCGGCGGTCCCCAGGGCGGGGGTTATCATGGCGATACTATCTCAACCTCTAGTAGAACATGTGAGGATCGATACAGGTTGGCCAGAGCGCTGGAGGCGGCGGTCCCCAGGGCGGGGGTTATCATGGCGATACTGTCTCAACCTCTAGAAGAACATGTGAGGATCGATACAGGTTGGCCAGAGCGCTGGAGGCGGCGGTCCCCAGGGCGGGGGTTATCATGGCGATACTGTCTCAACCTCTAGAAGAACATGTGAGGATCGATACAGGTTGGCCAGAGCGCTGGAGGCGGCGGTCCCCAGGGCGGGGGTTATCATGGCGATACTGTCTCAACCTCTAGAAGAACATGTGAGGATCGATACAGGTTGGCCAGAGCGCTGGAGGCGGCGGTCCCCAGGGCGGGGGTTATCATGGCGATACTGTCTCAACCTCTAGAGTAACATGTGAGGATCGATACAGGTTGGCCAGAGCGCTGGAGGCGGCGGTCCCCAGGGCGGGGGTTATCATGGCGATACTGTCTCAACCTCTAGAAGAACATGTGAGGATCGATACAGGTTGGCCAGAGCGCTGGAGGCGGCGGTCCCCAGGGCGGGGGTTATCATGGCGATACTGTCTCAACCTCTAGAAGAACATGTGAGGATCGATACAGGTTGGCCAGAGCGCTGGAGGCGGCGGTCCCCAGGGCGGGGGTTATCATGGCGATACTGTCTCAACCTCTAGAGTAACACGTGAGGATCGATACAGGTTGGCCAGAGCGCTGGAGGCGGCGGTCCCCAGGGCGGGGGTTATCATGGCGATACTGTCTCAACCTCTAGAAGAACATGTGAGGATCGATACAGGTTGGCCAGAGCGCTGGAGGCGGCGGTCCCCAGGGCGGGGGTTATCATGGCGATACTGTCTCAACCTCTAGAAGAACATGTGAGGATCGATACAGGTTGGCCAGAGCGCTGGAGGCGGCGGTCCCCAGGGCGGGGGTTATCATGGCGATACTGTCTCAACCTCTAGAAGAACATGTGAGGATCGATACAGGTTGGCCAGAGCGCTGGAGGCGGCGGTCCCCAGGGCGGGGGTTATCATGGCGATACTGTCTCAACCTCTAGAAGAACATGTGAGGATCGATACAGGTTGGCCAGAGCGCTGGAGGCGGCGGTCCCCAGGGCGGGGGTTATCATGGCGATACTGTCTCAACCTCTAGAGTAACATGTGAGGATCGATACAGGTTGGCCAGAGCGCTGGAGGCGGCGGTCCCCAGGGCGGGGGTTATCATGGCGATACTGTCTCAACCTCTAGAAGAACATGTGAGGATCGATACAGGTTGGCCAGAGCGCTGGAGGCGGCGGTCCCCAGGGCGGGGGTTATCATGGCGATACTGTCTCAACCTCTAGAGTAACATGTGAGGATCGATACAGGTTGGCCAGAGCGCTGGAGGCGGCGGTCCCCAGGGCGGGGGTTATCATGGCGATACTGTCTCAACCTCTAGAAGAACATGTGAGGATCGATACAGGTTGGCCAGAGCGCTGGAGGCGGCGGTCCCCAGGGCGGGGGTTATCATGGCGATACTGTCTCAACCTCTAGAGTAACATGTGAGGATCGATACAGGTTGGCCAGAGCGCTGGAGGCGGCGGTCCCCAGGGCGGGGGTTATCATGGCGATACTGTCTCAACCTCTAGAAGAACATGTGAGGATCGATACAGGTTGGCCAGAGCGCTGGAGGCGGCGGTCCCCAGGGCGGGGGTTATCATGGCGATACTGTCTCAACCTCTAGAAGAACATGTGAGGATCGATACAGGTTGGCCAGAGCGCTGGAGGCGGCGGTCCCCAGGGCGGGGGTTATCATGGCGATACTGTCTCAACCTCTAGAAGAACATGTGAGGATCGATACAGGTTGGCCAGAGCGCTGGAGGCGGCGGTCCCCAGGGCGGGGGTTATCATGGCGATACTGTCTCAACCTCTAGAAGAACATGTGAGGATCGATACAGGTTGGCCAGAGCGCTGGAGGCGGCGGTCCCCAGGGCGGGGGTTATCATGGCGATACTGTCTCAACCTCTAGAAGAACATGTGAGGATCGATACAGGTTGGCCAGAGCGCTGGAGGCGGCGGTCCCCAGGGCGGGGGTTATCATGGCGATACTGTCTCAACCTCTAGAGTAACACGTGAGGATCGATACAGGTTGGCCAGAGCACTGGAGGCGGCGGTCCCCAGGGCGGGGGTTATCATGGCGATACTGTCTCAACCTCTAGAAGAACATGTGAGGATCGATACAGGTTGGCCAGAGCACTGGAGGCGGCGGTCCCCAGGGCGGGGGTTATCATGGCGATACTGTCTCAACCTCTAGAAGAACATGTGAGGATCGATACAGGTTGGCCAGAGCACTGGAGGCGGCGGTCCCCAGGGCGGGGGTTATCATGGCGATACTGTCTCAACCTCTAGAGTAACATGTGAGGATCGATACAGGTTGGCCAGAGCGCTGGAGGCGGCGGTCCCCAGGGCGGGGGTTATCATGGCGATACTGTCTCAACCTCTGGAAGAACATGTGAGGATCGATACAGGTTGGCCAGAGCGCTGGAGGCGGCGGTCACGGGGGTTATCATGGCGATACTGTCTCAACCTCTAGAAGAACATGTGAGGATCGATACAGGTTGGCCAGAGCGCTGGAGGCGGCGGTCCCCAGGGCGGGGGTTATCATGGCGATACTGTCTCAACCTCTAGAGTAACATGTGAGGATCGATACAGGTTGGCCAGAGCACTGGAGGCGGCGGTCCCCAGGGCGGGGGTTATCATGGCGATACTGTCTCAACCTCTGGAAGAACATGTGAGGATCGATACAGGTTGGCCAGAGCACTGGAGGCGGCGGTCCCCAGGGCGGGGGTTATCATGGCGATACTGTCTCAACTATACAGTTTGTGCAAGTGTTTTAACGTGACACGCGTACTGTGTAAGTCAAACGACACCACTTTATATCCAATTACTAGAGTAATTTTCCCTACGAGAATGAATAACTCCCAACGGAATTATTTAGGAAAAACGTGTAGCAATTTTAAATGAGCTATGGTTTTAATTGGATCGTGTGGACTTGATATAATTAAACTGAATCTAATGAGGAACGTTAAAGGGAAGTAAGAACTTTTGGCAATGGCGTTTCAATAATTATAACTGTAATGCGAACGTATAAAATTTAAACTTTAATATTTACACTATACTGAATATAATTTTGTCATATGAATATACGTACTGTGTTTTTTTTATAATGGGGTTGAATTTTCTTTTGATTTTTTTAAATATGCTTGAATGCACTAATTAGTTATCTAATTCATTAGTTAAATGAATTCTTAGATGTCAATTAATCAATAAGACTTCACGTTTACCTTCGCTCCTACAGTAAATCGTTTAATTCACCGGACAAGCCGTAGGACGATAAATGGCTTAATACGTTAAAAAATGCTAGTATTTATGATAAGAATAAAGTTAATTTTTTTCTAATTTTTGATAATGAATATAATGAACCTCTAAGTATGAATATAACAATTTAAAACAATGCCAATAGATCTATAGTTGGATATATATTCATGAGCAAGTAGATATATTTTCACTTTTATGGTACTACAAAAGTACAGTAAAACAGTAATTGTGGTTGTGTTGATCCTAGAAATTATAACATTTATGGTACAATCCTATTCTTGTACTATATTAAACCTATAAACTATATTGTGCTCGTATTTTTTCAAGTAATAACTACCATGAGAAATCTAGTAATAGCTTTTGTTGCAGGCAATTGGGTCCACTCAATTGAAGTATACATATTTATCGCCTGAACAACTTTGATTGGTTTCTGAAAATACTAATAACTGTAAATCCACAGGTATGTGGATAATGCAACGAAATACATGTTGTTACAAGAGTGTACCGCATATCTAAGGTTATGAAGTTGACTAAAAAAGAGAGTGACCTATATGAATCTATCAGATTAAGATAAATTCTCCAGTATTTTTAGCTTCGGTGTTCGGGAACCAGCCGCCAGGTTCTACTACAATACTAGCATTAGTTTCCCTATTATAAACCTTCTCTCCATACAGTGAATTCCATCTTTTTATTATAAAGATCATATAAGAAATAAACGTTTAAACTCAACTGACTTCAAAAAAATGTTATTCGAGACATTATACGCATATTCTGTAATATGATAATAATTTTTCATTGGATTTCGTTGAAGTTAATACTGTAATAATAAGGTCTATTCAACATATGGAAAGGCGTAATTATTTTAAATCACTGTATAAATTGACTATGACCTTTAGTATTATTTATAAGACATTTATTCACTGTTCAATATGTGGGATGAAATAATACTGTAGAGATATGCAATAACCGGTAGAGAGATGATTATGTCCACTAATAACAAGGAGGTAATCATAGTATAATGGATGTCGGGCAGGTAATTGCTAGGAGCCAATCCGGAGGACTAGAGAGTGATACGTCACATGAGCAAACAGACTTGACCTGACGTCACGTCCACTCATGCTCGTATTATCGGAAAATGTATCTCATACTGGATGTGTGAGATAATTTTTTCTACTCATTTAAGTGATGTTTAATAAATCTATTTAATTATTATACTTCGAGTCACGACGGACGAGTCCCTAAAAACTCAACTGCTTCTGCAGTGAGTGATGCATCACATGGGATGTAGTGTGCTGTGTGATGAATCTGTTTAATGTTAGCACGAGTCACACGCCTGAAGACGGATAAGTCACTGAAGACTCGGCCACCTCTGCAGTGAGTGATGCATCACATGGGATGGAGTGTGCTGTGTGATGAATCTGTTTAATGTTAGCACGAGTCACACGCCTGGAGACGGATGAGTCCCTGAAGACTCGGCCACCTCTGCAGTGAGTGATGCATCACATGGGATGGAGTGTGCTGTGTGATGAATCTGTTTAATGTTAGCACGAGTCACACGCCCGGAGACGGATGAGTCCCTGACGACTCGGCCACCTCTGCAGTGAGTGATGCATCACATGGGATGGAGTGTGCTGTGTGATGAATCTGTTTAATGTTAGCACGAGTCACACGCCCGGAGACGGATGAGTCCCTGACGACTCGGCCACCTCTGCAGTGAGTGATGCATCACATAGGATGGAGTGTGCTGTGTGATGAATCTGTTTAATGTTAGCACGAGTCACACGCCCGGAGACGGATGAGTCCCTGACGACTCGGCCACCTCTGCAGTGAGTGATGCATCACATGGGATGGAGTGTGCTGTGTGATGAATCTGTTTAATGTTAGCACGAGTCACACGCCCGGAGACGGATGAGTCCCTGACGACTCGGCCACCTCTGCAGTGAGTGATGCATCACATAGGATGGAGTGTGCTGTGTGATGAATCTGTTTAATGTTAGCACGAGTCACACGCCCGGAGACGGATGAGTCCCTGACGACTCGGCCACCTCTGCAGTGAGTGATGCATCACATAGGATGGATTGTGCTGTGTGATGAATCTGTTTAATGTTAGCACGAGTCACACGCCCGGAGACGGATGAGTCCCTGACGACTCGGCCACCTCTGCAGTGAGTGATGCATCACATGGGATGTAGTGTGCTGTGTGATGAATCTGTTTAATGTTAGCACGAGTCATACACCTGGAGACGGATGAGTCCCTGAAGACTCGGCCACCTCTGCAGTGAGTGATGCATCACATGGGATGTAGTGTGCTGTGTGATGAATCTGTTTAATGTTAGCACGAGTCACACGCCCGGAGACGGATGAGTCCCTGACGACTCGGCCACCTCTGCAGTGAGTGATACATCACCAGGACACGGCTCCACTGGCGGGCATCAACGTCCTACATCCCACTTCTCTACCCCAATATACGTGGTATCCTCAGTAAGCACCATCAAAATCTTACATTACTATTTACTACCACACACAGTGTAATATTAACACAAATTATGTATCGTTCTAATGTAAGTTTCTCCAAAACTATGAATGTTAAGTCTTTATTAAAAGTAATAATTCTGCTTAACTGGTAACTCTAATTGTTAATGCGGCTAGTTTTTTTTTACTAAAATACTATGACTATATTTACATCATATTCATATACATTTATATAATAGTCTTCCTGTAATAATATATACCAACAATCTAAGGCAAGGTATTTAATAATCAAAGGTTTCATAATCGATTATATGTCATATACAAGATAACGATGTTTATTAGATAATGGTGTTTATAAAACCAAATAGCATCACAGTACAATTTAGTCCTACAACTCGCTTTCTGGGGTCTGGGGCGAAGGCCCCTCAGTTTTAGATACCTTTTTGAGATAATAATTACATTAAATTAAATTTAAATGGAACAATTGAACTTGAACGTCATATTTACTATTAAAAGTTAAGATCACCATTTTAAAAATAATTTATAAAACTATAATTTGAAAAATCACGATGTGACAGACAAACATTGTTTAAGGAATTATCTAATGCATCAGGCATTTTTGTTGAATAAGTACTAAGTATAAGATTAAGATTCAAGTATAAGGTTGAAATCTTTATTTTGGGTAGAGAGAACCTTTTTTCGAAGCCCTCGCAAACCATGATTACCGGCGAGGAAACTCAGCGCTGCCACGCGTTACAATAACTTAGCGCCATAAACACAGCAATCTCTGCTATAATTTCTGTTTCCTGCCTCCCCGAATCCAGCTTGGACCTCGCAATACGCTCATCTCTATGTAAATGGTCGGATGTCGTGCCGCCGCTCGTTCTGACGCTTCGCTAAACTATTATCTCAATTTTGGGTGGGCGTGCAGTGACCAGAATATGCAAATTGTGATATTTCCTCGGTGAACTTGCACGAGGATAACTATTTCAACTTGAGAAATTCATATTGAGCATAGAAACCAATTTTTGTGGGAGAAAATTAAGCATAATGTAACTTAAATAAAAACGCTGCGATTATAATCAAGTAGACAACTGTTTAAACAACAGCAAAAACTAGAAATGCCCCCGTCGCAGCAGAACTGCGTACCCAGCGATATTCCAAATCAATAACAATATATAACAGATTTGATCAAAATATTAAAAAAATACAGATAATGTTGAAAGATAGCATTTTTATTGCTTACTTTATTATATGAAAAACGCAAAAAAAATTTATGAACTCATCTGGCCAAATGTAGGAATACACGTCTCTACCAAATTTGGTCTAGATTGGATCATTTTTACGAGAGTTATCGTGTTCACAGACACACACACACACACACACACACACACACACACACACACACACATATATATATATATATATATATAAATTTTAACTATTTTTTGAGCACCTAAATACGGAAAAATAACATGGTCCCGGGCTTCAGTCTTGCCATGAGACCTACGGTAATAGCTTTTTCCTATGGGAAATTCACTAAAACCAACTAAACTACCACCAACTCCCAACTACTATCACCTACCAAAATTGAACTTGTTACAGGTCGATCCAAATTTTATTAAATTAATTAATACGGAACAATATTTTTATTAACCATAGTAGTGATGCCTGTGACATAAATTAATATGATTATCGAGTTAAAATATAAGGTATATGAAATTTGTAGTTAATACACTCGTAATTTTGGACATTTACTTTATAACTGGTTATATAAATGTTTTTCGTCAAATAGCTAGGTGAAAATCCGGCACAATGGAATTATCAAAAAATTCTATTTAACAGCAAGTTTTATTGCACATTGAAACTGGCTGTAATGATATAACTGTTCATGAAAACTTATGATGTAATTTTATATTCAATATTCCAATGGATATTATCATAGCAGATATAATTGATACATTCGGTTTAGTTTTATGGCTCTTTTAAAACGACCGTAGTATATTCGGGCACATGGCCCGCAAACATGTTGCTGTTCAATTACACTCTTTTCATTATTTTATAGTCTACTGAATTTCGTCATAGAATAATTCATATGCACAATACAAGGTATTTTGAACAAACATCGCCTAGTTAACTAATTTAGTAATATTTTAGTCACGTATTTCCAATAAAGGTTTGCATTTTTTTAAATAGGCATTCGAATAAAAAATAACAAAAACAGCAAAATTATCTGTGTAATTAACTTCTTGTGAAGGTGACCGACACCCAACTACTTTAATATTTTTATTATTTATTAATTTACTATTTCGCTTACAAATAAGAAATAATATTTTTTTACTCCCAAAAGAGTAACAGTATTAATTTCTTCAATTATTTGATCATATACCATCCGCCTAATTGGAACAGGTCGTAAGGTCTGGTTTGGGGTTGACTGTGTCAAGCTTTGATGTATTTTTAAGTGAGCTGGTCAACACCAGCAGACCAGCAGGTGATCGATCACTTGTAAACAGTTACAGTTGCGCCGACGAAACTTTGTGGCCGAGTGCAGTTTACCTCGATCACAATCAAGGATTTCAGGGTTGTTTAATAAACCATTAAAATTTAGTACATATTTTAACTTGAGGAAATACACTTTTTTAGACATACATCATGGATTATTTCTAAAGTTAAGATTAAGTTAAGTTAAGTTAAGTGAAGTTAAGTTAAGCTGCTTCTTTGTATAAAATAAACAGTTTTATCTCTTTGAATGATATTGTGATTGCACGCTCGGTTAAATGCAGGCCATTAAGACAATCGCGAGACTCGAGGACGGAGCTCGGCGTCGAGATACCATTACACAGCAAACAGCCGGAGAGATTGTTTGGCTGAAGAACGTCGAGGTGATGTTAAATTCTTGGAATCAAAATGCGTATTATCGAACTTTATACTTAATTGATTTCAATATGTATTTGTTCTACGAGAGGGTGGCAACGACTTTGTCCGCACACAGATCTGTGCACGAGACGTATGAATCGATGATATTTGTGAGCCAATACTACTAAATGGGGAGAACTGAAAAAACTGTTAGGCTACACCGAGATCTGAACTAATGAGATGAATTGTCGCTTCAGGTTCGCGCTATCGACTGAGCCTGGGTCTCCATTTAAAATCAACTATTGCGCTAACCCGCATAAGGTATTAAGATATTAAAGAGCATCAATTAATCGTTAAATGAGCTTCAATACGAATTTATACATTTAATTTGTAAAAAATGCATGCACCACGGGTCGAATACATACAGAGGGTTGATATATTCATAAGAGAGGTTGCGCCAAGCCCCCAATGGCGCAGTCTAGTGGCGTGGTTTATAACTACGCTCACTGACCTCTGTCGCCAGATCAATGGTATACTGTTGGCGGTGGATCGCTCGCCGCTCTACTTGTTGAACATTAGACCAAATATCTCTACAGAGTGTAATAACCCTTTAATCTTTAACCATTTCATTCCATTTAACCATTTGATTGTCGAGCGTCTCGGATCGAGACGGACATGCCCGGGGAACATGCCTGCCTCTCGCTACTGGCCTCTCAGAAAATCACTGTTCATAGTACGTACAGTTTTGTGTAACTGGCTTAAATTACACCAAAAGCTTCAGAAAGAAATGGGCTTTACTTTTATGAATCTTACTCTATGGCAGAATGCATTCTCAGATCGTGAGCCAATCAGAAACAACCCCGCGACAGCTGCGCCGACCAATAACAGAAGATGGATCGTTGTAACATTTTAATATTTATTTAAATTTTTTTAATATTTTATTTTTATCTAAATAAAAATTAAAAATTATTTATTTTTTATCTATTTTATAAAATAGTGCCATGGTAAATACTAACAATTATAATTTATTATTAACTATGGACATGGTTGCTATGTAACGCTATGTTGCTAAAAATTATTGCACTTATATATGTTTTTTCTATCAGATCCACCTAGCTATGGCTGGCAATTCTAGCGCATCTCGGATCGAGACGCTCGGCACTCAAAGGTATAATATTTACTTTAGTGCGGTGTGTACGTATGGATGCTTTCACAATGTTACAATCACAACGATATGAGGAAAGTATATATGTAAATTTAAAATTCAAAACTACTAAACATGGAGGTGCAGCGCGGCAGTAGAGAGAAAGAGAGAGAGAGAACAGCGGGTGCTCGCGGATCGTGCTGTTTGTTTCGTGCTATTGATTCAAGGATTTCAAAATAACAGGCCCGTTGTTTACGTTGGCTCACTTTTGCTTTTTAATATCAAGGAAGCTTTACTTCTAAAATTATTTCGCAAACTTACTTTACAGCTACATTATACTTTGCTCTATACTATTACAAATATTTAAATAGTTTAGACAAATTCAATGAAACGTTCCTAAAAAACTGATCCATGTGAGATACGAGCGAATTTTGTAATTAAAGATATTATTTGCAACAATACATACATACTGTACGCCCTTTTGCAGCCTATAGAATGAAAAAATATTACAACATTATGTTAACTAATTACTACTTATTTAATAAAAAATATATAATAAATGATAAATAAATATTATAAATGAATGAATTTTCAAGTTTTATATTAATAGTATTTCGGAAAAAATTAATTTATGAATATATGACTAAAATTTTAAATTATATTATATAATTGTAAAAACTACATATTTTATTATTTTAAACAAAATCATTAATTGTATCTTAAAGCATTTTAAAAATCATCTATACACAATATTTAAACAGTATTCACAACCACATAATAACATATGCATTTACGAGGTTGGCCAATAAACATTATATAAATAAACACTCTGTTTAAAATAATAATTTTATTATAATGATTATTTGAAATTAATTAGAAATATTAATGTTTAAAATTTAATTAAATAAATAGTTTCACGAAATAAATGGGGTTTGGAGAAGCTTCGTAGGGTTAAATGAGGGTTTAATATCATTGGTGAGATTATGTTGTGGTTATAATTCTAAGATTCAAGATGTTCATTTAAAAAAAAATATTACGGTATTATTAAAATTAAGTTATAATATTTCTAAGGAACACAAAAACTAAAATAAATGAATGTGCAACATATACATGATAAATATACTATATAATACCGATAAATAACAATGCAACAATACAAGAAAAGAAAAATAATAAATTATAATTGATGAAAAGTAACATTTAAAGAGGAAATCAATACTAAAAAAATATTAATAATAAAATTTAAAAACGATCCATGTAAATTGAATTATAAGGGAAAAAAATTATTTTCGGGACAAAATAAAACAAAACAGAAATAGTGACTACAAATAAGCATTAATATTTGGAAAAAGAAGTTATGAGGACGATTAGTCAGACGCTGCCACGCCAAAACTGTATCATAACGCTATGGCCATGTATAATACCAACATTTTCACATCACGAGGCCTGTATAGACTCTACATAACAAGAAATAACATAGGTGCATTATAGGGGACAATAAATGAATACACCCCAGTTAATTAAAAACTAAAATCACAAAAATCTTTATTTAAAGTTGTTTAATTAATTATTTAGAATAGTTTAGATAAGGATACCACATGATGCTACCAAAATCCAGCTTAGATCTACCCAAAGGAAAATAAAGTAGTTTCAAAAAATTAATTTTTGAGATGGATATATCAGCTCTAAACAATTTAACAATAACAAATCATATGTTATACGTCATGGTTAAGATTACAAAATTATTTTTCCATAAAAAAATAAAAAATATACGTTTTTTATTATTTTAACATGGAGAATTTTTCCTCACAAGATTGAGCCTGTTGTGAAAGAGTAACATTAAAATTATAATCATGCGGAAAAACTACAGGAAATAAACTAATATGGATATACAGTTTTACTATTTATAAATTAATCGTCAGAACAAAAGCATTAATCGTCAGAACACTCGAAGTCACAATTACCGGTTCCAAATTTAATAAAATAAAATTTAACATGAAATGAATTTTGAAATTAGACATTATAAGGGGAAAGGAGGAGCAATGGTTATGAGGGCAACTGTTTAGATGATCTGAATAAATTGCCTTTAGACATATCCATGATAACCTATTTTCGACAGGGAAGTAAATATACAATTTTGTAGAAAACTGTCAATTTTCTATTTGAATATAAACCTTAAACGAAAATTGACACATATCAATTATATGCCCCGAAAAAACTTTACATCAAGTAAGATTCCAAGGTCTCAAATATTAGAGCAAACCAAAACGTAACTATTGTAAAAAATCTATTGTATAAGGCTCCGAGTTTTTCTCGAATACCTAACAAAAAAACATTTATCGTCATGGAACTTCAGACCAGAATGGTTCCAACAACAATGCGATTCGAATCATCCTGAAGCAACCTAGAGTCATCAATACAGTTTATATATGGCGGAATATCTCATATCGTCGGCGTACGGCAAAACTTATTTTTCACACATTGAACAATATGATAAATGTTATCACGTGTATGCACTTTATCTGTGTACATGCGGTTGTATAAAGGGGTTACATATAAAATGTTTGGTCTGTTTTCCAAACATCAAACCGTTTAGGCGGTAAGTGTGACAATGAAACTAATGATAACCAGTTGTAGTGCCGCTAACAATATTACCCCATTGATCCGCAAATGGCGGTCAGGGAGGGGCGCTGCCACGCCGTAAACTACAACGCTGCGCCATGCTAACTGCGGCTTTGGCGGATGGTATTGTGTTTTAGTTTAAATGTATTGCCATCTCACATGGTACATTGGACAATATCATATTTTTGGTAGCTATGTTATAGTATGTACAAACGTCAACTACAGTAGAACCTCGTTAATTCGAAAACCTTTAATATTCCAATGAATTTGCATGCACTGAGCTTACCGCAGACATTAAATTTAACTTATCATTGGAAATGTTAGTCGTAGACTAATGATTATGAATACTAATTTGTTTAGTTTATTAAGCTGGATTCAATGGTGTCAGTCAAGCTATATTTTACATTTATTGTTTCTGCGGAAAAATTAAAAAACCGATTTTTTGACTTTTAAAAGCCCATAACTCTAAAACCCCGATGTTTTGGAAAATTCGGGTGGTGTCATTTTGATTACCTCATAAAAGAATATAAATCATATAATTTTCATTAAAATCGTTATGACATTTTTTTTAGAAATTTTCAAATTACGTGTTTTGGGGGGGGGTTTAGCGGTAAAATACACTTAAAATAAAAAATTTAGAAAAATAAAAAATAACCTCCCGAGGTACCGTGGGTTACCTAAATGCTTAATTTCATGAAAATCGGACCAATAGTCTCGTCTCTAGGCTTCATTACATCCCCAAGCACACAGACATCACTAAAAAAACATTTTTCGATTCAGAGGACACTAATATCTAAGCTTCTGCACACCCACCCCCCCCACACACACAGAGATTCACGAACATGCATCTTTTTAAATCCACTTTTATTGATTGGGGGACACTATAATGCATATCCACCGGTAACTCAAATTCGAACACGCTGACGAAAACAATACTTTCTCCTGATACTATCGTATAGGGCGAGAAAGTAGAATGAGTGAAACGTGAACCAGTGTATTCTTGCAATTTCTCCAGGTTCGGATCGTCAGTGGTATTGTTTTTAAAGTGAAATGCAAGTTACAGTTAGCAAGTCGTAAACCGTTAGACTTGAGGCCCTACTGTTTTTATTTTACTCTTTCGTGATTTTTTGAGAATCAGTTCTAAGAAGTATATACTGTAATTCAAATTTCACTCTCGCTAATCCTACAACTCAAACTTCCGAATGAACCTGGACAATTCCAATTTTAATAATGCTAATCTCTATAATTAAAACTTCCTTCAATTCTAAGCAAATTGGCATTCCCTTAAATTATCAACGTTCGACTGAATTTGAAAAATATACAAAGTAAGGTAATCGTTCTTTAAAATAAAATTAACGCTCGCGTTTCAAACAGAACGCATCGGCCGTTACGCTTCGCCGCAAAAGTTACATCTGAATACCAAATGAATACACATTCCTAGATTGACTCGGTGAACACTATTGCTGCAGTTGAAGTGATGTGTTCCCCTCCCCTGCCAAAAATCCAATCCAGCTCTATGAGAGGTATTTGATTCCGTTCTAAAAATACAACTTCTGCGAATCAGCAGAAAATCAAACGTGAAATAGATTTTTGTCAACTTGGGTAAATCGTTTGCGGCAGTAATCATTACATAATACGATATGGATCACTTATGAACACACTAAAACTAGAAACAATTTCTTACTTAACTGTGCTTTCTTAATGTGATACTGTTATCATTCCTGTAACTTAGTTCTAAAATCGCATTCTTATAATTCAAAGGTAGCATTCTTAAGTGGACTCTTTGATTCCTTGAATTAAAATAATGGGAAATAATTTTAGCATTACGTTGCCATGAATATCTTACAGGTAAATAATTCCGTTATTAAGTCAATTTTTTACTTTATCATGTGAAATAAAGCAAACATAAGTGTTACTTTCCTTCTATGAGTTAGTTCTGCAATTTTTTAATGTCTTGTTCAAATTTATATTTTTGATTTATTTAAATATTATAATAACCTCCGTTGTTTCTACAGCTTTACCGGAGTAATTTGTTGACTAAACCTTGACAGATGTCTCATATTGTTGATAACGATCGGTAATAGTGGAGTGATGGTGTGGCGGTGGCTCAGACCAGTGACTGAGACGTCGTTGGTTGCATTCCCGGAAGTAGGTACCCGTGAAGTACTGCCAAATGTTTTCCACCTTGCGCCAGCTGACTTCTTGCCTTCCATATTACGTTTTATACGTAAGACAGCGGGCTAAGTACAGTGAATGTAGAAGCTTGTAATAAAATACTCTGCTTCTGGAGACAAGTAAAATGTACAGTAACTGTAAACCACCCAAAGACTTCGTAATAGCGATGGATTTTTCACTATTTATTTTACGTTTAATTGGACTTTCTCTTTGGATAGGGAATCCATCGCTATTATGAAGTCTTTGGGTGGTTTACAGTTACTTCAGTTTAGGTACAGGTACAGGTAGTTTACAGGGAAACATAGTGTAGTTTACAGATATTAATTATATCATGTTGCCCATAATACTATACTTATCTATCATGCACAACACAAAACCTATATTGATAAAGCAACAAATAACCACAACACTCCGCCTCCGAGATAGCAGGGCGACACAAGATAGCGTGCGCTCAGAACGAAAGTTTGAGCACGACTGATTCGTTCTGTTGCGAGCGCACGCTATCTTGTGTCGCCCCGCTGGCTCGGAGGCGGATTGTTGTGGTTATTTGTTGCTTTATCAATATGTTTTTATGTTGTGCATGATAGATAAGTATAGCATTACTGACAACATGACATACGAACTTTAATACGAAGTTTTAATGTAAATTATTAGGTAATCGCCTAAAAAAAGTAGGAGTTTCTCCACCCCCAGAATCGTAGTGTAGTTTAAAAACACTAGAGCGATAGGAAAAGTCCAATTAAATGTAAAATAAATGACTTAAAGTTGTGTAATTGTAATTGTTGTGTAGTTGTAGTTGTATAGATAAAAAACTAAACAATTAAAACTAAAATGTTATTTCTATGACTTGAATGTCTCTATCTTATTTAACATGAAGCGAAATGTAACGTAACATGTATTCATCATAGGAACACTGATAACAGCCAAAACGTGACGTAAAATTAATTCGTAGCACCCGGATGAATATTTATAAACTTTAAGAGAAATGAAGGTAGTTATGAGTAAAATGTAACACTGACATCCATTGGTAAATTAACAATTGGAACGTACCAAATGAGACACGTGATGGTGTTGGAGGATAAGAGGTCGCGCCATTAGCCTCCGCCAGACGCTCGCCTAATGTCTGGTAATTGGTACCATTTAACAGCTTCCGATCGATTACATTTCGCTTAGCCTCTGAGTTCGCCACTCTGCAGTTACCTCTGAGCCCGTCTCACCACTCCACTGCAGCATCTGAGCCCACCACGCCCATCTGAGAAAGGCTCTAAGTCTGCCACACCAAAAAGCAATAGCTACAGGAGCCTCTGAGCCTGCCACGTCACTCTTCAATTGCCTCTTAGCTCGGCACGTCACTCTGCAATAGCCCTGTGCCTGTCCCGGCACTTGGAATTAATCTCTGAGCCCGCCACACCACTTTGCATTAGGCTCTGAGCCCGCCACACCACTTTGCATTAGGCTCTGAGCCCGCCACACCGCTTTGCATTAGGCTCTGAGCCCGCCACACCACTTTGCATTAGCCTCTGAGCCCGCCACACCACTTTGCATTAGCCTCTGAGCCCGCCACACCACTTTGCATTAGCCTCTGAGCCCGCCACACCACTTTGCATTAGCCTCTGAGCCCGCCACACCACTTTGCATTAGCCTCTGAGCCCGCCACACCACTTTGCATTAGCCTCTGAGCCCGCTATGCCACGTCATAGAAGCCTCTGAGCTCGCCACACCGCTAAGAAATCAGATATATTTTAAGGTCGAAACTATTTTTTATAATGTACATGCTATTGTCAGACTACAGGTATATCGTTCATTCTCACTCCCCATTGTCAAATAATTGACAATTTTTAAATATTAAAATATAACCTGTCCTACACTCACAATTACATTTACGATCACAGCTTTGGCTTGTATCGGCATAACTAATGAGTACAACGTAAAATTTAAAAAAAACAATAGATTTTGGGTTCAATAAAAATTCAACAATTTATAAATTCTAACAATAATAAATAATGCAGCTACAACAATTAACTTATAAATGATTTAAGGACGGTACCGATACAGCATTTAAATAAGACAGAAACTTTATTACTAGGCCTAAACAATACTTTTTGATTTAAAAACAGTAAAAAAATAAAAATAAGCCAAAGTCAAAGAAAGGAGTGCAAGCAAAAATTCATCACTTACAGCCGAAATATGGTCTTAACCATGGTGTAAGAAGCATTTCTGTTAAGAATTAGGGCAATAACAGTAATTATTTAGGAGTAAGTAACATTTGAAGGCACAATAATATCCAAGTTTCCTTAGTATAATTAGTTAACCAGCTACCCTCAATCATTGGAAAATTCACCAAATACTTAAAAATTAACAAGGAAAATATAATTTTTAATTTTATTACTAATTTTACTAACACACTGATCAAATGTTGTGCAGGAGTTAAATTGTAATATCTTATTGCACGAGCGTAACATAAATTATACGTACAAAGTGCAACCACGAAAGATATTGTTATTTATTCGGTTGGCCATTAAAATGGGAAGTACAGTATAAAGTTCCTTTTTATCATATGGAAGACTAATATGCTCGAGAACAAATAAGACTTGAGGAAATTTAAACGTGCCAACAGAAACATCTGGTAGTCTGAAGACGGAGATAAAACTTGCACACAATACAACTTCTCACTCTCTACCAGGGTAATACGACGCCATAATGTCTCTTGACGGCCACGCCCAATTTAACAACAGATATTCCTGCCAAACGTATCAGACGGTCACTTGCGAGTATGAATAATCAAGTTTTACACTAGTTAATTATTGAAAAAGATCTGCAGTCGTAAAGGAGTAGATTATGAAATAATTATAATAATGTAAGCCCCTTCGACTAGAATTATTTCTGTAATGGATTTGTAATGGGTTTAAGACACACCACTGCATGTTTATGTAATGATTAATCCTTGAGTTGGAAGTTGGCCGAGTATAAGTTTGTAAAGTTCGTTCGAGTTTCAAAGTCGCGTCTCGTCAAAGCCGCCACCGTTCACTCGAAATCATAAAATCAAAGTTTTACAATTTGTAACAAAAATATCCCCTGAATTAATAAGTGAAATTTCGTCACGCGAAGTAAATACGTGTTTCATTTTATTGAAAGTATATTTTCAAACAGTAATGATGATTATGGGCAAGAACATTTCGCCCAGACCAAACATATCTCAGTTGCACGTGTTGTTTGTCCATCTAGCTCATAAACCTTTAGTCCTGTAATCCAGCTACTTGGCGGTGGTCAGTATGGGATATTATTCCCTAGTTAATACGTCCGCACTATTAAATACTATTCGCAAAAACCGTCCTCATAATTAGAACAGTTTGTAATTCGTAGTGGTTCGGACCCCACGTTAAAGTATAGGTCCCTTCGATGAGATCGGGCTTACCAGTCCAGTCTAAGGAACATGTCAGTAACGAGACCACAAGATCGCGCCACAATCATATTACACTCATTTCTCATTCATACTTGGCTTAAAATACCTAGCTAGGTATTACCTACCCATCTGGGTAGGTCGCCATTTAAAAAAGGTAAAAATAGCACTTGTTCCGAATGAATGCAAAATGAAACTGTGATCAATAAAATAAAATTAGACTTTTCACTACCTCGAGAGCATTTCAGCAATGATCCACAATACGTGGTAACGTGGGTGACACATGTGTTGTCCATTCATTCCTATCATTTATCAATCGCAGTGTTGATTTCAACTGCGGGTTTTCAATTTATTCCTTTATAGATTCTGTTGGAGATCCCTACCGGAAATTGTTGTCATGCATGAATCCATGATTCAAACAAACGTGTTACTGGTTTTGTACTAAATTTGGAACCTTAAGAGATGAAAATGAAAATATAAATGGATAATTATGAATGATTTTAAATTATATCATCTAATAACATCGGTTTGATTGCTGATAGGGTTTATCTTCAACATTAGGGAGTTATTTTAGTACAGTTAATAGAAATGTTAATTAAAAATAAGCCCGGGGCAATTAAAATTGAAAGTGTTTTGAAAAATTAAATCATATAACAGCTAATAATTTATTTGCCAAAATGACTTCAATCTCTTTCAAAACATAAAAAATTTAGTCGTTTTTGTAGTCACTGCAGTAATATTCATAACCGGAAACTGAACCTATGATACTAAAATCAGTTCGGACTCATCAATCTCAATCTTTCAAAACATAAAAGAGGAACGAGGAAGTCGTTTTTATTGAGCTGTCATTGCACATTCACCACAGACCTCAGCGACAGCAACTCTTAGTCACCACGGCGGTCGACACCATTAAGTTAGATACAGAGGGCAGGGATGACGAAGTCTAGAGTTGGCTTTATTGAGCTGTCATTGCACATTCACCACAGACCTCAGCGACAGCAACTCTTAGTCACCACGGTGGTCGACACCATTAAGTTAGAGGAGAGTTACAGAGGGCAGGGATGACGAAGTCGAGAGTTGGCTTTATTGAGCTGTCATTGCACATTCACCACAGACCTCAGCGACAGCAACTCTTAGTCACCACGGCGGTCGACACCATTAAGTTAGAGGAGAGTTACAGAGGGCAGGGATGACGAAGTCGAGAGTTGGCTTTATTGAGCTGTCATTGCACATTCACCACAGACCTCAGCGACAGCAACTCTTAGTCACCACGGTGGTCGACACCATTAAGTTAGAGGAGAGTTACAGAGGGCAGGGATGACGAAGTCGAGAGTTGGCTTTATTGAGCTGTCATTGCACATTCACCACAGACCTCAGCGACAGCAACTCTTAGTCACCACGGTGGTCGACACCATTAAGTTAGAGGAGAGTTACAGAGGGCAGGGATGACGAAGTCGAGAGTTGGCTTTATTGAGCTGTCATTGCACATTCACCACAGACCTCAGCGACAGCAACACTTAGTCACCACGGTGGTCGACACCATTAAGTTATAAGAGAGTTACAGAGGGCAGGGATGATGAAGTCGAGAGTTGGCTTTATAGAGCCAACTTGTTACACATTCACCACAGACCTCAGAGACAGCAACACTTAGTCACCACGGTGGTCGACACCATTTAGATGGAGGAGAGTTACAGAGGGCAGGGATGACTAAGTCGAGAGTTGGCTTTATTGAGCTGTCATTGAACATTCACCACAGACCTCAGCGACAGAAAGTCATAGTCATTGGGTGGTCGATACCATTTAGTTAGCGGATGGGTTACAAAGGGGGGAGGTAAGGAAGTCGAGAGATATCCAGCTTTAATTTCTCATTTACCACAGATGTCATAACAGTAATCTGTATCTTTTTTCTAACACAAGATTATAACTGTTACAAAATTTTCAATAATTGGAATCTATTGACATTTGTTCATGCGGCTATTGATTGACAAGTTAATCAGCTGGTATTTGTGAGTAACAAAGCCACACATGCTATCAAATCAATTACACTCATTATTACCCTTCATTATTACACATTATTATTACACACCCACTAGGGTGGGGTAATCCTACGGGTATGGCTGTGACAAATATTTTTGACATTTTAACATATCTGAACCTATGTATTTCCAAAACCTATCAATGTCAAAACGTACGTACCACTGACGACGGATAAATATTGTACAATAACCTTAGCCTTACTGGTCGCCCACTGCAAGACACTTGGATTTATCAATTCCCAAGAGTCTAAACACCAATAAATTACCTATGTTCCCATTTCAAACGCAACTACCCAATAAAACGCAGCGTATTTCTCTCTCTTTACGTTAAGAGAAACAAAAACAAAACATGACTCGGTTAAGTGTTAAATAATAATGGCTAAAGACTACATGACATGTCCTCATTTCCAACACGATAGTACTGCACTCGCTTTGAGTTACTATTATGATTACACATTAAAATAAATTGCTCATCAATATCAGAGGAATACTAAGTCCACGCAAGATTCGTTTATCTTGAAAAACGTTTCGCATAATGATTCTGAACATGCCTTAATTTATTGGACGAAATCGTGTATAAAGGTAGGAGAAAGAGATTATAAGGTATATTAAAAAAATAGGTCGCACTTAACCAAACCGACGAATTAATAGTTAAAACAAAGAAGTAAGTAAAAATATCACGTAGCCTAACCTATTTCTGTCACAACGAGAAGCTGCAGCCAAGAATCAATGAGTGAAACAGTCAACGTGTGTGAGAGAGAATGAATGGAGCCAAGGGCTAACCCACGTGTTGGTAGCACGCACACACTACACACACACACACACACGCACGCGAGCGCGCGCACGTACTGTACACAAGCGCAGATGCAGCTCTCTCCTGCGCACACCCATCTAGAGGAACAAACAACCGTGCTATCGGACTTACTAAAGTAGCCCATTTTAAACTGTGAGACTTTCCTAATACCTGTAGCGCCTAAATGTAACTGTGTTTCTGAACAGGATATGACACGTAGACTAGTAAGTTTAATTATTGAAGTTATAGCCTGTTTTGTAGCATCGTGTTAATAGATAATGTCTACGTTTGGACAAATAACTACTTATTAATGATTAATTTATTTTTCAAGAGATAAAACATTTTAAAAATAAAAAAATAAGTTACTACAACCTCTTCTTTCATTAGATTAGATATGTAGAAGAAAGATTTAAAACTAGGAACTAATAGTGAATATGTTTATTAACTGTCAAGTTTGATATTACGAACAGACCAGGTCACGTGACCAAAGACGTCACCACCAACCAGATCTGCCTCTCGATTGATCTGGTTTGGGCGACCCGTCCTTGGCTTTTTTCCTTTGACTCACATGAGAGAATAACGTCATTATAGACCAATAAATCCCCCCGCCGCAGCAGACCTGCGTACTCAGCGTATTTCCAAAGCAATAATATAATAATAATAATAATAATATATGATCAGTTTTATCAATATCTGTCGATAAATATGAGAATTATTTGCCTACTCTCCATCAGATTAACATGGGAAAGAGTGTGCAGGTATGCTGCTGTGAGGATCACTGAAAGTAGGCCATAAACAATTTTTATTTTGACCATTTATACCTTCATAACCTTCATAACTTTCATCAAATACTGTCCATAGATAAAGGAGTTTGACTATTCCCTATATGATGAACATGGGAAAAGAGTATGCAGGTTGGCTGCTATGATGAACACAAACTCTAATTTTTTAGCATAAATGGATGGATCTCAACCACATGAAGCTAAATATCAAGTTTCATCCAAAAATATACATTCATAAGGGAAATATTAATTGTTTCTTATCCTCCAAGTTGTTAAACTTACATGCCTTATTACATCCCCAAACTAAAACGTACTGTGTTTAGGTTGTTTAGTATCTCGGTAATCGTTAGAGATAGAGCAAAATTTTAAGGTAGTTTTTAAGCTGATAAAAAAAAGTTACATTATGAAAAACGCAAAACCCCTAACTATTTAGTACAAAGTCCCCCAAACTACCCGTTCTAATTGGTCGATATGTCTGGAAAATGTAGTAATACGCGTCTCTACCAAATTTAGTCTCGATCGGACCGTTTTTACGAGAGTTATCGTGTTCACAGATGTATACATAATTTATATGTTTTTATATTGTTTTTGGCCTCTGTGCACCTAAAGACGAAAAATAACATGGTCCTGGGCATAAGTCTTGCCATGAGACCTACAGTAATAGCTTCTTCTCTATGGGAAATTCGCTAAAAATACATTAAAATTAAAGATTATATTAAAGTTTTTGGTGAAAATAAGAAAATATTTTTTATTAGGGTCTACATGATTAGAACAACAAGATTAACATAACGATTAATATATATGTTATATAATTTTTTATTTGCTTATTTTTGTTCAATTGTATATGTAAACCAAATGTGAACAAAATTGAAGCCTCAGAAACGGGAACAATAAAAGATATTAATTTAAGGTTTTTTATATAAAAAAGGAATATTTTGAACGTGTCAAGAGTTGGGCCTGGTTACTAAAATATTTGTTAAGCTTTAAAATAATAATGATAATATTTATTCGGAGTAAGACGAAATTGCCATTGCATTTTATTGATAGTTGATTTCTTGTTGTTCACAAGTCGCGCGTAATCCTAGTAGTCCTTACAAGACATTTGAACTTCAGGTCTATAATAGTCTAAACTTTTATATTTGAAAAAAAACTTGCTATGCTAAATATGTGTCATGATATATATGTGTGAAGTACTTTCAAATCCTAAGCCCTAATTTGTATTTGCAACAGGTTGTTTTGCGTATAATACACATTGAATGTTTGAGGTAATTTATGTAATTGTGTATAGCTTATTTAGTAATCAGTAGTTTTGAAATAAATAATATACTCAAATATATACACATAGCGGATAGGAAAAATAACCGAAACTGAATATCGCGCAAAGCAAAGAAACGGAGGAAATATTCAACTCAACCCCTTTTTACCATTACTACGAATTTAATTGCAAGATTTCTTTAAAAGGAATGCAAAGAGAGATCTTCTTTCGGAGAAGCGAGTTATATACGAGAAAGTGTACAAAGCGAGTTGGAGGAGGAAGGGTTTAGAAGTCCAGGAAATTGGAAGAGCGCTCATGTTCCTTTGATGCAATGTTTGTGTAGAGGAAGGCGCCGGCGGCGCGCCGCACCGTGAGTCTAGTAAATAGAAATAGATTCTGGAACACGTGCGCGTCAATAAATACATACCGAACGAACACTACCCTGAATAGGGCCGGGAACTTCAACTACTTACTGATAGTTGAGCTGGAATAAATCAGAGGCCGATAAGAAAAATTTTAAAATTTAATACAGTATTTCAAAGCTCACTTGACACATTTGTTAGAAGAAGGCGCCTATCAGTAAATTAAAAAATATATTTTGAACAGCCCCGAAGTATATTTCTTCTAGTCTGGATTTAATGAAGATTCTATTCTTATAACCTTTAGTAGTTTAGTCATACACAGTAGTTAGACAGTAGTTTAGTCTCGGTGGTACCAGTATCTTACTGCTGGCCTGGGTTTAATGGCATTTACTTTATAATAACAAAGTTGTTTGTATTTTGTACTTAGTAAGTGTTTGCTATGATAAGTTCTTTATCAGTTACAAGTTTTATTTTTTAAGTATATTTTGAATATGCGTTAAGCCTAAATGTTATAATAAACATCAAATGAGAGTAAGGCCTTGAGAAGTAGAGAACGCAGATCTGAAGACGGCCAATATTCACCGATATTGGAGTGGACGCCAATAGCTCTCAGGTATTGGTCACCGCGTCCTAGTCGCTGACCAATACTGCCCCGATATTGAAATTGTTTCAAGCTTTCCACCCTTCAAGTATCCGATAACTCGATACTTTGAGCCCAACTTTTCATTTCAACTAGCAATCGGGTATTATGAGATACCTTTATTAGAAAATATGCTTGCATAAAAATACGTTTCATATTTCCCTGTGTACACTTAATCTACTTTTAATACTTGAATTCATAAAAACTTTGATAAAGAGAAATTACATTCAGTATGAAAATCAGCCTATTAAAAACAATATATATTTTCCGTACGTTTTATTATATTTTCAAATATATTATTTAATTTGTATAACTGTAAATTTTATTTATTTTTAAAAACATAGCTTTTGCAATAATCCCAATTACGATGTCTCGTTGATCATCTGTTTATACGTTTTCCTTGTAACAAAATACCATAAGATCAGTCCCTTCACTTCCAAGCCACAGTTGGGCGGCGTAGTACCTCGGTGGTTGGTGTGATGTGTTGTATTGATGTCATGCTACCACACAAGCTAGCATGTGAACAGTCACTTCACTTCCAAGCCACAGTTGGGCGGCGTAGTATCCTAGACGGTTGGTGTGATGTGTTGTATGGATGTCATGCTACCACACAAGCTAGCATGTGAACAGTCACTTCACTTCCAAGCCACAGTTGGGCGGCGTAGTATCCTAGACGGTTGGTGTGGTGGCGGCGTTGTATGGATGTCATGCTACCACACAAGCTAGCATGTGAACAGTCACTTCACTTCCAAGCCACAGTTGGGCGGCGTAGTACCTCGGTGGTTGGTGTGGTGGCGGCGTTGTATGGATGTCATGCTACCACACACGCTAGTGGTTCTTAAACAATAGATTTCATGTTCACTCCACTTAAGTAATAGAAACACGCTCCATACACTTTTAAACTGTATCTTTCCACAAATCGTGTTATGTTTCAAAAATATTAACTTCCAAATTTGTTATTACAATACACATTCCTCTTATTCCACCTTTATTTCATTTAATAGTTTAGTCAAGGCCACTGGTCTGGTCGCAGCCGCTGTAGTGTTTATGAGCCCAAAAAAACATTTAATTATCAGTCTATTAACTAAAATGAAAGAAAGCTGATTCTTCATCCATAAGATTTATTAAATTAAGTCTTGTTTATTTTTGCAATTATATATTCAACTAGCTTGTGAAAATTTGAAAAAGAGAATAACCTAGATTTCATTGATTTATTCAATTACTCCCCCACCTGGAACAAAAAATATACTATAGAAAATCCACATTATAACAACCATACAACATATATAAACGGATATTTAGTAAAATTATCAAAACCATCATAATTTAAATGAGAATTTTTGACAATAAAATGTATCGCTTCTATTTTGGCGACAAAAGAAAATGTCAAAACAAATACCTATTTTCCAAAACTTTCTTCATGAAAGTATAATACAATCAAGGAACCTCTGTGGTATTTTTTACACTATAATGTAACATATATTATACTACCTGGTTGAGAGTATTGATAAATTTAAAGATTAAAGTGTTGAAAAAATTTAGCTATAAAATTTCAATTGTTACGCAACTATTTTAGTAGGCTAAAAGGTGTTTATCATTATTTTTTAGTATTAGAGTATCTACGGTTGCTAGTGCTATACGTTAACAGATCTATATATATTTAACATGAAACTCACATATTAACGTACAAAATGTGCAATTACAATCACATGACTACGCACTCATATGCGGATTAATGCTGAAATAGCAATCCGAATGAATAAACCTATAAAAATGTTCAGATCAGGTAAAAATTGTCCTTTAGCTATAAACTACTGTATTTGAACAGTTTTATGCAAAAATAAAAATTCATACATAGAAGTTAAAATTTCGGCAACAGGGTTTCTTTATTTAGAATTTTCTCTATGTATTTTATTGGAAGATTTACTGAAAAAATACTCCTACTTCATAATGGGAGTTATTTTAGAATAAGACATTTTAATTAGAATATAACTTAATAGCTAGCATAGTCCTCAAAGACGAAAACATGTCAACACTATCTTATAACATTTTTAGTATATTTGTAACTATCTGACCCGGCGAACCTCTTAACGCCCAACAGTAAATACATGTTACCTTTAAGATTGGCCATATTCTGAAGCCGAATAGCATTACGGCTTCGTTGTGAAAAATTTGATATTCTGGATCGCGGAATAGTTATTAACAATACTGAAACGATAAGACATATTAATGACATTCCCACAAAACAAATAAATCTGAGTGGATTGATTCACAATGTTCTAATCCAACCTAAACCTAAACCAAACCTAACTGTAATACTGCTTTTATAGGAAATATGTACAACAGCTGATTATTATAATAAACGTACCTACGTATAAACATTGTAATTATTTTTTATTTGGTCAACATTACTATCCAATGCCATCTGAATCATTCATTAATGTAAAACTATGAAGTAAATATGTGCTGTAAAAATGAACAGCTTTATTCCCCACCTTAATAGTTTACGGGTTTGGGGATTATGTATTTATATTTTTTATTTTATGTCTGAAAAGTCACGAGTTCATATGTTGGACAAATAAAAAATAATTACAATGTTTATACATATAAGTTTATTAAAACAGTCAGTTGTTGGATTAGAAAACTGTGGATCAATCCACTCAGATTTATTGTTTTTTGGGAATGTTATAAATATGTCTAATCGTTTCAGTATTGTTATTAACTAGGCCGCAACACAGAATATCTATACAACGAAGCCGTAATGCTATTCGACTTCAGAACATGTCCAATCTTAAAGTTAACATGTATTTACATTAGGCGTTACGAAGTTCGCCGGGTCAGCTTGTTCCTTATAAAGTTAACATTAGAAATTTAAAACTCCATAAAATGGAAACTTTGAAACTTGACCAAAATTTTCACTAAAACCTTCCCGGACACATATAGAGGCTTCCTAAAATTTCATGGTGATCGAATGGGTAGTTTAGTAACGCATAAAAGACATACATTCATTTTTATATATAGAGATAAAAATAACTCAATAAGGATATCGTAACATAGGTTGATGAATTTATTTACTGTAATAAGTTTTAAACAAGGACCAATATTGTTTGACAAAAGGGAATATCTTGAGCATACGATGATCATATTGTATGTTACCATAACCTTCATTATGAAGGCAAGTAATACTTGGACCCAATAGCGTCTCAGCTATAAAATATGCAAGAGGTTCTACAGCGTGAGTAAATGGAGTTATGAGTTTCCCCTCACCTTAAGGCTATGACAAACCGCTTCATCACACCAAATGACTAAATAAATCATCTAGCTCATTAACAAAACATTCTGTATCAGCTTCTCTGTAAGGTATGTGTAAGAGTTAGCGTAGGCAAGGGGCGGGTGGTCGCGTGCATTTCAAACTGTTTTATTATCATTGTATTTTTATGGCTGTAACCCCAATAGCTACTCAATGTAATCTCGACTTCCTAATTGTTTTAGTAGTTAGGTCAACACGCGAGTTGTTAATTATTGGCTTAACTAATAGCAAGTAGGCTTTTCCTATTCATTTTATAATGAGAGGGGTTGTAAATTAAATTTTACACTTAATAAAGATACAATCGATCCCTTCATTCCATTTCAGACTCCAATACTTCATTCAACTTTTTCATACAACCAAAAATCCGAGAAATTTACGAACTTTATTTAGATTAACTTGGTTTTTCTACTTGGCGAAAGTTTAATAATATAAGTTTTGACTACTGAATTCTGAAAAGTTTAATAATTTTATTAAGAATACTTAACTCTATTTAAGCATGTATTAATTTTCTCGTGGGAAGAATAATTCAACGAAAATTTTACAAATAATTGCTAAGTTAAAAACTGAATTATACATGAACTAGAGGAAATAATGCTTCTCATCACACGCGTTAAACTAGATAAGGGAACGATAACATTTAAATTTTCTCTCAGACAGTTAACAAATCTTATAAATGATAATAATGTGATTGAGTGGTTAATAAAAGTGCTGTGTGGCGTGTCTTTAGCCGATGGATTCATCAGAGCATACGCTGGCAGCATCTGGCGGCGTGGAGATAAACTCACTCTCTCGTATATTACAACTTGTATCTTTCACTTGCCGCGCAACACAGATTAGACACATGTTGATGCTGTGTCAAACTTGCTCGACTCTCTCTGTAACTAACCGGAGGACCTTTAAGCGTCCTAAAGGTCATGTCACTGAGTTTTCCTCTTGCAAAAATAATTTTACGAAACGAAATTGGTTTCATCTATGTGCTTCAAGTTTAACTTTACACTGTCCAAACTGAAATCGTCATGACTTTAAAAAATAAATTTTTTATAAATTTTTAATATATTGTATGTAATAAAATATATGGTAGTGAGCCTATAAATTATCAATCAATTTTAAAAATTGCTATTGGGAAACTTACCGCGGTCGGACGATAAGCATGAACGTGGTTTCAAAGGCATATAGGCTATACACGAGACTAGACTATACACACGAATCTGACAGCTATAATGAGAGGTGGAGGTGGCAACACTCCCTGCGTTGGTCTGGTGGTCATTGAAGCCACAAGAAATATAAACTATAAATCCCATTATGCAAAACCAACTTGTCATTGTTTTATTTTTAATATCTTAATCTCTTTACCTTGATATTTATAAACATTTTAAGCATACATTTTGCCATAATTTAAAGTAAAAATGCATTTATTATGCATTCCAGAACCTCTATCATGGTTCAGAATATATTAGTGGCATGTACTAGCTATTTATTCTAAAAAAATTGAATTCCAATTTCTTAACGCTTCTTGAAACAAATACTGAGTCACTTACAGTTCGATTCATTTTTTTAGGTTAATTTTGAAGGATTTTTAATAATTTATAATCATTTTATTTCTCCCTTGGTCAGATACTTTTCTTTATATGTGTTTATTTCTGATGTTCTGATGTCATGGAGCTTTGCTTATATTTTAATAAAACCTCTTTATAAGTGTAACCCATGGTAATCAGGTTATTTAAGCTATTATCCACAGAAATTCACTTTATGTATTCGAAATGAAAAAGGTATTCTCGCTTAACAGTAAGTCCGAAAAGACAAATATTCAAATGATATTAAAAGACTAAATAAAATAAAAAGTAAATTGCTTTTCAGTAAATGAAATGGAAGCTGTAATTGAAGAAACTTTGACGGAACATAGCTAATTAGTGGTTAATTGTTGACACAGATGCTCCTCGTTAGTGCTGCGGGGACTGAGATGATGGAGTTTGGCTACCAACTACTGTACAGTGCTTCCGTCGAAAACGCCGTGATAATCTGGCGAGACAATATTCAATTTTACAAATGTCTGACGAATTGTGCAATGTCTCGTAATAGTACAATATATCAGTTCGAACAACTTTTAATATTTTCGATTAAATTAGAAACAAAGTAGGTATTTTCTACTGAGTTGATTTATGACTCTCCAAGTGGAGGTCGTATTGTTAAGCTACATTCCAAGCAGAAAGACGTTTTTTAAATTTTGTGCCCGTACCTCCTAAAAGTATTTTCTTTTCAGTGATATAGCAAATCGTGTATATCAAATGTAGTGATAAAAATAACAAAGTGTGTATATTTTGTAGAATGTTGACCTCATTGACTTGTAATGCAGTATGACAAATAAAGGAAGTAGTACTACAGTAAGTGGTGGTGCAGAGAATGTAGAATATTGACCTCATTGACTTGTGATGCAGTATACAATTACATCACTGGAGAGGAAGTAGTGAGTCGCCAGTACCAGTGATAGAGGGTGGTGCAGAGGATGTAGAATGTTGACCTCATTGACTTGTGATGCAGTATACAATTACATCACTGGAGAGGAAGTAGTGAGTCGCCAGTACCAGTGATAGAGGGTGGTGCAGAGAATGTAGAATGTTGACCTCATTGACTTGTGATGCAGTATGACATTTACATCACTGGAGAGGAAGTAGTGAGTCGCCAGTACCAGTGATAGAGGGTGGTGCAGAGGATGTAGAATGTTGACCTCATTGACTTGTGATGCAGTATGACATTTACATCACTGGAGAGGAAGTAGTGAGTCGCCAGCACCAGTGATAGAGGGTGGTGCAGAGGATGTAGAATGTTGACCTCATTGACTTGTGATGCAGTATGACATTTACATCACTGGAGAGGAAGTAGTGAGTCGCCAGCACCAGTGATAGAGGGTGGTGCAGAGGATGTAGAATGTTGACCTCATTGACCTGTCGCGTCACAGCTCATGGCTCATTCATCTCGCGGGACATTACTGATCTTCCAGCAGCTTATATTAAATTGAAATTGTGAGGCGACATTTTATCAAACGTATCATCTCATCACATATCTCGTTAAATATGAGTTTACCTGAGCACAAGTTACTAGGCGACGCTTATTTTAGGCCGCTATTTCTGTCAGACACAGAAACTAAAGCCAAGAATGAAGGAAAGATTGAAATGTGTAAGAGAATGAATGACTCCAACCCAGCGGTTCAGCCCACGTGTTAACAAATAACACCTTTACCCGTGTGTTCTATATTTGTGCTTGTTCAACGCTGGATATTACAGTATATTGAAAACAGTTCATACTAGAAGGTATTGTTCTCTATTTAATGTAGTTGAGAAAATATTCGTAAAGTAGATTCCTTGATATAGTATATCAAGTAATTTTCTGTCATAGCAAAAAATAGAAGGTAATATAATAAACCAAGTACTTGAAAAAAATAACTAAGGACTTAAAAAATACATAGTTAAAATTATCACCATTCGCTAGAATATTCCCTGTCCTTCGTAATTATAGAAGTAAACGATTTTTTGTAAGCTTTGAGAATAACTGGTTATCCTTTTTACCTCTACATAGAGTGAATTAAAATTACGATGTACAAAACCCGATTGAAAGTGAGGAGGAAATGTTCTTGGATCTTAATGACTAAATTAGGTAATAGAAATATCTATGGGTTGGTAACTCAACTAATCAATGACTAATCGTGGCGAAGAATCAGAATTTGTAACACGAAATAATATTGTTTAGTTTCTTCAGTTAATTCTTCTACATGGTTTGGCAAAAGAATCTAAAGTACAATAATGGAGAATAGTACCGTACACTTAAAGATTACTCCCGATTCATAATACTGTATGATAATGTTAAAAATAGTTACTAAACTCCATTAATAATCCAACGTATTTAAATTTATGATTGACAATATTCCATTAATTAAATGGGAGACCTGTAAGTGTAAAGGATTGGAACAACTTTTTTTAGCGAATTTCCCGTAGGGAAGAAAATATTACTGTAGATCTCATGGCCCGGGACCACGTTACTTTTTTGTAGGAGCCCACAGGGCAAAAACAATAGTCGTTAAAATTTGTTTGTTAAAAAATACATATATTTTGTGTATTTCTACGCCAGTGGCATTTTTAACGTTTTGATGGGGAACGGTATATTGGTATATAACGGAATATTGGGGGGGATCTGTACCCAAAAATGGGTTTTGTGCGTTTTTCCAATTTAATTTTTAAAAATTTTAAATTTTATCTTTCACTATTAGAATCAGCTTAAAGAAAATCTAAACACAGTACGTTGTATTTTGGGGCTCCAATGTTATTCTTATGAAGGATAAGGAAAAATAATATTCACCATATTAACCAATAGTTTTGTATGTGTATGTGTAATTTGTATGTGGTTACTTTGTAAACTTCGTGTGGTTGGGATCCATGCGTTTATGCTAAAAAATAATAATTTATGTGTTCCTCGCAGCATCAAATCTGCATACCCCTTCCCATTTTAATCTTATGGAGATTAGGCAAACTTCTTTATTTACATCCAAATATTGATACAACTTGGTATATGGTCAAAGTAAAAATATTTAATGGTAAAATGCCTACTTTCTGTGTTCCTCAAAGCAGCAAACCTGCCTACTCTTTCCAATGTTAATGATACGGAGGGTAGGCAAATACTATTTTTCATCAACAGGTATTGATTGATGAAACTTATCATATATTTATATTGTTATTGTCATATTATTAAAGTGGAAATTCGCTGAGTACTCAGGTCTGCTGCGACCGGGTATTTTGTGTTAAAACTATTATAATTTTAAAATCACGATGTTATTCGGGAAGAAAATAGGAATTTATTTTTTTTACTTTAACTTGGGTTAACCCTATTTAACCCTAATTATTTAATATAACAGTAGTAAACTGTTAAATCGTAAGATTAAATTATTTGTTCTGTTACTGCTATGTACTCAATTACCTTTTAAGAGTGATCAACACTTTTATATATTTAGTTTGTTATTTGATCATTAGGTTTAAAAGATGGGTTAGATTTCAGATGGGACTCTTGATTTGAAAAGTATGAGATAGTTCTTCAAGTAAAAATACCTATGAACGTATAATTTTATGATCGAATTATAAAACGCACTCCTCCACTCTAGACTGTAAGAGCCGGAAATTAATTTAGTAAAAACACTTCGTTACAACCAACACGTACAACGCCCGTCGTAAATGTAGACGCATACGTGATGCCTGCCTGCACACTGGTCGTTATTCAAAATAAATTAAGACAATAAATCAATCAACTACGGTTTATTTCAATATAGCTGAAGACTATTGTTTGCTTTTTCTATTAACTTAATTTGGCTAAAGTATCTCACGATTTTCTAATTCAATAACTTGTGAAGCTCTTTCAGGTTCAATTCAATTTCCAGATCGTGTTTAAGGACGGACAAAGCCCGAGTAGAAGCTTCTTTGTGGTTTGAAATTGGAACGCGTTTACCAGAAAAAGCCAAAGTCTTCCCTCTTGATTGAGGTTGACCGTTGGGCCGGGGTCTAGGTAAACAACCCATTACGAAAACGCACAAAAATTTTGTTGTTTTTAAGGAGATGACTTGTGTAGGATATTTTCAATTTATATTTTATTGCAAGTATGAAAAAATCAAATATTACTTCCTAATTTTGACATGGATATGTCTTAGCTCTGGGGGGGGGTGTTGGTAATTTTTAAGTTGGAAAATATGTAACTGGTTTCCATAATAACCACCAGTTTTCCAGTATTGAATTTTTAATATAAAAGAATAAGAGCAGCTGTTTAGATAAACTGAAAACATTCCCTTTAAACATATCCTTGATCTTAGGGCATCTGCTAGCCTAACGGTTAGCGTCTTGGACTTCGGTGCAAGGGGTGACGGGTTCGATCCCCGTGATGGCCATAAAATTTAGATGGGAATTCCATGACATATAGAGTACTTCGAGGCTGCATAGCTTAAGCTGAGCCTGCCATTGGCAAAACAGAAAAAAACATGATCTAATCTATTTCCCACAGAGAAGTAAACACAAACATTTTTTTAATTGTTTTTCCCCTTGCCAATAATATTTAACAACATTCACCCAAATAATAACAGCGTCAGCAGATTATTACAATCGCAATAAATTGATTACTTAGATGTATATTTAATATACCTAACAGATATTTATACCTGTTGTGGTAGATCAGAGTAGTCTGTGCAGCATAGGGCAATTCACCTCAACCCGGATTAATAGTGACTTTACATAGGCATGAGTTATGAAGGTGATTATGGCGTTGGCGATGCGACAGGACCAAGAAATATCGATTCTCTAGCGTCGAGATTATAGAGGTCTTAGAATTTCCAGGTGATTGATGATAGCAGTGCCATAAAACAAATGATAGAGCTAATTGCTGGATGGACTCAAATGATGAATATTATATACATTGAACACTAAAAGGAAAAGTTAATCATATCAAAACACCCATAGATAACACTATATAACTCTTTTATTTAAAATAAAGCACTTGAATCTCTAGGAAATAAATCTCCGACTGTTTATTGACATTATATTTATATTATCAGCATTACTTTCAAGTCCTTTAATTTTAATTACAACTATTCAAAACGGAAACACTGTAAGTAAAACCTGCGTTTCCTCATATTTTAATGAAAACCTACGTAAACCATTCAAGGGTCAATTTTAAAATATTTCAACAGAGTACCAAAATTCCACGTGCTTTTGAAAAATATTGGTACAGAGCTGAACTAAAAACTAAAATATATTATAAAAAAACCTACGTTGGAAATAAACGCGGACTACATAAAAATTGGCAATTTTCAGAAGTAAAAGAAACTTAAACAATAAAGAGTGGTAAATGCATCTGTTCAACTAGTCCCTCTACAGTTCGTAAACGTCTCATCATTCACAAAATTACTCAAGTATAAGTCTTAAAATTATATTTTCCAACAGAAACCACCACAAAGCATAGTGTTCAATTAAACAAATATATTAGTGTTCAATTAAACAAATATATTTCATATTTGTTAACTTCTGCGTAATAAAGAAACGTTTTCTATTTAAAGGTATTATTATTGATGTCACTAGAAGATCTCATGCGAAGCTTTCTTCCATTCAAAGACACTCAGAAGTCTTGAAAACCCTTAGAAAGTTGGCGAGTCAATAGTTCAACCACACAAGTAGCTGACGCAAAGGTCACTCCCGCACGTGTGACGAATATCCTAACAGCTCAACACTTTTATCGATCTGGAAAAGAACAATTTTAAATTCAAACCCATGATTTTCAAATTATACAAAAATGAAATATAATTGGATTTGCATTTAAAAGTATTAATTCGCGTGTTTGGCGAAACTAACAAAACAATAGGGGATTTGCATTAGTCTGAGTGGCGGTGTTCCCAGGTTGTGGGGACTGAAACGCGAGGCAGGCGGAACGGCACGCGAGCCGCAGGTGAGGAATGTGTGTCGCCGCCGGAGTCGTGCAGGACAGCGACACCGGCCTGCACCGTGCAGGACAGCGACACCGGCCTGCACCGTGCAGGACAGCGACACCGGCCTGCACCGTGCAGGAAAGTGACACCGGCCTGCACCGTGCTGGAAATTCAGTGTTGAAACCTGTAGTAACAGAGTTTTTTAATACGGAAGCACTTTATTTTCGGTCTTAGGTTAGTAGCTGTGTTCACTCGGTAGTTCATAACTGCTATGTCTGTGTCTATCCACAGTGATCCCAGTCAAGGAGTGCTCATTCATTGCACTCATTCACCACCAAATAAGTTGTGTTGATATATTATCAGCACTTTTTTGATTTTCATGACTATATTTGAATAAGCCATGGCTTTATGGATGACAATTTTTGTAGATTATTTTGTTCCAAAAATCCATCTTTCATGTTGTTTTAAACCAGTTTTTACTCATAAGCACAGTTTAAAATGAAAAAGGGAGCTCTCGAACTGATTCGAGATAGATGATATATTTATGACCGTTTCCAGCCGTCCTTCAAGGTACATTAGAGGAGATCGGAGGTTTATTGGCATTATGGCGGCGGTAAGTGGTATGATAGTGATAAACGGTATATCTCAGCGTGGCTGAGGTTATGGCTGAAACCTATACCGCCATCCTCTAAGGGGTCATCGACTTAACGAAGCTGGCCATTATGGAGTTATTAATTTAGGTGTCTATTCCGCCTCAACGCCCAGCTGCTACTTGCATTGTTTATCGACAGCTTCACGTCTTTCACAACACAAACATCTAAAGAGCAATATGCCATGAATTAATTTTAGCAAAAAATCAGTTAGAATCGGATAGATTCGTGGCTAATTTTTGATATTATAAAACCACCTATCCGTTAGGGATGCATATATTTAAATAAAGTGACGTTTTTTAGACATAAAAAGGTTACCAGTCTTAAAAATGTAAACCTTCCAATGTGATTACAATTTAAACATATCTGAGCATTTTTAGCATTTATAAAGTGTTTTTATAGATATTTTGAAACCCATAGCTGATACAGAGTGAGGTGGAAGATAGGCGGATATATTAGCTCACTCAACCATCTTTCAGTTAGTCAAGATACTTAGAATGTCTACTAATAGCTGTCACAGGCTGAGACAGTTAGAGAGTTACACACCTGTGCTCCTGTACAGTAGTTTGAGCTGGAGACCTCAGACTCCATTTCTTCCTATCTCATTCCTATTACTGTATTGAACGCACACCGGATGCACGGGAATAATGAAAGTGCTTACATTCTGTCTAGTAGTAAACAGTAGAAGTCTTTGTTGACGTGCTCGCGAAGGGAATTTTCCTACAGATTGGGAAAAGACCACGAAATTGTCCCAATATCGACGTAAATGACCAATAAAATATGAAATCTATTGCGCTATCGGACAAGAACGATAGTCATCACCACCATCAATGGCCGGCCACTTGACCGGTACAGTATATAACGATGACATCTATTAACGTCAATTACATGTGCTGGCATATGGCGGCGGCTGTTAATGTGACAATGCGTGTTGAGCTTTGCGGACACTAATGTGCATCATTCGGATTATTATACTTCGGCAAATCTATGTTGAGGTTCGACCTGCCTTCTCCATATTTAATATTAACAGTAAACGTTAAATCATTCCCCTCATTCATTTTAGGGTGGGTATTTTATGAGCTCAAATGTCTTGGTAGAAATCAATTTGTGAGTTGATCGTTGGCGAGTGACAAGGCTTAGAGGCTTATCAGATGAGCAGAGCGTCGATGCTGCGTCACTCAGCCGTCACTTTACCCTCCTCCACTCCTGCTGATAACAACAACCTGTCTTTCACCCTAGGGAACACTTGTATCACAATCTTTATCGTACTGCTCTAGTTTTTCAAATAACCTGAAACACTGAAATAATAATAGGTATATAATTTACTTAAAAACGCTTTTATGGTTTTTGCAGTATGTATATATTATCAGTGTTACCAATTTCAATGTTCGGCCCTAGAAGTAGTGATTTTACATAAAAAAGATTAGTTGCAAAGTCAATCTTCGGTTAAGTAACATTTGCTGTGATTAGTATTGTCAAAAAATGCCAAAATGCTCATTTTTGTAAACTTATAATCAAGATAAAACGTGATCTCCAGTAAAAACTGAACCCCAAAAAATATGTTTTGCGGCTATTTCATATTAAAAATACTATATTTTGTAAGAAACTGCTATAAACATTGGTTAAAATATTACAAATTTAAAGAAAATTGTTTCTTAAATCTATATACCTATTTCATCGTTCAACCAAAGCTAAACTAAACATACAGTACAACAAACAGAAAAAGATAAAACGTACAGCGTGTTTGGACTCAATTTTTATTTTAAGTCTGTCGTAACTAAATTGACGGATAATACAGTTCAACGTAAAACTGTCTTAAATAGAAAGAAATTATTATAACATATTAAAATTTCAAAAGTGCAAATTTATATTCAAACTTTACTAGAGAATACATAAACCGTTGAAATGAGACACGGCAAAGTGAGATGTGAATGAAGACAGAGAACCGCAAAACGACAAATGTTCAAGGTGAACGACTGGCAGATCAACCCGTCCGTCCACCTGGCCACGCAGACCCACGCGTCGTACACTGTGATGATACAACCAACACCTGTACAATATACGACAAGCAGATCAGCCCGTCCGTCCACCTGGCCACGCAGACCCACGCGTCGTACACTGTGATGATACAACCAACACCTGTACAATATACGACTGGCAGATCAGCCCGTCCGTCCACCTGGCCACGCAGACCCACGCGTCGTACACTGTGATGATACAACCAACACCTGTACAATATACGACTGGCAGATCAGCCCGTCCGTCCACCTGGCCACGCAGACCCACGCGTCGTACACTGTGATGGTACAACCAACACCTGTACAATATACGACTGGCAGATCAGCCCGTCCGTCCACCTAGCCACGCAGACCCACGCGTCGTACACTGTGATGGTACAACCAACACCTGTACAATATACGACTGGCAGATCAGCCCGTCCGTCCACCTGGCCACGCAGACCCACGCGTCGTACACTGTGATGGTACAACCAACACCTGTACAATATACGACTGGCAGATCAGCCCGTCCGTCCACCTGGCCACGCAGACCCACGCGTCGTACACTGTGATGATACAACCAACACCTGTACAATATACGACAAGCAGATCAGCCCGTCCGTCCACCTGGCCACGCAGACCCACGCGTCGTACACTGTGATGATACAACCAACACCTGTACAATATACGACAAGCAGATCAGCCCGTCCGTCCACCTGGCCACGCAGACCCACGCGTCGTACACTGTGATGATACAACCAACACCTGTACAATATACGACAAGCAGATCAGCCCGTCCGTCCACCTGGCCACGCAGACCCACGCGTCGTACACTGTGATGATACAACCAACACCTGTACAATATACGACAAGCAGATCAGCCCGTCCGTCCACCTGGCCACGCAGACCCACGCGTCGTACACTGTGATGATACAACCAACACCTGTACAATATACGACAAGCAGATCAGCCCGTCCGTCCACCTGGCCACGCAGACCCACGCGTCGTACACTGTGATGATACAACCAACACCTGTACAATATACGACAAGCAGATCAGCCCGTCCGTCCACCTGGCCACGCAGACCCACGCGTCGTACACTGTGATGATACAACCAACACCTGTACAATATACGACAAGCAGATCAGCCCGTCCGTCCACCTGGCCACGCAGACCCACGCGTCGTACACTGTGATGATACAACCAACACCTGTACAATATACGACAAGCAGATCAGCCCGTCCGTCCACCTGGCCACGCAGACCCACGCGTCGTACACTGTGATGATACAACCAACACCTGTACAATATACGACAAGCAGATCAGCCCGTCCGTCCACCTGGCCACGCAGACCCACGCGTCGTACACTGTGATGATACAACCAACACCTGTACAATATACGACAAGCAGATCAGCCCGTCCGTCCACCTGGCCACGCAGACCCACGCGTCGTACACTGTGATGATACAACCAACACCTGTACAATATACGACAAGCAGATCAGCCCGTCCGTACACCTGGCCACGCAGACCCACGCGTCGTACACTGTGATTGTACAACACCTGTACAATATATGACAAGCAGATCAGCCCGTCCGTCCACCTGGCCACGCAGACCCACGCGTCGTACACTGTGATGATACAACACCTGTACAATATACGACAAGCAGATCAGCCCGTCCGTACACCTGGCCACGCAGACCCACGCGTCGTACACTGTGATGATACAACCAACACCTGTACAATATACGACAAGCAGATCAGCCCGTCCGTCCACCTGGCCACGCAGACCCACGCGTCGTACACTGTGATGATACAACACCTGTACAATATACGACTGGCAGATCAGCCCGTCCGTCCACCTGGCCACGCAGACCCACGCGTCGTACACTGTGATGATACAACACCTGTACAATATACGACAAGCAGATCAGCCCGTCCGTCCACCTGGCCACGCAGACCCACGCGTCGTACACTGTGATGATACAACCAACACCTGTACAATATACGACAAGCAGATCAGCCCGTCCGTCCACCTGGCCACGCAGACCCACGCGTCGTACACTGTGATGATACAACACCTGTACAATATACGACAAGCAGATCAGCCCGTCCGTCCACCTGGCCACGCAGACCCACGCGTCGTACACTGTGATGATACAACACCTGTACAATATACGACAAGCAGATCAGCCCGTCCGTCCACCTGGCCACGCAGACCCACGCGTCGTACACTGTGATGATACAACCAACACCTGTACAATATACGACAAGCAGATCAGCCCGTCCGTCCACCTGGCCACGCAGACCCACGCGTCGTACACTGTGATGATACAACCAACACCTGTACAATATACGACAAGCAGATCAGCCCGTCCGTCCACCTGGCCACGCAGACCCACGCGTCGTACACTGTGATGATACAACCAACACCTGTACAATATACGACAAGCAGATCAGCCCGTCCGTCCACCTGGCCACGCAGACCCACGCGTCGTACACTGTGATGGTACAACACCTGTACAATATACGACAAGCAGATCAGCCCGTCCGTCCACCTGGCCACGCAGACCCACGCGTCGTACACTGTGATGATACAACCAACACCTGTACAATATACGACAAGCAGATCAGCCCGTCCGTCCACCTGGCCACGCAGACCCACGCGTCGTACACTGTGATGGTACAACCAACACCTGTACAATATACGACAAGCAGATCAGCCCGTCCGTCCACCTGGCCACGCAGACCCACGCGTCGTACACTGTGATGGTACAACACCTGTACAATATACGACTGGCAGATCAGCCAGTCCGTCCACCTGGCCACGCAGACCCACGCGTCGTACACTGTGATGATACAACCAACACCTGTACAATATACGACAAGCAGATCAGCCCGTCCGTCCACCTGGCCACGCAGACCCACGCGTCGTACACTGTGATGATACAACACCTGTACAATATACGACAAGCAGATCAGCCCGTCCGTCCACCTGGCCACGCAGACCCACGCGTCGTACACTGTGATGATACAACCAACACCTGTACAATATACGACAAGCAGATCAGCCCGTCCGTCCACCTGGCCACGCAGACCCACGCGTCGTACACTGTGATGGTACAACACCTGTACAATATACGACAAGCAGATCAGCCCGTCCGTCCACCTGGCCACGCAGACCCACGCGTCGTACACTGTGATGGTACAACACCTGTACAATATACGACTGGCAGATCAGCCCGTCCACACCTGGACGTCGTACACTGTGATGATACAACAACTGTACAAATCAAGCGTCTCAATCCCTCACCACGTGTAAACGTACACTGTGATGATACAAACACCACAAAAATAACGACAGATCAACACCTTCTGCAACGCAAAACACGCGAGTACACTGTGATGTACAAAATTACACTCGTAATAAAATAACAAATAGACGAGATAGGTCAGATAACACCCAAGCAGTATGTATACAACAACAGTACACGTGTACTGGAGCAATAAGTATGATAAAACGAGACATGTATGATACACGATTACAATTATGATTATCCCTCACTCCACCTGGCCTGACGTCATGATGTACTCAAACAACCCTTGTACGAATCTGACACTCGATCAGCCCATCCCACACCTGGCCACGCAAACCCACGCGTCGTACACTGAGAGTGGATAGAAAAATTGATTCTCGTATTATTACGACAACAGATTGCATAAAACTGGGTGCCATAATACTTCCCAGACTTTACATGTGAGTGGAATACAGAAAACGTATAACCTATTTGATTTGCCTAGATGGGAATTTAATAAAGGTTATGTTGGTACCTAAATGCAGATGATTTATAACAATAACATTACAATGAAGTATAAAGGAAATCATAATAAAGGCTAGTTTACAAGAAAAGTCACACTGTGTTCTGTGGTTCCATTAAACTCATTAAAACATAGGTTCCATTAAAACATAGGTAGCATTCACATTTTTTTTAAAGGTGAAGTGTGCGCGAAGGAGCGAACTGGCTGTCCGCTTACCAATCAAGGCACAATTGTTGACCGTATCATTATTACTTCTTTTTTTAACAAAATAAATCAAGAAAATATATTTCATTGAATTTAAAATTTTATTATCTGGCAAATATTTTGGAAAATATATATATTTTTTATAAATAGCCCAAGCTGGTAGATGATCGCAAGATCATTACCGACAGTGCTCCATGTTTCTATTTATGTTTTTATACAATGTTTTAATGTTATAGAGAAATATGAATTTACGTTTATGTTTTATTTTTTGTGAAATATGTTGAACAAAGCACTTTCTCCTACCCTCTTTCACAGTTGATGCCGCATTGGAGTCGCCCGGAAGATTCTAAGGTCACTAGAAGCGCACACATACAGGTTTAATGTCATTGTAAATACTCGAAGTTACTAAAGGTACTTAAGAAGTAACTTGTTCTATTTATAAATAAAAATTATTCTATTGTTTTTTTCATATAACAGTATTTGGTTTCTTTATCAGGGCAACATTGTGGACACCCGGTTTACTCACGTTTCTATTTTAACCAATACTGAATAACCGTTTGTCAAACTGTATTTGCCATGGGAAAAATTTAATAACTTAGGTAGAACTTAGGTTTAAACCAAGTTTTGAAGTTTAGATTTTACTTTTCTGAGACCAAGGTCTTGACAGTTGAGAGTCGAGATCAGTTATTCAGTTTAATCCAGCTTAAGACTTTAGTTTGGGGTTTCTTGTAGATTGAATCTCTTTTTATTAAGCTTAGAGTATATCCTAAGCCCCCCTTTACCGCTAGGTTTATATATTCTTTACACTATACAAACCTAATTCACTTATCAATATCTTATCTAAAATTGAAAAATTTAAATAAAATAATCGGATAATTTTTTACAAAATATTATTTTAAAATCAATGTTTAACAAAATTATTTATTTCATTTCCAATGTAACTATCTTTATAGAGTACTCATTGACAATACATGTACGAATATCTCTAGTTACTTTGCTAGTCGTGTGATCAAACAAAAGTGTGATTGGTGTTGTGACATCTGTCAGTGAAATCTCAATAAGATTTGGTTTTAAAATGTTACCTCTCCCCCTCCGTATTTACAATCAGCTGACTTACCTTAGCCAGAGATGTATTGCGCCAACTGTACCAACTGTATATTTCGTTTTTGCGTCAGACATATATGAAGGGGTGAGAGGAACTACAATATTACGACAACGACGAGAATAAGATTTGAATATCATTGCATTGTTAAACTGATTGATAATAAATACTGGGTGGGAAATACTTTCCGATAACTTTTTGTTGCGAAACTTAACAGTACTTTTTTGTTGGTAATGTGGGACGAATTAAAATGTGATAATAAGTAACGATCATTAATTTAACCATAAATAATTTTGCATAACAATGTGTAAGGCAAATGTAATACATTATTTTAAATATAGCAATTGTTTATTGGGTTAAAATTTTCAACTATTATATTTATTTATTTTTGATATTTTGTTTTAATGACATGTGTGGACAGCCAATTTCTTCAAGAGTAAGCCATATTTTTTTCAGATTTGTATATTAAAACATTTAAAGGTGGAAAATAGTTTTAGACACCCTATCCATTTCGCGATTTTGAAAGTATATGCAAACTTTGTTATCTATAATTTAAAAAGCTGTAATCTTTTAATACATGTGAAATTTTATTATTTTTCACCGTGAAATTAATAAAAAAGATACAAAGAACATGTCCAATACTTTTTGCATAATAAAAGCACCTCAAACATTTTTCTTTTTTTTTCAAAAATTTTACCACCCAATTACCCCCTTATGGGAAATTGGGTGAAATTTTTTAATTGAGCTAATGCAGTATTCTCGGTTTAATTCAGTTAAACAAGGAATAAAAGTAATATTTGGTGAATATAAAAATAATAATAATTATTCATAAAGGAAGAGAGAAAGAAGATGAAAGAAGTCACAAGAGATGGAAGATAGTAAGAACTGCTAATTTCACATGCTCGATGAGGATTTTTGATTTTATTTCAGATGAATCTGATGATGATCTTGTATAGTTGGTAATTGAATTCAGATGATGAAATTAACTTTGAGATTAATCAACCATTGACATCAGGTGAGCCTATAAAACAGCATACGCCTTCACTCAATCTGAAGAAGTGTGACCAATGATCATGTTGCTGCCTGCTACACAATCAGTGGTTCATTGAGAAGGTGATCGAGATATCTTTTCACCAACCAACCAGATGCAATAACGCATTATCACCTGGAATATGCACAGTCCAAGGGAGCAAATAAATTCATTTTGCCTGAAAAAGTGGATGAATCCAACTCTACTAGAAGACATTTGTGCCCCAAACCTTGAGTTCACACACATTGGACTCAACATAGAACACCTAAAAAAGTCACAAAACTTTATTATAGTTATTAGATAGAGACTGCAGTAGCTCAAATTGATCTGAACCAGTGAATGAAATTATTTACACAGACTCTCTGTTTTTATCGCGCAGAGGCTGAAAAATCGAGGCATATTTTCTAAAGTTTTGAGACCATTTAACATAGTTTTTACCTAATTGAAAATATTTCTCCTTATTTTCCTGTTAATACTACTAATGGACTCTTTGTATTGAGAATTTAAAACCTGCGGGTCATAATGTTTAGTTGTAATTTACGATCAAAGAAATTCTACAAAGTTTGTCATCGCAAAATTCAGAGTAAAAAAATTTTTTTTTAGGAAAACCTACTTGAAAATGTTACTTTTAGTCTCCTTTTTAAGACCCAATTGCCCATCTTTAATTACCATTTAGTCTTATGGGAATCTTTACCTACCACCCAATTACTATGTAATTGGGTGAAATATTTTTATTTATTTTTTTCTTTTTTTTGTTTACTATGGAAAGTTAAAACCCGAAAAAGGATAGGTTTCTGTGTTATAAAATCATTAAGTAGGACTACACAAAAAAATAGGAAAAGTATAATGTATTTGTAATACATTATTTTAAATACATATGAATTTTTAATTAATTAATTTGCTCTTGATACTCCGCATAGTCATGTAATCTATGTACTCGTACAAAACGGGAAACAATCGGATTTTTGGAGTCGATGATTAAAATAAGAGTTGATGAGTCGCAGGGAAGTAAGCGATGAGTGATGAGCGATGAGTGATGAGCGATGAGTGATGGCAGGCCAGCGCCATAGAGGATGTGTTGAGTGAGTGGACCTGTGGACCAACCGATAACATCTTTGACTATACATTGTTAATAATGTATAGTCAAAGATAACATCATCACGACGCAACGTTCAGTGCGATACTACATCAGACTACAAGTTCGCGCCACAATCATCCTACATTCATTCCTCATTCATACTTGGCTTAAAAAATACCTACCTGGGTAGGTCGCCATTTCAGTTGTAAGTATAAGTATAAGAGGCGAGTCATGTCATCAAAGACGTTCATCATTTAAGTTTGCGCGTTAATAGCTACCACCAAATGTTATGACAGCCAATAAAACCTCTGGCTTTAACAGTATTCATACAAAACTTTCCAGCAACTGACTTTAGTACCTGATGTAGCATAGTGGCAGAACACAACAAGAACCATATAACTACTTTATATTTTCAATTTGGATTAGATTAGCATTAACCTAAACAACTGGATATCTTAGCAACTAACCTTTTGCTAAACATAAACGGATTATTTTTCTCGTTAACACATTTTAATGGGAATTTACTATTGAAATTCTTTCGTTTGTTCTTATATCTTCGCCAAAGGTTTTTTCATAAAGTTCTGATTTTTTACAACACTAATATGAAACTGAAATGGACTTTCTGGTTTTGAACCCGCTGACCAGACGGTAACAACATGGCCAGCATTAACGGAAATCATACTGCAAAGGTCGATTTTTAGAAATCATACATCTAATAAATTGTCCTTTATAAAAGAAACTACAACTGTTGTCAAAAAAAACTAATAAATTTTCCCTTAAAACCCCGCATTTAGTCGAGCCTGTAACTTTTTCCGTTTTGTAATAATATTTACACATGTGGGCCTAAATAAGGTAAAAAGTAAATTTACTAAATCTTCTCACGATGGGAAGGAGCAGAGTAAAGCCTAGAATGCACCGGCTTCATGTGGAATGACTATCATTATAATATCACAAGCAATATCGAAGCAATCGTTTTTTAAAAAGCCAGTTGAATATCGTCGACAATGTCACAGATCCGTTTCCTTCATCGATTTCACGACGGTCATTAGTAGACAACAGTATACGGACTACGAGAATCTATCTCAGTACAATTTATATGTATTTTATTTACCTCCTCATTCGATATCAGTGCTCCTGCCTCACCTGAAACAAACGGACGGTTAGAGATTAAACAAGTGTTTAGAATGAAATAAAACAAACACTGTAAACAAAAATTTACGTTTAAAACAAACTTTTAGTCGCATACAATTTATTACATAGAGATGTCTTGGACAATCCCATGAAAGGTAAACACACATAGCTTCTATATTTCAACGGAATACGTTCTTGATCTAATCAAAGCTCATATTCTAATTATATTCAATATACTTTACATAAAAATAAGTTTATTTATACTTTATACACAATATATCATACTTTACTAACTATTGTTACAATGGTAATTGTTTTTAATTTAAAAGGGATTACTTTTATAGAGGAAAAATAGTCGAATTATAACTTTCAAATGCACATCAGCAAAAAGTATTTCAATTTGAATACAGATATATTCTGCTCAGACTAGAAGCCGACGCAGCTTTGGACTGAAAATCAATTCACAACTGCCGAAACTCCACAACCAAGTTGCGGTTGGTATAAAGCAATCTCATTCGATTACTTTGTCCCGTACCAAAAGCTTACTATCCGCAGAACCTATGATAACAGGTCAAATAATATGTTCAACAGTCAGCGTAACTTATAGCGTATGATCCACAATCAAATGTAGATTGGTTTTTAGTTTATAGTAAAATACGTTTTCATTACAAGTTATTCATGAGTGAAATAATGTGTAACCTGTTCGGTATAAATGTAGATTGCTTTCAATTGTGATAAGTAAATTTGACTACAAAACATTTTGGTTAGATAGTAATTTTCATTTACTTGTAAAAAATATTTGAATCAATAATATGTATTAAGATGTATTAATTGGAAATAAGGATGAAACAGGAATTTAAGCATGAAAAAATTTGTAAATGTCAATTATTTCAAAGGTGGATTATTTCCAAAAGCAATCCAATCAACACATTATTTCATGATCTCGGTTAAAAATAAGTTATGTAAAAATCTTCAGTTACTAATCAAACGTGACATTTTTTAGGGGAAAGGGAAGGAAATGTAATTTAGCTGAAAAAAACTATAAATAATTGTTATCGTTTACTTTTAAATTGATTTATCGATGTGTCAGTTGCTGACGCGTTCGACCGGACTGCACAATGTACAACATCGCTCACGGCAGTTAACGGCTACGGTAGAGCGGCTTGGCACGGCCAGACCGCTGGACGGCTGAACGCTATGCAAGTTGTGCAGAAATATAAACAAATTCATCACTTAATTTTATAAGACTTACTACAACACATTATAACATGATTATTAAATTTAACTTAAGCTTAAACAAGTTCATATACAGGGTGCCGCAAAAAGAACGCATGAATTTCAAACTAGCATAATTTTCTTTATTTTGGTTACATAAAAAGATTACTCACATCAATACAATTAAGATTATCCAACTTATGAGTTCGTTCATTGGTAAGCACTTTTTGCAATGAACTGATCACTTTTTGAAGATTACAGAATGAGATTTTTCGCGTTGATGTCAATAAAAAATCTCGTAGCATTTCCACATATTTAGAATTTACGGTTACATTAACCACTTACACAACTTTTATTAATATAAGTAGGAACCAACGATTCCCATTTTCAAAAATCCACACGATTCAGTCACAATTGCACGGTGCAATTTTTTTGCGTGTTCTTTAACCCATTAGCGCCAGTTTTGCTTATTGACCCAACAGTCTGAATGAAAGTCATAAACAAAAACATCATTAGTGGCATTAACATCAAGCATTCTCTCACAAAACAGTCTCCATTGTTCATAATCAAGTTTATAAATCGTCTGTACGAGTATATATTATTAGAATGGGATGTTAACTCATCCTTCAGGACGCACTGCAACGAGCGTCGAGACGACACCATTGTTGGAGCGCGTCACCTGGTGGAGTGGCGAGGATTTTGAAGAACAGACGTACACATTTACTCTGTCGAAAATTTGTTGAGTTCGTGCGAGGACAACCAGGCAACTTATGCTTCTAAACTGATCAATTTGGGGGGCAGTTAAGGTTTGTTCATATAATTTGAAAATCAAATTAAAAATAATATTGATAGAGATGGAAAAGCGCTTGTTCTCAAATAAAAACAAAACCTCCAAGCAATGCTCATGTGACAACTTTCATTACTGATCGCGTTGATCCCTCGGCAGGATTATCGTGAGATGCACGTCGTGGCGTCTCGCGGAGAGCAAGCCCGGGAAAGGCGAACTTGGCCTCAAACTTCAAAACTTCCTCTTTGAGCTGCAAGTCTACAACTTGTGTAAGATGAAACTCCTCTGACAGGCGGTGATATCGTCAATCTTGGGTCGCGACGAGGCGGAGCGAGCTCCTGCGCTGGGCCAGGATGGATTCATTGAACACTCCACAGGCCTACCTACTACTATTAAATATTTATATTTTAACTATATGTTTATATGTAGAATAAATATGAACAGATTACTTTCATGCTTCAAATTTACATTGATGTATTTAAAAAAATGATTAATTTCCAAAAGTACACCGTAGGAAAATTATAAAATAAAATTAATGAAGAATTTATTCAATCTTTCAGGTCAAAATATAACATATTTTACTTTCTCACACAAAATTTCCCTAAAACAACACTAACGATTTTGTTTAAAATTTCATGGTAAGCTTGGAGTGTCTAATTTTTGACACAGCTTGCCTGTAAAAATGGTAGTTAAAATTTTATTGGGTATTAAATTTAAAAATTTATATTTTCGGAGAAGACGATCATTTATTAAATAGTTTAAATATACCTATTACACCAGCTAAATAAGTTGAGCATTTTAGAATCTTTAATATTGAAGGTCAGTTTCTATGAACAACGGTTCCAGAGAAAAGTTAAATTTACTCTCCGTGGTAAGCTCAGTACGTTGTCTAAAAGCACTCAATGTTATTATTTTGGAGAATACTACCAAATTAATATCTTACTTATATCTCACCTATTTTTCATGGAAAGTGTTAAGGACCGTAAGGTCACATCACCAATAAAATTTATTGAAAAAAGTTAAACTTGTATTAACAACTTGTAATTTTAAGCTATCGAAAGGGGGTGAGTTTAAGAAATTTGATTTTTATCAAATCAGTTTTATGTAGTGTTTAAATCAATTTTAAATAATATTATTGTTTTACCACATACTTGATTTTTACAGGTAAATTAAGAAAGAAAGTATATGTCAGTCCACTGATACAGTTTTATTTAAAGATGAAATGCTTTGTTATGAATCAATTTTCTCGCAGCTGGTTTAATGTCTCGTCGACGTCGGCGTCGGAAAGTGACAACAAGGCTCAGAGGCTTATCAGATGAGACAGCGTCAATACTGTGTCGATAAGGCTTCAACTTGGAGATGGCTCTCGTCTGACCTTTACCATATCAAATTGAATACAAAAACTGTAGATTATATGTATTTTATTAAAAATATTTTTTTTAATTCAAATTGAAATGGATGTTTACATAAGGCATTTCATAAGTCACGGGCAAACGAATTTGCTAGGTAATAATTCAAGAGAAACCTTACTAATAGTGGAAGTTAAAACTTATTTATCTGAATAATATGCTTTATATATTTTAAAGCAAAGGTTTGAATGATATTGGAACTTTAGGTTTTAGGTTAAGGTTTTAAGATAAGTGTACTTGTATATCTGATACAAAATAGGAATGTTTAGATTTTTAAAAGTTAGATTTGAAGAAATGTGTAATTCAATGTAATGTACAAAATTAAACTTCCTTTAAATATTCAGTGAGTAAACGAAACATTCGAGTCACGTTTGTTGGAGGTTGAGCGCTATTCTTTGAGCACTAGAAGCAACAAAGTTGTCACTAACTGCTGCAATAACACTTCCTCATCTCGGAAACAATCCGACTGTTTATTCTACTAGGAGCGTATTACCAAGTTTATGCTTTCCTTATCAAGCCCGTATTAAGGGAGAATCTAACAATATTGTTTACTTCAATTGTTAGATTATTGACATGGATTAGAAATACACCTTTTTAGAAAGGTTCAACATTTTGAACGGAATCCCTGAAACTCTGGCGATAAGATAACAAACGAACCGAAATTAGGTCGATTGTGGAGTAAATCTCTCAGAGGAGGTCTCTAATGTGTTTGTTGCCAAAACAGCCCGGGAAGATCAACTAACCCACATGACTAAATGTTTGTAAATGTGTGAAGCCTATCTCTCTCCTCCACAGACCTCTTACAAAAGTTCATTCTAAATAATATACTTAAACTTTAGCTTGTAAGATCATATGGGCATTATTGCGAAAAAATTATGTAATTGTTAAGTGTGAACAGCCGAGTTTATCATTATCAGTAAAATAGTAATATTCGAGGTCCATAACGTAGTCAGAAGGGTCTAACAATTTGTGGTTAGTAGTATTTATCAATGTATCTATAAGATTTTAACCATCTCTCAAGTAAGGTTTAGATTTTCTTAGGAGAATATAAAAGATTGTACATGACACAAATCATAAACTACGATATGGAAAACCCAATACTAATACTTTGCGTTGGTCTTTTCTATCAAGCGAGAAAAACAAAACACCATTGGCAGAGCTGGAAAGTGAGGAAATCCTTGAAAATAAATAATACGTCTTTAGAGGCTTGAAAGTAATTTTTTCACAGAATATTAGTTTTTTCAGTTTTATATACATCGTTATTTGTTATCTAAAACATGAGTTCCTAGAAGCCGTTATTACATTAGTATTGGACAAAAGCAATTTGAATCTGGGCCCTAATATAAAAGTTCAATTAAGTCAAAATGTATAAAATGCATAAGACCGGGAAGCAAAATTATTACGTACTGGAATCTGTGCTATACGAGAATGAAGGTGGGAGTTTATATTACATGGGATTCTCATTCACGATTTGTAATGAAAATACGTCATTAGCTGCGGAGGGGCTGTGAGGTTCCCAGATCTGATGTATTGGTTAAACTTGCACATGTTGCAATTGTAACACGACGTAAGAAAGGCTAACACTAGATACTCATCACGTAATTTGGATAATGAAATATAATATAAGATAAGAAAAACTGGTCGATATAACTGTTCCATTCTTTTTGAACACGTTTGATGACGTTAATGACGGATAATCAATACATACAAGATATTATACTGAATAGTTATGTAAAGGAAAACAGAGATTTAACATTTGAGATGAAAAAACTTACCAAAAGATAGAGAAGAAGGCCAAATGGTAATGTGAAAGAGGTGTCATAAATGAAAATTAAATTTCAGATAGACCCGCAATCAGATCATATTCCAGAGTCCGAAATCATTTCTATCTGCTTACGAAAATGTATAACCTTATAACATTAAATTCGGGTTTTTGTTTGCCATGGCCACATACAAATAACACGGCTAGGCGTTCACTCGGTAATTTTGTGAGTAGCATGTTGTGCTTGGCATTTTATAGAGAAAAAATTGTGAAATATTTGAAGTTTTTTAGGAAGTGGTTTTTTGACAAGTGTTAATTTTTTCCATTGGTTGAAAAATGGAGAAAATTGAGTTTTGGATTTTTAGGCTTAAACGATTCGCTGGTTCTGGGAATACAATTATACAAAAATTATGATCCTGGGTAGTATCTTTTTTGAGATTTTTTTAATGTTGTTAGTTACGTTTTAGTTTGGTTATAAGAACAGCTGTTTAGATGACCTGAAAACATTCCTTTAGACTCGGTCACTTGGCGACGTCACCGGTGACTGTACGGGCAGCCAGCCGCGACACCAGGAGAGTCACCACTCATTCAGCGCTGTCGTCCCATCCGGATAGGACGTGCACTGTTTTGTTAACCTTTGTTAACCAACAAGTGAAATGTAAAACGAGTAAAATGTCTAGTGGTGAAGAAGATAAGAAAGGGAAAAAACAAGATGATTGTGTTGAGTCCCAGTGTAGTGCGTTGTCTACTCAACAAGTAAAATGTAAAATTTCTAGTGGTGACAAGAAAAGGAAAAAACAATATTTTCTTCATATTTATTTTGCATTTCTTCATATTTTTCAGACATGACGTCCTCTTACAACACTGGCATCAAAACAAGTTAACTGCAGAACACAAAAATACAGTGGTGACGCAACAGCGGTGACTGTGTGTAATAGGTGCCATTTGATTCAATACCCAGCGACAATTCTTGGTCACCAGTGGTGAATCGCCTGGTCACGGGGCAGAGTCACCGGTCAGTCACCAAACGCTGGTGACGCAACCGGTGACCCTAGTGTAATAAGCGCCGTAAGAACTAATGCCCACCGACTAGTCAGGTAACCGGTGACGCAACCGGTGACGTCGCCAAGTGACCAAGTCTAATACGGGCCTAAGAGTATTAGCTACCATTTCCTGCCTTTGCCTTTGCCAGTGTTACAGTGAAGTGACGCTTTGATCGCGATTCCCCTAATTAAACTTTTTTACAATGTTTGACCTATTTTTTCAAAGACTACTATAGCTATCTGCTTAACGTTTTTACCACTTGCTCTTGACATAAGTACCTTTACCGTACACTATAGCAGAATTATTACCATACAAAGTATGCCATCTGAGAAAAAAATGTGTTTAAAGACATATGTTTTTGTGTTTTTTTTGTTACGTAAAAAATGTATAATATACTGGTCATTTCATTTAGAAAAAAGATGTTAAAAATATTATCTAACCAGAAGAGAGGTTTTAGGTACCTAAGGGTTAACATACCACGCATTAGCCGTTTCTGAAAATACGGGGGGTTATATATACACATGTTTAACATTGTTAGTTTGTTTTTATAGAGTATAAAAACATAATCAGAGTAATCTTTCACAGCTGTTTCAGATCATAAACTTTAACAATCTCAACAAAGACGTAATCATTTGCTCACACGCCATCGTTAGTCCACCTAAGGACAAACTTACCTTCGACATTATTGATCGAATATAAAACTAAAACTCCAGCCGTATACTCGTATTAACTAGTAATAAAAACAACAAAATAGAAATTATCAATCATCCGACCGGCCTTTGTAAACTCAACCATGGTAAAGGTTGTCACAATTATTATATAATAATTTAACAGCTGTAGTACAGGGAAATACAAGAACAATGCATGTATAATTTGTCAACTGTAAACATTTGTTAAGAAAAGCAATTTTTTAAATAAGAAACCCTACTTGGAATCAATAATGTGAAAATTTGTTAATTAATCTTTAATCCGCGTTAAGAACATGGCGGGGCTATATATATCAGTCTTTCAATGTACAAGGCGCAGATTATTAACATGAACACTTGAACTATTGTTTTATTGGTTATTAACTCAGATTTATCTATATAATAAACGTTTTAAAAATGTTTTGTTTGTTTGTTTTTAAAGCCTATTTAGTTTCTTATTTTCAATCTTCATTTTTCATGAAGTTTATTAAATGTTTTAATTATAAATAAAAAAAATGTTTCCTCACTCAGTGAGTAAATAAATAAAAAATTTGTTCTTACCAGTTAATCAAAATTGTTTCCTTCTTTTTTCGCCGTTACAATACAATAACAATTTATTTGTAATTAAACATTTCGATTGATACAATAAGACAAAATAAGACTATCGTGTGAGACTTAAAACTAGTCATAATATAAAGTAATTTTCGTCATGTTATATACTATAAATCATTTGAACGTCATAACTAATTAAATTGCTAAAATTTAACTGTCGTGCAAATTATCGTGAACACCTCACATACATTGTTGCAATAAATAGCAAACCTTTGCTAAACATAACCCCGTTGACATCACGAACCCTTGAACCTTTGCCTTAAATGCCGCACATTTATATCGATGTATAAAATCAAATAAAATTTATTCCGGATTAACAACATTTGTTAATCCATACGCTATGGATCTTGTGGCTTGTTGAATTAAAATACATATAAAATACCTTAAATACCTATATATAAAATTTACGCTCTATGATGTCCTAAAGGTCCTATATAAAGGTCCTAAGAGAAAATTCTCACCTAATATTTAATCTAATTTCTCATTAAAACTGCAATACTTGATCAGTAATAAGTTTTCTTTTGGGTTGCTTTGTTGCTTCCATCTCAAACAATTTATTCAACGAAATAAAATAAATAAGTAGTACATCAATAATAAAGGTTAATGCACTACATTAAATAATATGTTTGGAATTTAGGGCTTATTTTATTTTAGATTTTTTATTTCATGGATAGTTACATTTCACAATAGAAATAACATTGAACGCTAATTACTATTAATCCATAGCGTCTTGGACTTCGGTACAAAAGGTGACGGGTTCGATCCCCAAGATGTCCACAAAATTTAGATGAGCAAATTAAATATAAAACAGTAAACTACGAGGCTGCATAGTTAAGCTAAGCCAGCATTTGGCAAAAAAATAAATAAAAAAAGTTGCCATAAATAAACTTAATAAAGTTTATATGCAAGTAATTACAGTAGTTTAAAGTAAATAACTAGTAAATAAAATTGAGAGTTTACATATTTTCCATCTTAAAAATCACGAACACCCCCCCCCCAGAGCTAAAACATATCCATATCAAAATTGAGACTTAAGAGATCCAAGATATGTGCGACGGCTAATCTGTTAAAAATTCTTTTGTTATTCGTAGAGTCTAGTGATCGCTAGGATATACATTTCTGTAAACATAAATATAGATACATCAATGATTGATATACAATAATGTTCAATTGAAAACCCCCGCAAACCTACCACATAATAAACAGTTTATGACTAAAAGTGGCATACTTCTCATAAGTCATTTCATTTTTTAAAGTCACACTTATTTATATTACGTAAACTTGTGTGCAAAGATTTTACATACCATACTTATAAAATTCTGAAACACAACTTTATTACATATAAATTATGAACAGAGCAAATATAGCAAGATATCACCAGAGGTAACACTAGCGGCAAGAGAGGGTAAAGGCTGGACCGTGCGAGTCCTTTGTCAAAGACCTCTGCCGTTATTCCAGCATGTTTATGTCTTGTAACACCTCACACAATACACAAGTTTTAACGCCACCACACAGTCTTTTATGTTAGATACGAGGTTTCAGATGTCTTCTTTAATGGTGGACTGTAATAATTATAATTTTTGTTACATAAGGCATTCATTGATGAAGGCACATAATATATTACATGTTGCTATGTTATGTTGTTGTGTAGTTATTATATAAATTTAATGAACTTGATTTATTTTTATTTGATATAATTATTAGCGTTGATAAATATCTCATACATTTAAATTTGTATTTACCTTGTTATCATGATATGTTAATTACTGGATAATTGGTTATAGCCTTTCATAATCTACCCTTTCACAATCTACAGGTGACCGCTTCAACACCAGAAAGGGCCCGGCTGCCTTTGACAATCTACCCTTTCACAATCTACAGGTAACCGGTTCAACACCAGACAGGGATCGGTTGCCCTTCTTAATCTACCCTTTCACAATCTACAGGTGACCTATTCAACACCAGACAGGGATCGGTTGCCCTTCTTAATCTACAGGTGACCGCTTCAAAACCAGAAAGGGCCCGGCTGCCTTTCATAATCTACCCTTTCACAATCTACAGGTGACCGCTTCAACACCAGAAAGGGCCCGGCTGCCTTTCATAATCTACCCTTTCACAATCTACAGGTGACCGCTTCAACACCAGAAAGGGCCCGGCTTCCTTCTTAATCTACCCTTTCACAATCTACAGGTGACCTATTCAACACCAGACAGGGATCGGTTGCCCTTCTTAATCTACAGGTGACCGCTTCAAAACCAGAAAGGGTACGGCTGCCTTTCATAATCTACCTTTTCACAATCTACAGGTGACCCGCTTCAACACCAGAAAGGGCCCGGCTGCCTTTCATAATCTACCCTTTCACAATCTACAGGTAACCGGTTCAACACCAGACAGGGATCGGTTGCCCTTCTTAATCTACCCTTTCACAATCTACAGGTGACCGCTTCAACACCAGAAAGGGCCCGGCTGCCTTTCATAATCTACCCTTTCACAATCTACAGGTGACCGGTTCAACACCAGACAGGGATCGGTTGCCCTTCTTAATCTACAGGTGACCGCTTCAAAACCAGAAAGGGTACGGCTGCCTTTCATAATCTACCTTTTCACAATCTACAGGTGACCCGCTTCAACACCAGAAAGGGCCCGGCTGCCTTTCATAATCTACCCTTTCACAATCTACAGGTGACCGCTTCAACACCAGACAGGGTCCGGCTGCATTTCACAATCTATATGTGACTAGTTCAACACCAGACAGGGTCCGGCTGCCTTCCTGCATTCAACTATTAATTGTTGACACTGAAAAGTGAAATGTTTAGGTATTTGTCAGTAAAAAGCTACACAATATAATACAAATCATCGTACTCAATTCCTCAGTCTTAATCAGGCTAAAACGCCCTGAACAATTGTGTTCCTGTCATAGGAAGTGTTTAAGTGATTAATTCCTTTTTGAAACATCAATTGTGATTACGATTGAGAATAAATTGTAATTGTTTCCTTTCATACTCCTGCAAAGCTCATTGTTTAGTATAAATTACTGTGACAATTTAGTACTCACACGTTCCTGCGTATATCTTGCAACTAGAAAGTTAAGAATAAAAATAAGAATAACATTTTTCGATAGTATTATATTGAATACGTTTAACATTATTATACTAAAACATTTAACACAGTATAATTATATTTGTGAATAACAGCATTTCTCTGATATGTTTAACCGTCGGGATGTTGCATTACTGGATGCAAGTGGCGAGGTCTCGCGGCGGCGACGTTATCTACTCAGCGGCAGTTCCTGGAAACGTGCATACTTATGACGTCACTCGCACTCCTATATCACGATCTCTGCCTGTGTGGTCTCCTTACACACTGTTGTGTGGTTTCTCCTGTATCTTTCACCTCAAAAGCTACTGTATTTACCACTTAAGTGTTAAATAACCTTCTATACTTAAATTTAGGCGTCTTGTTAAGTACCTTTCAAAATGGCTGATGAAAGGAAATCGTGGTGGGATAACTTCACCGAATAATTGAATATTCCCGGATTGGATTAACTGAACAAACAGCGCCGAGCAGAGATGAGTGAATGTCCCATGAATAATAAACACGGAAATCTGCCGCACCTGGCGGCGCGTTGTCAATGCTATCGCTATCATCATCTTATTAGCGTATCGCAGCTTGTCAGCTTGTCAACACTATCGTAGGCCTACCATGTTGTAGTTTGGTCAAGTATCGATTGTTTGCGTAATCATCCGTGATATCGTTTTGCAAATGGTAAGACTACCATTTGCTTAGTAGGTGCTAAGTGAAATGCAAAAACGTTATTTAGCTCGTGCCATATAAAAAATTATGAATTCTTTTCATGGGGTTATTTATGGATCTAGCTGATGCCTCCGGGTGAACAATTAACACCATATCTATCATAGTTCATTCTCTTTAGTCTCTTATTTTATTAGGTTTAACCGCTGGACAAAGAGTTTGAAATATTTTATTGATTTATTTATTGAATCATATATTCACAATAGCAACAGGCTATTGCTCAAAACAGCTTTTTTGAGCAAACTTGTAACTAACTATCATAGGCAAATAATAAAAGCCTATAAATACGTCGCCCGTTCAGCAATTTATTCAAATAGTCTGTTATAACACTAAATAGCATAAAAACCCCGTTTGATCGCAAATACTTCGTGAAGGAAGCCCTGGGAACCTTACTATTATTACTTGAGGCACTAGATAACAAAAGACTAAAATCAGTTCAATTCAAAAAAGCTAATGTACTCAGATAGTGAATTCAAACAGAAGTAAGGTACCTTTGCCCAAGGAAGTGAAATGATAAGAGGCAATTTAAATTTAACTAACAAACCAGGAGAATTTACCGGAATTTAAGTAAAAGATTAGGTCTAGCTCTTAACCGTTTCATTTACCAAAAAATTTAGAGATATGAATGATGTGAATATAAATCCAAGTTAAGTCTACATATGAATCGTATATTCCATTGATATCAGTTTAAGTTTTTTTTATTCATTTACTTTTTATTTGCACGGTAGTCTAATTAAAAATAATAACAATTACAATATTTTTGATCATTAATTTAGAGAGTAGAGTAGAATAAAGAAAAAGTCTTTGTGAAATATTTTTGAATAGTAAAATAACTGAGAATAAGGATTTAAACTTTACAGAGATATATAACTTACTGCATTAACATATGGTACGATGATAGTAAAGTATGATTTAATGGACGAGCGCAGATTTAAGGTAGAGCGCGGGACTTAGGTGCACAATGTCCCCGGTTCAAATCCCGCCAACCACAGATACCTTTTCGCTAAGTGACACCTTATTAGGTCTAGTCTGAATTAATGTGCAAAAACGGTTCCTAGTTCAAAAAATCCGGTAAGTGATAAACGTTTTTTAGTATATTTACATAGGTTTGAATTTCCCATACAAATTGTTTATATTATAATATAGGATATATTCTTTGAGTTTGAACTCTGACCCGTATTAAAATGGACCGCCCATAAATAACGTCGCCGGTTTTTGCCAATTATCAGACCCAACCCTCTATAATCCTCAAGTCGCTGTAATTCAACACCTCGCCCATCCACATAGAAAATTACTTTTGTTACTTGTAATTACAATATTTTCAATTATGAATTATAATTGGATTTGTACACAATACTGAACAAATCAACTTTATATATAACCAGAACTGCAATTTTACTCAAACCGATTATTAATGAGATTCGGAACCTAACAACTTTAAGATATGTCTTTTATATCTCGCGCAAAAAATAAAATAGTTGTTATTTATGATTTTAATTAGAGGTTGTATGACGAAAATATATTCTTTTGTGCTTCTGTTTTGAAGTGACGCTTTTTATTTTAAGATTATTACATTCACATATGATGTAATAAAAAATAAAAAATAGTGTATTTAACTCGTATTTATAATGATTTTAATAGCTTGTATTTAAAACACTAAGAAAACTAAATGTCACAATTGGAATTCAGAGGTACGAAACTTAAACTTCAAGTTTAACCACGGTTACTAGAAGACACACAGTAGGGATGATAAACAAAATGACGTCAGAGAATCGAATGTAAATTATCAATCCGGCAACATATGTTTCTAACTACATATAACTGTAAATTACTTTATTTACAAAACTACCATGACCATTATTTAGAAAACGGCTTTTGTTGAACTGCTTAACAGTTTTGACACTTACATGTTTAAATAAAAATTAAATGTGTTTACAGCAGATTCAATGACGTCATTTGTTTTGTTTATGATCCCTATAACCCTGATCTTCTAGTACCAGCGAGTTTAACTATCATTGAATATATATAATTTTTAGCTTCAAAATGTTGCTACCATAATTGCGTGTAATTTGTATGCGATGAAAAACCTAGTAAATATCAACGAAATTAACGACTAATTAACTCGGCCGTTTTCAGTCCAAAAGGTACGCTACGAAGCAACATTTACTTTACAGCGTACCGGTACTGAATTATAAACTATACACAAACCAGACAAAATCAATTTTTAATTGCGGCCAAAACTTAAATTTCGTTGGAAGTTTTCACGTTTGAAATGCAAATATGTTAAGGTAAAAAGAACCTCTACCTTTGCGGAGAAATATCTTAGTCAAAGGAAATTTCGCTTCAAAGAGAAATTCTTTCACTTTGAAGATGACCAAACGACAAAGTTACGATCAACTACCCGACAGTCAGCATTCCTACCTTTAAACTACGTTCCAAGAGTATTCACTTTTTTCTTTATTTCATATAGGCTAGTAAATAATGTTTCTTCATGGATTTGTTTAAACTATCATATTTCTTTATTTCTTAACTAAGAAAATGACCCAAAGGTAAAAACTGTTTATTCAACTCTTATTCACAGCGTTGTAAATTCAATTATTTTTAGTGTAATACGTTTTTTGAGGATATCTAAATATATAAAACAAAGTCGTGTTAGTTACACGCATTATAACTCGAGAACGGCTGGACCAATTTTAATGATCTTTGATTTTTTGGATTTGTCTCTGCTCCGGTCATGCTTTAGGCATAATCAGTTTCCATAAATTCAATTATTTTTCATTTTATAGCGTTTTAAATTTCTAATGTTAACCTTATGGGGACTAAGTTTGTTCTACAATAAAAACATTTGATTTCTTAAACCAGCTGTTTGTTTACTGTCCGTTAGCAATATGCTTTACTATCCAATGCCATCTGAATCATTCATTAATGTAAAACTATGAAGTAAATATGTGCTGTACAAAATGAACAGCATTATTCGCCACGTTAATAGTTTACGGTTTTTAGGAATTATGTACTGTATTTATATTTCTTTATTTTCTGTATTATTAAAAGTCACGTGTTTATATGTTTGCCAAATAAAAAATAATTACAATGTTTATACATATTGAGTTTATTATAATAATCAGCTGTTGTATATTTAAAGCTTTCACAACAAAGCCGCAATGCTAATTGACTTCAGGACATGGCCAATCTTAAAGTTAACATGTATTTACTGTTAGGCGTTACGAAGTTCGCCGGGTCAGCTAGTAACCAGTAAAAATTCAAAGCATACAAAACAGTAAAAAAGTAAAATATTAAATTATAACCATACAAATGTAAACACATTAATCGCATTTTATTCTCTCCCAAGATATCCGATATGGGATTTCAGCGTGATTGGTGGAACTTACAAGGTTTAACAGCCATTAGAGTAAAATTAACTGACGTTATGAGGAGCAATGGCTTACCAGATAGCACCGCGAGTTGTGTCATACTTGTGAGGAATTTAATATTCAGCTGTAACGGCGAGGGAGGCGCCTTGCCGTCGGCTGCCCGGCGCGTCTTCAGCTGTGTGTAGGCCGATAACGAGTACAGAGGGTTGACAGTTAAAAGCTACAGAGGGTAAACAGGGTTACTATGTAGGTAAACCGTTCGTCAGACATGTTTTCATTCGCTATCTATTGCCTTCTAAAGGACAAATAAAAATATAAATATGATTCAAAAACTTTAATGTACTAACTGTGAAAATTTCCCAACTTATTATTTTAAAGCTTCACAATTTCGTATACGGTGTGTAATTTTTTTTCAGTTTAATTATTGAATAACGTAGTAAATACACGCTTATATCAAAATAAATTCAGTGTATATCAGTAGTTTATACGTATAAAAATTAAGTAAAAATAATGGACTTGAACAAGGGTGGTTAGCAGTTATTTTTCATCCCACTATTCAAGTTCCATATATGAACATAAAAATTGTCTATATTTCGTGGAAATTTTGAATTATAAACATCATGAAACTGATCGTGGTGAGTTCTGTTATGAGATGTTAAACATTTAAACGTAAAACGGTTGTAATCTGATATTATTAAGTAAGACGAAGGGATTATGACAATCGATGAAAATGGCATTTTACCTCCTTTGTGTGATATTGTGGTATTGAAATTAGAAAATTAATTATTTGGAGTTTAAAAAATACATAATTATGAGTGTCGACATTATAGATGAAGGTTTGAAAAATCAAGGGTCTGAGAGAAAAAGTGAAGTGGTATCTCAAGATTTGAACGTTAGGTGGGTTAATATATACATTTTACGAATTTGAGGATCGCTTGCACTAAGGTGAATTGGACAAGAAGGCATCAATCAATTACTGTATAATTTTCATTAATCAGAAGATCTAAGCTCTACTATCTGAAATGATGTTAAGGGAGAACGGCTGGCTGGGATCACGGTTACTAACAACACACCTAGTAACTGAGGCACAGATTAGAGGAGCGAATTGTCACCAAGCGTTCTAATGTATAGGCCATGAAGTGTGTCACACTTGTACATGTTTAACTAATCGTGTGGAGGATAAACTCCGTAATTGTAACTTAGTGGTTGGGTCGGTGTCGAGCAAATAAAAATATGGTAGATTATAAAAACTATTACAACATTTGTAGGAAAATTCAACAAAGGAAAGTTCATTATATAAGCAGGTATGTATTGAAGTGGCTAATTTTTTACATAATCGCTTCCATCATAGCCGAACTTGACAATGGGCGTTGAAGAAAAATAAAGGGTATTAAGTTGTTGGAGTGTTTTTAATTTAAAAACCAACGTCGTGACTTTAAGTTCAATTAAATAATTACTAATTATTCATGTAAAATCTTACAAAAATGAAATTTATTACCTTCGATCAAACTGAATAACATTAAATTTCTATGGATTTACTCATAAAAATGTTGGAGATGGGGTTCCATCGTTGAACAAATGAGTTCAGCCGACCATCATGTCACATAACACGAGTCGCGCCTCAACTGTCGTAAAACTCTACCACTTCAGTATCAAACTTTAAAAATCACTGACATTGCTGTTTCGTATACCCTAAAAATTGCTCCTTGGCATATCCTAAATCTAAAATGGTATATGAAATAATATTATTTGTATTTTTTTATGTTAGATATAACACATTAGGCAAATTATCCCATAATGATCCATAAAAATACATCATTGTAAATTATGATATTTTGGGGAGTCACATTACAATGAATATTACAAAACAGGAACAAAAACGAGATATCGGATATCCTTGATTGATTCCAAATTTAATTAACACATTTGAATGAGTGACGGCGACGGGTCGATCAGTGACAGCATCCGCCGAGTTATCAGGCGACCGGCTACGTCATCGTGGTGGTCCACCTCAGTCGTCTTGCTGCTATCCACACTATCACAAGAGATCAGTGACAGCATCCGCCGAGTTATCAGGCGACCGGCTACGTCATCGTGGTGGTCCACCTCAGTCGTCTTGCTGCTATCCACACTATCACAAGTGATCAGTGACAGCATCCGCCGAGTTATCAGGCGACCGGCTACGTCATCGTGGTGGTCCACCTCAGTCGTCTTGCTGCTATCCACACTATCACAAGAGATCAGTGACAGCATCCGCCGAGTTATCAGGCGACCGGCTACGTCATCGTGGTGGTCCACCTCAGTCGTCTTGCTGCTATCCACACTATCACAAGAGATCAGTGACAGCATCCGCCGGGTTATCAGGCGACCGGCTACGTCGTCGTGGTGGTCCACCTCAGTCGTCTTGCTGCTATCCACACTATCACAAGTGATCAGTGACAGCATCCGCCGAGTTATCAGGCGACCGGCTATGTCATCGTGGTGGTCCACCTCAGTCGTCTTGCTGCTATCCACACAATCACAAGAGATCAGTGACAGCATCCGCCGAGTTATCAGGCGACCGGCTACGTCATCGAGGTGGTCCACCTCAGTCGTCTTGCTGCTATCCACACCATCACAAGAGATCAGTGACAGCATCCGCCGAGTTATCAGGCGACCGGCTACGTCATCGTGGTGGTCCACCTCAGTCGTCTTGCTGCTATCCACACCATCACAAGAGATCAGTGACAGCATCCGCCGAGTTATCAGGCGACCGGCTACGTCATCGTGGTGGTCCACCTCAGTCGTCTTATTGCTATCCACATTACCGCAATAGTTCAGTGACATTATTAAGCACATAACTTAGCACTTGGCTAGTAAGAATTTAATTGATATGATATTAGTCCATCAGTTCAAAACGTACACTAACTTTTAACCTGGTTCTTTTACCGGTACAAAATTATAGGCTTTTAATAACTAAAAAAATTTTTAAAAGTAAACACGAAAATTTAAAAACTCAAAAACACTTTAAATTACTGTTTACCTGTAATGCTTCAATTCATGATAATATGTATGAGTCTAAATTCTACTGGAGAAGAATTTTTCATTACTTAAATAAAGAAAAAGCTACATTAGCAGTAATGGAGACATTACTTTAAAGGGTTTAAGTAATTTTAAGGTACTGTATTTATCACCGTTGTGTGGTAAATATAGTTGAAACAAGGTAAATGAAGATTGTATGAACAACATAAATTAATCACATTTTTATTTATTGATTTTAACAATTAAACGTTTATTGAGTAGCAATAAAATTTAGATTTTTTCTGCATAATAATGAGAAAATATAAAAACGTAAAGAGCTGTTCGCATACACATTATGTTAGCTTAGCTGGACTAGCCTCCAGGCTGACTCATAAATCACATTTAATTGACGCGGATTCCGTCGTGACCGAGGAGCAGCACTGTGTTGTTGCATACGTCGAGTTGGTCTAGTGGATGTAACAGTTATCTAATTTCAATTTCTGTAATAAAAATAATGGAAAATTTCTTATTTTCCGGAAGAAAATCAATTTATAATATAATTTGACTAAGATCATTGAGTTCAGCCCAAGAAAAATATTAGTCAACGATCAACGGACACAATTAAAAATTTAAATTTACTGTCAGCTGAAAATACAGTACGTTGTCGGGCGACCAATGTTATTCTTAAAAGGAAATATGAAAATTCAATTTCTACATTATTTCTCAACAGGTTAAAAAAAACATTAAATGTATTTTAAGGTATTATACAATTAACCCCACCCAAAAGCCATGTCATCAACTAATAAACATTACGCAAATCAATTACGAATACAGTGGCACACACAGAATGTTGCTGAACCTGATCAATAGCGACTACGCTGCAGTTTGTAAGCAATTACTGATAAGACAAATTTAAATTTGTATCAGCTATCTAAGCTGACCAAGCAGAAAGAGGCCTAGACAATTGAATGACATGTAATATATTTAAAATAACTTACGAAGTGTGTGGAAACCTGATGAAAGGTCTTAAAGGTATTGAGTAGGCCTGAAGAATACATTTTTATTGTTCATTAATGTTGCGTCTGTAAGCCTGGAATACTAATGCACTACGATTGGTGATAGTAATAACAGAAGCACTATGGTTGATGGTGGTACAGTAATAGCAGATGTACTATAGTAGGAGGTGGTAATAACAGGTGCTCTATGGTTGTTGGTGGTACTAGCAGTCAGTTTTCCGCTAGAAGTATAGAACAGTTAATGTATTAAACCTATTCACCGCAACCCCCTCTTGAATGAACAAATATGAACAACAAACAACAGAAGTACTATAGTAGGAGGTGGTAATAACAGGTGCTCTATGGTTGTTGGTGGTACTAGCAGTCAGTTTTCCGCTAGAAGTATAGAACAGTTAATGTATTAAACCTATTCACCGCAACCCCCTCTTGAATGAACAAATATGAACAACAAACAACAGAAGTACTATAGTAGGAGGTGGTAATAACAGGTGCTCTATGGTTGTTGGTGGTACTAGCAGTCAGTTTTCCGCTAGAAGTATAGAACAGTTAATGTATTAAACCTATTCACCGCAACCCCCTCTTGAATGAACAAATATGAACAACAAACAACAGAACTGCCTCAGATTTTGTTATGTTTTGGGCTGTAATAAGTATTTAAATCCTAAACATAAAAAGTTGGGTTTTACAATTTACATCTTACAATATTTAAGGGTTTATTTCTAAATTTATAAAAAAAAGAACAAATCAGTTTTTAGGTTTTATCTTACCATTATATATGTTACGGTTTGAATAAAGTGTTGGACAAAAATTTGTAAAACAATAGTAAAGTAACGTAACAAAATTATCGTTGAAAACATAATTTATTCCCCTATGGGAAATATTTTACTTCGTATTCCCAATATTTTACATTTTAGGAAAGCAGACAACAAACGTTTAGCATTTCTTGCTTTGCTGAAACAACAGGAGCAATTCCCTGGTCTGGACAATGCTTCGAAAAACAAGGAAACGTCATTCAAACACCCTTGGCAAAACTAATTCAAAATTAATTGTTACTTGTGTTTGGTGATCTAGTAAAAAAAACAATTATGGTTACAATTTTAGATTGGGGATTGGACTAAATTCCCATAGATAAAATAGCAGGTCATACTTTATCGAAAAATGAGTTAATAGCTGCAACAGTTAGATTAGTTTACAAACTTTATTTCGAGTAAAAGAGAAGTCACGTTGTGATAATACTGAGATTTTAATCACTAACTAGTTAACACAATAAGCGGTTCTTTCAAACTAAATGAAAACTATTTAAAATGCAGTTTAAATAAACAGTGTTACACATACTTCCTCCCACTGAAATTATATTGATTATATACTTAATAATTATATCCCACCACGAAGTAAAAAATAAATTTCTAAAGTGAGTGATGTATCCATAAACTACATACTAATTTTCAGCAAAAACATTAAGAAATAAGAAGGAAATTAATTCCGTTGTACCATGAAAATAACTTTACACAACGTACTGTGCTTAGAGCGTGTATTAAATTAAATTTGATCCAGAACCGTTTCTCGTGGACTAAATTATTTAAAATAAAAATGTGTATATTTTTAGTCGGTTGTACCAGTCACTGTCAAATGTTTTATACGAGTATTTTTATACTTTAAATCCCCATTATTTTTTGATGCGCCATTTTTACAGACATTCGGGTACTGTCAAATCTTTTGAGAGTCTACTTACTAGACATTATGAAATCGGTGTAGCCTCTGGGTCGGTACAAAGTAAAAAACAGACATTCGTCCGAAAACCACTGTCACCAGAAGCTGGTGATCTATGTCCTGCCCATATATATGACGCATGCCACTTATCTTTAATTCACTTAACTTTTAGTCCCATGCCGATGGACAGAGGTTAAAAAAAGATGATCTGTCATAACATTACATAAATAGTCAAGTATACTCTAGTTTAGAAAGCATTGAATCTATTTCACATCCCTTGTTTTTCATAAACATTTCTATGAAATACGTGGGTCGCGTATTGACAATTTGAAGAGGAAACATTTTAATGTAAATAGTTAACGGAATATTTTATTCGTATTTAACGAACTATTCAGTAAGTTTTATTGTTATCACCAGCGAGCGAGACGGCGTGCTTGGCGGGAGGTGGGAGTTCCTAATGACCTGAGGGGTGGGTTTGGACGGTAAGTGATCGCTGGATTCTAAGGCAATTGGTTGAACGGAAACAACTATAAACTTCCTTCAGTGTTTCAGGATCAGAGGGGGCTGAATCCAAGTTTTCACACGGCTATTTTAAACCAAGGTACCAAGTTTTATAGTTGAAACAGTAGTAGTGTTACGTAACGGGATTTCATAAGCTTACTCTTCACAATTGTGTGAAAGTATAGTATTTTTGGAGAAATTAATTACTGACACATCATAAATAGAGAGTAACTGTACCTTATTAATTTTGTCGCAAGAAAAATATTGGTACAATAATAACAGTGATTTTAAAAATCCATTAAACGGACAGGAAAACAAACACAAACAACTCGAGGGACTGAGTTGTTCAGAAGTTGTACTATAAGTTATAAGTAAGGCGCGGGGACAGAATAATTCCCATTCTCCCCTAAAGGTCACAACCTAACTACTTCTACCTGGCCAATCTATCGTGCCAGGCTCCACTTCTCAAGGCCTCCAAATTGACCCTTCTTAATTCTAAATAAAAAGCATTCTACGTTACGACCGAACCCAAAAATCTGTGCTAATTTTACCACGGCAAATGGTATAGCTAAGAGTTAACTTTAATAGAAACATAAATATTTAAAGTTTCTTGAAAAAAAAATCAATTCTTCAAAAATAATTTCCTTATGAACTACATAAACGGTAGTAATATGTATATTTTGAATATGAACTCCCGACCGCGGTAATGGTTCTAGCAGTTGCAGACTCAAAGACCTTTGACAGCGTATTAAATACATTATATTCTCTCTATTCATTAAAGGCCTTGCAGATGGCAGCGACAGCACGTCATGAGGTGAATATACACTCGCATCTGAAAGGGACGTAATGCTTTCATCGCTTCTTGTTTTACTGTACAAGTATTTTCGGGGCTGCCTGCAAACAATTATGTGATTCTAATACAAGTTCAAGTTCTTTCTTGAGCATGCTCCCATAATACAAGGTATGTGCTACGTCGTACAAAATAGTAAATAAAAAGTTATTTCTCAAAGATAGTTTACTTAATAACAAATATATCTTACATCTATCTAAAAATAAAATCTTTTACACTGTAACACGACATACCAGTAAGTGCATTTCTTACTTTCTTTCTAAACATATCATAATCGTGCTCCTTTTCAGATATAGTGTCAGACTGTTAAACAATTTTATAGCGGAGTATTTTAAATGTTTCCGAAAAACGAGGTGGAGTGAGAAGGTTTACCGAACAAATTTCTAGGTTTGCTTCTCGTTTCATAACTGTGCTTAGTAAGGAAATATTGAAATTGTGAAAAAGGTTTAAAAAACGTTTCAAGAATACAGGTAAATAAATGAAAAGGTGAGAATGTTGTTTATAATGAAATCCTTATGTGAATTGTGCTTTGATAATTTGGAAAATATTTCTAAAGGTCCTCCTCTGTAACCTGAGCCCCCGCACAGTTTTACAACTTTCACGAACCCAAATGGGTACTCCATAAGCTAAGAAAGGGTATATGACCCATTATAGGCTGCAATTAGTAGCTCAGTGGAGGCAAAGTGTCATCTGGAAGGGCTGGAAAATGAGAGAAGTATCGTCAGCATAAAGCATTTAACAGAACAAATACATACGTGGCAATCTGAAAGAGTAGTTTTAATCCACTTTCCCACAGAGAATAAATATTAAGGTTAAATTTGATTTAATGGTACACAAGATTCCAGTGTTAATTTCCTCATTAAGCTGTTATAAACTTTGGTTAGGAATAGGTACACCAATTTTTAGTTTAACATAACGTAATTTCGTTGGACTATAATTTTAATCGGGAAGCTTTATAAACCTACACTTGCGTTAGTGCATCACACATCCTAACTCCTAAAAATGGTTACTTGATATGTAATTAACCGTCTTAACATCTTGAACACAAATTTATTACACAGTAAATCTAGAAACTATTTTAATGCAACTCAACTAACAAACATATGATTTGTGCATTATTGAAATTTTTACTGTTGTCAATCTACAAGCGGTAAAATTTGTTTACGTCGATATTAAACTAAGAGACGACGGCAGAAATCCCATGAATAATAAACCTCAGTTACCACTCCACAGCGAGTGACGTGGTTGCCAACCGTACACGGCGCACCGGAAATGTATCTTCTACAGGGAAACTTACTGAAAATCCGCAAACTAATTAATAATATAAATAGTATCAGTTAACTCACACACATCTTTTCCTAAACCCGTGTTGTAGTCAATAACGTTATATTCTAGCACGGCATGCATTGATTTTTTTAATTCAAAAAAATAATACTCTCCGAGACACCGTGGAGTGTTACATACAGAATTTCATGAAAATCTAACTAATAGTCTAGTCTCTAGGCGTCTACACATACTAACACACAGACAGACATCGATTTAAAAACAACTTTTTCGATTCACGGGGCATTAAAATGCATATATCCATTAAAACTCGAATTAAAAAATACTCGCGAAAACGATACTTTCTCCTCATACTATCGTATAAGGAGAGAAGGTAGACTAATAAAAGATCAAAACATAGAAGTCAAGCGAAACGCACCATAACACAAGTGATCCCTAAAATAGCAGTTAATAGCTTCCAATATCACTTAAAATCATTTAGAATTCTGACTAATTTTTGTATTTTGTATTTTGTAATTTTTGTATTATGTAAAGATGAGAATCTTAAGATGTCATAGCTTTACAAACGTTATAATCTTAAGTGACTGCAACATTTAATTTCCTCGCTTAAGTCGACTAAAAAGAGACATGAGAGGTGTCGTCGTTTACAAATTAAAAGACCCCTCCGCCCCCTCAAACACCACACCGCTCTGAACTGCACTCTTGTTGTTTCCTCATTAAACGACAGTTGTTACTTTAACGGCACTTTTCCGGCAATGAATCGGTCCAGTACCCTGTTGAACACCGATACCCTGCTCTTGTTTTAAGTCTTAGATATTTCCTAGAACATGAATGTGAAGTTAATTCACATTCATGTTCAACCTGATTAATCATACCTGATTAATCATTTAAACAGGTATAATCATTTCGATAGTTAATTACTTAATTATTGTTATAATTAAGCGAAATAAATACCAAAACGAATTTAGGTTTCAATATTTGGCACCATAATTACTTTTTTTTGTTTATCGTCAGATATTGACAAAATTTGTCATATACTGTATTATAATTATTATATTATTTATTTGGAAATTCACTGTGTACGCAGGTCTGCTGCGACTGGGGTATTTCTTAATATGACTCGAATCTCACGGTACCCATAAAATGAATTGCCTTTAAACATAGGTAATAAGTGATATGACAATTATCACAGGAATATTAAATAGATATTTTTCAGTTAAGTCAATTAGAAATCACTGATTTTTTAACGCAAAAAATGTTTACCAAGCTGGAAAAAGAAATACGAAGTGGACCAAAATAGATCCAACATGGTGTTGTTTACAGTGTTTCGTTGTTCTGGACCCCTTTAATGTAAGTCAATCTGACCATGTTATCGACTGAGTGAGTCCAAATATTGACTTGCCCACTTGACCACTCGCAGCCTTATCTAACAAACAAATCATGCACAACATCACAAGCAAGAAACGTCAGATCGGAGATACGTAAGTCTACGGGATTTCAAAAATAGCTAACGCACTCTTTTTTTCCTAGTGTAGTTTTCAAACTGAACTAAGTTTTTCTTTTGAATGTATACCAGACGTTAGCAAAAATTAAATTAATCATGAAAACTATTTCCATTATTTGTTAATTCATTCACTTATTCATCATGTGAAAATTATTGTAATAGACTTGAGGATCACCTCATTTGACAACGCTAAGTATCGTGCCTGTAGGAAACTGAACATGCCGTGTTTATTAGTTGGTTAAATAGAGCTATAAATTATTTAAATTAATTAAAATTATTTATTGAGTCATTTTTTTATTTATATTATCATTTTTAGTTTTATTATTTTTAGTAATTTGTACACTATTTATATAGTTAGTTACTATTGCACTATTGCCATGTATCTATATTATAAGTATATTACTCAGAACCTGATCTCTAAAATCAATAAAAGCAATATTACTATATTTTTCTGTGGTGCGATGTTGCAAAAACAGTATTTTTCCACAATTTTTGTCAAAGTAAGGGACAGAACCCCAATAATTTTTCTCTACATCTTTATCATGCATCAACTTACATTACTATGAAACTGTACGCTATTAAACCATAAAGAATAATATGATCCTAAAATAAAGGTGGACATGTTAATTTGAGAAATACGTACAATAACAGAGACACTGAAACAAGATTGTAAACAAGATGTTTTTATTGCATTTTAACTAATTTTTAATAACCTCTATTAGTTGTTTAGCAATTCAATGGCACTCTGCCTTTTCATTCTATCCTCCAACTTTAACTACCGAGTTTCGTCTTTAAAATATAAAAATATTACGATTTCAAATAGGCCTAACATAAACACACAAATCAATTTAGATTCTATCTCTCTTATCAATCTTATATTTTAAAGTGAAACGTTTTAACAAAGATGGATTTAAATATGTTTGTACAAGAGTGAAAAATAACCTTCGTTCTGACCGTGATTGAAGTGGGAGGTTATGAGTAAAACCTTTTCTGGGAGAGGGGAGACAAGGAAAACACTCCTGAGGGACGAGAATAAATAAGTTGTTTTGAAACACACTGCTTCAAGTTATGAATTTTGGGCCACGACGATTGAGGTTTGAGGGGAATACAAATTGGGATTTCACAGTGTTCATTTTTTAAGAACACCATTCAAAGATTGAAAGAGTATCAAAACATAGTCGGATATGTTGTCAAGTATCAAAGTATTGTTGGAGTAATTTGATAGCTCATTAACCTTATTTACAGAACTAGTAACTAATGAGCTATTAGTCAAGTTTATGACATTAAAACCTCTTACACATTAATAACACCTACATATTATTTCCAGACAGATTAGGTCTTTAATTAAATTATTCATACAGGTTATATAAAAACATAATGTACAGGTTTTCTATTCAAACACAGCCATATCACACATTGGTTACGTTTTAATTTAAATACATAGTAAAAAAACATCGATGATGATATGAACTATCCACACTATCCATTGTCTGAATAAATAAAATACAATATTCGTAACTTTAATGATATATTTTGAAAATAGTCGAAATGGATATCTTACCGCATATATAAACGGGTTGTACTGTTCTTGTTAATTACCTGGAAATAAAACATAAAATTTAATTACATACTAATCATTATAAATTATTTTAAAGACATTTAGGATATTCTTGGTATTTTTAGACACCACTACTTAAACTATTTTATAAGACAATACAATGTATTTAAAAAAATATATTACTTGAAGTATTAAGGTCAGAAAAATATCTACATTAAAAACTAACTAATCCATGAAATTATGATGAAAAAACACTTTTAATTACAATTTGAGAATTTTTTATGTTCTATGGTATTTTTAATTGGTTATGTAAACTAAACTAACCCAAACCTTTACAAGTTAAATGTTCCCTTAAATAGAATTGGTCTGGTAAATAATCCCGATCAAGACATAAAACGATATGAAAATTAGCTGTCCTTTAACGAAGACGAACTTTATATTTAAAATTAACATATAAAACGAATGTAAACTCTGAATAATACATTACCCACCAAAGACAGTTATCGTCAAAAAGGCTAAACTAAAAGGAAGTATGAATTGGACTTGGGTTGGTTTAGCCGATAAGTAATCACCGAATTCTTAGGTTATTGAGCGAGCGAAAACAACTCGGGTCAGCCACACTGAACACTGTTGGTAACTTCGGCCTGATAACCGATCGGTTAAGGAAATATTTGTACAAAACCATTCAGCTTTACCAGCCAGATTAGGTATTTATAACATAAATGAAAATAATAATACAATTGATTAACAATCACGTAAAAGATTATCTTTAAAACTAAGCCTATTGTTAATGTAATATTAGGTGAACTTTTTACATTTAAAATTCTAAATCCCATTGCTCATATAAAAAATGTAGACATGTATATAAAATGAAAATGGATTCAGTTGTATTATTAACGAAAAAATATGAAAGAGTTTAATGTTTTATTTAACTTTTTTAAATTTTAAATTTCATCAAAACGTTTTGTCATAGACAGTTCCAGTAATTTAATATTTATGATAAATTGTTGAATTTATCGTTTTGGAAATAAGCACATTAAAATTGTCACCACAAACATTCCCTCTCTCCTCTAACCTGCTGTGTACCTTCAACAAGCTGTGTACCATGGAATGCCTACAAAACAAGTTGTAACTGATGGAGAAACCACGTTAAAGAGATTAGATCTCACGAACTATTATCAGTATCTCGAACTATTTAGATTACATCATACTGAAAAATAAATGGCAGTTAGAGTTACGACTAAGGTACAAAGTAGGATTAGCTAAATTTAAAAATAAATTATACGACATAATTACCATGACTTAACAGAACCTTTCTAAAAGGTTGGAATTGAAATTATTGAAAGAAATTCCGCTTATTAAGTCTCAATTGCAAAGACCATAAAATGATCGAGATACTATAAAAGTTTAATCACTAATATCAAAGAAATTGAATCTTTTCTGTTATACCAGCGATTAGATAGTTGTTTACAGAGAACTAATGTTTTAGTGATGATTCTAGTAATGATTTAAGTAATGTTTGTCTGATGATTATTGACAGTATAAAAATATTATAAAAAACATCAATAACCAACCTAACTTTACTGCACAGAGGTCTTTGAGCGTTAGAGTGGCCAATTCACGTTGCGTAACATCATAATGTACGCTATATTGCCGACATACTCTGCGGCATTAGCTAGATCGGTTATTAATATTTTATATTTCAATTTCAATTTGTTTATTTTCATTAAATACATATACAATTTACAGAGTAATGCCATATATAGTTAATAATACGTTAATACTGTAAAGAACGAACAGAAAACCACTAAACCACTGAGTTTCTGTTACTTACACCTGTAATCTTTGCTTTATCATTCGACATCAAAACTAAATCTGTAAATTTTTATGGTTAAGCTATTTATGAAATTTATGCATGACATATATTTAAAAATAAACTAAAGTACATAACCTGTCCAATTACTAGATTCATTTAAATGAGAAAACCCATTAAACAGCTATTTAAACTGTGGTATACTATACGTAGAACGGAAAAGATCCAAACAATTTACTCTGCAATAAATTAATATAATTTTTAGGTTCCATCACAACTCGACAGATAGCGTTGCTGTCGAAGACTTAGTATAACCTTCTAAAAGTTTTCAAAACGAGAACGTTAAGTGTTCAAAAAGCTTAAAATGTTTTAAATGCTTACAATGTTTTAGTTGAAGGAGGAAATTAAACATAGAATTACAAAAAAACCAAGATTTAAATTAAAACCTATAAAATAAAATTGTATATTCCTTGATGCAAAGAATCAATGTACAGTACATTGTCATCGTTCATTTGAATGAAAACTGATAAATTGGAAATTATTATTTTCATTAATTTAAAAAAAATTATTAAAATGAAAGGTAGTTTAAAACAATAATTATTATAAAACAATTAAAATTATCCATGTTCGTACAGTAATGCATTCTCAAATTGATAGCACATTTTAAATAGATAGTTTGTTTAGTCCACCATTAATTAGTTACCAGCTAATTGTCGCTAGATAGCGTCGCCATCAGAATACGCTTTCGTCAATCAACCTTTACCTCCCATTTGATCTCTATAAGAATACTGTACGTCAGGTACTGTTACTGTAAACTATGTATAGATATAGGCCTATTACAGGTTATTACGAGTATATTTCGAGTTTCTAGTTATATACAATAAATTACATTGGAATATTAGTTGTCATTTTATTAAGAATGTTTGTTATTAAAACCGGATATAGGTAAAATTCAAAATATCTGTAGTAGCCTAAATTCCTAATTTCTTAGGCCCTGGTTCCAAATTACTAAGATAATAATAAATACATCACACATTGCGTGAAATACAATCAGACCTAAATATTATAATCATAATCAATAGGACTATATCAAAAATATAATAAGTTTGCATTACTTAGATTGGATTACCTTTTGAAATGGCTGCCTAACCAGGTAGGCATTTTAAGTCAAGTATGAATGAGAAATTAGTTCAAGAAGATTGTGGCGTGATTTTGTAGTCTTGTTACTGACTAAGGCTGACATGTTCCTTGGACAGGACTGTTATTGCACATTGGCCAAACTAATGGACCTACAGTTTTACGTGGAATCCGAGCTACTGCCTCTGAATTGCGAACTGGTGTAATTATGAGGATGGTCTTTGCGGATTTACGTAGTATTCAATAGTGCGGAAGTTAATCCACACAAGAGAACACTACACCCACCGACCATCGCTTACAACTATCCACAATTCGTGACATCCAAGTAGCTGGATTGCGAGACACGCCATGGTCGGTCCCAGTCAATGTCTATGGCGATGACAGTGGAATCGATGTGGACTGTGGGAGTCTTCCGCTGGCCGCCGTCACTGTACTGGTCACATTAGTGTAGGCCATGCCGTCCTCATGTTGTGATATCACAAGACCGTGCATGTTCCGTGCAAGACATGACTGTTAATTAATAGCCCAACAGCCAATCGGATCTAAGGGACCTACAGAATAACGTGAGATCCGAACCAAAAAATTTCCTCTAAATTACGAACTGGTCTAATTATTAGATCAGATTAGATCATTGAAATGGCAACCATATTACAATGTAGGTATTTTAAGCCAAGTACGAATGAGGATTGAGTGAAAGACGATTGTGGCGCGATCTTGTAGTCTTGTTACTGACTAAGGCTGACATTTTCCTTAGACAGGAGTGTTAATTAATAGCCCAACAGCCGATGGCAACTAATGGACCTACAGTTTAACGTGAAATAGGAACCACGGCCACTGAATTACGAATTGGTCTAATTATGAGGATGGTCTTTGCGGATTAACGTAGTATTCAATAGGGCGGAGGTTAATCCACACAAGAGAACCCTACACCCACCCACCATCACTCACAGCTATCCACAATTCGTGACTTCCAAGTAGCTGGATTACCACTTTGGTTTACATATGATAACGTACCGAAATAATATTGCGATACTTAACAAGATCCTTAACAGAATGTAAAAATTATACTTAGAAGTCGTGGAACAAAAAGCGTGATAAGGGGGCGATATAGAATGTTATGTTTATGTTTTTCGTCGGTATCCATTAGAGAGAAAGACAGCGCGTTATATTATAGAGTGAATTCACTTAACGCGTTACAACGCGGCAATGCTCTCAGCGCTAACGCAGCTACATAACAAACTTAGCGACATTCGCTGCGAGTCTCTGAGTCTCAGACGCGATGTGACTGCGCCCGTACACTACGGCGCTACGGCCTACGGTAGCTCGTCTCTGCCAGTCACATCACTCACATTCCTCATACAGTATTTACATTTCTCCAATATAGTCCTTTTGTCAGTTCACTTTTACACGTGGAAATACGAATAATATGTAACAATATGCTACATCACCTACAAGTTATGTTAATTGAGATCAATAATCTACATTACAACTTCGACGCGCGTTCTTTATTCCAGTGTCAATATTCCACGGTGTTTTCAAGCCTCAGGGATTCAATCGCAAATATTATCTCGAGGATTGACGCCGACCCCCCCCCGCTGCTTTGATTTCGGTTTAGTTTAGTTAACGCTGTAAGTAAATAAAAAATACTCCCGTCGCAGCAGATCTGAGTACTCAGCGAATTTCTAAATCAATAATATAATAATAATAATAAAATATGACAAGTTTTATACAAATCTGTCCATAAACATAAGAATTATTTGCCTATTCTCCATAAGATTAACATGGGAAAGAGTGTGCAGGTTAGCTGCTGTGAGGAACACTGAAAGTAGTCATATCTACCATTTAAATAATTTTTATTTTAACCAATTATACCAAGTTTCATCAACATCTGTCAACAAATAAAGGAGTTTGCCTATTCCCAATATGATTAATATGGGAAAAGTGTATGCGGGTTTGCTGCCATGATAAATACATAAACTATGATTTTAAGCATAAAAGGGGTGATCTCAACCACATTAAGCTAAATATCAAGTTTCAACAAAAATATTGATTAATATGGGAAATATTAATTTTTCCCTATCCTCCATAAGATTAACATTGGAACCCCACAATACAATGTACTGTGTTTAGATTTTATAATATCTCGGTAACCGTTGGAGATAGAGAAAAACCTTAAGGAAATTAATTGTGTAGAAATTTTTAAAAATTACATGTGAAAAACGCAAAAACCCCTATTTATAATTAGTACATCACGAAAATTAAATTTCATAACAGAGTTAAAAAAATAAAAATGGATTTTTGAAAAGAATCTGTATTAGGTCTGGGGAAATAGGGCAAACCCCATCGGACCAAATTTTGAAACGGTAGAGACGACATTTTATAATAAGGCCATCTGTTAAGAGTAACTGAAAACATTCCCTTTAGACATATCCATGATTTTTTAAACTTTTTAAGCTATTTCTCAAAGGGGAGTAAATACTTTTTTTTATAATGCAAAATTTGTTTTATTTATAGTATATTTTTATTCATTATCAACGTCTAATAAAACCAAAGATGTGGACATAGTTTATATCCTTTAGCAATCTATAAGGTTTTTTTGATAATATGTTTTTTGAATCTTAGGTCGTTCACGAACGATAACGAATTGGATTTATTGCTTTTCAAAATATGGCACAGATAGTTTAGTAAAAAATTTAAATTACAACGAAAGCATTAGTGATTGAAATTAACGTCAGATCATAATATTTGGAGTTTTGCGATCATCGTTTAATCGCACTCCATTTAAACTTTGACGAGAGTTAAAACTTCGCCTTTTGTAATGACAGTTTGGTGGTGACTTTCTGTCTTCATTTGGATTTACGGAAAATATTATTATCTCTTCGAAATTAATTTAATTTATTTCGAAAACTAACCCAAATTAATACTAGAAATATTAGTGCTAACTTGATAAATGTATAACTTAAAATGAAAACATTTCTTACATGTTGATTCTGTAGGAAATATTATCCAAATACGTAATGTAAAAAACACGTAATAAATTGGAACTAAATCCTGATCGAATGTAAGAGGTTCATGTTTAATGAACTCAGGTTATTCATGATTATGTATATCTAATCAACCATCTGTCGCAAATAGGTATTCTATACCACCATTTATGTTGCTCTCATAACACAATAATACGCAATTGCAACATAAGCCAATAATCAGGCGATAATTTGTGTACTATTGCAAAACAAGATGATTTAACTAACAGGTGAGTTAGTCATCATATCGATCATCACAGACTACATCGATTCCACTGTCATCGTCATAGACCCAACTGTCACAGTCATGCACGGTCTTGTGATATCATAAAAAATGAGGACGGCACTAGCCAATTTTTTTACAGAAGAGCTACCCAGTCTCAGCAATGAGACTGTTTAACACACTGCCTGCAGGAGTGCGCGATCTTGAGCCTCGTACTAAATTCAGATACGTACTAAAGAGGTGCCTGCTGGGAAGACCTTTGTACTCATTCACTGAGCTTGAAGAAAGGCCACTTTTTGGTTAAATCCTGCCGCCATGAGATATTTCTTTTATTTGACGCGATTTATCCGATAATCATCGGTCAAAGATCAAAAATTCAAGTATCAAGTAAAGTGACTAGTACGGTGAGGGGCAGCCACTGGAAGACTCCCACAGACTACATCGATTCCACTGTCATCGTCATAGATCTAACTGTCACAGTCATGCACGGTCTGGGAATATTTATCCTACATGTTTAAGCTACTTAGTACTACATGTTTAAGGAGGGCGGGAAAGTTGAGTACATAAAAAGTAATCAAGGAGACAGAGATTGTGACCCGCTTATTATTTAAACGTTCATCGCTGGAGACGTGGAGAAATGCTACGAGATCACCAGTCACCGCCGCATCGCAAAAAACCGCTCCGAGAAGCCTGTGAAACTTAACTTAACCAATTTTAGTTTTAATGGGTTAAAATATGTGGATATTTGATGTAGTGTATAGTGGTTGATGCTTGTAAAAGCACCCTAATAGTAGGGTGGTGGAGGCGCTGCGCGATGAGCGGAGATTATGAGATTATTATCGCAGCCATGTCGTCATCTGATGCATCGTGTAGCGTGTAGCTTGTTCTAGCCTCTACTAGTGGTACAGTGGTGGAGGGGCGACGCGATGAGCGGAGATTATGAGATTATTATCGCAGCCATGTCGTCATCTGATGCATCGTGTAGCGTGTAGCTTGTTCTAGCCTCTACTAGTGGTACAGTGGTGGAGGCGCTGCGCGAGGAGCGGAGATGAGGCGGCATCGTAGCTTGTTCTAGCCTCTACTAGTGGTAGAGGCGACGCGAGGAGCGGAGATGAGGCGGCATCGCAGCCTTGTCATCATCTTATGAGCCGACAGATTACTGGAGAAATCACAGTTTGAACTTTACATGGTTACCACCTCTTGCACCGCTCCCCACAACTACAACCTACTGGAAGAGGAGACTTCCTCTACTCATAGATTTGAAATGAGGCGACCGTCTATCAGCTGACTGTGCACTTGCTATTGGTTAGTTTCATAAAGATTTGGAGCGTTCCACGCATGTGATTGGTCGGTTACTTCCCCGCACTAGTGCGGTAACGTACTACTTATACGTTCTGCCAACAGTGCAAAATGTGCCTGTTATCGTTCGCGAAAATCATATAACACGAAAAGAATTCTGTAACCATGATGTAAGAATATTATTCTTATTGTATGAATCATTTTAAATCCAATCAGAAATAATATTCTTAACATGAATATCATTCAGAATGACAATGATAAATTAACGATTACCGGTACTGTTGTATAATGTTATAATTATCCATCTTATCAGCAGTGTGCCATATTTTATGAAATGAAAATAAAATTAATAAATCTAATTAATTAATTAATGAAATAAAATTGTGTAATTTGTATAAATATAAATATAAGAATGTGTAAAATATATTTTTTAACGTGTTGTAATAGGACTCAACGTATTATTAGACATAGTAACAGAGGAAAGAGGTCGGAATAAAATGAAAAGAGTAATTTACAAGCTAAGATATCCTTGTTGGGCCGTGAACACGTGTTATCAGCAGAGGTTAGGCGTTGTTATCAGTGCGGCACTTGACCGCGGCCTAGACGGCCTCTTATCTCCCCTCGCCCCCTCTCCCACGGTGTATGCAGCACTTGAGACAGCCAACCATATTGTTCATACGGCTTTTAATATGAAGATAGTGCTCGCTCTTTTTAAAGATAGAATATCTCACGTTCACTTCAAAAGCACTAATGTCCAGAGGACTTATTATTGTTCGTGAGATACCGTTCCAAATAGACGGGTATTATAAAGTGAATATGAGTGAAATACGAGTTTTATAAGTATAATGGATTTTATACTTGACATTTATTATAAAAATTAATTAGAAAAATTAAAACACATTTATTACTCAATGAAAACATTTATGTGGATGGAACTCGCGGCCTATAGTTCTTGAGGCCGACATGCTACAACTCGGCTACGAGGTTAGTCAATTGAACGATGTCGTTTAACGTCTTTTCCAAAAGCCAAAGCCGATCATTTACTGTTTAATTACCCATACCGTTATTATTAGCCTGTGATCAACTGATTTTTTTATAAACGGAATGAGGATTGAAAAGCAAAAGAGAGATTTAATTTACATCAATTAATTAGTTTGTTACAGTGGCTTCAAGCAATACAACGAATACGTTTTCTATCAAAACACGGAAGATTTGGAAATACTTTTTCTGCTTTTATTTCGCACAGCTATGTTATCCTTAAGTTTTTACAAATTGTTTAGTAACCTGATAATTTTACATTTATTACATACATAAAATAAATATTTATGAAAAACCTCTATTCACATATTGTTCTTTGCCGTCTTCAATCAAGAACTGTCAAACGTTTATAAACAGCTGTTTTGGTTTGCATTGTTTACATTTGATTCTCCATAAGCGTAATGTTAAATTTTTAGATTTTAAACTTAATATTACAAGAAAACACGAATTTTCCTGGACATTAGACCTATCTAGAACTTATTTTCTACTCGGAAATTAGTTATTTCCAAAATTTAAAGAAAATCCTCGGCGCCGTTTTCGAGATCCGTGTGCAAATTTACATTTGATTCTCCATAAGCGTAATGTTAAATTTTTAGATTTTAAACTTAATATTACAAAAAAACACGAATTTTCCTGGACATTAGACCTATCTAGAACTTATTTTCTACTCGGAAATTAGTTATTTCCAAAATTTAAAGAAAATCCTCGGCGCCGTTTTCGAGATCCGTGTGCAAATATATATATATATATATTAAAATATATATATATATATAACCCCGTATTATAGTATTGGATATGAGTGAAATACGAGTTTTATAAGTATAATGGATTTTATACTTGAAGCTTTATTATTGACAAAGCTCAGCGGATTCATTTGCCACAATCATTAGTTAACAGTCCAATGAACAAAGGGAAATGAGCTCAATATCGAACCATCTCAAAATTGTGTTGATATTTTGCTCAAGATCGACTTATCAGCTGTCTGAAAAACCATAGATTATTTTGCGAGTTTTTTTCAAATAAGGAAGGGTGTATGAGATAATAAATACGGTACTTACAGATAATATCGACTGTAACAATAATATCGATTTTAATACAAAAATGCATTATTTACGGCTGTTTAATCACTATTGTATGAAGGAATACAACAACTTTGGGAAAATAAACTGTCTGTAAAATACGTGAACTGGGTAAATAATATATGCACTTTATGTAGTGATTATTGTATGGTCGATCGACCAGAACCGATTAGTTGGCTGAGTCGATGCCGCTTACGTATGTCGGCCGCGGCCTGTTGTCAAACAATCGATACGCGACTGCAATATCAAACAGTATGTAAATATACTGTCTATATAGTACATGAACTAGGTATATATAATATATATATATATATATTTACTTTATGTAGCGATTATCGTCTGGTCGATCGACCAGAACCGATTAGTTGGCTGAGTCGATACCGCTTACGTATGTCGGCCGCGGCCTGTTGTCAAACAATCGATACGCGACTGCAATATCAAACAGTATGTAAATATACTGTCTATATAGTACATGAACTAGGTATATATAATATATATATATACTTTATGTAGCGATTATCGTCTGGTCGATCGACCAAAACCGATTAGTTGGCTGAGTCGATACCGCTTACGTATGTCGGCCGCGGCCTGTTGTCAAACAATCGATACGCGACTGCAATATCAAACAGTATGTAAATATACTGTCTATATAGTACATGAACTAGGTATATATAATATATATATTTACTTTATGTAGCGATTATCGTCTGGTCGATCGACCAAAACCGATTAGTTGGCTGAGTCGATACCGCTTACGTATGTCGGCCGCGGCCTGTTGTCAAACAATCGATACGCGACTGCAATATTTCACCGGTAATGAAGCCATGTGAACCTCGCAATATCCCGACAGGCCCCAAGGAGCACTTCCCCGCCATTTTTAGATTACTACATGTTTTCATTTCGTCAATTACCAACGGTCGGTTTAGGGGACGGCCAGCACGGCTCATCTCGTTTAGATATATTTTACCGACTTTAAAATGTAATAAAATTATTACTTTTGACATACTTTAAAATTAAGTAATTAATCGTTTGCGTTGAATTGCCAACACCACGTGACAGTTGAATCTTAATTATATTGGATTTTATTCTCATAAAAACAATGTTAAATTATATAACCCCTTAATCCTAATTCGATCCTCATAAAAGGATAGTTAAGAAGTAACATTAAAGTAAGGGTGGTTAACCAGTAAATATTTAGGTCTATATCCCTACATAGCCAAAATCATTTTAAGTGAATACCTCAACTAGTAATTAACGCATCCCGTGTGGTTAGGAATGCTGTTACATAAAGCATAAGCACTGCTGAGGATTGTTTTTTACGGGTTTTACCCTGGCCAGCCTCTTACAAAAGACTAATTGAAAAATTTTCTATGAAAGTTTGAGGATTCACTGGAGTTTCCTCAATAATTTAAACTAATTGTAATGCTAAAGAGATTTAAACTGTTTAATAGTATACATATTGAAATTACTGGTTTCATTCATAATATTGAGGCCTACGGACGAAACCAATACCAAGTTTGCCAAGTTAACTGCACTTACTGTTAACATACGTAAATATACGTAAATCTGCATCACGTCTGTGCATTAATTGTAGAGTGACTAATTAATTCATAGTGTTGTATAGTACTTTTTGTTAGTATACATGGATGATAAAACATGTATATTTCTGGATTATTAATTTAACTCCCTGTCCGTCTGCCTGAAAATGATTTCGACTAAACATTTTGGTTTACATTGACCTTAATCAAAACTTGCGTTAATATGTCAACGACATTGCATTAGCGTGGTTTTATTACACACGCAAATTAACAATTAAAACACGCAAATTAAATCTAAGCGACTCTCAAACGCAACTGGAGAGACAATGTTACCTTTTGATTTATTCGATTTAATAAACGGATATGCGTGATGAGGTCCTGGAGTGATGGACGGAGACGATCTTTCCCATCATAAACGAGAAACATCCTCCGAGCCCCGCTGTTTTACTAACTATAGCACCCTGGATTTAATCAAGATGACGGGGAGGGGAGATGGTTATATTAAAGGAGAACGGAGAATGCAGCCAATATTGTAGCGTTTCCGCTCAAGTTAAGCGGTTGGTTTCTTCTGGGTTTTAAGTAAAATAGACTAAGCATTTACTTACAAATGGTCAAATAAGATGTAATTAGATCATAAAATATCTCAACACTCCAACATGTTTTATACAATAATGTGACACAGGTACAGTCTCAGTTGAGAGGAAGGTGTTTTCATTACTGCGCCATCACGCTCCACTGCAGAACCTTGACCGTGATGCTACTGGATATACAATAATCTCCTCCTTATGTCACAGCTACTGCACCGACAACACTCTAACATGTTGTATACAATGGTGTGACACAGGTACAGTCTCAGTTGAGAGGAAGGTGTTTCCATTACGGCGCCATCACGCTCCACTGCAGAACCTTGACCGTGATGCTACTGGATATACAATAATCTCCTCCCTATGTCACAGCTACTGCACCGACAACACTCTAACATGTTGTATACAATGGTGTGACACAGGTACAGTCTCAGTTGAGAGGAAGGCGATTTCCATTACGGCGCCATCACGCTCCACTGCAGAACCTTGACCGTGATGCTACTGGATATACAATAATCTCCTCCTTATGTCACAGCTACTGTACTGACAACGCTCCAACATGTTGTATACAATGGTGTGACACAGGTACAGTCTCAGTTGAGAGGAAGGTGTTTCCATTACGGCGCCATCACGCTCCACTGCAGAACCTTGACCGTGATGCTACTGGATATACACTAATCTCCTCTCTATGTCACAGCTACTGCACCGACAACACTCTAACATGTTGTATACAATGGTGTGACACAGGTACAGTCTCAGTTGAGAGGAAGGTGTTTCCATTACGGCGCCATCACGCTCCACTGCAGAACCTTGACCGTGATGCTACTGGATATACAATAATCTCCTCCCTATGTCACAGCTACTGCACCGACAACACTCTAACATGTTGTATACAATGGTGTGACACAGGTACAGTCTCAGTTGAGAGGAAGGCGTTTCCATTACGGCGCCATCACGCTCCACTGCAGAACCTTGACCGTGATGCTACTGGATATACACTAATCTCCTCTCTATGTCACAGCTACTGCACCGACAACACTCTAACATGTTGTATACAATGGTGTGACACAGGTACAGTCTCAGTTGAGAGGAAGGTGTTTTCATTACTGCGCCATCACGCTCCACTGCAGAACCTTGACCGTGATGCTACTGGATATACACTAATCTCCTCCCTATGTCACAGCTACTGCACCGACAACACTCTAACATGTTGTATACAATGGTGTGACACAGGTACAGTCTCAGTTGAGAGGAAGGCGTTTCCATTACGGCGCCATCACGCTCCACTGCAGAACCTTGACCGTGATGCTACTGGATATACATTAATCTCCTCTCTATGTCACCGACAGCCTATCATGTTTTTAGGGAATTACTGTATCACAACACAGGTGCATTCTCAATTGGCACAACTAATTTTATATTTAAAAAAAGTTTATATTTTAATAAAATATAAATCTTTTTATGTTAACAAATACACTTAAAAATGATTCTAAAAAATTTACTTTTTTAAAATTCTCTATTAAAATAAATACAGAATCAAGTTTCAGAACTAAAATTTTAACTAAGTTTTTGCAGAATTTCCTCAAAATTATAAATACAGTATATATAAAGCCCCGTTCACACAGCACGGTTTCGCGTCTACGAAGGACATAGCAGGAGGAGAATGTTCTGTAGTTCTTATAAGTGTCATGATGAAGTGTCTGTGTGAAAGGCTGAAATTAATTTTTCCCCACGTAATTTTTGTATTGTATAAGTTAGCAACAACCACACATCCTTGTTAATGAGTTACGAATATTCAACATTTATGACGTAAAAATACAATATTGCTGGCTGTGGATCAGTGGGATCAGTATTGCAGGTTGGAGCGCGCTGGGACCGGGCCCCACTGTGAACCGTACTTCCCCTCCTCGTCGCTCTCTCTCACTCCTTTGTCCCGGTCAGGTACGCCGCCTCGGCACAGATCCTTCCTTGTAAACGTTCCCCGGCCGGGCGAGCGAGGGCGCCACTCGCGCTCTCGACAAAGGAACTGCCATGTTCCAGTGTTCCAGTGTTCCAGTATACCAGCCCGAGCCTACACATCTCTAACTGCTCGCTACAACTGAGATGAGTAGCCATTGCTTCAACCCAGGTGGATTGAAGCGTAGTGTTGTGTAGTGGATTTAAAGTAGGAGAATGTTGAAATTTCCAAACTCAGAAATAATGGCAAAAATTATAGCAATAAAATAAAATACTGTATCAAAAAAATGATACTGAACAAAGTAAGAAAAAACGTTATACTTAAAATTAAGTAGGCCTATGAAATAATATTACTGCACATTATTAGTATGTACAAAAATGTTTATACGTTAAAGAAAAACTGAAAAGGTAAATTACAACAAAATACAACATTGCAACTTCTGTCATCGAGAGTCATAAACCATAAATAAGGCAATAATTACGAAACAAAACTGCTGGGTGGCGATTAATACTGCCGATACCCACTAAGTACAAGTTTTCTTGAAAGTAGTACTAACCCGATCGTTTCAACTGGCATGTGAGTCCTCCCGAGTTAATTATTATTTTCTACTAATTAAGATCATAATTAGTTCTGATGTCAGCTATGTATAATAATTTAGAACCCATTTCATGACTATGTCATGATAACGTTCCTCTTTAAAACTACAGAATAACTTATTTGCTTAGTTCCGGCTAATGTTACTGATCATTTTTAAGTCAAACATTAATTAAAACCCACTCTAAGCAATGATAGGGGTTGACTAATACATTGAGGATTTTCAATTTTATATGAACAATTTTGGAACAGAAATAGTATCCGATTTGGACAGAGAAAATATAAAATTGTATAAATGAGGTCCATCCCACGCGATGTAGACAGTATAACGGCACCCTTACCGGCTCTGTGTTCCAATGAGCTCGAATTTGGGTCCGCCGACATAGACAAGTAGCATCGTTAGGGTCGTGCAGAAATTACTTGTATAATATTGCCCTTGAAATAGATGCACACGATATACCAGTTTTCTCAGTTTAATGATTTGTTCAGTTAAATGAAACTAAAGGGGGGGTGTTAATCTCAATCGGTCTATAAATCATAAACATTTGTAATAAATATACACTGTAAAAGCACTGTTTCCAAGTTTTTATACACCTGTTTCATACTTTATACTTTTATACTTTTAACTGAAATGGTGACCTACCCAGGTAGGTATTTTAAGTCAAGTATAAATGAGAAATGAATGTAGGATGATTGTGGCGCGATCGTGTAGTCTTGTTACCGACTAAGACTGACATGTTCCTTAGACAGGACTGTTAATTAATAGCCCAACACCCGATGGTAACTAATGGACCTACAGGTTAACGTGGAATCCGAACCACGGCCTCTGAATTACGAATTGGTCTAATTATGAGGATGGTCTTTGCGGATTAACGCAGTATTCAATAGTGCGGACGTTAATCTACACAAGAGAACACTACATCCACCGACCATCTCTCACAACTATCCACAATTCGTGACCTCCAAGTAACTGGATTACAGGACGTCGCCACCGTCCCAGTTTAGCCAAACGTTGTGTTAATTACTCATATTTCACGTATTTTCAACATTTGGCCTTATTTTGGCTTTACTGGACGTTGAAAAATGGATGTAATTTTAAACAGTTAGATTTGAATGTTATATTTCGTCTGGTGGTGTGTGCACATAACACCAAAACTAAAAATATGCAGAAATGATAATGAAATATTTAAGAGTTTTTAAGAGGTCATGACTAGAAGTAGGAGAAGACTGAGAATAGACAGTGATAATTAAGTGGAATGTCACTTGACCCCTATTACTTCACAGCAAGGCTAGGATAAAAAAATGCCATGGATTATTGATAACATATCGAAACAAATATCATAGATTTGAGAAGCTATAAACACAGCTACATCGTGAATTGTATTATTAGTTAATTGTCTAGGCCTAGTGATCATAAATGATTTAATGTTATCTACTGCAACTTGACTACGCTTAATTTATTTTTACGTAAAAATTCCTATACTGTATTTACGAATGAACACTATTTGTCAATGAAAAGTCAAAATGCACCACGATATAACTATCACTGAAAATTTTATCACTAAAACGATGTACTTTTACAACTATTCTTTAAAATACACCGATTGCTGTTTTATACTCATGTGACATTTAATATATAAATATTAAAATAATAAGATACCGATTTTTGTCCATAGTGCCTATGACTAGAAATCTTTTGTAAAATTTACATTTGATATAAAATGAACAGTAGTAACAGTATTGCTGTACTTTAAAAAACACCCAGTTACGTAAAAATAAGTGAAACATGTAAAATAGAATAGACATACGTTATTGGATGCCCGCCAGTCCTAACAATCTGAAACAACCGAAGCTAAAACCACAATGAAACTGAAAAAGTGGATTGAATTGTATAAATCGAGCGAAATAAAGAACGGCGACGTCTAACCAAAACAACAACAAAGGAAGAGAGACCCAAGGCCAGAGATGTTTATGAATGAGAGAAGCGAGAAACAGCTTGACGCTGCAACTCACATCGCTAAATATAGACACAGACACAGACTCACAGCCACGGTGGGACCGACGGCAGACGGTGAATGACGAAAAACGCGACCACTCATACAACGCGGCGACAATGTGGGATGTTAGTCTATCACAGTATGATGTATATACATCGAAGCGGCGTCAGAAATCAGACATGTACATGCATACAACATGACGACCAAGTGGCTTGATAGTCAGTCACAGTGTGACGTAGACACTGATAAACGTACATCACAGAGGCGTCAAACATGAAAATGTACACGCATACTACATGGCGATTAAGTGGACTGACAGTCACTGTACACCTAATAAACAATGATGTTTACCACAGTACGGCTTAATTTTCCCACACGTAAAAGACGACAGACATGTAAACATATGGTTAGCTTATGTGAAAGGAGTGTGAGTGACAGAGGTCGATAGAAATCGACATGATCGACACGACTGCATGTCTGCATACCGTTGTATCGGTGATGATTGCCTCCCCCTCCCCCCACGTGTTGAGCAGCCAGTGGCCGTGACGTCATGGTCCACCGACGCGGCGGCCGCGGCCGCGGCCCGTGACTGCCCTCCATTGCTCCATTCAGCCGATCCTTCTGCAGACCACCGCCATGCGACCCTCTTTACGAATTACGATGCATCCTCGTCAAAATTTATAATACAAGGAAATCTGATTTCTTTTAATTCGTAAAAGTACAAATAATAGTTCAAACTCCCTTCCGATGATGGGGCAGTAATTAGGATGTAATTAGTAATTATTATTATTGATGAAAGAAGATTCCAATAAATTTATAATTTAGTTTTCCGACAGTCAACACACGTTATAAATGCAGTGTGACTGTACAATCTCGCATCCTGTGTCTACAAATGAATGACGCAACACAACTACGAAGATAAAAAGTAGGTTATCTGCGCGGTTTACGTATTCGGTTCGATTAGTGCATATCGTGATTAAATCCTATACTCGACTATAATGTGAGCAAGGTTTGTATACTCGAACAAATCTTTAAAAATGTCTCAGCCGAACTTATTTAAATTTTGGAAATAAGTTATTTTTGAGAAAACTTGAGTTTTAGATGTGTTTCATTTCAAGGGAATCTTCGGACTTAAATTTATAGAATTAATATATGGCTGATGGGGCTTCAAAGTTAAACGAAAGAAATCCAAACAGCTGTTCATAAATGAAGTGTATTTTCTTGGTAAAGTGTGTGAATTGAAGATATCACACAATGTTTTCCTATTAGATGAGATCGTGGAAATAAAGGATTCAGATGTATGTATGTACATAAATGATGGTAAGCAAATTAGTAAAAAATTATAGAAATGAAGGAGTATGAAATATCTCTGTGAGGAATGGAAGTTAAATACGTAATAACATTTCAAAAGCGTACGTTTTCGTTGAACTACGAAGTTTAGCAACAAAATACTGAAGGTGCAAAATTTAAGTTCACTAATACACTTCCTGAACCCATTTCAAAACTAACACAATTGTATTAAGTACTTCAGTCCATAATAACGATAAATAAACTGCGATAATACTGCCCAAAAGCTGAAAGTCAGTTAAAACAGCCGGCTCGTCGGAATGGTGTCCGTGGCTAGAGCGGAGGACTTGTATTTGAACAGTGCTAGGTGTGGATCCCTGGGTGAGAAACATCTTTAGTATGTTCACTGTTTAGTATACGACTTGCTCAGTGCTAGGTACTCTACCACATTGTTGGTGCGTTGGAACGGTGGGGGTGGTGATGCGAATTAAAACGTACGAACGTAAACCTATAATATTTTCCAGGCTAATGTTATTATCGCGTAACCGTATCGTTTAAGGTCAGCTGTTCATGTGGTCAGCTGTTAGCTGTGGCGCGTCATCGCACGCGTCGTGGAGGTGTGAACCATGGGCGGGGCGCCACACCTGATGAGGCGATACTGTTATCGTTATCAGGAGACAAAGCGCGGACCGGAAGTGTGTGGTCACGTGTCGGCCATAACTCAAGCGACACTAGCGCTGCCCGTGGACTTGCTGCTGAAATATGGGCACAAAGAAGGCAAAGACAAACTACAGTGCAACACGAAATGGCTTACGATCGTGTTGCCACTACAACTGTATCCCGTCGCATTCCACTGACGCTAGACCGTGTGAAATACACTACAGAGGTACCGCTCACCTATCATTGCTAGGGTTATGCAAGTACGATCAACATTCAAGAATAAAACTTAAAAACTAAATAAGTATTTAGTTTGACATTAATACATTACTATCATTTTTAACACAGGTACCCATATTTTACCAAAATAATTAAGGGGGGTAAGTACAAATCTATGATGTCGGGGTAGAAACATTCCACCCCAACTCTTCACAGTGGGAAAGTGCGCCACCGTGCGACCACCTCATGTAGTCAGCTCCTGAGGACGCCCAACACATGATGGGCGAAACGTCGAGGGCCTCCGCGCCACATGCGCCAACTGCTATGCGGAAACTCCGGAAAAAGAAGTGATTGTGGATGTTCAGTGCCGTGGAAGCTTAACTATTGATATAAACAGTCGAAATTCAAAAAGTGAAAATGGTAAAACACATGTGATACTATTTCAAATTTGCTGTTAACGTAAATACCCAAATCATTTCAATATCATTTAAGATGGCCGATTTCTTTTAATATCACATCTCGAGCGTCGATTATTGAACAAGAACTGTAATTGGTTGTTTGAATGCGAAAACATATCAAATCATATCAGTGAATAAAGATATAACAAAATGCGAATCCTGAAGAAATGAACGTGCTAGATCATCCGTTTTAACTTTCTTCCTCGTTTAAAAAGTTCCTTTGATTTTCTCATCAATTGCACAAACTATGTCATCGTTAAAAACTCATATGGACGGTCCTTCTCACTCTTCTTACTGTGACTCAATCTCGTCTTTTTTAACTATTAAACTTCTTATCAATGATGATTTGTGAATCACATATTTCTCAACCAGGTTGAATATTGTTATGGTATTGTCACACTTGGCCAACATAGGTGAGAGGGGGCATTATTGTATTGTCATCATTTGTATTATGCCAAGCTTCGTCCGGTATAGTTTTTAATCTATAGAATAATTTTATGATATAATATTAATGATAATTTATTAAATTTAATTATACTAACAGAGTAAAAAACTAGTAAAATTTGACGATTTTGAACGTCTGAACGAATTTTGAATTTCATGCCGTTTTCATAGAAAATACTAAGGTTGATCTGTATCTACAGATCTACCTTCTATCTAGATATCATACCTATCTATCTAGATAGGTAATAATCAATCGCAGAAGCAGCTAAGCAATTGCAAATGGCGACTGAAACGTCCAGAAACGTAGGCCTACCGACGACACTTTGGAAATGTTGAGGCAACGTTGCTGTATTACTATACGATACTACTGTACAGTATAGGGCTTGACGCGTAGTATATAATACTATCTTTATAATATATAATACTATAACTTTATTTTGACAGTAAATAGTCCCATACTGAATGAAATTATTAACGGTACTACTACAATTACAATTAAAAACTATTAGGGCCTACTTTATCAGATACAGGTTAACGTTATTAAAGATAACGACAGATTATAATAGTTTTAAGTCAAAAGAAAAGTAAATTAATTCACACAGGTGTAAAGTAGACAGATATGAAAACCCCTTTCTAAAAATAACTGTAGGCAAGATACAATTATAAACATTACAATTATGTTTCTCTTTGTAAATAGATAATATTGAATTATCCCATATTGAGTATACTACACAAGTTAAAACTTTGGAAATTCAAAGATTTGTAATACAATTTCGGCGGCTGAGTAAGTGCTGGGTAAATTAATTAGCCTGCCCTTCCATCAAGACTGCATTAAACTGAGCGCGGAGTTAGTCTCCTGCAATATCGCGTTTTCCGTCCACAAAGCCAATCGTGGGAAACTCGTGCGGTTGTTTGGTCGCATCAGATTACACACGTCGATATCGTAGGCCATACCGGAGTCGAACTCCGATGACGACCAAGCAAATAATCACTGATTACGCTTGTTGGATCATTAAATCTTAATATATTCGTACAGTATAAGACAAAGTATGTATATTTGTATGTTTATATGTCGCATATAGTCACCGGAACCGCTCGAAAGATTGTAATGAAACTTTCAGGCATTATTAAACATGATTCGAGGATGATTTATGTGAAGTTTGGTGCAAATTCGTTTGATGCAAAAAGGGTACAATGTCGGTTTTTAATAATTTAGTGTTTAAAAAATTAACAGATGTGATTAAATAGTTTGAAAGTTTCATTATTGCGAACATTACTGTTAGGCGGTACAAGGTTCGCCGGCTAACCCTAGTATTTAAATATTGTTGAATATTTAAATTATCTAATAGCAGTAACAAAAACCATATACTTTAAGTATCGCCACCGACAATAAATAACCAGAAGACACTTTCTTATGAAAGAGGCATGCAACTAAAAAGCACACACATTGAAAGTAGCCTCCGTCTATTTATTCTCTGTGGCCAAACATAAATTTCATTTCAAACTGGGTTTCCTGAAGTAAAAGAGTGTTTTTCCGAAGGTTATTCGACACTAAAATATCTACTTCAAATAATTTACGGGATACGTTCGTTAGTGTCTGTATGTGAGTGATGTTATATTATATCGAATGCAAAACAACACTTGGGGGCGTTTTCAGTGCATCCCTCGGATATAATATAAAGAAAATAATACAAATCTAAACTTTTCTCTTTCATGTGGTGGAGCTCGTTTACTCAGGAAGAGTCTAAAGGCAGCCATGTGTCAAAACTTAATGACGGAGTCTTTCACAGGACGTCTGTACTCGCGGTGTGCGCACAATCTGGTTATGCAGACGTTGAATATAATAATTGTTGATTCTCAGGTGCACTTTTCTATGGCAAGCTTTTTTAAAATTCATTAACAATTTTTATGGTATGAAAATTAAGTTTCCAAAAGGTAACTGATAGTATTGACTAGGTATTTGTAGCATTGGTATTAGGACTGGCTTTACTCTCACCTTGGCTGCTTCTTGTCTCTTCTGGGGTCTTGATCGACTCCAGGCTGAGCCTGAACACCCAGTTAGCCAGGATTCTCAGTGTGTATGGTAATCGTTGTACAATCTTAATAGAGATGATCGTGTCACTCCTCATTATGTTCATTCTTAAGAGTCTGCATCAGTGGTAGCCATCTTGGATTTTAGTCCCGTAAGAGCAATGTTAAATTCTGGCGCCTATATCTCCTTGACTTGTTGTCATAAATTAACGGAAGAGGTGTCAAATTAAAGGTATTACAGTCCTCCAGGGCACTACCTTACAGAACTTCTATTTTCGCTCTCAATAAAAAATAATAATCATTTATTTTGTAAAATATTCCTGGACTTTTGTTTTTATATCAAGTTAAATTTTTGAACATATTAAAAGGTCATGCCCTTGAGCCACATCTCATCAATGTACTTCCAAAGTTTTACATTGATACTTTTATAATTAACGCCACTACAGACGCCAAAGTGTAGGTATGTTCCGCCAGAATTTAACATTGCTCTTGCGGGACTAAAATCCAAGATGGCTACCACTGATGCAGACTCTAACTTTTAAAATTGTTTTATCTAAGACAGATGCAAATTATCACTGGACTTACGGAGGTAAGGGCTGCCACTCTTGGCGTCACGGAGAGGGACAGTCACCTTCTCCGGAGGAGGAGCTGGTCGGGGATTACGGCAGTTTTCCAGGCTTAAAAGCCTGGAAGGTCCATGAGACAACCAGGAACAAGGGTGCGCAAAAAGCCACATGGCTGACGTGCTGAAGGAACACTGTACCACCCCTTAGTGTAATTCAGTAATTCAGGTAATGGTGATTATTGTAAAATCTTAATAGAGATAATCGTGTCATTCCTTATTATGTTCATTCTTACCTTTTAAAATTGTCTTATCTAAGATAAATGCAAATAATCAAAATAACTCATTCCATAATTCGTGGAATTCCAAATTATCTGGCAAACAAGTTTTGAATTCATGAATGAAGGGGCAAGACAATACCCGTTTTAGTTCGTCAACACTTCAAATCCTCCAGCAAAAAAATCAATTTTCAACCGATCCTCGTCACAGCTTTTCGTCCCTGGAATACCCCGCCGTACGAAATCAACAAACAGAGATAACCCTTCCCAGCTGTTGGACCATGGCGTGGCGAGAGGGCGTGCGATAGGCCAGGCTGTAAAACAGGTATGGGAATGAGTGAGAGGATGTGGTACTTTTTGCACATTACGATTTGCTGAGCTTTATGATTTGTTTTGTGATTAACAATCAGGCTAACATTGGCTAACATTAGGAATGTTCTGCCCTGGGATATGTACCCCTGAGGAAACCTTTCCTTGTCTGGGGGACTTGGCGGTTGTTGAGTTGGAGTAAAAATCGCTTAAGATTGTTGCGTGGCTCGATTGTTTCGTTCCGGTAGCTGTACAATATTCTTCAGAAAGAATTGCCCAGCCGGTATTATCTAGGTCCTTCTAATCCTCTAGAGGTTAACATCTACTGACTACGTGATCGGATATACTTTCCCCGAACGACAGCACGCTGCACGACTGTTTAACGACAGCACAATGGCAGTAAAGCAGAGTTATTTGCTAGCCATTGTCCGCTTCATTGTGGAACGGCTAACTATCCGTAGCCCGCGAGTCAACCTCGATTTATAGACCATAAACACAAGCAGGTGGTGAAATAAAAATTACACGGTGTCTATGAATAACTCGCAGATCGGTTTAATACCTTCGGGGACAAACCGGTACTGAACGTTTTAAAACAAATTCAAAAATGAATTACTTTAAGCCATCTCCACATAAATAAAATTACATTTTTGTAAGTATATTGCGTGTAATTGTAACTTTTACAGTTATGTTCGCGCTTCATACACCAGGAATGTCACAGTGAGTCTTATTTCCATCAAAGACGCTTTCTCTGTCTTTAACGCAGTCGAACGCATTTTTATTAATTTTCTTAGCGTAAACGAGAGAACTCACATTAAGATGATGTAACTCTTTCATTATTCTATATATTTCGAACGCAAGTTTTGTACTTATTTAGGAACCTTTAAAACTGAAGTAAATATCACTCAAAAACATAGTTGGGCACCTTGAGATATACTGTTGTGATTTGAGATTGGAATTTGAAAACGAAATAATAAGCTGACACTGTAAGTTTCTTCTTAAATTCATTATTATACCTAATTTAATCCTTCTTGAGCTGGAGATGTCTTTCTAATTATAATTTTTAAGACTTAATGTTAGTATATACTCATAATGAGAAATATTTTGCTTGATTACACTAAGAACCCACATGGTTGAAATCTTAAAATCACAGCCGATAAATAACTACATGTATTTATTCTGTGTTACAACTACATTCTCACCTATCATATATTATTGCATTTTCATTGGTATCCTCATTTCAGATTGCGTGATGCTGAAAAACCATTTATTGGTCCAAAAACATCGGGACAGCAAAGAGGTTAAACCAGTATTTCAAGGCTTTTCTGTCTCGGAACCTCAACAAATAATTCATTTTTAATTGTTGCATTTCGGAGTTTTGCCAATATGCCACACAAATACGCCAGAAATAACCAATATTCTGCTAATTACTCAACAGGCATACTATTGACTATGGCCCCAGGGGTGGCCCTGGGGCTCCTTGAAAAATCCCTGGATCCATACCACCATACCACATCCATACCACCGGATGTGGATCCGGTGGTATGGAATATTCCCCAGTAAAAGGGGGAATGAAGTTTGGGGGCTCCGTTCAAAGTATTCGTAATAAAAGTATAAAAATCGTTTTTTGGCCCTATATCTGGCAAGCGTCTCTGAGAGACGATTTTTACATTGATCTGTTTCAAGAAGTATTTGTCCTATAATAGTCGTAGTAAACGCAACAAATGCTACATGATTAGGAAGAAGAAGTTCAAAACTTTCATTAGCATACATAATACTTTACCGGCTTTTATATTGCCGGGTATCATTTTTCAAAACTACTGACTTTCGGAGATTCACACAGGAGCAGACGATTGTTCGTTTACGTGAAATCAATGAAATTCAAACTCTTCTATGTGAAGTGTTTTAGGCTTCAGAAAATAGCGGTTGGTAACATTGGAGAGCTGATGTTATGCAGAACAATTCGCCAGTGGAGCTATAATAAATTACAAACCCCAGTTTTTTATTAAAAAATCGCCTATATGGAGACGTTTGCCAACAGGGGGACAAAATATATATTTATTTTATACTAATATATTTATATCACTGTAAAGTACGAAAATTGGTCATTTGACTGTACTAAATTGAAAACATTTGTGTCAAATGACTGAGGGCTGAACCACGTCGACGCCATTTTATGATGCCAGCCATTCAACTGCCGAACGGAGCGCAGACATCTATAATATTATAAAGAAGAGGTGGTTTCTGTATGTTTGTTTGTGGGTTTGTGTGTTTGTGGGTTTGTTGTGGCAAGTGAGCGCAAAAAATACTGAACCAAACAGTTTGAAATTATACACAAAGACAGATCTTAAACTCATGCAACACATAGGCATACTCATTTCCTTAAAATCCTCTCGGGCTACGCCCTGTGAACGTCCTAAGTTTCAATGTTTACATTTTTAGAAAATGAAAACATAAAATTACTTCAATGTCAACAGCTGTGAACACTAAAATTTGACAGTTCGAGAAGAAGAAGAAGAAGAAGAAGAAAGAGCTGCCGTGACCGTCCTAGGTTTCAATGTTTACATTTTCTAATGACAACATCCGTTTGCACTATATTTTGACAGTTCGGGAAGAAGAAGAAATAAAGTTGATTTTTCAGATAAACTGCTGGATCGAAATTAGTGAATTATTTGAAATAGCGGATTGGTAGATTTTAAGTTTTTTCCGACGACTGTCTCTATTACATTAATCCTTATCCTCTCCCAATATTTGACAGATGTTACTCTGAAATAATGTTGTAGACACTCGTGTTTTGTCATTTTGTAAACAATGAAGAATTAATTAACAATAACTTAAATGTATCAGTAGAGCCTACACCTTTCAGCCTTTTTAACCCGTGCGAAGAACGGGTACTTTGGCTAGTGATTTTATAAGATATTATCTTCTTTCCGTATTAAACTTAACTATTTACTTTTTCAAATAGCTCAAATAAACTATTAATGAACTTAGGAACATATTTTGGGTGTATAAAAACATAAAAATTTTAACTTCTATCCTATTTCATATTCTTACATTTGAAATTTTGTTTGATTTTTACGTTTTGTTTTCATACTTTTCTAAGTATGCCTGTATGAAAGTTGTAAAAAGTATACATATTCTAAACGTGTGATAAATTTTCTAAAAATGAATATATTGGATTTTTTTCTAGTATAATTAGTGTAAGACTTATGAGTGTTCAAACATCAGCTCTATTTTATAAAATAGTGTAACAATTTTCTATTAATTTTACTTTGTGCTTTTCTTTCCTTATTAGTAGCAACTGTAAATGTTAAATAGTTTTTATAAAATAGTGTAATTTTGTATAGTAAACCCTGTTTTTCTTGCTAATTTTTGGAACTGTACTAATTTTCCTAGTACTGCACCTAGAAAAAATAAGATTTATTAACTATGTTACTTAAATTGTTACTATGAACTTAAAAAATAGTAAGAATCTTCTTACTATTTGTAAATATTTCAAAAATGACTGTATGATGATAAATACTAAAATATCACTCAAATATTTCAATGTATCGTTAGAAAAAATGTTTATCAACTTGTAATATTTGATCAAACTTTAAATCTTAGTTTTGAGAAAAAATATTTTGTGCTTTTCTTGAGTAAAAATTGAAAAAAATTTAATTTAACTTGTCTATCATTTGATGTTTCGTTTCATGCAGAAACAGAATATAGTTGTATGATGATATTGTTCAGTATAATGATTTTAGAAACCATATTATGCAGCTAGTACTGCAAATCTATGAAATCTCTGCCATCTCACACTTGGTGGCATGCAGACGGCGCCTGCCAGATATAGGGTTTAGCTATTTGGGTTTATTTTTCTTATCTTTGACGAACAAGCCTGCAAATACGAATGGCGTTAAATGACTAAAGATGATATACGGTAAATTATAAGTTTACTATAGGGTATATATCCCTGCTATGGAAGGTGTGTGAATCTCCTGTCCCTTGTCACTGATTTATGTCAGCTTTAGATCCACGTTCCACACCTAAACACATTGGTCTTAACATTATGTGCCACTCTTACTTGTTAAGAGTCAGTAAACCTAAAACACTTTTTACGTTTACCGTTGTATAAAGTCCCAAAAGGTTTAAACAGATGATGGGAGTGGGGACACAGCACACATGGAACAGGCCCCTACATATACACGGATTTTTGATCAAAGTATGACGCTAGTTGTGTAAAGAGGCTAACGACAGACGAATACAACCCGAGGGCTACACCCCTGTGGAGAGGCTAGGGGAGGGTGTAAAAATAACCGGTCTGCCCGCGACAACAAACAAGGAAACACTTGACTTGAACTGTTCAACACATGGAATATTAGTTGGCTTCAAAATCAGGAGATTCTGGCGACATTCACCTCTGATCGGGTTAACATTATAATAACCTAATGATTTATTACAGTAATTTCGAATAAATTTCTTGAATCCAAGTTTAGAGAGAAAAACGTCAGTATTATGAGAAATGACCACAGTTTGACCGGTGCGGTAACAACAAGGATTATCCTAAAAATACTCATTTTATGTCATCGTTGAGGGCAACAATAGGAATTTTTAGGGGGAAGGGCATTTAGGGTACCAAAACATGTAATATCACACGATACTACTTAAATACCGCCCGTCGCAGCAGACCTGCGTAATAAGCGAATTTCCAAACAAATAATATGACAATAATAATGTAAACCAGTTTGATCAATATGTGTTGATAAATCAGGTAGATTGCCTTTTTTATGCAAATTTAATGCTGTGAAGGATACTGAAAGTAGATTTTCTTACTATAAACAGTTTTGATTTTGACCATATACCAATTTTTATCAATGTCTGTCCATATATAAAGGACAGACCTAATCCCTATATGATTAGAATGGAAAAAGCGGATGCAGGTTAGCTGAAATGGCAAACACATAAACTATGATATTTTAACATAAATGGATGGATCTCAACCACATGAAGCTAAGTAAGAAGTTTCATTCAAAGATATAGGCTAATAAGTGAAATATATTTCCTAATCCTCCATAAGATTAACTTTGTAGCCCTAAAATAAAACTACTGTGTTTTTAATATCTCGGTAACCTTTGGAGTTAGAACAAACCTTTACAGTAATAAATTGTGAAGTTTTTTGAGCTGATTCTAATGGTAAAAGAAATAATTTATAATATTTAGGAATTATACATGAAAACTCAAAAACCCCGTTTTTGGGGTGCAAACACCCCAAACTACCCGTTCCGATTGACCGATATATCTTGATTACAAAATAGTCCGAGTAAATGTAGAAATACACATATCTACCAAATTTTGTCTCGATCGGACCATTTTTACGTTTACATTTTTTTATTTAATTTTTAAACATTAAATCCTCACACGTGTGAGTTATGCGGATGCGCTGCTCCTGTGGTTCCCGTATTTATATAACTTACTGTATACAAACATCATGTACATATCCACTCAGGAACTCAACATTTCTTTAAATAAATCTTAATTGAATTGGAATGGTAAGGTACATAATTTTAAATAGATTTCTAGGGTGTTGTTCGGATATAAAGTAGTGGAAAAACGAATATATTTATGGATTATCGTTCAGTCAAATATTTTTTCTACTGTACTGTGATTTCAGTGGCCACAGAATTAAATAGATAAATAAATAGATCGTAAAGGGGTTTCTCATTGAATCTGACAAAATCAGCGATTCACCAATGATTAAATAAAGTACGAAGATAATAAAATTATTGTGTGAAAAATATCAGTTGCGTAGTATTTTTTTATCACATGTTAAGGTTAAGAATATGCATCAAACAAATTACCGTATTAAAAATGTTTGTTTACCTCTTGTAAGTTTTTATAGCAAATTTATTGCGGCCACTTCTCTAGAAAACGTGTTTATTCTCTGGTTGACATTCATTGCATTATGTATGTAAGTTTAAATGATGGTGCCTTACACAGCTGCACCGTTGTAAAGCTGTCAACGAAAACTCTAGATATTGTTCATTAGGTCAAATTTAGAAACAAGTTAAGTACACTGTTTTTATTAAATTGTACGTAAAATGTTGGAGTATTGTAATTTATACGAGTAATAGCGCAGGTTGTTTACCTAAGCATAGCCTTCTAGTGGGACAAATTAGGTTTTGGTTTAATTTAAAAAATTTCAATTTTCACCGAATTTATTGACTATTGTAAATAAACGATACCAGAAAATTTACATATTCTTTTTTCCTCTACAAGTAACTTACAATAAAATTACGAGTATCTTACGTGTTGAAGTAACACATACATTTTTATCGTAAAGTTGTTTCTCAATGAATCTGACAAAATCAGCGATTCAACAATGATTAAAGAAAGTACGAAGATAATACAATTATTGTGTGAAAAATATCATTTGCGTAGTATTTTTATATCACATGTTAAGGTTAAGAATATGCACCAAACGAATTAGGCCTACCATATTAAAAAAATGTATGTTTAACTCCTGTAAGTTTTTATAGCAAATTCACTGCGGCCACTTCGCTAAAAAACGTATGTAGATTTTTTTGTTAACTTATCGTTAGGCCGATCTTTGAAATTGATACCTGGTGTAGCGGAATGTATAATAATGTTTTCGTCGTGGTAGAAAATCTCCCGGATATTACTAGTTAAAACAAAATGTGGTAAGAAAACGCTTAAGGGAATTTCCTGCGTCTAGGGAAAACTCCCTTACATATTAAACGTTCACCTTCCAAATTAGATTTATAGATTTTAAAAGGTCATCGTCTCAAATGAAAGAGTATTAAATTCTCTTTGAACATAATCTATCGTGTTTTCCAGTAAAGTCCGACGAAGATGTAAGTTATATTTTGTTTACGGATGCGTTGCGTTATATATGGGAAGACGTGACAAACCGATTACCATTTCAACTCATGTAATTAGGCCTAGCCGAATTCGACGTAACAGACTAACAAACCGACACACAAAATAAAATTCAAACAACCAAGAACAATTTTAAAAAAATTAGTCGTTTCTCGTCAATTAATGGTTATCATTAAAACATCTACATAAAACAATAGCAATTCAATTTAAATTCTTTAATTTGAAATCATAATATCATAGTACTTACTACAGTACAGCTAAATACTCTACGCTATACACAAAAATGTTCAGAGTTGTAAGCAAACCGTCTACTCCTGTTCACAGTTAAACAATTGACATAAATAGGTCTTTAATTTGTCACAGTAAGATAAATGTTAAACAAATAGCAACACCCTTGGCTCTTGATCAACCTAAGGACTCATAAATTAAATTATGAAAACACAAAAACATAATAGATGAAGGATAATGAAAAAGTAACCGGCCGGGAAATCCCATAGAATGTTGGATTGTAAAAAGCGTCCTTGAGGGAGAGGCGAGGCGGGCCGGGCCGTCTCTGTGCCTGGCCGGTATAGCCTGTGCAGTGTGCATACTGACTGGCCTGGCCTACACATGCGGGCCTACACACAACACACAACCCGCCCTCAGCCCAGGCCTACTCTCTCCATTGACTATATTACTTAGCACCTGCCTCGTTACTTCATAAACTATAAAAATAAACTACAGAGTTTTAAATAGGCTTACTATCAATTAAGACTCGTCGTAACTCAGTTTCAGCTATATAGAAGATTGAATTGTTTTCACTCATTACAAAGAAATATTAACAAAAACGAAGAACAAGTAAAAACTAAATTGGTAATAAAACTAACTATGTAACAATTAATAATGTTATTTTCACAACTCTAATTTTATTGCTTTTAAAGGTAACGCCACTGTTATAATGGACATACAATGAACTTTATAAGCTATTCATTGGCTGTTGGGCTATTAATTAACAGTCCTGTCAGCCTTAGTCAGTAACAAGGCAACACCACAAGGCTATCAACACTCTTTTCTCATTCATACTTGGCTCCAAATACCAACCTGGGTAGGTCGCCAATTCAGAATAGTAATAATAACACAATTAAATCTACGATTTTGTCTTAGCCATGTAAAGGACTGTAGCTTTAATTAAATAAAATAAAGTTTAAATGGCTGATTTCTAATCCGTTTATGATATTATTGAATTTTGTTTATGACTTCTTATAAACTGTAAATCTGACCATATGTGATATTTATGTTCTTTCTCTCTTTTATTAGGCCCTACTTCTTTATTTTCCCCCAATATCTAGTTTTATGATCAATTCTGTTTTCTACTATGCTACCATTAAAATAAGTTTAAGTACAATTATTTGTAACGAACACAAAAATAACGATAGCTAGCTGCTTAAATATGAATAAAGAGTAGGACTATCATTGAGTATCATTAATTACGGTAATAATAAATTTGGAAAAATACACAATACCATTCTTACTTGATCGTAATGGAAGCGGCTTTAACTACTACGGCTATGGTCGTGGAAAACAACAAAATGCAACAATGCAACGATCAGCTGGTGTTACTTGTTCTCAACAAGAATCAAAACCATTGTTCCAAACGCTGTCTTACTTTCGCAGTTTACGACATAAAGTACTCTTGACATTATATGTTGTGAACAAACCTTGATTGCTGAACAGAGTACATAATTAGTTTTCATTAAGGTACGTTTAGGAATGCGAGGTGTCTTGTTCCAGTCACTATATTTTAATACGATTGGTGGTAAATTATAGGACGTTAATCGGAAAAGCGAAAGTTTGAACATAAAAAAATAAATAACACTAATAGCCAATTTGTAAAATATTATTTAAGGTCTGTCTGCATAATCATAACAGTACACCATAAGAGCGCTGATCATCTATCTTTGTAGTTCTATTTAACTTATAGACTAAATTAAAATATCACACGATTAAAAATGAATTTATATATTACTTTGTTGAAACCCTAGAAGGTAACTGCTTGAAACTATCGCATTTATCTATGTGGATATTTTATTTTTTTGAATACGTCTAATAAGGCTAAGAATTAATGACCGCAATAATTTTCGTAATGGATCAAAGATTAAAATCGTTTACGAAATTATACATGTAAGTATGCAGCTAACTCAACATAGGAATTAATGTAGTTAACTAAATTTAGTATCTTGATTTTATGCTTGAGAAAGTTAGTATTATCGCAGATATATTATTGAATATCAACTGAAATGTAGTTGAATAAAGCGGATTTTCTGAAAGCATTGTTTCAAATATGAGAACACTTTTATAAACATGCTGCATTTTCAATGAAAGGAATACATTCAGAAACTACCGGTACTGGAGCAACTGCAAAGAGAAGAGATTACTCCACTTGACGAAGCCAAAACACGACGTAAACCGGAGGAACAAGTTTAGCGGCGCAACCAACCCGGCAAACCATTTTTCACGAGCGGCTGGCTGACTCGCTGGAGTGTGACGCGGTCCCGGGCTCGAAACATCGTCGTCTGATCGACACACTAGGTTACATGAGACAATAATATGTGCTTACCTTTCAGTTATTACATCATATATCCGGATGGGTGAGATATCCGAGCGTGTAAGTGGCAACAATCACTTGACACAACACACGCGGCGACGTAAATACGCACAGACAGCAGGAGGAGCGCGCGGCACGGCACGAACTGAACGTGAGCGACGACCGGCGAGCAACAACAGCTGTCGCGGCGGAGAGGGGGACTTTCCCCTCCCCTACCCCCACCACAACACACCGGCGCGCAGGTCTGTTCACAGTGATCCTCCGATTAGTAAATGAGACTGTTAGAGAAATTAAGTGTTTTTGTTTCATTACCTGAGCATTTTTAATCCATTAAATTGATTTGAGAACTTAAATTATGTTTAAAACTATAAATATTGAGTAACAACAAATAAAGACTTCTATTATAGTTACTAATAGGTGAGTAACTTTTAATTTTACAATATTTTTTGTAATTATTATTGATAACAAAAGAGTACTCTTTCACATAAGGAAAACCTTTGTGATTACTAAAATTATTGGTTTGATTTGGATTTATATAAATTTTAACTTTCATATAAAACATCCTGTGCGTGGTACAGCAGAGCCTATACATGAGATCTTTATTGGTTCTCCTAGCAATACAGTATCAAAGTGAATGACGTTTTAATTATTGTACCTCTTTATGCACTTCCTTTGCGAGTGACTTTTTCATTTGTACTCAATAATTTTTTATATCCTTTGACATATTTCATTAACGTGTAAAAGTCGAGGAACTAAATTTATAAAATGAAAATATAGATACAATAGTGAAAAATCAAACTTCATATCTTTTTCCATTAAATAGTCCACAAATAAAATTAAACCAGACATAATTCTAGATTGAACATACCACATTTTAATGACTCATTATTGATCAATATTTATGTTGGGATAATAATGTAAATCATGTTATAAGTAAAATGGCTGTAGGCTTGCATGAGAAAACTTGAAAAAATTTGTAGTACTGTAACATTGCTGACAGTAGAGTCTATATTATTTATTGGTTCAATCTTACCTCGCTTGTGGTATTAGTTTATATGGTAGTACAACAATGAAAAACTTGAAGAGAAGAGATACTGTCAACAAATGTTTTACCGATCTTGTAAGTTTTACAGTATTTGGTCTATAAATTTTTGAGATAGTCATTTATAAAAAAGAAACAATTTAAAATGGAATTCATGAAAAGAAACGTTCATATGACACCCGCTATAATGGACACATTGAAAACACAATTTTGAATGTTTTTAAAAGAACGCAGTTTTATCGGTAAACAATTTTTAAATTACCTTCTTAAATCTATTATGGATTTTAAAAAAAAGAAAAATAAATTCAGGAAGTTTTGTTGGAACTTGCACCCTATTCCTTGGAAGAATTCTGTGAATATTATATTCACAGAATTCTATAAAGACAGCAATTACAATTATGTGAATGTGAAATTCTAGAATTATTTTTTTATCTTGAGACCTGTATTGTAAAATAGTAGGTCTATTATTATTTGACTTACTCTGTTCTTTGTACAAATGTACATTTTTCAATAAAGCCTTTTTTGAATGATTTAATTGATTGATTAACTATATTGATTAGTTGATTTAACCTGTTTTTATCGTAAATCTATTTCGTCAAGAGATTGCTGATTTTAGACTATATAACCCCACTAAAAACCTTCAATTAAGAAAAATTATAATGTTTTAGTTGATTTTGTTTTTGTTGTTTGTTGATAAAACAAATAATAAAAAAACAAATTACTTTACATTGTGTGTTGCTGGTCCCGGGGAAACACCGACTGTCAATCAAACGTTGCTATCGATGAAGTTCGCAAGGTTATAAATATTCTTAAATTAAAGTAATATCCTTAAAAATATTATGAGGTTTTTAGTTTTTTAATGGTAAGTTCACCCATAAAACCCGTTAAAACCAAATGTCTTCAAAACAGCTCTGAACCCTTTTATTCATGTATGTTATGTTTTAAGTTCCTAATAATATGACACAAACCGCAGATCTGTAAAAGGACAATTCAAACGTTATGGGTTCGACAAACGATTCCAGAGAAAAGTTTTTCCAAGAGAAATTTAGTGTCCATGATAAACACAGTGCATTGTTTTAAATGCTCACTTTTATTCTTCAGGAGAATACTTGGCTTGATTTTATTTACTGCCATGGCCACTCGTACCCGTACTGCTACTTGGTCTCGCCAACTCTCACTGTCCCCTGAATCATCCTATATTATTAAGTCTGGGGCCTGATAGTTCCTCACAAATTCTCGTACATGGTGGAAGGTCTCACAAGACAATACAACTGAGTAGCCTCTTGGCTTAAGTGCTGCTCCAGGCCTAAGTTGTCAGTCGTTTTTATGAACTCTAATACCTTTAAACTAAGATCTATTATAAATCGAATCTGTAAATTTAGTGTAGACAGACACAGCATCAACCGATACATCACCTGAGTGCTGTCAGGCATTCAATAGGACATTAAACTAAATGCTATCGGTTACCAAGATCACACCATATTCTTCCAGTTACCCTTCAGACCACGCGGCTACCCTAAGTAGTCTCTCCCCCGATACGTCACCGACGTCACTGTGGCAACGTCACCGACGTCACTGTAGCAACGTCACTGACGTGACTGAAGCAAAGTTACTTATGGCACTGTGGTGACGTCACCAACGTCACTGTATCAGCGTCACTTATGTAAATGTGGAAACGTCACCGACGTCACTGTAGCAGCGTCGACGGTGTCACTGTATCAGCGTCACTGACGTGACTGTAGCAAAGTCACCGACGTCAATGTGGAAACGTCACCAACGTCACTGTAACAGCGTCACTGGTGTCACTGTAGCAAAATCACTGATGGCCCTGTGGCGACGTCACCGACTTCACTGTAGCAGCGTCACCGACATCACTGAGGCAACGTCACCGACGTCACTGTAGCAGCGTCACCGGCGTCACTGTAGTATAGTCACTGATGACACTGTGGCAGCGTCACCGACATCACTGAGGCAACGTCGCCGACGTCACTGTAGCAGCGTCACCGGCGTCACTGTAGTATAGTCACTGATGACACTGTGGCAGCGTCACCGACATCACTGAGGCAACGTCACCGACGTCACTGTAGCAGCGTCACCGGCGTCACTGTAGTATAGTCACTGATGACACTGTGGCAGCGTCACCGACATCACTGAGGCAAAGTCACCGACATCACTGAGGCAAAGTCACCGACGTCACTGTAGCAGCGTCACCGGCGTCACTGTAGCAGCGTCACCGGCGTCACTGTAGCAGCGTCACCGGCGTCACTGTAGCAGCAGTCACAATACTGTACATATCACTGTAGCATCATCACTGTAGCAGCGTGTCACTTTATCACTGTAGCACAGCGTCACTGAACATCACTGTAGCATTCACTGAGGCAACGTCAACGACGTCACTGTGGCAGCGTCACATAATACGCGTCATTACCATAGCCACGCCGATTAGTCACTTAACAAATAAAATATGAAATAATACTGATCTTAACCTTGTGATCATAGCTATACAACTAAAATTAGCCTTACAGTGAATTTTATCTGTACATTGGGTGGAATTATTTTCAGGTTGTTTATTTTCATGTTGGCTATTTTTGGTTATTTTTACATTTAGGCTAAATATCACAAAATGCATTTAATTTTAATTTTGTGTGTCTTTAACGTTAAACTAGATGTTTTAGTTACGCTTTCATGTGAAAACGAGATCACCCATATGAAACGTACTTTCATTATTCTGTAGCTTTTGGAGGTGGGTTTGTTTACTTTAAACTTACCCATTCAGCATGAAAATCAAGCAATGAGTTTTTAAAACACAGTTTTGAGCAATGTTAGACATCGATTTTACACGGGATCTATAAAAGTGATTTGATAGAAACAATAACCATGTCCAGTCTAATTAATATCAATATTAGTTGGTTTACATTGATCATATATTTTAAACCCATTTCAAAGATTTACTAAATTGAAATATTACCCTGACAATATTTCAATAACAATACAAATTTTCTAATTTATCTAATTATAAACTACCAATAATGTTCCTCCAAGTAGCTGGATTAATAAATAAAATAGTTCACAATTTATAACAAGCAAATATTGTTTCCATGAGGTTGTTTTGTCACCAGCAATAAATTGCACGGGTTTTCATCGATAGTTTATAGGGTCAAATCAAAAGGTCACAAAAATTGTAGGCTCCACAATAAAGTGATGTATAATTGACAGAAAAACAAACCTATTATAACGATATTTCGTAGAAATATATTTAGCTAGTTTAGTGTTTAGTGTAAATCCGCGGGTAGCCAACGGTCAATCTGTCCGAAGCACAATACAGTTGCTCTTACCCAGGTTGACGAACAGTGAACATAAACTTAAAATAACAAGCAATTTCAATAATTTACGTATGCAGCAGCAACTTTAACATCGTTTCAAAGTTTAGTGGAACGGGCCTTAGTAAACGTAGACATGATATATTTTTCAATCCTTTTATGAAATATGGAGGCGAAATGTTCAAAGTCCACCCTATGGCAAAATCCGCCTCGACGATGCTGAGGAATAACATTCCTAAGATTGGGAAAATGAGCGTTCTAGAGATTAAAATCTATTGCATCCAGTTTTTATGTGAAATTGTTTTTTTCATTTTTTTGTTGCTTAACTTTAGTTCTTTGTCTACTTTTAACATGATTCAACATAATTTTCAGTTTTATATCGGCTTGGACAGGATTATACAGATTGATTCATGTAAGGTGTCCAATATTGATTTCAGACAAACCGTTGGTCCTACAATTATGTAATAAAATTATTTCCCACCAAACCAACCCCAAGGAATAACGTAAAAATATTTTTTTTAAATACATGGTGTTCCAGAAAATTAGGGTCACTAGTTCCCAACTCGGAAATATCAAATATAAACACATATCATGTTTTGCATTACTAGTACAAACATTTGACGCAATCAGATTTTGAATATTTCCATTTGTTTCAAAATAGTGGCCCTTTTAGTGAAAAAAATCCAATTTTTTGAAAACCCTGTATTTTTCTTAAAAATGTAGATTACTCTAATCTGATTAAACAATTGCATTCCTTATGAACTAAGTTTTATTCTGATATGTAACTCTGCAATACTATCTCGAAAACAAACAATTTCTAAAAAATTAAATTTTGAAAATATGTACTTAGACAAAACTAAAAAATTTCAAATATCATCATAGTCAAATAGCATATCATTTTAAATGTATTGCAAATCCATGCAACTTTCAAATTTAAACCTTTTCCGTGTCTATTTTAGTTTTCAAATTATCAACAAAAAACTTGTTTCTCCGATAAGAAACGCATGTTAATTGATTAACATTTGATTTAATTTAATTAATCAATAGGGAAAATGAACTCCATGATATTGGACACCTTACGTGATTCACTCTGTATATTCATGTTCTATATCTTGTCACGTTCAAGATTTCAGTTCACCTGAAGATTCTAGATCCTGAAACGTCGTGAAACTTTGTTTTACTAAACATGATGGAAAATTTCCCCTGTAACAATCTAAATACAGTAACATATCCAGTTTACTTCGCATTGGTAACACAAATAAAGCGTGCTAATTTAAACAGTCTTGGTGTACTGACACATAATTTATCCCTTTAGTAAACTTGAAAATTAGGTACATGCAATAAAACTATTCTTAGATATCATATTCTTAAAACTTTATTGCGATATGATTTAAAACGATATATAGTATGAACATGTTGCTCATTTAAATAAATATATGTTATCAGTTATTAGAAGATTCTACTGCTTGAGAAGCATTTGCCCAGTTAAAATTATGCGGGTAATTTATTTTTCAATTGTCCATAGTAAATTACAGTACGGTATTGTGTGTTGGGGAGGGAAAAACCTTACAAACTTAAACTCATTGATTGTGACTCAAAAGCGAGTTATTAGAATAATGGTTCGTGTTCATAGGACTGAACATTCTTTCCCCTTTTTAAGCAGTTAGATACCTTTGCATTACTTATAAGTCTTTAGGAGTTTGAGAATGTTTTTTAACAAAAGTGACCATGTGGCCAGTAATCTGAACATTTATTGTAGTAGACTTGGGATTTAAAATTGCGTCATTTTATTGAAAGCAAATAATAAAGTGTATCGTAAATTTTATACTTTTTGTTCGTTAAAAATTTTTAACTAGTTGCCATTGAATGTAACTTCATTTGAAAGCTTGAGGAAAAAAAACTTTTGTTATTCTCTCAAAAGGATATTGAGTTTTTATTTTTTTTAGATTGGAACGATGATAGCTTACATTTTTCCAACACCTCTGGCAATTATTTTCACAAAGCAATCGGCATTATTTTTCCCAAATACAATAAATTATTTTTTTTTAATTTTCCTAGGGGGTTGCTCTGCCACAGACGTCAATTCAGTGATGGTGTCTCAACACGTTTTAACAAATGAGACACCTATCCGCAAATATTTCCATATTTTATAAACATTGTTTTAGATTACTCTGTAACGTTATGTCTAGATAAATAATCTTTATTATTAGTTTTTAGTTACGGGTTGAGAACTAGAACCCTATGAACTGGAAGCTTATCCAACGAAACTGTTTATCAAGAGGAACAAAAATTAGGTTCTTATAAAAATAGTAACACCAGTACTTTTATATGAGAGGGGGGAACTGGATCATGAGCAAGATCATGGAAAAGAAGATACATTTTCGCGAAACTTTGTAATGCAGCGGAGGGCCACACCACAAGAAAAGATTTGTATTACTTAAACGTTTTCTGTTTACTCATATTTCATTTTATTTCAGATGAAAACGAAATCATAAAATGTTTATCTAAACAACCAATAACGAAAATTCCCATGAAAACGGTAAAAGAATAATTAATATAATTAGTGAAAGGTATAAGGTTCGTCTTAAATAAAAGTTTTTTGTTGATGTTAAGAATGTTTTTACATTAAACCTTAACATTAACCATTTCAAATAAATATTTTTTCTTTATAAAACTTTTAAAATTTTTTTAATATTTATATTTAAACCTATATTTATACAGATGATATTTATTTTAAAAATAAAATTTATATGTAAATGTAGTTTTAAAAATATATAGCTAAACAAAAAACAAATAAAGTTAATCGAGTTTTCATCATATAAATATATTAATTAAATTAGTAATCTTAGTAAATAAATAATTAACATAAATTTAGATCAATAGAATTTTATTTTTACATTCAATAAATATTATATTTAATAAAATAATCTCATATTACTAAAAACCTAAGAAAAACAACAAAAAAAGTAAAATAACACAGATTAAAAAATTAAATTACAACTTAGAATATAGAAAGCAATATTCTATGTAATAGATAGGAAATTTTTATCTTTTTTGACAGTCATAAAAACCTTCCTCATTATATGTTGCCTACAGAAATATTCTCACAGGGGAATGCAAAAACAAGAATCCTAAAAAACAGTTAAAAAACAGATAAAAACAGATTTTATAAACGAGTGTAAATTCTCCCACAAATTTAAGTATATTAGTATAGCGAGTCATACTTTATTTGAACTGGCGAGTATTTTGAAAACCTGGCAAGTATTTCCTCTTGACCTGTCCTATTTCTAGAGACAATATACCCTTTACTCTTTGAGCATGTCTTGTAAAGCGTTATTCGTGCACCTTTAAGGTAAAACCACATATAAATAAATTAATCTTTGGATCTATTGCGAAACATAAAGCACATCAACAAATGTTTTTTAATATTCTAAATTGGTTTGCGAACTCGAATATTAGAGTTATGATTTAGTATCAATCTAGTATCATACTGACCCATGCTCATATTTTCTTACATACGGTACATATTTCATTTTACTGAATTATTTATTACTTACTTACTTATTTTCTTCTTCTCCTTGCGGGACATCTCCGTTATATGATAGAAAAAAATAAAATTTATTGATGCGTTGTCGGTCAGAAAATATTAAACCCATATTGGACTTTTTATACACTCTGTATGTGGACAAAATGGCGTTAAGAGTCTGCATCAGTAGTAGCCATCTTGAATTTTAGTCCCGTAAGGGCAATGTTAAATTCTGGCGGAACATACCTTTACTTTGGCGTGTGTAGTGGCGTTAATTATCAAAGTATCAATGTAAAACTTTTCAATATTTTCAATATGTTCAAAAATTTAACTTGATATAAAAACAAAACAAACAAACAAAATTTTCAAAAACAAAATATTCATGGATTTTTGTTTTTATATCAGTTAAATTTTTGAACATATTGAAAAGGTCATGCCCTTGAGCCACAACTCATCAATCTAATTCCAAAGTTTACATCGATACTTTGATAATTAACGCCACTACACACGCCAAACTGAGGGTATGTACCGCCAGAATTTATCATCGCCCTTACGGGACTAAAATCCAAGATGGCTACCACTGATGCAGACTCTTAAGACATGGGAGGAGACCCACCGCTCAGTTTGGGGTTGTCGAAGTTATGGTATTTTGTAGTATATTGTTATTCCTGTACTTTAGTTGGACGACTTGCGGTGTTTTTACATAACACAGCTTGTCCCAGACTGCCATTACAGCGTGTACGCGGCGCCGCGCGGCGTCCAGACCTCATTATTTCACAATGATGAGGTTCGGCGCCAATCATGTGTAGGCCATTACCGTGGTGGGATCTCGTTGTCAGGGATGCTCACAATTTCGGCCGCAGCTTATAACATCACCCCCTTATTGCGAGGCGTCCACGTCGATGGTCACGTAATACGACCGAAACCGACAAAAATATATACATTTTTTAAAACTGTGAAGCTTTACTGTTAAAAGCTGTTAAAAGCATAAATTTATATTTCGTATAAAAAATGAAAATAGTAATACTAACTGTTTCTCATGTTGACTAATTAGTATGTAAAATTAATACATTAATAATTAATTAGTAAGAAATAAAAGGATAACCTATTTTCTCAAATGGAAGTAAATACTACTATACAATCATTTTTCATTCCTCCCCTAAAAATAGATTACACATAAAGTATTGTTTCGTCAACATTTTCGGATTTAATTGAAGAGTGGGTATATCTGTTTTGAGGCTCCCTAAATAGAAAAAACTGTTTTGGACTAATATCTATTTGTGTACAGACACCGAGACCATACAGATCGTCCGATCTTTATGAAATTAGGTAAGTGGGTGCATATTGGCTTTATCTTTAAACCATTATGGGTAAAACACCTGAGAGTCCTTAAAAATTGTGAAAAATACAATTATGTTAAAATCCACCGTACGGATTTGGATTAAAATGTCATAGTTTACTGGTATGCAGCTTAAGATCACATCATACCTCAAAATGTAAACAATACAAATCAAAACATCTGTTTATAACCGTATGAAAGTTGTTGATTGAAGATGGTGGTGAACAAAATGTGAATAGAGGTTTTGCATAGATATTTATTTTATGTATAAATGAAAAATTATCAGATTAGTAAACAATTGGTAAAAACTAAAAAGTGAAAGTAACTTGTGCGAAATAAAAGCAGGTAAAGATATTGACCAAATCTTTCGTGTTTTAATAAAACGTAGTCATTATATTGCTTGAAGCCACTGTAACAAACCAATTAACTGGTGTAAATTAAATTTCTGCTTTGCTTTTCAATTCTCATTCCTTTTCTAACAAAATCAGTTGATCACAGGCTAATAATAACTGTATGAATAATTCAATTAAGTATAAGACCAGATAAAACCATTGAGGTTGGCAAAAAATCCTTAAACAATGCCTCGACGTACTACGGCCGACGCCGTAGCACAGTGGCTAGCGTTCAGGTCTCACGTGCCGGAGGATGTGGGATCGATCCCCACCCGGGGACAGTAGTTTTGTTCAGTGTTTATGCTATATTAATTAAGGTGTATGAAATCGGTTTTATTTAAACCAAATAAATGTTTTCATTGAGTAATAAATTTGCTTTAATTTTGCTAATTAACTTGTATAACACATATCTTATTCTATCCGAGCAAAGCTCGGTCACCAGGTACTTGTTATTGATTCGGGAGGTGAATTAGGCATCCCTCTAAAATATTTCAACTTAGAGTAAGAGCGTGTGTGAAAGAATTTTTAGAAATAAGAGTATTTTTCATTTAATTAATGTCCGGAATTTTAAAATGAAAATACAATATAATTTTTCATATTCTTAAAGTGTAGTTTATCCCTAAAAATCCCCAAAACCGGACCAATTTAAGTTTCTCTAAGCCAGACTTAACGATTTGAAAATTAAAATACTATGAGTAACTATCAAACTCCACGGGTTATGGATTTTTTAGTCACACATGAAATTACAAAAAACGTTTACCGCTTACATGTCTGATAGACCTATGATTATTCAACTGTTCAGTTAATAGTTTTCAGAATAAAGCGAAACAATAACTTTAATATGATTTAGTTATTATCATTAAAATCGTCACAAAACTAATTAAGCCTAAAGTTGGAATTTTAGATGGAAAATGGACGTGAAAATTTAAAATTTTGAGATATACGCATATTAAATTTATAATAAAACTAGCTCACCCGGCAAACTTCGTAACTCCTAACAGTAAATACATGTTAACTTTAAGATTGACCATGTCCTGAAGTCAATTAGCATTGCGGCTTCGTTGTGAAAGCTTTAAATATACAACAGCTGATTATTATAATAAACTCAATATGTATGAACATTGTAATTATTTTTTTGTAAACATATAAACACGTGACTTTTAATCATACAGAAAATATAGAAATATAAAGACAGTACATAATTCCCAAAAACCGTAAACTATTAACGAGGCGAATAATGCTGTTCATTTTGTACAGCACTTATTTACTTAATAGTTTTACATTAATGAATGATTCAGATGACATTGAATGGTAAAGCATATTGCTAAGGGACAGTAAACAAACAGCCGGTTTAAGAAATCAAATGTTTTGATTGTAGATAATTTGTAAACAAACTTAGTCCCCATAAGGTTAACATTCGAAATTTAAAACGCTATAAAATGGAAACTAATTGAATTTATGGAAACTGAAGCATGACCGGAGGAGACGAATCCAAAAAATCAAAGATTATTAAAATCGGTCCAGCCGTTCTCGAGTTATAATGCGTGTAACTAATACGACTTTGTTTTATATATTTAGATATTGTTACTTGACTTTATGATAATTAAGTAGCTTTTAAAAGGAGAGACGAAGTATGTTTCAGTTTATTGATACACTTTTACTACATTTTATCGTATACTAGAAACAGAGCCCGTTGTGATTAAATACAACGGTCTCTAGAAAAAGGGTACCCCAATGTATTTCTCACGGAAAAAATGTTTTTTTACTTTTTCACCATGAATACTAAAAAACATGAAACATCAAACTTTCATATTTTTGGCAAATCTACAGGATGAAAGCTAACTAATGACATATTAATCAATGAAATTGGTCCAGTGCAACCCTAGATTTAGTTGTACAAATTTTAACAAAAAAATGTCAGACTCAGTATTTCTTCAACGCAAAGAAATTTGGTGTATCTTTGGTTTTTTGTACATAACTTTTAAACGGTGAGGAAATCGACCAAAGTGGATGGTGATTTTCTAATAGATTAAATTTTCAACAAATTACTTTATTGAATCTTTAAACCTCAAAAAGGAATAAAATTCGCCTTCAAAAAATAATTTCGCAAAAACCTGTTTTCAATGTATTTCTTATGGAAAACATGTTTTTTACTTTTTCACCATAAATACTAAAAAACCTTAAATTTTCATATTTTTTGGCAAATCTACATGAATGAAGCCAACAACGCATTAATGATTAAAATTCTGGAGAACTCTAGATTTAGTTGTACAAAGTTGAACAAAATATCTTTAATTCAATATTTTTTCAACACAAAGAAAACGGTAGTAGCTTTGGTTTTTTGTAAAAAACTTTTAAACGGAGAGGAAATCGACCAAAATGGATTTTTTCTGAAAGAGAATTAAATTTCCAACAATTACTATTATGCATTCCTTGAGAAACCTCAAAAAGGCTGCCAAACATTGCCTTCAAATAAGAAATTCGTAAAACCCCATTTTCAATGTATTTCTTATGGAAAATATGTTTTTCAACTTTTTCACCATAAATACTAAAAAACATCAAACTTTCATATTTTTGGCAAATCTACAGGATGAAAGCTAACTAATGACATATTAATCAATGAAATTGGTCCAGTGAAACTCTAGATTTAGTTGTACAAAGATTTTTAAGACTGAATTATTATAAGATAGATAGATTACACAACCAGTTGTGTAATATGACACCACAATTTATGCAAGTGGAAAAGACACAAAACATCTGTCCAATGTTATTATCATAATTTAGTTTTAGAATGGTTTATAGCCAACAAATTAGTATGTAATGCGGCTAAGACTCAAAAGATTAATTTCTCACTTTCACATGATGAATCTGTTAAGCTTTTGGGTCTTCATCTTGATAGTAGATTGCATTGAAAATCATATCAACCACCTTAGTAAAAAGTTATCTAGAGTCATTTATATTTTCTGGAAATTAAAACCTCTTGTAAATTCAGATATATCTACAATTTGCTTACTTCCAATACCAATCTCATATGCAATATAGTCTTATTAAATGGGGTCTCTCTTCTCATATACACGTGATACTTCTTCTTCGTCAAAAATAGGTCATTCGTATAATGGCTAGGATTGGACCTGTGGAGCACTGCAAACCACTTTTTGTTCGATTAAAGATTTGTACAGTTATTAATTTATACATTTATAACATATTAGTCTACACAAAAACTAACATTCTGATATTTTATACCCTAACATTCTGATATTTTATACCAGGCAAGATTATCACACACATGACCCTAGAGGCAAAACTACATTGGACATTCCACCTCACAGGCTTGCATTGACAGGTAACTCATTAAAAAATAAATGTGTGAAGTTTTATAATAAGTTGCCTGACTCTCTTAAACATGATCTGGCTAGTTTTAAGGTATATTCCTGCCTTGTGAACAATCCATATTACTCAACAATGGATTTTTTAAAGTTTAGTTTTGAGTAGTTTTATGTCATTGTGACAATGCCTATTTCTGGTTCTCTACTTGATCAACGGCATTCAAACTTCTTGATTACTTTTTATTTTAATAGTATTAATTAAATGCAAAAAATTTACGCAAATATCTACAAAGGGCTTTAAATTAAGTTATATTTTTATTATAAACTATCTTAGGGCAATGCAATTTACACTGAACTAAATATTTTCATACTAATTTAATTGTTCTCAATCAACATATACAGCTTAAACTCTCGGGAATAATTGCTTATATTAATAAAATACCTAAAGAATCAGCAAAATTATTTATCCCATTGAAAAATATACAGACCGTTTATGCGCGTGAGACTAGTTTCCAAAAGGAAATTCATGTTAGGAAATGACATAATCGGACTCGTGACGAGATGTGACAGCATCATGAAACGACAACAACAATAAAACATCTGAGTAGGAAAGGTTTTGGGGAATTCTATAAGAAATCAACAAATGAGGAAAATCACAAAGGAAACAGCGAAAGCAGAGCTGGCTACATGTTAAATCGAGCCGCCTGTGGCACTTGACCGACCTAACACCATCTACTGTGGTAATGTGTTTATAAACCTCTTCATTTTGAAAGAATCGACAAACACGAAATGTTTTATTCATGTTCATAACGAGAGAGTCACGGACGGAGAGACGTGTAAATTATTAACCAAGCCTTGCGCGAGGATGAGTCATTTGTCGCCGACCGACATTTGACGCTCCTGTTTGCCAAATCTCAAGCCCAAGTCCCCTTCAACAGCGATATTTAGTTATTGGTGAGATTATGTGTTGACGTGGCTCATGCAAGTGGTGCAGCAATAGTAAATTACGCTACTAGGCTGGTAAACATATTACGGACGAGTGACGTGCCGGTACGGTGTTTTACTCCATACAATCCTAACATAACCTAATAAACTACAAAAAATGTTTAAACCATTAAATTTTTAACTCTCATACCTTAAAATATTTCTTCCTGGCTTAAAGTGTTATAGGTTGTGTTCGTATTCACACAGTCATCCAATAACTATCATTAGACTCTTTTTCGATTAGTTTACAGTCCCGGGAAAGTTTTCCGGGCATTTTCGGTAAACAGCTGTTTATAGAACTGAGTAAATACACATGAAAAGTTCATGAAAAGAGTTATATGTCGTAAATGGATATCACGAGACTTGCAATATCGTTAACATGTAGCCCTCTCTAATTTAATTCAGGTTTTAATTTCTGCTGTAAATTTTGTTTTCACAATACTACAACATTGACTATCAATTCTCACTGTAACGAATAGAAGTGTAACGCAACAGCTGACTTTCATTGTTGTCAAATCAATGGTCACTCATTATTGTTACGTTTGTGAAGCATGTGTGGACATAAAAGTTATGAATAATAAAATCGTCACTATAAAAGTTTTTAGTAAAATTAACCTAGACCCTAGAATTATAATTTAATATTTTTAAATCTAATTTTTTATCTGTGCTTGAGTTCGTCATGCACGTAAACACGATCTCACACTGGCAAAGAGTGTTTTTCCAAATTAGTATTGAACAATATTTTAACATTTTAGTTGTTTTTTTGGGAATAATTTTTTGTTTACTTTTTATCAACATTAAACGTCATAACGAGTTAAACCAAATCGAAATGCGAGCCATTGGTCGGCAATAAAATATTGGTAGTTTTCAACTTTTACTCGACTTCAACTTCATCTCTGCTGACTGCATCTTCGTCAATCGAAATTCTCTGAAGAGCATACGATCATGCTGCTAATGACATCAGGCGGAACTTCGTTCAGTTCTAATAACTTTCAGCAGGTTCAGCAGGGGGCTCGGTTCTCTTAAACTCGTGTTCTGCTAGTTATTAATATTTTCATGCCACTTTCAGAGAGCTATTTTAAAATTATCATATTATTTGAATTATGAAAATGAATGATTGAATGAAATAAATGAATGAATAAAAATGGAAAAATGAAATGAGGAATCAATTTTATCAATGATGACTTATTTTTGAGAACCAAGATTAATTAAAAAAATAGAAAATAATGAGATCCTAAAAACAAAGGCTTTGTTTTAAAAATAAAAATAAACTACTTTATATCCTTGAAGGTAGAGATAGGAAATGTTTTATGCAACTGAAATTTTATAAGCATATCTTTAAGGTATATGTTATTCTCTTTCTTTACTTATTTGTTTCTTTTCTTGTAAATAGTACTACACTATTTTCTGTATATTAAAACATGCCCAGGGTATGAAGTCTCAGTAGTGTAATGGAAGACTAGCATTTTTATCTATATAAATACAATTAGAGTTTTGTTTGTACATAACTTGGGATTGTGATAGTTTTTGTTTTATTCAGCAGAAAATCCGAAGTGTGCCTTGTCTCAATTTCTGTCTGTAACAATAAACTAGATCTAGAAAACGAAAGAGCTCACAGCTATGGAATTATTTCTATTATTCCATATATCTTTCGGAGATGGTTTGAGTTAAGGGGTTATTTTGTTTAAACAGACCCACACACTATAAAATAAAATCCTGTAATCCAACTACTTGGAGGTCACGAATTGTGGATAGTTGTGAGAGATGGTCGGAGGATGTAGTGTCACTTGTGTGGATTAACGTCCGCACTATTGAATACTACGTTAATCCATTAAAAAACCATGCTCATAATTAGACCAATTCGTAGTTCAGAGGCCGTGGTTCGGATTCCACGTTAAACTGTAGGTCCATTAGTTGCCATCAGCTGTTTGGCTATTAATTAACAGTCCTGTCTAAGGAACATGTCAGCCTTAGTCAGTAACAAGACTACAAGATCGCGCCACAATCACCTTACACTCATTTCTCATTCATACTTGGCTTAAAATACCTACATTGTAGTGTGGTTGCCATTTCAATGATCTAACCTAATCTAATCCAATCTAATAAAATGATACGCTCTCAAACCCCCAGTTTATAGCACTATTAGACATAATTTTTAAAGTGTTAGAGAACATGTTATCTATAAAAGTGATTTTACACGAAAAAAGAAATAACTATAGAATTAACTTGCAGTCGAATCGAAATCAATATTAATTTACATTTATAATTAATTGATTTTAAACCTATTTTAAAATTATATTATATTAAAACGTTATCATAACATATAACAAATTTAAAAATGGTTAAATGGTAAAAATGGTTCCTAGTTGAAAACTAATGCTAAATAATTGAGCTGAGAATTTATTTTTTTGTATTATTATTTTTAGGAATTCATGAATTATATTTTGTCATGATAATAAGTATCTTTCTTATTAATACTGAGTAATTTACGTAGCCCGTATATAGGACGGGCTTGCTACTAGTTAGTAGATTAATTTAATTAAGTACTAAATGTCTGAACATACGTCGTGCAAAGTTTTTCAGATTTCGCATTGAATAAAACAACTGGGAGAGTACGTTACCCGCTGTTGGTAACATAAAATATGAAAAACAGCTTTAGCTAAAAAAAACTAGTATTTTGAAGTAGTTTAATTCGAGTTGATATTGAGGGCAGAGATATACTGTTGAATTCCACATGTTTTACGGCACAATTGGCGTGAAATACTTGGCGTTCCCGCCATTAGCTCTATAACTGGTTTTGTGGTCAAATGAGAAATGACCATATTTATAATTCCTGTCCAACGTTTACGGAAATTAATTCTTCTGTAATTCCTACCAATATTTTTATTGCTCGGAATCTGGCATCATCACAACTGTAGTTGTGTAGCTGTAGGTGATATACTTTTAGTGTAATATAGCATAAAAACTAGCCTACTTGTTTATGATGTTTTAACCTGTGCTGAAATTTTACATCTCGTAATAAACAAAAAATTGATGATCTATTTTAATTTGAAATATAAAATCATATTTCAGGCATCAGATGTAATTTACATAAACTTCTTCATGCAAAAATTTTAAATAAAAACGTCACTGGTCATAAGGTATTGGTCGGTTGGCAGCAGTGGGCGTGGGTGTGGACCACCGCGTCGCTAGGTTTACCATGAAACAGTAACGACATTTTTGCCGGTTGGTAGGATACTAGTGGACATGAACCACTGTGATACTAGGTCACCGGTCATGAGGTGTTGGTCGGTTGGCAGCAGTGGGCGTGGGTGTGGACCACCGCGTCGCTAGGTTTACCATGAAACAGTAACGACATTTTTGCCGGTTGGTAGGATACTAGTGGACATGAACCACTGTGATACTAGGTCACCGGTCATGAGGTGTTGGTCGGTTGGCACGTCACCACCGCGTCGCTAGGTTTACCGTAGTCAACAGTGTCAATGCAGCTATTTCGGAGAGTTGCGAAAGTGGCTCTATCTACAACTTGCAATATCCATCCACACGCTTTGGCGCACACATGATTGTAGTAGCGCATGATGTAGTAGGGTTTTAACCTTGAATATGTGTTAGGTTTGGAAAATCTCTTAGATTGTTTTTACTGTCGGAAATAATTTGTCCAATAAACGCGTATTGAGGAGAATTAAACACACTCTGGAGAATTAAACACACTTTGGAGAGCACATTGGTGCTGGTGCATGAGTTCATTCATCTTTTAAACAATCTTTCTTATCAGCTTAGGTGGTTCATTATAGAGTATTATATGTTATATCTGTGTAGTTGGCTCCGACACATGTATATTATAGATTAATAGTGATCATATGCTGTGAATGAGAGAACTGTCTTATAAAGAATTGTCTACGTAATAGTCTTACCTGAAGTTAACATCTGGGAAATGTCAAAAATACATTTAACACTATTTAACTACTAGAAGATGTCGTAATAAACATTTTTGGTATTCATACAAAATAGACTTGAAAAATCCAATGATAACCAACTCATTATGCTTCATATGATAAAAATAAAGCAGGGCCTACATACATTAATTAGGCTATTTATTATCCATACTTTTAATATTTATTCATTCATACTTTCTAAAATGAGAAAGACCAGAGACTCCACGTAATAGCGGTATAGCGGTCCGTATAATTAGGTTTGCTTTATTCTAATACACGCTAGAGAGTGTGTTTATGATAAGACAATATATAAGGTTTTTGTTAATCTGATGAAGTGTCAGTCAAGAGATTTTCTTGATGACGTGGAAATCTTTAATCGGCCTTAGCTACCAGACTGAAACTCCCTCTGCTATCAGATCAACTATCTTAAATCATTACAACTATAAACAATTTTACGTTATATTTTTATTCTTTACTACCCTAACCCTTATTTGATTATCTATTGTAGTTATTTTAATCAACATCATCATGCTATTAACAAAAAGTAGGCCTACATATAAATTAATAGATACTTTTTCGTCATACTGCTTTAAAAACCTTTTTTGCTCTTCAATTCATGTATCTGAAATACAGGAGATTATTTAAAATATGTAGATATTAATATGTATAGGTTATTGAAATATATTTCGCAACAGGGGCCGAAAATGATGTTTAGCAGACCCAAGATCTTTTTAAGTTTGAGACTTGAAAAGGTCGTGGGTCTGCAAAACATTTTCGGCTCGAGGTGCAAACGATACTTTTCACCATACTACTCTGGCTTATAATCATTACAAAATTATTACATTTTAAAAGTTTATTCGAAAAAATAAGAAAAATAAAAAAAAACAAAAAAAGCACCAAGCTTATAAACGGAATGGCTCATCAGCTGTCATTATTTTCATTATTGTAAATGTTGAATGCACAGCTGTCTTTCCCGGGCCGAAAATTACGCCGGCAAATCGCTACTTTCGGCATTTGAAAGACGTATCGAAAACAGGTGATTAAATCGTAGTATGGTGAAAACTATTATTGTGATGATACTTTGAGTCCTAGGCCGCAATATATCATTGTTGATGATACTTTTGATACGAGGTTAGCATTCGATTGTAAATAATCGATAAAGTAACTGCAACAATCACTATTGACATTTGTGTATTTGTGAAATTGGTTATCGACTCTTTAATTAAACTAATGGTTGAGATCGAACTATCTATAATAATAACTAACGTTGACATAACCAAAACAACCAATTAGGAATCAGGAAATAATTAATTACTACAACGTAAGTAATATAACAGCTGATAAGTCTAAAGCGACAAAAATTGTACATAACTATTGATACAAAATCAGGTAGTAAAATTAGTGTTTTATAAGTTTGTCGTTTGTTTAGTTTGATTTGCGGGATGACTAAAAATATAGTTCGTTACATGGCCCAAAATTGGATTTTTTATGTATACTCGTAAACTTGTGCTCATATAAAATAAGCCTGTTTTTGGTCTTGGTAATGAAATATACTATTTGCCCTAAATTTTGACCAGATAACCCTCTTGTTGGGGTTGGCTGGCTGAAAACTCATGATACGGTAATTGTTTTTTGTAAAAAAATATGTTTCCAAAATTAAATGTTTTGTGTTTACATGTTGCACTTTTTCTTTAAATATTCATTATCTATTGTTAAATTTTATAAAACATGGATTGCTATTTAATTTCTCTAGTTATTTTTAATATATTTATATTTTTATCATAGTTCTAATTTTTTCATATTTCAGATCATTCAAAATGTTCTATTCAACAGCATACGAGACCATGGCGTGTTCTGTAATCCAGCTACTTGGAGGTCACGGATTGTGGATTTTTGTGAGCGATGGAATGTGGGTGTTGTCTTGTGTGGTTTAACGTCTTCACTATTAAATACTTCGCTAATCTACAAAGACCATCCTCATAATTATACCAGTTTGTAATTCAGATGCAGTGGTTCGGACTCCACGATAAACTATATCCACGGACTCCAAGACAGGACTGTTAGTCCTGTCTAAGGTCAACCTTAGTCTGTAACAATACTACAAGATCGCGCCACAACCATCTTACACTCATTTCTCGTTCATACTTGGTATAAAATACCAACCTGGGTAGGTATCCATTTCACCAACTTATTAACTAATCCTCCAGTCCAGTGCTGTCTCAAGCAAAAGGTCATCTCATCTGCAGTACCATAGAACAAGAATTCCTTACAGACGAAGAAAGTTTGAATTTACTCATAACAGTTGTGGTTATATTCAACTCAATGACCACTAACTGCACTCTCCTCAGACCCTGTACGGTCAACAGTATATCTGTTTCTCAAGGACTATTATCTGTTCTAGTATATTAGACACTTTTGGTTAAAAAAGCTCGTATCTTTCATGTTTCCTAAACCTTTTGAAATACAGAAATTCAAGCAATTCAGGTTAACTTTGCACATTTTGAACAATATAAGAAAACATTAAAAAGTTTAATGTTTGTAGAGTATGTTTTCTCTTTATATGAGTATAAAAATTACACCAATATCGTTTCATTTACACTCCGCATTTTTGAACCTGGTATTACATTACAACTAAAAAAATGTACAACAAAAATACTTATACAGGTATGTTTCTGCTTAAAAGAAAAACCAATTTACTAAATAACTATTTTTTAGTCTAAAATAAGTGCTGATCTTATTAATAGGCAACCAAACGTTAAAACTCGACATAACACCAAATTTTTATTTTATTTTTACTACAAGATCAGCTGAAATTAAGTCTTAACACGTAACCATTGAAACCCTTAGGAATATATATCAGTCGATATTAATTTAAACACTTTTGTTAATGCTTGCTGACATTTTATTTTTGAGCAACAAGAGTTGTTGTATTATTGAGCACCCATTTTAATAAAGTGGTTATTTTTTAACTCTACATATAGGAAACATTTTGTTTCAGTTCATCATCACGATGGCGACATTGCCCAGCATGTTAATGCGCCTGCGCCTCTTCGTCAACGTGTACATCAATCAAAACCTATCAACCTCCTTTAATCCTTTTCCGGTTTGAAGCTCATACGTCATCTTTACGTTTTCCCGCCATTGGTGTATCGTTTTCCTATTAATTAAGATAGGATGAAAAAGTCAAATGTACCTTATTTAAAATCATATTAACAATATTCATAGCTAAATTTCCTGTTTACAAACAATAACAATAAGCTCACATAGCTGCATGTGTCTCAGGAGTAGCGCTCTGGCTCTGGCCCATTAAGTCAAAGGCTTCTCGATCGAAATCAGGTGCCGGCGACTCATATCAGACCATGAGCAGTCCTTCTCTGGCCAGCATATGCGACACACGCTAATTTTAATCCACAGCACTCATGGTGCTGGGAAGTTGATCTCTAAAATAATTAATAGTAACATTTTGCTCCAAGAGTAAGAAAATTAGATTTTTAAATTACCCATTCGAAGAAAACTGATAAATTGTTAATTCCATTATATATGAAGTTGAATAAAGCTTATTGCTGTTTTAAATACTCAGTGAACCGTAAAATAAATGGAAGGTGGAATATGGGAATATTTTGGTACATGTGAAAGTGGTATCTGAGAACATTAATTTATTTTAAAGCTTAGAATTTAGTCTAATGCTACAGCTGGTGGTAATATAACGAACGTTTTAATCCTAGAACACTCTGCCAGAGGCTCTGGATTTAGCCTCTTTCTAATGATGAAAAATATTTTGGATATGGTTGAATGATCGAAATTAGTTATATATCATTATAAAGTCTATTCAGCTTGAGATATTGCAACTCACGATGAACGTTTGTCGAAAAGTGAAGAAATAAACCGCTTTTCTAGTTCTCGTCTTGCGTTGCCCTCTAACCGTGGTTGTCTTGAGATATTGCAACTCACGATGAACGTTTGTCGAAAAGTGAAGAAGTAAACCGCTTTTCTAGTTCTCGCCGCGCGTTGCCCTTTAACCGTGGTTGTCTTGAGATATTGCAACTCACGATGAACGTTTGTCGAAAAGTGAAGAAGTAAACCACTTTTCTAGTTCTCGCCTCGCGTTGCCCTCTAACCGTGGTTGTCTCGAGATATTGCAACTCACGATGAACGTTTGTCGAAAAGTGAAGAAGTAATCCGCTTTTCTAGTTCTCGCCTTGCGTTGCCCTTCAACCCTGGTTGTCTCGAGACTGCGTTACTTTGCATAACAGCTGGCTTTACTCATACATATAAATAACACACCTACCTTTTACATTGTGATTTCCTTTTTCAATATTGAAAAATAATTATTTTGCTTGGATATATTTTATTCCAGTATGTTTAATTATTTTCAAAAATTAATTGCTTTCAAATTAAAGGAATACGTAAATCATTCTCAACGTTTGATCAATTCTTAAACCCATTTTAAGAAAGTGATTAATTTTTAAATATAGTGGGTATATTTTACAATTCACCATATTAAGGCTCATTTCTGCACCAGGAAATTTATGATTATTACTTGTTCATATCTATTAAAAATATCTTCTGAAAAATATAGTTGAGTTAACACCAAAAGAATGACACCAGGTGTTGAATAATACCTGAACTAATCATGTTGGCTAAATCATTAAGAGGGTATTTAAACGATTTGATAATGATTTAAATATAATAATGAACTATCAACATAATCTCAAAGTTCTCAAAAGCAGTTGCAATACGAAATATCGCCAACAACTTAGCAAGTATCAGGCGAATAAAATTAATGCCGCAGAAAATGTATTAACGTGTTCTGCTCTGGAAACGATGTTTTATTCACCTTCATAAGCGTAGTCACCAAGACGGAGCGTAGTGAATTATTAAGTGATGATAGAATTCCTCAAGGTGCGACCGAGCTTTTACATGACACCAAGAAAGGGTATATCATTACACAGCTAGCATGATGGGAAAAGTAGTAGATATAACTATCATACTTTTAAAATTAAAAACTAAAATTAAATTTTAAGCTAAGCATTCTTAATTTATAATTATCTGTTTATAATCAGCTAAATTTGATCTAGGGTATTACCTTTGCAGCATATTTTCAAAGCTTTGCATTTTTTTCGTAGTAGTAACAATGAAATCGAACTAATTATGAATAGTCATTACACATGAAGTGAATCTACAAATTTAATAAACTATTCAAAGTATCAATTTGTAATGACCAAAACCTTAATATTTTTAAATCCACTTTATCGACATATTAAATAATCTTCAGTTTTCCGTTTGGAAAGAAAGTAAAAAAAATGGCTCGGTGGTTAAGCGGAGGACGTTCTGAGTTGTATTATATCAGTGACCATGTGACGAGGTAGTTAAACGGAAGATGTCCTGAGATGTGTTACAACAGTGGCCATGTGACGAGTTGGTTAAACGGAGCACGTCCTGAGTTATATTATATCAGTGGTCATGTGACGAGTTGGTTAAACGGGGCACGTCCTGAGTTGTATTATATCAGTGGTCATGTGACGAGTTGGTTAAACGGGGCACGTCCTGAGTTGTATTATATCAGTGGTCATGTGACGAGTTGGTTAAACGGGGCACGTCCTGAGTTGTATTATATCAGTGACCATGTGACGAGTTGGTTATACAGGAAAGTCCTGAGTTGTATTATATCAGTGACCATGTGACGAGGTGGTTATACAGGAAAGTCCTGTGATGTGTTACAACAGTATACCATGTGGCGAGGTGGTTGGATGAGGACGTCCTGTGATGTGTTATGTCAGTGATGATTGACGATGTGGTTAGATGAAGGACGTCCTGAGATGTATTACGTCAACGACCATGTGACGAGGTGATTATACAGAGGACGTTCTGGCATGTGTTACATCAGTGACCATGTGACGAGGTGGTTAGACAATGACGTCCCGAGATGTGTTACAACAGTAAAAATGTGACGAGGTGTTTAGACGCAGACGATGAGGTGGTTGGTGAGGTTTTGAAACATAAAACTCACAATTTTCTATTTATGTAAAACCATCAACCCAATTGCAAATGTTGAAAAATTAATTAAGTTTTTATTTTAGAAATCTTTTGATAACAAACGACGAGAGGAGTGTGATCTCAAACCGATTACTGATGTAATCCTGACGCATCTTGCCAACGCTCCAACAAGTTAATAACCAATAAACGTACGAGTAGCTTTGTTTATTTCCGAGTCTCTGATTGACTTTTGTCCATTGATTCAAACTCTGAAAACGTAATTAAAGAGTTTAATTAAGAATTTACGATCCAATCGTGTTAGCTGTAAAATTGGATGTCGATGGAGTGTCGCCAATCCATTTTTTAAGGAGGGTGACATAATTTATTCATCATTTATATATAACGTAATATGTGTTCGTATAAATTGAAACTGGTTTACAAACTGAATAAAAAGGATAGGAAAAAGGAAAGTTAATGAGTAATGTTAATGAGTAATTTTGGTTAAAGGAAAACCGTGTAAGTTAAATATTTAGTAGGGGGCGAACGACTCTTACATCAGGGAAAATGTGACTAGATAGTTAGACAAGGACGTTTTGAGATGTGTTACGGCATTGACCATGTGACGAGGTGGTTAGACGAGGACGTCCTGAAATGTGTTACATCAATGAACATGTGACGAGGTGATTGAACGGAGGACGCCCTGAGATTTGTTACGTCATTGACCATGTGACGAAGTGGTTAAATGGAGGACGTCCTGAGATGTGTTATATCATTGATTATATGACAAGGTGATTATACAGAGGAAAGTTCTGTAATATATTACATCAGTAACCATTTGACGAGGTGGTTAGACGAGGACGTTCTGAGATGTGTTACATCAGTGCAATTTGTGAAACTAGAGCGCAAAGTATGTCATACCGCACGAAAGGTTCATATGCTAGCACTCAGCTGGTTTCATTGCGCAAAATCGGAACTTAGTGTTGTAGGAACGGCGACCCTATCAGCTGACTGAACGCATGCTATTTGGTTAGTTTAAAATAGGTTTTGAGCGTTCCGTGCATGTGATTGGCCGGTTACTTTCCCGCATAAGGGTGGGAAAGCGATCATATCCACCTTAGCGCAATAATGTACTACTTATAATTTCCGCCAACAGTGCGAAATGTGCCTGTTGTCATGCGGTTGTAGGAAAATTATATTTCCAATCTTTCAAAACCAAAAGCATAACATACATTGATACGTTGATACATGATTCATTGAAATGTGTGTTAAGAGGTGGCAAAAAATCCATCTAATTAAAAAACAAGTGGTTGTTGAGTTGTATTGTTGTATTTTAATATTTCGTTTACTTCAAACATCATTAACGTGATCAGGTTAGGTTGAAGGTATCTAAGTTTTTTTTTTCAAAAACCGTACCATACCCTTTGTTTGAAATTCATTATTGGTGATGGTGGATTGATATTATTTAGATTTTTATTGCGGACATTTTATTTATTTTTTTGCTAAATAATACCGTACCATAGTTAATTGGATCTCGAGCTAACTCATATTAATTTTATTTATGGCTTTGCAAATGGGAATTCACGTGAGGCATGCAGAAAGCCCTTTACGCAGAAAGGTTTCCCAACCAACTAAGTCCTTGTAGGAAAGTGTTTGTAAATGTTCAGGGGAGTTTGCGGGAACGAGGAACACTAAAAATCAATGGGAAGACCGGAAAGGATGTTTTTGTAGATATATTAAATAATCAAAAAAGAGTTTTGATGCCCGTGGAAGAAGACTCAAGTACTGATGTTAGAAGAATATCACTTGAATTAGATATTTCAAAAAGTTCTATTTGGTGGATTCTACATAATCAGAAGTTGCATCCTTACTGTATCCAAAGCGTGCAATGCCTAACAGATAGGTACTTTCCACCCAGTATTATTTTATGTCAGTGGTTCTTGTATAAGATTGCATTACTTCCTCTGTTTCTCGCGAACATTTTATTGACCGGTGAGGCTGTGTTCTCTTGAGAAGGTATTTGTAATTTTCATAACAATCACTTCTGGGCCGATGAAAGCCTTCATAAGATATCACAAGGAAGGCATCACGTGCGCTTTTCTCTCCATGTTTGGATATGCATTGTTGGGGACAATCTCAAAAGGTCATTGTTTATACCCAACCGACTTAATGGTGTACTTAAATTTATTAACACAAGATCTTCCCGAATCACTAGAAAACATACCACTTTATTTGAGAAACAATATGTGGTTAATGCAAGAAGGTGTACAACCATACTTTTCATTGGATGTAAGGCGATACTTAAATCAAGTGTTTGGAAATAAATGCGTAGGGTGTGTGGGGCTAGTTTTATGTAAGGGGCTAGTTAACGTCTTTAGTTTACTATACCCCTGTTGAATATATTGAGGATTTAAGGGAACGAATTGTATCTGGTTATGAAGTGATAAGACAGAAGACTGGGGTATTTGAAAGAATGAGATGGTCGATGATAAACAGGACGGATTATTTTATAGTAAAGAATGGAGGACACATGTGTAATAGATTGTTTAAAAAGTTTATAAAAGGTTATCTTGTGTTAAAAGTTTAGAATTATATATTTTCTCAGATTCTCATATTTTTATATTTTGTTAGATTGGAAATAAAATTTAGTAAAAAATGTTCATTAATAAATGTTTGTATTTTTTACAGTTTCCAGCCATTTTTGTATTAAGAGCTTGAAATGGCCGTCATGTTGATAATTTGTACCAAGTTGAATTTTTTTCTACATTTTCATTCTTTTATTTTAACATACTAAAAACAAAGTTTTACGAATGTTGGATGAAAATTTTGAAGAATACAAATTATTCTGTAAAATATACAAAACGGTGGATATCTGGTAAACAAACCGTTCTTGCAAAATAGTGTATTCTTTATTTTAACTTCAATTTGACCAAAATAACATTTTCACACAGTTTGGCACTTCACTTATGGGACACTCTGTATAACTCTAGATCATGATTTGCTTTTTTTGGAATAGTGCGTGACAAGCATTTTAAGCGTACGCCATTACCATACAAAAGCAACCTCTATTATTTTTTTTATATAACGAATATATTCGATTTAAATTAAAAACATTATAGACTAGTTAGAATTTTTGAAAAAAAAGAGTTAAATTTAACGTTTTACTAACATAGGCCACTATTTGGATGTTAATGTTATTACACAATAAAGTAATAAAATGTTGTATATTTTCTTTACTAATATTGAAATTGTATGTACTCTAGTCCAACAGCAAGACAAAGTATTATTCTAGACGCCCGTAAGTGGCAGAAAAGGTTTACTTTGTCGCACTTTGAAGAATTTTAGCATTCCTTAATTATTCATTTTCCACTCCGTCCCGACGGCTTCGTTTATGAAAATGAATAATCCATTGTCTTCTGAGAACTTTGTCACTTTGTACGGTTATTTTTGCTTGACGCTCGTTAAAATATAGAGTATATATTTTTTGTTTATTTTATGAGTAGTTTATGAGTCTCTGACGATGTCCGACGCCTTCTTTGAGAACTAATTGGGCGGATCATAAGTTGGCTATAATGAAAACGTTATTTATTTAATCAATGTACTTAAAATGAATTAAATAGTGCCATACATGATCAACTGGAAAATATTCAACTAGTACGAACAGTTTTGTTAAAAAGGTGAAGGGCCTAGAACATTGTATTTTTATATGAGGTAAATGTTTCAAATACTGTAAAGGTGCTAAAGGTAGGAAAGTTGTAGAAACTAAAAAAAATATTGGCAAGATTCTCTTAGCCTGACCGTACTTTTCAAACTGTTTGCAGAGAACACAATGAGTAAATATTATGCAATGTTACAACATGAACTAGTTTAAACCTAAATGCTAAAGGTTTGAATGGCGAGTGTCCTAAGATATGAAAATCCCTCAAACTGCAAATACCATAATGTAACTAATTATTTTACTTTGAAAAACCTTCATGAAACCATTACAAGACTAAATCGCAATACAAATTACAAGATTTGGTTTAATGACAATTATTACAACAATAATCAGCTTCCTGTAATTAAACTTTTGCATTAGATAAAAACAAAATTATTAAAGAAATTTCAGAAAAACAGCTATTACATGAATCAAAGAAGTGTCGAAGTAAACACTTAACGCAACAGTGGATGCTCTCATTTTATTGGGCTTAGTTTGTAAACAATTTCTCTAATTAGCATGGAAAAGTCGAGAAGTTTCTCATAGGAATTGGCAACTTCCATCATAAATGTTTTTTGTGAAAAGCGTGTATTCCACTAGTATTAACATATTATTTACAATCGCACTAAAAAAAACTGAAATATCTTTAACTGTACATGAAGTTGAACATTAAATATTCAGCACAGTTATGAAATAACTTAGTATACAACATTCATCTACTACCTGCAGGCCAGAAATACATAATTTGTTAATCCCTTGTTACAACTATTTAGAAATATTTAAAGTTAAGCATTTTTTTTATTTAATAATGCATTTATTACAAATTGTTGAAAACAAATAATTATGCATAGTAAAATAAACGGTGCTTTGTCGAATATTGTTCTAACAAACCCCGTTACGACATGAAAATTTAGATTTACATGCTATTAATTTGGCTCAACTTTAAATAAACTTCAACTTTAAATGATTTATCTTAAAAACTATACACCATTATATAACATGATACATGCCCATAATATAATTATTCGATTTTATCTTCCTTCTTTAGGGCTTAAAAACTAAACAAAATTTAAAAATTATTTTCTTAATTTTTAATACTTATATTAATTTACAATATCTTCACTGTAAATATTTTTTAAAGAATATATGTTTATTGGATATAACAGAAACAAAATATAAACTGCATAATTAATAGTCTGAAATGAAAGAAATACCTCATTATATCGTTACATTATTAACATTTTATAAATGTATTGATACAGAAAAAATCTAAATAATATACTTGATAATAAAACATTAAAATAGAAATAAATGCAGTAAATACATAAGGAGAGTAGATAAATAGTTTAAACATTATAGAACGCTTAAGTAAAAGGGCAAGAATCTAATTTTAACCGCACGGTCATTTTGAAATCAACGAAAACAGCCTCTCCAGTAAAATAGGAAATGTTTTGAATTTAACTTTGAATCCCAATTAATTAATATTAATATTATTCTTGAAAATGTTTCGTTTGACGCCAGTTATTGTCCAATTTTAACGCATAGGACTCTAAAAGCTGACATTTCTAATGGAATCCTTTGTAAGCTACTCTGAATTATAGCTGGACTGAAGCTACCAGCCTGAAATTGGATCGTATTTTGCCTCCCTTCAACTAGTTCTGTTTCTGTCTTTACTCAAGAACAGATGTTGGATCCTCTGAGTTAGACGTGTTTAAAAAAAATGAAAACTGGTATTTTTCAGAACACTTTCATTTCTTTTATTGTAGTTTATTACATTCATCGAAATATAAAAGCACTTAACGCTCTCTTCGATGGAAAAACAGCTAAAAAAACAAATATTTTGCTGTCTAAATTAAAATGCATAGTTTATTTTAATTTAATAATTAAATTATTGCATTAAATAAAAATTAAAAAAGAGTTAAATTATTTAAACAATTTCACTTGTTTACTTTTAATTTATACAATTAATTTTAAAAACATTTAATTAAATTGCACAATAAAAATCTGAAAAAATTATAATATTACATATCCTTTCAGTTATAGTTCTAAAATATCAGTTTCCTACATATGTTTCTAATATTTTATTTCAGTTCCATTATCAGAGAACGAACAAAAATGTCAATAAGTAAATTGAAATTTGTAGGTTATATTTATTGCCTGATTGTTAGGTATGAAATATGGATATCCTGTTAATGTATATAATCATTTCGTCATATGGGCTGCCATGTCCTAGCCGGGTTAGATTATTTTGAATAAAATAGTCGGATTGAGGAGATAACAAAAGGATGTCAATGCAGATGAATGAAATTCCAATGATTGTAACCAGAGAAGCTGAGATAGAAACAAAGCAAGGCAATCTTCAAAAGAACGCTCTTTCTTTAACATACGGAAATTAAATCCGGCCCAGATGCACGAGACCTATGAATTCTATTTTCATAATGGACTTTAGAATAGGGACGATTCTTTCCCATAAAGAAATTGATGCCAAAAGTTATCAGCTTTTGTTTACTTCTTCTACAATCAGGGATCTCCTAAATATTCCATTGGCGTTCTATGACATATTCAATGACTCTTGTCTATGTAAATGGTCTCGTAAGTCACGCTTTTTCAAATATGTGTTTTCATGATATCATTCATAACCAATCTATAAATCCAATTATTTTGAAACATTCCAGTTGGTTGCTATCTATCTATAATATTATAAAGAAGAGGTGGTGTCTGTATGTTTGTTTGTGGGTTTGTGTGTTTGTGGGTTTGTTGTGGCAAGTGAATGCGAAAAATACTGAACCGACCGGTTTAAAATTTTATGCAAAGGTAGATCTTAAACTCATGCAACACATAGGCATACTCATTTCCTTAAAATCCTCTCGGGTAACGTCCTGTGAACGTCCTAAGTTTCAATGTTTACATTTTTAGAGAATGAAAACATAAAATTACTTGAATGTCAACAGCTGTGAATACTAAAATTTGACAGTTCGAGAAGAAGGAGAAGAAGAAGAAAGAGCTGCCGTGACCGGCCTAGGTTTCAATGTTTACATTTTCTAATGACAACATCCGTTTGCACTATATTTTGACAGTTCGGGAAGAAGAAGAAATAAAGTTGATTTTTCAGATAAACTGCTGGATCGAAATTAGTGAATTATTTGAAACAGCGGAATGGTAGATTTTAAGTTTTTTCCGACTACTGTCTCTATTACATTAATCCTTATCCTCTCCCAATATTTGACAGATGTTACTATGAAATGTTGTGTGTGTGTTGTGTGAAATGTGTGACACTCATGTTTTGTCATTTTGTAAACAATGAAGAATTAATTAACAATAAATTAAATGTATCAATAGAGCCTACACCTTTCAGCCTTTTTAACCCGTGCGAAGAACGGGTACTTTGGCTAGTAGTTAATAATTCGTAGGATTTTTAATAGAAACCCCTGAGCATTATTAATTAAAATACAGTAAATATTATATGGATTGTAAATTTGATCTGACGATCAAACACTGTCAAAAGGTGTTAGGCATTAATTTGTGAAAATTAATTTAATTTACTATAGCGTCATAGTAATGCCGTAGTTATTAAAACAAGTTATTATAAAAAATATATTTTAAGACAGACAAGACAAAAAAGTATATTTGATAAAAGTTTATTTGAGAGGTCAGCGATAATCATATTGTATTAAAAACACCATTTTCCTCAACCTACTACGCAAAGTCGTACTCTTCTATCTAGTGTATTAGAGTACTAATTTTCATCGCACTGGACTTTTAGTACCGAGGGAGGAAAAGTAATCCCATAAGAACACCCCATAATAGTTCTCTTCACTATAACGGTGAATGACTTGGCAAAACACTGCTATTCGCCGATGACACCACCCTAGTAGCTAGGGGAAGCGAAATCCGAGCAGAGGCAGGAGATCTTCAAAACCAGGTCAAATAGTGCCTTCGGACAAACAAATTAAAGATGAACGAGGATGAAACGCAATTTCTGCTGTGCTCCTTAAAAACCAATGCAGAAAACGAAGAAGAGGTGGTGAAACTCCTCGGATTTTGGATCGACCAGAGGCTAAGCTAGATACACCACCAGAAGGAAGGAAGGACCATCACGCATATAACGCCCGTCGCGCGCAGGATATGTATATGCCTCGTTGCCGACTGGCCGGTACCCAGAGTAGCTACCCAGTCTCAGCCATCAGACTGTATAACACTGCCTGCAGGAGTGTGCGATCTTGAACCTCGAAAATTCAAAGATGTACTAAAGAGGTATCTGCTAAGTAGGCCTTTGTACCAATTCACCGAGCTCGACGAAAGGGCACTTTTTGGTTCAGTCCTGCCGCCAATATATTACATTAAATAATAGTTTTTAAATTTTACGCAATCAATCCGATAATCAGAAGTCAAAGATCAAGTATCAAGTATCATAAGGACCCGGAAACACTCTGCAGTCCGTACACAGATAGATATTGCAAAAATTGAGCATACAGTTTGTTGTGGTGGTACCACTGTCTGTTGCGTCCGCAGCGTTCCCTGAGCGTCAGCCATTTTGTTTGTCGACATTTACTTAAATAAAATGGACAGTGGCAGTGACGACGTGGGCTTAACGCCACCCAATATTAGTGAAGAAGCCAGAAAATAAAGTAAAATCCAGTGTTTATTTTAATACTAAGTTTAAAATCTAATAAAAATAACATTTTGTTATACATCAAAACATCTTTTCATAACAAATTGACAGTTTTTAAGTGAATATGATGGCAAAAAACGACATCGAAGCAGTGCAGACGCCGTGGCTCCTAGCGTGCTAGGAGGAATCACGTGCGGAAAATAATGCAATCGTTTCCCTACCGAGGAGGTTACATTTTTGTTCACTGTTTATGCAAGTCAGTAAAAAACGTTTATGTAAATTGTTAAATAAACAACTATCATTTTTTTAGTTCTTAGTTCAACAAAGCCGAGAAAACCTAGATCTCACGGTACTTATAGATTATTAACGTATAGCTATTGTGATTTATGTCATTTAGATTTTTATTACGGACATTTTCCAGCATGAGTAAGCATCCTCAAGTGAGCTTGTACCTAAAACATAACACGATTAGTACATAATCCGGACTAAGTCTGTATAAAGCTGAAAATAAAAAAGTTTAAAGCAGTCAAAAATAGCTACAAACAATACCATTCACTGACAATTACACCAAAAAAACAGCCCACTCGTCACAAAGACTCAAAGTTAGGAGTCTGCGTCAGTGGTAGCCATGTTGGATTTTAGTCCCGTATGAGCAATGTTAAATTCTGGTGCCTTTATCTCCTTGACCTATTGTCATAAATTAACGGAAGAGGTGTCAAATTGAAGGTATTACAGTCCTCCAGGGACTGTAATACCTTGCAGTTGTTTTACCTTACACAACTTCTTATTTTCGCTCCCAATAAAAAATAATAATGATTTATTTTGTAAAATATTCCTGGATTTTTTTTATATCAAGTTACATTTTTGAACATATTGAAAGGTTAAGTATGAAGTTTTACATTCATACTTTGATAATTAACGCCACTACATACGCCAAAGTGAAGGTATGTTCCACCAGAATTTAACATTGCTCTTACGGGACTAAAATTACTACGGCCATCTTACGGGACTAAGATGGCTATCACTGATGCAGACTCTTAACAGAATAGGAATGGGCGTGCCCCTGGAACCAGGAACAAAATGGCCGCAGTAAAAACCTGAAACCCAAGTGTGAAGTGTGATTGGCAGATTTTACAAATTTAAATTCCCTCTTGAATACATAAAATATTAGAGTACATAAAATAACTTTAAAGAGGAAAAACACATTATTTTAACATTTTTATAGTTAAAGATAACTTAATGCCTCTTCCAAGCTTAACTACGAGTCAGCATACCATGATAATTTTGTTCAGATTTATATTAATACTATTTACAGAAACTTCCTTAGTTAGTTATAAAGTTCATTGCTAAGAATCGGCAGCCACAATGGCCGGATCACAACTGAAAATTGACTAATTGGTTGGTGTGATAGTTTTATATACGACGCTTCAATTAGTTTTCTTTTGAAAAATGAAATTCCCGGTGTATTATTTTAGTTTCTTCGTAATTTATTAGGTGATTTTCAGACCAGCAACGGTGAGCAATTTTTGACTTTTCAACTAAGCTCTTCCTCGTATTTGTAATTGTATTTCACGTACGTTACTCCCTTATGCTTTATGATCTCCCCAGTGTATCAATGTTTTGTAGTCTTGGTAGGATATAGAAGTGAGTAACGCTCAAATTTGACATTCTTTCCTTCAACATTTACCTCAATGTAGAATTTTTCATTGTTCATTTCTTCAGATAGTATATTGATTTCGTGGATTTTCTCCTCGCCAGATTCAATATTATCAGTGCAACGTACTTTTTCAGCAGACTTACTAAGTTTAGATTTACTTGGACAAACTCTTGATATATGTCCGATTTTGCCACAAGCATGGCACGTTTCATTAATTATCGGACAGGTGTTGGCTCGGTGATTAATGTTTCCGGAACGATAACAATTAACTTTTAATCGGTGGAAGTCGAAGGTTTTAGTCGTGGAAGTAGTAGTGCTCCAGTTGTAACAGAACTCGTGTTTCTTGAATCAAATCTTCCATCTTGTACTTGCTTTTTTTCTGTTAGTTTGAATCTCACTTGATGAATGATTTGAGTAATATTCTTTTGGGATATTATGGTACTTTCACTTTTTGAAAGCTCTATGTTAGTGGTGGTTTCAACAATTTCATTAAAAGGTTTGATATCATGATCTTGTAATAATATGATTTTAATCCCGTTATCTTTTAGTCCACGGATGAACTGAAGGCGTAAGAGTACATTGCACACTAATTTTCCACAAGCGCCACATTGAAATTTACACTTTGTGTATTTAAGTAAAATATTTTATCGGGTTTATTTTAACGAAAAATTAAAAAAAATTAAATTTAGCATTTTGTAAATTAACATAACAAATGTAACATAGTATACTTTAAGCTTTTGGATATTGGATATACATAAATAAAACCAGGATTAAAAATACAAATATATTGATTGAATTGGGCTATTGATTCGATATGAACAATATTCGACAAGTAATATCACTAATAGATGTGACATGTATCATAGCCCTCTTGCTGTAGTATGTATCATCACTATGTATTGGCCTGAGACATACTGCAGATTGTTTTCACCCACCAAAGCCTGTCACTTCCCATTTTACTGAGTCACACTTTATCACTCTGCAGGACGCTTATTAAATAAACGGGAAACTAACAAAGTGAGGTGTTTCTACCTCACTTTGACTTACCTTTAAGAACAGGCTTCAAATTGTAAAGTTTACCCAATATAAGAAATTATGTTACCAGAACATGTTTTTGATGTTGGGGTTTTACTTTAATTTGACGATATATCCTAGTGAATATTTAGTGTATTACTGTATCAGAATTAGGTTCAGAAGATGAGATTTTTGTTTTCTTAAAAAATTATCTTTTAGATCTCTCCAAAAAACATAAAAAATTGGCTTTTAAGGACGAGCAGAGATGATGTGGAAGAACTGCTTAGTGTCGCTCAGTAAATGTGGTTAAATTAAATTATATTAATAAAAATGACGGACTTTAATTTTAAAAATGATTAATATATTTCTATAACTTTGTAGAGATGTTGAGTTTTTTTGTTTTTAAATAATTTTTTTTATTATTCTCAATAACTAGAACGATCAAATCCCCTCTCACTCTTCATCATTTCCAATCATCATTTCAGATACAATTTCCTGTTCAATCATAAGTAAATATACCAGTAAATATTCAGACAAACTTTTCATCAACTCATTCATTTTCAGACAAAACTTGCATTTAAAATTACATATAAATGTTAATTACATATATTCATTGATCCACATAATCATTTCAATAAACTACTACTATTATCATAATAATTATTATTATCGTCTTTATTGCTGCACATGCAACAGCTAAGTCACAAAAAGTCATTCCCTTAGACATATCCATGATCTAAACGATTTTTCCACAGGGATGATTCCTTGGATAGTTTTAAGTTGTGTTAACTTAATGTGCGAGCTTTTAAACAAAATAGGAGTTTGAAGTGAAAATTGCGTCTTTAATACAATAATATAAACCCAAAATTTTAGTAGTTTATTTGAATTAAATAACAAAAAGATGATTTAACTTCTGAAACATTTGACGAGTGAGGGCTCTACATTGCAAAGCCTTTAGAATGCAATGTTTTATTCATTTTCATAAGCAGAGCCACCGGTACGGAGTGGAAAGTGAATTATTAAGTAATGCTGAAATTCCTCAAGGTGCTACTAAGGAAACCTCGCGTCTGTCACTTCTGAGCAGCTTTACCTTTATTCCTCCGCCACAACCACGGGTTTTAATATAATTTAAACAACCTTCACTGTACGGAAATGAATTAAGTACCATAGTTTAAAATGTTAATTGGAAAGTCTGATAACACTTATATATAATATATATGTATGTATATAGATATATTATAAGAATATTTAAGAGGTTGTTTAAATGTACAATGATTTGAGGTGAATGATTTCAATCAATTCTTTTTTTATAATTAATTCTACCTTATGAAATTACGAAGTTAATTTTCTAATAAGAAAACGAATGAGTTCTGGACCAGCCCACAACTCATGATAAACAAATACGAATGGTACTACAAATACCAGTACTACTCAACCAAACATATGTTAAATACAGTTCTTTTGGAGTTGTGGACGTGTGTATTGTTTTGACAGTATATGTTACTTTACCTTAATACAAGGAAATGAAAAAAAAGAAATGAAAAATGACTTTATTTAAGAGGCGAAGTTAGGACTAACAAGTCCTCTCTACCACTTAACCTCTAATAAACAAAATTTACACTAACTAAAATAAAAATCTTAAGTTGTAAATAATAACAAACATAGAATAAATCATAAAATAAACTAACTTTGTTTTTAAACAAAAAAAAATCTAAATCAAACAAACACGCTCCAATCTCTCAATCGCTGTCGCCCCAATTCCTGCCCCGACAATGACACACATCACCCGTCACTAGCCCGTCCTAAAATATGACGCTTCACCTCCGCCCCGAACCGAGCACGGTTGCCCTCATTTTTAAGAACATCAGGAAGTTGGTTCCAGTATCTAGAAGCAGTGACAGTGAAAGAGTTGGTATAAAGGGTTGTTCGATGAATTGGAATTGAAAGAAGCCGAGAGCCCCTGCGAGTGTTGCGAGTACTTATATCAGAAATGAAAGTGAAATTATTGGAAAGATAAGAAGGTACGTTATTATTGATTATGAAATGCAACAGACGAAGAATATGAAATTCTCGAAGTTCTTTAAGCCTCATTAATGAAAGAATATTAAAATATGGTGAAACATGGTCGGAACGCCTCAGACCAAAAATAAATTGAATGCTGTAATTTTGTGCCCGTTGAAGCCGATTTGAGAGCTCCACAGTCATGTCATTGATCACAACGTCACAGTAGTTGAAGTGTGTCAGAACAAGGGCCTTTACCAACATCGAGGAACCAAGGAGTCGATTGACAAAGTTTTACACATGTACCCTACCTATATCTCTAAGTTTAGAGTAATATTAGTAAAAGTAATATATTACTAGCGTTAAATATTCTATGTTAACCTTTACTACTTTAAGTTTATAAATACTTGCTCTGAGAAATGTGTGTAGGCCTAAATTGTTTATTTTAGCAACTGAGAACTATGTAATGACAGCACTAAATTAATAGTAAACTAATTTTCATTGAAAAATGGATATATGGTTTAAACAAAAGCTAGAAGATATGGGATGAATAAAGATATATACATTGTAAACTAATAGAAGCATAGGACCAAGGAGACCGGTGCAGTGGAGAGCCCCTCGACACATCATACTAACTACGACATTATTGACGTCACTAGTAACTGATATTAAAGTAATGACCATAATAAATATATTGTAGATGGATAGGATCTCAGAGACAGGTTAGAGAAGGCAGTGGTCAACAGCTGAGGAGTAGTCAGGAGAACCCCTCGAGTCCTACACATCATACTAACTACGACATTATTGACGTCACTAGTAACTGATATTAAAGTAATGACCATAATAAATATATTGTAGATGGATAGGATCTCAGAGACAGGTTAGAGAAGGCAGTGGTCAACAGCTGAGGAGTAGTCGGGAGAGCCCCTCGAGTCCTACACATCATACTAACTACGACATTAATGACCTACTAGAAACTGATATTAAAGTACTAATTAATGTTTCACAAACTTCATAGGGTTATAAAGGAAAGAATTTAAAAAAATATAAATGGCCAATGATTTAATTGTATTTTTTAACTACACATCCTCCCCAGACATTTTTGTTTTCATTTCAAGGGACAATATGGAATACGCTCGTAATTCTGAGCCTTAACTCTCTATGGTTAAAAATAGGTGAAACTTTTAGAGATTTGATTGAACTTTTTTAATACCTTCTTTATTAAATTTTCTTCTTAGTTAGCTACACCTTGGCAGTTTTTGTCCGTCCTTTCGTACATTTTACGATCCAACTTTCCAACTTAAACACCATAAGCTGTCAAGTTTTATTAAAGCCTACCTTTTTCATTTTATGTATCACGTATATTTTTCCAATCTTATTATTCTGTTTTGTGGAAGTTAAGACAATTATCTTTTAACAGATTTGTTAAAATTTAGAGTAGGCCTAAGTAACGAAACCCCTTAGACCACCTGCGTAAAAAATAATAAAAACACTTCCGTACATAGTGAATTTCCAAATCAATAATATGAAAATAATAATATATGACAAGTTTGATAAATGTTTATCGATCCATAAGAGAGTTTGCCTATACTCCATTAGATTAATAAGGGAAATAGTATGCAGGTTTGCTGCTGTGAGGAGGAAGGTTTAGCATAAACAACATTTCAGCATAAACAAAGGTGGGGAGGGGTATTGGCAATGCATCAGATCAAAATTTTAAACGGAAATTACGTCATATGGGAACAGCTGTTTGAGGAACCGAAAACATTTCTTTAAATCTATTCATGATCTAAGCTATTTCCTAAAGGGAAGTAACAACAAAATTTTAGTTTTCATCCATCTTCAATGGTTACTAGGATATTAAACACAGGACGTTTTATTTTGGGGCTGTTTTTGGTCTCTAGATACCTCAAAACGAAAAGGTATATAGTCCCGGGTTTAGGTATTGCCATGAAACCCACGGTAGTAGCTTCTGCCCTATGGGAAATTCGCTAAAATAAATGTAAAATACCTCATTTAAAAATCAAAATATAACTTTACAATTGAACGACATGTTTCGTGTTGTTAACACAAGATAGGGCGTGACAATTCAACTCGTAGGTTGATATCTTCTCATTGTGTTGTAGACAGCTGCACACTCCCTAGGATTAAGATTGAAATAATAATTTGATTAGTGTTTAGTAATTTTATTAAACTCATAATGATTGAAATAGCTATTTTAACTATTTAAACCAAAATGTTAACTGAAATCCTCTAAAACAAATTTAAATTTATACATTTCTAAAGTAGCAACGCCTTCGAACTGAAGTTTCCTAAAGCTCCATGAATTGTTCACAGCTCCGAACTTCTTTTCACAACTCCCTGGTGTAAATTAATTTGCATACTAATAACATGTACCTGATTACACGTTTAGCAAGAAGAAGAAATATTACAACAAATAATGAAAATAACATTAATTGTCAAAATATTGACTTTTAAGTGGGAATTAATGCATTATCTCAACTCATTATTTATAGTGTTCATTATTGCATATCTTTAAAGACGAATAAAAGTTGGTCAATAAAAATAACGCCAATGAAAAATAATAATTTAACAATGACATGGCCTTCATTAATTATCATACAAATCAAATCAATAAATTTACTTAAGTATCTGTAAAAATTATAAGCTCAACTAATTTACAAATATACATATTATAGTGTTTATTTATCAGGCTTCCCATGGCAGAATCACTTGTAGAAAAATTATCGTACTCTCCGACTCATCGACCTGTCGATGCCACCTATAGTGATAAGGATAATAGGGGGTAATAGCTTCTTCCCTTTCGGAGATTTCCTAAAACGAGGTAATTTGAAAAGTTTAGGTGAACTGAATTCAGGATCGATTTTAAATCATTCTCAATAATCCATTATGATTCCTCTTCATCTTTCATGAAGTCATAACATGCGAGTAGTTTTTGACGCTTCTAGTAAATATTCAAATTATCTTTCATTAAATGGCTTTTCGATTAAAAAACCTAGGCTCTAGTTAAAACGAAAAACATATTCAGCATGAACGAAGGATTCAATAAAAATATCTATTTCCTGATTGAACCAACGAATGAAAATAAAAGAAACAATTTTTGTATGATTCATATTCCACTCTCCTACTGATAGCTGATGTCAAGGAATATTAACCTGAATAATTTATAACCAGATATAATTATTTTAAATTTTGTTTTTCATATACACATACAATACATAATACAATTCACTTTATACACTTAAAAGGTTTTAAAAACTATCCTTGGCTGAAGAGGACGTAGTCCTATAACAGCCGCAGTGGGCCTTCAGCCCACTGAAACCTCACAATCCATCCATCCACTTAAAAGGGTTTTCAATTATAATTTCTTTTAAAATTAGTTGCCACAATATCTATTTAACGGGAATAACGTTTACAAATTTAATTTTAATATTCGCAAGAAATTATTAAAATGCAAGATTTTATTGCTGTTTGTTAAGGCTGAAAACTCTCCTTTGGAGTCATTGAAGTTTGGTTACACTGTGATTTGGTCGATAAGGATTTATAATTATTATTTTTCTAAGGAAATTACAATACAGCAATAAAGGCCACGGTGAAAACATAAAGTTGTTGAGGAAACCCCTTTTCCTACTGAAATACAAAAGTATTCGCTCCTATTTCACAAGGTAATATGTTCCTACACAGGCGTAGTATATCTTTAATGACGGCTCCTGGCTCGGTCATTAGAGTCAGAGTCGAGTAATATGTGGCACCTTAGGGAATAGACTTCACCATTGCAATGCATTGATCATATTACTACATATACCTTTGTCACGGATCAAATATCTTATATCTAGATAACAAACATAAATCTAGAAAATTTGACGTAATTATATTTCATGTTTAAATCTACCTTTTGTAGAAGAAATTGTCATTCGCTTATATGATGAATTGGTAAAGTTCTAATTATCTATATAAATAAAATTAGAGTTTTGTCTATACATTAATCAGAATTATACATTTTTTAGTTAGTTTTACTTTTCGTGCGTTAGAGAAGCCGAAACCGGTCTTTTCTTAATTTTTGTCTGTTTGTTTGTTTGTCTGTGACGCTCCAGAAGGCATTTTACGTTTTTATTAAGTTTTTATAAAGCTTAAAATTGTCCGCGGACCCTTGAAAAGTAAATAACGAGCATTTAAAAACCCACTTTTACGCGATTTTACTCCCATTTTGATTTAGTTTTCAATGAATAACCTACTGGTAATAATCAGCTGCCTTTGTAGATTAATGATTTAATAGAAAGAAAGCAAACAGCTGTCAAATCAATATTAGTTAGTTTAATATTGGTTATTGATTTTAGACTCATTCCGAAATCATACTATATTAAAAATTCATTTTAACGTATAACCATAGATGAACAGATAGTAAAGTAGATAGTACACGCCCATGTTAAGGATGAATACGGTACATCGTACCGCCAATTGACGTAGTAGGTACTGCATCCTCAGATAGCGCTAGTGTCGCAAATGACACTAATGACAAAAATGACACACCTGACGGCGTTACAGAGGCCTAGTTCACCGCTAGATCCAACAGATGGCAACACTTGTCCTGAGCTTTTATCGTTTTCACCAAGTCCCATAAGGCGCCTCCTCTCCTTATAATCCGTTCCTCTCTGGTATAACTAATTATAATAATGGAATGGTATAAATGTGCTAATCTATTTAATCGTAAAGTAATGATAAATAATAAAACTGTGTATTGATTTATTTTCTTTGTATTGATTTGTTAAGAGTTTCAGGTTTAAATTTTGGTATGATAATCTTTCTTCTTTAAACTAAATCCTACAACCCGTACAAAGGACGGGGTTAATGCTAGTTCACTATAAAAATGTTAAGGTTACTAACGTTTTACATGCAATTGGTACTGGTACGTGAGTTTAAATAAAAAACAAACAAAAAGGTGTAATATAAAATAAAGTTAAAAGTTAATATTCAAAAATACATTGAATTTACTTTTCTGTGGGAAATCGGTCAGATCATGGATATATCTGAAGGGAATATTTTCAGTTTCTCTAAACAGCTGTTCTCTTATAACCATATATGAAGTCACTTCCGTCACGCTTTTTGCGTCTCGCAAATTATTAACACCCCCATAGCTTAAAAAAACTTAAAAAAGCTTTAGCTTGTCAAAAATTTAGTATGTTTATTAGCCTATAGTTGTGTTTTTATATTATATTTCGTCTCTAGAACACGAAATGTAACTTTTTCATCAGAAATCAAGTTTTACGACCAAAGTCTAGCCGAGAACATTCTGATTAGACATATGTGTTATAGAAGGTTATATAACATGATTAAAGTATGGTATTGGCATCTTTAACGAGGCATATCTACGCGAACGCTGTTTGTTATGAGCGGAACCGCCCCAGTATTACCTGGCCGAATTTAATGATTGATGTGTAAAAAAATGGCTTTATTGTTGTGTTGTGTAGCTGTATTTAACGATATTATTATTTGTTATTTTGATTCATAAACCCATAGGGGTTCAAAATACTGGGTTTTCCCCCTAAACTGGTTTATTTTATCGAATATATTTCATCGGAATCATATTTAATTGGTTTATAAACTGAATGAATGAATAAATGAATGTATTTCCCATTACAAAGAACATTATACTCGACATGCAACCAAATGAGATATTAAACTGTCAAGCAATGTGGCCAGCTGTAACAAAATAATAAATGACAAGTAATAAACTTCTAAGAATCGCCATTACGGATCCTAAACCGTGAGACCCACGATATGTTTTTAGTTTTCGTGAAACGGCATTTGTTTATAAACACCACAAGACGAACTCTAGACGCTAATGTCCAGAAAATAGGTTAAAAGAAAACCAGACACCGTTAATGAATAACTTTACCCTTAAAATCCTTAGAGAATCTTTTAAAATGCTTCTTCAGTCTTGTATCAATACTTAACTATTTAAATTGTATCAATAGTTAAAGGGTGCACAAAAACAGTTTAGGCAAAATGCAAAAAATGAGGTCTGCTATGTATTCTCTTGCACCGATAAACCATATATATATATATATATATATATATATATATATATATATATATATAATACTGATATAATACTGTATATATATACAATGGTAATGTGATCAATGGATGATTTATTACAGTGAAATAATGAAAATGTTTGAAAACACAATAAAATAGAAAAAAATTCTGTTCTTCACCACATATTTTTTCAGTACAAACAGCTGTGTGGATCTTCTGGTCTGAATAGTCTATAAAAACAGAAAGATCTTACAGAAAATAAAATACATCAGGCCGTTTAGTAGAGCGAGATGTGGGTGGATCGTGGTGGCTGCCATTTCAGCTTCAATGCAAGTTCTTAGCTACACCTTAAGGAATTTCAACATAACTTAATAATTCACTCTCAATTCTGTCTCGGTGGCTCCGGCTATTCGGATGAATAATACAGTATTATCACGGAGAATAGCAAAAGGGTATTGTTTAAGCAAGTGAAAGTCAACCCATAGATATCATTGTAGCATTATAGAACCGATATATTGTTGTAAACGTCCTGATATAGAGTACTTATTACAAAATTATAAAAGTCGTTCATCAAATCATTTTAAATAACATTTATATTGTTTATTATCTTTATTCATTATAATTTTAATGAAGTAAAGTTGAAATCCCATAAAATTATACGATCAAAATTATCTATCCGTGTGAATATGACCAATTCGACCCTATGCACCATATAATTTTATGAATATAGTATATTGTTTTACTTTTTGCTTTATAACAACTACGGTATGAGTACTATCTTCAATTCTATCCATCTATTCTATCTTCAATTTACTTTTATCATTAAACTTAGTTTAAAACAAATTTAAATGTTGGAATTGAAAATAAATACAGTATGGCTATAAGTTGTTTATGACAGGAAAATCTCAACAACAGAAATGTTTAACATTTTCACTAAGGTTTTGAAAAGTAATAGAAATTTGTTTAGAGTAATGTGTCAAAGCGAGCGAGAGTGCTACATGACCGGCTTCCTTTTAAAAATAAACGTTGAAAACTTTTATTCCAGCCAGAAAGTGACGTAAATGACGTGGGATTTCCCATTGTTGCAGAGTGCGGCAGCAGCATGTAGCCTGCCGACAATAGGTCCCGAGTATCAGACCACTTTGTAGATATTGATTTATCATTTCAATTGGATTTTAAATTGATTTCGTTACAATTATAATCGTAAAGAACTTCTGAATATTTGTTTTAAATCAATCTGCAAAAAACACACGCAATTCATTGCGATAGAAACGTCATCTACAAGAATTAAAAGTCTTTACTTAATTGAACGATTGTTTTTTTAACCATAGATATAATTGATGTGTATTGTCTAGTTTATGGATACTGCTAAAATCAGTTAATTTTCTATATAATTAAATTTAACAGTCAAAAGTAAAATTATTTTACACGTAGCATCTCATAAGTTTAAAATTACATTAAAAATTAAAATATATTTACGTTACTAAAGTGAAAACAAAATTCACTTTATTTTACAGGTATAAGTGAACATATAAGTATATACATTTAACTCCAACTTTAATTTCAAAAATCTTAAATCACTATTATGAAACTCAAATGTTCATGTAGTAGAGCTTAATTTTGCAGTTCAAAATTTTATACATTTCGTTGGCTCTGGTCACAGAGATATTCTGGATTGGAACGGAAATCACAACAGCAAGTGTGAGTGATGTGTATGTAAAACCAGCTGTTATGTAAAGTAGCGCATTTTCTCACGCGATCTGAGACGAGACCTGTGCACTAGGCGAGGTGAGAAACAGAAAAATATTAGTTGCATTTGTAACTTTCACCTTTGATATTAGAAATTCGTTTTAACTAAATTACGATCGCTTTAAATGCTTAAAGAGTAATTAAGTTGAAATTGATTATATCATTATAATATTTTATTATTATTTCATTAATGACTTTTTTAATTATTTGAAAAAATATATATACTGTATATATATATATATATATATTTTCCTTGTAATTAAAAAAAAGATTCAACATTAATCTTTGAATCTTTTTTATATTTTTTAAATCCCTTAGATCACTGCCGAACTATTTTTATAAACTGTAATGTCCCTACAGTTCTTAATTTATATATATATATATATTTAATATCTTGTTATTTATTTTAAATAATCTTGAATCCCAAGTTACTAGAGATGATGATCAAATTTTAACACTATAAATAGGGATCGAATTTATGTACATTTTGTTAGGCTGAGCAAGACTTAAAAATATTATAAAATGTTAGGCCTAAAATGTTTAAACCAATTGCCCAATGACCCCAAATCTTCAAATCTTTTCCAGTTTTCTTCCCAAACATCCATTCTGTTTTGTTAAACTTCTGTAGGTATACTAGATATATCATCTAACAGTCTGTCTGCTCTTGTAATCTGGCCTTTTACAACAGCCCGCGCTTTATTTAAATCTTCTATTGAACCAAAGTTTTGTAATATTTCCATGATGAACTTGGAAAAAATATGTAAACAATTAAAATAATAAAGTAATAAAGTTAATTAATTGAATATAACAGCACTTTTTCATCATCGCAACTGATAAATACAAGCACTTGTAACATGCAAACTATTTATTTCATAACTCACTACTGAAAAGTAAATATTATGAAAAATCAACAATTGCAAAATATAAATAAATAACATAGTCAAATCTAAATATATAAAACAAAGTCGTGTTAGTTACACGCATTATAACTCGAGAACGGCTGGACCGATTTTAATGATCTTTGATTTTTTGGATTCGTCTCTGCTCCGGTCATGCTTTAGGCATATTCAGTTTCCATAAATTCAATTAGTTTCCATTTTATAGCGTTTTAAATTTCTAATGTTAACCTTATGGGGATTAAGTTTGTTTACAAATGTTCTATAATAAAAACATTTGATTTCTTAAGCTACAGCTGTTGTTTTACTTTCCATTAGCAATATGATTTACTATCCAATGCCATCTGAATCATTCATTAATGTAAAACTATGGAGTTAATGTGTACTGTACAAAATGAACAGATTTATTCACCACGTTAATAGTTAACGGTTTATGGGGATTATGTATTTATATTTTTTATTTTCTGTCTGATTAAAACTCACGTGTTTATAATTATGTTGGCCAAGTAAAAAGTAATTATGGTGTTTATACATTACTTTTGTTATAATAATCAGCTGTTGTATATCTTTCCTATAAAAGCCGTATTACAGTTAGGTTTTGTTTGGTTTTAGTTGGATTAGAAAAATTGTGAATCAATCCACTCAGATTTATTTGTTTTGTGGGAATGTTACTAATGTCTTATCGGTCCAGTATTGTTAACTATGCCGCGACCCTCATGCCGCGAATATCTCATTTTTCACAACGAAGTCGTAATGCTACTCGACTTCAGAACATGGCCAATCTGAAAGTTAACACTTATTTACTGTTAGGCGTTACGAAGTTCGCCGGGTCAGCTAGTATGTAATAAAACATACAAGTTTGGCATATTTTGCTTGGATGAATAAATGCTTATGATTGTAATTAATTGTTTATGTGCATATTAATGAACGACCATTCTCTTTTGATAAAACTCAGAACCATCAAGGATTACGATAAAGCCACCAGTTGGCAAAACCACCCCATGTGTGAAACTTTCATTAAAACTTTTGTACTTCGGTGCTGTTCATTTACAGTTTCTCTTCCTCTCAAGGACCTCTTCTTAGAACTACAGTTTGAAAGTGATTGGTTTTTATTGGATTACCAGTATGAATCTAGTCTACTATTTATTATAAATCAGTTGAATACGAAACATATAAATTATAATTATTAGAAGTAATGGGTTCAAGTTGTCTTCTCTTTATAATCAACTGTTATTGACAACATTACATTGATTATCCTGAAGCGATGTGGAAAATTCGAACTAACTCCTGCCCATTGTCTACTGTCTATATCCAAATCAGTTGGCAAGCTGTTCCAAGCCAACGACCATTGTTGATTCGTCGTCTTCTGCAGATTCAATCACAGAAGATTGATGCTCATCTCTCTTGAAGTGGAATCGCTACACTTACCAAGAAACTTGGTCATTCATGGTTTAGTCATATTACAAATATTCTCGGAATGTAATCTCAGGGGAATTCGATGTTATAAAGTTTAAGATTACACAATGTATAAGTAGTGTTGGATTATGGAATGCAACCATGTAAGCGTTCTCCATTGGCCACAGTATCACTGCTGGACGAGTGTCAGAGTGGAGAAGACTTATCAACCATAGTAAGATGCATAATGTTAAAATAAAATGTATTTTTTAAATTCTAAAGTAGAATTCTCTTTTCAACCAAAACAAAGCATATTTTCAAATTAAACCGATTAAAATATTTTTAATTATATTTAAAATTTTTCTTAAAATGTATGTTACAACTTATCTATGATTCTGCTTATCCTGTGTTATAAATTTAATTAACTTATGTGTTATAGCTTCTAGTAGATTAAATGGGATTTTTAGTTTTTATATTGCCCCACCAGGAACAATACCTCAAAAGGTTAGTAGACCGTAATGAAACAACTTTATACAGTTTTTCGAAAGAATATACAATACCTCTACATAACTGTTAAATGGGCTATATAATGTTGACGAAATATAGTATACCTGCAAACTAATGAAACAGACTTATGTAAGCCTCATTGAGTGATACCTCATTTTAAAGAATTTTCTAAAGAAAAATAACCATGTAAACTATATGGCTTTATCTAAACATGGCTCCTGGAGGTTGAATTGTAAAAATGTCAAGGAATTTTCATCCTTTGTAAAATATTGTTAAAATAAGCCTGATTGATAAAGATAATTTACTACTTACGGGTGCAGCTCACGGTTCATAAATACCACGACGGGTGTATTTTATTAACTAATATCATAGGTTTTTAAAACAAGTGGGTTGTTGGAACACCAAGAAATCTTAAAAATCATTCTAATATCCACTTAAATTTATAATTATGCTATGATTTTCAGAGTATAATCTTTTGACTATGGTATATTATTGAGGGAATAGTTATCGTTAAAATTAGTCACTATGGCGAGTCGGTAAAGTGGGGCTGTAGTGATTGTGACACTGCTTGATAGGGTAGATGTCAGATGACCGAGTTGTTGAAAACTCGGCGAACTGACGAGTAAGAGACCCGAATCGGCGTTCAGACTGTAGCATCAACGACAGATTACCGACTCGCACGATCCCTACCAACCGCCGCACCGTCAGATTGTCAAAATTAGAAATTTTGGAAAATTTATAATATATAATTAATCGTGATTTGAACTGATATCATGATGGGAAGACGGTTATTGTACGGCTGCGTCCCATCACGGCAAAAACTCATTCATTCCTCATATTTTACTTTTTTTTTACTAAGGCTACCCCCTCCAGGAAATATCCGGTGAAGAACCGTCTATGCTTGGTTATTTACCGTCATTACAGTACCTATATTTTGGGTCTATTATATACACAATCATGGCCAATGATGTATAACAAAGCATAGAAAAGAAATGTTTCATAGTATTTCATCGGTATTGGCTTTAGAAATATTTATCCTCCCACAACTTAACATGAACAGCGTAACAAGATCAGATTAGACGATGGGAGGGTCGCTGTGGACCTCATAAAGTATAGCCAGAGGCACCGAATAATGTAATATGACTCCATATACTCTCTGGCCTCTCCCATACTACTGTAACTTTCTACAACAATATAAATCTCATAAAAATGCCTTATCAATGTTGGTCAATGTATCATCAATACCTGAGTAAAAACTATTAAGGAATTGATAATAAGGTATCACCTCGACATTCCGTGTAATTGAATTTACAAAAATATATTTTACATTTCGAATTAAAACTGCAGATGGTAAAGTGATTTGAACTAGATTAACGTAGGCTGCCACTCATCTGCCAGTCAGAGAACAGTCAGGGGTCCTTCATTAGCTGAGTGCCTTCGTACTTGATGAAAACTGTGATTAAAAAACTCTGCCTAAATGCGGAACGTAAAATGTTGCCGGACGTTGGCAAAAAAATGTATCTTTACATTTTATATTAACGTTATTAAGTCATTAAAATTGCATAAATCCACACTAATAATAAAATAAAGAATAGATTGTGTGCTGCGGAAGAAAGCTCAGCATTGAAAGAGGTATACATGGTGAATCACTTAAGGTGTCCAATATTGATTCCAGACAAACCAATGATGAAATGGAATAATTTCCCACTAAACCAATTATATCTAACCAGGAATAAGAAACCAACTAGGAATAACATAAAAATATTTTTAATCCAGAGTGTTCCAGAAAATGAGGGTCACTAGTTAGAATCTCGGAAATAACAAATACAAACACATGCCATGTTATGCATTATATTATAGCTCTCGCTAATATGAACATTTTTGTGCAATCAGATGTTGAATATCTCGATTCATTTGAAAATGGCGGCCCTTTCAGTGAAAAAAAACAAATTTTTTTGAAACCCCTATATTTTTCCTAAAAATGCTGATTACTCTACTCTGAATTGCATTCCTTATTCCTCAAAAATTTCAAATATCAGCACATGGCAAATAGCATATCATTTTAAAGGTATTGCAAATCCAAGAAACTTTCAATTAATTTTAAACCTTATCCGTATCTATTTTAGTTTTCAAATTATCGACAAAAACGTGTTTCTCCCTTAAGAAACATACGTTATTTGTTTAGAATGGAGTTAATTTTCCCTGTTGATTAAATTTAATTTAAATCACATTTTCTGAATATTGATATTTCATTCCTTCGGGTTGGTTTAGTGGGAAATAAATTTATTTCAACATTGTATGACCAATGGTTTGTCTGGAATCAATATTGGACTAACGTGATTCACCATGAATAAGGTCGGAAACATAATCGAAAATCAGACTGAGTAGTTATGCCTGACCGTTAGTATAGTAAGATAATGCAGCACATAGGTTTCCAGGATTTAATATTTTGTAGTATAAATTATTAAAATGTAATGGTGGCCTTTTCTCGTTTCAAAAAACCCTTTTATAACTGACCAAATGCTCAAAATTCTATAAAAATCTATAAAAATAAAATTAAAGTTTTGCCTGTAAATTGCTTTGAATCATGATATTTTTCGTTATTTTTAAATTTTATTCTGCAGAAACCCCGAAATGTTTTAAATTCCGATTAATGTCTGTCTGAACAAGGTATTCTTGCAACGCTTCTTCGTGCAAACAAAAGCATCCTCTATGACGAAACCTATATTCATTATTCTATATCCTTTGCAGGTATTTGTATAGGCCTGCAATAAACTCACTCACGCCCTACCAAAATAAAGTAATGAGCTCTCAAAACCAAGTTTTGAGCAATTTTTTCTCTAAACTAAACTGTCTATTAAAAAGTAATTTAACGTAAATATGTAGATTTTATTCTAAATATATTAATATTTATTTGTCTGCAACAATCATTATTGTAGAAATATTTTGAAATTATTCTATACTACACAAACAGACATAAACATATTACAGCACGTTATTCAGATATAGATTATATATCCTGTACAAACGTAGGTCCTTCTCAAAGTCAGTGATTTGAGTTTTGAAAATTTTGATCGGCTTAAAGTATTATATTTGACAAAATTAATATACCAAATTAAAAAATCAATTTAAAATAGTGAATGGATATGGAGACCAAATTTTAAGATGGTTACTAAAAGTATATTCATGGTTGATTGATTCATTTTTATGGTCAATAATTTATTGGCAATTATGTAGGTAAACAGTTCTATTAAACTTTTAATAGAAACTTCATAAGTTAATCCTCAGATATTCAAACTATACGAGGTTAAATAGTCATGAAAACAGGTCAATATGCCCGTATAAAACTGTGAAGCAGTTTATAGTAAAATTATCATCCAAGGAACAGTTGGTTGCGCTAACATTAATGTGACAGTTAGCGTATTATGTAGCGCCCCTGAGGCCTGACCCGCTCAGACATGTTCCTTCGTGCAGAAGGCAACACTGGTCATGTAAATACAAAGGATCAGTTATTGTCCTTAACAATGAGCAACAGTCATCATTGCAGCTCCTTTGTCTTATGAAAAATCAAAATAATTGCGATAAAATAATAACCAAATAGAAGGATCAGTTTTTTATATCTTAAATATGTATGTACAGTATTCGTATAGTCGGAGCATTAAGCTTTGAGTGATTTAATTTCCTATGTTCAACCCTTATAAGAGTGAGGTTACAGTTAATATTATGAACTACTGATTTATTCAGGTAATATTAAAAAAGAACGTGAACGTGTTGCATTGAATAATCCTCCAAAGAAAACATGAAAAATATAGAGTTAGATAATCAGACAAATAGACGGAAGGACCGGTTAAAATTTCCTACAAACGTGTTTTCTCTTACTTTGTATCCTATAGTACTCATCTACTTCCTCCCACCCTCTCTCTTGTGTGTATGCTCACGCACACACGCACATACACATACACACACCGCTTGTATTTCTCTTCAACTCATTCATACATATACTGTACACCCCTCCCCCAAGAACTGTAATCTATAACTTGAGGTTACTGTATGATACTTCCTCGCACAGTTAACCACCTTTTAATTTTTATTTTATTTTTTTATTTGATGACAAAGTGTATGACGCAAATTATTTTAATTCGACGGTTGGTTACTAACATACTTTGTACAAGATAATAATCGTTTTGGACAAAAATTCTATTCTTATTCAAGGGTTCTACTGTAATTGCTGTTGTAAATTTCTCCTGATAAACGCAGCTTGGGTGAGTTCGGAGACATTGAGAATGGATGCCGGGATACGGCAATTAGCGCAATTGTTGACAAAGGCTTTGAACCGGTCAGAGATCAATATTAGAGACCTGTGAAACGGTCGTCAATATTTTAGCATTATAGGTATCATTAAACATGAAAGATGGATTTCGTACATGTTATGAGAATACATAATTCAGAATTATATTATGAATTATTTAGGTATTCTTATTATTATGATGAGTTTATATTTTTGATTATTTGCTTCCATTTTAATATTTTGATCTATACTATACTTCTGGCAGAGAACTTAAAAGCAGTCAATCGGTAGATTATTTTTTCTGTAAACTAACCAAATTAACACGAGTTTTTAAACATACAGAAAATTAATTCTTAGTCAGTGATATTCCGAAATGCTGTTGTGTCGTTAACTTTAACCGTTAAATATAGGGATTGCAAGTATGATTGTAAACAAGCTATTACTTGGTTGTCCATGTAAGGCAGTTTCATTAAAACTTTTGTACTTCGGACGTTTGTATTTGCAGTTTCCTTTTCTCATCGTAATCTAAACTTAAGACAACCGTTTGGACGTATTTGGTTGTTATTACTCTGGTTATATTTCCAATCTCGTACTACTGTACTTAGATGTGGTCAACGATTCAAGACGTAAATTATAACGAGTATAATAATTACTCATTAGGTTTTGCTGCACTGATGATTTGGTACAAATAAAAGAAATTTATAATATAAGAATTGTTATGAAATCGTTCATCAATATCGTGTCAATTTTGAAATATAGTCTGCAAAATTTTCAAACTGAATTTGAACACTTTTATCTTTAACTTACTGTTTCAATACTTACTAACTACCCCACTAACAAGTTGCCTACGGGTTAACTGTACACCCATCACTTCTTTTTCTCTCTTCGGCTGTTCGATCGAATCTTTGGTCATTCAATATTTTTTGGCGTTCCTAGTGGCCTTCTAGATGACTCACTCTTCTTATCCAGCTAATCATTCTAATTCTTAAACACATCTATAATATTCAGCCTTTTTACAGACTCTAGATATTTCTATTTTTTAATATTCTCCACACTCACTATTCTAAAGCTGACGAATGAATCTTCCTTATAATATTAACTTTCAAACGATAACAATTTATTCTGTGTATTTTTTCTTGCACTAGCTCCTATAAGGAATCTCGCTATTAACGGGTGCCTGTGAACAATCTAATAAGTTGCTAACAAATTGGTATATTTTAATCTTTGAATTCATCGTAGTTTATATGTGTATACAGTATTTTTATAATGTTAATGCTAAAAAACTGTACTTACGCATATTTAACCATTTTTTTAATCTTTTAATATAATTTAGTTATATAAATAGTTTTAGCTAAATACTTTTTAGTGCTAGATAAAACAAGAAAGTGTTACTGAACAACAGTTAATGTAATCATTTTTATTTTCATCACCGAATTCCACTTTTTTTAGTAAACCCCTATACAGTACATTATATTTCGTAGCCCATATATTAATGTAACTTCTGATGTTGACCGAATGTATGGCTGAGATAAGAATGACGAGTGGTTGCGGGTATGAAGCATTCCCTTCAGTGTCAGTCGTACAATTCATTCCTAGCTCGTAACTCACGACATCTATTTATGGCTTAAAAATGATAAACTCTCTCGCCTCTCATGCGACCTGGCTATCAGTTTACCATCTGGATCGCGTAAACTGTTCCAGTATTGATTGATTAAAAAAATAAAACTATGTACGCCATAAGTATTAAGTCAAAACAAAAAAGGGAAATCTATAATATTATAAAGAAGAGGTGGTTTCTGTATGTTTGTGGGTTTGTTGTGGTAAGTAAACGCGAAAAATACTGAACCGACCGGTTTGAAATTTCCGGTTTGAAATTTTACAGAAAGTTAGATCTTAAGCTCATGCAACACATAGGCATGCTAGTTCCCTTAAAATCCCCTCGGGCTACGCCCCATGAACGTCCTTAGTTTCAATGTTTACATTTTCAAAGAATGAAAACATAAAATTATCTGAATGTCAACAGCTGTGAACACTAAAATTTGACAGTTCGAGAAGAAGGAGAAGAAGAAGAAAGAGCTGACGTGACCGTCCTAGGATTCAATGTTTACATTTTCTAATGACAACATCCGTTTGCACTATATTTTGACAGTTCGGGAAGAAGAAGAAATAAAGTTGATTTTTCAGATAAACTGCTGGATCAAAATTAGTGAATTATTTGAAATAGCGGAATGGTAGATTTTAAGTTTTTTCCGACGACTGTCTCTATTACATTAATCCTTATCCTCTCCCAATATTTGACAGATGTTACTATGAAATGTTGTAGACACTCCTATTTTGTCATTTTGTAAACAATGAAGAATTAATTAACAATACCTTAAATGTATCAGTAGAGCCTACACCTTTCAGCCTTTTTAGTCCGTGCGAAGAACGGGTACTTTGGCTAGTTGGGTTATAATTGGCATGTAAGTACATGTAAACTTGTGTGCTGTGTCGCACTTGGCAACCTACGATTTGAGATAAAAATCTGGATGGGGTGCTTGAGAGCAAACTTACTTTTACAGTCCATGTAGCCTTCTCAGCGAGCATTGGTAGGATTTGGGGACTGTCCAGGTTTAAAAGCTATATTTAGATATGCTGTGAGATGTAGATTGTAGATTTTGTTTGTATGATCATGACGTGCTGCATGGTGCACAGTAAGGTTCTGCTTGAACAAGAACACCAGTACCTTTATGATCGGCACTCCTTCCGGGAGGAGGTTTCACAGCGTAGTACCCACCAAGGAAGGCTCCTTCATGAGACTTAAGATGGGGAGAAGAAGTTTCTCCCCATTTTCAGCACAGACTTGTATGTTACTTTTAATTAGTTAGTTACTGAAATGACAACCTGTCCAGGTATTTTAAGCCAAGTATGAATGAGAATCGAGATCGCACGCAGCACACTGGCGTGAGTAGAGCGAGTTTCATAAAACGTATACTGTATTATTCCCATTATAGTAATCGTATGGGGCTGATTATGCAGGCTTGCTGCAATAAGGATCGTTTTATATATAAAGACTGTTAAGTAAGAAAAAACACAAACTAAATTTGTTTGTTTTTTTTAAATTTTGGCCAAGGGCTGTTATACCATGGCAAGCCTATGTACAAAAACTAATGTTTTTACAATAATTTACATTTATAAGGTAAAGTTTCGTGTAATCACCTGACCAAGTCTAGTGTCAGAGTTTTCATCCTGCACTGGTGCCTCTGACGTGATCCATCGACTGCTTATGTAACCGGAAGCCAACGGGTAGCGTAACGTATTTATACTATACAATATTCAGTAAAATCACATAAAACTAGAATGATAAAATTTCTTAGTTGTAATTTGCCTTAATTGAATATTTGTAATAAAATTATGGCAGGAAATTTGAAAATTATGTGCTTTCTATAAAACCGGAAACAGGTTCTTAATCGGCCCAGCATAAAATGTTCAGGTGATATGATCCATCAACATGTATTTCTACAAATATGGATTTTGCGAGTTCAATATGATTTGTAGGAGATCTAAAGAGGTAAGTTACTTTTATCACAATATCAATTAGATTTACTTCTATTCAATTCATGACGGTTGTCGCATTATTTGAATTACTGCTCTTTTCATTGGCAAAGATCCACAGTAGTCATGTTAAATCTCATAAGAGCAACGCCATTTCATATAGAATCCTTTATTATAAAAATACAAAATGGCAAATCAGATTAGCCGGCGTGGCGCGCCTCTTGTGAAATACAGCCGAAGGCTACAAATACAACGCAATATAGGCTCCCTCGAGCCCCAACATACTACACGCTTATCTCACAAGGCTCTGTCTATTGTGGTGTTGAACTGGGGCTTGTTTAGTGTTAATGCCCTAGTATATAAAATATGTTTCCCACAAAATTTATGTTTTCAGTATTTATTTTAGTTGAAACGAAGATGAGCAGCCATATTGTTATTTATGTTGTATTTAACTCAAGGCCTGATGTAATGTGGTAAACAATTACGAAATACCTTTGCGTTATTTATTTGCTTTCGGGTTTTGAGAATAGTTTTTAACAGAAGGGGCCATGCCTAAGGTAATTTGAATTTATTGTAGAAGACTTAGGTCCAAAATGGCGACCTTTTATTGAAAGTAAATGATGAAGCATATCACAGAATTTATACATTTTGTTTCTTGAAACTGTAACCAGTTGCCATTAAACGTAACTTCATCCCTAGGTTTAAGACAATTTCAAAATACTTTAAAATTTTGGTCGTTCTCACAAGAAGACATTGTCCTTGTGTTTTTTAAATAGGAATGGTAATACGCAACATTTTCCCAACAATTCTGGTATATTATTTTCATACAGCACTCATCATAATTTTTTCAGATCTTTTGTCTTTTTTTAAATCGTTTAGAGGTTTCTGGGAAATAATGAGATTAACCAAAAATTTTTCCATGAATTTTTATTACTCTTATTACTTATTACATGAGTTTTAAATTACTCTGTAATACTGTTTTTTAGTTAACATATTCCTTGTTGTTAGTTATAGCTCTGTGGACTGTCGGTGAGGCAACACGGGTTTACAAAAGGCCGTTCCACCATCGGAGCCATACAGGAGGTCGTTGAGGCTGCAAGAAACGCTCAGCGCGGAAAACGCCATTCCCGCTGCCTCACGTTGCTTGTCACCCTTGACGTGAATGCGTTTAACTCCGCGAGTTGGAGCGTAATGCTCCATGCACTCGAGCACGTGTTCCATGTCCCTGATTGGCTTCTTCGGGTCCTTCGCAGTTATCTTGGGGACAGGGAACTTATTTTCCAGACGACGGAGGGCCCCCGTCGAAGGTCTATAATGGCCGGTGCAGCTCAGGGTTCCATTCTAGGGCCTGATCTCTGGAACATCTCTTATGATGGGATATTGAGACTGGCCCTCCCTGAAGACTCCTTCCTCGTGGGTCATGCGGATGACGTTGCCGCGGTCATTGTTGCTCGCAACGTTCAGTTTGCCCAATGGAAGTTGAACCAGATGATAAGGCTTATCACCAGATGGATGGAAGACCACGGTCTGAGCCTCGCCTCTGAGAAGATCGAAATAGTCATGATGACGGGACGCCGAATTTCAACGTCATGCGACTTTCGTGTCAATACGAAAAATTATTATATTAAAAATCGCAACCATCCTGTATATGCCAGCTCAACGATATCTCGTCATATCATTAGTGTCTGGGAACAGCAACTGGGATGTTTGATGGTTTAATAATTTACACATGTTTAGGATCACGGAAACATTTCAGAGAACCTTAAAAAGCTTGGGACGGAAATCCGGGATAACGTTGTAACATTACCGCAGCTACATTTTGTTATTTTGAGATTCTACTCACCTGAGTAAAGTATTAACTATTTATACTAAATTATCATTTCTCGGAATTTATTGCTCATTATCCATGTTACTGTATCACTATAAATTTATATCGTACACATCGATATTGATTTGTCATAATAATGGCCGTAAAATATAGGACACAAAGTATTTTTTAAATTTAATTAAAGATTTATTTACATTTATTAGAAAATTAATAGTGAAAAACATAAGCACTTATGGTATATGCTATTTTTAACAGATATAAAATAAAATCTGACGTGGTGACCTGAAGGTAAACAAGATGTTTTATAACCCAAAACTTTAAACATGGCTTAAGTTCTGATCGTAAAGTTACTTTGGTAAAGCAGTTTAGACGGCATGTATTCCCTAAACCGTAAAATACATAGCGTTACAGGATCAGATTAGAGGCGGAGAAGCATCGTGGACCTCATAAAATGTGGCCAGAGGCAACAAATAACGTAATATGACTCCGGACATTTTACCCACTCTTATAAACTCGCAATGCTTCTATATAATTACACTGTGTTTGAGTACATGTAATACCTATAGTTCCATCATAGTGTTTTATTTTAGTAACAATCCTGTAGCTACAACCACAATCATATACGTTGAATTTAGTTTGAGTGGTATTTCCTTTGTTTAATTCTCACACTCAGCAGTGGGTTAAATATCTAAAATGAAGATCTTCGAGAAGGTTTGAGGCGTAGAATATAGTGACTGATCCTTCTATCCTTTTGTTTAGTTATAAAAAAACTTTTAGCGAATTAGCTTCATGGAAAGACCTAAGCATGGGACCTTGTTACTTTTCACTTTAAGGTGCCTAGAGACCAAAAAATAATAGTCACCAAACGTCTAATAGTGACAAGCGCCGCCTCCATCCCAACATTACGTCGCCACACGTCACTAATGGTGACAAGCACCGCCTCCATCCCAACATCACGTTGCCACACGTCACTAATTGTGACAAGCGCCGCCTACATCCCTACATTACGTCGCCACACGTCACTAATGGTGACAAGCCCCTCCTCCATCCCAACATCACGTCGCCACACGTCACTAATGGTGACAAGCCCCCTCCTCCATCCCAACATCACGTCGCCACAGGTCACTAATGGCGACTAGCCCCTCCCTTCATCCCAACATCACGTCGCCACACGTCACTAATGGTGACAAGCCCCCTCCTCCATCCCAACATCACGTCGCCACACGTCACTAATGGTGACAAGCGCCGCCTCCATCCCAACATTACGTCGCCACACGTCACTAATGGCGACTAGCCCCTCCCTTCATCCCAACATCACGTCGCCACACGTCACTAATGGTGACAAGCGCCGCCTCCATCCCAACATTATGTCGCCACACGTCACTAATGGCGACTAGCCCCTCCCTTCATCCCAACATCACGTCGCCACACGTCACTAATGGTGACAAGCACCGCCTCCATCCCAACATCACGTTGCCACACGTCACTAATTGTGACAAGCGCCGCCTACATCCCTACATTACGTCGCCACACGTCACTAATGGTGACAAGCCCCTCCTCCATCCCAACATCACGTCGCCACACGTCACTAATGGTGACAAGCCCCCTCCTCCATCCCAACATCACGTCGCCACAGGTCACTAATGGCGACTAGCCCCTCCCTTCATCCCAACATCACGTCGCCACACGTCACTAATGGTGACAAGCCCCCTCCTCCATCCCAACATCACGTCGCCACACGTCACTAATGGTGACAAGCCCCCTCCTCCATCCCAACATCACGTCGCCACACGTCACTAATGGTGACAAGCCCCCTCCTCCATCCCAACATCACGTCGCCACAGGTCACTAAAGGTAACAAGCGCCGCCTCCATCTCAACACCAAGTCGCCAAACGTGACTTAGCGTCCGTCCTGTGGACTCACTTGAAAATATACTAGGAGAACAATAAAGTAACGACAAAGGAACGCGGTTGTTAAAGAAATAGAATTTGCAAAATGTTGCTAGTGGCGACACCAAACAAATAAGTCAAAAAAATATACAAATTGACCAACATACATATTATTAAAAAACCAATAGAGTAAAATTAAATGAAGGGACGTGAAATATCAGTCACTAATTAGAATATCTTTTATAAAGCGTGAAAATGTATATTGGGACTGCAAACACGCGGCGATGACAACAGCAAGCACCTACCAATCAGAAGCGACCTCCTTCATCAGCTGCCTTGTTGAATCAGTCTTGATTAAATCCTCTCATTAGAATGTTTCATCTATAATAATATAGGGCTATATTGTTACACCAATCAAGGCCTACTTCCGTTATTTTATAATCGTATTGGATCAGGAATTATGTAAATAATGTTTTTATTTAGTAACTATGCGCTTGAAAAGAATGGCCATTCAATAATACATAGGTAGTGATGGGGCAAGTTTATCTGATAATTATCGTGTGTGAACAAAACCTAAAGAAAATATTTGTGAACTTTAACATCTGATACATCGTATTATCATGTTGTGAGCTCATATGTACTTCATGACGTATCATACTAATTAACTGTGAAAGGTATCCTTACACTTTGGCATCGAAGGATTTGCTAAATGAGAAATGCAGAAATGAAAGCAAGTCAAAGCAAAGTAAGAATGCAATTAGATGTGCCTCAGGGATAGCAATAAGTCGGCTATTTATTATAAGCTTTTGCTGAGTACTAAAAGGCTTGGATATCACGTGTTGATTAAATTCTTTATATTTCATTTAGATTCCACGATTTCATTGCTACTACATAAAGAACTGCTAAAACCCCTAACTATTGAACATTGATATGGATATTTTGTATCACCGCAAAACACATATTTTAGGTTTTATAAAATATTTTGGGTGAAATATGGAAGATGTAAAAGATTTTTAAGTTTTCTTACAAATAATTTAAATTTAGTTAAAATTAAAAGTTAGCACATTTAAAACCAAGGTGATTAGATTTTAATTAAAGTTTCTAGAGCTGTTTTTGATCAATTATAACTACAATTTTCAGTAATTTTAAGGAAAATTGTCGTTGCAAAGATATATTCGTAGATCAGTCCAAAACACTTTGTTGGTTCAGGCAGCCTCAGAACAGATATTTACACCATCAAATCAAATTATAAAATTATGGCAAACGATGAAGGTAAAAAGATTTATTTAAAAGATTATTCACTTGTTATAAAAGTTTGTAAATTAACAGATTACTGACGAAATTAAACATTATTAAATTAGATAACCAGATATTTTTATAATTCTTTATTTATTTTTGGTCTTAGGCAACAAACGTATGGAAATTTAAAATCAATGTCTGAATTTATTAATACTTTTTATCTATATTTTCAGACATGAGACAAATTATTTTATATAATTATAAAAATACTAAATAATATGTAAAATTAAATCCTACAACATCAAAGTAATTCAACTATGTAAATGAAAAATTGATTTTATTTTTTTATTTCTCAAGCAGTAGAATATATTGTAGGTAAACAACCGAATTATGTTAAAAGTACTTAGGGGATCCACCACCATATATAAAAAATATTTTGTCTTTAAAAAAAGTATTTTTATAAAGCACTTTACTCTGGATAAAGATATGTAATTTTGTCGCAACTTGACTTATTTAGATACTGAAATAAATTTAAAAGTAAAATGTTACAAATCACGATTCGCGCGATGATTGATTAATAACTGAACATCAATAAAACAGGATAGTTGCTTATGGGAAATAAACGCATCTTAGAAATTAAATTCAATCTTAATCCATTCAAAAGGTGGAAGTTAGAGCCTCCCCGCACACAGTGTGAGTACATTGTTTTCAGTGTGGACAGGTCACATCGTTGTCACCTCAGGTTGTGCACACTCGTCGTCGTCGGCCTCCCACCTCCAGTCCTCGACGATGATGTCCTCACCGCCCTCGGTCCAGGTGAAGGTCCTGATCCTGTGGTAGTCTCGAGCCGCACAGCCGCCTCCCACCATGGGGTACTCCAGCCGCACCCTGTCGCACGACCACTCGGACCGCCGCAGGATGAACCTAAGCCGTATAGAGTTGTAGTGGGTAACCACTGTACTGGAGTGTATTCTCAGTAACTTTGTACCTGTGTAATTTTTATGCAACTTTAAGAGCCCTAGAGTACGGTCTCTTAAAGTTATTGAACTAGAGAGAACAATTTTGTTCACTTGGTCACTTTTACGTGACCTCAGATTACATTATTCTACTCAAAACATCCATCAACTCGTCAATTCCAGGGTGTGTTATGAAATACAAGCCAAAGTAGCCGTTCTCCGCACAGTAAAAAGGCTGAGTGGTGTACTGATACAATTAAATTGTTAGTTCATGTTTTATTGTCTACAAATGACAAAACACGAGTGTCTACAGCATGACAAAGATATGGGATTGAGGTAATAGAGGCAGGCATTGGGAGAAAATTTAAAATCTATCATTCCACTATTTCGATCTAATAATTTGATCACTAATTTTGATCCGGCGGTTTATCTGTAAAATGATCTTTCTTCTTCTCGAACTGTCAAAATGTAGTGTAACCAGATGTTTACACTATTATTATAAATAAACATTAGACAATATAAACATTGAAATCTAAGACGATCTTGGCAGCTCATTTTAGCGAATTTCCCGTAGGGAAGAAGCTATTACCATTCCTCTCTGCTATTACCAATTACCGTGGGTCTCGTGGCAAGCCCATGATCATGTTATTTTTTCGTTTTAGGTGCCCAGAGGCCAAATCGTGTCGCCCAGATCGTGTCGTCCAGATCGTGTCACCCAGATCGTGTCGCCCATATCGCGTCGTCCAGATCGTGTCGCCCAGATCGTGTCACCCATATCGTGTCGTCCAGATCGTGTTGCCCATATCGCGTCGTCCAGATCGTGTCGCCCGGATCGTGTCGCCTAGATCGTGTCGCCCATATCGCCTCGCCCAGATCGTGTCGCCCAGATCGTGTCGCCCAGATCGTGTCGCCCAGATCGTGTCGCCCAGATCGTGTCGCCCAGATCGTGTCGCCCAGATCGTGTCGCCCAGATCGTGTCGCCCAGATCGTGTCGCCCAGATCGTGTCGTCCAGATCGTGTCGCCCATATCGTGTCGCCCAGATCGTGTCGCCCATATCGTGTCGCCCATATCGTGTCGCCCAGATCGTGTCGCCCAGATCGTGTCGCCCATATCGCGTCGTCCAGATCGTGTCGCCCATATCGCGTCGTCCAGATCGTGTCGCCCAGATCGTGTCGCCCAGATCGTGTCGCCCAGATCGTGTCGCCCAGATCGTGTCGCCCATATCGCGTCGTCCAGATCGTGTCGCCCAGATCGTGTCGCCCATATCGCGTCGCCCAGATCGTGTCGCCCAGATCGTGTCGCCCAGATCGTGTCGCCCATATCGTGTCGCCCAGATCGTGTCGCCCAGATCGTGTCGCCCAGATCGTGTCGCCCAGATCGTGTCGCCCAGATCGTGTCGCCCATATCGCGTCGTCCAGATCGTGTCGCCCATATCGCGTCGTCCAGATCGTGTCGCCCAGATCGTGTCGCCCATATCGTGTCGCCCAGATCGTGTCGCCCAGATCGTGTCGCCCAGATCGTGTCGCCCAGATCGTGTCGCCCAGATCGTGTCGCCCAGATCGTGTCGCCCAGATCGTGTCGCCCATATCGTGTCGCCCAGATCGTGTCGCCCAGATCGTGTCGCCCATATCGTGTCGCCCAGATCGTGTCGCCCAGATCGTGTCGCATAGATCGTGTCACCATATCGCCCACGTAGGGCTGGGCCTTAATGGGACGAAAGATAGTATGATCGTGTTTAAATCGTGTCGTAATACAGATCTATGAATCTACATGACATATACTCTTTTTAGACAAAATACCAAAAATCATTTGTAGTAGTAGTCGTCGTCACCAAACACACAAACCTTCCTGACTTGACATCATCGTTAGTCAAGCTCTTTTTGTCGGGGAGCTCGAGGATGTCAAAGAGTCGGTGGCCCAGGGTGAGAAGTAGGAAATACTTGCTGGGTATGTCGGCCCCTGATATCTCCAATGCCTCGACCTATGATAAAAGTAAACTTCAACGGTTTCTTATTGGCTTTTTTCAAAAGATTTGCCAATATACAGGGATTCATCCTGTATATTGGCTAATATTCGTGTAAGGTGGTGCGTTTTAGTGGCTAACCTAAAAAATTGTGAACCTTCGGCTAAACGAAGCCAATCAACAAAAACTTTTCAATTTATTTCTATAAAATGATTATGTATAACCAGTCACGGATTTTTGTGACATCCTAAGACGAACTTCTTCGTTACAGTGACCAACCTTGAACCTGAAGAGACAAAACTCCTTGTCGGGCCAGCGGTAGATCGCCTTCAAGCTTCTTTGTGTCCACGCCGTTGGGTTGGGGAGAGGTGGGTGCTCCGTCTCGGCGAGCGGCACTCCCACCCGCACCACTGCGGAACAGCGAAACAGTGTGTATCAATGACTACAAGGAGATTTTAAACAAAGATAAAATAATTTAACCATATAAAACTGAGTACCGAGTTTAAACATAATTTTTCGTATAATAAGCAATATTTTAATATATCTGCTCCACTTATAAAAGCAAAATACCATAGACTGACAATGTCCGAACAAAGGGTTTTTAACTATAGTAAATTAAACCACGAAACTTCACCAAATGAATGCTAATGCTAAGCATGGTGTTTTTCAGGGTAAATGCTTGTATTATGTACCTTCAGGGAGAATACGACACACTCCTCGGTGTGTGAGACTTACCGCTGATTACCACCTTGGAAGGATCTATTAGGATATTATTATGTTAAGATGGATTCTCATGAGTGGAGCAAAAAGGCTACAGCTTATTCTTGTTACTTTATCCTGAGATATCCAAGGCAGGTATCAAAGATACCTTTGATCTTCTTCTATTTTCTTTCTATCGATAACGTTCTCTGCAAAAACATAAATACACCGCCAGTTCTCAAGAACCGTTTTCATGAGAGGGATCAGACTTTTAGGCTCCAAATCTCTTCTTTGGGTCGCCCACCGTTCACACAGGAAAAACGTGTGGTAAGCATCTTTTCGGGGAGTGTTCCCGTAGCAAGCCGCACTATCGGTTTTACGGATGTTATGGAAGTAGGTACAGAATAACCCGTACCCAGTGAGGAGCTGTGTGATAAGGAATTTGACGCCACCGAACTCCCAAACCCAATTAATTATTAAATAATATTTTGGTTGGACTTGTATAACGGGTCTTGTGTTTAAATTAAACTACACAACGTTTCAAGAATTGGTGACACTACTGCCGTTTTCAAGTGCCTAAACGATATGTACATATTTTTTTACAAACAGAGGGTCATTTTGATATTGAAAAGAAACCGGTCAAAAAACACAATAAAGTATAAAGAAAAGAGATAAATAGTAAATAAAACACTACTTAGCCTACTTTTGTACACTTGGAAGATTACAACCTAATGACACCAAAACTACGCCTCCAAGCCAGCGAACCAGTAGCGAACACCGCATGACACAAAGTCAGACCACTACGTGAACAAGTGTACACAGTTTTGGTGCACAAGCTGGTTATTTAAAAGGGATTCAAATTAAAAAGGTACCGTCTGTTTTTCGAATAGAATAATGCAATGTTTATCGGTTTGTTATTTTTTGTTATTTTTGTTATTCAAGATATTAACTTTCAAATTGATCTATGCACAAGCTGTAAAGAAAAACATGTCGTCAAACACAGTTGCCCTCTGAGGGACTCTGCACTTCATTCTTGATAACGTAGTACATTATTTACTTTCACTAAAATGCCTAAATTGCTAACGGCTAATATTATATGATGACTTGATTTATTTTGGGGTTTTTCATAGGTTGGCGATTGTAGGTTTATTTTAACTTACATGCTATTTGATTTTCATTTCTTGAAACATCACTGTTTACATTGCCAAAAAAGATTGAAATCTGGAACATTAAAGTAAATATTCATGATTGAACGTGTAAATAACTGTACACTGTAGATGTAGATGTAGGTAAAAGATTGATTATTAATAATTGCATTCCTAATTAATTGTAACCAGATGTTTTTCAATATTATTGTATAACAAACAAATCTAACAGGTAAATCAATCTAGTTATATAATTATAATTACCTGACAGCCAAAAGTTGATAATTTCTCATCTACCCAAACCATTAACTGTTACAACAATCCAAGTTTTATTTGATTATTATTTTAAATAACAATTTTCAAATGTTATTTTTTGCAGGGCAATCACGATAGTATATGAATAGGATTATAATATTTTTACGGGTTTTATGCTGGCTAATAGTTATTATTATTATTATAAATTTATTACTTTATATTTTGTTGTTGTTTATATTTATATATTTACTAATTGTTATTGTTAACATCTAAAGCCATTTGATTTTGTATTGTACTGTATACATGTGAGAATATATATTTATTAGTCGTTTTTCTATTTATGTTGTATATACTAATGTTGATATGAATAATTGTTTTCCCTACTATTCACATTATTTTGTAATCAAATATTAATATTGCATATGAACTATTGATCCCCATTGACAAGTTTTTCAAACTTAGTGGGGTCACTTGTTAAAGGAAATTTTAATAAATAAATAAATGGTAAATAAATAAAATATTTTCTTTTATAAAAACCAATGTCGGATAAAATAACCTATATGTATATTTTTGGACAGGTCACGGTGGCTCGATCGACAACGCAGAAGACAATAATGCCAATCGTACAGCGTTGAATCTCAGGTGGACAATATAATTTAGGCAAAATAGTTTAGATATTGTTTAGCAAAAGAAGATATGAACTATTTTTAAGTTCAAAAATATAATAGAACTGTAGATATTGCCAAAGGACACCCTCAGACAAAATTCCAAAACAATTGGGCCATCAGTATCGTCGTGGGCTCGGATTTAGCCACACCTATCTGACAGGTAAGCATAGACTACATCTATTCAAAATCCACCTTTTTGTTTCAGGAAGCCTAAAAGCAATATTTCCACTCTTAGCGCAAATCCTAAAATGTTTACTAAAATGACATTCGATCATATACTACTACGTGTATGCGGAGAAAATAATAGCCTGGCAACTTATAAAGTTAAAGGATATAATAGAATGTGTTTATAATGATTGATGCGATTGATTGATTTATTTTATTTATTTATTTATCAATCGATGTTGTTTAAAACCACAGTGAACTTTTTACTTTGCACCGGTAAAATGCAAGGAAGTAATTTCAAACAATACTGAGGCAATTTCGTTCGTATTTTGTAAGATAAAAGCTTTTATCCTTTTAAGAAATCAGCTCTTCGATTAGGGTAGGAATTAGGGGCTTCTTCTTAAATGTAATTAAACACTACTTTTTTGTAATTTTATAGTTTACAGCACCATTGAATTTAATGTAACCTCAAGAGGGAATCTTCTTAATGTATAAAATTCAAAGCCCTCACTCACTCACTCATCACTAATTCTCCCACTTCCCGATTACCTAGGAGACTGAAATTTGGTATACTGGTTCTTTAGGCTTAAAATAGGAAAGTCTAATAGTTTTTGTGACGATTTCCCCATAAATCTTTACCCTATACGCCTTCAAAGTTCCCATGTTAATCTTATGGAGAAATAATTTTGTTTTTGTTTCCAATTTCCAACATATGTATCTTACCTTTTAAGATATAAACAGCAGCTGTTTTATTTGAACCAATGAGCAAGCCAAAGAAGCAAGCATAAAATAGTAAGTACTCAATGGTATCTAATTACCGTATAAATATAATATTTCTCAGAGGGAAGTTTTGTGACTATGTTTTATGATTTAAAATCAAAAGTCTATTATTATCAGTACGAAGGTTGCCGGGTCAGCTAGTACTGTATATGATTAGGTTCCACTGGGGCGTATTTAAATACAAATAGATAGTTCCCATTTTTTTATGAACATAGATCCATCCGCTTCCAACAGCTTGAAATTTAGTTATAGTATTTTCAATTTTTAATTGTGCTTCATTAATTTACGATTGCAAATCTAATTTTTCTCTAATAGATAATGTAGTTGAACTTCTAAACATAGCTAAACAACCTTTATCTACAACTATCTTTCCATATAAAGACGAGTGTTTCACGAATTAACGATGTCTAAACAAAACCCCGTTTTAGCGGCAATTTTGCCTCTCAAGTAAGTTTAATATTTCGTTCATTACCGATTCCCCGAAAAATTTACGTTTTATAAGAACTTCATTGTTATTGAAGAAAGCAGCATGTTGATTAAATTTTGTATTAATATTTCGTTTGTATGAATGAAAATAATTCTTATGTCTTCTCATGTGAGATTTTAATTCATCTTTGTTTTGAAACACTTAACATATTTTGCAAACCTTTACATTCCTTTTGTGTTTTAGTTAAGTTACGTTTGTTGGAAAGTGTGCCTCCACAAATGTTGAAATTCATTTTATTTAAGGAAGAAAAACTGTAGAAGCCAAACCATAGGTGGAGATTGATCAGTCTTGCGGGAAAAGAGGCGAGTTCGTTGTCGGTTGCCGGTGAGGTTTGAGATGTATTTCGTGCGCTCATCACTGAAGGAATGGAGTTTATGTTTAGGTGTGGGTTTTAAATAGCCAGCGGAAATTGTTTAATTTTGATTTGGAATCTTCACTTTCACATGTCATCAATTCAAACATTTAAAAAATTGAAATTTGGAATCTTTATATTTTGTTTTTAAACTTTCACTTGTACATATCATCAATTATTGGAAATTGTTTGATTTTAATTTGGAATCTTTATATTTTGTTTTTAAACTTACGCTTGTGGATGTTTCGGCTATATATAATCATGTTGGTGAACTAGCAAGATAGTCCTGTGAGTGGCTCGCTCTTACGAGGTGACAAATGAGTCTCAACTGTTTCGTGAGGTTTGTGTTTTTCTTTTTCATAAAAATGATATTCTATAATAGTAGCCTGTAGATTGAATATGAATAAGGGTCGGTTTTCAACTGAGCAAAACGAAATGACCAAAAATTGCTCACCTTCAATTTTTTTATTTTTAAGGGTATTTTACACCTTGAATTCGTTTTCATCCAATACTATAATACGAGCAAGGTTATATATATATATATATATTTGCACACGGATCTCGAAAACGGCACTAAGGATTTTCTTTAAATTTTGGAAATAACTAATTTCTGAGTAGAAAATAAGTTCTAGATAGGTCTAATGTCCAGGAAGATTCTTGTTTTCTTGTAATATTAAGTTTAAAATCTCAAATTTTAACATTACGCTTATGGAGAATCAAATGTAAACAATACAAACCAAAACATCTGTTTATAACAGTTTGACAGTTGTTGATTGAAGATGGTGGGGAACAATATGTGAATTGAGGTTTTTTATAAATATTTATTATATGTATGTAATAAATACAAAATTATAAGGTTACCAAGGTATTTCCAAAATATATCGTGTTTTGATAGTAGAAAACTTAATCATTGTACTGCTTGAAGCCACTGATCGGCTAAAACAATTGAGGCTAAAAGACCTCAAACGGTACTGCTCGTTTGGCAGACGCCGTGGTCCAGCGGCAGCGTGTCGGCCTAGAGAACCGAAGGTCGCGAGTTCCATCTCCGATAGGGGTATTACTTTTTGTTCAGTGCTATATTAATTATAGTGTATTAATTCGGTCCTATATAACCCACATAAATGTTTTCATTAAGTAATAAATGTTTATTATATTTTAATTTGTATAGTACATTTCTTATTCTATACGAGCAAAACTCGGTCACCAGGTACTTAATTCATTAATTGTTTTATGAAAAGCACGTAAAATGAATATTTCTCAAAAACTACTTTAAAGAGTTTAATAAAAATTTTATGATTTATAGTCTTTTCTAATATAGACAAAATGACACCACCTGCATTTCTCAACATCGGGATTTCAATGTTATGGGCTGTTAAAAGTATTTTTTGTAATTTTTGCGTGAAAACGATAAAGGTGAAGTATAATTTGACTACCACCATTGAAACCGGTCTAACAGCGCGCAATGTTATTATTATAGAGAATATTAAAAATATTTTTTTAATTAAAAAAAATTTAACGGGGGCCCCCGTTAATTTAATTAACGGGGGTTTGGACCGTTCCCCATCAAAACGTTAAAAATGCCACTGGCGTAGAAATACACAAAATAAAATAAAATTAATTTTCTAACTTTTCTATGAATCTTCGTATACAGCGTAAGGTCACATCACCAAATAAAACCTATTTTAAAAAACTTGGTATTACAGGGGGGTTCCCCCTGTAAAGCTCTAACTATAAATTTAACTTTGTTTCTCTTGTTGTTGTTTTCAGAAATTAGATTATTATTTCTGAAACAATAAATTATTAAATGATATTTAGACAAACTTTAAAGAATGTGATAGTTTTAAATCAACTTGTCGTTTTTAAATTTACTTAAGGGAGAAAGTATGTGTCAGCTCACTCATACAGTTTATTTTTTATTTTAATTTTATTTATGATTTTCCTATCATATTTTACTCGAAATTTTTACGAAGAATTTTGAAATGTGTAAAAAGCCTACTGGTAGGTTTTTAATTATTAAACCACTCTGAATTCACAACCCTCACAATCAAAACCCTGGAAGTAAGCTATTTTTTATTAATATCTAGGATAGCATATTATTGAATATTTTACAAAATAAATCATTATAATTTTTTTATTGAGAGCGAAAATGAGAAGTTCTGTAAGGTGGTGCCCTGGAGGGCTGTAATACCTTTAATTTGACACCTCTTCCGTTAATTTATGACAATAGGTCAAGGAGATATAGGCGCCAGAATTTAACATTCTCTAACGGGACTAAAATCCAAGATGGCTACCACTGATGCAGACTCTTAAAAGTAACTATTCAACCATCGCTACCCAGCGGCAGTTATGTGCAAACTTTCTGTTACGTCGAAAACAGTTAGGAGTAAACGCATAGTCCTGAGAGGAATTTGGTTCCAACAGTATGGGGAACTGATGGAAACACAACCAATGCTGCGATGTGATTTTTACAGCGGAAGTTTTGAGGAAGAGTAATCTCAAGATATCGTGTTTCCAGCACTCTCTCCTGATCTAAGAGTCTGTGATTTTTTTGGGGCTACTTAAAATCTAGAGTGTACAAAAGTAAGCCTCGCACATTAGGCAAACTGAAAGAGACCATGATGCCAGAGACCGAACCAAGAGAGACCAGAAGAGATTGCCATCCTCACCCCTGAAATGCTTAGTAAGGTGTTTGACAGTTTTGGTGCGAGACTAGAAGAATGCTTATTCAAACAAGGACACCACTTGACCGGCGTAATCTTTAAAAACTAAACTGGTATATTTTAATGTTATTATGTACTTTTACGTCATTAATTACTTACTTTACATCAATTAATTTTCTACTTATCTCTATATATAAAATTGAATGTATGTATGTCTGTCTGTATGTCTGTATGTATGTCCTTTATGCGTTGCCAAACTACTCATCCGATCGCCATGAAATTTTAGGAAGTTGTTCTACATGTGTCCGGGAAGGTTTTAGTGAAAAAATATTTTCGAAAACCCCATAAGTTTCCATTTTATGGCGTTTTAAATTTCTAATGTTAACCTTATGGAGAGTAAGTTTGTTTACAAATTGTCTACAATGAAAACATTTGATTTCTTAGCTACAGCTGATTGGTTTACTGTCCATTAGCAATACCGTATGCTTTACTATCCAATGCCATCTGAATCATTCATTAATGTTAAACTATGAAGTAAATGTGTACTGTAAAAAATGAACAGCTTTATTCACCACGTTAATAGTTTACGGTTTTGGGGGATTATGTATTTATATTTTTATTTTCTGTCTGATTAAAGTTACGTGTTTATATGATAATTACAATGTTTATATTATTACGTTTATTATAATAATCAGCTGTTGTATATCTTTCTTATAAAAGCCGTATTACAGTTAGGTTTCGTTTGGGTTTGGATTGGATTTGAAAATTGTGAATTAATCCACTCAGATTTATTTGTTTTATGAGAATGTTATTAATATGTTTTATCGTTTCAGTATTGTTATTCACTATGCAGCGACCCAGAATATATAACCTTTCACAATGAAGCTGTATTGCTATTCGACTTCAGAACATGGTCAATCTTAAAGTTAACATGTGTTTACTGTGAGGCGTTACGAAGTTCGCCGGGTCAGCTAGTTTAGACTATATTTGCCTAAATACGTAATTTCACATATAATATCATACATAGGCATAGGCCTACTGCTGTACTTACAAGTAATAGGAAACTCATCCCAACATAGAGAGCTATCATGATCAGTCACCGAATGACTGTTTAACACGCAGATGTGCAGAATAGCACTTGTGTAGGTGGCACAGTCACTAACTCTACTAACTATTCAACACGTTTTGCTTACGTGTATGGTATTATTAGATGACTCAGATTCCCTGAAATTTAGTTCATTAATCATAATTGAATACCCAAATGACGTTGGGGCATCCATTACCCAAAATCTAAATTTTTGGTCATTTTAATGAATTTGACATAGGTAAGAAGCTATTACCGTAGGTTTCGTGGCAAGACTTAGTTAATGTTAAGCCTGGGACCAAGTTACTTTTTTGTTTTGTGGTGCCTAGAGACAAAAGAATAGTCGGTTATATTATATATATGTGTGTGTGTGTGTGTGTGTAATTATTCAATTGCCATTCATGCCATGGTCTTGGTTTGATAATACAACCTCATATGGTCCTAGGAGAAGCATTCATGCCACGGTTCGGTTTGATAATGCCGCCTCATGTGGTACCTGGAGAACGACACTGGTGATACATATCTTGAGAACACGGGCAATACTTTTCATATGCAATAATTGGCTGACATATATTTATGTACAAATCCTACTGATACAATTATTGGATACGACAAAATGTAATACTTATAAAACCTATGCTGCGTTGTCACAGGTCTCTAGAGATAAGATTTTGCAAGATCAGTTTTTAAATTAAACCTTGAAATATCATTTCCCTGATGAAGAGTTAAATTATCGGCAATTACTAAAAGTGCTGCCGGAGACAGACAAAGCAATGAATCCCTCGCCTGCCTTTCCAGTCACTAGTCAGGGCCCTGGGTGACAAACTGTAGGTGTGTCAACAGTTCAGCAGATCCCTTCGGAGCTTAGTCGTTGAGTAATAGGAGTAATGGGGTGTAATACCTCCCCGGAATTAGAACATTATAAAAATTAATGGTTCCATTTCAGTTACCTTAAACTGAGTAGATGGTAATTAATTGAAAAGTTTAGTTGTTAAGACCGACACTGTATGTATTAAGTCAACAAGGGAATGTTATATTGATAAATTTATTTTATATCTAATGGTATATTCAAGGCAAGTATACGGTTCAAGAAATCCTCTCATTTTCTACAGGTTATTTACCCTTTTTAAATCCACTTTAATACCACACATAAACTTTTTTATATTCACTTTATATACCGGACTTTTTTAGGAGTTTAGAAAAGGTTTCGATACTGTGAATCATAATACTGTGTACTGTTTAAAAAATTCTCGTCGCTGGGAGTACGATGAGGAGAGGCTCTGGGCTGGTTCCGCAGCTATCTGACGGGCCGTAGTCAGCGCGTCAGGGGTGCTGGGACTCTCAGAGGGCCTTTTCCGTCACCCTTGGGGTGCCTCAAGACGTGGTTCTCTCTGCAAATTTGTTTTTGATTTTCATGAATGATCTTTCATTTCAAAATTAATCAAAGTAACAAATGAATGTTTTAGCAGATGATGTTGCAATATTTTATGCAAACAAAAACTCAAAAACAATAAAATACTATGGGAAAATAGCAATGCAGATTAGAAGGCACAAGTTAATGTCATGCATAACGTGATTATTGTCAAACAGGTATAACAAATGTCGATTTTGTGTGTCTGTTCTCGGGTTCGCGCCATTTTCTACATATCTAGTTTTAAATGCCCTTCCTGTTTGGCCTATGTAAAAAGTCGGACAATCAGCACAATTTATTATATATATTCCGACCAAATCAGTATGATTCACATGATTAACAATAATCACGATATGTCTGGCATTAACTAATGCCACTCACTAATGTTACATTAACAACGGTCTTAAAGTGTTAAATCACTGTCAAAAGGTAACATAATGGATGAATTAGAAGAGTTTTTAATATATCAATCATATAGCCTAAATCCCACAAGAACCAAGATTTTAACAGATTCATTCTGCTATCATTTTGAATATCAATCACTAGTGATTAAAATGCCGTCCGATGTACCTTGGTTGAACCACGACTTGGTGAAAAATAGTGTTCCGTGGGTGGGGACTCGAGTAGTGACGAGGAATACTCTTAAACTCGGTGGCTTGAAAGAGGTCCAAGTGGGTTCACCCCATAAATGAAAAGAAAGAGACGGATGAGGAGTTCCATTACATTGTGGCAGATTTGGAACTGGATGAAGAAAGGTTCAAGCCTACTTCAGGCTAAACCCAAAACAGTTTAGTAGTTTGAAGTGTTGTATAGTTGGAGTACAAGAACATATTAAGAAAATGATAAAAACTACAGGAAATCAATAACCGCAAAGGAGAGATTGGCTGTTTGCTTATAGGGCAATAGAGTCAGAAACTTCTTTGCGCATGCGCAAGACCAAACGCCCGCAGCGGTAGTCTGAAAAATTCGCTCAGCAAGCGGTACTGGCGGACACTACCGCACGCCCGCGGGCGCGCGGTACTCGGTGTGGCTTGGCCCATTTGATAACATGGTGAGCGAATTTTAAAAGTTCGCGTCCGCCGCGGTAGCGAGCTCGGTGTGGCATTTTAAAACGCCGTATCGAGTTTAGCGTTTCAAGAACTATAAGTATAACCAGTATCCGTTCATCTACGGCATACTTTTTGTTCATGCTAAATTAATGATGTATAATCGTTTTATTCAAAAAAATTCATTGAGTAATAAATGAGTTTAATTTTTCTAATTAATTTCATAATACATGTTTTATTCAAAGCAAAGCTCGTCAATATATCAATCATATAGCCTAAATCCCACAAGAACCAAGATTTTAACAGATTCATTTCAAATGAAAAAATGTTTGTATTTACTTCCCTGTGGGAAATGGGTTAGATCATGAATATGTCTAAAGGGAATGTGTTCATCTAAACAGCTGTTCTTATTCTTTTATATTTAAAACTAGCTGACCCGGCGAACTTCGTAACGCCTCACAGTAAACACAATAACTTTAAGATTGGCCATGTTCTGAAGTCGAATAGCAATACGGCTTCATTGTGAAAGTTTATATATTCTGGGTCGCTGCATAGTGAATAACAATACTGAAACGATAAAACATATTAATATCATTCCCATAAAACAAATAAATCTGAGTGGATTAATTCACAATTTTCAAATCCAATCTAAACCCAAACGAAACCTAACTGTAATACGGCTTTTATAGGAAAGATATACAACAGCTGATTATTATAATACCCGTAACAATATAAACATTGTAATTATCATATAAACACGTAACTTTAATCAGACAGAAAATAAAAATATAAATACATAATCCCCCAAAACCGTAAACTATTAACGTGGTGAATAAAGCTGTTCATTTTTTACAGTACACATTTACTTCATAGTTTAACATTAATGAATGATTCAGATGGCATTGGATAGTAAAGCACACGGTATTGCTAATGGAAAGTAAACCTGTAGAAAAAGCTGTAGCTAAGAAATCAAATATTTCCATTGTAGACAATTTGTAAACAAACTTACTCTCCATAAGGTTAACATTAGAAATTTAAAACGCCATAAAATGGAAACTTATGGGGTTTTCGAAAATATTTTCTCACTAAAACCTTCCCGGACACATATAGAGCAACTTCCTAAAATTTCATGGCGATCGGATGAGTAGTTTGGCAAGGCATAAAGGACATACATTCAATTTTATATATAGAGATTCAATACAATAGTTCTAGTAGTTGCTATCGAAACCTGATACATGTTTTCCATCTTAAAAATCACCAACACCACCCAGAGCTAAGACCATGTCAATACTCGAGTTGTATTTTCAACGTCCTTCTCCGTGGGGAAACCCTGTTTACATTAGCTGATCGCCTGACTGCTGATAATAAAGATAGTGGGACTTGTTCTTGGCGTAGTAGTGTTAGTGACAGGTGTCTTATTTTAATTAGTTTTTGTTATGTAATGTCTTAGGCCTATATATGTTAAAATAGTTTTATTTATAAAGAAGCTACACCAATATATAATAATCTAATTAATTGGAATCGTTTGAAAATGGCGTAAGCCAAAACATGTAACAAAATATGTTTGTATTAACTTCCCTATGGTGAACAGGTTAGATCAGGGACATAAATAAAGTGAATGTTTTCAGTTCATCTAAACAGCTGTTCTTATAGGCCTAACCAAAAATTCAATACAATAGCTCTAGTAGTTTCTATGAAAACGGAACGGAAACTAAACGCTTCCGCTGCACCTTTTGCGTTATAAACTTTTTGCGTTACACAAATCTGCTAACACTACTACAGAGCTAAGACTGACTGAGGTATATATCGTTTTAGTTTAATGACAGTACGGTGCAAGTATAATGAATTTTAATAAAAAATATGTTCTATTCGTGTGTATATTTTTACCAAATAAAATGTAAAACCTTTTACAGTTTGTCTTGTACTATTAAATTACTATTCCTATTATTACTACGTGATACAACATACTGCAACTATAATAGCTGTTTTAGTATATCCATAAATATTTTATGATGACGATGAAAGGAATACTCAAAAAGAAATAAATAATGCATTACTGAAAGTATTTCCATTTCTTATACGGTCGGGTATTTCTCTTTACAAGCAGGAATGTTTTATTAATTTACTTAGAAATAGAGCTTTGAATGATGTATGAACTAATGGAGCGTTAACAGCTAAATGTGCAAGTCAAGATGACTAGAAATATTTTCTGGTCCAATTTTACCATTATTAATTTGGCATCTCGATTGTTAGAGTATTTTTATTGCTGTTATACTCGTATTCATGCATCACGTTAGAACAAATATTTTGTATCCTTTTTTACTTCAACGCCGACTCTTCTTATACCTTTAAGGGGCTGTCATCCATCTTGCCATCTCAGAAATATCTTGCCATCTTGGATTTCTACTCTCATAAGACCTATATGTTACAAACTCTGAAATTAATATGCCTTACTTTAAACGCAATAAATCACAGATGGGACTAATTTGAAATTTACATATATTTATCTTAAGGTTATTTATCAGCAGTCTACCTGATTATCATTTTATATACCTGTTTGGAATGTGTGAATACTTTTTAGACATGACAATGTCTAAGCTCTGGAGGGTGTTAGCAGATTATTGTGGATTATTGTATTATATATATATATGTGTGTGTGTGTGTGTGTGTGTGTGTGTGTGTGTGTGTGTGTGTGTGTGTGTGTGTGCGTGTGTGTGTGTGTGTGTGTGTGTGTGTGTGTGTGTGTGTGTGTGTGTGTGTTTGTGTGTTTGTGTGTGTGTAAATATACGGTTTATTATTGTAATATAAGTAAAAACCATAATACCCTTAATTACCATTACCATAGTACCATAATTCAATTTTATTGTAACACGACATGTTTCGGTTGATAATCCCATTTTCAATTTTGTAAAAATGTAACCTTAAATCAAAATATGGCATTCAATTTATTTTTTTAACAAGTAAGTGTTTTATTTTGTTTGCTTTTTCAAGAGCACACCTCGGCCCACACCTTTTCTGCATACAAAAATACACTTCAGACTCATAAATTGGTAGTTTTCTTCTACTGAACCTTGAATATCCGATTTTAGTATATGAAGTAATGAAATGTATGTGTTACTGTATGCCTATGGTTATTTATTTCAATTTTACAATATTACTATTCTATGCTTACAGGTTTATGACGGTACCAGCTGATGGGTAGCACGGATATGCACCTTTCAAAGGCATTTAAAACAATCAGTCAGTTTCTTCTGTTTCTATCGAAATTTGTTGGTTAGGAGATAGTGTCAATGTACCTAATTAGTTGAATAATTATTTTACTTAGTTGTTATGTTTATGTGTATAAAATAGATATCTTAAATTTTTACAGGATAGGCCTGTAGTAAGCCTTTAATAATAGCATTTTTATTAGACGTTTAATGGACTGAAAGTTTCTGCTACAGTGAGTATATTTTCATCAATAATCCAAATTTAAGCAACTAAACTTTTGCATGCGTTATTTAATAGTTAAACCTGTATGGGAAGTAAAATATAACATTATTATAATTCTCTAAACCAATTTAGCCTATTGTGAACTTATCTGAACATTTTTGTACCATATCAGTGTTGCATATAGGTAGGGCTAATACAATTTAGACTAAAATTAGATAGAAATCACATATTTTTCCTGTCCTCTGAAGCTCTCGATGAACTCAAAGGTCTAGAGTTAGTAATTTTACAGGCTTGATCAAATCCCACAATAGAGCATTTATATGAGACAGGTATTTCAAACAAATTACCTCAAGCACTGCACACAAAAATCTAGTATTGCCATTGCAATACTAGATTCGTTATTCCTTTACACTATGTTCAATCAAGATTTTTTGCATAAATTACGAACCGTCTTTTTATATTTATTGGAAAGACTAAAATTTTAAAGCAAGTATAAACATTAGTTGTTAAGCCTACATCTTGAAATATTGTGACATCTTTGGAGACCTGGTGTTGGAAGCTTTGGTTTTCTTATCAGCCTATATATTAGAGCTGCAAAATTGTTACAAGCTATAAAATGTACTTCACTAATTAATTATTTTAAATCTTAAATTTTGTTGTTTATTTTCAGCGAGTTATGAATTAGTGATTCTTTTTTGCCAATTAGGGCCTTAATATGCTGCGTAAGCTTAAAATGAAAAAAGCCCTCTGATAAAGAACCTCACTTATTACACACTTCCAGTCACACGTTTATAACAAAATTGACAGCTACATACTCTATGTCTTATGTAATTTGGAATTTTTGTTATGTTTTAGATGGCTAAAACCGGACAAGATGATACTGATTATGATCGACAGTTTCAAGAAGATCTGGAAAAGGCACAGGCACTTAGCCTGGAAACCCTTGCTCTTGAAAAATTCAGAATGGAGAAGTTGAGAATGGAACTTCATCGTTACCAAAGTCAAATAGATAAAGGTAGGCCTATACATGAAAGTTTGAAAACCGTTACAATAAGTGTCAATAATAAATTAAAGGCTTATTTTCTACTCCTTTAAGACTGTGCTATTATTTTCCGCACACATTCTGTAGACCTATTAATCTTCATCTACTCCCATAGGTGGCAGATTGCCGCCTTTTTAAGTTTTAATGTGTATTAAGCCAGTCAAGGTTATACGAGCTTCAGCCCCGTATGTATTCCTCACCCATTATCACTATGACAAGTGTGTAGAATTTTATTCTTCTTATCGTTGTTGTTTCAGTCTCATAGATGGCAATTAGTTCACTGTGTCCTGAATTGCGGTTATACTAGAGTGGGAAAATATGTTTGCAAAATATGTATACTACAGTGTTACATGTAACATCTATAATGAAAAATTAGATGAAAATTTTGGTATAAAGTGGACTTAAACCCAAAAACCATTCGTGAATTTAGAAAAAAAATCTATTTCTTAAGATAAAGTACTTTGATTTGATATCCTAATCTTTTGTTGATTAATAGGCTAAATGTTATAGGTTGAAACATTATTTTTAATATTCCACCTTTAATAAATATAATTGAGTAAAAAAACTTTAAAAACATACAGAATGTAATATTACTCACGTGGCGAATTTCGGTTGCGTGAGCACCTGTGCTCTACAGGGCCTCGCGAGCTGATAAGGGTTAATAGCCATTGCCTACTTTGACGAGTCGTTCTCGGACATCACAGAATACTTCGACTTGGTAATCTCAGTGGTTCGGACTCTGGTGGTTAAACTGTAGGTCCCTTAGTTGCCATCAGCTGTTGGTCTATTAATTAATTAAGAGTCAAATCAAATCAAAATGCCTTTTATTTAGAGCGTCTCAGGACAATTGCTGCTTTACAGAGTAACTCATCTCACTTTTATATGCTACTTATTTACAAAAAGAATAATAAATAAATAAAATTTACACATCAATATATACATAAAAATGACAGAATTACAATATTTGGCATTATAGTGGTACAGTTTTACAGGTTTTTACCGCATAATAATTCTTTCAATTTCTTCCTGAAGGTTGTAGTTGACAGAGTTTTTAGGTTTGACATGACTTTTAGGAGTCCTGTTTAAGGAACATGTCAGCCTTAGTTAGTAACAAGAGTACAAGATCGCGCCACAATTATCTTACACTCATTTCTCAATCATACTTGGCTTAAAATACCTTCCTTGTGGTAGAGTCGCCATTTCAATAATTTAATCTAATATCATTGAGCGTCATTTTTTAGAAGTTTCAACTTTTTCTGAGTGATAGCAACATATACTGGGGTAACAAACTTTTGTATACTAGGGTAAACTGCATTAGTTTTACGATAATTTCATTCTGATTGTTTGCAACTCTAGTGTTTAGAATTAAAAACTTCTATACTTCTAATAAAAAAAAACAGGAAAATTAGTGCAAAATTAGAGAGTATCGTTTTGAGTCATGTTTGCGATTTCACGTTTATGTTCAAGTAAATTTAAATGATAATTGGTTAATTGTGAGCTGTCTTCAAATGAAGTGGTGATGAATTTATGGACATAATTCATAAAAAGAATGAATTTATGGTAAACATATATACATATTTAAATTTAGTAGCCTATATATCTGCATAATATAAAGTACAATTACTTAAAATTTTAGGTCAATATAACTGTAAACACCAAAGTTATAGCGGTGTTTGTAAAAGTATAAAAAAGTGGATTTCTTGGTGGCCACTGTGCACTGAAAAAGAGGTAGGCCAATGTGTTAATGTGTCACATTGAAGTTGTAATACAATGTAAATATGGGGTTAACAAATGATAACATTTCCCTGATAATATTTGGATTCAAAGTTATACTTGTTAAAATATAAAAAAGCGTAATTTTACATAAGTCATTTATTTTATTGAAGTAGCCTATTTGTAGTTTTTATAAATCCTATCTTGAAATCCTCTTTAACCCTGCGTCGGGCAAAGTTTGCCTCCGGGTGCTTTTATTTCTGTAAAAAAATTAGGGTTATATTCGGTCGGCTGTCGCAAGAATCACTGTACTTCACATGCCTCTTTCTAGGAACTGGTCCAAATTAATTTCACATTCCCAACCTCCATTTCCTAACTCTATTATTCAGTTGAATCCCGAGAGTCACGTAGCACTGGCGACACCACCTTGTGTCACCAATCGCGCTACTACGGTTATGTAGTTTAGTTCCGTGTTTTCGTAATTCCATGTATTTAATTCAGTTTTTGATTGCTTAATATTGATTATACAGGGGTATCATATAACCTCTTTACACTATATGTATAAAAATACATTGTTTGTTTATTATTTCCATACCCGAAAATAAACTCTGCGAGTCACCATTCGTGTTTTAAAATCAAAGTCACCGACGAAGGGTTAAATGAAGTATCTTAAAATATAAATGAGTATTTTTTTCACAGCTATGCTATGATATTTTCTTTCAAGTTATGTTTGGCACTAACATAAATTAATATAAAATCCTCACCATTACATTGATTTAATAGCAACCGTAACCAACTCTGCCGGTTATTTTGTTGGTTAGTAGTAATGCCTAATGCAATAAGCATTACATTAGGCATCACTCACCATAGTTTGATACCTAGATTTGAATGCCTATTTTCAGACAAAGCAGATGAAGCCACCTTTTTAATGACCTGATTCTATATCCAAAAGTGTATATTAATAAGTGTTAATATTTTAATACTCTGTTAAATAATATAGTCCATTTGTAACACTTTTTGTTTCGATGTTATTTTGTAAAGATTCTTAAAAAAATTTTTGCTCTGTTCTTAGAGCCGAGAGTAAATATTTTAAAGCAAGAAAAAAGTTTCGCTAGAGAGTCGTCTATTGATTCAACAGTTTCCACATCAATAGAAAGTCGCTCTAGGCCACGTCCTGGCTCTTTTAACACTGGTAAGTTTGGGGTCTTTGTTAATGTTTTTCTCCTAAAAGATTTTTTTTATTTAAAAATATCTTTGGAAATATTCAACATACTGATAAACAGTGTTATAATTTTTGTTCAGCTGTGAAATAGTTTAGTAGTTTCATGTTTTAATAAGACAGGTACTGTTTGGTAAAACCTTTGAGAAGGTCAAATATTATAAGTCATTGTTCTATGCTAAAATAAACTAAACCAAAATATTGAACTTTTAAGCTTTTAACCAGCCAACTAAATCACATAATTTTAAGTAGGCCTATCTTCTATTAAAGGCCATCATCGTTGAGGAAAATAATGACCTTGTTTCAGGACAAGACATCTTATTTAGAGTGTTAATTTTTAACAAAACATATTATCCTTCGGTTTAGAATTTGTATTTATCATTGAAAAATTTTTAGGTGGACCTTGTGTGTATCAGATCAAACCTCCACCAGCGGGAAGACGCAACAGTGTTGCCACTCCTGCGACCAGTGACCTCATATCCTTCCATAGTCCTACCAACACAAACAATACCACAACCAATTCAGATTCTTTGGACCAATTCCAATATCCAAGGTAAATAAAACCTTTTTAATTTTAATTTGAAATTGAATCAAATCCTGAACAAAAGCAGTCAAATTAATGCAATATTCGTGTAGGCTGCATTTTTAATATATAATTACAAATATAAACAACCTATATAACCTATATAAAACCTATATAAAATTACAAAGATAACAACCATTCATGGTAGATGGATGCCTAACTTCTTCAGTAGTTAGGTTACCGGACTCATCGAAAAATGCTGTGGGAGTTTAATATCTAATCAAAGTGGAAACTAATTGTTTGATATTTAGTGGATTCCAATTTATCCTTATGTTACTGACTATTGCTACCGGTGAGTAAAGGTTGAACAACACCATCGTCATATTAGCTGTGAGCCTTATATATGATGATTAAGGAAATATATGTCCGATTTCCTAAGCGAGTGAGCTGTTAAATTTCATAGTAATAATTTTCCTCTTCTTACAGTAACAATGGGAAGGCCACACCAAGTCTCTTGTCTGAACATCCCGTCAAGAACCTATGCTCTATGCCGTCAACATCTACAAGGTTTGTTTTAAAAATAACTCTTATATTATTTTTATACAAAAGTGATGAAGAGTGAGTGAAGATTATACAGAATTAATCAATATTAATAAGCCGTTACATTTCAAGGAAAATATTTTAGTTTATTATACTTTAATTTAATAAATATATCAGACTCTGTGGTGTGAATTTTCACCAAAGCAATGTAATGTCATCCAATCCAATGAAATGTATTTGGGATTATTTTTTTTAATTTTACCTCTTTCATCATATCACCAAGGGCAAAATTACCAAAGATAAAATTTTACAAATATGGGAAAATTTGTTTACACTTAATTTAAAACATTACCATGAAATTTTTGTTTATTAAAATTTCATATTTCAATTTTTTTTTTATTTTGTAAGGTGTTGAATGTTGTATATTACTTATTGATAAAAAACATGATTAAAAATATTTATATTTAAACAATATTTTTAACGTTATTTTTAAAAACACTAAAATTGATGCCTTTCACTGTATTTAACAAGGAGTTTTAAATGTTTTGATGAAAAAAATATATACCAGTAGTACAAACTATTAAATTATTACTTGGACATACTAATAAGGACTAACCCCTTATTATTTTTTCTCAGGAGTGGATTTAGGGAGATTGGGTTTGACTTGAACAACTTGGGGTCAGAGTTGAGTGGCATCACACCTCTATCTACCATGCCAACTTTTCCTGCAGCACCACCCCCGGGCTTCTTCATCCCCTCAAGTACCAGCAGTAGCTACCCCTCTATCAACCCCTACATGTTCAGCTTCAACCTCACTCGGCCACCAAATTTACCAGCTAACAGCACCATATCTGTTTCAACCCCCACATCCTCTTCTTCTTCTAGTATGTTCAATGGTGAGCAATAATTTTTTAGGGATGTATATAAATTTATGTATTTCAACTTTACAAAACTTTATGAAATATATATTTATATTTTCATATCTTTATTTAAACATAAAACTTACTAGTCACAATCACACTAGTTAAATTCAGGTTCAGTGAAAGACTGAGAGTCTTGGCTATAACTTACATGTAAATAAATATGTATGGTGGGAGACATGAATTAATAATCCAGTAATTTAAAAAAAATCTAGTATCATTATCAAAAGCTATTTAACCTGGTCAAGGTTACATTTATTTGTTTTATTGGGCACACTCACCTATTTTTATTTTTGTGGCTGGATCTCGTCAGTAACACATAACATATACAAAACACACAAAAGATCAATCTAGTCACTATAGTCTGATGTTTCGCGGGACCCAAACATTAATGTTTTGCTTCTTCAGGGTATAAAAAACTTTGTTTTTCCCGCCTGCGGGATATAGTTTTTTAATAAAAAATCTGAAATAGCCATTTTGTTTGAAATTTCATAACGAATAAGAATATATGTATACTTATATAGCTATATAAAAAGAAATAAAAGTACCCATGTTCAAAAACCTTTATATGTACACAAAATCCTTACTGCCTAGAATAAATTATAAAAATATTGTATAGAATAACATTAGGCCTACATATATTTATAACACTAAATACAAGGAGAAAGATGTTATGAATAATTCATATGTTTTTATAGATGATTAAAGCAAAATACACAACGAAACACTAACCCGATAGCACGACTATAACACAACGCAAAGCATACGGCTCGGTTGGCGCAACGTCGTAACACTAGGGGGTGTAAAAATTCGCCGGAACCCGGCGAATGGCAGCTGGAGGGTTAAAGCTTAAAGATGTAAACTTTTAAAAATGTAAGATGAGTAGCCACTATTTTTTAGATGATTTTAATTTCTTTAAATTCATTTTATAATGTGTAGTCAGAACTACCAATTGACTGTGCATGTTTTATTAGACCAATCACCAAGCCCACTCTTATGAGCAAAGAATGATTGTGTCAAAATTAAGGTACTGCCCAGTTGAGGTAGGTTTTCTATAAATACTTGTATGCCAGCAATGAATGTGTTTTTCAATCAATACATCCAGGAATGGTAGTTCACTATCGTTTTCCATCTCTATCGTTAAACAACAGAGTCAAACTGGCTATTTAAATGTTCTTTAAACCTAATTAAATCTGACATGGACTCTTCCCACATACAAAATACAACATAACACAGCCAAAGTCTAGGTTTAATATCAAAGTACCTGGTGACCAAGCTTTGTTCGAATAGAATAAGACATGTATTATAAAAATTAATTAGAAAAATTAAAACACATGTATTGCTCAATGAAAACATTTATGTGGTTTAAATAAAACCGATTTAATACACCATAATTAATATAGCACTGAACAAAAAGTATCGCGCCTAGTGGTGGGGATGGATTTCGCGACTTTTAGTTCTTGAGGCCGACACGCTACCACTCGGGCTACGGCGTCTGTCAAATGAGCAACGCCGTTTAACGTCTTTTAGCCAACCTCAATTGTTTTAGCAGATCATTTACTGTTAAATTAGTCATACAGTTATTATTAGCGTGTGATCAACTGATTTTGTTAGAAACGGAATGAGGATTGAAAAGCAAAAGAGAAATTTAATTTACACCAATTATTTGGTTTGTTATAGTGGCTTCAAGCAATACAACGAATACGTTTTCTATCAAAATACGGAATATTTTGGAAATACTTTTTTCTGCTTTTATTTCGCACAGTTATGTTACCTTAACGTTTTTACAAATTGTTTAGTAACCTGATAATTTTACATTTATTACATACATAAAATAAATATTTATGAAAAACCTCTATTCACATATTGTTCCCCGCCGTCTTCAATCAAGAACTGTCAAACGGTTGTAAACATCTGTTTTGGTTTGTATTGTTTACATTTTATCCTCCATAAGCGTAATGTTAGATTTTTAGATTTTAAACTTAATATTACAAGAAAACACGAATTTTCCTGAACATTAGACCTATCTAGAACTTATTTTCTACTCGGAAATTAGTTATTTCCAAAATTTAAAGAAATTCCTTAGTGCCGTTTTCGAGATCCATGTGCAAATATACAAACCTTGCTCGTATTATAGTATTGGATGAATCAATAGCATCTTATTGGATGAATCAATAGCATCTCTCTCAAACTTATCCATATAAATATTACACAGTATAGGGCTAAGAACCCATTGCTGTTCCTAAAGTTTGTTCGAAATATTCGTGATCAACCTAAAAAAATTGATTTCACGCAAACAGATAATAGCTCCATTATATTTGAAATAGGAATTCCAATTCTTTCATTAAGAGTAACATCTTGTTTCAGTTTTTTTAGACTATTGTTAGGCTTGGTTCTATTGGTACACTCGGGAATAAGCTTACCTCATAAAAACTAACTATAATGGTCTTATCAGTATGCAGATGCAGATTAATTTTCCTCACAAAATCATTGGAATCCCTCAGATAGCTATCCGAATTTCCAAACAACTGGTTAAAATTGGCAATAAAAACTTTGACAAATTGTAGAATAGTGAACCTATTGTACTAACTATAGGCCGTAAAGGAATGTCAGTTTTGTGAAACTTGGGCAAGCCGTAAGTGAGAAGCTTTGCTATACTGTGGACTTAATATGTATGTTCCGTCAAATATTTCTTAATTTTCACCGGTTTTAATTTGAACCGAATTTGTAGGATCCCGATCCAATTTTCTATATTGACCATCATTGATCAAACTTTGAATTTTTGTTTATACAGTGGAACTTGGTTATAGCGTCATTGAAGGGACCACACAATTAATGACGCTATAGCAAAGTGACACTATAAAAGAGGTTAAATAATTTTAATTCAAAACCGAGGGAAAATGGAAAAAACACATTTTTTACATGAAATTAAGACTTTTAATCAAGGTAATTTGAAATACACATAAAAGTTTATGTTTATGACTGACTGAACTACTCTATACTATATAAAAAATCGAATTTAAAAATATCGCAATGAAGTTCGGCACGGTGAATTCAACTGTTGGTTCAATTTTAAAAACCAGGCCCGAACACTAGTCTCCTATCTTACGTCCCTCCTCACATACTCTTATAAGTCACACATTTTCTTTAATCGAGTATGATAATGGAGTTATAACTTTCCAATTTTTTTAAAGCATTTTGTTCATCTTTAGTTAAATTACATTTAATGAATAAGGAAAGAAAGAAAGAACAGAGGAATTGGAGACAAATAAATTTATAGAGGAGATGAGGAAAATATTGACAAGCGTAGTTCAGAAAGGAGACAAAAACACTGGTATGGACGATGGATGGAAGCTCTTCTATCTACGCCAAAGTGAAAGCTAATTTATTTCAATGAGAAAAGAGTGACGGGATATAAAAAAGATTTAAAGATTTGAGAATCCAAACAAGATGATGGGATGGAAACTATTACACTTGATACTTGATACACTTAATATTTACAGGTTTTTTAATGATTTGGCAGTATTACATTTATAAGAGGGTTTATTTTCAATTTGTAGACAAGAAACCGCTGTCTCAAGTGACGTCACAATGATTACGTTTGGCACACTGGAGGGGACAATAGCAAAGTTCAGCCCTTTACTTAAAACCTATATCTCTGAGTTGTCCAGAGACCTGTCTGACAGGTTTACAACCAGCTTATCTGTGTCTAAATTGTTGGTCTTGCATGTTCTGTTATGACCTGCCCCACTACCTGGTGGATTACGTGACTGGCTCTCTACTAATCTATGGAATTTCTATCTCTATATCTATATATTATATCTATTTCTATATATTTCTATATAGATTGATTTTTAATGTTTCAATAGTAACATTTTTCAATATGCCACCATTTTGTTCCTATAAGGGTTAGGGAGCTGAAATTTTAACAGAGTTTTTTTAAAACATACTTTATAAGTTGTGTGAAGCTTCAGGGCACCTCAAAACGAAAAAATAACGTGGTCCCAGGGTTAAGTCTTGCCATGAGACCTACCCATAGCTTCTTCCCAACGGAGAATTCGCTAATACTGGGTACATAAAAGAAATTGTAGTATCACAATGAAGACAATTTAAGCAACTCGGCAATCTGTTTTTCTTTAAATAAATATCATTTATTCCTCAACTGTGGAAGTAAGTGCAGGAGAAGAAAGTTCATTTTATAAGTTATTAAATCTTTTTCAACCTGATCGGAATCATTATTATTTGGATCCATATAAACTGTACCTCACAGTACTATATACTACTGAAATGCTGGAAAAGAGTGAAAAAATCTTATGGTTTAGTCAGATGGTTAAAGGCTTTTTCCAACCAATTTTAGTATTTATTTACAACAAAATCCGGATAAAATATGAGTCTCATATTATCTGAATTACCTAAGAATTCATGGAAGGCTTTGGGGTGGATTTCCTAATGTGCAATGGAAATTCCCTATTACAGATCCCAACCCTATTCCAAAACTAACACAAAGCAGTAAGAACTGCAGACTGTAAGAATGGCAAGTAGTCTACTGGTTCTGGAAAGGACACATGTGTTTTTCTTTATATGTTTAAGACAGTTAGTAAACAAAATGTTTACTGTTGTAGCAAATCGTTTGGTTACAACTGTGCTCATGCCAGAATGTTTTCATTATACATTATATTTTTAATTGAAATTCATAATTACAGTCATAATTGAAAGTCATAATGTTGATTTATAAATAACTTAGTTCCCTGTCTGTCAAATTTTTAAAATATAATTTTATATTTTTATCTTACCTGTCACCTGGTAATGTTATTACTTGTATTAGTTATTATAAGAATTTCTTAACAAATTGTTGTATCCATCCCAAGTACTTGAGTGAATACCTATTGTGGCACTTCAGTTATCATAGTTATTGTTTTCAGCTCGTTTTCTGAGGTTAGGCTGTTATTTAGTCAAATCTATGGGCTTAGGAGTAATTTTTGTTGTGAGAGTTTTTTGGTCGAATCCTAACAGTTTTCAATACAAACAGGCCTATTTAATTAAGTATTTAGTATTTTTAGCGAATTTCCCATAGGGAAGAAGCTAAATTACCGTAGATTTCATGGTAAGACTTAAGCCCGGGACCATGTTATTTTTTCGTCTTTAGGTGCCCAGAGTCCAAAAATAATAGCCGTTAAAAGAAAAAAAATATATATATATATGTATATATATACATATATAAACCAGACATATCGGTCAGTGGGAACGGGTAGTTTGGGGGGGTTTTGTACCCCAAAATGGGTTTTTTTGCGTTTTTCACATGTAGTATTTAGAAATTTCTAATTTTATATTTCACCATTGGAATCAGCTTAAAAAACTACACAATTAAGTTCCTTAAAGTTTTTCTCTATCTCCAACGGTTACCGGGATATTAAAAAATCTAAACACAGTACGTTGTATTGTGGGGCTCCAATGTTAATCTTATGGAGGATAGGGAAAAATTAATATTTCCCATATTAATCAATATTTTTGGATAAAACTTGATATTTAGCTTTATGTGGCTGAGATCTATCCATATATGCTTAAAAATCATAGTTTATGTATTTATCATGGCAGCAAACCTTCATACTCTTTTCCCATATTAATCATATAGGGAATAGGCAAACTCCTTTATTTATGGACAGATGTTGATGAAAGTTGGTATGAATGTTAAGATAAAAATTATTTATGGTAGAAATGACTACTTTTAGTGTTCCTCACATCAGCTAACCTGCACACTCTTTCCCATGTTAATCTTATGGAGAATAGGCAAATAATTCTCATGTTTATGGACAGATTTTTATAAAACTTGTCATATATTATTATTATTATTATTATATTATTGATTTGGAAATTCGCTGAGTACGCAGGTCTGCTGCGACGGGGGTATTTAATTTAGTAACGAAACCCTAATTAATTTAGATTTCAGTTGTTCCACTGTACTTTACTTTGTTTGTAGAGTGCTTTACTTGTGCTTGTTATTGTAAATACACATTTACGAATCATTTTGTTTGTACAGGGACCATCAATAACCTGAATGTGCTCAAGGCTGTGGAGAAGCGAGACAACAGTAATCTGATAGACCTGACTCCGTTTGATGCAGAGATCGATCCCCAGCGGGACCGAGGAGTGAGGGTGAGCCTTCTAGAGGCTTTTGACCCTCTCCTCACCCCCTCAACCTCCCAGGATTTGCCTGATGATCAAGGTAAGAAACTAATTACCCCTGTATCAACATATCAGCTAATGCACTAAGGGAATTTTCCAGACATTTGCCAAGACTAAAAATAGCTCAAAAAGCCGGTCGAACATGAAGATCATAGGTTTATGTTATCTTCGATTAGATTAGTAATTTAGGCTCCACGTTAAACTGTAGGTCCCTTAGTTGCCATCGGCTGTTGGTCTATTAATTAATTATCAGTTCTGTCTAAGGAACATGTCAGCCTTAGTCAGTAACAAGACTACAAGATCATACCTACTTTGAAATACCTACCTTGTGGTATAGTCGCGATTTCAATAATCCAATCTAATTGCTTGTTCGTTAATTTTTGGCCAGAACAATACTGTAACATTGCCTCAGCTTCTATATTCTCCAGATTTGATTATTTGCGACTTTTTCTTATGCCTTAAGTAAAGAGTAATTTAAAGGACCGACGTTTTACAGCAGTAGATGACATTTAAAGCGCATCACTGAAACAACTAAAGACTATCTCCAAGGTCAAGATTGAGAAGTGTTTAAGTGATTGTAAGAAGTGCTGACACTAATGTCCAATGGACTCTATTATGGAAGCAAAAACATGTAGCGCAGTAGTGCAGCCCGTATCCCCTTGGACTGTTAGGAAAAAGTTATGAAAAATATTTTATGAACAAATTACAAAATATTTGTGAATATGAATTATTCTATTTCCTTATCTAAGTAAAAGACATTTCCAATTTTTTTACTTCAGTGCTATAATTAACTATATAATATTGATATTAACCATAACATTGATATAATGTTATAATCATATATTTATTTAGTTATTCAACACCACTTGTAGTTGTGGGTTTGTTCGTCACAGATAAATAAAAATAATCGTATGTCTAAATAACACAGATTTAGACTTATTTAAAAAAAATTTCCGGAGGACCCAAAATCACTTTTTACTGGAAGATATTCTACACCAACGGATGTGTTCCCCCCACCACGAATCACCACTTGCATCCCCTGGGAATGTATGATGCAAACCAATTGGCTCTTTAAGAAATGCTTGTCAGGGTCCCTAATGTAGAGGAATAAAAAATTGTTTTGAGAAATAACATTTTTGTTATTTTTCAACACTCCCTTCATACAAACAGATCACCAAACTGTAATTGGCTTGCTTGGTGTTCAAACATAAAAAACATAAAACAAAAATTACCAAAAATACTATTCCTCCAAGAAATTTACAGACAAAACTCAAATTTATAGATGGAATTATGAACGGAAAGTATGTATTTATAAATTTCTGTTTACCAGTATATGCAGTTGATGAACTCATTATGTGGATGATGTAATTATGTGAAATGATGATGTTTGTATTAGTTCAGCAGATGGTGGCCTCAGTTTACCTTAAACCCTCTCTTTAGTGTCTGTTTTATGCTTAATCGATGAAATACAACCAAGTTTTTGGATTTGGTCATAGTTTATATTGTCGTGATAGACAAAAACCTTTTGGTATATACTTTTATTTTCATTCTTTGCAGTAAATAATAATTATGTGTATAATCAAGGGATTGGTCTTGAAATTGTTCTAAACTTTGGTCAAAATTTTCAACTATTCACCTTTGTCAGGTTAATTATAATCATGATATTGTCCCTTGTGATGAGCTCTACAATAATTCTCATCATTAATTTGTACAAAATGATTAAAAGTTGAATTATAATTATTATTATTACAGCTTTAACCTCCATTTTCCATTTTAACTTTAACCTCTACAATTCAAATGACATATTCACATCCTTTAATTTAAACAAATTCTGTATGTTTTGATTATCAATTAATTTAATAATTACAATTTTAAATTAGTTTTCAGGATAAAAACCTGTTCTTTAGCTTTAGTTTTTAAACTATCGTTCTGTTCAAAAGTGGATATTGTAAACTGTAACTAAAATCATTTTAAAATGCCATTAAATTTCTAAAGGATTTTTGGAATAGTCAAAACTGGCAGGATATGCATTTAGTATTTTTCAACTGGGTATTACTTAAGTTATTACCTTGAAAATGGGAAACCTGCAGTTGCATTATGTTGTAGTTTCAGTTTCTCAATAGCTTCAGCCGCATGGATCATGCCATTCTATGTAATAAAGTGGAATACATTGGTCTTTGTGGATTTACACTTCAATTCCGTGTTAAGCCTTATTAGGGAAATCATAAAGAGTGTGTTGAGATTGATTAAAAACATTTTAAAACTTTCTTGAGATAAAGTGTATGTATATATATGTAAAAAAATATATATATATATTTCACACAAAGACGTTCAATTCGTTTTGGTTTGCTTTTACTCAGCTCTAATTAAATAGATTATACTTTAAGTTTAAAAACATAAAGCTTTGTTAATTTAAACGACTTATTTATTTTCCCAGATTTAGACTGGGATGGTAGTGTGTTCTGTAATCCAGATACTTGGAGGTCACAAATTTTGGATAGTTATCAGCGAGAGTTGGTGGATGTGATATTCTCTGGTGTGGGTTAACGTCCGCACTATTGAATGCTACATTCATCTGCAAAGACCATCCTCATAATTAGACCAGTTTGTAATTTAGAGGCAAAAGTGGTTCGGATTCCATGTTAAACTCAAGGTTCCTTAGATGCCATTGGCTTTTGGGCTATTAACTAACTGTCCTGTCTAAGGAACATGTCAGCCTTGGTCAATAACAAGACTGCAAGATTGTGCCACAATTATCATACATTCATTCTCGTTCATACTTGGCTTAAAATGCCTACCTGGGTTGATCGCCATTTCAAAAGGTAATCTAATAATTTAAAGAGGCACCTAAATGGATTTCAGCCGAGGACCGCCAGACCGCCACTGATCTTGCTTCAAACACTGATACAACCCTTATCATTCAACCCGTAAAAAGGACAGGTTTATGGCTAGAATTATTAAAAATTAAAATCAAAATTAATTTACCAATGAAGGCTGTGAAATACTTATTACTTAAAAAATTTGGGTCTTATTTAATATAATACTTCTACATTTACCCCAAACATCCTAAAAAGTTACATATACAGATATGTAACTTTTGCCAACCATTAAACTGGCAAAGAGTATTGCTATATAGTAGTTAAATTAAGTGCTTAGTAAAAAATAACATTACACAGTAGAACATTGTTTATTTCAAAGCGGTTCAAGTGGGCAGAAGATCAACTGTGGTTAAACACTTTCAATTACATCAATTTTAAATAAGTATGTTTCCAGTTAAGTTTTTGTAAAAAAAAATGTTTCACAAATAACAATGTTTTTATTGTTTTATTAAAATTAAAGGTTAAAATACCTGTACTACTGTCAGTGATCTTCAATTATTATGGTGCTGACAACCAATGGTTTCGGACTTAAAAGTTTTATCAAGTCAGAATACCAATAGTAAATGAGTCATGACTCACCGTTCGCCAGCTTCGCCACGCTCTCGCCCTAAATTCGGTCAAATTAAATGTATTTTTTGTATCCATGTTTCCGGTGTGTAAGTGTTTTGAAGACGACTCATGTTTTGAAGACTACATCAGTGTTGAGGATAAATTTTATTACTTACTGTAGGTATTCTAACTTGATAATGGACTTTTAAGTCCGAAACCATTGGTCGTTACCACCAAAATAATTGAAGATCGCCGACAGTACTACAGGTATTTTAACCTTTAATTTTACTAAAATCAGTGATCTGGAGGCTACAATGGTCATATTGTTTTATGTCAACACAGTGTTTTTTGAAGATCTATTACCAGGCATTGTGTCACACAACAAAGTTAAAACCACGTAACTATTGGGTTGAGCATCACAGCTCAATCAACCTAATTGCTTATCAGTAGGTGTATAAAAATACAGTTCAAATGATTTAAAGCTATGACAACAAAATTATTCATGACTTCTCCTGCCGATTAGCTCAGATGGTTCTACTATAGTACAAAATATTATATTTATAGTTAATTTAACAGTTGGGTCCTGTATGTCTGATGGGTCCGTGATGTGTGTTATAATGTTGTGCCATATATTGAGGGAGGATCAGTTTACAACTGAAGCGTGAACTTTGTGGTATTTTGAGGCTCATCTCATCTTTACAAATTTGTGTTTTTCAAGAGAAGATTTCAGAGTCTGCTTGTTAGTTTTTCCAAGAACACCATGTATTTTTCTGAGTTTAGAGACGTATTCAGTCAGAGCTATAATTATGGCTGATTTTGATCTGTTATGTGTTATGGCATTGAAGTTGGGGTTTGGTTACGCTCACAACAGTAAATTTTTTTAAGAACTTTTTGAATAACTTAAAAGTCTTTCCACGAACTAACTTGTGTTGGAAACTTCTCATTATGATAGGTAGCCTCTGAATTACTGATTTACTTAATTAAAGGTTTAGTTTACTTTACCTGTCTGTATTTATTTATTTATATTCCATAAGAATAACATGCAAACTAATTGAGTAGGTTTTCTGCCTTGAAAACATGAAAATCAGGATATTTAGCTTACATTATTAGAATCAATATTTATTACAATATTTCAGTATACATGGGGAATGCGTATGTAGGTTAGCTGGCATTGGGACCCCAAAAGCCGCATTTTACAGCATCTAATAAATTAGCATTGAACTGTATGATATTAAATAAGATAAGCTTATTGAAGTAAGTAGCACAAAATTTTATCACAATAAATGAATAACCAATGTATAATTTTATAAAAACCCTAGTTTTTAATAGATTATAATTTAATTGTGCAAAGAAATCTAAAAACAAATTCCAAGGTACCATACACCCTTAGGGTTTAAATAGAACCTATAGAATTTGGTGTTAAAATAATAAGTGAAGTGAATTACTGAATAGTTGAGCTAAAACTAGCTATTTTCATGTGAACTTTATTTTTATTTATTTTATTATTTAAATATTGTGTTTATTACAATAATAACATAGTATCCCTTTAATCAAGATTACATCGACTGTACTATAACATCACACTTTTGTATTTAGATGTCATATTTTAAAAATGCATTTTTTTAAAATATAATGCATAAACATTTAAATATTGAATTTAACAATCTTTCAGAGAAAATATAGTTTTTTTGTTATGAGTACTTATTGTTCGGTTCAATTAGTGCAGTAGTTAAATAAGCTATTTAATTACTCACCTGGCTTACGTTATCCAAAAGTTGTTGTCTGTCACTGTCACAACAGATATCTTATCACAACAGGTTGAATATGAATGATGCAAGCACGACAGCTCAATGTTATATTATAAGCATAGTTAGGAATGTAATATTCTCTTTCTAAAAATACATTTCACACTCTTGGTGGTATCTTTGATATTCTATTAAGTTAATTAAGTTTAATTTAAGATTTTCACTGTAAAAAATTTTCTTGTGAACAGAAGGAAGAGGTTTGATTATGAGTTGAACAGGTATGTTGTTTGCTTAAAATGCAACCACTAGTGTAGTGCTGCAGGAACATGTGGGAACAGCGTTCCCACACTGGTTTATCACATTGAAATATTTGAAATTTGTTGATTAATATTATAAAGAAATACTAAAGAAATATTTGTAAACTCGCTTGATGCTTATCTTAAATTATGATATGAATTTGCATTGTAAACGGATTAAAAAAAACCTTGCTTGCTCTTTTTCCACTATGCATATGGACATGTGCGACTGTGATTTGGGAGTCTACAGAGGTAACAGCGGTGGCTGGTCAGTAGTTTGGGACCGCTCTCCTATGCGAAATTACGAATTTCCTTATAATTTGACAAATATATTTATTTAGCATTCTCACTCTGGAAAATATTCCACTACACTTCTGAATGCAGCTGAATTGTTATAAAAGAGAATTTTTTTTAGATTATAAACAAAAATGAAATGTTTATATAATTGATTTTTCATAAATAACCCGTTGTTTGAAGTTATTTTCTATTTGTTGGTTTTGTTGTATCAGCCATGAGAGAGGACCAGTCCGAGTGCTCAGGCAGCGTGTACGACCCGTACGACCCATTTGATTACCTGTACTCGCCTCCCTCGATAGCTGGCAGTCAGACGTCGGACCCCATCTATGCAGCTGTAGTCAAGGCCTCTCCTCTGTCTCCTCCACCCCTCCCCCCTCGTAACACAGCTGCCAAACTGAATGCTGAGAGAAAGGTACTGCCACAGCCACGATACAGTATGTGAAATATCTCCAGACAGCCAAAGAAAAATGATTTATGTAGCACGTTATCCAAGGGATACAAATGACAGTGGGTTATTCAGATTAAATTTTCTGAGGAAAAGTTACGTAAATAAATGTTGAAATACAGTTTTATCTAGGGCGTCTTCAGATTTTTAGATAAGCCTCATTTTCTGTGCACAGAAATTATCATTCATTAATGTAATTGTTTAATAATTCATCATGTAGGCGTACAAGGGAGTACCCAAAAATAACCAGATTTTTTCTAGGCTATAATAATATAATTAATATACAAATATTTACAAAACAAACTTATCCCCTTCAAATTACTCTCCAATACAAGCAATACACTCGTCCCAGCAGTGCTTCCACTGTTCAAGACATTGTTTGAACTCATCTTCAGAAATAGCTACAAGCTCCTGTCTCGTTTTTTCTTAATTTCTTCGTGCTCATGAAAAAGTCGAAATGGAGCCAGGTCAGGCGAGTAATGGGCATGGGGCAGCGGAACCATGTCGTTTTTAACCAAAATCTGGGTAACAGTGATTGCTGAGTGCACAGGTGCATTGTCATGGTGGAAAAACCAGTCACCTTTTGTCACCAGGTCACCTGGTTTGTAAAAAATCAGGGCTTTTTTGACGAATGCTGTTGCTTAATCTTCTTAAGACCTCCAAATAAAATGTTTGATTGACAGTATGACCTGGGGGAACGAACTCCATATGAACAACTTTCACATCAAAGAAGCAAATCAACATTGTTTTCATGTTTGATTTGACTTTGCGAAAATTTTTTTGGATATTTAAAAAAAATGTTTTTATTGTTGTTTGTCTGTGGGTGCCATAGCACCATGATTCGTCACCTGTATTAATCTTTGAAAGAAAATCCGAATCAGTTCTGAGCTGTTCTTTCAGTTCATGACATGTTTCGACTCAACGTGATATTTGACTATCATTCAGAGCCCAAGGAACAAAAGGTTTGTCATCAATCAACATGTTGCCATTTTTAAATCAAGAAAACCACTCGTACACTTGAGTTTTATGCAAAGCTTAAACTTTGTAAGCAGTTTTCAACATTAAAACCATTTCAGCAGTGGTTTTACCGGTTAGAAAACAAAATTGCACAGCAGCATGTTGTTCACTTGAAATTTCCATCATACAAAACAAAGCAGCAGTGACAGCTAACAGCTACAGCAAAAAATGATGCTTCATACAAACGGAATGTGCCAGCTCAACGGCCTGCGCCGGACTGAACTGCAAAGAGTTTACATGCACTAGTGGCACTCACCCGCACTACTATAGCTCCGCCCTCGGGAGAGCAATACCGGTTGCACCATGCTAAACAGAACATTTAGCAAATCCACAAAACTGACATTTTTATATAGCTGTTTTCTCATAAATAAGCTGTTGTAATTTTTTCTCTGGTACCCCCTCGTATATTGAACTCGTCTTGTTAGCTTTAAGCTAAGCACTCAGCGCACGCCTTAGAGGTCACCATTTGACATTTCAGTACTATTATATCAAAACATATCTGTTTGCTTAAAGATACATACAAAGATACATATACATAGTTGTTAGTTGAAGAGAACTACTTTAACCAATAAAGAGGTAATTTAATTTGCAGTTACAAGTATTAGTAGAAGGAAGAAGATACAGTAGAACCTCTCAAAATCGACACAAAGTGGACTTAGAGGTTGTCGAGTTTTGAGAGAGCTATTGAGTTTTGAGGATGGCGAGTTTTAGAGAACTTATGTAGAATGAACTAAGGGTTGAATAAAAATGCTTGTTTAGAGTATTTAAACACCTTCACTGCTGAAATGCAATAGAGAAATGCAATGCACCTTCACTCATGCAATAGAGAGTGGTATAGGCCTATGCTAAAATTTTTATTGCGTTTTTACTCACAATTTGATGGAAAACAGTGAAGAAATGCCATCCAAGCCAAAAAACGGCATTTACGACCATTTGTTTTCGCGGCAACAATTGTTGCTGCCCGCACCTGGTGACAATCAAAAGAACATCCGTGGCAGTGATCGTTTCCAACCGCACCTGGGGACGATCAAAAGAAAGTCTGCGGCAGCGATCGTTGCCGCCCGCAGCGTACGTGTTAAAATGGCATATTTATTGATTTATTATATACAATTTTATATTTATATCAATATTTATACTAAGCTGAACGCCCAGTGACAACAATGAAGCGAGGGTAGTTTATGACCTGCCCTGGAATCCCAGGTCAAAACACAGCATCACAATAAGGAAAGTGGGTCACAGGAATGTTGGCAAACAATTGCCCACCCCAGCTAGGCAGGTAAAGGGTTTAACGACTTTGGAAAACCAAAAACCTAGTAAAATGGATTTTCCAAAAGCCGCAAAAACAATTTTTCCTAAATAACCCAAATGACAGTGACCTTGATTGACTGTAAGTTATTTGCAAAGTTTTAATCCAGATATAAAATGACTTTTTGCAGTTGACTGTAATCTACAATAATACAGTTAACCTGGCTTTTGCTTCTGGTATTGTAATAATGAACGGTTTCATGTAGCCTATATCAGAGGAGAGAATGATATTGTATTGTTGAATTCATTGTATTGTTAGATTCATTGTAAGTTTAACGTTACATCATTTGCTATTGTTGATGTTGCAGTCTCTCAGGCAGAGCAAGCTGTATGACAACGTGGTTGTGGAAAGGCAGAAGCCCACACAAGGGGATCCTGACCTTGTGGCGTTTCACACCATGGTCAAAGCTCTCAGAGGTTTGTTAACTTTTTCTTATCTGCCCCTTTGTCGGTTGCCATTGGTAAGTTAGACATATAGGTGGATTAACAGTAGAATTGTGAGTATTGAGATGAACTAAATGGACAAAGGAAATTCCTATGCCTCATACATAGAGGTGTAAATTACTTATCAATATGCTCAAAAAGGCTGACTTAAATGGAAAGAAGGGCGGTGGAATTATGAGGAAAGCACAAAGTAAGTATGAAATCTAGTGGTCTATCCAGGTGACTCACGAAAAGAAAATTCTGCCTGGAACATGTTATATCTTTACTGACAACCTTGCAAAGTAAAATAGTAAAAAGGTAAAAAATGACAGGGAATCTGATTGTTTTGGCACTGTTTTTATTGCCAAGTTCGCTAAAAACTATCAGTGCCAACCCGATTGGTCCTAAGTATTTCTTTGTTATATCTAAATTTTTCTTTAGAAAACCTGATTAATAAGCTGAAATACCCCCGTCGTAGCAGACCTGCGTACTCAGTGAATTTCCAAATCAATAATAAATAACTGTTTTAATCAATATCTGTAATAAATAAGTGAGTTTTCCTATACGATAATTTTTACATTTTTACCATATATACAAAGTTTTACTAATATCTGTCCATAAAGAAATGAGTTTTCCTATTCTCTATAAGATTAACATATGAAAGAGTATGCAGGTTTGTGGCTGTGAGGAACACTTAAAGTAGGCATTTTTACCATAAACTATTTCTATTTTGACCATATACCAAGTTTTATCAATATCAGTCCGTAAATAAAAGATTTACGTATTCTCCATAAGATTAAGACAAAGTATCATTTACATTGATTTTATATTTCCAAAATGGCGGCGGTTAAAAATCTTTTAATTTAAATAACAACTAAACCATTAATTTTATGCAATTTTAACAAGATATAATAGAGATAGTTATTTCAATTTCAAATCCAACAATACTTTTTTGATAGAAATATGTTCACGGATAAGTGAAAAAATAAACTTTTTATTTCAACTTACAGAACCCGTGCACCACCGCCGCTTGGCCGTGGCGAAGAATCGGCTGATACAATAATTAAATTCTCCGTTACAGCCGCACGGCGGTGGAGCATGAGTTCTGTAAGCTAACAAATAAAATCCATTTTTTCGCTTATCCATGAACGGATTTTGTTCACCAGAATATCGTTCGATTTGAAATTAAAATTACAATCTTTGTTATTTCCTTTAAAAGATTTTAAGTTAATGGTTTTGTTGTTATTTAAATTAAAAGTTTTTTAACCACCGCCGTTTTGGAAATAAATAATCAATGTAAATGAAACTTTGAGAATATTTTTCTCTTTAGCCAATAAAGATGTGCAAAATTTGGTTTCTGTAATGACTTTTGTAAAACAAAACAAAACAAACAAAATGGTGGCTAGCGGCTAAACGATGAATTTTTTTACATACGTATATAAGACATTTTTTGTTTATTTTGATGAGTACTATCATCCCTTGAAGTTTGTACCCAACTTTAATGAATATCTTGTATATATATATATATATATATATATATATACATACATATATATAAGTTCATTTATGTATATATATATATGTATGTATATGTATATATATATATATATATATATATATACATAAATGAACTATGAAACTATGAAATGAATATATCATATGTATATTAAATGAACTTCTGCATCCTTTAAACATTTTAATGATACTGATTATTTCAATATTCAACCAAACTTTGTCATATTAACATCAAGTAAAGAGGTCTGAGCTGTTTTCTTTTCTATAAAACTGTATCACTTCACTTGGATGTTTATCAGGTGAGTTTGTGCACTCGGACCCATACACCAACGTGGGCCTGGTCATCAGTCCACTGATAGAGAGCTCATATCTGCAAGGTACCAGTGTCAAGCTGACGGTACACTGCCCTGACAGGGACCAAACCCTCAGCTTCACCAGCGATGGTCAGTCAACACTCAACACTGCCTATTATACAGTAAAGTAAAGGTTTATCTGTATCCGAATCATCCGGATTCCGGCTCAGGTTTAAAAAAACTTTTTAATACCGGTAACAGTTAAAATACAAGTTTTGTCTTGAGCACCTTCAAAATATCTGACGTAACCGTATTACGCGGAAACCGCTGTATGTGGTAGGTATCACTAATGATGAATGTGTAACATGACGCTCAATGTTGTCCCTGCCAATCAGAGTTGTACTTACAAGAGTAATGCATCTGATATTATTTGGAGGGAAATTACATACAAAGAGATCAGAAAAAGATAACAATTTACTAAATATGTTTCTAGATCCAAGACTTAAACAAGAAATTTATAAGAAGTAAAACATGCTTTCATTTACCAGTCTTAATTACAATTTTTTCATAATTATTAAATTTAAAAATGACTTTTTAACATGTCAAATAGTTGTGATATTTTGCCACTATTTTGTAGTAGGGTAGTTATATGCAGTTTTCAGCAATAATATTGCAAATGCCGTTCACGGTCGTTGTCCGTGATTCAACTGTGTTATACAGTAAACCCTCTGATATCCGGATCTCTCATATCCGGACCCTCCGATATCCGGACGTGATTTTGAAAGAATGCAAAAATTTTAAATTACCACTCTAGAAGGTTAATATTTGTTAAACCAGTAGACACGAACGATGTTAGTAGGCCGGTTAGTAGCGCGCCGATCGCCGAACGCGGGGTTGAAGCCATGTGGACAGCGATAATGTTTAAAAGCGGAATGGGGAAACGATGAGTCACCCTAGTCCCGAGTGCCTGAGTCTCTAGCGCTACTGTCTGTAATCTGTGCTATCTGGTGCAAGGTCACTGACTTACGAAACAATAAACCTCCCCACCCATTACCACCCCAATAGCCAAAAGCCAACGCATCACGTGTACTGTAGTGACAACACCTGCCGCCGTGGTCAGTGTCACCTTTGTTTTGCTTCAGTGACCTTGTCTTTCTTGTAACGGTTCGTTTTAGTTTCGGGTAGGAATAAGTTATTATGGCCGGAAAAAGAAAAAGGGTTGTCATTACGATGGAGGAAAAATTGTATTACTCTAGTACTGTACCACTTTGTACTGTATTACGTGATTTTTTGAGTTTTGACATTATTAAAGTGGTTTTTTTATTTAATATTCACATATCCGGATTTTTTGCTATCCGGATCGGCCGTCGCCACATTAGTCCGGATATGAGAGGGTTTACTGTATTTTCATTCAAATTGTTATTTTATTTTCAATTTATGTGGTTATAATTTCATGATAAATTATATCAGATTTATTTTCAAATAAACTCTGGCTCTTACCAGTTATTTTTTGTTTGTCCTCAAAACAGTTTTTTACAATAATCAGTTTGATAATTAGTACATTTCATTCACTTGATTCAAAAATAACTATTTTACTCAAAGGATTTACCATTTTAAGTAGCAGCAACACTTACGGGCACATGATTTTAAAAAACTATTTTGGATATATTAAATTATAGTTTTGTTCTAAAGAAGAAATTTACCATCATCTTGTAGTTGAACCAAATAACAAAGGATTGATTTTATTGAACTTGACTATTGGCTTTTCCTTGCAGTGAGCTGCAGTGTGGACCTTGTGATGGAACAGATTGTCTGTGGTTTGCTTGATGCTGGGTCGCCAACCGATTATGTGCTTAAGGTTTGTGTTCAATGACATTTTTAATTTACTCTAAATAATATAATATATTGTTATGTTTTACAGTATATTGCCTATATAAATAAAATTAGAGATTTGTCTCTACATTGCTTGGAATTATCATTTGTTCGGTTATTTTTATGTCTAATAACCCAGAAAAGTCATAATGAGTCTTCTCAATTTATGCCTAAATAGACATATTCTTATGTTTGTAATGTTTAACAAGTGTTTTTCACGCTTCTCTAATAAAATGAGAGCACCCACAGTTATGGAACTGTTTTTCATTGTTCTATACCTTTTGGAGGAGGTTTTTGTTTACTTTCAACTGACCCAGTCACTATGAAATAATAATCTATAATAAAGAAGAGGTGGTTTCTGTATGTTTGTTTGTGGGTTTGTTGTGGCAAGTAAATGCGTAAAATACTGAACTGACCGGTTTGAAATTTTACACAAAGGTAGATCTTAAACTCATGCAACACATGCATACTCATTTCCTTAAAATCCTCTCGGGCTACGCCCTGTGAACGTCCTAAGTTTCAATGTTTACATTTTTAGAGAATGAAAACATAAAATTACTTGAATGTCAACAGCTGTAAATACTAAAATTTGACAGTTCGAGAAGAAGGAGAAGAAGAAGAAAGAGCTGACGTAACCGTCCTAGGTTTCAATGTTTACATTTTCTAATGACAACATCCGTTTGCACTATATTTTGACAGTTCGGGAAGAAGAATAAATAAAGTTGATTTTTCAGATAAACTGCTGGATCAAAATTAGTGAATTATTTGAAATAGCGGAATGGTAGATTTTAAGTTTTTTTCCGACGACTGTCTCTATTACATTAATCCCTATCATCTCCCAATATTTGACATATTATGGTTACTTTGAAATGTTGTAGACACTCCTGTTTTGTCATTTTGTAAACAATGAAGAATTAATTAACAATACCTTAAATGTATCAGTAGAGCCTACACCTTTCAGCCTTTTTAGCCCGTGCGAAGAACGGGTACTTTGGCTAGTTTAAAATAAATTCTCAAAATCCGAGTTTTGACATTTTATTTAGAAAAGTATTAGACATATTTTTATAAGTTTTACAGAACATATGATCTATAAAAGTGATTTAATTGAAATAAATAACCAACAGCTGTCAAATTAAATTCAATATTAGTTTGTTTACATTTATCATTGATTTTAAACCTATTTTTTCTTATTTATTGACATGTCTTAGCTCTGGGGGGGTGTTGGTGATTTTTAAGATAGAAAATACGTAACAGATTTCCATAGAAACTACCAGACCTATTTGTATTGAATTTGTAGGATAAAAGAATGAAAACAACAATTGTTGAGATGAACTGAAAACATTCCTTTCAGACATATCCATGATCTAACCTACTTCCCACAGGGAAGTAAATACAAACATTTCTTCCACCCAAGCCGGCCACCGTTTATTTAACATAAACATAACATAAAAATAATTACTAATATCTTCTTGAAATATCAAAGTTTAAACAAAAAAAGCTTATAACATGCCCCCCCCCTTATAACCACTAACCACAAAAGCAAAACAGGTGTCCACTGCAATCCCAATTAAGCCTACAAATGCCGTCAACTTCCACCCAAGCCGGTCACCGTTTATTTAAGGTGGGCCCTCCACTCCGCTATACCGCACATTTGCAAGCCAAATTGGGATTGCTCATGGTCGGGATTCGAACCCTAGCACTTCTGAATGGCTAGAACGTTACGCTCGTCAGTGTAGCGTGTTAGCCACCACGGCCATCCAGTGCCTAGGAAAAGAAAGCTCTTACTTGGTTATAGACCTGCCCGGTGGCAGGCTCGTGTACTACAAGAGCAGTTTCGGTTGTTGGCCCCCAGAGGGAAACACGGTCGCGTAGGCGATAGTGTCTAACAATTCCACAAAAATCAGATGCCTCCACCTGCCAATTCTTATTGAATATGTAAATGCGTCGTAAATTACGACTTTGCCATTTCTAGGGTTAAGGTGGGCCCCCCTCTCTGCTATACCACACATTTGCAAGCCAAATTGGGATTTCTCATGGTCGGAATTCAAACCCTAGCACTTCCAAATGGCTAGAACGTTACGCTCGTCAGCGTAGCGCGTTAGCCGGCTCGACAATCAGTGCCTAGGAGTAGAAAGCGCTTACTTGGTTACAGACCTGCCCGGTGGCAGGCTCATAACATAAAAAGTATAAAACTATTTTTGACTCACACACTCCGGTGATAGATGCTATATTTTCTTTACATTTATTTGTAAAAACACTAAAGTTTAAAAGATTTAAATCTCTCTTTTCATCACCTAGCAACTATTTTATCGAACACTTTATTAAAAGTTTAAGAATCTTAAGCTAATTTTGTTTTGCTAATGTTTTAAACGTACGTGCTTTGGAAACGATAAAGTGAATGTGTGATGTACTAGGGGGCCCAGTTCAACCGGATGACCCTAATATGCCTACGTGTCCAAATTAAAGTTGTTTGAATAAAATTAGTTTTGGCTGTACATTTCTTTGTATTAGGATAATTTGGGTTATTTTTTACGTTTTTAAAAGATCTGAAAAGCCAAAATAGTTTTTTAAGCTAATTTTAAGGGTTGAAGACAAAATTTAAAACTTTTAAAATTACATATGAAAAATGCTAAAAAAACCCAATTTTTAAGTACAAAACCCCCCCAAATTGGTTTACAAACTCGTCCGAGTAAATGTTGGAATACATGACCCTACCAAATTTGGTCTCAATCGGACCATTTTTACGAGAGTTATCGTGTTCACAGACACATATGTATATAAATTTTAACGACTATTGTTTTTGGACTCTGGGCACCTAAGGACAAAAAAATAACATGGTCCCGGGCTTAAGTCTTACCATGAGACTTATGTTAATAGCTTCTTCCCTAAAAGATTCGGTAAATTCGCCAAAAGAGAGTATATAACTAGCTTGTAGCCAATCCTTAAAGAGAGTATATAACTAGCTTGTAGCCAATCCTTAAAGAGAGTATGTAACTAGCTTGTAGCCAATCCTTAAAGAGAGTATATAACTAGCTTGTAGCCAATCCTTAAAGAGAGTTTATAACTAGCTTGTAGCCAATCCTTTTTATAGTTAAGAGGAATTTCATAACTGCCCCAGCTCTGAAATTAAAAGCAATTTTTTATAAATGTAGTGTTCGTCTCTTGATGCCATTAGTTTCTGCCTAGGATATTAATATTGTTATTTGACGTATCTGTGATAATATTAGATCAGAATTTTGTTATGAATATTTAATTATTTATATATTTTGATTATATTTTATATATTGAGCTCTGGATCTATAATTGCATGATTAGTTTCTCTCTGTAATACTGATTACCGACCATGTCAATGCACTGTTCATAGTGTCAATCAATCTGATAATAAATATTCTTATTCTTATTCATCACTCCCAAGGACTTTCTAACCTCAAGTCGCTTATCAATCTACTTCGGGAAAGACATTTGGATCTGTTTGTGTATTTCTATTTAATTCATATTCTGTTTTATTATAAAATAGTCAGAAAGAGTAAAAATAAAAACGATGTGTGGGATGTTTGTAGGTGTGGGGCCTGGCGGAATACCTGACCACTCACACTCAGCTGTCAGACTACGAGTACGTGCACCAGTGCATCAAGCTGGAGCAAGACATCCGCCTGGTGTTGGTGCATGTAGACAGCCTGCCACGCCCTCTAGCCAGAACGGTCAGTCCTAGCAGCTTACAACCGAAATGGATATGCTAACCTGATTATATTAACCAAATGAGTCGTTGAACAATACACAACAACTTTTACTTTTTTTACAGATTTTTGTGATCATTGAATGTTTCTATTGTGGAAGAAGCTGAAAGCAGCTAAGGGTATTGTGATGTCTTTGTCTCTCTAAGATTTTTTTTCTATTATATTCATTTTTAATATATTTTTGAGAATTAACATATGGAAAACTGTATAACAAATTCAAATTACAGTGCAATATAGTAAACATAACAAGTATAAGTGGGTTAAGTCACCTCTCATAGGTTATCAAAGTCTTCAAAGAGATGCACTACAAACATTAAACAAACTACAAAAAATTGTTATTTAAATAATTATTGTTTTAAGTTATGAATATTTATGTTTATGAATATTTAGTTATGAATTTATTCATGAATAGTATTATTATTATTTTCTTATTTTCTTTCATTACAGCCTCAAGATGACGAGAGAGACAAGGATTTATCTCTAGAAGATTTGTTACCCAAAGAACCTGTCCAACCAATATCTTATGAAACTCTCCAAATTCTTCTTGGTAAGAGAATCATGTTTTAAACTTTTTGAAAACATACACTGCGTGGGGATTTCTAGCATAATAGTTTTACCATGTGTGACTGACAGTTTAAACAATTACAGTATCAATGTTTGTGCTGTAGAGACCCTTGAGAGAGAGATGGAGCGGGTGGAAGCTAGTGTGGCAGGTGGAGGGGAGGCAAGCGTGCAACCCCGAAAAGTCACTCAGGCAGTCAAGGCTGTCTGCGCCCTGCTGGGGAGTGTAGAGACATTGGACATCACCCAGGCGCTCGAATCTTTCAACCGTGCATGTGCCCAGCTGGCCCAAACACCTCAAGTAATCAGACATTCATTGTTGCACTCTCTCTGTCTTTGCTGCTATAATATAATAGTCTTCTGTTTATGGCTGTGTAAATAGTGATTTTTGGGTTTGAACCAAATAAAATAAAATATTTATTAATAGTTATATTTAGTTACTCTGAACATAAAATATTTTTTAAATTTAGTCTAGTTCTTATTTTCAAAGGAAACTTAAACTGTGTTTATAGATTTCTACATAAAGTATTTATTTAAATACATGTTTGATATCAGCCAGTTATAGCCAAGTATTAACACAGGGTTGTTATTCAGGAGGAGGCGTGGGGGAGGCCCGAGATAGTTGACGAGGATGGAGACTACTCTGTGGTGCTGTTCAGAGGAGAGATTGCCACCGAGACCATCTCGGCTCATTGTGAAAGGATACGAGACGCTGTACAGGCCCTTATCCAAACCTATGCGTTGGCTTTTCGTGTTGACTTCCAGATCAGAGATCTATCGACTCCAAATAGTGGTCTCTCACTTCTCACAATTCTCAAACTTAGTTTTATGTAAATTAAAACTACAGTAAAACCTCACCACACTGAAGTTATGGTGTGGTGATAGGGGATGTCCACCGTTGTGCAGGAGAAATGATCATCTGGTTTTTCCATACTTTGGAAGGCACGTTAAGCCGTTAGTCCCAGCTACATACAGCAGTTATTAGATCACATTAGAGGCACTAGTGAGTCCTGAAAACACTAGACCATAGCTAGAAGGTTACATAAACCTATTTACTTTTATCTGATCTTTAACTGTTGAGGTCTAGATGAAGTATGGCACTCAACTGAGGAGAACTTCATTGACAAGATGCCATGGTTCATCAAGTCAATCCAAACTAATTGATTTGAATTCTGATATTTAATCACTCAACTTGTCAGTAAGTAAAATATTTACTCACAAGTATATAAAGGCCAATGCCTTGTGTCAAGTGACTTCAGTTAGCCCCTTCGGATGATGCTGGTGATCTCAGTAGAAATTGTTGATATTCAAGTGTAACTATATATTTTTCATGACATCTGATTTGTAAATAAGAGCAAGTTCTAAGTTAAGTACCAATATGAATTTGTATTAAATATTTTTGAAAGTAACTTAATTGATTGGACGTAGGATCATCAAAGCTGTCGTCCGAGGTGTTGGACACGGTCTTAGTACATGTGGAGTGTCTTCACCGAATGTCAGCCAGTTGGACCCACGACACCTACATGGTGGCTGGCCAGTTGTACCACGGCACCAGACCTGTCGGCCATCCGGTACTCTCAAAGCCCACTTCTCCATCAAAATCTCTCTACAACAGGATTGTCTTTGACTCTTGGTAAATAATACAGAAGTTTATTTTTAATCTAGTAAACTGAGGTGTCAATAAAATAAAGTTGGATGATAAATATATGAAGGTTCAACATTGTAATTGTACTTTTATGTAATGTGTGTAATTGTTATGTAATGTCTACTACACCCACCAACCATCGCTCACAACTATCCACAATTTGTGACCTCCAAGTAGCTGGATTACAGGACGTCACCACCGTCCCAGTCTAAAACCATTAACACATTCATTGCTGCTCCTAGGTATTCTACGCACTTGCGTGGGCTCCACTCAAGATATTGTGGTGCTCTTTTGCGACTTATCTTTGAACTACGTGCCACCTCGTACAAAGAGAGACCAATGGTGCATGCAGTATTGTAGCCTTTCATTGAAAGCTGACATCTCAGCAGCTAAATAGAGTCCGAGCAGGCTGACTCCGCACCTGGGCCCCGTCCTTATCACACTCATGTGTGGGGGATCAGCATTGAATGTATTAAAGCCATAAAATAACTAAATAAATAAATATTTTGAATTACTGACATACAACCATTGGTTCTAAAGAAAATTTTTATTTTACTGTAAACACAGTATGTTGTCTAAGAGCGTTTAGTGTTTTTCTTTTGGAGATTTCTAAAAAATTCAATATCTTTAATCTATCAACTGTTTTTCATGAAACTTTTACTGGTTGCATAACCAAAAGGTGTGTTCAGATCACATTACCCAATAAAACCCATCCATACAAGTTTATTATTTTCTCTGGGTGGCAGGTTAGTTTGATAATCCCTCAAATTTGTACAAATTTTGGTAAGAGGGTGTCTAAAAGAAATTTGATGATTATTTTTTAAACCTTTAATTTTTCAAATGTTATTTTAATAAGTGTTAAATAATGTGATTGTTTTAATAAATGTATGTATTATTTGGTTGTTTACTTTTAAAGAGAGATAGTATGTCTCAGTTCCCTGATACCGTTTATTTTTTAAAAAAGGAAGCATTACAGTCGTTTGTATACATTTGATAATTTTATGAAGTGTCAGCAAGTTTTATGTTGTTCAGGCTGAACTTTGAGGGTACGTCGGTGTGTGAGCTGCCGCGCGAGTGCCGCCTGGTGCTGGTGATATACGGCAGGTCGGTCACCCCGGCAGCTGAGGGCGACACCGCTATTGAGGGTGAGATGACACAGGTCGAGCTTGGCTGGGCCGCTGTTCAGTTCTTCAACTACAACGGGTAACGAAGAAATATCTTCAGATTGAAAAAAAACTAGTAAAAAGGTCGTTGAGATAAAAAATAAATTACAAAAAATATATTTTTCTGTAAGAAATCATAGACAAAAACAATATCAATACAATGTAAAAGGGGTGTCAAGAAAATGTGTGAGATGAATCTTAAAACTACATCTCATTTTGAGAAAATAAATGCTTGAGTACCATGTGTCTAATAAATGTATGTGATGTATTGGTGGTGAAAGTGTCTTTTAAAAAAGGACATACAGGAATTACAGAATTTTGATAAGCATTTATTTTAGAAAATAAAGGAACATTAGTAAATGGAAGATAAGTTCAGATACTATTATGTGCCACTGAACATTGATCATAGGTCGTGCACTGCCGAGTGCAAAGGTTATAATAATCATAAAAAAGATAGGGGGACAAATTTTGAGCTGAGATGACACAGGTGTTGTTTGTGGGCACTCAGCAACTACAACGGGTAATCAATTTGTAATCAAATATTTTGTCTTCATCAGTTACACATTAGATTGAGGATATTTAAACTGCTAGCCTCAGTTTTTGTTCAATGTTCAACGAAAGACATCTGGTCAGCTGACTGTGTGGACTGGGTTAGTCCTAGCTTCCTGGACCAAGATGTACCATTGGAATTGCAGCTTACCTATCTTTGTACCATTCTTCTATCTACCATTCTTTCTGAAACTCAGTCTGGTTTTAGAAGGGGACATAGCACCTGTACAACATTCCTCAATATTGCTGATGAGTTGTATTCTTCAAAGGACAGGGGTTTGGGAAGTATTTTGGCTTCTCTTGACTATTCCTGTGCATTTGATCCAGTAAACTTTGACATGCTATTAGCCAAGCTCGAGTATTTTGATGGTGTATTAAGGTGTGCAGTGCAAAAGTGGTTCTGGTCCGTTTGGAAAGTGAAATGGAACGATGATGTCTATTTGGACTGATTATTCGCGTATTATTTTTCATTATGCATGTTTTATTTTATAATTACTTTTGATGTTTGTAATGTTCTTTGTACATTGCCATTTTACAAATAAAAATTATTATTATTATTCTTTTGGCTTTGAAGAGTCCTTTATCAGCTGGTTTTCGTCTTATTTGTTTGGCCGAAGTTAGATTACGAAGGTTAATGGGATAAATACTAATAATACAAATACAAATATGCTTTATTTTCAAAATACATCAAGTATTGAAATGGCGTCTGCTGGATGGTTAAAAAAAATGTTTGTTGTCTTCTTTCCATGAACTCGGTCAACGTATAGAATGGATTGTTGATCAGCCATTCTGTTAGAGCAGTCTTCATTATTCTCCCGGTGTGGCATATCAGTTCTTCTGGCAGTAGGTTATGCAGCTTCATACCCATGTAGGAGGGTTTATTTTCATATTGGGTGATATGGTGAGCTGGGAGACAGTATCTTGTACCACGTTGAGTGTTGTATCCATGGAACTGTCTATTTTGTGTAAACCTTTTTCAATTGGTATACAGAATGACTTCTTTTATGTTGAGATTTACTAATGTCATAATCTTCAGAGTCTTGAAAGCTTCTCTACAACTTTCTCTGAAATTTAGCTCAGCTAAGGCTCTTACAGCCCTCTTTTGCAGTATAAAAACTCTCTGAAGATTTCTTGCTGAAGTTCCTCCCCAAACAATGAACCTGAATGTACCTGAGATGTGTTTCAAACAGTGAATGGTAGACTGTTTTTGCAATAGAAAGGTTGCTAATGGATTTTGTACTTTTTGTATTTTGTGGATATTTTTACTGTTCTTCCTCGCACCACAGGAGTTCCACAGGACTCTTGTTTGGGACCGATTTTTTTATACTGTATACAGCAGATATTCTCAATAACATAATATGCTATCCCTGTGTTTGGAATAGCCTACACAACGAAAATGTTAAGCTGCTTACCAGACTCCAAAATTGTGCTTTACGCTTTGTGTATAGTTTAAAGAAGTTTGATCACATTAGTGACTACAGAGAAAAAGCAAATGTAAACGAAATAGTGCAATGGAAAAAGCAAATGTAAACGAAATAGTGCAATGCTGCCGAATTCAAACTTCTCTTTTAGTCCACAAAGTCTTGCTCACTGGCACACCGTCATATTTGGTGACGAAGCTGGTTTCTCTGAGCGAGGTGAACCTGAGATGTACCAGACAGGACTGCTTTCTGCATTTTCCAAGGGTTCGCCTGGAATTGGGCAAGAAGGCGTTTTCTTTTTTTGGCCCAAACATTTATAATTCCTTGCCGAGTGCCATTAAGGGCAACTGTTACTGTGTTTTCAAAAATAAGGTAAAAAAACATATGTTCTTATTATGTATATAAAATAAACTAATGTTATGTTTAGTATTAGATGATGCAAGTTACCTTGTAAAGCAGAGTGTAAATTTTAAAGGCCGCTGAACAAATAAAGTCATTATTTATTTATTTTAACACACTTTTTTGGATTCAGGGAACCCCAAATCAGATATATTCCACTTTCAACTCAAATTGAAAATTTTTGACAATAAAATACTTTCTCTATATACTGTCGTATAAGTGTGATAAAGTAAAAATTAACTGCAACTTGAAAAAGTTTTGTCGTTGTTTTCAATGTGTTATTAGGATCCCTAAATGTACATTTACCTTAAGAGGCTGTCTTAAAAGGGACCTCGCCCGAATTACAATTATTTATTAACTGTTGTAGGTTTCCAATTTAGCTCACCCATAGTATTCTCAAATAGTTATGATATTTCTAGGTAGGCTATGTAGAGGCAGAAACTGGATTCTCAGAGTTGAATATTTTACAGAAGACTGAATCACCTTACCTTGTTGTAGAGTGCTGGTCCAAGGAACGTTACTTCTGTCTGTGTGGCCTCCAGGTGCTGATAAGAGGTTGGGACCCGCTCCGGCCTCAGGCACCCAGCCTCATGGCGACACACATCCCGTTCTAGGTCTGGTACTACCTTATAGTAGACTAAGTTTATAGCTGAATAGATCATGTCTTGTCAAAATACTATTATGCATTACCTAGTCATCATTAAACATAGGGCATTAACCCATTAGGGTAGACACACCAGTGTCGAGACAGGCTTGTTATCGATAAATACACAGTATATTTCTCCACGTGATTTCAAATTTTCCAACAGATAATGTTGTTAAAAAACTCATTTATTAATGGATGGTTATAATTTCTATATAAAAATACCTTGAAGATTAAGAAAATGTATGAATCAGGTGGTTTAAACAAAATATTCCACTAGATTAGGTAACGTTTTTTCGTTAATACCTGCAGTCTTCAATCCACAGTTCTTTTTTTTCCTCTTTTTACTAAAGGTATGCGGATAGTGAATTATTTTTTCGGATCTAAATCATAAATTCTTAATAGGATGAACAAAACTAAATTTTTTACTTCACTGCATTTAAAAGTACCAGTAACAAATTTTAATATGGCAACTTTCTACTAATTCATCAATTCATTCTACTAATCATCAACTAATTCTCAATTTTATTTCACGATTCAACTATTTTATTTATTACAATGATAAAAAAAAATCACCATTAACAAAGAACCAAGATTTGACAGACTACGTTGGCTCGATGCCTTCAGCTATCTGCGTATCAGGCTTGTGCGCAGGCGCAAAGTTGGAATATTTGGCAGATAAAATACCCCGATCGGCTGTGTAACAATATTGAAAACCGTGAAATTATGGTAATAATTTCACATCGTAATCTATCGTATCGTCGTAGTCTAGTTAGTTATTCATCTTAAAATTATCTAAAAATGTAAAACTAATAACGCTTAAATTCATTTAACAAAGAGAAAATGTAGAATGAAAACAAGTGGAAAATTTGTTGGTTATGTGAACACCCAACAACGAAATACGCCAAATGTAAATTTGGCAACACTTATCGTATTGCTCAAACCCGGAGTACTTGAGAATGCGATAACTAAACATTTGATCATCTACGTAGACGATCAGAATGAAGTAGTATTATTTTTGCTGGAAAACCCGTCGCAAAACGAGCTATTATGATGGTTTGTTACCAATAACCTTAAATCAGTAATTCAAGTTTTTTCGTAGCCAAAATGATATTTTATACGGAACAAAATCAAACCGCAATCTGATACTCGGTGCAACTATCGATGACGCTATGCTTTGTATTTGAAAATGCAATATCGTGTTGAACTTACGGTTACTTAAATGCGTATTTGAAGAATCGAATAATCATACCGCATCCTCGGACTGCCCAATGATGTTCTTACATTCCGATTGGATGTGAATTGCGTAATTTCGTCATCTGCTTCAACATTTTCGTTTGATCAAAGATGTTCCGTATTGACGACTTCTCAAACGGAAAGTTTTGCTTTTGGTTTTAATGCTCATTTTATACGGTCTATCCGAAAGTTCGGATATTTATTGGACTTTACCGGATACTTGTTTTGCAATCAGATCGGATTCGGATATCTGATCCGATCTGACTTTTCGGATATCCGCTCACCTCTACTTTTTACACAACTAGTTTCGGGAACAATGTTCCCATTTTCAAGTGTACTTCAAGTATGTTACTTCAGGATATATTCGTTTGTAAATAAATAATATTTAACATATTATTTTTAAGTTTAAAATTATTGTCTGGTGACTTACAAAAATAAAAAATAAAAAAAATACAAAAATGACATATGTTAAATATTATTTATTTACAAACAAATATATCCTGAAGTAATCTAAAGACAAACTTGAAGTACACTTGAAAATGGGAACATTGTTCCCGAAACTAGTTGTGTAAAAAGAAAAAAAAGAACTGTGGATTGAAGACTGCAGGTATTATAACCTAATCTAGTCATTAATCAATCCGGCAGGCCAAATTTTTCAAAATATTCCAACAAAAATATGACCCCTACTTTGAACATATAGGTACTGTAATTTTTTTAAACATTGTTTTTAATTTAATAAAATATTTGTTGGAAAAAGTATATCATTTCTTTATATTGCCTACCAGCAAATAAAAAAAAATTATGTACTTATCTTATTTACATGCAATTTGATGCAACTTTTTCTAAAATACTACAAAATAGGCCATTTAAATTACTACCTTAGGACCTGCCCATGTTCTATATAACTGCTACCTCAATGGGTTATTGATACACTCTATTTGAGACTTCAGTTCTGCTGTAATTCTACAGCTCAAGGTATGCAGCATGCAACACATTTGTATTGTACATTAAAATGAAGTTGTAGAGAGACACAAAACAAAATTAGACCAAATGACACACACTGTCAGTGTAATCAGTCACCAAACTTGTAAACCACCAACCTTGTAAAATATGCAAAACATCGAACAGTGGATACTAAAAAAGCAATAGCTTTTTTCTAGATTGCACTGATAATTATTGACTATTACCCCAAGATAGGTATTGTTATTACAATTGTAGAATATTGTAAAGTTATCAGAAAAAACTTTTTTTAGATATGTTAAAAGCATGAAGTAAGCTTTATACAGTAATCAACATATTATGCCAATACAGCAAAGATAATCATCCTTTAAATGCTAAAATTTCATGCAATTGGTGATTTAGGAGTTGAGATGCCTGACTATGGAAGTAAAGTTGAATTTCCACCTCTGATCAAGGAAGTGGACGAGGAATCCTTCTCCCCCACCTCCCATGACTTTGAATCCTTGGATCGAAACACTCAGGAGCTGCTCAATGACATCATTGCACAGGATACTTTCACGAGGTACAATATATTGTTTCCATGGTCAGTCACTATTATTTTAAACTTACCTGGTTTTGTTTGGGCTTAGGACTAACTATTTTTTTCTAATAAAGTGTCTGTATCAATTTGTTAACTAGAGTCAATACCAGGTCTTTTCAGGATTGGGTGTTAGTTATAGATTATCTATATAAATAAAATTAGAGTTTTGTCTGTACATTGCTCAGAATTATTCATTTTTTAGTTATTTTTACTTTTCGTGCGTTAGAGAAGCCGAAACCGGTCTTATCTCAATTTTTGTCTGTTTGTCTGTGATGCTGCAGGAGGCATTTTACGCTGTCTTCTCCGAAAAAACGGGAGAACTGATTACAATGAAAGTTATTTCATGTATTCTCTACATTCCAGAGAAGGTTTGTAAATGCTTGAATTCGCCCGCCGCCCCTTGAAAAGTAAATAATGATCATTTAAAAACCTCACTTTTACGCGATATTACTCACATTTTGATTCAGTTTTCAATAGGGGTCTGCGGTGCACCGAAAAAATCGGTACGGTACGGTTCCAGCCTTGTACCGAACCTCGGTACGGTACAAGAATTTTTTCGGTACAAGTTCGGTACGGTACAAATAAGGAAAAATTAAGTCATCCAGTCTAGGTTGCCATCAAATATAACTATGGAATATCTCCTGCCAAAAACATTGAATAAAACCCGCCGTTAAAGGCTTTATACTCTACCAGTAATAAAGAATTACAACACTGCCCAGATGTACGGCAAATACGGAACGTAAGACTGACTCATAGCGTGTTGGTGAATGATAATTTAAAATAAAACAATTTCACCAGGACTTCAGGAATATCGGGCAACCAGCCATCTCCCTGCCGGATCTAAATTATTGTGCATTCCCGGCTTATTATCGTATCCACGTATAGCAGCTTACGCGATCAGGGAACCGTTCCTCCTTTTGACGCAACAAAATAGTCGTACCATTATGAGGCTCGTATTAGTCGTGTTTCAAATAGTGATGGGAATACCTGTGATTTTTTAATCACAGTGAAAACCTTTTAAACTGTGATTCACGATTCTTTCAATTGATTCGTTCTTTTTCCTCTGACAGTCTGTTGACGATGTTATATACCAATACAGAACTGTGATTTGCCGTATAGATCTCGCTCTTTCGGGATTTTCACTCAAATAAAATAAAAAATCATAATGTTAAGGATATAATTGAATAAAGGAAATAAATAACTTTTATTTTTTTAACAATATTTTCTGTATTTCCTCATTAGTGGAACCCCTCAAATCCGAACTAATTGGTACTGAAGCCTGTTCTTCCAAGGAAATAAATACTACGCACTTATTTCGTCACTGTATTCGCGGGGCAACCGACGGGTTATACAGGCTGTGCGTGACTCAATAAGTTCATTATGGGCAGTGACCTTGGCGGGTCGAGCCTGTGCTAAAAATAAACCATTCTCCCCCTACCCTTACTAACAGGGATGCGTATCGCGTCTGTCTACTGTCTGTGTCTAGTTTAGTGAGCGTTTACCTGCTCACTTAATAAGTGCATCTATAACAGACGTGGCTTGGAATTCGTGTGAAGATTTTCTTCATTTCAAGAGTTAAAGATAACAGACTTTAAGCGAAAAACCCTGACTTTGTTAAACCTTGAAAAATAAGTTTATGTGATTAAATTTTTTTAATTTCCAGCTATTTCTTTTTTTTTAATTTCCCAGAACATGTTCAGATTTGAGGGATTCCATTGTAATATAAAAATATTAAACACTTTATACTAAAATAACCATTTTATTCTAAAAAGCCCTTTGACATTTTATGAAAGTGTTTCATTTAATTTGAACAATTATTGTGATTGGTTGAATTAAAAATAATAAACCAGGACAATATAAAACATAGGTCTTGGCTAGGGGGTATTGACTCAGTATATTTTCTGTATTTTTTGTTCAGCAATAAAATACATTATAGTTTTTTATTTTGTTTGTTCATCCTTAGTTTCATTAGTTTCCTTATTAATTAGTTACAACATGAACAATAATGTTTAAATAATTATTAATATGTTTAATATGATATGTTTTTAAAGAATGGATTTAAAAATCATATTACAGTTTGAAAATTAGTGCAGTAAAATATTTCTTCTGACATTGTATAAATTTTTTTAACTCTTTTCTCTATGTTTTCACTAATTAAATTCTAGAAAATACTTATGAATAAAAGGATGAGATCAGTCAATGTTACTGGCGGCATTATTCTCGTGTACCGTACCGTACCGAATTTGTACCGAGAACCGAGGTACAACAACTTGTCCCGTACCGTACCGTACCGACCTCATAATTTCCTGTACCGCAGACCCCTAGTTTTCAATGAATAACCTACTGGTAATAATCGGCTGTTTTTGTAGTCTAAAGATTTAATAGAAATAAAAACAAACATCTGTCAAATCAATATTAGTTAGTTTATTTTTTTATTAGTCATTGATTTTAAACCCATTTCGAAATCATACTATATTAAAAAGTTATTTTAACGTATAACTAATTATATTAATGGTATTAATGTTCTAATCTATTTATTTAATTGTAAAGTAATGCTAAATAATAAAGCAGGGTATTGATTTATTTTCTTGGTACTGATTTGTTTAGGATTCAGGTTCACATATTGGTATGATGGTCTTTCTCCTTTAAACTGAATCCTACAAACCTTATAAAGAACAGGCTTACTGCTAGTTAATATTATTTTTAAAAATCAGATGTCAGTAACTTGTATTCTTAAAGGATTAATTGTGTACTTAATTCATAAAGGAACAGAAGCAAACACAGAAACTAAACTTGCCTACTTAAATGGCCACTCAAACCGTAAAAGGTTTTGGCCAAATTCTCCTGCTTACTCCTCTATCCTGCATCTGAACTTCTTCTACCCCAAAATTCCTCATGTACCTCTCCATCTTAGTCTCTGCTGTGCAATGTTCTTCTGCTGGTCTTCCAATACGATGTTTAACAGTGGTCTGTCTCACATATCCACATTTCCACTCAGCAGCCGAAGTTAATTGAAAGTTAGTTAAGGTTAAGTTTAATTGACGACTCACATGATCGTTGTTGACAGGCCGTTGTTGGAGGACAGAGAGATCCTGTGGGAGAAGAGGCACTACTTGGTGTCCCAGCCCCAAGCCCTGCCTAAGGTGTTGCTGGCGGCCCACAGCTGGGACTACGCCTGTCTCTCCGACCTGCACACCATGTTACACACCTGGGCACCCCTGGAGCCTGTCAGTGCCTTACAGCTTCTGTTACCATGGTGAGCAACAAGATTTTCGGAACATTCCGAATCCTCTTGGGATTTAAAAGAACCTAGAGTATATTGTTTTGAGGGACTAAATCACAATTACACCCGGAATTATCTTATTTATATTGTTGGCAACAGTTTCCCAGACAGCGAGGTACGGAGAGTGGCAGTGTCTTGGATCCAGGGACTGTCCAGCGATGAGCTGGTGGATTACTTACCTCAGCTGGTGCAGGCTCTGAAGCACGAGACGTACGAAGCTTCCCCTCTTGCTAGGTTGTTGCTTGAGAGGGCTCTCACCTCCCCACGGGTGGCTCATCACCTCTACTGGCTGCTCACCCAGGCGCTGCCTGGTCCTAGTCCTCAGGTCAGTTTAAGTTAATCCAAAACTTTTTTTAATTATAAAAAATTTACCGTTTTTTAATAACAAATATATATTTTTACATTTAATATATTTTTGCTTGTTCATTGAGTGATTAGTGGCATTCAAGGACATTTTACTTTTATTATTTTGATATGTAATGATTTTTTCAAATTAAGTTTGATGCAAATCTACTGTTCACTCAGCCCTCATACCTGAGAAGAATTATTTTGTTTCACAGAATACGAGTGAAGTGGGAACAGAGGACCAGAGCGTCTGTGAGGCTAGGTATTTCCGTCGTCTGCAGCTAATCCTACGAGCATTGCTGGCGATATCTGGTGAAGCCCCACGTGAGCGCTTTATGTCTCAACAGCTTCTAGTCAAGGTTCAAGTTCTTACTTATCTTTCTACATTTTTAACTACTATTATTTTTTAAACCTGAAATAATGTTGGGAACCCAAATTAACAATAAAGATAATGATAATGATATGTTACTAGACTTCTGTGAATAAAACTACAAAAATATTTATGGTGAGTCCAGTAACCCAGTCGAGTGCAAGTAGTTTTCGATAAGGAATTTACCAAGATCTGATTTAATTCCTATCCAGCCTATGTAGTTACTAACCTCCCTTGATGTCTGACCTCTATAATGGTAGAACCTGTACGAGGTAGCTGAGACAGTGAAGAGCACCAAAGAGTCTCTGCGGCTGAAGACGCTGGTTTCAGGGCTGGAGGGCCTACACGGGGCCCTGGAGGCGACCAACACGTGTCTGCCCCTCGGACCCAGCATGGAGGTGTCGGGTGTGCACGTGCGCTCTTGTTCATATTTCCCGTCCAACACCCTGCCTCTCAAGATCAGCTTCCATTGTGCAGACAGCTGCATCATACCTGCCATCTTCAAGGTGACCCATCGTTCAGACATTTAAAGTCTTATTAAATTTATTATATTATAATATAAGAATTATAAGTCTTATTAAATTTGAAAAAATAACTGTTTGGAGTACGTAAAGTCCTAAAATAGTTATTGAATAACATGTGATAAGTTTCAAACACAAACTTAAAGGCAGTTTAGTTGTGTCTAGTTGAATCTTGAGTATCTGCAACAGAAAGAATATGTAAATTTGTGTTTATTGTAAGTACACCATTGTCCCGTTAATCTGAACAACCTCATGGGGAAAAAGGTTACTGAGTTTAAATTAAAACGAAGCAGTGTAAACTGAATTATAACACTTTAATCTACAGCACGGTATCACTTATTACATAGTAGAGGTCTGGGGGGAGTGATTTTCACTGTTGGGTCGGGTAGTAGATTACCAGAAATTTTCAGGTCGAGTCAGGTTCGGGTATCATAAGCTAAATGAAAATTCGGGTCGGGTTCAGGTATACAAGTAAAAAAAAATTTGAGTTGGGTTTGGGTATTACAAGTTAATATTCGGGTCGGGTTCGGGTATTGTAGGTCTAGGCCTAAAATTCAGGTTGGCTTTGGATTTTATTAGTAAGCAAAATGTTAATTTAAATAAATTTTGATTGACCTACTTAGCATTATTGTAATATACGAATGTAATTCTAAGCCACGTCGGTTGTTAAAGCCGCGTTTACACAAGGCCAGTCGGCAGGTAGGTTACCTGATCAGGTAACCTGAGGCAAGTTACTGTACCGGGGACTTGCCCATGATCCTGTCCACACAACTTGGGTTGTGAGCGAGCCAGTGTTTGATGTGGAATATGACAGAAAGTGCATGTTCTGCGTTAAATTATGATGACATTATGAGAAATCTTATACTGGAATTTGTAAATGAATCAAGTAAAATATTGTTGGAAGAACTGGAAAAGAAGAAACTATGGGTGAGGTAGTGGCTTAACAGGAGAGATATCGGTGGTGTATCTATCCAGTTACTAACAGAACTGCGTAATGAAGACCCAGCAAAATATCAAGCACGTTTGCTCGATTCTCTTTTCAGTGTTCCCTTTTCCATTATTACTTTCATCATATACAACCACTTTATATTTGGAACGTCTAAATCGGCTTTACCACAGCCTGATTTTGCACTTTTTACTGTTTTGGTCATTTCACCAGAGTAAATGGCTCGTAAAGCTTTTATTTTAGATTTAGCTTCAGTTATTCCAAACCCTTCAACTGTCATAGCGGAAGCTATTTCACCAAGGCCTGTTTTCGTGTGCATTCTTATTTGTACGGTTCAGAAAACTGATCCCATAAGCAAGGTCCTTATAAAGTTCCAAAAACTTAATTATTATCCCTTCGGACCATCGAGGTGGCAATGAAGTAGTACAGTATTACAAAATATAAAATGTTAAATATTAAAAAAATGAACAAACATCCAACAGCACTGTTTGTCACAAATAAGCTCACTTGCTCTGCTCGACAGATTGAGTTGTCCACAAGGCAGTCTGTGTAGCAGGTCTGTTTTTGAGTGGTTGGGGAGCAGGTTGTCTACTCCTCGTGCAAGTTGACCTACCAAGCAGGTTGACAAACAACTTGCCTGTGAATTACAAGCTTGGTCGTTCACACAGGGAAGGTTACTTGCCTCAGTTTACCTACTTCAAGAAACCTGCTCGCCTACTGGCCTCGTGTAAACGCGGATTTAGCGATATGCACTTATCAGCAGGTAAACGCTCACTAAACTAGACACAGACAATAGACAGATGCGATACGCATCCCAGTAAGGGTGGGAGTAGGGGGAGAGTGATCTATTTTTAGCACAGGCTCGACTAGAAACAATGGCATGTCATAGAACGTACATCCACCCACCAAGGTCACTGCTCTTATGAACTTATTGAGTCATGTACAGCCTGTGAACCCCAATCATCGCGTCTCCCGTTGCTTACCGCGTGAATACAGTGATGAAATAAGTGTGTAATATTATTTCCCGGAAAGAACTGGCTTCAGTCCCAATTAGTTCGGATTTGAGGGGTTCCACTTATGAGGAAATCCAGAACATATCATTAAAAAATAAAACGGTTTATTTATATCCTTTATTCAGTTATATCCTTAACATAATGATTTTTTATTATATATGAGTGAAAATCTTGAAAAAGCTAGATCACTACAGGAAATCACAGTTCTGTATTGGTCATATAACATAGTCAACAGGCTGTCAGAGCGAAAAGAACGAATCACTTGAAAGAATGACGAATCACAGTTTAAAGATTTTCACTGTGATTGAAAAATCACAGGTAATCCCATCACTATTTGAAACACGACTAATACGAGCTTCATATTGGTACGACTATTTTGCTGCGTCAAAAGGAGGAACGGTTCCCTGATTGCGTAAGCTGTTATATGTGGATACGATAATAAGCTGTGAATGCACAATAATTTTGAGCCGGCAGGGAGACGGCTGGTTGCCTGATTTTCACGAAAGTCCCTGACAATGAGGTTGTGCAATCAAATGTATTACGACAGGAAAAATTACTTTGAAGTTTGACATCTCGATTGAGAACATCTGTATTCTATAATATTGTGTGAACGTGGCACGAGTCAGAAGTTTTGGTCAAAATGGTATTACTCGGGGTCTCAGGTTAATTTCAATGTCATCTTGGGTATTTTGTACAACCCGATGCCTTTCGGGTAGTTGGTACCTGCCCGACCCGACATCTTATAGAAGCCCGCCCAAATGAAAACCGAGACGTGCCGAGCCTGCCCGACCACTCGGGTTCATGCCATTATCCGTAATTACCCGAATTTTCGGGTACCCGCAGACCTCTATTATATAGCACTAAGCACACAATGTTAATTAAATAAAATAAATTATTTTTTGGAACTCAAGAATTCAGTTATCGTCATTTGACGTAAAAAAGACATCCTGTTAGCCAACGCAATGTTGCACCATCGTCTCATATACATCAAGTTTATGGATGTAGTAATACACTATTGCCCGAAATAGTGTAGGGCAATGTCTAGCCACACTCACATTACATCACAATAGACTCAATTCTAACCGTCTGACTATGCGGCGAACTAGTCATTTCCAGAAATTACCGTGATCGTATAAAAAGTAGGCCTACAAATGGCACTGTTTTATCATTGTTCGTTATTATGTGTCAGTGTGTGTGACATGTTTTTAATTTCAAATGCCGAGTCCATAACGGATAGAACGTCTATCCAGAAACATTTAATGGCATTCAGGTAAAACATGTAGTGGACAAACCTGTAATGTGAACTGTGATAAGACGTAAGTCAATTGTTATAAAAACACAATTCGGGTCTAAAATAATGAATTTTATTAGTATTAATGAAACCTACACTGTATTTTCGGGTAATCCGAACAACTTGGTAATCCGAACAGGATTCGATCCTTATTAGTAAGGATTACCGGGACTCTGATGTATTAATGAAAGGATGACCTTAGAGAGTTAAAAACAGTGCTATTTTCAGTGATAAGTTTCTATACTATTCAAAAACAAATTAATTTTACATTTCCAGCAAAAAGAAATTTAAAATGTTTTTGTGTTGTCAATATGTTTGAAGTTTCTCTACTTAATTTTCTATGATTCACAGTTTTTAATATTAGCAACTCGACTTAACAATGTTCCAAAATATCAATGATGTAATAAAAAAATTATCACAAATGCAAACCCTTTATACTGGTGAGGTGGGTTAAATAATAGTCACTGGAATAATTAAATGTTGCAGGTGGGAGATGATCTTCAGCAAGATATGTTGACCCTGCAAATGATACGTATCATGGATAAACTATGGCTGAGAGAGGGGCTGGACCTCAAGATGGTGACCTTTGCCTGTGTTCCCACTGGAATCAAGCGAGGTAAGTCAGCTGGGTCTATTATGGTGAAGCAGGGACGGGATGGAAGGAGATGGTAATAATCTTTGACAATTTAGGTGGTAATTTATGAAGAATCTGCCTTTAGTTTTAGCATTGATCATGGTTGATAGGCTCTAGGATCAACTGAAATTGCCCAAGCATGGTCGGTATCCTCAACCTCAGCTGCAAGCAATGGATTAATGGTGTTAGCTAGAGTTTACCAAGATTTGTAAAAAAATTATTAAATTGGTCACTGATGATTTCAATATTGGAGTATAAGCCAGAATTGCCATTAATCTTACCTGCTTACCGACCACCTCTTATCCAGTAAAAGTATCAAGTCCTCTTGTTGGCTAACAGCCGTGGTATTTCAATGTAAACATGAGTGAAGGATGAGGATGACGAATTTAACAGATGTTATCCCATGCAGCTTTGTTGCTGGCAAAAATCAGCTGATTCATTTGCTAAGAACATTAATAAATACCCCAACAACCATAGGCAACTGTGTCCAGTATTGGACCATTACAAAATTGTGTCAAGATTCTGCTCAGGATTGAATTAGCGATCTTCAGTTAATGAAACGGGTACCTCATCAATTACCTTGGAAGAAACGTTTTAAATAATCAACCAAAACTGGCTGTGAATGTATGGATTACAACTTGTAAATGTTGAATGATGATAAAAGTGTAATACTCCTTTGGACTGTTGCAGGGATGATAGAGATGGTGACGGAAGCCGAGACCCTGCGCAAGATTCAGGTTGAGTTGGGGCTCACCGGCTCGTTCAAGGATTGCCCAAGCATGGTCGGTATCCTCAACCTCAGCTGCAAGCAATGGATTAATGGTGTTAGCTAGAGTTTACCAAGATTTGTAAAAAAATTAAATTGGGTTGATGATTTTATTGGAGTTTTGTTTCCTCTTGTATCTTTGGTATGTTAAAGAGTGATGTGGGTAGTATGTGTGAGGATGGGATGACGATGCTTGCTTTGTTTATTCAGGCTGTGCTGATTTTTTGGAACATTAATAATAATAGGTTGTGTGTTTGGATTGTTGTGTGATTCTGTGGATTCTGTCAGGATTGAATTAATGAAACGGGTACCTCATCAATTACCTTGGAAGAAACGTTTTAAATAATCAACCAAAACTGGCTGTGAATGTATGGATTACAACTTGTAAATGTTGAATGATGATAAAAGTGTAATACTCCTTTGGACTGTTGCAGGGATGATAGAGATGGTGTGGAAGGAGACCCTGGAAGAGGGGGTTGGAGGGGGGGAAGGTTCAAGGATCGACCCATTGCTGAGTGGCTTGCCAAACACAATCCATCTGCACTTGAGTACGAAAGAGCTGTGGCCAATTTCACAGGTGATAAAGAAAAACTCCTAACCTGCTGACTTCATTTTATCATACTCATTTAAACCACTTGAACAAGTTATAAGTGGAAAAGCAAAGTTTTTATATCTAACCTATTGGACTAGTTATTATTGGACAGCCTTGCATACCTTCCTGTAGCATTTAAAAATATGAAAATGCAGAGTTCTACTAATAACTAAATAACGTTTTAACAGAAATTTATTTTTACATCTCGTTTTCAATTTTCTGTTCATAAATAATTCGGCTAAAAAGTCATATAAATTTAATAGAAACAATTTAAAATATATATTTTTTTTCATTGCATTTAATATTTTTTTACAAAAAATGTTAAAATTGAAAGTATATTTGATTTACTAAAAGAAAATTTATATTTTAGTAGAATATTTATATTTTATAAGAAAGAGCATTTGTTTTTAAATAAATATAATTTTACTATGCATTTTCTATATCTATTTCTATTCTATCTATTCTATATCTATCTGAACCTTTCCAGGTTCTGCCCTTGTCATGTACTTCTGACGGCTTACTACGGTCTCATTTATCCCCATCTCAACATGGCATAGTTGTGTGGGGTGGCTGTGCAAATCAAAATTTCATTCGGCTGTTCATACTTCAGAAAAAAAACCATTCGAATAATGGCATATTTAAATAGCAGAGAGTCGAGCAAGTAGGTCTTTAAGCAGTTTGGTTTGCTGACTTTGCCCTGCCTGTATATTATGGAAACTTCTTTGTTTCTTTTTAAAAAAGTGCGCTCTGACAAGAGGATGTGACATCCATACGTACAACACTAGAGGCAGGGAAAACTACCGAACAGGGAGACACTGGACAGTAGTGCACGAACGATTGCCTTCACAGGCAGGTGTTCACTTAGTAAACAATTTGCCGCGAAACTTTGACAAGCCTGCAAATCCAAAATTGCTCAAAAAAAGGCTGAAGCCCCTTCTGGTGTCTGAAGCTTTTTACTCGGTGGGCGTGTACATGAACCACAGATGGGACTAGATCTGGGACATCGCTGGGCTATAAAATGCAGCTCCCCTGTATACAGTTATTATTGGCATTGCTGGGACGGTTTTTTTTCATTGTTTTTCATTGTTATTTTTGTCCCCTAACTGTTACCATTATTTTCACTTTGTACCGTAAACTTTTTTTGTATATTGACGCATTCTATGCAATGTTACATTGTTAAACAGAATAAAGAAATTATTATTATTATTAAAATACTTCAGATTTTTTTCCAAAAGTTTTTGTACTAAAATTTAAATGACGTGGTGAACTCCTTCCAATGTCACTTATAAAGCCAGCATCTTCATAATCGCTATCAAGTAACATCTGTACCACATAAGAGAATCTCATATTTTTTCAATATAATTATTTTATTATAAAAACAAAATAACACTGTGTCGATTACTAACAAAAGAAATTACAATACATTTTCAAGAGCTTGGGCCAAAAGAAACAGACTAGTTTTACAATCAGATTTATTTGACAAGATGTATACAAACATTATAGATTACCAACGTTGAAAAACAAAATACTCTGCTATTCTTTTTTCATTAAACAGATTATTTCAGGATATATAACAAAGTAAGTTACTATGTTACTTAAGTTACTGAAAAGTTCCTAATTGGCTAATGAGCTGTGGAAGCTTGCCTCATAAACAAATAATTTTAATATACATAATTTTGTACTAATCGTCATTATTGACAAATAATTATGTAATACTAATTACCCTGCCATTTATTCACCAAATAAATACTTAACTACATCGAACCTCAAGCAGGTGACAGTATGATTATATTGCAGTACGATTATTGCTACGGAACAGTTCCGTATGTCAAGGCCAATGGGTTAAGTTTAAAAAAAGGAATTGAGTTAGTATCATTGTTAAGAGTTTAAATTTAGTATAGAAGTGAGTAGTGATTTAAATTTTAAATTGAGTTGACATGCTTCTTTCTTGCAATCAAGTACCTATTTGACTAAAAAACTCTCTAGAGAAAAATTCCTGTTTCTGCCTTGATCTCAGATAATAGGCATTCTATTTGACTAAAAACTCTCTAGGGAGTATAGAAATTCAGTTTGATTGCCTTGATCTCCGTGTTAAGGATTCTTACATTTGGTTTTTAAGCGCATAAAAAGATATTTTGATATAAGTTTGAAGTCACAGTCCTGAGAGGAATTTACTAAAATTCATCTTATTAACCCAAACTCTAATTAAATTAAAAAGATAATAAGTACCTTAGTCAGTCTGCAGTTCAAAGGTTTTTTCTGTGACATTTGGTTTTTAAGCGCATAAAAAGATATTTTGATATAAGTTTGAAGTCACAGTCCTGAGAGGAATTTACTAAAATTCATCTTATTAACCCAAACTCTAATTAAATTAAAAAGATAATAAGTACCTTAGTCAGTCTGCAGTTCAAAGGTTTATTTTGTCTGTGACATGTTTCGGCTTACGCCATTTTATTGAATTTCCTATAGCAAAGATTTTATAGGTCTCATGAAGAAACTTGCTCCATGTTATTTTTTTGGTAAAACTCCTTTATCTTTGTCCATTAAAATAGTTAAAAATATTCATCATAATAAGAGATATTTCAAAAAATCAAACACAGTACATTATTTTTAATGCTAAATCTTATGGAGGATAAGGAGAAATTAGTATTGATCAATCTTGTCATATACTTGTATTATTATTGTCATATTATTGATTTGGAGTACGCAGGTCTGTTGCGACGGGGGTATTCAAATTTACTTCTGTGGTATCACCTAACCAATATATTGGCTGTGATGTTATGATCATATCTTTGATGTAAATTATTTCAATTCATCGAGTTTATTTTAATGCTTTTACTCAGTACTTGATATTTAATCATATCTTCTCATACACTTTTATCTTGCATTTTAAGAATTATGCAGATCCTCAATAATCGTTGATAATAATTAGATTGCTATCAATCTGAAGATGGTTTTTTGCTTATCTATTTATTGTTTTTTTTTCATGTACACTGTTTTACTTCACCCTACTGCTAATCATTAGTTCCCCATTGACATATATATATTTTGCAGCATCATGTGCTGGCTACAGTGTGGCCACCTATGTGCTGGGCATCTGTGACAGACATAATGACAACATCATGCTCAAGACTTCTGGTCATTTGTTCCACATTGACTTTGGCAAGTTCCTAGGAGATGCTCAGATGTTTGGCAACTTTAAAAGGTAGTCGGACCTTACTTATGTTTAATCGCATGAAAAGTAATTTTCAATTAAAAGACATTCACACCACTTAAAAACTTATTCTCCAGTATTGCATAAGAATAAATTGATTTCAATCTATTAAATTAACATGGATTAAAAAAAATAAAAGCCTGCACATGCAAGCTACGTGGTTGAAAGAACCGGTTTATTGAATAGACTTAGTATAATTGTAATATTGTGTTGTTATTCATGTCAAAAATTCATCAGTGTCCCATGTACATGATTTGTTAGTGTTTTGTAACTCTTAAAATTTACACAGTAAAAATTATTCTTAACATTTTTTAAGTTGCTATTATTTTAAAATCAATACTAGTAAGAACAAAAATTATCTAGAAATCCATTTTTATACCGATATTTCTGTATTGTTGTTAGTTGTATGATGTTTAACTAGCATTTAAAATTCAACCTAAAAACAATCATCAAATAATTTGATATCAAGTGGGAAAAATATATGGGATACAACGTGATTTGTATTGAAAAAAATTATGGGAGGTGGGATTAAAATGAAATATTAATGAGGAGATGATTGTTTTAAGATCTGTTTACTGTTTATTTTACATTTTGAATTTTTTTATGATTTTTAATTTCATTACATTCTTTTCATAGATTCCTCAGGGGATGAAATTGTTTATAATGGCTATTGGCTAAGGAGTGTTGTTTTTGTTATTAACATGTTTAATTAGTTAATATGTTAAAATAAAGTAATAAAGTTAATATGTAAGTTGATATTTTTGACACTATACAATATATAAACTGTGTATACAGCATTTAATACATTATTATTGCTCATAATGAATTGTAGATGTTTGTGTAATCACTAGAGAAGCTTGGCCAAGGTCTATTGTCAAAGTTTTCAGGCCTCACTAATGTCTTTGACATGACCTAACGACCACTTATCTAGCTGCGACCAGCAGTTTAAAGTGTCTTTCGAAATACAGTGCTAGCCTAATAAACTAATTTCATCTGTATCATGGTGATAGGCCAAATATATATCTAATCACAATGGTTCTGTATTTTTCCCTCAGAGATCGCACCCCGTTCGTTCTAACCTCAGACATGGCCTATGTGATCAACGGAGGGGACAAGCCATCGGCCAAGTTTCATCACTTTGTGGACCTTTGTTGTCAAGCCTTCAACATTGTCCGAAAACATGGAAATTTGATACTCAACCTTTTCGGATTGGTAAGGTTGTTTGGGTTCATTCTTTTTTCATACTTTAATCATGACAGTTAACTTAAAAAATGTACAGTTTTTTCTTTGCAAATTGAAGGTATAAACTTGCGTATTTTGATTATAATAATGTAATAGCCCTTAATATTATCATACTGTTTTAGCTATTGGCTGAATGTTTATACAAATTTATTAAGTCTCAATATTAAGTTTAAATTTCCGATACGGTAGCTCAGAGGTAATACGCTGGCCCAGTATATCAAAGGTAGCTGGATCAAAATCTGTTGCTGGCGACTCTTGTCAGGTCATGGCTATCCTATGTGACTCATTCTGCTACAGTACCTCACTGTGTTTAATTCACCACACTATGTATTCTTCTTGGCCCAGATGGCCTCATCAGGTATCTCTGGGGTGACGATGGATGCAGTTCGCTACATCCAGCGCTCTCTGCTCTTAGAACTGACCAACCCCGAAGCGGCTGCCATGTTTGCTCGGATGATTCAGAGCTCTCTCAAGTCTTGGTTCACACAGTTCAACTTTTTCCTACACAACCTAGCCCAGCTGCGGTTTACCGGGGATCACAACGATGGTGAACTGCTTAGTTTCGTCCCTCGTACATATTCGTAAGTTTATTTACAGTATTCTTCATGTTTTTGTTATTTTTTATATTAAATTTTTTATGTTAAAACTTATTGTAGTTTGGTTGGGAAATCATGACATGGGATTTGAGGATAAAGTCCCAAAGGGTAGGGAACTTGGAATGAACAATGAATGGAACATAGAATGAAGGATGATCAAATAAGTGTTCCTTTTGAAATTTTAAAGTTGTCAACTATATTGGCAAATGGTGAAAAATCTGATTTTTTGACATGGATATGTCTTAAGTCTGGGGTTGTTATTTAGCTCTAGAAGTGGAAAAGTCGTAATTCACGACGCATTTACAAGGAAGGCCACTCTAGAACTGCCATGGGCAGTGGTTCTGTAGTCTAACATAGACGTTTGGCCAAATAGAAAACGTTAACCTCGCCGGTTACATACATTTAGTAGAAAAATACAGTTGGTAAACTATTGACTATAGACAAAATCTTTCAATGGACAAAGTATAGTAAAAGAATCTATGTATTCAGTCGTGCCAACCACTACTCTCTAAGACCCAAACTGAAGGTTGGATGAATTTTATAAAATGGCAGATTTTACTTTCGCCGCTCGATCAGCAGCGTCACAAGGCAGTTGTTTCCAAAATGTGTTTAATTTTTTTAATGTCATACGGTAATAATGAACGTAAATGAACACGTTTTACATTTAAATTAAAGTTTATTTCATTAGCTTTCCAATGGTATAGGTTTCAATACGTTTATTTCGTAAAAACAATGTCAAATATTGGTTTAAAAATGTAATCGTAACAAACGTCTAAAAACCACTATCTTAGCAAAACCAAAAGTCTATAATAAACGTTTGGCCGTTCTTGGGTTAAGTCCAATAATGGATTCAACTCAGAGTTTTATCAACAAAAACGAGCTCACTTATTTGCCAAGATCTTTAATTCACAAAGATAATCCAAACCCAAACAAACAAAGACCAATTAACAAAGGCAATTTGGTTTAATGTAAAACCTTCACAAAATTGTGTCAAAATTTCACTCAGGGTCAAAGCTGGTAAACTTAAGATTATGAAGAAGATTGTACTGTAACCAATCATTATAATGTTATTGTACAGGATGGCTGCTGAAGGCCGACTGCAAAGTGTGGAGGTCTACGGCTACCAGAAGCGCTATGATCCAGACAAGTACTACACATACATCCTGAGGGTCCAGCGGGTGAACCAAAAGGACCCGACCTACCTGTTCCGCTCTTACAAGGAGTTTGTTGAGTTCCAACAGAAACTGTGCATCCACTTTCCCCTGGCCAAGTGTTACAGGTATCACTCCTAGTTCTTGTGCCTGTTGCAACATTTTATTTGTTTATTTGAACCGTATATTAATAACTGGTCATAAGGATGTTGAAGTCGGACGTCGGTCCAGGGAGTTAAGGCCATGCGTCAAATTAGTTGACATCGGTCTATGCCTACACAATCAATCGTAAACTATAGTTGACACTGGTGTGTGACGAATGATATTTTTAACATATTGGTAGCGTATGTGTTAATGTTTCATGAATCACTTGTTGTGAAGACAAAGTGTTTTTGCAGCCTGCAGAGCACATCCCTGCACATGGGCAGGTCCAACATCAAGCAAGTGGCGGAGAAGCGGCTTGTGGACATAAAGCGGTTCCTCACGTCACTGTTCAAGATGGCCGATGAGATCTGTCACAGCGATCTCGTCTACACGTTCTTCCACCCGCTGCTGCGAGACCAGCAAGAGGCTAGCATTCATGAGCAAAAGCTCAAAGGTAATAGTTTACACATCCAGTGGTCAGTTCTGAAAAATACAAAATACAGTGCAACTCGGTTATTGCGGCCTCGGCTTTAACGTCAACTCGGATATAACGTCATTTATTTTTAGGTCCCGCCAAACTATATGTATTTACATAGGAAAAAACCTCGGATATATCGTCAGTAAATTCTAAAACCTCGTATATAACGTCAAGAAAATCGGGTCGAGATGAAGGCAACATATAGCTAAATAGAGAAAGTTCGGTCGGTGGTGCAACGTGAGGGCTGCGGCTATTGTTTAGCTACATTCTATTTTTAGAAACGACATTTTATTGCTGTCTTACCGCTAACCACCCCAACCCCCTCCCCTACCCTATATCCGCTGTCGCCGGTCGCTGTCGGTGTCAGTGACTCACGTCGCGTCAAAGCACTGTGATGCCATTCGTATGTACCTACAGTTTGTGCAGCTATCGTTAGTTCAGTGTACGTCTTTTACAGTTTGTTTTTCGTTATTTTAATTTACGAATACAGTCTTGTATTAAATTAAAATTATGTAACCTCTTTTATAGCGTCACTCTGATATAGCGTCATTAATTGTGTGGTCCCTTCAATGACATATAACCAAGTTCCACTGTATTAAGTTTTTTTTTATTTTGATTTTATGAAAAATAGTTTTAAATTGTGTTCACAGATTTAAGATCAGTTTTAATATTATTTTACTGTTTACTTGTAATATTTCTCAGTTAATATTATTGATTCACGGACAAATCTATTAATGATTGAAATACAAAAAGAACTGATTAGTCATGGTAGAATCCTAATGCAATAATGATGAAATGTGTGTAGAGTATCATGAACTGCTAAGTCATTTCCTACTATCCTACTGTTCTAGAGCGCAAGAAGGAGAGGATCATTAACAGTGAGTCGTGGCGGCTGAGGGGACAACTGAAGCTTTCGGTGCACTACCAGCGCGGCACTCTTATGGTGGGTCTTTCAACTTGCCTCACCGTGGATAGTAACTTCATACTTTAGGATGTGTTAAGTAATTAGAGAGAGGTTTTCATTTATCTTTAATTTTTTTTATTACTGTGCAATGAAACTTGTTTTAACCATGGCCCTCAGGACTGCTAACACCAGTCATCGCATTCCCAAGCCTAATGTCTGTTAAAAAAGTCCCGTGCCAGTTTGTTTTTGAAAGCATGATGAGAACAAAATTCATATTAAATTCCTTTACAATGATGAACATCCTGTTCTGGTATTTCACTGATGTTTCAATTATTATTTTCCAAAATCAACAATAAATGTAAGTAAGTGATTGAAAATAATAATATATCAATTACTTTTTTTTATATTTAGTTCCTAATTATAAATACATTGAGTCACAAAAGCCAAGTATTTCTAAAGAGTATGTCTAAAGAAAGAAAATACAGAAAAAGAATTTTCTGTATTTTGTAATCCAGCTACCTGGAGGTCACAAATTGTGGATAGTTATGAGCGGTGTTGGTTTGTGTAGTGTTCTCTTGTGTGGATCAACGTCCACTCTGTTGAATACTATGTTAATCCGCAAAGACCATCCTCGTAATTAGACCAGTTCGTAATTCAGATTCAGTGGTTCGGACTCCTTGTGAAACCATAGTTATATATGCCCTTGACTGTTGGGCTATTAATTAGATACACCTCACAATCGTCTTACACTCATTTCTCATACTACCTGGGCAGGTCGCCATTTCAGTTACTACTACCGCTACTACTGGAAATATGTTCTGATTTTAAAAGTGGTAAAAATATAAAATACATCTTTTGAAAGTTATTATAAATTGTAATGTATAAACATTTCTCTACTATTCTGTAAAGATAAGTATATAAACCTAAAAAAAAAGAAAGTTAATGAATTCCTAAAAGTAACACTAGGCCTACGTAATACTTCTATTGACAAGCCACCAAATTTGTACACTCCTTTGGTTTGGAAATAATAATAGTTGTTGTTTATTTCAAGGTTCATTCAGAAATTACTTAACACATTCGTTGCTAAAATGCATGCAATAGAGAGCGGCATGTGCTACGAAATCTTTTATGTTTTTACTCAACATTTGATGTTTTTTTATGGAAAACAGTGAAAAAAACGCTATCTGGACCTGTCCAAAGATAAAAGATCCAAAGGATTTGGATCTGTCCAAAGACTATCTAAGGAATTAGCTGTGAACGTAAAGTTTTATACTTTTCCCATTGTTTATTTACATTTCACTGATTATTTGATTCATTACTTATTATAGACAGTTTACTTAGTTATGTTCCTTTCAATAAATGTTTATTTACAAAGTAGTAAAGTAAACTAGTAAAGTTATTTTAGGATCATAAAAACCGCATTTGCAGCCATTTTTGAAAGAAATCACTTTAAAACCCATTTTTGGTCCAGGGGGTTCAGGGGACCCTAAAACAGATATCTCTGCTAAAAAATAAAATTTAAAAAAACAATACTTACTCCTTATACTAAAATAGAATAGAAATGTAAGAAACCCATCATGAACTTTATTATATGAGTGTGTTGTGAGCAGGTAATGGTGCACCATGCAAGGGAGTTGCCGGCAGCAACTAGCGGACAGGAGCCCTCCACTTACGTCAAGGTCTATCTGCTGCCCGACCCTCACAAGCAGACCAAGCGTAAGACAAAGGTGGTGCGCAAGAGTTGTCATCCCTCCTTCATGGAAATGGTCATTACTTTTACTATGTTAAATATGTTATTTTATTTTACAACTTCCTTTATATTTCTTTGGATTTATCAGTCTTAGATATTCTAATCAAATATACAGTAAACCCTCTCATATCCGGATGTGATTTTGAAAGAATACAAAAATTTGAAAACATTCTAAGAGGCCAATGTTTGTTAACCCAGTAGTCGCGAACGATGTTTGTAGGCCGGTTAGTAGAGCGCCGGTTGCTGAACGTGGCGTTGAAGCGATGACAGCACTTTTTTTTTTACTGAAAGGGACGGATTTCTCCCAAGGCACTTCAGCCGTAGCGGCTTTTTGCGCACCCCTGTGTGGGTTGCGGCATTATCACATAGCGAAAAGCCATTGGTGATTGGCGGGATTTGAACCCGGGACCTTGGGCACCAAAGCCCCGCGCTCTAACCCCTAGACCAGCGCGCTCCCCGATGACAGCACTATAGACAGCGGTAATGTTCAAAAGCAGAGTAGAGGGAACGATGAGTCACCCTTGTGCCGAGCGCCTGAGTCTCTAGCGCTACTGTCTGTATTCTGTGACATCTGGTGCAAGGTCACTGACTCACAAAACAATAAACCTCCCCATCCCACCTGTCCCTACCCACCCCATTAGCCAAAGCATCACATGTACTGTTGTGACAACACCCGCATCAGTGGTCAGTGTCGCCTTTGTTTTTCTTGAGTGACCTACTCTTTCTTGCAACGATTCGTTTTAGTTTCTATTATTCTACATACTGTACCGCTTTATACTGTATTACATAATTTTTTTAGTTTTGATGTCATTAAAGTATTACAACAAAAATTATGTTTTTTTATTTAATATCTGGATGCTTTATTCCCTTCTCATATCCGGATTTTTTCCTATCCGGATCGGCCGTCACCACATTAGTCCGGATATGAGACAGTTTACTGTATATCCTTCATATGAACCTTTAATTCAAACATTGGAATAATTTAATTTGGACTAATCGTACACCCCTATAATTAATTCACGTATGTGTTTATATATTTCCTCTCTTGAGTACTTAGTTCTATCAATACCAAATGATCAATCAAATAACTATTAAAAATGAAAACTGAGTTAACCCTTCACGAGCTATTTTAGTATAGGGGAACTTTTTTGTTTTACATAGATTATGTTCAGAAATGGTATAGTTGCACTATAAATCCCCGCCTGGGGGATACAGTGCCCTCCGATGCATGGGCGGAGCTACGTCAAAATGGGGCAGACCAAGAGACAAACGACAAAGAATGGAAATGACGGATATATCCATCATACGCTCACGAAGGGTTAACCTACATTTATGTATTTAGATTTGTTCTATGGACATATTCCATCACAATTTTTAGTAAAATAAAGATTCACAACATTTCAGGATCTGGAATCTGATCCCGTCCTCAGGTGAGCTAGTACCTAAAACATAAAACGATTAGTACATAATCCGGACTAAGCCGATATATAGCTGAAAACAGTTTTTAAAAGCAGTAAAAAACTTACAAACAATACCATTCACTAACAATTTCGCACACAACCTACATTGTTTTATATATTCGGAATATGAATTTTTTAATGAGGGCTGCAGCCTCTTTACTACGCTGGCCACCTACTTGGACTACAGATTTGTACATGGGACATATCAAGGAAAGGTAGGCCTGAGCCGATGTAAAACTGAGCTGTACTGATAAAGACTGATTAACAACTCCGGCCTGACGAATCAAGGTTCCAAGTCTTTCATGGAACTGAGTCTCAGGCTCTCCAAATTAACTCACGAGGAGTTAAATTTTATTTGATTTGAACTGTATAAATCAATGATATTTTATTAGAAGCATAATTAATATTAATTATCTAAATGTGGACTTTTTATTAGATAATGACTTTTCTCTGCTGCTGTATATCTTTATCTTTTATTGGAGAATGCCAAGTAACTAATTAGTCAAGATCATCAGTAGTTAATTTCTTTCTATTTCCAGTTGGAATACCGGATGCCTCTGGAGATAGTTCAGCACCGGGTGTTGCAGGCGACTGTCTGGAACCACGACCCTCTCCAGGAGAACGAGTTCCTGGGTGGAGTGTCACTCTCTCTGGAGTCCCTGGACCTGAACCAGGAGACTGTCCAGTGGTATTCTCTAGGCAATGTGCATAGATAACAGTCTTAACCGACCATAAAAGCAACTTAGATCAAATATTATTATCATTGTTAAATGAAACACTGTCATGAGTAGTTTTAATTTCAGAGAGCATTATTGAAATTAGTTGTATATTTGTTGCAGTTCTAATGTTTTCTATATATTTTCTTCTATGGTTTAGGTAAGAAAATATTACTTATACATTCAGTATATAATATATACAGTACCACATTTTCAATCTACCTTCAAAATATCACTTGAAATTAAAAATTATTTCATTATACTACATATGGTATAATGGTACATACATATGGTACTACTTGGTATATTTCATAATAATAATAAAGAATTATTATATTTTAATAAGAAAACAAAACTTTCTAAACGTTAAATAATATCAACAAAGTTTTCTATAGATAAGTCTTATTAATCATTATTTATCTTCCTCTTTTATTTTATTTTTTATTTTTCTTTCAGTGAAAATTAGGCTGTAAATTTAATTTATGTCAGTAACAAGACTACAAGATCGCGCTACAATCATTTCTTTTCTCTCTTGCTTAGTAGAAATGTGATTTCTTATTTCTTTATAATGTTATAAGCTTATTTGAAAAGAATAAGTATAAATAATAATTAATCTTTAGCGCTACAGAGAAAATAAAAATACCGAATTTATGATTTATACTTAAACTAAATTCTATAATTAGCTTTCTAGTACAAGGTGTGTTTTTTAAGTAAGTACCGTTTTGCGATTCCGCTGCCCCAGCGCTACGGTACGCGTTTTGCCCATGCGTGCTGGTTAACGACATCTCTTCTCTACATGCTGATGCAATTACAGTCTTGATTCTTCATTGTATTAGTTGTTTACTGAGTGTTTAAGATGCCTCCGTTTAAGAAGCGTGAGTCCTGCCGATTGTTAAGTAAGGGCTATTATACGAATTCTTATTGCTTAAGGCTTAAAACCGATCGATATCCATCTTGAGATCTGTGAAGTTTAGGGAGAAAACATCATGAGTGATGGAATGGTAAGGAAATGGGTGAGAGCAATTAAAGATGGCTGCACAAATGTGTGTGATGAAGAAAGGCATCGCACTGCCTAAACGTCGGGTTTTGTGCAAATCCGTTTTTGGAACCCAACGTGAAAACAATTTCCGGTAATTCATGTTCACAATGCGATACAAAATACTATGAAAACATTGAGGAAAGTAGTCACACCATCGTAAAGTGTCTGTTTTCTCTCATCTTTTCGTCCACTTTCTGCACCAAATCTTCATTAACTACTGAAGGATGCCCATTGCGTTCTTCATCATGCACATTTGTGTAGCCGTCTTTAAATGCTCTCATTCCATCGCTCATAATATTTTGTCGCTAAACCTCACAGATCTCACGATGGATATCGATCGGTTTTAAGCCTTCAGCAATTTTCTAGAATTTTTCAGAATTCGTATAACAGCCCATACTTCACAATCGGCGGGACCCACGCTTGTCGGAGGCATCAGTAAACAACATATACAATGAAAGTTCAGACTGTAATTGCGCGCATATGCAAAACACCAACCGTAGTGCTACGGCAACGGAATCACAAAACGGTACTTACTTAAAAAACACGACTCGTCTTTTTAATCTTAAATTGATTGAATCCTTTAATGTTTTACTGCCTTGGTAATACAGTTTAGTTTAACCTTTAAAAAATAATTAATTAGATATGTTTTACTAAGTGTTTTATAAAATCTCAGTTGTTCATCTCATAGACTTTAAATGATCTTTTTTGCATTAAATGTGGTTTTTAGTTTAGTTCTTTTTATAATAAATCCAATAAGTAAAAATATTATGAATTATAATATTTTATTAATAATATTATAAATATTCTATAAATTATTCAAATGACGCACAAAGTTAATAACAACAGCTTTCCGCGATCAGCCTTGTATCATTATTCACCATGCCTTTTAGTTATATTATACAGATTTATAAATATTTAGTCTAAAATAAAATTAAATATTTGCCATTGAGCATCAAACTACACAGCAATTCAGATGCACAACACAAATATATTGTCCTAGCTTGAATAGTTAACTATATAACAAGGGTTTTGTTTTGTAACTGTTATTTTCCTAATGTGCTAGAAACGGTTGACTTTATGTTTGTGTAAATTCTTGTCAGTGCTTCTATTGGATCATATGCTTTTAAAGTATCAATATAATTATGTAACCTGTATATGTAACCATTATTATTAAATTAAATGCAAATGAAAATAACATGTGCTGGTTAATGAAAGGCACAATTTTTTTAAATTTCCAGACATTTATTTTTAGTTATATTTAGTATGTTTTTAATAAAAAAATTTTGGTTTCTTTGAAGCACTGATTAATATACTAAATTGTGAGAGTTGATGTGTGTTCCACCACGCAAATCTTACTAAACATTATTATTCCTGACATTGACTTTTTACTTTTTAATTTTAATCACAAATTATAAGCATGTAACAATTATTTAGTTATTGATATGTTATTATTAAATCAATTAGAAGAAATTATTTTTAACTATGATTGAATTTAAAACAAATATATTTCTGTTAGTCATTATTATTAGATTATTTTTACATTCCAAGCATTCTTGTATTTATTTTGTAGTTTTAGTTTTTAGTTATCACCAATGTAAATTAATATCCCACAGTAATTCAGTTTGCAATATTAATTCTTTTAAGGACAATTAATTTATTTGATTTTGTACATCTATCAAAAGAAGCACTTTTTTTACAGAAATTGTGTCTTGAGGTCTCCAAGCCCTCTAACAATTTTAAATAGTTTTTGCATTAATCAATATGAAACTTAATTATCAAGGTTCATGAACTTTATGCTTCTGAATGTTATTATGTTAATCCCCGATTGCAAGATCGATGCTAGATGGCATCTAACTAAAACAGTCCCACTAAATAAATTATCTTTATTTTGGTCTTTCGCCCCTGGCATATTCCAAAATACTATATTAGACACACTCTCAGTCTGTTAAAAAGATCTTTCCTTTTTGGAAAAATACAAAAAAATTAAAGAGATAAAAATAATAAATATAATTTTACTATTTGTAATCTTAGTTATTCTAACTGTAATAATAAAACACATTTTTTTCTAAATGTGCTTATAAACACTCAAAATAAGTACAAATAATGGAGAACAAAAACATGTGGCCCAAGTAAAATGTTAGATGGCAGCTATACACGATCCTGCTGGTGTGACAAACTTAACAATCTGGATCCCGGATTAACTAACTCATTGTCATTTTTAGGATTAAATTAGGCAGCTTTTCAAGCATATTGGCAGCTTTTTGATAGTTAAAATTTGAATAATTTTATATATGTTATTAGATATCTTAGGTAAAGTAAATTAGCTTAGTAAGATGGTACATTTTTACAGCTGTATAGAGATAATTTACTTTATCATGATATTAGTCTATTATATTATGATTATTAATACAAGAGATTATATATTTTATTGTGTAATGATTATTTATGTGTGATCTTATATCTTTCGTATTATATGTGCAGTATATTTTTATAAAAAGTGTATAAACCTATGTAAATATAATTTTGGATACTTTCCTAATAAATATTTATAATCTTTTATGCTATTTTTGTTTCTATCAACATAATTCCAGTATTTATAAAACTTATATAAATGTTTGCGTAAATACTTGATCATTTGGTTATTAATTGTACTTAAAAAAGAAAAATCTTTATTATGCTCATTGCATTACTCTAACCAGTAAAAAGCTATCCACATTCCCCGTACTGAATAATATAATTTTAAATTAGGTAGGATTCCTTCACAGGGTAGGACACAACTCACATAACAGCAACCCACCACATTAGCAGTGGCTAATCATAGAAATGTTGGTGGACTATATAGTGGTCGGAGAGCACAGAATAGAAATAGAAGGGCTATGTGTATTTAACAAACATTTCAGACAGTGAAGCCAATCTTCCTTATCTTTTTGTGGGCAACTCGCCGAAACTGAGATTAACAGCATCAGGAAAATACTTTAAAATACACGACGATTAGATGCACTTTAGAGTTTAGAGTAGACCTAAAATTAAAAAACTTGAAATTAATGTTTATAACTAATCTACTAAGTTAGAATATATATATTTTGTTAATAATTAACAATAGTTAAAGAAATTATTAAATGTATTCTAAAAACATGAAAGAGTTAGTAAGTTTTAGAACATAAGTTTAGGTTAAAGAAGTGATAAAATCCGAACCACGACAAGGCTTAGGTGCTCGGCGGCAATGTTACTCTGCCCATGCCAACGAATAATAAAACTTAACGTTTTCGTTTCACTAAATATTGGTTTTTAACTCATTGAGTGCGGCGGTATCCACATGGATACCTTGAGTCCTTCACTCAGTGGCGGTGGTATCCATATGGATACAGTAGAACCTCGATTAACCGTCACCCTCGGGACCGAGACCATGACGGATAACTGAATAGACGGATAACAGAAATAATAATAGCGCCGATACAACTTAGCACCTAGACAGTGTTTGGCGTGGCAACATCGCAATTCACTGCCTTGCATGTTATAACGGCGCCATTGTAAGTCCTAATTAATTTTCATGATTACTGTGCAGTACTTAATGTGAATTTATTTTAAATGAGAAAAAACTACATCAGTTCAAGTGAAAAATACTTTATTAAGAAAAAATGAAATATCAAATGTACATGTACGTATTTTTACTCTCAAAACTTACGTAGCCGGTATTTATTTTTTTAAATAATCTGTAATTTTCTTTTGTTTCTTTCCCGTCGAGCTTTTCTGGCGGTTATATTTATAATTTTACTGAGAAGAAGCACCAGCGTTTCATAGTTTATTGTTTATTGTCGAGTCCACACTACGTATAACAGCACTGTCTACAATAAACGGTAAAGCACGTAAAACACACGGCAATAATTCAGTTCACTGTAGCCACGCACCATACTGAACCAAAATAAAACAGTTGCAGAAGACAGTGTAAGGGATTAACCAGCTGGATCACTACCCTTTCCGCCAATGATTCACGCACATTAAGTTGTGCAGTACAGTCGTCAATACTCATCATAGAGCCTCAACAGACGATCCGACTCGGTGCTGACGCATAATTTTTTTGCGCTAGCGGGGTGGCGGTTAATAGAGACTGACGGTTAAAAGGGTGATGGTTAATCGAGTTTCTACTGTACTTGGAACCATCTAAACTTAGATATTTTCTTGTGGCTCATCATTCAATATTTCAAACAAATATTTCACAGCCACCTGAGTTGATACTGTTGAATGAAAACGGTAACCTTGGTTTCTATTTTTGTCGTGAAATCAGTAGCAGGGGCAGCGAGGGGCGAATACGCCACGTGCGTTGGTTTACTTCCTGTGGGAAAATCTTCAAATCATATATTGTGTATCTCTGATCATTTTTCTCCTTTACTGTATGTTGTTGGAAACACCGTGTGTCTATTTAGTTGACGAATTGTTGTGAGCATGTGCGTCCGGCATCACTAGATGGTGGCTACGAGTACCAAATGAATACCTAACTTTGAAGCCATTTTTAAGGTAAATGATGGTGTGATCAGATTTATGTCTATTATTATGTATTTCTACTATCAAAATATAAGTTTTTATGAAATAAAAATATTTTAGGTTTCGGGAGAGTATTTGAATTTTGCCGCTGCACTTAATTTGTTAAACAACTTTTGCTTCACTGATATAATAAATAATAAATTAGGGGATAAAGAAACAAGCAAGCTCTTGTTTAAAATTTCATTTTATGAAATAAATTAATAGCCGTAGTAACAAATCTAACACAACTTTGGGTCTATCATCCTAAAAAGGTAACTACTTTACTCAGATAGCGTATAAAACAACAACTGGTGTGAAGTTTCTCATTGTATTGTTTTTTGTAATAAGACAACCTTAAATTAAAACTACGAGTAAGCTCGTCCTTTGTACGGGTTGTCGGATTCGGTGTTAAGAAGAAAGATACTTATTATAATGAAAAAATATAAACCTGAAGAAATCTTGTACAAATAAATATAAAATGAAAATAATTTCTCACACTATATTTATCTTTAGTTTACTATTAGATTCAATTACAAAAATTTATAACATTATTTATAAGTCAAGGTAACATTTAAAAAACTGGGGTTTTGAGAACTATTTTCATAGTGTGGGGGTCAGTTTCAAGAAAACAAAAACCTCATAAAGGTGTAGAATGAAAAAATGAATTTAATAACTGTGGGTACTCTCGTATCCACAGAGATACCTAAACCTAACAACGCTAAACTGTAACTCTAAACCTTAGCGTTACAGAAATACAAAATTTGGAGACCCATTTTGGCTTTTCTGGGTTACGAAATGTAAAAATAACCAAAAATATAATTTGAGCAATGTACAAAACTCTTTATTTGCATTTATACTTCCTACATAACAGATTTTTAACAACAGAATCGAATTATTTTGTTTGAACTCTTGTTCATTGTAATAATCTGAAAAGATTGTGTCCAATACAATGGTTCAACATTTTAGCAATTAGAATCTTGATTAGATTTGCTGATGAAATATTGCAAGAATTAAAAAAATTGGTGACAGGTTCAAACATACAGCGCTCTTGACGTAGTCGCTTGGGACTCCCCGTTCCCCCACTCCACTTCAGGACCTTACCATCGTTCACATGGCTTCACCCCACGTACTACTGTACTCTCTATTTCTATTCAGTGCTATTCTATTTGTCATTTTCAAATAAACATTAAGATCCAACAAATTAAAAAAAGAGTATGCTACAGTAGGTTTAAACAACTTTTGTAAAACTTCAAATATACGGTTTATTGCGTTAAACAACAAAGAGGTCATCAGAATTTTCTACATGGGAAACAGGCAACATTCACTTAAATTATTTTACACTTTACAAACAAATGCATGTGCTATAAAAAATAAATCAGTTCTAACAAGTGCTCAAGACCAAATAAATATAACCTATCAATGACACTAAATACTATATAAAGTAATAATACTTATTTACTAATAGTTGGATAAAATATAGATTTAAGTAAATAATGTGTATATTTAGCCTAACCTAGCTTCATTACAATAGCAAAGATTACTTACATAATAAAATAGTACACAATACATTCAAATTTAGGACACTAAGTATAGCACAGAAATTGTGCACAGTTAATAGCATTCAGATTTAATTCATGGTAATAAAATTTGAGTTCAGTAAAAAAAAAAAAATAAATAAATTCACACAAAAAAAATAATAACATGAAATGATAAAGCCTAACAAAATAAATTGATATCCAACTTAACTGAGCCCAACCTCATAGTAAACGATTTCCAAAATTTATTTTCAAGGGGACTATTTAAATAAAGGCTTTTTCAAACAGAATGTTTTGATAAGCACCGAAGTAATTTTAAAATTAAATAATAATTAATTTTTTGGGAATCACACGTTGTCTCAACATGAAACCAAAGCTTTGACGTCAATTCTTAAAATATAGTTATCACATGATAATCCCTTTTCGTTACAGAGATTACTGGGAATAATACAAGGTATGTTTATAAGTTTTGCAAACTGTGGTAACCAGACAGTATTGTGCAATTCTTTTACAATTTACATAAAAATAGACATTGTTCAGATTTGTTAAAAGCCACAGATCAATTCATTAAATCATAAACTTAAGTAAACAGCAATGGATATAAAGCTAAAAATCATAAAGTTTACTTTTTGTAAAACAAACTCTAAACTGTTTTTTACTTCTTAAAGACTTGTTCTCAGAATTACATAAATAACACAACCTAAATTTCAATATCAGTAAAATTAACCTGCCTTAAAACAATAAATCATAATTTAACTATAAGGTGTAAGTTGTAGGTATTTACACACAGTGAGTCAAAGTTCTGTGGAAGGGAGGCTAGTAGAAGAAAAGAAGTCGCTCTTGAGCCGAGCCAGATAGCAGCCTCCAACCTCGCTTGATGTTCAGGTACTGAATGATGGCTCGGACACAGATCAGAAGACCTACACAGTTAGTAGAGAGAGTAGTATGTAGATAAAAGTTCTGTGGAGAGGAGACTAGTAAAAGGTGTAAGTTAGGGGACAGTGAAAAACTACATAAAGAAAACTATAAATTGTTATGTTACTAATTTGCCAATTTTATCAGGAAGCAAACAACATACAATTAATAAAATGAAAAAACAACAACATCGCCACCACTGGCATCACCCGAGGTGTGCCACAAGGTTCTGTACTTGGATAAATTATTTTTATAAAGTTTACAAGTGATCTTCCTGATTACATCAACTCATACTGTTATTCAGGTATGTACACTGATGACACTGTTTTGACCACCTCAGACAATTACTGATCTTGAAATTAACACAACCAGTATTGTTTAGAGAATGATATAGTATTTTAAAAATCAAAAACAGTTCGTAATCTTTGGAAGACAAAGATTAACCTACATCTGCTCACGTGGTCCCGTGGAGCACGAGCGTTCGCGTGGCGGTAATTTTCCACCTATTGCATTTTGTACGTTTTTAAAGTTTTTTTACTCAATTATATTTATTAATGGTGGGTACTTGAACATAGGATATTAAAAATAATGTTTCAAAGATTTTTTCTACCTAAAACATTTATTAACTTACAAGAGATTAGGACATCAAAGCTCAAAGCTAAATACATTATCTTAAGAAATACATTTGTTGCAAATTTACAGATTGTTTTGGGGTTTAAGTCCACTTCATGCCAACATTTTCATATAATTTTTTGTTACAGATGTTACATGTAACACTGCAGTGACCTTTGCAAACATATTCTCGCGCTTGAGTATAACCGCAATTATTCAGGACACAGTAAACTAAGGGCCATCTCTGAGACCGAAATAACAACGATAAAGAGAATTAAATACTACCCCTTGTCGTAGTGGTATTGGGTGAGGAATACATTCGAGGCTGAAGTTTCTGATAACCTTGACTGATCTTATAAACACTAAAACCTAAAAAGGCGGCAGTCTGCCGCCTAGGCGAGCGGATGAAGGTATAGTATCAATCCCAGCTGACACACACATTTTTTATCCAACAAAAAACCTTGGACTTTTGCTGAATGATTGACTTTCTTGGAATATCCATATAGATAGTTTATGTAGTTAGATCAGCACTACACTATTTGTCCTGGGCAGAATAAAACTCATCAGTACCCCCAGAAACCACCGAAGTTGCCAAAGATGCACTCATTGCAAGTAGAGTTAGGTACAGGATCACATTTAGGGGAACACCTTTAAACAACAGCCTTCATCGTGCTATGGTCTTACAGAAGCCAGTGATAAGAATAATGGCTGATATCACATCATGGGATAGCTGCAGAGAAGCCTGCAAAGACCTGACAATAATCACTGTGACAGCTCGCTGCATTTTTGAGGTTGTTCTGCATTCTCTTAGTCTCGACTTGACTGGACATAACCACCATCAAAGGAAAACAGGCCCAGATATAACTTTAATTTACCAGCTCACAGAACTGCACTATTAGCCAAAAAACTGTAATATGCTGTTTAACACGTTCACTGCGTCATCGAAATTCATTAACTTTTCCATACTGCGGCATGAGTCACCGGTAACTCATGAGGTGTAAATAGCTAGGTGCGGCATGAGTCACCGGTGACTCATAGTTGTTTCAGACTTTGGCGGGGTCTAATTTCATAGATGTTGCATTAGGAGCGCTGCCGATGGATTTTTCAGCTTACTTTGGATATTTCCCACCAGGTTGCAGCATCGTATAGCGAATTTTGTCATGAGTCACCGGTGACTCATAGTTGTTTCAGACTTTGGCGGGGTCTAATTTCATAGAGGTTGCATTAGGAGCGCTGCCGGTGGATTTTTCAGCTTACTTTGGATATTTCCCACCAGGTTGCAGCATCGTATAGCGAATTTTGTCATCAGTCACCAGTGACTCATGCCGCAGTGGTAATCACTTACGACGAAATAATAATTAGTCTTGTAATTTGTGTATTATTTATTTATCTTTGCCCAGTTTCAAGAACAATAATTATATTTTACCTTTGTTAGTTGCCTATGTTCTTTAGTTTTTGGATGTCTTGATGTACATTTCGCCACTCTTGTGGCATCATCAGAATATTTCAAACTTAAAAAAGATAAACACATAAAGCACATTAATTAAATGTGCTGATTAAGTGGTGAATAAATGCTGTTTACTTAAGGTCTGAAAATTAAATAAGCATTCTTTTTTAATTATAGAATAACAAAGAAAATATAAATAATAATACCTTGCCATAAATAGCTTATATGGTCTCGTTAATTTCCCATTTTAAGCCTATTGAGGTTAGTATAGGCTAATATATGAGGAGAATATAGGCCAATCATTTGTAGGCCCTTAATGAATATGCTTTTGAATCGTCTAGAAATTAAGTAGGCCTATTGAAAATATGTTATGGAATCACAAAGAAGGTGTAAATAATATGTTATTATATTATATTAAATGTTATTTAATGACAAAACAATACTGTGATCTTATATACATAGGTACAGATGAAAGTAAAACTGGCAGATATTTAGGCTAAATTCTAATTTATATCTCATAATTTATGGATGAATAACACTCAGTTGTTAATACTGTTTATAAAATTTGGATATAACACAAGGACTGAATTTAAAAATGAATCAAATGAATTTAAAATATGTTTATAAGGCCTACGTTTATAAAACTTAAGATTTAGAAAAGGCTTTAATGACAATCATGATATAGTCAGTCAGTCTATTTATGTACTTTGTTGAAACAATAGAGGCACATGAATGGTTTGTCAGGACAGTCCTTGCAATAGGTTGTCATCTGTTTAGTTACCTTTGCAGCTTCTCTGTTTTAAGCTGTACTTCTGGAACTCTTGTAACAAACAGTACACCTTCTACAGGCTTTTCAGGCTGGACCGTCCATTTTTCTTGGAGTATGAGCCCTTTTCCTATTTGGTGTTGTTGCAATCTCAACCCTACTCAACAAACTCCTAGCGACAGCCTCTCTGAACTTTACAATGGGCATCCTTGTTCATGTTATGGTTTCATAGATAATCCATGAGTTTACCATAGCTGTGCCAGTCACGAGCTCCATGACGACTTTCGTGTACCACTTCAGGGTCTTTCTCAGGCAACAGTAATATGAGGCCATTTGGTCGCTCAGATCGACACCCTTTTTGGCGTTGTTGTAGTCTAGGACGCATCATGGTTTAAGGACGCGTTCGTTTTTTCGGTTCCTCTTCCTAGAATCTACCAACAAGGAGTCTTGGTCTTTCAATGTGGAGATGATCATAACAGTTCGCTTGCCTTTCCACTTAAATAATTTTGTTCCATGCTAACACTCCCCACCGATAGCTTGGCCTTTTTTTAGCTCTACTACTGATATGTCTTCAGACATTTCCTTTCGGTTCGCCCTAATTGTACCACACAGATGGGGTTTTCTGGCAATCAAGGCTTCTGCCAGAGGGATAGAAGTGTAGAAATTATCGGCATATACATGCCTACCTTGACCAGTGAACTGAACACCACTATCTCCATCAACCAACTTCATGAAAATGTCAAATGTGTGGCCAATACTGTTTTTCTCAGTGGATTTTCCCGAGTAAATTATTGCCTTCAGAGTGTAGCCCTCTGTAGTGCACATTTTGTAGACTTTGACACTATACTTATGTGATTTACTTGGATTGTATTGCCTAAAATAAAGGCGGCCTCTCCACAGGATCATGGTCTCATCAATGACCAAATCCCTACCAGGGACAACAGATTCTGCAAAAATTTTGTTTAATGTTTCATTTAAACTATATATTTGATTTTTCCAATTCGATCCTTTGAATCATTATTTCGTTATCACAGAAGTGCCAGAACTTCTTTATTAACAGGAATCTATCTCAAGGCATTGCATCTTTGATTAATTTAACTCCAAAAAGGTCATCAATAGCCCAGTACTTATCAAGGGAGTGCAACGGCACCAAGCCCATAAGAATGAGTATACCAACAAATCGTTTCATTTCTTCGACGCTTGTTTCAACCCAGTCTAATGATCGTGCATTGGCCTTTTCCATTTGGGTCATTTTATACCAATCTGCGTATCTGTTTGTTTCAATCACCATATGTTCCCACAGCTCCTCAGAAATAAAGTGAAGGAAAAGTCAATGGGCTGAGGGTTGTCGAGCTCAACAAGTACCTGAGATGAATCAGGAAAGTCCTCAAATGGATAACATGTAGAGTACGATCCAATTCCTCCCCATTCACAATTGTCTGGCTTATGAGGTACTCTACAATCACCTCCACCTCTTGCATGAATATTTTATTCAGCAATAGCATCTCCGTTTCCTGAATTATGATAGTTGTGGTCAAAATGCACAACAGGTCGAACAAGAGCGTCATTATTCTCTAAATCAACTTTGAACCACATTTGTACATCTCCATCCCCAAGGTGAACAATTTGCTCAGCATAATCTTCAGAATCAGAAGAATAATGTGATGGTTCATACGTAAGATCACCAAATTCACTACCAGAAAAGTCTAAAAGTTCTTCGTCACTTTCATTAAGTCCTTCTTCGACAAGTTCAGCTAGTCCCAAGTAGTCACTTACTTCAATTTGCCGTAAACTTCGCCATGGACGTTGCCCATTGGACGCAGATGAGGTACTAGGTTGATTTTCATTTTCTTCCATCTGAATAAAGTTTGAATAGGTTTATAACTTTGAAAAAAGTAAATATCAAATTATGAAGATTATAGTTGTGGTTATGGTTATGATATGGTTATTATTGTTGCCTACAAAAATAATTAGTTGGCAATTACTTGGCAACTCCCAATTAGTTAGGATTATTGTATTACTCACCTTAAACAAGAAGTATATTTGATTTTGTCCAAAATCGTCAAAAGACTACCGGTGACTCATGCCGCAGTAAAAGAGTGGTATGTAGTAAAAAATAACCACAGTGCGGTGTGAGTCGGTAAATCGCATTACAGGTGTGAAAAATATGTGTGCCACAAGGAGTGTCAGCCACGGTAGAATAGTCGTCGCACGCAGAGCTAGACACTCATGAGTCACCGGTGACTCATGCCGCAGTGAACATGTTAATACATTCACTTCAGACCACACGGATCTGAAGGGTACCGGACCCGGCGAGTGGAGCGGACCACTCGAGTGTGACATTTAGGTTAAAATCAAGATGGTGGATCTGGCGATGTAGATTATGCTGCCACCTGTTGGGATCTGACAGAACTACGACAAGCTTTGTTATAAAGCAGTATCTATTTCTGTATGAGTCCCTTGGAATTTTCCTATTGGTTGATTTTAAACTACACTAGGCGCACAGAAATCCTTACATTTATAGTATCGATTATGTATATTTTTTATACATGATGGTTGTTCTAAACTTGGTGTTTATGGATAAGGTTTTCTATATAAAGAATTAAAACATTTTTAAACCCTCTTTTTATGAATAAACATGAGTTGCATGTAGTCACGGCGAGTCACATATCACATACATTAAATATGAAAATAATTAAGAATTGTCATGTAACAAAATTCTTGATGGACCATTCGGTATTACAGTTGTGGAGTAAACCTCTTACCAAAAGCCATGACGAGCCACCAGAGCCAGCTGTTCTCATGGGAGGCAAGATCTGTAGACTGTTTGACGATTAAAGTCCACTTAGCTAGAGACAAGCCAAAGCCTGATAAGGCTCCATATCGAGCAGCCACAGTGTGGCAGAAACACATGAGCAGCAGGAACCCAATCCAGTTGAACAGGAATGCCACTAAGAACAAACCACAGGAACTGACATTACTTTCACTTTTGGCCACTGAGAAATATAAGCCTATGCCTACCTTCCTATTTATACTAAAGCCAGCCACTCACAGACATAGCTAACTTTCAAAAGCATATGTTTCGTTAATTTGCTGGAAGCAAACTGTTTCATTCCTAAATTAGTGTGCATGCTCTAAATTGTAAATAAATCATAGAAATTAAGCATAATTTTTTTTACAGAAACCAGATGTCTATCAAATCAAATAAGATGAACCTGCATTTTCATTGTTGCAGAGAAAAAACTGGATGCTATGAAGAAATAAACTCAATGATCTTTAAAAACTGGTTTGAAATATCACTAATTTAGAATCTAACCTCACCTACTGTGATTGTCATATTTTTTGACAAACCACACATAACAGTAATACATAAAACAGATATTTAGAACTATATTACTATCTACCACATTAAAACTTTCCCGGTCAAACGACTCAAATCGACTTGTGGGTGAATCAACAGTGCAGGTCAATCAACTTAATTTGACTCAAAAATCAATCTGGGACTTGCTACTCTCTAGCGATTGTTTTAGGAACTAATACGACTTGAGTTCTGCAAGTTGATTTTAAGCATTTTTCTTGAGAACTATGCCAGCTTTCAACCCTGAAAGCGTTACTGAAAATCACAGTCCCTGCTCATTTAGTGTAAAAAATCAAAATATTATTTTCCCGATGTTCTTTTTGGATTTAGGTAGCTTAAATGAAGTAGAAAACAGAAATTTGCTTCATTCTTCATTCTTAACTATTGAAGATTTTAAGACAATTTTTAAGTATTAAAAAAAGTATTTTTTTCTGGATGAGCCATTTCAGATAATAGTAATTAGTAATAAATCCTATACAATAAAAACATTCACACAATGTACACTATTTGCTGCTAAAACACAATGAAAATAAACACACATTGACAAAAATGTCAACAAACAAGGCTAGCGAAAGTGAAACAGCTGGCTGTAGTGACTCGTGAGTTTTACCGTTAAAAGCAGTACGGGAGCGCACAAATACTGGCCAAAGTCTCATAAGAACTAATTTCAGTCACTAAATATTTCAACAAAGCTGTTATATTGGTTTTGTGAGTGTATAGAAAGCAAGTATCGCTAAAGCAACATCACCATGTACTCGGTTGTTTCGCGAACTACAGCGCAGGAAATGTGGCAAAAAGATCGATCCTGAGTAAACTCGTTTACCGCGCCGTGCGACCTTACTGTGCTGCGAGAAATTCATCAGCCGCCCAGTAAGGGTTAGTAGTGATCAAAGTACATTGTTTGTATTATTTTTATTTTTAGACTTGTTTACAAGTGGCTTATGAATTCAAGAAGTTTAATGGTAGAATGTGATGCGGTTTTCCGTTGTCTGAGATTTATCACAGACAAAATGACTACTAAGTGCTATGAATATTAATATTGTTGTTATTAGATAAAATATATAGTAATCAATTTAATAAAAACATCAATGTGCACGGGCTACGGACAATACAAAGTGTAAGCGTGCAGTCTGGCCGCTCGCCAATGTAACCAGGACTAAACTTTATGAAGCGGTATGCGCTATGTAACCGGGAGAGGGTTAACAGTCATAACTTCCTAAATCAGTACTCTCAAACATTTAAACATAAGCCGCTACTTCCTGTTTGTGAAGTTGATAAAATGGCACAACCCAACATCAGTGAGAACATTTTCCATTTGAATTGAAGTAATGGTGCAATGAATTCAAAGAGGGCGAGCTGTAACTGAAACAGTAATTTTGTCTGGGAATGTGAAATAAATTCCAAAATTGATCAATGAATGATTAATTGTAGCTCAGTGGGCTACCTTCAAATCCCGGTGTTGCTATCCACTTCTGATCAGTATTGTTGTATCGTTGTGACAGCGATAACTTATTTTATTTTATCTTATTATTTACTACTTAAGTTTGTTTATTAGAGGTTAAGTGGTAGGGAAGACTTGTTAGTCCTAACTTCGCCAATAAAGACATTTTTCATTTCATTTATTGTTCTTTTGCAATCCGTTGGCCCATCCGCTAGGTTAGATTGAAATGTCTAAAAGATTCTTAACAAATAACCAATATAAAAATAAAAATAAACTAAAACTAGGAGGTCACTCACCAAAAAATGCGAGAGAAAACATGAAGTCAGTGCCCAATAGGCTATTTTCCCCGTCCGACTCTACTGCATCAGTGTCGATGGCTAGGAATGCTAATGTCTGAGGCCTATGAGCACCACCTGCCTAGGAAAGTAACAAAAAATAAGGAACGGTTCTTCAAATGACCACTAAAATTATCGTGTGGTTGCCACATGACCATGAAACCACTTGTCTTCCGCCAGGGGGCGAGGGGGTACCGTAAGGCCCCCAGGCAGAAGTCAGTGCCACACGAGCTTCGTGGGGCATACTGCTTCTGCAAGACCGCTGTGAAGCAGCGTTTTTGCTGCCCGATTGGCCTTGTTGCCGGTCGTGCTGTGTGCTTGCATACAGCCTACTTGGGGTGCCCCTGTTTTTAGCAGAAGGCAGCGGATCTAGACCTGGCGGTCGACAAACTGCCCGTGAGACGGGGAGCAGCGTCTCATGCAGAGTGTTGGGGCGGAGGTGAGGTTCACTGGAACGGCCTAACACTCAGAAGGGCGGAGTGATTGGTAATTACTCAACAGCCACCGCACTGCCGACTGGGACAGGTATGTGTGCAGCTGTTTCAGGACTGAGCTGGGGACGATGAGGGGTGCTACTCCGAAAGGGCCCAGTCTTCAGACATTGGCGAGCGGAGCAATATTTGCGGAATAGTCGTCAAACTGCTAACACTAGAATTCTCAATTCTAGTGGCTGATGGCTCAAAAAGATGGCTGATGGTAAAACTACGGATTTACCCCAGGTGGGTCGGTGCACTGGCACTCAATCCCACCCCTCTTCGGATGGCTTGCCCGTGGATTCTGGGGAGGGCAAACAGCAGCTTATTTTTTCAGGTGACTCGCAGAGTTCACTGGAAGAGGGGTTGGGCAATTTAGAGAGGTCAGGCTCTCCTCACACCTCAACTCCGGAACCCATGGAGGTGTTGGAGATGCCGCACAGGGCTGTCCAGGCATCTTCTGTCGCTAATGATGTTGTTTCAGATACATCGAAGGCTGATGTGTCTGGTACGACGGCATCAGAAGGAAAGCCAGAGCAGGAGTCTGCCCTGGACATCTCAGACGATGTGATCTGGGCCTCGCTCACCAAGGAACAGCGGAAGGGGCTGCACGCTCGAAGGCTGGAGCTGGTGAGGGAGAGAAAGACCAAGGATGGGACTTGGCTTCCGAGAGAGGAGTACCGCAAGCTGATGAAGAGGAAGCGGCTTGAAACCCCCAGCCTCAAAGGGGAGCTGAAAGACAATGAAGGTGTGTCACCTATGCGCAGGGCAACCTAGGCAGCAGCTGCTCCTGTGAGAAAGAAATCCCGATGGGATCTCAAACCCCCGGCGGATGGTCAGAACACGCCGGCTCCGATGGCGTCAACGTCTGCAGGTGGTTCCTTCAAGGATCGCCTAATGATGACGAAGATCGCCATTGTCCCGACATCGTTTCCGGAGGTGAAACTGTCTGCCGAAGATTGTGGTCTGTTGCAGGGAATTATGTTCGATAAGGTTATCGAACAGACAGAACCGGTTCAGATCCACAATACTTATCAGGAGCTGGGAGCTCTTGTCATCGCCTGTGGCAGTGATGCGACGGTGTCCTGGGTCAAGAGGTCGTTTGACGGGCTTGAGTTCAAGGAGGGCGCCAAGGTGGTTGTAGGGGATTACAAGGATCTCCTGCGGTCCACCAAGGTTCTTCTGCGGGCGGAAGGGCGCGCCTACGACCTCGAACCCAAAAAGATCTTGGAGATTGTGCAGGTGCAGAATCCTGGAATCCTGACTGGGAGCTGGCGGGTGGTCAGCTGCAGGAAGGACAAAACTCATCAATCATTAGTTTTAATCATTGATGAACGCAGTGCTCTTTTGTTGAAGGAGAGGGACTGGCAGATCTACCTGGGGATCTCGAGAACTACCTTGAGGGTGCTCTCGGGTGTGGGGTTCGTACCATCTGGGGATGACACTAAACCTCCTCCAGGCAAATCTGCAACACAGTAAGGCTGCGACTGCAGTCCTACACAAGGCCACAGCTAGAGGAGTTGTGGATGTTGCTCTCATTCAGGAACCGTGGGTTCGGAATGGGAGAATTTCAGGAATAGGTGCCCTTGGGGGGCACCTTGGGGGGCAATCTCTTGTTCGGTTTCCAACTCGAGGGCTTGTGTGTGGGTCAGGAGTGGCCTGGCCCATTCGCCAGTTCTCGAGTTCTGTTCCAGGGACGTCGTTGCAGTTCGGACGATATGTGGGTCTTCTGGCAAACCGCTCCTCCTTGCGTCCGTCTACATGCCCGGAGATGCAGACGCGGTTCCTCCGGCTGAAGTGGTGGCGCTGGTGGACCGTGCTGCATTGGAGGGGGTGGACCTGCTTGTGGGGTGCGACTCCAACTCCCACAACTCCATCTGGGGTAGTAGGGAGACAAACCGCAGAGGTAGGCAGCTTCTGGATTTTATAGCATCTAGCACTTTGTCTATAGCCAATGTTGGCTCTGTGCCAACCTTTTCTAGTCGAGTTTGTAACTCTGTGATAGATTTAACATTTTATTCTGAGGGGCTTCAGGACAGGGTCATAGGTTGGCATGTCTCTCCTGAACCCTCTCTTTCTAACCACTGTCATATCCTCTATGCTATAGGGGACTTTGTGCCTGTTTTGTCTGAATTCAGGAATCCTAGGAAGACGGACTGGGTCGTCTTCAAAAGAAAACTTGGTGAAAAACTCGATGTGCAAGTTCTACGAGCCAAGGATACGGATGAACTGGATAGGGCTGCAAGCCTTCTAGGGAACTCGATTGTCTCCTCCTTCGAGGAGAGCTGTCCATTAGCAAAGGCTAGGTCCGCCAAATGCAGCTGGTGGAATTCTGAACTGGCCAGCATGAGGAAACGGGTAAGAGCTCTATTCAGAAGAGCGAAGTCCAACAACAGCTGGGACTGTTACCACAGCATGCTCACCAGGTATAACCTCGCTGTCAGAAGGGCACACTTTCTGCTCGGGGCTGGAGGGCACTGAGGAAACTTCCAGGCTTCGCAGGGTCTTGGCCAAGGATAGAACCCTGACTCTGGGCTCCGTGGAAGGACCTAATGGTGAGTTATTTCACAGACCACAGGAGGTGTTGGAACGTATGGCTGAGGTACACTTTCCTGAATGCATCATTGGTGGAGAAACTGGTGAATTAGGTGAGTCTGCGTCGCGGAGGGCCTGTGCAACCAGGTGGGGTGCCGCCAGCAGGATCATCACCTATAGCAGGATAAGGTGGGCTATAGGCTCTCTAAGTCCTTTCAAGTCACCGGGTCCAGATGGAGTCCGACCGGTTTTTCTACAACAGGGCATAGAGATCATTCTCCCGGCTCTCTGTAGTATTTTCAGGGCGAGCTTGACCCTGGGACATGTTCCTGCTGCATGGAGGACTTCCAGGATAGCATTTCTCCCAAAACCGGGTAAGAATAGTTACACGGACCCGAAATCCTTTCGGCCGATTTCATTGTCTTCTTTCTTGTTGAAGACTCTGGAGAAGTTGGTGGTTAGGTATATCTGGGACTCTTCGCTGAAGTCTGCCCCTTTACACCCAAACCAGCATGCCTACATTCAGGGTAGATCTTGCGAGTCGGCCCTGCACCAGTTGGTGTGCAGAATTGAAGGAGCTATCGACCATAAAGAGGTGGCACTTGGAGCGTTCCTGGACATTCAGGGAGCCTTTGACAACACGGCCTTGGATGCCATGTTGAACGCCGCTAGATCTAGAGGATTCAGCGATGTCATCTGCTGATGGATTGAGGCACTGCTACGCAATAGGTATGTGAAACTTTCTCTACAGGGAGTAGAGGTAGTAGCCAAGGGGCTGTCCACAGGGAGGCGTTCTCTCACCCCTTTTATGGAACCTGGTGGTAGACAGCCTTATTAGAAGGCTTAATGACAGTGGTGTATTTGCTCAAGGATACGCTGACGATATTGCCATCCTTGTAATAGGTAAGTTTAACAATACAGTTACTGACCTCATGAACTCTGCACTAAGGCTTGTGGATGGTTGGTGCAATGAGGTCGGTCTATCTGTGAATCCCTCTAAAGTGGTTGCTGTACCATTTACCAAGAGGAAAAAGCTGACCGGGGTTGGCCCACTCAAACTACAGGGGAGTTTGATCAACCTGCAAAACCAGGTGAAGTATCTTGGGATCATTCTAGATCGGACGCTTTGCTGGGAAGCTCACTTACAACGGGTTATTGACCAGGGTAAGTGGTCTCTGTTTGCATGCAGGCGTATGGTCGGCGCAGCATGGGGACTGAAACCGGGGCTAATGTATTGGCTCTATGTTTCAGTAGTTAGACCAACTATGACGTATGCGTCTTTGGTTTGGTGGACCAAGATGGACTCAGGTGTTGCTGTGAAGAGGCTGGCAGCCGTTCAGCAGCTGGCATGTCTCATGATCACAGGGGCGATCAGCAGCACTCCTGGGGCCACTCTTGACTGTTTGCTTGATCTTTTGCCCATAGACATTCACATCAGGATGGCTGCCAGAATGGGTGCATACCGCCTCTGTGGAGAGGGCCTCTGGAATAGGCCAGGTGAATTACGTGGTCACACCAGAATTTCGGGGATAGTTCAGAGCGACATTTTAGGTATGCCCTCTGATTATCTTCCGAGAACTTTTTCTTTTGGCAGGTCTTTCCAAATTCCGCAACGGGACGAATGGAAGGATGGAGCCTGCCCACTACCACCCTGTGATCAGGAGTGGTACACTGATGGATCCAAGAGCAGTCGGGGCACAGGAGCAGGCATCTACGGGGTGCAGGACAACGTACGGTCAGGTATTTCCATGGGGACTTTCCCCACTGTTTCCAGGCCGAGATCACTGCCATTATGGAATGTGCCAGAGACATCTTGATGCTGGGTCATGAGGGCCTTTCTATCAATATTTTCTCTGACAGTCAGGCGGCTCTTAGAGCTTTAGACTCGGTAGAGTTCAACTCTAGGGTTATGTGGGACTGTTTTAGGCTTGTGTCCTGTGTAGGCAGACACAATGAAGTCACCCTTTGTTGGGTTCCAGGGCACTCAGGGGTGGATGGTAACGAAGTGGCGGACGGGCTGGCCAATAGGGCTGCATCATCCCCCTTTTGTGGTCCTTAACCCTTCTGTGGTGTTTCCCGCGCTGCGGTTTTTTAGACTATCAATTCCTGGGCTAGGGATTGTCATAAGAAAAGATGGGCTGAACTTTCCCTGCATAGAGTTAGTAAGCTTAATCTTCGTTCTCCATCTCGTCAAGTTGCAAAGAGGTTCCTGAAACTTGGCAGGAAGGATGCCAAACTTGTCACAGGTATCGTCACTGGTCACGGTAATCTGAGGAAGCACCAACTACGCATGGGGGTCTTCAACGGCGACCCTCTGTGTAGGAAATGTTATCTGCAGGAGGAAACCGCAGATCATCTACTCTTCGATTGTATAGAGCTGGTAGAGGTAAGGTCCTCCACTCTGGGCAATTTGGTAAGGGGTAGTTTTCTGCCTCCTGACGAGCTCGTTGACAGGATGCTGCAGTTTTACAGGTCTCTTCATCTAGAAGATTCCTGATTCTCCAGGAAAGAGAATTTTTAGGGGTGCGCAAAAAGCCGCAACGGCTGAAGCGCCTTGGGAAATCCGCCCCTTCGAATGAATGAATGAATGAATGTCTTCCGCCACTCTCCAAGATGAAATCTTAAGAATCTTTCATCAAGTACCCTGTGTATTTTACATTCACTACATCTAAAGGCAAAAAATTGGTTACCAGAAAGTAGTGGTTCGATATTTACAAGTTCAAATCTAACTCTCATATCCAAACAAGAGCTGGCTCATCAGCTCATCAGATGACCTAACCCACATGGTAAGGCTAATAACGACTACTCATCAACTGAATAAATCATCGTCTGAGATTCAGTCCCATATCCTCAAGACACAAAACTGATCTATACAGCAGGCTATACAATCTATTTCCAGTATTTATTAATTTAGGTTATTATTATTAATATTGGTATTATTAAGGTGGAATGAGTGCATCAGTGGTCCAAAAATTAAAAAATTAGTGAACTAACTTGTCTGTAACATTGTGACTGCCAAACCTGTCGAAAAAGTCTATGCCAAAGTTTGGAAAAAAAGAAAATTCACAATATTGGAACTCTCTATAAGTTTTCAACACTTTTGCAACTTTTGTTGCATAAAATCATCACCAAAAAGCTTGGTTCTGCTAATGTGAATTTTAGGCTTTTCTGGACTCCGGCATCAACTTTTTTGACAGGTTCGGTAGTCACTATGCTGGGTCTTCCCCTTTGCCCCTCATCCTGAAAGTTAGTTCTTTAAAATTTTAGGACGCACTGCACCTTCAGTCATAATGTTGTCCCCAAACATTTCACAAAGTTCCCGATACATTTATCCGTTTACGCAACACCCTGAAACCAAGATGGCCGGGCTAGCCCCACCACTTGCGACGACAGGCGAAAATGTAATCTACAATCTGGATAACCCTCGTATATTGTATGTTATAAAAAGGTTATTTCTGCACATAAATAATAAGGAATACAATACAGGGTCACAAAACAATTTTACTAGAACTTAACTTAGAGATATAAAATAAAACAGTAGAACATTTGGAAATTGTGTAGCTCTGAACGTTAAGTTAAACAACAAATTCCTCCCCAGCTGAATTCTGAGTTCAGGCATTGTATTCTGAGAGTCAGGGTTGAATTCAAAGATATCTAATACACTGTTAAAGCACTACTATTTCAGATAGTCCTTTGCAATCGTTTAGAATCTGCTCATTCTTGTTATTGCTGGGACAGAGATTATAAATTTTTTGAAGATTTTTTGAATTTATTTCAAAATTTGTGAAGGTTTAATTTAACATGCAAAAGACACTGAAGAATAAACTGAGAAGGAAGTGAAATAATTTTATACCGTCTGCAAAGATGCATACAAGTTTCTTTAGGTTTAAATTAAATTAGATTAGATTAGATCATTGAAATGGCAACCATACTACAATGTAGGTATTTTAAGTCAAGTATGAATGAGGATTGAGTGTAGGATGATTGTGGCGAGGACTTGTAGTTTTGTTACTGACTAAGGCTGACATGTTCCTTAGACAGAACTGTTAATTAGGTCCTACACCAGAAAATAAACTGGTGACTCTCTTCTTCATGTTGATAATCTTGATTACCTGTAGTATCTCAAGAATATCAGGCTTTAAGACTTACCCCATGAATTACAGTATGTGAAGTACATTTTTCTCAAGACTTTAGAAATCCATTGATTATGACAAGAAAGAAGGCTAAGTCGAGGGATAAGTGAATTAAATGCTGGTGTCAAGAAAAGATCGCATCACCTTCAAGCCCAAAGAATTTACTAGAAGTAAAGAAGCTGATGTGGGGGACAGATAAGATGAATCAGATTGGGATGTTTTCTTGTACATAAAGTAAAGCTTAATAAACTCAGTTTGATATGGGTTTTAACTTAAACCAATTTTTTATAACACCATCACTTTGTCAAGAGCCACATCTACAATCAACAATTGGCAGTATGAACCTGTTTTAATATGAGAAGCGACATTATTAGCATCAATATCTGCATTAAGATGTGAGAGCTGGTCGATTTAAATTGCCTTCGTGTTGAAAACCGAAAAATGTACGAGGGTCATTCAATAATTAAAGAGACAAACAGGTCTGGAAGGGAACAACTTTATTTTAACGAAAGAATACTTTTACTTCTTTTCAACATAATCCCCTTGAACATTTATGCTTTCGTTCCAACGGACCACAAGCTTTTTTATGCCAGCTGCAAAGAACTCTTTCTCTTGGCGTTTGAGCCAATTTCCCACAAACTTCTCGACGTCCTCGTTTTCCTTCCACTCTGTGCTTTGCCTTTTTCATTCTGACTCATAATAGTGAAGCCAAATTTCATCGTAAGTTAAAATTTTGTTCAGGAAGTGCTCACCTTCACTTTCATAACGTTCCAGCAGCCCTGTGCACACTATCAACCTCGTTTCCTTGTGTAGCCGTGTCAACTCCTTTGGGAACCATATTGCACATGTTTTGCGGTACTTCAACTTGTTTTTAATAATGTTGTGAACTGTACCCACACTCACATGGACTTTTACAACTAGCATTTCCACAGTGACTCGGCGGTCAGCACGAATTATGTCATTAATTCAATTTTTAAGTGAAGGAGTTGAAACTTCAACTGGTCAGCCAGGTCGGTGTTAATCTGTCACTGGGTCCCGGCCATTTTTGAACTGTTCTACCCACTTGTAAAAATTTGCACGATTCAAACAATGTTCACCATACATTTTGGTCATTCTAGAGTATATATTCAGATGTTTTTCACCTTCAGCGAGTAAAAAACGAATAACATAACGTTGTTCAACTAATGTGCGATTTTCAAGTAGACTCACCATCATTAAATGTATTTTTGAGGTGATAAACACAACAATGTTAATTAATCAGCGGATCAGGACCTATCCCAGTACTGCCAACTTAAAGTTGTAAAAGCACCAAAAATACCCTAATAACAGTTTTCTGCCCAGACCCGTTTGTCTCTTTAATTATTGAATGACCCTCGTACATATTTTAGTTTCTGAAACGATCAAACTGCACAAACAAAGTTCCTTTTAATTATTAAAAATCAGTTCTTAAAATTAACCTGAGTTAAAATTAAGTACATACTCTAGGTAGAGGAAGTTCCCCTTGAAGAGTTTTTTCCCGTTGAACTTCTTCATATGTTGGTAGTTTAGTTGCCAAATCATAAGGTGGAGGAGCAGAAAAATCCGCTTTAGGAGGAGGTATATCATCTCCATCAACCTGAATGGAATAATAAAAATGTCTCAATATGAAAATATATTTCACATATACAAAATACTGTATGACACAGATTCGTGTCATGGTCTTTAGCATCGGTGCTACTCATTTGTAAATTTTGTATGTGGTTGGCCTTATGTGTTAATGTCAGTCAGTGTTAAAGTGTACTGCCAAATTTGAATGTTACATAATTTTTAAAATCTTTGCCTTGGCTTACATTAAGTGACTGTATGACAAGGCAAGACAAAGAAAAATGGGAATTTAAACTCCCAAAAACAAGTCGCCTGCTGACTATTAAGATTTTAGGATAAAAGGTATGTATACCTATTAATAGTAAAATTAAATTTGTATTAGCTCCATTGGAATTGGTTAAAAATAAATAACAATTTCATGGATCTTCCCTCTAAGTCAAGCGGCTATGAAAACATAAAAACTGGTAGTCACAGTACATCGTCTTTTGGATCTTCCAATGTCAATTTTATGGGGAAAAGGTTAACATATTTTATACAACTTCAAATACTGAAGTTAAGATCTAACAATGTATGCTAAAAAATACAAATTTTTTGTTCCTCATGCCAGGTAACCTATTTACTCATTCCCTTAGTCGTTATTCTTACATAAGGAGAGTAACCAAAAACATACAACTTCCATTTCATTTGAAATATAGCTATAAAACAAGGTATACAGCCATAGTCATACCTTTAATGCACAAAACGTATACAGGATATACATAGTATGAGATCCTGGGGCATTGTCATTTGTTATACCATCACACAGTTATACAGACTTGTCATCCATTGGACCGCTCAGCATTTTTTAGATTACCATTTGTCTTTAAAAAATTCATCAAAGTTATAATATTCTTTTTCAACAGCATTAAAATTAGCAGTAAAAGTAAAATTAAACTAATTTTACTTAGAAGTTGCTTTCCATCAAGATAGGACATGTTGTTGGGTAAACATTTTTTCATTACACTTTACCGAAACCAGCTGCTTTCAACGTTTGTTTTGACTACAGAAAATAATGTTTTCCCAGCCTAAGCTGGGTAAATCAGCTGGAGATTTAACCCACTCTATAGTATTTAGTTACGATTTCTGACACTAGTAGCGCTCAGCGTTAATAGCTTTAACAAAGTGAATAGCTTACCAGTAGCTTTTAATAGCTTTTACCAGTGAAGGTAGTATATGTAAAATCAGCTACTAAAACAATATTAATGTTGCCTTTGGGAAACAAAAGGTCAGTTTTAAATATTATATTACTTAATAAGTTCTCTGAATATGATTACAGTGTAATGAAAAATATCTTTCATGACCGGGATTAAAAGTGTTATTCCATGCCTTGATCGAATTCCACACTCAGCTCATCGACTAAAAGCCTCGTGTGTAAACTCAATTGTGGTCCGGAAACAACCACTTTTCATCCTTGTGATGAAATATACTATACTAGGTGACCCGGTGAACTTCGAAACGCCTGACAGTAAATACATGTTAACTTTAAGTTCGGCCAAGTTCTGAAGTCGAATAGCAATACGGCTTCATTGTGAAAGGTTATATATCCTAGGTCGCGGCATAGAGAATAACAATACTGAAACGATAAGACATATTAATAACATTCCTATAAAACAAATAAATCTGAGTGGATTAATTCACAATTTTCAAATCGAACCAAAATCCAAACCAAACCTAACTGTAATACGGCTTTTATAGGAAAGATATACAACAGCTGATTATTATAATAAACGTAATAATATAAACATTTTAATTATCATATAAACACGTGATTTTAATCAGACAGAAAATGAAAATATAAATACATAATCCCCCAAAACCGTAAACTAAAACCGTAACCGTAACCGTAAACCCGTAAACGTGATGAATAAAGCTGTTTATTTTTTACAGTACACATTTACTTCATAGTTTTACATTAATGAATGATTCAGATGGCATTGGATAGTAAAGCATATTGCTAATGGAAAGTAAACCAATCAGCTGTAGCTAAGAAATCAAATGTTTTCATTGTAGACATTTTGTAAACAAACTTACTCTCCATAAGGTTAACATTAGAAATTTAAAACGCCATAAAATGGAAACTTATGGGGTTTTCGAAAATATTTTTTCACTAAAACCTTCCCGGACACATATAGGCTAGAGCAACTTCCTAAAATTTCATGGCGATCGGACGCATAAGGACATACATACATACTTACATACATTCAATTTTATATATAGAGATTGCTATACTGAACTATTTTCAAATAGTTTTAATATGTGATTTGGAAAAATAAAATAATTGTTTTGTGTGGTATAGGGTAGTGGTGTTTGCTCTTAAATTTATTGAATAAAACTGGTTTTTAATGGATGTATTTCATAATTTCTAAAATATAAATACTGGTAACTGTGAGAATTTTCAATTTTTGAAGTAAAGGTCTACTAGTTGTTCTTTCATTTTTCGAGCCACTGTTTTAATTATGCCTTTTTGAGTAATGAAAACTCTTTCTTCTCTCTTCTGTGAGCCCCAGAGTGTTATACCTTACCACAGTATGGATTTAGCATATGCATGATCCACTATTTTGCAAGCCTCTATTGATATTGATTGCAGTGGTGGGGTGAAGTCATCTGTTGGCGTCACCAACTGTGGAGTACCTCAGGGCTCTGTCCTTGGTCCGCTCCATATGCAGAGAGGATGCATATGGGTTTTCAAATAGGATTGTTAAGGAGATAATAAACATTAGAGTAGAACCCTTGACATTTCTTTATAATTTAAGAATTCAGCAGAGTGTGTTCCTAGATATTCTTAGGGCCGGTTGACGAGCTCAGGGTTATCTTAAGTCCGAGCGCAAAATCCAGTTATAACTGGTTTTTTAGCCCTGGCTAAAAAATCGGCTTGATGAGCTCGGGGTTAGCTACGCCCGAGCGCAAACGGTTAGACCTGAGGCAATTATGGCAGGGATAAACCCGGGCTTAAAATGTTCGCTTGACAGTCCAATTATAGATAACCCCGGACTAAAAAATATAAACTGTCGGCTTGACGAGTCAAGTTCTAGCGCAAAGAGCTTGGTCTCGGCTAAAAAGAACAATGGTTTTAGACTCGGACTTAACCCCAGGGGGGGCCAGGGTTAACGGGACATCATGTTGGGATTATCTCATTTGCTCGTTTATTGTTTTTTAAAAATTAAAAATAATGTTAAATTTGAAATCCTCATTAAATTTTGAACAATTTTACTACCCTCAAAATTTTTTAATTTTATTTGATTTTTTCATTATCGATTGTTAAAAAATTGCTGAACATAGGTAAATTTAAATAATAATTACCTAGTACAGTATACTTTTAAATAACAAGGTAAATTAATACTTTTACTCATAGTTTAAACAGATACCTATGAAAAACTCCACCAGGAATCCAAAGCATCGTAATTTTGTGCAGAAAAGAATAAGATAAAAACGACGAATATTAAATCTGAAATGGTACGATGGCAATAAGGGCAGGCTATCTGCTGTTAAATATTTCTATTTACTTCCCTGGGGGAAATAGTTTAGATCATGGATATGTCTAAAGGGAATGTTTTAAAGTTATTGGCTGTTAAATGTAAAAAAAAATCAAATTTTTAAATTTTCAGAAACAAAACAATAAAAGTAAAGTATAACTTGACTGGCACCATTGAAACCAGCTTAAAAAACTAAACTAATTAGTATTTTGAATTATTTGTCTACGACTAACGGTTCCAAAGAAAAGTTAAATTTACTGTCCATGATAAACGCATTACGTTGTCTGACGTACGTTGTCTCAATGTTATTCTTTTGGAGAATATTAAGAAAATCAATATCTTCTTTATTTTCCAACCGTTTTCCATGAAACTTGGTATGAAGCGTTTGGTCAAATCACCCAACAAAATCAACTCAAAAAAGCTTGGTATTACCTGGGGGGGTTCCCCCCATACAATTCAAACAATTAATTTAACTTTGTCTCTCTTGTTTTTATTTTCAGAAATGGGATGATTATTTTTGAAACAATAAATTATTAAATGATATTTAGATAAAATTTGAAGAACATGGTAGTTTTATTACAGGTTTTCTTTTTTAAATTTACTTAAGGGAGAAAGTGTGTGTCGGTCCACTGATACCGTTTATTTTATACTAAAAATCCAATGAATTCAATAACTGGCCTGGTAGTGTCTATGGAAACATGTTACATATTTTTCATCTTAAAAATCACTAACGCCCCCCCTCCCACAGAGCTAAGATACAGCTATGTCAAAAATTTAGTCAAACAAAAAAGCATACATATATGATTACTTATTTTATAATATAATTTTTATTTGTCTATAAATAAATTACATTAATATTATATTACACATGTGTGTGGGTTTACGCTTTTATTTATTAAAAACCCCACCCTGCAATGCCATCCCATTGTTTTGATTTTGGGACATTTCGCGAAAGAAAAGAGTAGCCAGGCAGATATAGCGCATGTGGCCCTTGCCAACCTTCCCAGCGAAAATTCCCTGCCATTCCCCGCTGTTAACTCAGGACTAGCGTTGGTCTCGGCTAAGCTTGCACTCGACCAAATGCATTTTAATCTCTGTCTTGTCAACCCGATTTTTAGTCCGGGGTTAAATTTGGCTGAGACCAACGATAACCCCGGACTACGAAACCCCGATCTCGTCAACCGGCCCTTAAAGTTGTGAAAGTAACTCTAGTTTTTAAAAAGGGAGATTAATTGTGTCCCTCAAACTATCATCCAATATCATTGCTATCCATATTTAGCAAAATCTTCGAATGTAGTATCCAAGACCAACTGTACGGTTATTTCTCTGGTATTGAACTCCTCTGTCAAGAACAGTTTGGCTTCCTGCTTGGTACAACACCATTATGGCAATTGAATCAGTTGTTGAAAACATATTCAGTAATTTTGAGAATAAGAAAATAACATCTGTAACTTTAATCGATCTGCCAAAAGCATTTGATAGTATATCTCATGAACTGCTGCTATTAAGGAAGCTTTACTGTTATGGGATTCAGGATAAAGAGTTAAGTTTTCTGTCTCATTTTCTAATAGACAGGATATAAATGGTTTTCCAGGGTTCTGATATCTCAAACTTTGAGACTATTCAAACTGGAGTGCCCCAGGGCTCAGTTCTTGGGCCTCTTTTGTTCCTCATGGTTGTAAATGATTTTGCCTTTAAAACCTCCTGTACTTCCATTTTGTATGCTGATGATACTACCCTTCTCAATACTGGTAAAGATTAGGTTAGTGTCAATTTGATGCAAACTAATGCTCTAAATATGGCTCATGACTGGTTCAATGTAAATTTTTTAAATGTTAACTCTAGCAAAATAGAAAATACATATTTTACTTTAAGTCATTGCCATCTTATTGATAACTGTAATTCAGTTAAGTTGTTAGGGATTTATCTGGAGAGCAAGCCTTCATGGGACGCTCATACCAACGATTTGAGTACAAAGTTGTCAAGAGTTACCTACTTATTGAGAAAACTGAGCTTATGTGTCAGTACAGATATGCTGATTATTTCATACTATACCTTTTTCCACTCACTGATTCCATATGGTATAATATTATGGGGTAACAGTAGTATTTCTATCATTTATGCTACTATCACACTTAGTTTTAATCCTGCTGTAGCACACAATTTTTCTTTTACAAAGAACTAGCTAAACTAAATTTAAGTTAAACCAACATTTAAGTTCTACATATCTTACCATTGGAACTTGATGAGGGGAGCACATGGACATCTGAAAGGTAGGAGGATCAAACCTTAGAGAATGGACGGAAGGGACTTCAGGAGGCAAAACCACAGTCAGGTTTGAACTATTTATTTCAGACTGGGGGGCCTGCTGAAAAGGGCAAAACATATATAAACATTTTGTTTCAGGTATAAATTTCACTTATACACATAACATGACATGTATTTTAAGATAAATATACAGAATTTATTCTCAGTAAGGCTTAAATTGAACAATTTTTCAACACCTACCTGAGTTGTGCCTGTACGTTACCTTAAAAAAGGACAACAATGGTGCCAATTTTTTCTAATTGTTTTTGTATAGAGGGTATTAATTTTCAAATATATCAAACTAGCTAACCCGGCAAACTTCGTAACTCCTAACAGTAAATACGTGTTATCTTTAAGATTTGCCATGTTCTGAAGACGGAAAGTATTACTGCTACGTTGTGAAAGATTAGATATTCTGGGTTGTGGTATAGTATGTTAATAACAATACTGAAACTATAAGACATATTCAAATCAAAGGTCATTAAAAATCGGTCCAGCTGTTTCTCGATTTATAAATGGTGTAACTAATACCTTTACCTTCTTGCAATATAAATACCTTCTTTGCAGCAAACCTGCGTACACGGTGAATTTCCAAATCAATAATATAATAATAAATAAAAATATAAGATAAGTTTTATAAATATCTGTTCATAAATAAAGGAGTTTGCCTATTCCCTATATGATTAACATGGGAAAGAGTATGCAGGTTCGCTGCTTTGAGGAACAGAAAACTATGATTTTTTAGCATAAACGTATGGATCCCAACCACATGAAGCTAAATACAAAGTTTCATCCAAAACTATTGGTTAATAAAGGAAATATTATTTTTTCCTTATCATCCATAATATTAACATTTGAGCCTCAAAATACAACATACCGTACTGTGTTTAGATTTAATATCTCGGTAACCGTTGGAGATCGAGAAAAACTTTTAGGAACTAAATTGTTTAGTTTTAAGCTGATTCTAATGGTGAAAGATAAAATTTAAAAAATTTTAAATTACACATGAAAAACACAAGAAAACCAATTTTTGAGTATAAAACCCCCCAAACTACACTTTTCATAGTTCCAAGTAATATGTCTGGTTCTCAAACTCATCTGAGCAAATGTAGGAATACATGTCTCTACCAAATTTGGTCTCGATTGGACAATGTTTATGACAGTTATCGTGTTTACAGACTGTAATAACTATGCAGATTCTGAATTACACCTATAAAAGGAGTTATTAAACTTAAAACTACTGCATTCCTTAGATATTTACAGTTTGAATGTAAACAAAAACATAATGTAAATAAAATCATATGTTAACAAAAATAATAGATAAAAAATGAGAATTAATATGACATTCTTCCCCATTTCATTTTGAGGGAACATAGTCTTGAAAATGCCTGGGCGGATGACGTTCACGTTGTGGATGTCACAACTTCCACTGTTGTTTTGAATAATTCTGATTAGAATATCCAGAGTCAGTCGGATTTATTATGTCAACAATATCCAGATTTTTTTCATAACTGAAAAACCTACATTTTGAAAATGTCTTGCCCAAAAGGAGCTAGGTGGCGAAGGGATACAGTCGTTTCTCTTTCGTCTCTCATCCAGATCCTTGCTTATTGGGGACCGGCATCAATCAGATCCACAACCTCTACTGCAGGCGAATATTTATTTCCTAGATTGAATCTTTTTAGAAGGACATGTCCGGGAGATGTAAGCCACGTGGGAAGAGATTTTTCATAGAAAGACTCCTCATGTGATAGAACATTCGATCATGTGGAGTCATGTTTGTAGCCGTATATAGTAAACTTTGAATAGCGTGTAGGGCCTCTTCTAACACTTCTTCCCATTTGCTTATGTGCATATCTCTAGTCTAGGGCTAAAGTCACCGTCTTTCATATTATTCCATTGTACCTCTCGGCCTGTCCATTTCCTCTTGGGTTATATGCTTACTTGAGCCAGACCACATATCTTTAAAGGAGCATTATTACCATCAAAAGACATCTCAATACATGAATGATTTCTTCAGATCTCATTTATTTCAGAATTAAGTGAAGTTGATGCCATCGTTACATGTAGTTTTCCAGGCCGACTCGTTATTTCCTCCACAAAAAAAACATTTCAGTGTTGTTGCTGAAAGCTGAAAATCACTAGTGGTCTGTAGGTTTTCATCCTCAGTATGTCCTTCGTGAGTTCACATTCTAGAGCTATTGTAGGATCTGTCGCATAACTGTTCAGATTCTGATAGTAAAGTGGAGAGAATGCTGACCTTCACAAACACAGAAAACTGAAAAGTATGTGCAGTCTGCTCAAAATTATTTCACATAGGAAGGATGTAACATATTTTATTTGTTTGTAAAGAAAAGTCAATTGGTTGTTTATTTATATGTTAGGGTCAATAGATGAGAAATTTGATTCTTTTTTACACAGTTTTTTGAATGTTGTAGATATAGCTTTTCCTGTCAAGAAGGTATTAGCTGGTACTTTAAAAAGTAGAACCTATAAACCCTCTTGGTATTCTGAAAGTCTAGCAAATATAAAAGATCAGTGACTGATGTTGTATCATCTTTTTAAAGATACTGGTTTAGCTAGTTATAAAGAATCATATTTATTATTAAGATCTAAATACAGAAGTGATTTTGCAAGTAAAAAGCGGGTTTACAGTTGTGCTAGAGTGCTACAAGCTAACAACAAACCTAAAGCTATTTGGTCTGCGTTTAAGGAAAATATGAATTATAATGACAAAGGAAAATAATACCACAAGTTGTAAATTTGTCTTGAGTAATGTACAGTCAATCAAGCAAAGTATTCCTAAGTCCAAATATGATATGTTACATTATTTGAATAATATGAATTGCTCTCAATCTAATGATGTTTTGCCTACTTTCAACGTAGGTAATGTGAGTGTGGAAGAGGTTTATAACACTATTATGTCTCTTAGCAATAGTACTAGCTTGGATGTATATCATATTAACTCTGTAGTGTTAAAACTAGTAGCTCCGTATATTGTGGAAATTTTGTCATACCTTTTTAACCAATGTATTAATGAATGTGTATTTCCTATTTGCCTTAAGTTATCTGAAGTTTAAAAAGTTTAAACTTTTAAGTTTAACTTAAAGTTTAACTTTTAAGTTTTTACTTTTTAAGTTTACTCTGTTTAAAAAGGGCGTGAAATGAGAATGTGTTAACTATTGCCTAGTGTAAATTTTACCTGTCATTGCTAAGGTTTTTGAAGTAGTGTTAAATAGGAGGGTTATCAGTTTGCTAAGGTTTTTGAAGTATTGTTAAATAGGAGGGTTATCAGTCATTTTGAAAAGAACCTTTTGTTTTCTGAAGATCAATATGGATTCAGGCCTAATAGAAGTACCTGTAATGCTATTGTTAGTTTTATGAAAAGCTGTGTTACTAGTTTAGATAGAAATGTATAATGTTCTGGGTAGCTGGTACGACATGCCCAAAGCCTTTGATACAATTTCACACCGTGTTTTGTTGGAGAAGCCTAATTATTATGGACTTGATAAACACTCTTTAGATTTTTTCATGTCATATCTAGCAGAAAGATATCATAAAGTTAAGGTAGACAGAAAGTTTATAAGTTACAATGGCTGTTACTCTTCATATTTACATGTAAGCTCAGGAATTACACAAGGTTCTATTTTAGGTCCAACAATGTTTGTAATCTATATTAATGACTTAAATGCTGCTATTAATAGTGATCATATTTAGTCGTATATGTATGCTGATGGTTTAGCTGTACAGATTCATTGTAAACCTTCTACCATGGACAATCACCTAGTTGGTAACACAAATACCATAATTGAAGACTGGACCGCTGCCAACACACTATGTTTAAATACTAGTAAAACACAGAATATACAGTTTAGTTTAGGTAACAATGAAATCAATAGTGTTAAGTGTTTAGGTCTAACGATACAGTCAATATATGTGGAATATTCAAATCAATCTGTGAGCAAATAGGTTTCCAAGGGAGTTTTTAGCCTTAGAATGCTTAGAGCCTATGTCAGAATAGATATATTGAAAGCTATTTTGCTCATGTTCAAAGTCATTTAACCTATGGTATAATTGTATGGGGTCATGTTGGTTGTATAAAGAAAATATTAATATTACAAAAAAGAGCCTTAAGAACAATGTTGGTAAAATTAGTAGAACTCATTGAAAGCCGTTATTTAGGGAACTTAAGATTTTAACTTTTGTCTCATTATATTTAAGATTGTTTGTTGTACATTAGAAGTAATATAGAGAATTTTCTTTTGAATAGCACTGTCCACAATCATTTTACAAAGGCAAAGCAGATTGGTAAACATAAATCAAAAAACTACCATAAATAATTTCTATGAACTTGAAATAAGACTGTTTAATATGTTACCTTGCCATGTTAAAAGTTTAGATATAAGAAGATTCAAGTGTGTTATCAGAAATATGTTATGTGATTTATGTTTATATGTTTTTAAAGAATTTGTTGATCATTTTAAATCAATTAATACCAGTAGGCCTAATTAAAATATTCTATGATTGATTGTAATTGTGATTGTTGGTGTTATGTTATTTGTTGATATAATGAAAAATTGTGTTATGACGTTGCTACACAAATGTATCCAAATACGAATAAACGAATAAAGGTACCCAAACGGTTTTAATTGTAAACCAAACTGAGTTTATCAAAATCGAAGACCTATGAGATCAGGAGTCAGACCATTTACTTAGCAATGTTATTAAAACGGCTTATATTGAAATTAGAAACAGTAACAGTACGAACACAATGTACAGATTATTAAACCAAAGAAAATAATCTCTCTACAGAAAAATGTAATTGGCTAAAATTCTTATTTCACTTACAACTTCATAAGACGTATGTCGCTCCATGTTCTCAGCGTACTTGTAATTAAAATTATCACTCAAGATATCTTAAGAGATCATCAATGCTTCGTTAATGGAGTGTTGAAAATTTTAAATTAAATCAATATTTCTAAAAATGTATTATCAAGTCACTTCAGATTTTCTGAAACTAGTAATTGTCTGACGTTTCTCTGTCAGGCTTTCGCGTCGTCAGCCGTCAGTAGCAGTAGCAGTAGATCTAAACACTACCACTGTAACAGCTGACTTAATTGAATAAGATAAAGTACTGTTACTCAAAGCTGCCAACGTCCAACTAGTATAACAAGAGAGGAACGGATAGTAGTAAACTTTACTATCCGTTCATCTATGGTATAACAACGTTACCCATGAATAAAATTTATCAATGTAAAATTTATCAATATTTAATTCCCTGTAGAAAATAGATTTAGATCATGGATATGTCTAAATGTGAATGTTTTCAATTCATCTAAACAGCTGTTCTTATTCTTTTATATTAAAAATTCAATACAATAGCCCTTGCAGTTTCTATTGAAACCTGTTACATATTTTCAATCATAAAAATCATTAACACTCCCCCCAGAGCTAAGACATATCCGTGTCAAAAGTGGTTTACAATGAGTGAGACGATTTTCTTTAAATATGGCTCAGATTTTCTCTTTTGAAGGAGAAGAATACGATGGGCAGCTGGGCTGTTTCCCCGGAACAAGATAACAAAATTAACGATGCTATGGAAGCATCCAAAATACACCTTCATCAGGACATCTCTGTCCAACAAGAGTTTGAGCCTTCTAACCATATAGCAAACAGCTGTTAATCTAGTGGATATCTGGTTGACATTTTTTGCCATTTCAGGTCGTTAGACCTATGGTATTTAATGGACTCATCGAAACATGCTTGAGCCTCCTAAACGTAAGATGGGGCACAATCTGGCCTGTAAAATTGTGAATTTGTAGAATGCTGTAGTCTTACAATTATTTAAGATCAATTTGTTTTCTTCACACCAGGTACTCATCTGATGCCTCCCCTCTTGTGCCTCTATTCCTAGTGACTGCTTATCCTTGTATACCTTATATAATCCATGTCAGAACTCTACCTTTGGACACAGTATCAAATACATTAGGCTATAGGTCAGTTAAAGTATTCTAAAATTTCCCATTTGGATAATGGAATAATTCATAATTTTATCATGCATTTATGCCATGCTGATTGTAGAAACTTAGAATTTAACAACAATCCACTACTATGCTGAATGTTTTGATTGTACACTGTGTCTAAAAAGGGAACTAAATGGTTTGCAAGTTCTTGCATAATGTATAGTCTATTATTGGTCAACTGTACTTGATGTAGAGAAGTAAATTAAACTTTTTATTTTTCATTAATTTTTTGCTGAACTGAGATTTTTTTAATAAATAGAGAACATATATATATATTAAGTAAAGTTAAAATAATTAACTGATTATCCTTGACAAACATTATTTTATTTTAACGACATGTTTCAACCTTTAAAGGCCATTTTCAAGTTCTATATAGATCAAATATATATAACAAAAATAGATTCTTATGTTTACCTGCCTAAAAACCGGTACAATTGGAACGGGTAGTTTGGGAGGTTTTGTACTCAAAAATTGGGTTTTTTGCGTTTTTCATATATAATTTTAAAAATTTTCTTATTTTATCTTTCATCATTGAAATCAGCTTAAAAATACTGTATACACAATTTAGTTCCTTAAAGTTTTTCTCTATCTCCAGTGGTTACCGAGATATTAAAAATGAAAACACAGTATGTTGTATTTTGGGGCTCAAATCCACAATACTATAATACGAGCAAGGTTTGTGTATATATATATATATATATATATATATATATATATATATATGCCGTTTTCGAGATCTGTGTGCAAATATATATATATATATATATATATATATATATATATATATATATATTGCAATCCATGTCAGATATATATATATATATATATATATATTTGCACACGGATCTCGAAAACGGCATTAAGGAATTTCTTTGAATTTTGGAAATAACTAATTTCCGAGTAGAAATCAAATGTAAACAATACAAACCAAAACATCTGTTTTTAACCGTTTGACAGTTCTTGATTGATGACGGGGGGGGGAACAATATGTGAATAGAGGTTTTTCATAAATATTTATTTTATATATGTAATAAATGTAAAATTATCAGGTTACTAAAAAAATTTGTAAAAACTTAAGGGTACGGTAACATAACTGTGCGAAATAAAAGCAGAAAAAGTTATTTCCAAAATCTTCCGTGTTTTGATAGAAAACGTTTTCGTTGTATTGCTTGAAGCCACTGTAACAAACCAATTAATTGATGTAAATTAAATTTCTCTTTTGCTTTTCAATCCTCATTCCGTTTCTAACAAAATCAGTTGATCACAGGCGAATAATAATTGTATGAATAATTAAACAGTAAATGATCGGCTAAAACAATAGAGGTTGGCTAAAACACGTTAAACGGCGTCGCTCATTGACTGACGCCGTAGCCGAGTGGTAGCGTGTCGGCCTCTTGAACTAGAGGTCGCGAGTTTCATCCCCACCAAGTGCGAAACTTTTGTTCAGTGCTATATTAATTATGGTGTATTAAATCGGTTTTATTCAACAACATAAATGTTGTCATTGAGTAATAAATGTGTTTTAATTTTTCTAATTAATTTTTATAATACATGTCTTATTTTATACGAGCAAAGCTCGGGCACCAGCAACTGTTAATCTTATGGAGGATAAGGAAAAATTAATATTTCACTTATCAATCTATTTTTTTGATGAAACTTGATATTTAGCTTCATGTGGTTGAGATCCATCCATTTATGCTTTAAAATCATAGATTAAGTATTTATCATGGCAGCAAACCTGCATACTCTTTTACCATGTTAATCATATAGGGAATAGGCAAACTCCTTTATTTATGGACAGATGTTAATGAAACTTGGTATAATTGGTAAAAATAAAAATTGTTTTAGCTAGAAATTCCTACTTTCAGTGTTCCTCACAGCAGCTAACCTGCATGCTGACAATGCATATGGAAAATATGAAAACTTTTTTTTATGGACAGATGTTAATGAAAATTTGTACAAATTGTCAAAATAAAAATTGTTTATGCTATAAATGCCTACTTTCAGTGTTCTTCACAGCGGCAAACCTATATACTCTTTCCCCTGTTAATCTAATAAAGAATAGACAAATAACTAACTCATATGCTATTTATCAACAGATATTGATAAAACTTGACATATAATATTATTATTACATTATTTATTTAGAAAATTCACTATTTGGTTATATCTAATAGATATTAAAAAATATTTGGAGTACACAGGTCTGCTGCGGCGGGGGTATTTGAATTACACAATGTTTTATCAGTGTTGTTTATCCTTGATTGCAATGGATACTTTTAGTGATCAATACCAGTTAGAATTTAATTAGCTACTTGAATCAACCTTTTGTAATACTATGTGGGTTTAGGTTACAAAGTTAAGGTTACAAATCTCATAAATCTTTGGAAGTGAGATAGATTAAAAATTCTTTTTACTCCAAAAACAACCAATCAATCAATCTTTATTGCACATATTATTAGAGACTGAGAAGGATTTTAATAAATATTAATATAAGAAAAAAAATTGTAGATGCATTATGATATCCAAAGATGTGGAGTTCTTGTTATTAAAATCATTTCGATGGTAACCACTCCAAGTGGTGTTTCATTCTTGTCCACATAGATATCTTGGAAATACTTTATCCACCTTTGAACTAGAGTAACAAAGGTCACCTAAGTTCAAACTATTTCATGCTTTCAACAAGCCATCAGTCCAGTGCAAGTTTGAGACAGGTAAAATAAACCAATTTAGTATTTCTGTGGAATAATTTACTGTTTCGTAATACATCACAAATATTTAAGTTTGTTGTCCATAAACTGTGCAATATATACTATTTAGTTATGTTATTTGTCTATAAATTGGTTTTCTTTCAAATTTGTAACACTCTTGATTTTACCGTTCAATTTATAGAAATTTGACAAATCTGTTTTTGTTAAAATTATCTATAAACAACCTTGTACATTTCTATTGTCTACTGTAGCTTTAACAGAAAAGTACGGTACAAATAAATCGTATACTTAATTTTATTCTTATTTTAATATTACTTATTTTTTAATTTCGCATACTTGATTCCAATAACTCTAAATACCATCTTAAATGTTGTATTTCTTCTTTATCGACCAGTATAGTAATTTTTTTCTTTTAATTTAAATTTTTTTTATGAAGTTGTGGACTCATACTCACACGTGGGAGTAGTTCCCTTCGATAATTATTTTTCCCAATATTTATGTATTGAATTAGGCTATAGTGAGTTTTTATTTTTAATTAACACCTATAATGTGTATATTTGTTGTATTTATTTTGCAAAATAAAAGATAGTTTGATTTGATTTGCTGTAATAATTTATAATTTTTTCAAAAATAACATTCATATTAGCATGTAGCATAGCAAAATTGTATAACAAAAGGCTAATACATTATTATAAAATGAGTAGGTAAGTTACCATAACAATTTTCAATAAGTTATCTATTTCTTTAATAAGCTTTTTAAGGGTGTATCTTTAATGTAGTTTTCATAAATTTTTATATTCTGTTAATAAAGGTATTATGACTACAAGGTTTAGTATTCTTTTATTAAATTGAAACAATTTGCATTGAGTTAAAACAAATTCAATCTTTGTGAATTTCCCATAGAGAAGAAGCCATTACCATGAGTCTCATGACAAGACTTAAGCCCGAGACCATATTATTTTTTGTTTTTTTGTGATGAGGTCTTGGACAGCTGGTTCCCCCCTCATCCCCTCTTGCCCAGCAGTGTTGCATTTTTTCATTTAGCCTATCAGCTGACTGAGTTTGCCATATGCTATGATAGAATAGGGCAATTTGGCAACACCACACTGACTCTCATCAGACTACTTTCTTGTGGTTTACTCTGAATTTAATTTTTTTTAACATGTGTTTAATTTTGTTGTGTAGTGCAATCAAAAAAGTGTGGTATATTAATATGTTTTATTCAATTCTAAACTTTTGTCAAATATGGGGTTGATTCTGTCTACTTGCATGTTCAGTATATTTTGTGGTTCTTGGTTGAATAAGAACCACAATTATATTATTGATTTATAAATTCGCTGTGTACGCAGGTCTGCTGCGAGGGGGGTTATTTAAATAACTAAAGAACAAGTCATAACTTTTGTAACATTTAATTTATTTACTTTAATATTTTATTTTATTTGTTTCAGTTTTCAGGAAGTTTTAAAGTAAAAATGAGTTTCAGAAAATATATTCTATTAATTTTTTGGACATCCCTTCAGCAAGTAGTAGAAATAAACTCAGTAACAAGTAAGTGGATTTTACTAGTATATGAATAATACAATTCATTTCATAGCACCAGGGGTTAAAACTTTGATGAATAATACATGAGTAGTATGCATTTTGAAAAATAAGTCCTGCCTGTACAATAATCCATAGGAAGACATGCTAAGTCGGTTTACTGTTGTCTCATAATCCCTCAGTATCTAACACCTAACTGTTTACATGGGTAAAAATACACACACACACACACACACACACACACACACACACACACACACACACACACACACATGTAACCTAAAGAAGTGAACATTTTCAACGAACAAAATACAGATACAGTAGCATTAAAGGATAATTAATCGTGAAAACATAAACTGTGTATTTATGCTTGTTTTAAAATATTTATCAAATCAATGTGATCAACAATTTTGGACCAATATATATTAATTTAAAATCCTTTTAGCGAATTTCCCATAGGGAAGATGCTATTACCGTAGGTCTCATGGTAAGACTTAAGCCGGGGACCATGTTATTTTTTCGTCTTTAGGTGCCTATCAGATTCCAAAAACAATAGTAATTTATATATATATGTATATACATATATGTGTCTGTTAACACGATAACTTTCGTAAAAATGGTCCGATCGAGACCAAATTTGGTAGACACGTGTGCTCAGAAGAGTTCGTAAACCAGACATATCGGTCAAAGGGAACGGATAGTTTGGGGGGGGGGTTTGTACCCGAAAATGGGGTTTTTGCTTTTTTCACGTGAAATTTTTAAAAATTTCTAATTTTATATTTCACCATTGGAATGGTGAAAGGTTTTAAGTTTAAAGTTAAAGTAAGTTTAAAGTTTTTCTCTATCTTCAACCAAGATATTAAAAAATCTAAACACAGTACGTTGTATTTTGAGGCTCCAATGTTAATCTTATGGAGGATAGGGAAAAAAATGTCCCATATTAATCAATATTTTTAGATACAACTTGATATTTAGCTTCATGTGGTTGAGATCTATCCTTTTATGCTTAAAAATCATAGTTTTCTGTTCCTCAAAGCAGCGAACCTGCATACTCTTTCCCATGTTAATCATATAGGGAATAGGCAAACTCCTTTATTTATGGACAGATGTTGATGAAAGTTTGTATAAATGTTAAGATAAAAGTGATTTATGATGGTAGAAATGACTACTTTCAATGTTCCTCACAGCAGCTAATTTGCACACTTTTTCCTATGTTAATCATATGGAGAATAGGCAAAAAATTCTCATGTTTATGGACAGATTTTTATAAAATTTGTCATATATTATTATTATTATATTATTGATTTGGAAATTCGCTGAGTACGCAGGTCTGCTGCGACGGGGGTATTTATTGCACATACAAATGATAAAAACTGAAATTACACTGTAGAAAATTAAAAAATATTGGAATTCATTTTTCTTATGTTTTAGAAAAATTAAAAGGTTTGTTAAAAATTTTATTGAGCAATTTTAATAAACCATTTAGAGGGAATTGAATTAGGATTTGTTTCAGTCATTCGTGATTAGTGGGAACGTAGATAACTTTAAGAGTACAACCTTGCAATTTTAAACTGTAAGGGCTGGTATGGTTTTAGAACGTATTGATTGTATTAGCAATTAACAATAAACAGAATTTGATTATAAAATTCAAGCTGGTTCATTATGTTCTGATATTATAAATGAAACATTTTAAAATATTCTGTTGTAATTTATATATTAGTTATTATTTATTAAAACTGCTGGCCAATTCAAATGTTTGATTAGAATGAGAAACACCAGCATGAGTGTAGTTTTCTATTCCCTATCAAAATTCACTGCTTATTGCTATCATAATTAATGTGTTCTAGAACAGGATTCTTAAAAACCACTCCAATGTCAGTTTTCATTATCAATGTTATTTGTGTTATTTTGTGTAATGTTATTTTGCAGCATCGTAATGGATTTTCTTGTGGGCTTGATAGCAACCTGTAAACCTGTACTAAAAAAAGATTTTAATGGGATTTTTGGGAACTTTTTTCAAAATGATCCTCTAGTAGTATCTTATTGATGGTAAAAAATACAGCTTTCCGCTAATTTCTTTCCATTAACAACCTTTATTTCTTATAATAATTCTATAATTACAGTATCATGAAAATGGTTTAACTTACCTGTTTTTAACCTGATAAGCTAATAATAAGTATACCAAGTAAAACTTTCTAAAAAGTCCAAAGTTTGAGAATACGTGGAATGAGTGGAAAAGGGCTTTGCCTTTTGATATTTCTGGAAAATGCAAACACATTTTTCATTAATTTAAAAAAAAAATGTATTGAATTTACTCCAATATACAAAATGTTTGAGTATTTAAGTTTCACAGTTGGAAATTTTAGAATAAACTTAAAAAAACTAACTGCCACAAACATTCAAGACGTGTGGAAACGGGAACGATGATCTTCATTTTCCGCTCCCGTTCCCACACCCTTCCTGTACTGGTGAGGGCAGGCCTATATTCTGATCTTATAAAAGGAAATAACACAACATATACGTTTTTATATTTTGTGGAAAACAAAATTTAAGTGTTTATGCATTGTTTTATCACAATTGTATCGACAATCTGCTCATGAGCAGTTACAATGTGAACAATAAGTCAATTTGATAACAATTCAGAAATTAAATTTTAGCTCATTTTACTTATACATTTTAGATCATTTTATTAAAGAGGATACTACTAAGGCTGTTGATGAGTTCATTCATAAATATGTCAGCGAGGTTGGTAGAACTTTGCGCAAAGGCATCAATGAGCACATTATCAACAAGAGAAGCCATCCAAACATAGATTTCAATCAACTTACAGGTATGTACAACAACAGAAATTAACTTAACCTGAATCCGACTACAATTCTGTAATAACACTGCCAGGTAATAAAAAAAAGTTTTTTTTGAGAATGAAGAATTTATATCAATGAAGGTATACAAATTTTCCTCCACATTTTTATTATATATTCAGTGTGAATTCTTATTCTTATTTTTATCATGAGTCACTCTCGCCCCCTTCTTTTTAGGTAGAGGTTACTGGTACCTATTTCAAGATGAACAAACGTGGTCTGTCCTGTAATCCAGCTACTTGGAGGTTACCGTACAAATTGTGGATAATTGTGATGGTCAGTGGATGTAGTGTCCTCTTGTGTGGATTAACATCTGCACTAATATTATTTATTGAATACTGTGTTAATCTGCAAAGACCATCCTCATAATTTTGTAATTCAGAGGCAGTGGTTAGGACTCCATGTTAAACTGTAGGTATGCCATTGACTGTTGGACTATTAATTATCACACAACAGCCTTAGTCAGAAACAAGCCCACAAAACTGTGCCACAATTATCCTACACTTATTTCTCATTCATACTTGGCTTAAAATAACTAGCTGGGTAGGTTGCCATTTCATTTAAAAGTATATAAGTTAAATGTGATTGCACTGACTGTAATTGGTTTGGTTAAGCCTTATTACTGACAAACACCTGCAGATTCATTTGCTTAAAAAAAAGACAACCAAAATGTTGAATCATCACAAAATTGTGTCAAGATTGAAATGCCTACTTTATATTATGAAGCAGTAACTACTGCCACTGAACCTCTCAACTAATTCGTAGTTTAGTTATGAATTTTAGACACTTTAAACTTAATAACAGCTGATTAGCTAAGATATTGTAATACTAGAGCTGCCATTTAAATTCTGGACTCAGTCACCATTTGTAATAATTGAGCTATTAATTGCTATCTATTAATCGGCTATCTAATCGGTCAACGTTTAGAATCAGATCAGTTTTATTGTCATTTTCTTATACAGAACTGGACAAAGTCAATATTTATGTATAAATCAAGAATCAATTAATAATTACAATAAATACATTAAAACATAATAAACTAGCTGACCCGGCGAACTTCGTAACGCCTCACAGTAAACACATGTTAACTTTAAGATTGGTCATGTTCTGAAGTCGAATAGCAATACGGCTTCATTGTGAAAGTTATATATTCTGGGTCGCTGCATAGTGAATAACAATACTGAAACGATAAAACATATTAATATCATTCCCATAAAACAAATAAATCTGAGTGGATTAATTCACAATTTTCAAATCCAATCCAAACCCAAACGAACCCTAACTGTAATACGGCTTTTATAGGAAAGATATACAACAGCTGATTATTATAATAAACGTAATAATATAAACATTGTAATTATTATATAAACACGTGACTTTAATCAGACAGAAAATAAAAATATAAATACATAATCCCCCAAAACCGTTAACTATTAACGTGGTGAATAAAGCTGTTCATTTTTTACAGTACACATTTACTTCAAAGTTTAACATTAATGAATGATTCAGATGGCATTGGATAGCAAAGCATACGGTATTGCTAATGGAAAGTAAACCAATCAGCTGTAGCTAAGAAATCAAATGTTTTCATTGTAGACAATTTGTAAACAAACTTACTCTCCATAAGGTTAACATTAGAAATTTAAAACGCCATAAAATGGAAACTTATGGGGTTTTCGAAAATATTTTTTCACTAAAACCTTCCCGGACACATATAGAGCAACTTCCTAAAATTTCATGGCGATCTGATGAGTAGTTTGGCAAGGCATAAAGGACATACATACATACAGACAGACATACATTCAATTTTATATATAGAGATACATACAGTAGAACATAATTAATCAAAAGCATCACTAAATTAAATTACATAATTACACTTAGACAATAATTATATATAATTATATAAGTTACATTTTTTTTATTTTAAAAGATAAAAATGTTTTATGTTTCCTAAATATCGCAGTATTTAGGAAACACTGTCTAAAATTTCATTTACTGAATAAAAGGCATCTAAAACCAGCCATTAAGAAACTTTATTTTTAAAATTTTTTATACTTAATTCTCTCCATACCATGGACATTTTATAAAAAAGTTTAATTTGAATATACTTATGGCTCCTAGCATATTTATCCAATCGAACGGTTGGAAAAATTAATTTTGGGCATTTCGTGTTTGGTGTCTATGTACTTCACTAAAAGTTAGAAATTCAGACATATTCTCTCTTACAAATATTAAATTTTGGAAAATAAAAATACAGGGAAGTGTCATTATGCCATGGATACTGAAAAATGTCTTACAGCTATCTATGTGCCATAAACCAAAAATAATTACTACAGTACCTACTTATTTTATTTCACAGCTGATAAGGATTATTGAATATTGTGCCTATAGATATCTCTAATGAGGTTTCATTGAAATTATAGAGGTATTTCAAGAACATCTGTAACCTCAATAGCAAGAATTACTGCATCTCTAAAATGGCCTTGATAGTAAGACTCTAAGTTAGACGACCCTTACGACTTAATCATAATACTTTTTCATAAATCCCCTTGCGTCTCTACAGATTGTATTGAGATTCTACAGTATTATCCTTAGAAGTACAAGACAATAGATGTATTCATACACTTTCTTACATTTAAAATGTTCATTTTTTAACTTCTGCAGTGAAATATGTCCCAAATAAATATGAAGTAAATGATCAAATATTTGTGAAACATTAATTACAAATAATTAACAAAATTGTTAAATAAATTAAAAGTTCTTCATTTTCCATTAGAATTACTTAATAAAAAATGTTCATATATACTTCCCTGTGGGAAATAGGTTAGATCATGGATATGTCTAAAGGAAATGTTTTCAGTTTATCCAAACAACTGTTCAAATTCAAATTTAAAATTTTCATCTTACACCTAACATCTAACACCCCCACCCCCAGAGCTAAGACATATCTATTTCAATATATTTCATATAAATCTACTATACCGTCAAAAACACAAGGCAATACATTATTTAATTGTATGTTTATTTATCCTAAATAAAATCCTTACAAACTCATTCAAGAATGTCAACTAGCTGATTTGTTTCTGTTCACTTTGGGAAATTCCTCTGAAATGAATTAACACAATCAAAAAGCAACTAGATATAATAGATGATAATAAGAATTTTAGGACCTTCAGTGTAATACAAAAAATGGTCATTTGACAAGGTTCATATGAAACAACATTTTTAGATCGCAAGGTTATTTCAATAAAACTGCCATAATTTAAATACAAGTTTGTTTGTAAAAATATAATCCAGGTACAAACGAAATAGAAGAACAATACAAGTTGTAAGCATATTATACCGTTGAGAGATAAACGAAGTGTTTTGTTGCATTGATTCCATGTATTTCCTCCTCTAAAATATCCAATAACTCGAAATATTGAAGCTGCGAGAGGAACTGTGAGAAGACTTCCAACAGCCTCATAATAGATCAAAAATGAGTCATAATCAAAATAACTTGTTGTACTGAAATTGTTTCTTTCATTAAAGCTATACCACATGCATTGAAAAGAATTTATAAGTCGCAATGATACAACAATACATCCCACTATAGCAATTGTTAATAATACTATATTATTCCGATCTTTCAGACAGTGGAACCCATTTCTATTGATTTTATAGCATAGTTCAAGAAAAAATATGAAAAGAAACAATGTAAAAGCAGTCATTGAAAATTTCCATGGTGAACATTCCACCGCTGACTTAATATGAACAGTCTTTAGCGTAACACTTGACACCAAGTATTCTGTGATGAGAGTGACTTTGCTCAATATTTGCGAGTTAGTATGACAAAAAGTCAGTTCCATGAATAACACTCTGGTGAATTGGTCTTGCCACGAGTTTTGTGTCAAATCTGAGATTGTACCTAAACTTTCTCTGACTGTTGGGTTGAGCAGAGCAATGTAACCACCGTTGTTGTACATAGTCCCGGACGAGCCATAGAGCTGGTAGATATCTACGAACCAGCTAAGAGAAGGAGGTTTATATTCCCATGGAGTAAAATCTGAAATAGTATCTTTCCATGTGTATGGAAGCCAACCAACATTGTACCTATCTTCATCTTCTGAACTAGGGCTCCATGGAGGAATGCATTTACTGATGTTTGTAAAAAGCTTGTTCTTACAACTTTTTAAACTGACTCTCAGTTGTCTTATGATGGGAAGTCCAAACATTTTCCATGTGAAATCAGAAGCCCAGTATTTCATATCAGGATTTTTATTTTTTTCTAGAACCTGGCCATCATACCAATTATAATGGTATAGAGCTTGTAAAAATGTGGTCTCTGCATATTTGTTCATTTCACTAGTGTTTTGAGCTTCAAAGAATCCTATGTTTGTAAACCGAGGTAAAATAATAAATTTAGCCAAGTGACTGTTTACATAATAGTGTGAACTAAAAATCAAGTGGGCTAAGTAATAAGTAATTATCATAAATGTTACGAATAAACAGAATTGCAATATATCCAACAAGTTATACAACCTCTTTTGCCTATCAATTATTTCAGCCCTTATTTCATCTGTTGGAGGGAAATACTTAGGATGAGATCTTTTTTTCAACAACTTTAATACATATCCATCACTCTTATTCTGTGACAATGACAATAAAACATCTCTATGAGTTAATTGGTAATTTGTTGTAGTAACCAAAAGGTTAAAAGTGGATGTTAATGCTACAGAAACAGCTATTAACATGAGGGGGCTAATACACACTGCACCTGCCAACATTGACATAAAAACAGATGCAACCCATTTTTTACTTTTAACTAATCCTAATTTCAGACCACAAAGCATAATTATATAGATGCTTGATAATATTATAACTATACAAGTAAGCCAAGCTAAAATTAGCCAACATCTCCTTACTTTTATTACTGTGTTCTCACCAGCTAACTTTGCTGGGACTAATGCTGCTGGGTTTAGAATTGTTTTAAATGTTTTCATCATGATGCTATTTTTTTTTTGTTTCTTCTTGATATATTTTGAATCGCACAACTTTGAGTAATAGTACTCTTCATACTGACTTCCTCTTAGAAAAAGGGAACTTTGGTTCCTCTGGTGAGTGATTTCATAACTTTTATGGAACTCAAAGCCAATGACGTAACTAAGTACACTTGATACAATAAGGGTAATAATACTTACTACAGCTTCTTTCTTTTTTAAACTAAAAGTAAAATCATCTGTGTTTACTTCAGGATCTCGATAAAACATAATACTGCACAAAAGAGAAATCATAAGGGAGCACATAGAGACATTGAGTAGTTCAACTCTTGTAACAGTACTTCGTGAGTGTTTTGTAAAAACTCCAACTAATGACTGTTTTGACTTAAATCCATTGATAAAATTATTAAAAAACAATCTACTGGGACTCAAAATGTCACTTAGAGTTGCTGGCAATATGACTGCTTCAGGATAATTTTCACGGCTGAGCTCTAACCATTGATTAACTATGAATATTGTTTCTATATTTACAGCTAAATCATAAACATGAATCTCATTACAGTACCAACTTGGAAAAAAACCCGTATTATCATGCCAAATATGTATTTGTTGAAGAAGACCAAGTGGCTTTGGTGAGAATAGAAGAAACCAACAGTCTGAATCTCTGTTTAGAGTTTGATGACGTGAGCTCTTCAATATATGAGCACGGCTTGATCCTTCCTCACCTTCTAGTATTATTCCTACATTAGCGCTTGTTCCAGCCCATAGACGTGAACTAGTACAAACTACCAGTAAATAAGCATTTTCATCACCAGGAAAATTGTCTTCAAGAACTACTATAGCACTACAATAACGATCCAATTTGTCCATTCGGTATGACCATATTGAAAGGATTAAATATAAAACTAATAGAGTGAGCATAAGGCAAACAACTAATGGATTGTCAAGAACAGTTAAAAATAGTTTTGCATCTGAAAAAGGGTTGACTTTGGTGGGAAGGTAAGGGTTAATAGCTTCAAATATTGATAGGTGAGTGCACTGGCAGTGAACCTGGTGTCCTCTAGTTTTATCGCCAACGTCACACCCTGCCACACTCCACTTTAGTCTTGACCAAGATCTACACACTTTATTATTTATGGAAAATGCAAATATTACACTTTCGTTGACTGGAACTTCATGTCCAGGCAAAATTGCTAAATAGTACAAATGTTTTTCTTCTCCATCTTCAGATCTTGAACAATGAAAGGAATAAGAAGAATTTTTTTCATTTATTTCCTTGTGTTTAGATAAAACAATTTCATAAGAGGGTCTATAGTCTTTCATTATAAAAACCCTAAAAGAACTATTTGATGGTGGGAATAAAAAAGTTACAACCATTAAACTACTCGGTTCAGGTTCCAAACGAAATATTGTCATAAGTAAATCTAATTTCTCTTCTTCCATACCTGGGTCCAGTTGCTTGACTTCCCAATTCCCTGATTGTTTTAATTGAGATTCACGAACATTTAATTTCATTTCAATTGGCGTGTTTAACCTATTAACAAAAACTTCCCTTAGATTCTCTGTAAGAGGATCTGCTCCACTTTTACCTAATGACAAATATAGCAATTTAGCAGCAGAGTCATTATTGAACTGATGAATTATATTTTCTTTCATTGAAATTATAGTAAACGTTAAACTTCCTGGCCATGGTATTGCACTGTCTATATTTCTGTACAAATCATCTGTCATTATCACAGGGCTATCTGAATATGACTGCAGCATGTTTAATAAAGTGTAGTCAAAATGTGGGTCATCTTTAAAACATATCAATTCTAAGGACTTATTGGATGATATAATATTTGTCATAGGCAAACCAGGCATTTGTGTATATGAAATAACATCTCTAATGTTGTTTAAAGTTTCTTCTGCCATTATAAAGGATTTTGATACTTCATAGAGAGATCTGGTATCTAAATTACTTAAAGAAAATTTATTTGGTAGTTTACTTTCTAATCTTGCAGATAGTTGAAGACTATCTAATACTGTTTTAGTCATATTTGTAATATCAAAGTACAAAAAATTATCCTTTAATTGGTTAAAATATTTTGACAGATCAAAAATTATCTTTTTTGTTAATACCATTGTACTAATATCTGAAAAGAAAAATTCCAATTGGTTTGTTTTTTTCAATACATTATTCAATGTCATAGAATGTAATTTTACATCATTACTAACTTTTATAGGTACACGATCTATCTCTTCAAGCAAAAAATTAATTAACTGATGATTGCAGGTTTTGTTATCAACAATATCAGAAATTAGTGAAATAAGTTGCAGTGTTTGTAAATTAGCTTTAGCTTGAATATGAAAATTTAGTTCTTTAATATATTTTGTTAAATCATAATGTGTTCTCGGTTCTGAAAGTTTTACAACAATTTTTCTAGATGAGTAAAAACCAAAGTAACTTATACAAATGTCAATTACTCCTCTAGTCAACTGCACATGGCTCAGTTTTCCGTCAAGTGAATCCCCGAGCATTCTACCACTGTGTTGACATGAAAATTGTGATTCTTCTGCTATTGTGTCATGAAATTCAAATAAAAAGTTTGTGTGATCTGAAGTGGGACAATATATGTCAAAATAGGTTTCTCCTTTGACTCCTTGCTCTGGCATGACTCTGCAAGTGTCAGAGTAAATTACTGTGTCTGTTGCAAAGGAAAACGAGTTAAATAGTTGAGATTTACCAACTAAAGCAGTCACATTTACTGTATATTCAACACCTGATTCTAACACATTGGCAGGTAAGTGAAAAATGTAAGATGGACATGCAGGTTCCTTAATGTAAGCATTTATTATTTTACTCCCTACTCTATTATATGTCCAATTGTAAATCACATTGCCATCATCTTCTATGTTCCTTACTTTTGCTTTGAAGACAATGTCTCGATAAACCATCATAGGTTCTAAACAATTCTCTTCGCAACCTAAATATAGAAAAGCCTTCTCAATGATATCGATTATTACTACTTGATTAATAAACCTATGTTTAGAAGCTTCATAACAATATTCAGAGGCACAATTTTCATACAATATACTCCAAATCTCTAAAGTAAAATTAAAAATTCCTTTATCTGGAATTTTCTCTTGAGGTATAACATACGGTGTAGTACTCTTAAATATTTTTCGTTGACAAATGTCTTCAATTGTTGATTTAGGAAGATTGCTTGTGCAACTCCATGCCGTCATCAGGGAATCAGCAGTTTTCTTGTCAGGAGGACCATTCGGATCTCTAGAATGTTTAGCGTTCATTATCCATCCTTCTGAAATAGACCTTATAAATCTCGTAGAACCTTTTTCAATGTTGGGTTGTAATGCTAAACTAATTATCTTAAAAAATCCACATGCTGTGTTGCAAGACTTGAGTTTTTCACGTACGATTGTCGCATCTACATGTACCCAATAACAGCCGAAATCTAATTCAAATGGCTTGAATTGGAAGGAATTGTCATTGTGTCTTTTCATGGGGTTTGAAAAATGTCCTTCATCATTGCTACCAATTTGATATACTTCCCAAAATATATCTATTTTATTTCTTTTAGGATCACAATTTGGAACGGGATTTGTTTGTTTTTTTAAGTTCCCTTGTGGAATTATACTTTTTTGAGCCTTTATGATGATTTCAGATTTTCTTATATAAACTGTGGCTGTGTCTAAAGTTGAACCACAATTTCTAAGTTTTATAACAGGCATACATTCCAGTTTTACATTATCGTATGACACAAAGACTTGATAAGAGTTGCGGTAAATTTCTACCATGTGATCATAGCCCCTAATTTGTAGTGTTGTTATATATCCTAATACATTATTTTCATAAAACATAAAATTATCTTTTTCTTCATAGGCTTTGAATGGGTATACAACTGAAGCCATAAACTTGTTGAAATTTTTTTTATCTTTTAGAAGTAAACTAAAGTATCCTTCATTTGTTAGTACTACAAAAGCAGGCATCCATTTAGACGTCTTTGATTTTGTGAATAATAATTCGTTAAAATAATTGTATGTACGCCTCAATGATCCAACGATACTAAAATGAAACCCATTTTCATTAAACGAATGAAGTCTACTGTCATGTTTCAATTCACAGTTTTTCCCAAAGTAATTCGTAGTACAAATGCAAACGTATCCAACTCCTTTATTCATAATACAGCTACCACCATTTTTACAATAATTTGATTTGCACTTGGAGACTAAATCACAGTTGAAGTGTGTTTCACTGGATTCATAGACATCTGTAAATGGATAAACACATTTAGTTGATCCTTTATTCCCAATGCAGAATGAACAAGCTCTGTCCTTCATCTGTTGAGAACAATCTACTTTCACTTTACAAGGCTTTTCACCACAAACCGCAGTTAGTATTAAACATATTAAGTGCAATGAGATGGTTATGAAATAGGACATATTAATAATAAAAACAAATGTTATTCTTTATTGACAATCTTGTTTGTATTGGCAGTAACTTTTTGACTTCATTCTCAGCTGCTGGAGATGTTGACAAATGGTTTAGTTTTATAAAAGCTGATTTGATTTGAAAATCTCTATATATAAAAATGTTTATATTTACTTCCCTTTAGGGAAATAGGTTAGATCATGGATACGTCTAAAAAAAGGGAATATTTTCACTTCATTTAAACAGATTTTCCCATTTTTTATATTATAAATTCAATACAATAGCTCTGGTAGTTTCTATGGAAACCGGTTACATATTTTCCATCTTAAAAATCGCCAATACCCCCCCAGATCTAAGACATATCCATGTAAAATGAATGTATGTAGGACATACATGTGCCTTTATGCGTTGCCAAACTACTCATCCGATAACAATGAAATTTTATGAAGTTGCTCTATATGTGTCCGGGGAGGTTTTAGTGAAAATTTTTTGAAAACTCCTAAAGTTTCCATCTTATTGTATTTTAATTTTCTAATGTTAACCTTATGGGGAATAAGTTTGATTACACATTTTCTACAATCAAACATTTGATATCTTAAGCTACAGCTGTTGGTTTACTTTCCAATTAGCAATATACTTTACCATCCAATGCCAGCTGAATCATTCATTAATGTAAAACTATGAAGTAAATATGTGCTGTACAAAATGAACAGCTTTCTTCGCCATGTTAATACTTTACGGCTTTTGGGATTATGTACTTATATATTTTATTTTCTGTCTGATTAAAGGTCACGTATTTATATGTTGGCCAAATTTTGTATATGTTAAGCTTGTAACAAAAATACATGATGCATTTTGATCATATGCATACATCAATCATGTGAATTTTAATAAAAGCTGATTTTGTGTTGCTTTGTTACCAGTCGACAGCAAATGTCACTGTGCATTATTTTCGGCGAATGTTTGTAATTGTTAAAAATAAATGGTATCAGTGGACTGACACATACTTTCTCCCTTAAGTAAATTTAAAAAAAATCTGTAGTAAGCTATATTGTTCTTCAAAGTTTATCTAAATATCATTTAATAATTTATTGTTTCAAAAATAATTATCCTATTACTGAAAATAAAAACAAGAGAGACTAAGTTAAATTAATTGTTCGAATTGTATGGTGGGAAACCCCACCCCCCCCCCTGTAATACCAAGCTTTTTTGAGTTGGTATGTTGGGTGATTTGACCTTACGCTTCATACCAAGTTTCATGAAAAATGGTTGGAAAATAAGGAAGAAATTTATTTTTTAATATTCTCCATAAAAATAACTTTTGGCACTCTCAGACAACGTACTGCGTTTATCATGGACAGTAAATTTAACTTTTGTCTGGAACCGTTAAACGTAGACGAATAATTCAAAATATTAATTTGTTTAGTTTTTTAATGCTTTTTCAATGGTTCCAATCAAGTTATACTCTACTTTTATTGTTTTCGCTGAAAATTTAAAAATTTAATTTTTTGATATTTAAAATCCCTTTTGAACCAACATTTTTACAGACATGCGGGTGGTATCAAATTATTTAGTACTCTGTGCACTATATAAACTATCAAATTTTAATAAAAATCGTTAGAGCCGTTTTTGAGAAATTTGGATTTTTCACGTTTTTTTAGGGGTGAACTACCCTTATAAATAGAAATTCAAAAAATGAAAAAAAAAACGCCTGGAGATACGGTGAATGTATACATACATGCCGAATTTCATCTAAATCATACCAACGGGGTAGGTTGTGGTTCTGTACACATCCAGACATACACACACACACACAGACGGACAGACATCACATCGAAAACCACTTTTTTGGATTCAGGGGACCCCCAAAACGGATATATCCACCCTCAACCCAAATTCGAAAATTTTGACGAAAATAATACTTTCTCCATATACTATGTATAAGGGGAGAAAGTCAAAATGAACTGATTACTGTTTCGTTTATTTGTCCCAGTGTAATTATTAATTGTTTTTTGTTTTGTGCGAGTGGAATTAATGAATGTTAGATTAGATAAGTATTATTATAAAAAAATGCCACGATTTAAAAAAATTAATCTTTCCTATAAAAGCCGTATTACAGTTAGGTTTGGTTTGGGTTTAGGTTGGATTAGAAAATTGAGAACCAATTCACTCAGATTTATTTGTTTTGTAGGAATGTTATTAATATGTCTTATCGTTTCAGTATTGTTATTAACTATGCCACAACCCAGATTATCTAATCTTTCACAACGAAGCAGTAACTCTATTTGACTTCAGAACATAGCCAATATTAAAGTAAATATTATTTACTGTTAGCAATTACGAAGTTCGCCGGGACCGCTAGTATTACTATAATTAATTACTGGTAAAAATGAAATAAGGCTGACATTGAGAGGGCTCAATACTTAAATCTAAAAAGTAAACTAAAACCCTGAAATATAACAGAGCATTAGCATGATTGTGGATTTTCGATTTAAGTTTACAAAGTTTATACAGTACTTATGTTTTTCATATTCACAAAGTTTTCATTATGAAATATTTTGTTAAAAAGTTGCAATAGCATTAAAGTTGAAAATTTAGACCTTTTTCGATGATATATCAAATACTTAGTTAAATTTAATAATGTAAAAAAACACAAAGCTGAAACTATTCAAAATTGATTTATGTATCAATTGGAATCTCAAAAGGACAAATAATCATTTTATAGTCATATTAACACTTGAGTGATGCAACAAGAAATTTAGAAATAATTTATGATATCCTTTGGGCCATTATGTGTGTTTTGAAGAACTACGACCGTTTTATGTGAAGGCAATAGTGTTAATTTTTTTAAATTGGTGTCAAAAGAATATATATAATACCTAGTAAACTTTATAAACCAAGCTGTGAAAATCCCTCACACACTTTACAGTAGAAACAGAGACAAGTTCGAACTAGGAGAAATTTTTAAACCTTTCCTAATATTGACATAATTCAGATACCAGTGAAAAACTATTAGGAAAAATGTTCAAGCCCCTTGGTATGTTTCAAATCAAGTTATTCATCGTGATCTCAAAATTTCTTTTGTTCGTGAATAAATCTCAAAATTTAGTGATAAGAATGAAAAAAAAACTCAATAGGAATGTTATTAATATGTCTTATCGTTTCAGTATTGTTATTAACTATGCCACAACCCAGATTATCTAATCTTTCACAACGAAGCAGTAACTCTATTTGACTTCAGAACATAGCCAATATTAAAGTAAATATTATTTACTGTTAGCAATTACGAAGTTCGCCGGGACCGCTAGTATTACTATAATTAATTACTGGTAAAAATGAAATAAGGCTGACATTGAGAGGGCTCAATACTTAAATCTAAAAAGTAAACTAAAACCCTGAAATATAACAGAGCATTAGCATGATTGTGGATTTTCGATTTAAGTTTACAAAGTTTATACAGTACTTATGTTTTTCATATTCACAAAGTTTTCATTATGAAATATTTTGTTAAAAAGTTGCAATAGCATTAAAGTTGAAAATTTAGACCTTTTTCGATGATATATCAAATACTTAGTTAAATTTAATAATGTAAAAAAACACAAAGCTGAAACTATTCAAAATTGATTTATGTATCAATTGGAATCTCAAAAGGACAAATAATCATTTTATAGTCATATTAACACTTGAGTGATGCAACAAGAAATTTAGAAATAATTTATGATATCCTTTGGGCCATTATGTGTGTTTTGAAGAACTACGACCGTTTTATGTGAAGGCAATAGTGTTAATTTTTTTAAATTGGTGTCAAAAGAATATATATAATACCTAGTAAACTTTATAAACCAAGCTGTGAAAATCCCTCACACACTTTACAGTAGAAACAGAGACAAGTTCGAACTAGGAGAAATTTTTAAACCTTTCCTAATATTGACATAATTCAGATACCAGTGAAAAACTATTAGGAAAAATGTTCAAGCCCCTTGGTATGTTTCAAATCAAGTTATTCATCGTGATCTCAAAATTTCTTTTGTTCGTGAATAAATCTCAAAATTTAGTGATAAGAATGAAAAAAACTCAATAACCATCCAAATTACTTAGCTGTGAACCTTTTGGACAACAGTGAGACAATATACCAGCTGAAGAGGCGCGATTTTACGATGACACTTCATGAGGAGTTTTGCCAGGCTTAGGAACCACGACAATCTGAGATATTTTCCACTGACTCGTAAAGTATTCTAATCTTAAAACGGCATTGAATATCAACGTCAACATAACAAATGCTCTGCCAGGATGCTCATTGAGGATCTTACCTGTTATCAAATCATAGCCAGGAGAGTTTCTTTCGTGGAGCTCCTTCTGGATGACAGATCTTAGTTCATCTTAGAATAGTAACAGATTGGATTGGGAGGTCCATTTGTGTTGGGGCTTCAAGAAGTACGTTTACTTTATCACTGATGTCGACTCCTGTGTTGTTAGGTTTAAAAAGGTCTTTAAAGTGATTTGAAAACACTCTTCTCTTGTCTGCTCTTCGCCGATTGGCCGTCTGGTTTCAAAACTGGAGGAATTGGAGTTTTAGGTTGCTTGAAATTTCTCGTAGCTTTCAATAAAGAGTAGTTTGTTGATTCATTTGGCGTCATGTTTAAGGTATACTCATAAAACCAATCATTTTTAATTTTGAGTAACATTGCCAATAAGTTGCATGAAACTCTATTGAAGTTGGTTTTATCCAATGAACTCCTGGAGTTTTGCCATACTCTTCTTCGGCGCCTCCTTTCTGCTATTTTTTTTACGCAAATAGGGTAGTTGATTTTTTTATACTTTTTAGTGGTTGGTTTTGGAGTAGTAATCCAAGCCGATTGCTGTACGGCTTGCGTAATACATTCCACACAGTTATCTACGTCTTCCGGTGTTTTTAAAGAATGTTAGTATCAATTTTTTATGACAGAACTTCACGAAAATGACATCAGTCAGTATATTTATTGCATAAATGAGTATCATTTTCTGCTGTAATGACTGACATGCCAACACTTAGAATTATTGGTGAGTGATCGGATGAAAGATCAAGACAAGACTCGATATTAAGATAGTTATCAGAAATATTTTTGGTTACGAAAAAATCCAGCTAGTCAGGTCACTTATTGAGGTCGGAAGGCCAACATGTAGGTTCCCATGTGGACATATAACCCAAGTTGTTATTAAGATAACAAGTTTTAACTAACTAAGTAACTTCCATGTAACTTCATGTAAGTAACTTCCAAGTTGTAAGTTGTTAAGATGGTTCGCTCAAGTTGCTTAGTTTGTAAAATCATCACTAGAAACGTTATGTCTTGGAGGGCAGTATACAGAAGCCAATGTTATGGGACCATGCCAATCTTCTAAGGTTATTTTTCTGGCCTGTAAATGGTCTAATTGATATTTAGGATGCTCATAATGTTTGATATTATTTTTGATTAGAATTGCTGTTCCGCCATGAGCAGTATTATCAGGATGATTAGTAGAATATGTAACAAAGTTGGGAATATTAAAATAATTTAAATAAGTAAAGTGAGTTTCTGAAACTAACAGTTTATCTAACTTGTTGTAATGTATAAACAGGTTAATGTCTTGGTAGTGTTTGGCCAAGCTGTTAGCATTCCATAATCCTATTCTGTAAGAATAATTCATTTTATTTTGCTGACTACAGTGGATAATAGGTTCATTTAAGTCTCTATATGTTGTGCCTGCTGTTAAACATCTGCCTTTTGATGAAACGATCTGGGCATAAGATGAGGCCCGCCTCATCTTATGGCGTCTTATGGGAGTATGGCTTGAGTTCGGAGCGTCATTTTCGTGGGAGCTTGACGGGTCTGAATCTGATTTTGGAGCTGGTTTTTCTTCTGTTCCACGTATATGCTTATGAATAATAGGGGCCACAGAATTGAGTAATTCCACATTCTATATTTATCCAATCTGAATAGTACTTTATTTCCTTTTACTTTCTCCCCTTATGCATAGTATATGGAGAAAGTATTGTTTTGTCAAAATGTTGTTCAAAAGTTATGGGCTTTTAAATATCAAAAAATTAAATTTTTAAATTTTCAGCGAAAACAATAAAATTAGAGTATAACTTGATTGGAACCATTGAAAAAGGATTAAAAAACTAAACAAATTAGTATTTTGAATTATTCGTCTACGTCTAACGGTTCCAGACAAAAGTTAAATTTACTGTCCATGATAAACGCAGTACGTTGTCTGAGAGTGCCAAATGTTATTTTTATGGAGAATATTAAAAAATCAATTTCTACCTTATTTTCCAACCATTTTTCATGAAACTTGGTATGAAGCGTAAGGTCAAATCACCCTACATACCAACTCAAAAAAGCTTGGTATTACAGGGGGGGGGGTGGTGGGGTTTCCCCACCATACAATTCGAACAATTAATTTAACTTACTTAGTCTCTCTTGTTTTTATTTTCAGTAATGTGATGATTATTTTTGAACCGATAAATTATTAAATGATATTTAGATAAACTTTGAAGAACAATATAGTTTTATTACAGATTATTTTTTTAAAATTTACTTAAAGGAGAAAGTATGTGTCAGTCCACTGATACCGATTATTTTATGATGAGAGTTCTTTGTTTACGGTTTGCCAAATATGATCTAAACCATTAAAGAATGTTACCTGTTATTCCAATTTTATTAAGTTTGTGAATTAAAAGTTCTTGATTGACACAGTCAAATCCCTTAGATAAATCACAGAAAACAACAGCTGCATACTGTAATTCATCCAAGGCCAACAGCTGTGACAAGAATGTTGGTAGATTAAATTAAAAACTTATTGTGTAGAATGATTTATTTGTAAAATGGAAGCAAATATATGGTAAGATTTATTACATATCTTGGAATAATATAAATTTGTAAAAATTATTACTTCTATATACATTTTATTGCTTTTTACAAATTATTACTCACAAACAATCAATTCAGCGATAAGTCAATGAACTGCAGTTCCAATTTTGCCTTCAACACCAAAATAATCTTTGAACACGTAACTACAGTCATGATCTGAAAGATACTTGTAGAATTCACCCATATTCATATGACTCTCTCTAGTTTTAGATTTACCTCCTTCAAAAGAAATCTCTTTGAAGTCAGTAAATTTACGTAGGGAATCTAAATTTTTGGCTGTCAACTTCTCCTCCTCTTTCTTCTTGCACATTATCTTTTTCCAGTTCATGCAGCGAATCTAAAACATATAAATCATAAAAGAATCAATTTACAGATGGTATATATTTAATTTAACTTACACATGTTTAAAAAAATCACATGATCGATGTTTGTTTATTTTTATAATTTTAGCTTACAAGTATACTGTGAAAATGAACAGCTTCGAAATAAGTGTCGAGTATTTTATGAAAAACTAGCTGACCCGGCGAACTTTGTAATGCCTAACAGAAAATACATGTTAACTTTAAGATTGGCCATGTTCTGAAGTCAAATAGCATTGCGGCTTCATTGTGAAAGCTTTAAATATTCAACAGCTGATTATTATAATAAAACTAATATGTATAAACATTGTAATTATTTTATTTGGCAAACATATAAACACGTGACTTTTAATCATACAGAAAATTAAAAAAATATAAATACAGTAGAACTCCAACTATCCAAACTCCGACTATCTGAATCGCTGATTATCACTTTCACTTTCACGAATCACTTTCAGGAAAAAATTTGTGCAACTATTATTCTTCCCCCCGCGAAGCCAGTGTTTGCGTGTAAAATGTAAGTACATTTTATTTATATTTAAAACATGTGAAAATATCATGTTTCTTACATTTAATTCAATAAAAAAATACAGTAGAGTCCCGTTTAACCGAGTCTCACTTAACCGAGGTTCCGTGTTAACCGAGGCTACTTAAACTTTTTTTTTTGTACTTAAACTTTTGCTAAGCTATACGACTGCAATCGCAGTTCCCCGCGGCCCGCATGTATGGGAACCGACTGTACGTTTCCGTTGACACGCTTACTAGCCTGACTGTACAGTAGGCAAGGTTGTTGACCGCCTATCCCTACCCCTCCTATTGTTTGCTCTCTCGTTTCTGTGTTTGTTTTGTTAGCTGTCACTTCAGTCTTCTGGTGTTTATTGTGTTGAGAGGTTGCTAACGAGTTGAGTGCGATACAATGAGTATGAAACGGAAACGAGTTGTCCTTTCGTTAGAGGAAAAACTTTGTGCAATTAAACGTTTGGATAAAGGTGAATCTTTGAAAAAAGTGGCTAGTGATTTAGGTGTTGGTGAAGTGACTGTAGGGGATTGGAGGCGCAAACGGGAACAGTTGGAGAAATGGGTATCTCAATGGACCCAGTCAACAAGTGACAAACACGTTGCAAAGAAGAGAAAGACTATGAAAGGTAGTGAACATGAGCAAACGTCAGAGGCATTATTTTTGTGGTTTCAGCAGATGAGAGGTAAGGGCAGTCCTTTATCTGGACCAATGTTACAAGCCTAAGCTCAGGAATTTTATCGTCGCTTTCAAGATGGACAAGAAGACTTCACAGCTAGTATCGGCTGGCTAGACCGTTGGAAGAAGCGATACGGTGTTAGGCAGTTAAGTGTTAGGCAACTAAGTTAACAAGTGATGCCTCCGAACCATGTGAAGATGATGAAGATGACCTGCCTTTAATTCATCTACTCAGCAGGATTCCAGTTGCCGAGGCAATAACTGAAAATGATGTAAGTCAGTGGATGAATGATGACGAAGACTTCGAACTGTCAGACGAAGCAATTGCGTGTTTAGTCAAAGAAAACAAGGAGAGCAACAACGGTGAAGGCGGTGGCGATGGATCAGCTGATACAGAGCCAGAGGAAAAAATCACCCACACCGAGGGATTAGATGCAATCGAGAAGGCCCTGCACTACATTGAGCAGCAAGACGACACGACTCCAGCAGACATCATTATGTTGCGTCGACTGCGTAGTTTGGCAGCTAAGAAACGATCCAGCAAGATTAAGCAGAAAACTGTCAAAGATTTCTTTAAACCTTTATGACTTTTCACTGTTTTTAAGGTACTGTAGGCCTACTGTACTTTTAATTGTATGTAGACTATCTTTCTACTTCCTGATCAGTATTTTTATTATGTAAATTTAACCTGTACATTTTATATACATATACATTAATGTACATTAATGTATATTACATTTTTTATTACCTGATCAGTATTTAAAATTGAGAATGTAGCTTGTAAAATTATCTTTATGCAGGCCTACAATACAGTACTTCAGGGTATACAAGAGTAAATAAAGTTGTTTTACACTTAACAAATATTGTATTTTTTAATTGTTTTCATAAATCCCTTATTCTAAGTAGACATTCCGTGTTAACCGAGAATTTGGTTATCCGAGGTTGCTGTGGTCCATATTAACTCGGTTAAACGAGACTCTACTGTAGTGCAATATCAAAACGTAGCTTTTTTTCCTCTAATGGCAATTTAAAAAAAAAACTCCGACTATCCGAATATTTGATTATCCGAATGGGTCCTGGTCCCCATTAATTCGGATGATTGGAGTTCTACTGTACAGTACATAATTCCCAAAACCGTAACCTTTTAACGTGGTGAATAATGCTGTTCAATCTCAATGATAATGAATTATCAAAATACAAAAAGGTCGAAGCACATCGATATAAAGGTTAATTTTAATAGATATTGTTAGAAAAGACCTCATTAAAATTGTTTATATATAACAACTGAAAACATAGCTGATGTATTCACCAAAGCTTTAGGAAAATAACAGGTCGTTGTTAGGTAGTAATAAACAAGACCAGGGCTTGGAATCTTCCCCACCAAAAACGTTAAAAATGCTGAGAGGCATAGAAAGTCACTAAACAAAACAAAAAACCTTAAGGCCTGGGACACTAGTTCCGAGTATGATTTGACCTACATTATATCGTTTGCTGAAACAACCTCCTCTGAAAGAATAGGGGATTACAAAAAATTTAAACATGCAACACCATGTTCAGAATTTGTCAGTGAAAAAATATTAGGCTATTTCTTGCATGAATTCAATAAAAGTAGGTCTACTGTGTTTTCACATTATAAATGTATAATATATATATAATATACAATAACTTTCAAAATTAGTTTGATCAAACTCCATTTTGAACAGAAATATTTTCAGGGGGTATTAGTTTTGACTATCCATGGATAGTCAAAGGTATTAGTTAACCCTTTGCACGCCAATGGCCTGCATTGCCGTCTCCCCACCAATTCCTAACGTATATGTAGGTTCTTGGTCCACAGCTCCAGCGGCCGCATTGCAGGCCATGGTAGAATTATTTATTTTGTTAAACTACGGTAGGCCCTACTATATTACAAGTTTAAATAGCCAATTTAAATAGTCAGTTTCCTACAGCTAATTTAAAGTTACGGTATACAAATTTGGTTTTCTTCCTTGGATAGGGTGTTTTGTCTCTTTTAGCAACATTGTATTGATAATAAATCTATTCATGAACATTATATTAAAAAAAAATTAATATGTAAAATGTTAAACTTAGAGAAAAATAGTCTTTTATTTGAATAAAAATTTATTTGTTCACAAGAAGTGTGACAATGAAGAAAACAATCATAAATCAGTAATTAAAATGTTTGACTTCAAAAATACCATAACATTCAGTTGTAAAAACTGAAAAATGAAGCTAAAACATTACAAATTTCAATATTATTGTTTAGAGTGATTTTAATATTAAGCATTTTAACGGGTCTTTAAAAACAGGTCTTTAAACAATCAAGTAAACAAAGTAGTCCCTGACCTTGATATCCGTCAATCCAATTCAACTCGTCACTATTGTCTGTGACCTAGGTTTCGAACACATAGGTTCATTTTCAAACAAATGTCATTGTTTACTCCATTGGAGGTCGTTCTGTTCTCTTCAATACATCAACACATTTAGACAAACAGTATGTATTGAAGAGAACAGAACGACCTCCAATGGAGTAAACAATGACATTTGTTTGAAAATGAACCTATGTGTTCGAAACCTAGGTCACAGACACAATAGTGACGAGTTGAATTGGATTGACGGATATCAAGGTCAGTAACCTGTTATTTACTATCCACCAATTCAGGAGAAGGATATGGCTCGATTGCGTCACAGATTTTCAAACTATTTAAATGACCTTATAACTTGGTAAAACAATTTTATTTATCATAGTTATAATATATAATCATGAGTCTATGAGTTATGAGTCTAGTAGGCCTTAATCATCAATTATAATAACAGAAATGAATTTTGTAAATTGGTGTAATCCACCAAAGAAAAAAGGAAATGTGTGTTGAAAACTATTCATATTCATATCCAGCATCATCCCGGTTGACCTTGCCAGGCATAGGACCAGTCAAATTTCCTATGATTCTTCATTTTTCCTTTGTAGGCACATCTAATCGATGCTGTCATTTTATCAGTATCAGAAGCAGTAGGCAGAGAAGAGGAAAAAATGGACAATGATTAAGTTGGATTATATTAGGCCGGGCTATGGATTGTTTGTGGTCTGGTTGAGAATGTCTAGATGAGGTAAAAAGGGAGTTCATAATAGCACTGTTCGATTAAAATCTTTTTGAGCTGATGTCTGAATTTTTTAAACTAATAATCTGGGCTATGTGAGGTGGAACCCAAAATCTAGCTATATATCTAGATATATTATCTGGCTATATTTTTGCACCCCAAAATTTAAGCATAGGTTATTTAAATATTGATAAATTTTATTAATTATTTAGGTGTGAATAAATCACAAAACATGAATTTCAAATTTAAACAAGGAAACAAATTTATAGAAAATAAAATAAAGTAAATCGCACCTGGCCTGAAATGCAGGCCATTTAAGCATAGGGGCATAACTGAATCAGATAAAATCGGAGCTATCAGGAATACGGAGCTGGCCTGCAATGCAGGCCAACAGAGTGTTGATTTAACAATGCCTTTGGCGTAATAAGGGTTATTGAAAGTAGGCTAATCCAATTTTATCCTTACCCTTTGCCACCATTCACTACAGTCTGATTCCCAGCCTTCAGCACAAATTATTCCGGGCCTACCAGGTAAGCAAAATCCAGTAATATTGTATTCTTGAGCCAAGTCCATAACACACCGTCTTTTAATTTTACTGTAAATGTGATGAGAATATATCCAATAACGAGTAAAATTATCAGAAACATCGGTATTCCTAGAGTGCATTGGTTTAGGGACTCTACCCTTAGGAATAAAGTATATCACTGAGTTTTCTTGCAACCATGCAACAGTTGGATAAATACTAATTTCACCTTTGTTTAGAGAACAAATATAAGTCGCAAGATCACGGTTTAGTTCATGTTGTTGGGCTCTTGTTAAAGAATCACTTCGGACAAATATATCTGGTTCTTCAGCTGGATAATTTAATGGTAAATTAACACAAACTTCAAGTTTCTTACTATCAATGACTAAATAGATTGTAAAATCTAGCCTTGGAGGTAAAATACTAGTTTTGCCTTCAACAAATTCATTAATGTCTGCTAAAACACTGTGGTCATAAATCTCAAATTCACCTGGATTTGAGAACATTGACTGTAACATTTCAACTTCTTCCAACTGTATCCTGAGCATTTCTTCTAATTCGCTTTTATCTACGAACTGTGATAATTGGTCTTCTAGTTCCTTAAAATCAAGAAAGCCACCCTCTCCCCAAGAACTTGACATACTGAATACCGTACTCCACAGGCTCAATTTATAATCCTATCTTGTTCTTTTAGATGAGTTGTCCACAACACCACAAAAAATACAACATTAGATTAACAGTTAATTAAATATTTAAAGCACTGTAAGCACCCATTGTAACCAATCTTGTTAAAGTCAAACGCCAATTTACTGATATAGAAGTAAAGTGATTTAAAATTTTTGTTTGGTTACTTACTAAGAAGAGGTTAGAAAATGATTAGCTAAAGCAATAGAATTAAGAATTTTAGGTCATATTCTTGATAGAGGTTAGAAAATCAACAGGCCTGTATGCACAGGAAAAGGAATGTCGTGCAACCACAGTCGACATACAAAACACGAAGTTGGTAACGACGTAGATCCATTAGATTCGATAGCCAGCTTCAGCCCAGTGGAGCAAAAGCCAATCTGAACTGAACTGGATTAGAATGAGTTAAATTGTAAATATTTACAGCCAGCAGGTAAGTCTAGGCATCGATGATGATCTATAGTCTAGGAGAACGTGGCCAGGGACGCGAGCGACATCTATGCACCCGTGGTCTTTTTGTCATATTGCATAGATAACCACCTGTCTGCTGACATCTGTGAAAATAATCATTTGTTTATATTTTTGTGGTTGAACATTTTCATAAACTAACCATACTTCTACTATTTTTCTTGTTTCTGTTTTAAGATAAACGTTTATACATTAGTTTGCTCGATAAGTTAAAATTAGTATACGTTTCCATATAATTTAATTTAGTTTGAAGAGTTAAGAATATAACCGGTAATTACGTGATTGACAGTAAAACTCCGATAAGACTTTTAATAGATATCCTAACTCCCACAGCCCAAAAGGAATCTGTTAACGTGGTTATTATTGTGTTGTTAATTTGTAAATAAATACATAATGTAAATGTCTTTATGCAGCTTTTATGTTCAAGTTATATGTTAAAAAATTTTAATACATATTTTTGTTTTATTAACAATTATCCTTATTTTTTTTTTTTCTTTTAAAAGGTAATTGTAAAATTATAACTTGAAGTTAATTTTTATATCTCAACGAAATATGAAAACTAAAAATGTTTAAAATATTTTATCTTTCCGTGTAATTTTTTAGATTTTAAAGTTAATATTACAAGAAAACACGAATTTTCCTGGACATTAGACCTATCTAGAACTTATTTTCTACTCGGAAATTAGTTATTTCCAAAATTTAAAGAAATTCCTCGGAGCCGTTTTCGAGATCCGTGTAATTTTTTAGATTTTAAAGTTAATATTACAAGAAAACACGAATTTTCCTGGACATTAGATCTATCTAGAACTTATTTTCTACTCGGAAATTAGTTATTTCCAAAATTTAAAGAAATTCCTCGGAGCCGTTTTCGAGATCCGTGTGCAAATATATATATATACAAACCTTGCTCGTATTATAGTATTGGATTTCATTTAACTATTTTGACATGGATATGTCTTAGCTCGGGGGGGGGAGTGTTGTCGATTTTTATGATGGAAAATATGTAACAGGTTTCCATAGAAACTCCAGAGCTTTTAAGAATAAGTACAATAGAATAAGTACAGCTGTTTAGATGAAGTAAAAACATAAACTTAGACATATTTATGATCTAACCTATTTCCCACAAGGAAGTAAATAAAAACATTTTTTATTTAAATATTTATCATTAAACTACAGTAGTAAGTAATACACTAAAAATATTCCAGCAATGGAATTGTCAACCTCGGAATTTGTCAAATGACAAAATTAATTTTTTGTCTCCTCTGAACTGACATTCTCTTCCTTTCCATATGCTTATGGACATGTATATGTCTAAGCTGGAAGAGTGGGGGAGGGGTTTAGCAAACCTTGGGGCGCTGAAGTGTTACGGAAGTGATGACTTGATATCCAATACTATAATACGAGCAAGGTTTGTATAAATAAATAAATATATATATATATATATATATATATTCTCTAAGTATTCTTCTAAGGATATTCTATATAGGCTCTAAGGATTTTCTTTAAATTTTGGAAAAAACTAATTTCTGAGTAGAAAATAAGTTCTACATAGGTCTAATGTCCAGGAAAATTCTTGTTTTCTTGTAATATTAAGTTTAAAATCTAAAAAAATAACATTATGCTTATGGAGAATCGAAGTGTAAACAATACAAATCAAAACATCTGTTAATAACCGTTTGACAGTCGTTTGATAGTTTGTTGGCAGTTAAGATGAAGAGTTACGGAATAAGTGACGTCGTTCACAAAACGATTGTTTCTTACCTGTCAAACAGAAAACAGATTGTGGAGGTGGAGGGTGCACGTTCCGCAGCCACTGTGCTTCATCATGGGGTACCACAGGGCTCTGTCATTGGGCCGTTACTGTTTTTAATACTAATTAATGACCTGGATCTTGATGGCCGTTCACTGCTATTTGCTGACGACACCAATCTGTGGACTAGAGGTAGTCCTGACCAGCTGAGGATTGAGAGTGATCTCAATACCCGTCAAGATCCGACAGTCTGGCGTGGGTGAATTCAAGAGGAAGGTGAAGAGTGTACTTGTGGCGAACCCTCTCTACAGCCTCGAGGAGTTTTTTTAATTATCATGGGATTGAACATCCACCGCCAATATTATACACTTGATGTAGTGTGTTTTTGCAAGTGTTTATCAAGATTTGACACAGTCAATCCGGGTCCAACCGGTCATAGACGAAGGAGCGGTAATAAGGTAATAGTAATAAGACAGTTGTTGATTGAAGATGGTGGTGAACAATATGTGAAAAGAGATTTTGCATAAATATTTATTTTATGTATAAATGAAAAATGATCAAATTACTAAACAGATTGTAAAAACTAAAGGGTAACATAACTGTGCGAAATAAAAGCAGAGATAGGTATTTCCAAAACTCGTTCATGTTATGTTAGAAAACGTATTCATTATATTGCTTAAAGCCACTGTAACAAACCAATTAACTGGTGTAAATTAAATTTCTCGTTTGCTTTTCAACCCTCATTCCGTTTCTAACAAAATCAGTTGATCACAGGCTAATAATAACTGTATGGATAATTAAACAGTAAATGAACGGCTAAAACGATCGAGGTTGGCTAAAAGACCTTAAACGGCATCGCTCCTTTGGCAGACGCCGTAGTCCAGAGGTAGCGCGTTAGCCTCGTTAACCGATGGTTGCGAGTTTACTTTACTAATACTTTTATACTTTTAGAGGCAATACTTTTTTGCTCATTGCTATTATAATTATGGTGTATTTAATCGATTTTATTTGAACCACATAAATGTTTTCATTGAGTAGTAAGTGTGTTTTAATTTTTCTAATTAATTTCTATAATACATGTCTTATTCTATACGAGCAAAGCTCGGTCACCATGTACCGTACTAATAGTAATAACAGCTATTTAAAGGAACTGGAAAAATTTCCTTCAGACTCATCCACATCATAGTCTCAGGTATTTCCCACAGGGAACTAAAATCTAGTTTTTCTTTAATATTTTCGTGGTGGTACGCTAATAAACCCATTAGCAACAAAACAATAAAAGATGTTATAGTCAAAGCTAGTTATATAATTAGTGGTAGTTATAATTCAAAATTTTAAAGTCACCACCTTTAATTTATTAATTCTCGAAAAAAACTAAATTAACAAAAACATGAAAGCTTTAATTCAAAATTAGTATAAACAGATCAATGGAGTGTTTGATATTGTAACCTCTTATTGTGTATGCCTCTAAATTTGTAAGCCATCACTCAATCTTTTAACTAAGCCAAGACAAACCTTGATTACTGTTACTTTGCCACCGACCGAGATAGGCTGTAATACTAGTGAAACTATGTACTGTGTATGTGAAACAAGGTGGTGGGTAGCTTCCCCTCCATGGATCCCCCAAGAATTCGTCAACAGTATACAAGGGTGATAACGAAATTCTTTGGCCCAACATTTTTTAGAAACTAGTACTCCTAGCCAGCTTAACACTGGCAGCGTATTGAAAAGGCAGATTACCAAATCGGAAATCTTGCTGATCAGCAGCCATGTCTTGTACGGTATTGTGTTGACGACCATCAACACACTGCGTGAAGAGTGAACTTATGTTTTTCTTGTTTTTCTTGAGTGAGAGAGTCCAGCTTATGCTCACTGAAGATGGTATCTGACAGAGATGCTAACCACAGTCTTCAGTGCTTTACTCTACCAACTGAGAACAATAGCCTTTACAGCCTTCTTCTGTAGCAACAATACCCTCTGCTCTGCGGGGAATGACACCACAGCACAACTCCATAGGATTTAGGGTAATGGAACAGGCAAAAGTAACCAGGCAACACTAAGTCAGGTTGCTGAAGTTATTAATTTCATTAGCATGTAGAACTCTTGAGAGTTTGTGACACACTTTCATCACATGCTCTGTCCACGTTAGTTCTGATCATCCAAAAGTCGAAATAGTCCAATAACCTCACCAGGTCCTTCCAGTATCCATCTTGTGCAGTGTGCAATTAACACTCTTTGTTTTCTCTCATTTAATTGTAGCCTATTTGCTACAAACTAATCTTTGGATTCAGCTGCATCCAAAATGTTATAATTTGTTATCCAAAATGTATCAATACACGCATTCAAGAAATTACAGAATTTGTTGTCTCAACACAGTAGATTGTACTTGGTCAAATAACTCATACTTCCCCACTTACTGCAACTTACTGATTAATGACAGACTGTAACACAAGCGGGTATGTTGCAGCGTTCTCAAAATTATTGAGATTTGTTTAACGTCTTAGATGTGATGAGCATATCACGCCATACTACCTCGAGGCAAACGAAACTTAAAGATCAAAGACCAATCAAAATTTTGTTAATACCTTTTATACTATTAAAAAAGATGTACCAAATTATATTAGGGGTGACTTTAAATTCATTTGTGAAATTCACATTCTACATCGATCACATTATGAATACCTCATCATGTGACCACAGCTTATGAGAGGGCTTTTGTTGTCGCTGCCTGTCCCCTTTAAAATAACTACCCCTACAGATAAAATGCATTGAAAAACGTTCACAGTTTGTGGCGGCACTGAAAAGTTTGTTTTTTGAGTGGATGGTCTTAACTGTTGGGTTCTAGGGCTTCTGTCGTGTTTGTCTTAAGTCAACTTCTCGAAGAAATCCAATTTTGAACATTATCCTATGTTTTATAGTCTACCTGTTGTGCTGGCTTTATGTTGATATAAGATACGTCTTCTTAAGTCTTCAAATAGTAATTTTGTAAATTTAAAAACATTATTGTGCTAAATATGCCAATATGTGGCGGAGCTGAGATAGTTATCACTAGGCACTGGGAGGGTTAATCTAACAAATCCTATTATCTAACAACTATTTGTCAGTGACCTGTTCTAACTTTGTTCATCCATTTATCACGGAAGAAAGGATTCATCTAGAGGAGTGAGCAGATAAAATATAACAGCGTGTTTATTGAATATATGAATTTAAAATTTGTTTGGGTTGGACATTAACTATTCCAGTTTTGTTTACAAAATGATGACATAAGGAATTTAGTGATCTGGTCTAGTCTTTTTTCAGTAACAAAGTCAACCTTTACTGAACCCCTATGTATTTGAAACCCACAAGCTCTGGAGCAGCTGCTTTGTTTGTTGATGATTACAGAGAAGTGTTAAAACTTCATTCTACTTACAGATTATGGGAATGATTATTGTATTTTGTTCCAGGACTTGAACTGCTTGTAGGTTTTCAAGAGAGGTATGCTCTTCCATCAAAATTTCCACTAGACCTTATTTTATTTTCCCGTTGTTTGCCAGAAAAAAAGGAATGGTATTGTGCTGCTCTTGAACCTCAACTAAAAGGATTTAATGGTTTAATAAACACTACATTAGCAATTTACAAATACAAAGTAGAAGTAAGTTCATGCTTATTTTGGTTAAGTTATTAATTTATTGAACTAAATAATATGAACAGTAATAAAATTACAATTAAGTGAGGTAAAGAATTTTATGTCCATAAGTCTCTAGGTTCATTCAGCATGGCGATAATAGGTAGTAATGATAATAAAATAATGCTTCATATATACTGGATTGGATTATTCAGGTTTTCCTAGCGAATGGTGCTACTAGAAACTATTTAATTATGACAGGGCAGGGACTAATTTATCATTTATACACACAAATAAACATTCAAAATGTGCATTTGCAATTATGGATAGAAAAAGTGTGGTTTGTGTTTTGGTCAGACACAGTTGTATGGTTCTAAAATTGTGAGCTTTTAAATGAAAAAAAATATAATATGATATAATATATAATATGAAAAAAATATATATATGTTTTTTTTCCAGCAAAACAACAAATTTATTACATAATTTGACCATAATCAGCTTTAAAAACTAAAAAAGTTACTAGTTTGGAATTTAAATTACATGTTAAATTACCTTGACTAATGGTTTCAGATAAAAATATAATTTACAGTCCACGGAAAATACATTATGTTGCCTTATAGAACACACTGTTAATCTTATGAAAGATACTAATACTCAACACTTTTAATTTTCCAACTGTTTTGCAAGGAATTACGCATAAAGAAGTTTTTTATTACCTCGTGAGAAGGTGGTTTGTTCGATAACCCTCCCAAAATGTTTAAACGTAGTAATAGAGTGACAGGGAATTTAATTGCTAAGGTATTTACTGTATTATTTCCATAACTTTTAAAGGGAGAAAGTATGACACCGTTTAATTATTTATGAAATTGTTCATGCAGAGGTAGCTATAGACAAGTTGTAGTTGGCTTTAGTACTTTTAATACCATGATGTGTGTACGATTAATTTTTTGAAAAAATAAATCAAAAGACTATGACCTCTCCTTTGGTGGCTGTATAATATTCAAGAAGTATGTGTGGGGTATAGAAGTATATATTGATCTATGGCACAGAAGGATTGTCACTTTTTTTGTTACAGTATCAGAGAAATGTTATCAATATTTTATATTTATGAACAAACATAAACTTAAGTCTAATTGAGAACATTCTCTTTTTTATTGTTGGTTAGGTTAGTCAAAAATAACTGAAAGCTTTTAAAAATGGACAAAACTTGTAATATTTAAAATATTCTCTGATAATATGTAATTGCAAGGCAGGCCCGTCGCATGGGCAGGGTGACCAGGGCGATCGCCCCAGGCGCCTGCGGCCAGGCGCGTGCTGCAGAAGTGGCAGCTTTAGGGAGCGCCTCAGGTTCCATGGCAAATATGTTAACAAAATTTTTGATATACTGGTAATTAACCCTAGAACACTAGCGTGTCATCTAATGAACAACGTGCACAATTTTTTTCTCCCCTCCCACAGTGATTTTTTATGTTGACGGGTCACCCTTGTTAATACCCCCAGTTGGCCTTGAACTTTGCCCGAGGACATGTTGAAATGGCATCTATTGAGTGTTCTTTTCCCGGTTTTGACCATACATGGTCTGTCAGACTACACATTAGTGTTAACGTTATTTTTAGCATAACATTGCGTCGTCCACTGGACGAAGTGGTAGTGATAGTAATATTTGGTTTTTCATGTAAATAGTATTTTATAATTTTATAGATTAGAACATTTGACTTATACAGTGCAACTCGGTTATTGCGGCCTCGGCCATAACGTCAACTCGGATATAACGTCATTTATTTTTAGGTCCCGCCAAACTATATGTATTTACATAGGAAAAAACCTTGGATATATCGTCAGTAAATTCTCAAACCTCGTATATAACGTCAAGAAAATCGGGCCGAGATGAAGGCAACATATAGCTAAATAGAGAAATTTCAGTCGGTGGTGCAACGTGAGGGCTACGGCTATTGTCTTACCGCTAACCACCCCAACCCCCTCCCCTACCCTATATCCCCTGTCGCCGGTCATCAAGGTCAGTGTCAGTGACTCACGTCGCATCAAAGCACTGTGATGCCGTTCGTACGTACCTACAGTACGTACCTACCTACGTACGTTCGTGTAGATATCGTTAGTTCAGTGTATGTCTTTTACAGTTTGTTTTTCGTTATTTTAATTTACGAATACAGTATTGAAAAATAATGGCAAGTGTTAAGAGAAAGGTTTTGCTGAAGAAAAGGTGTGAGTTAGAAGAGCGTGTGAGGAGGGACGTAAGATAGCAGACGTGTGTTGGGGCTTGTTTTTTAAAATCGAACAAACAGTTGAATTCACCAAGCCGAACTTCATTGCAATATTTTCAAATTCGATTTTTTATATAGTAGAGTAGTCAGTCAGTCATAAACATAAACTTACGGTGTATTTCAAATTACCTTCATTTAATGTCGTAATTTCATGTAAAAAATGTGTTTCCCTATTTTTCCTCGGTTTTAAATTAAAATTATGTAACCTCTTTTATAGCGTCACTCGGATATAGCATTAATTGTGTGGTCCCTTCAATGACGTTATCACTAAGTTTCACTGTAGTATAAACGAAATTATAAATAGTGCCCTATAAATGCCAGTATGGATGAAGAGGAGCATATTTTAAACGTATTAAATAAAAGTTTTTCTGATCTTAATAACATCTCTGGAGATGAGGGCTGTGAAAGTCCATATTTTTCTGGTGTGGATAGTGATGATACTGATGTGGACCCATAATTACATCCCTGAATCATCTAAAAATTCAAGTGATGAAGAAGATCTAGAGCGTCCAGTAAGGGAGCTACAGAGAGACACCATCGCACAAACAATAGAATTCGCCATCGCAAATCCATAAGTGAGTACAAATCCTGATGATCATCTTGTATCTTTCTTCTTGAACTTTTACCAGTTAATCCTGGATTGTTCGCCTCAATTTATGTAAAAGGAATAAATAACTACAGTTGGAGCATATTACGCTGGAACCAAGACTTTGCCTGATCAAAAGCCACCTCCTGTTTACCATCCAACTCAAGAGGATAGTGTCATCGGCGAACTTTAGGATATTGCCATCCACCTTTAGGTAATTAATGTGGACCAGAAACAATAGGGCACCATAACAGAGCCCTAAGAAACCCCAAATTGGACAGTTGTTGTTGTTGCTGAGATTGAGCCACCAATCGCTACACACTGTTTCCTCTCACTCAAATAAGATTCCAGCATGTGGAGCATAGTGCCACACAGTCCATAGCACTGCAGCTTGTCAAGAACAGTCTCATGGGAAACACCTTTGTTAAGTCACACAGAGTTAGAGTGACCATTCCCCGCACTCAAAGGTTTCCATGAGTTGCCTAGCTAGCTGCATGGCTGCTGAGGTGGTCGATCTTCCAAACCTGAATCCATGTTGCACATTAAAAAGAAGAGTATTTGTTTCTAAAAACTCCTCTTGCTGCTTCGCTTCTTTATTATCTTTTCAAGGATCTTGTTCAAAACTGGCAAAATGGATATCGGTCGGTAACTGCTGATCAGTTCTGGGTCACCCTTGAATATGAGAACAGTTTTAGCAGTTTTCAAAGCATCAGGAAAATAACCCTCAGTAAGACAGAGGTTATCCTCATAAGTGAGAGGGCTGACTTCTTCTTAAATAGATATATTGACATCTCATAGATGTCAGTACTACATGAATCTTTGAAACCTTTACAATGTTAACCACATCAGATATCATTCATTAAAACTACTTTTGTTATCAGGCATTACAACACCATTACAACAACAACATCATTACAACAACAATCATTACAACAGGCATTACAACAACCTGCAAGGTCAACATCAGATGTGGGAATATTGACCATAATGTCATTCACAGTGTTGATAAAAAACTCATTAGCCTCATCGGGACTTGCTTTGCAGGAAAAAACACTGGGCCTCACGGCCCAGAATTTTCAAATTTGAGTTGAGAGTGGATATATCCGTTTTGGGGTCCCCTTTACGCATAAAAAAGTGGGTTTTGACGTGATGTCTGTCCATCCGTGTGTTTGTCTGTCTGTGTGTGTGTCTGGATGCGTACAGAGCGACAGCCTACCCCGTTGGTCCGATTTAGATGAAATTTGGCATGTATGATCACTGAAATTTGAAATTTGGATTATTCACCGTATCTCTAGGCGTGTTTTCCATTTTTTTTATTTATAAGGATAGTTCACCCCTAAAAACGTGAAAAATCCAAATTTCTCAAAAACGGCTCTAACGATTTGGATTAAAACTTGATAGTTTGTTGTGCACAGAGTACTAAACAATTTGACACCACCCGCGTGTCTGTAAAAATGACATTTAAAAAGTAATTAGCTTTTAAATGTAAAAAAAATCAAATTTTTAAATTTTCCGCAAAAACAAAAGTAAAGTATAACTAGACTGGCACCATTGAAACCAGCTTAAAAACTAAACAAATTAGTATTATGAATTATTTGCCTACGACTAACGGTTCCAGAGAAAAGTTAAATTTACTGTTCATGATAAACGCAGTTCGTTGTCTGAAAGCACCCAATGCTATTCTTATGGAGAATATTAAAAAATCAATTTCTTTCTTACTTTCTAACCGTTTTCCATGAAATTTAGTCTGGAACGTAAGGTCAAATCACCCAACAAAACCAACTCAAAAAAGCTTTGTGTTACCGTGGTGGGGTTAATTAAAACAATTAATTTAACTTTATCTCTCTTGTTAGCGAATTTCCTATAGGGAAAAAGCTATTACCGTAGGTCTCATGGCAAGACTTAAGCCCTGGACCATGTTATTTTTTCTTCTTCAGGTGCCCAGAGACCAAAAACAATAGTTTATATATATACTGTATATATATATATATATATATATATATATATATATATATATATATATACAGTATATATATATATATATACAGTATATATATATATATATATGTGTCCGTGAATACGATAACTATAATGGTAATAATGGTCCAATCGAGACCAAATTTGGTAGAGACGTGTATTCCTGCATTTGCTCGGACGAGTTCGTAAACCAGATATATCGGACAATCAAAACGAGTAGTTTGGGGGGTTTTGTGCCCCCAAAATGGGGTTTTTTTGCATTTTTTCCTTGTCATTTTAAAAAATTTCAAATTTTATCTTTTACCTTTAGAATCAGCTTAAAAACTACATAGTTTAGTTCCTTAAAATTTTTCTATACCTCCAACGGTTACCGAGATATTAAAAAATCTAAACACAGTACGTTGTATTTTGATGCTCCAATGTTAATCTTATGGAGGATAGGGAAAAATTAATATTTCCCATAACATTGATTAATGTTTTTGGATTAAACTTGGTATTTACCTTCATGTGGTTGAGATCTATCCATTTATGCTTAAAAATCATAGTTTATATGTTTGAGCAGTAAACCAGCACACTTTTTTCCCATGTTAATTATATGGAGAATAGGCAAACTCCTTTATTTATGGACAGATGTTTATGAAACTTAATATAAATGGTCAAAGTAAAAATAATTTATGCTAAAAATGCCTACTTTCAATGTTCCTCACAGCAGCAAATCTGCATACTCTTTCCCATGTTAATCTTATGGAGAATAGGCAAATAACTAACTCATATATTTATCAACAGATATTGATAAAACTTGTCATATATATTATATTATTGATTTGGGAATCCGCTGAATCCGCAGGTCTGCTGCGACGGGGGTATTTTTATTTTCAGAAATGGGATGATTATTTTTTAAACAATAAATTATTTAATGATATTTAGATAAACTTTGAAGAACATGATAGTTTTATTACAGATTTTTCTTTTTATATTTACTTAAGGAAAAAGTATTTGTCAGTCCACTGATACCATTTATTTTATTTCGTGTCCAAATAAATGTCATCTGTTAATAAATGCCATAGTTAAAAAATTACACATTTGGTAAATTTGTCATGAAAATTGGTACATTTACGTAAAATTTCATGGAGAAGGTTTATGGATCATCAATTTTGTTGTAGCTAAATTGGGTGTCTCCCTAGAAGCCCAAAAAGGATCCCATACTATGAATTTATTAAGTTAAAAGCGACTTGAGAAGTTGATTAACATGAGAAAAGAGACCATATTGCGCAAACTTTAAGGCTCAGAATCGCTTGTTATGCAGCAGAAGCGAGTTGAGAAGCAGGGTTATATGCGAAAAGAAAACATACTCATTCAATGTGTCATTCAATGTCATTGTGTTTGTTCAACGTTGTATTGCGCACAGTGTAGAGCTCAGAATCGCTTGCTATCTAGCCAATCTGCAGTTTCAATGACATCTGGCAAGAGACCAATCATCCAGCGGCTCATTCCTCTGAATTTGGAATCAAAACATACTTATGTTTGACATCTACCATGCTTTGTTTCATGTTCAACTAACTGGTAAAATTCAGAAGTTAATTTCGTTTTCTAATGTACATACTTTCTCATACATTTATTTTGTACAAGGGCATTCTTTTTGGTTTTACATTTGTGGTCAGTTAAAATAATATGAACATTTCATAATAAATTACTTAATTTCTTAATTAATCTCATTATATCTCTAAGAACTAATAGAAGTCAACGGAAATTGTGTAGCGTTTCCGTATCTGGTTGTTAACATGTGATACTCAGTAGTGCCAACTATCTCTCAACAAACCAAAATTATCCAGTGTGCAAATTCTTTAAAATCATAGTTGAAGTGTCCTTCACAGCAGCAAACCTGCATACCATTCCATGTTAATCCACCATTAACACCATTACCATCCACCATTACCATATCCACCATTACCATTCCTGCATTCCATGTTAATCTTACTGAGAATGAGCAAACTTATTTATTTATGGACAGATGTTGATAAAACTTATGGTCAAAATAAAAATGTTTATGCTAGAAATGTTTACTGTCAGAGTTCCTCACAGCAGCAAACCTGCATACTCCTACCCATGTTAATCTTATGGAGAATAGGCAAACTCATTAATTTATGGACAGATGTGTTGATGAAACTTGGTATGAATGGTAAAAATTAAAGTAGTTTATTGTAAAAATGCCTACTTACAGCATTCCTCACAGCAGCAAACCTGCATGCTCTTTCCCATGTTAATCTTATGGAGAATAGGCAAACTCATTTATTTATGGACAGATGTTGATGAATCTTGGTATAATGTTCAAAATAAAAATTGTTTATGCTGGAAATGCCTACTTTCAAAGTTCCTCACAGGAGCAAACCTGCATGCTCTTTCCCATGTTAATATTATACTAAAGAATAGGCAAACTCATTTATTTATAGACATATATTGTTTAATTTGGTATTGGTCAAAATTAAAATAGTTAATTGTAAAAATGCCTACTTACAGCACTCCTTACAGCAGCAAACCTGCATACTCTTTCCCATGTTAATTTTATAGAGAATAGGAATCTCTTATTTATTGTGGATATTAATCAAACCTATAATATATTGTTATTGATTGGAGAATGCGCTGAGTACGTAGGTCTGCTGCGACGGAGGATTTTTAAGGGTAAATTCCTAATAATTCTAACAAATTGTGAAAATCAAAATTTCTCAAAATTGGCTATAACGATTTTGATTAAAATTTGTTAGTTTATAGTGCACAGAGTACTAAATAATATGGATACCAAGTGTAAGTCTGTAAAAATATGGTTCAAAAGTTATGGGCATTTAAATGTCAAAAAATCATTTTTTAATTTTCAACTAAAACAATGAAGGTAAAGAATAATTTAACTATCACCATTGAAACCAGCTTAAAAAACTAAACAAATTATTAATTTGAATTATTTGTTTACGACTAACAGGCCCAGGGAAAAGTTAATTTTAGTGTCCATGATATGAAGCGTAAGGCCAAATCACCCAACAAAACCAAATTAAAAAAGTTTAGTATTAACGGGGGAGGGGGGGGGTGTTAGGGGTAAACTACCCTTAAAATCAAAAATTCAAAAAAATGAAAAAAACTCTGGAGATACGGTGAATATATACATACATGCCAAATTTCATTTAAATTGGACCAACGGGGTAGGCTACGGTTTGGTACCCATTCAGACACACACACACAAAGCACGCAATGCACACTCACACACACAGACAGGTTGACCGATGGATGGAGAGACATCACCCATTTTTTTGGATTCAGGGGACCCAAAAACGGATATATCCACTTTCAACTCAAATTTGAAAATTTTGAGGTAAACAATACTTTCTCCATATACTATGTATCCAATTTTAAAGCTAACATGTATTTACTGTTAGGCGTTACGAAGTTCGCTGGGTCAGCTAGTATTGTTATAAGTGAAAACATTTCCATAAAAGGGAAAAGTAGACATTTGTTGAGTAATAGACCTCCCGTAAATCCCAGAACCAGTACAGCAGAACGTAATATTGTACAGATAAGGCAAGGTCCCAAAGATGCTGCCAAAAAATTCAGCCATTGGATGCATTTTCTGTATTTTTTACTTTCTCCCCTTATACATAGTATATGGAGAAAGTATTGTTTTCGTCAAAATTTTCGAATTTGAGTTGAGAGTGGATATATCCGTTTTGGGGTCCCCTGAATCCAAAAAAATGGGTGATGTCTCTCCATCCATCGGTCAACCTGTCTGTGTGTGCGAGTGTGCATTGCGTGCTTTGTGTGTGTGTGTGTCTGGATGTGTACAGTGCCACAGCCTACCCCGTTTGTCCGATTTAGATGAAATTTGGCATGTATATATATAGTCACCGTATCTCCAGGCGTTTTTTTCATTTTTTCGAATTTTTGATTTTTAAGGGTAGTTCACCCCTAAAAACCCTTAAAAACGTGAAAAATCCAATTTTCTCAAAAACGGCTCTAACGATTTTGATTAAAATTTGATAGTTTATAGTGCACAGAGCACTAAATAATTTGACACCACCCGCATGTCTGTAAAAATGACGGTTCAAAAGTTATGGGCTTTTAAATGTCAAAAAAATCAAATTTTTAAATATTCAGCGAAAACAATAAAGGTAAAGCATAACTTGACTGGTACCATTGAAACCAGCATAAAAAACTAAACAAATTAGTATTTTGAATTATTTGTCTACGACTAACGGTTCCAGAGAAAAGTTAAATTTACTGTCCACGATAAACGCAGTACGTTGTCTGAAAGCGCCCAATGTTTTCTTATGGAAAATACAAAAAAATCAATTTCTTCCTTACTTTCCACCCGTTTTCCATGAAACTTGGTATGAAGTGTAAGGTCAAATCACCGAACAAAACCAGCTCAAAAAAGCTTAGTATTACCAGGGGGGGGGTTCCCCCCCATACAATTTGAATATAAACTATTAAATGATATTTAGAATTACTTTGTAGAACATTATAGTTTTACTACAGACTGTCTTTTTTAAATTTACTTAAGGGAGAAAGTATGTGTCAGTCCACTGGTACCGTTTATTACTTATGAGATTAAAGATGTCGTCTAACACCCAAATGAAGTATAGTAAGAAAAAAACTAATTACTCTCAATAAACAAAGACGACTTCTGAACTTTGTTGAGTAGAATTTAATGCATTTTTAGGAATTTTAATTTTAACAGTAGCACAAAAAGACAATCATATGCCCACAAAACTTTGTTCGACAACCAATATTGTGGTGGAGAAAGTTATAAAGCTACTATGAGTGGTGTTCAATTTGATTTCTTGTTAGAAGCTTTTAGGTTTGATGATCAAGAGACTAGAGTAGATAGGGGCAAAGATGATAGTTTTGCATCTATAAGGCAAATATTTGTTTGTGTCTGCTTGTCGGAATAATTATAAGCCTGGCAGCTATGTTACAATAGACGAACAGTTACTGGGTTTTAGGGTACGTTGCAAATGTAGAATGCACATCCCCAACAAGCCCAGTAAGTATGGGATTAAAATACTGATGATGTGCTACTCCAGGACAAAGTACATGGTTGACGCAAGGCCATACTTAGGGAAAGGTACATTTCCACGAGGCTGGCCAAAAAATGAGTATATAGTAAAGAAATTGACAAAAAACATCCATGGAACCAACCGCAATGTAACGGTAGACAATTGGTTTACCACAGTGCCGCTTGCCACTAATATTTTAGCTCCGACAATAAAACTAACTTTAGTTGGTACTATAAGACAGGATAAACCTGAAATCCCTGAAGAAATAAAAGATCCTGTTAAAAGACGAGTTAGGACTTCCATCTTTCAACTTTACATGACATTCCGTGAATAAACGAAAAAAGTAAGAAGCCTGAAATGAGCCTGAGTTTTATAACTCAACGAGAGGTGCTGTCGGCACATTAGACCAGATGAGTGGTCAAATGTTCTGCAGTCGGAAGACTAATAGTTGGACATTATGTGTGTTTTTTAACATTATCAACATTATGATAGAAAACACTTATGTTTTTTCATTAATAACAAGATCTTGGCTCGAGAAAACCCAATGTCCAGATGTAAGTTCGCAACTGAACTTCACTGCGAACTTGTGAGGCCCTGGCTGCAGCAGCGGATGGGTTATATTGAAGTTTTTCACGCCCTCTACAGACATCCATTGCACCTATTCTGGGTGTTGATGACACTCTGAGGCAACCTCAACCTTAAGGAAGATTTGTGGATATTGTCCAGCAAAGAAAAGACGTATGACAAAATATTTCTGCCAGCGCTGCTCGAAGGCAATGTGCGGAGAACACAAAGGACAATGGTGTGTTTATTGTTCCAAATGAGGCAAATCATATGTTTTGTATCTTTTAAGCATGTGCTGACTATAGGCTACATTTTGTAAAAAAATAAATAAGTTTCTTACGTTGTAATTTTTATTAATTTTTTAGAAAGTAGTCCCACAGACAAAGCGTTAGTAATAATGTTGCTTATACAAGCGTTAGTGTTGTAGGGTTAATTGATTAAAATAATTGATTAGCCCAGATGTAGGCCTGCAAACAGAATTTTTGAAGGCTATGTGTAACTGAACTTTGAATATAATATTGTACTGTGTTTATTATCAAACAAATACATGTTTGACACCTATCACTTTATATTTAGAAAGTTTTCCCGAATGAAATATTTTCACAAAATTGAATAGTATTAATTGAATTAAATTTGAGTACTCACAAAGTCATGCCATTTCCTAACCCTAGTTTGTTCGACCAGCCAATCGTGGGACTCTAGCGATGACAACGATGCAACCAGCTACGCGATATTGTACAACAAACTAACGGGCATTACGGGATTGAGGTGCGCCTGACAACATCTCGCCCAGGGTACCAATAAATCATGTGACGGCGCTGTTGCAAGGTTCTCTTGCAGACAAACTAATATCTGTATTCTTGGTTCTCAGGATGACCTTTGGGAGGAGACATTTAGAGTAGGAGCAGCAAGCGGTAAGAGTATTGCTGTAGAGCAGGTTCACGATGACATATACATCATAGTGGCTCAGTATCTGGAAGATAAGAATTTAGGCTCCACGGTCTGGTGCCTTCCAAATGACTCCAACACACTGCAATATGTACACATGCTCAACACTCAGCTGGCCTCCCATGCCATTATGTGGTTAGTTAATTACAGCTGGTAATAATAATTACAGTTTTTTTCTTGTTCAAAAATAACCTGTTTATCGAACTATGTCAAAATAGTTGTTGAACTGTGAATTGAATGAATTACAAAGAGATTCTTCATTTAGGAGCAGAACTAATTACAAATTATTGAAATATGGCTGTAAAAGGTGAAATGTCGGTTTATATCATTTAATGGAATCCTCCAGATTAATCCATTCAGTATTTAGGTATTTATCTAGACCAAAAGCTTAGTTAGAATCTTCATGTAAATTTAAAACTAACTCAAGCTTACTCTCGTCTATCAATCCTTTCCCCCTAATCAATACAAAATCCTCCCTTAAGAGGACTTGAAGACAAAAAAATCTTGATGATTTGACGTGATTTTTATTTTTCAGGAATTCCTAAAAATAAAATATAAAATTTAAGAAAAAAACTTACTGAAACATACTTAAATATATTTTTAATTTACCTCTGCACTCTCATTTTCAGCCTCCGGGCATTATAACTTCATATAGTACTTTGTTTTTGCGGTTTGCCGTAAAATTGGATTTTTCACATAAATAGCCCGTTTCCTCAAAAAGTAATCAAGATATTAAGATTAAGCTGAAATTTTTACTGTATATTAAGTAAACATAGTATACATGCCACTTAATTACAATGTTTACAATGAAGATGTAAATTTTTGTTGTAATGTTTGTAAAGATTTGTGGAAAATTCCCTGTTTTATAACAATAAATAAATTGTTATTTTTAACAAGTGTTTAGTAGAAAATCATAACGTTTTTAATTTTTGCGATAAAGACATAAAAGTAGATAAGCAGGTTGACAAAATAGAACTAAATAAATGATGTGTAAATGATAAATGAAATGAATTTAAACATTGCATCTTTTGCAACTTCTAAAAAAATGGGACATAAAGTTTGTTTAATTTGTGACCATTGTATGTGACCATTTGTATAATTATGGGCCACAGTAACCAACCAAAAATCCTCACAAAATTTTTTGGAGCGATTATGGTTTTTTAGTTGCCTAAAAATGCTTGAACAGTCGTTGTACTAGCCGTTCAAGTCCCCTGAAACCTAAACATTATTATATTAAAGTATTTTAAGGCCCTTATTGATCTATGTTCGTCCCATCTGGGGTTTGTCAGTTAAAAAAAAAAAACTATATAAAATTCAGGTGTTCCAAAACAAAGTATTAAGAATATACTAAAACACGTTTATTTTTAATAAACAATTTTATACAGAATTCTGGAACGATACAATCATTGAGTTAATAACAAAGAGTGCATCTAAATTCATCAACAACATGGGCCTTGTTCCTGGAGCACGGCTTTGACTATTGGCCTACCAACTGCCAAAAAAAACATAGAACATAGACAGTTTAAATCAAGCGCTCATGGACGAGAATAGACTCGATTGAAGTGAACGCACAACGAACCCCGAAAACTCACGGAGGCACCCGAGATTTGCCGGAGTGTGCGCTTACCCTGTGACGTATAAGCCGCTTGCTGAAGCCGATGGACGGTGCGAGGGGTGGAGATACAAGCATGTTTGTGAGGGGGGGCAGGGTAGGACATCGCAGGCTGCTTGCAAATCCTCTGTGGCTGCTCAGGTATTTGTAGGCGGTAGGAGCATGCTATTCAAATGTGGTTGCTGATTTTAGAAAATAATATGTGAAGTAAATGATATTTGTGATGTTAAGAGTAAAATTTAGAATTTCTCGTGGTCATCACTGAATCCAGAGATGACCGAACGCCTGGCCATTGCATATCATTATGATACCATCATAAGTTTGATAATAAATTTATGAATAAAATCTATGCTACATACATAATATGAGTTTTATATGACTCAAAAAAGGCATCATAATTATGAACATAAATTTTGTGTGCTAAAGATCCACATGTATAAAATAATGTTTGATTTTGAAAAGCTTCTTCTGACTTTTAAAAAATATAAATTAATGAATTTTCAAAAATAATTTTGGAACAGTAAAAATGTTTAACTACTCAATTGAAATGATTTATGTTATGAAGTGTAAGTGATGTGTATTTATTTACATGTTTTTATTTTTATAGGACTGATACATATACTTATGCTGCTGTTGCTGTATCTGAAAATCCAACTGGATCACAGAAAAGATACGCCACTTTAAGTCCAGTCTATCAATGGCATGGCAATTCATTTGATATGATTGATTCCTTACCAACACACAACCCTCAAGCTCTTGTACAATTCAATATCCGCAGTTCTGTATTTGTTGCTGTTGCTAACTTCCAAAATGACTTTGGTAAGCTAGATAGTAAGAACAAAATGTGATTGTTTTTATTTTTAGCCTACTGCTTGAAAAACAGTTGTTTAGGCTTACCATTCACGCAAAGAGGTAAAATAATATTTTATATCCAGAAAAAGGAAGCAGGTGATGTCTGGGGCTATGAATAAATCTGAATCAGCTGTACGTTTGAAATAGCAAGAAAATGGTGGGAACTATTTTACAAGCAAACTTTATTAAATTTTTAATTCTAATTGAAAGAAATTATTTAACTAAACCTCAACTGCCCATCACCATAGACCTGTATGGTGAATTACAGTCAGCGAGGTAATGTTGCGGCATGGAGGTGACCGCTCATGATCATCTGATCTTAGTCGCTGGCCGTTGATTTCGATTCAGCAGTCATTGACTTACTGGGCCAGTGTGTTACCCTGGAGCTACTGTGCTGGTATTGTAAATACATAGGTAGTAAAACATGCGCAGTAAGACGAAAAATATAGTTGGTCATTTGGATTGTTTAAGTCTAGTAGTCTAAACATGGTCTGGTCACATTTATTTTTTGTTGTTATATCAAGCACTCAGTGAAGAACATATATGTTAGTTTCTGACCAGTGACAATTTTTTATTTGGTTAAAGCCTAAAATGGGGTTAAATTCTTCTATAGTTATAGTTTTTAATTTCTCAAAATAATAAAGTGCCTAGTTATAGTTTGCTAGTCTGTAAAATCTTAATATACAGTATATAAATCTTCTGTACGTATGTTTGTAATTGAACTTCTTATATACTTTTATATTTATTTAGCTTCTTCGTTATGAGAAATTTTTCAGTATCACATAAAATTATGGAAACAGGAAGTATAAAAATATTACTTATTTGAAAGTTATTTTGGCATATTTTTCAGGTGAAACATTAATTGATTCAGAAATTTTTCGCTACGATCTTACATCTGGCAAGTTCACTGTTTACCAGAAGCTCCCTACTGAAGCAGCTGTTGACATCAAGTCTTTCTGTTTCCAAAGTGATCAGATCACTGAGAATTTCCTTGTTTATGCGAGTGCATTTCATACAGGTAATTTCCCACAGAAATTTTTACTAAATATTTAAACCTGATCACCTTAAGAGAGTATAAATATTTTTATATTTTATAATTTTTATTTATTATATTTTTATCCAAAAATATTGATTGATAAGTGAAATATTAATTTTTCCTTATCCTCCATAAGATTAAAATTGGAGCCCCAAAATACTGATTTTAATGGTTGAAGATAAAATTTAAATACCCCCGTCGCAGCAGACCTGCTTACTCAGCGAATTTCCAAATAAATAATGTAATAATAATATTATATGTCAAGTTTTATCAATATCTGTCGATAAATATATGGGTTAGATATTTGTCTATTCTTCATAAGATTAACATAGGATAGAGTATGTAGGTTTGCCGCTGTGAGAAATACTGAAAGTAGGCATTTATAGCATAAACAATTTTTATTTTGACAATTCATTTTTATCAACATCTATCTGTCCATAAATAAAGGAGTTTTCCTATTTTCCATATAATTAACATGGGAAAAGAGTATGCAGGTTAGCTGCTGTGAGGAACACTGAAAGAAGGAATTTCTAGCATAAACAATTTTTAATTGTGACCAATTATAACATCATTCATCATCGAATCAAATATATCATCATTCAAATTCATCAACATCTGTCCATAAATAATGGAGTTTGTTTATCTGTTCCTTATATGATTAACATGGGATAAGAGTATGCAGGTTAGCTGCCATGATAAATACATAAACTATGATTTTTAAGCATAAATGGATGAATCTCAACCACATGAAGCTAAATATCAAGTTTTATCCAAAAATATTGATTGATAAGTGAAATATTAATTTTTCCTTATCCTCCATAAGATTAACATTGGAGCCCCAAAATACAACGTACTGTGTTTAGATTTTTTAATATCTCGGTAACCGTTAGAGATAGAGAAAAACTTTATGGAACTAAATTGTGTAGTTTTTAAGCTGATTCTAATGGTGAAAGAAAATATTTAAAACATTTTTAATTATGTATGAAAAATGCAAAAAACCCAATTTTTGAGTACAAACCCCCTCCCCAAACTACGCGTTCCGATTGACCTATATGTCTGGTTTACAAACTCATCCAAGCAAATGTAGGAATACATGTCTACCAAATTTGGTCGCGATCAGACCATTTTTACAAGAATTATGTTCACAGGCACACACACACATTATATAATCTTAATATATAAAATTCAAAGCCCTCACTCACTCACTCATCACTAATTCTCCCACTTCCCGATTACCTAGGAGGATGAAATTTGGTACACTGGTTCTTTAGGCCTAAAATAGGAAAGTCTGATAGTTTTTGTGACAATTTTCCCATAAATCTCTACCCTATACGCCTTCAAAGTTCCCATGTTAATCTTATGGGTAAATAATTTTGTTTTGGATTCCAACATATGTATCTTACCTATTAAGATATAAACAGCAGCTCTTTTGATTTGAACCATTGAGCAAGCCAAAGAAGCAAGAATAAAATAGTAAGCACTCAATGGTATCTAATTATTGTATAAATATAATATTTCTCAGAACGAATTTTTGTGATTATGTTTTATGATTAAAAATCAAATGTTTATTATTATCGGTACGAAGTTCGCCAGGTCAGCTAGTATATATATATATATATTTATTTATTTAAATTTTAACGACTATTGTTTTTGGCCTCTGGGCACCTAAAGACAAAAAATGGTCCTTGCATGGTCCTGGGCTTAAGTCTTGCCATGAGACCTACGGTAATAGCTTCTTCCCTATGGGAAATTTGCTAAAAGTGGGTTTCCATGTGATGTCTGTACATCCGTATGTGTCTCTGGATGTGTACAGAACCACAGCCTACCCGTTGATCCGAATCAGATGAAATTTGGCATGTATGTATATATTCACTGAATCTCCAAGTGTTTTCTTTTCATTTTTTTGAATTTTTGTTTTTAAGGGTAGTTTACCCCTAAAAACCCTAAAAAAAGTAAAAATCCAAATTTCTCAACCAACGATTTTTATTAAAATTTGACAGTTTAAAGTGAACAGAGTACTAAATAATATGACACCACCAAAAGTTATGGGCTTTTAAATGTCAAAAAATTATTTCTAATGGTGAAAGATAAAATTTTAAATTTATAAAAATTACATGGGAAAAATGCAAAAAACCCATTTTTGAGGCACAAAAACATCCTCAAACTACCTGGATACTCTTTCCCATGTAATCTTATGGAGAATAGGCAAATAATTCTCATTTTTATCGACAGATTTTGATCAAACTTGTCATATATTATTATTATATTATTGATTTTGAAATTTGCTGAGTACGCAGGTCTGCTGCGACGGGGGTATTATTTGGGGGTACAAATTATTAATTCATTGTTTTTTACTTCCAAAAACATTGAAGATGAAAGAGGTGTGAAAGACTACAACTCACCATCAGTGGTGTATAAGCTGTCTGATGAGGAATACTTTGTACCGTTCCAAGCCCTTCAAGTTTCCAAGGTCACTAGTTGGCTTCCGGTGCGGCACATTAAGGTTAGTACAGTTAGAACAAATGCATGATAAAGTACAGTTAGTATAGGCATCAGATAAGCAAATGCAGAATGTAACGGTCAGTACAAAAAGCGTGTTACAGACAGTTACTGGGATGGTGGCGTCATTCAGCTACTTGGAGGTCACGAATTGTGGATAGTTGTGAGCGATGGTCGGTCGGTGTGGTGTTCTCTTGTGTGGATTAACGTCCGCACTATTGAATACTACGTTAATCCGCAAAGACCATCCTCATAATTGGACCAATTTGTAAATTCAGAGGCCAAAGTTCGGATTCCATGTTAAACTGTAGGTCCCTTAGTTGCCATCGGCTGTTGGGCTATTAATTAACAGTCCTGTCTAAGGAACATGTCAGCCTTAGTCAGTAACAAGACTACAAGATCGCGCCACAATCATCTTACACTCAACCGTCATTCATACTTGGCTTAAAATACCTACCTTTTAGTATGGTCACCATTTCAATAATCTAATCTAATCTAAAGCAAATGCAGAATGTAACTGTCAGTACAAAAAGCATGTTACAACCAGTTACAACTCTGGTAGAATAGAACCTTTCATATTTGACCATTTAGTTATTATAGACTTTTAGTCTATAAATTTAAGATTATTTTAAGTCTTTAATTTATTATTGAATTTAACCCTTACTGGGCGGTTGAAGATTTTTCTCGCAGCACAGTAGAGTCGCACGGTGGGGTAAACGATTTTACTCAAGATCATTTTGCTACATTTACTGTGCTGTAGTTCGCGAAACAACTGATAAGAGAGTGTAAGATGATGTTGCTTTAGCCTCTAAGTAATCACAAAACCAATGTGGTGGCTTTGTGGAAATATTTAGTGACTGAAATTAGTTTTTATGCGACTTTGGCCAGTATTCGTGCGCTCCCATACTGCTTTTAACAGGAAAACTCATGAGTCACTATGGCCAGCTATTTTCTCTTTCTCTAAACTTGTTTGTTGATATTTTTGTCGAAAATTTGTTTATTTTTATTGCGTTTTACCAGTAAATAGTGTGTATTGTATGAATGTTTTTACTGTATAGGATTTATTAACTAATTATTTATTTACTGAAATCACTCATCCAGACGACAAAATACTTTTTTTAATCCCAAAATAAAAAATAGTACTAAAATCTCCAATAATTAAAAATGAAGCAAATTTTTGTTTTCTACTTTATCTATGCTACATAAATCCAAAAATAACTCTGGGAAAATAATATTTTAATTTTTTACACTAAATGAGCAGGGGATCATGATTTTCAGTAGCACTTTATGGGTTAAATCTTCTACATCTGTGTGGTTAAAGCTGTTGGTAATGTTATGTATCTGTATGCAGGATGGTGTGGAAAGTTTAACTCTCATAGGCGCTAGTGATGAAGGTATCATCAGTTTCCAATATGATGGCTGGCGCTTTGTGCCCACAGGAGTTCAATACGACAGGTCTACATTTGGCCCTGGCTCCAAGTCTCTAAATGTTTTTTATTTAGATGAAAAAACATACATTAGTAAGTAATTCCTGTAGTAAGTAATTAGTAGGACACTCCTGAACAATTTTAAAATTTCATTTACTTATAAATATGATTAACATTCAGAATTAATTGAAATATTTAAAGAAAAGAATGATGCAAATATTAATACAATTTTATCATATTTTTTCATGATGACTTAGGTGTGAAATTTATTTTAAATGCAACAGGCTTGGCTAGTTATGTAATTTATTGAAATATTTTATTGACACTGTTGCTATACGTACGTTTTTTAATCTCAAAATTTATGTTGGGTATTTAGTAATTAAAATAATATTTTTTGTTTCTTTTGAGCAGGCTTTTCATTTTTCTGAGAAGAACTCAGCGAATAATTCATTGTATTGTTAAACTAACGTTATTTTAGTAACAGACGAGCATTAGTATCAGAGTTCAATGGTATAGCACTAGTTGATGATAAATCGACAATTAGTTCACTGTAGCGCACATACTGAACTGAAATACGTTCAGTGGAATAAAGACAGTATAAATTAAAAAAGATCACTATATGATTAAATTTTGTACAGAAGTGTCAACCATCATAAGAGCTCAATAAAATGATTAGGTTAATAGAGACTGAGAAAATGTAAAGGTTATACTTATAAATATGATTAACATTCAGAATTAATTGAAATATTTAAAGAAAAAGACATGATAGCTAAGTAAGTATTTAGCTCATCACTACTATCAGTTTTTCATGAATGGGTTAGGTGGGTGAAGACAGGCTCGTTGGCTAGAATGGGCTAAGTGGGCGAGGACAGGCTTGGCTAGCTAGAATGGGTTATGTGGGTGAGGAAAGGCTCGGTTGGTTTGAATTGGTTAGGTGGGTGAGGACAGGCTTGGTTGGCTAGAATTGGTTTGGTGGGTGAGGATGGGCTCGGTTGGTTAGATATACTAAGAAATATTTAAAATCATACTGAAGCACTTCTACAGTCAGCATTTCATTGTGAGTACTGTGTACATTTTGTATTGGTAAGCTGTGATTACAAAAAGAATTGGTTAGTTCAATGGATAATGAGTATTGAAAAGACCACTCACTGTAGCGCTTCATCAACATAGTTAAAAACTGCATTTAATTAAAAAACATGCCTCTTATTTTTTTAAATTTTGTATCCAGCACCAGTTCACCATTTAAAAAAGTTGTCAACCTGTCATAAGAGCTGAAAAATAGTAAAATATTTTAGGTTATACACCTAATGATTAAGAATGTAAAGGGAGTATTTTTATGATAAATTTTAAAACAATATAATGTGAAATTTACAAGACTTTTGTGTGAATGTCATTATTTTGTTTAAGGTGTTGCTAATAGACATTCTGATGGCCATCTAATGAATGTATTCAGTCCAGTTTTTAAATACCACCGTGGTGTAGAGAGTTTGCAAAGAATTATATCTAATTGGGTAGAGGAAATGACTGAAGAGCTCATTGATGGAGAAGCAAAGATGAACGAACTTATGAGGATCACCCGAGAAGCACCTTCAGAAAATGCAACTGTGGTTGAAATTGGCTCAAAGGTTGTATTCAGTAATGCTGAGATTGAAACATTAGAGGCAGTTACGGTAAGAACACAGGATTTTTCTCTGTAAACATTATGTAATCTACAAAATTTTATTTTTTAAACACTTTTTTGAACTCAAACCATAACCAAGGTATTTTCAAGAATGAAAAATTGATTGCAAAAAATAAGCACAAGTAAAAACATTTTTTCCAGTTGAATTAATAAAGTGTTTAGAAATTGCTTTAGTTTTATTTGATAAATAGTTCTGCATTGATTTAATTTAAACAATCAAATAATTATTTCAATAATGTCAGTGCAAAGGTCATGGTGAATAAAGGTTGATTGTGATTAATGCAAATGTCATATTAAGCAACAACATATAACAAAACCCCATTCCAGTAGCAAGGGTCCAGCATCTTTTCTTTTTTATCTACAGTATTTTAATTTTTTATGTGATTTTAATTTTATATTCTGACTTTACGAGCAGACTGAGGTGGGGAACTCCAACACGGATGTTCAAGTCTACAATCGACTACTCAAATTAAAAAACCAACTACAATACATGAATGACACTATTGCAGAATTACCACATATAGTTGATCAAACTAGCCTTTTTACAAAGCCAGTTTATGAAGGTATGATTTTTATTACGAATTAATTGTTTTGTTACTACTGAAACAGGTAATATACACAGGAATCAGGTGTGTGTGTGCATATTTATGTTTGTTTTTGAAGAAAAATATTGTGGTACACAATATTCTGATTTTAATGATTTGGTTTTCCTTCTTAATATCTAAATTATTTTGAGGAAATTAGACAATTATTATTTTAAAACTTTTTAAGGGTTCCACATAGATTTATCAGATAAATTTAATTACCGCTCAAAGTAACAGTTAACTGGTTTTCAAGAGACAATCAAAACATCGTGTGTGTGTTTGTGGTGTGGTATAGGATCTTAGCCAGCTGCTGATCTGTTCATGCTTAGACCAGTCTTGCACAACATTTAAGAAAAAAATGACAAAGCCATTCTGTTAGCTAATTTCTGGAAAAAGAAGTCTAGTTTCTGGACACAAAAAGGAAGTACTGGTTTTCAAGGGAGGAAGTACGGTATGTACCAGTTAACTTATACTTTTAATTTCTATTACATAAATATTATTATTTGTGTTGCAGATATTATCAAAGACACCATTGATATTACCTGTACTCATGCTTGTCATGTGCCAGAGCTAGAAGTGACTAATGTCAATGGCGAAAACTTAGCAAAGTTTTTGGCAAACACAGTGAATACAAATGAAGATTTTGACTTTGAAGGGGAGGTTTACTTTAAACATTTGGCCCTCATTGAGCCCTTGGATGCTAAGATTATAAATGGACATGCAAAAGAAAATCTGATAGACTGGTCTAAAGAAGTTTTCATTGACCAGATAATAAAGGTACAAAATACTTTTGATAATTCAAATGGAAAACTTTGGATGCTCCCATAAATGTTATTTTCAAATTAGATATAATTGTTTGGTTGTATTACATAAGATATTACTTTTGGTTAAAAATTATACTTTTTATAATTATTTCATATCAATCTTAAGAGGTAGAACTCATAAGAATAAAATAAAATCATATGGGAGTAGCATCAAGTCATCTTTTATCAAATTTCATTAATTGATCACTTAATTTGTATCATGTTATTCTTTAAATAAAATGCAAAAAGAAAATTTTCCCATTGGCAGGTCATTGTATGCACCACAAAGTTGAACTGGAAGCTCAAATAAATATTGACAATAATATGCAGAATATGCTTGGTTTATTTATTGGAATTTCACTTTATTTTGATATCTAGATATTGTGTAAAAATATTTTCTACTTGTCTATTTTTATAGGCAATTTCTTGGTGGAAAATGGTTTTCACCAAAAGAAGCTACAGTTGTTAACTGTAGCTTCTTTTGGTTTTTATTTTGTAAAATTTGGCATTCCTGTTGCAACTCTGCAGGTTGTTGACCCACTGATTCAGTTAAATGGAATAAGTGCTGTGTATAATAATGTCTGTGGGTGAGAGAGAAAATAATTCTCAGTGGAGAATTTAGTCAAAATAGAATAATCTCAGATTATTCTATTTTGACTCTATACAAACAAAGGGTGTTTGATACTGAATAATAATTTCCTTAGAAAATTCATGATAAATGAGGAATGTGTTGTGTTAATGATTATTTGAGTTAAAATTATGCTTAAATACTAAACATCCCGGCTGCATTGAAGAACTGTGGGCTTCAATAAGAATTTTAAGTATTTACTCTATAGTTTGTAAACATGGTGACACAATAAGAGAGAGTTAATCAATGGGCAAAGGGAAGACATTAGACACAGGTCTCCTATAGTCACCATTGTTGGTACGAACTTTCACCACACACACTGTTCCGTCATTGCCTGGATGCACGGCTGTGATGGAAGGCTGACGACATAGTGTCTGTCTGAGTCCCTAGTGTGAGTAGTAATGAAGTGGTTTTCACACATTTCTTCTTCAGCTGACTGTTTATTGAGGGGTGGCAACTCCTCTTGCTGCCAAAACCTTTGTAGGGGCGAGTGTAAACACACACATCATTAGTGGAGAGCAGAGACATAGATATGTTTGAAGAAGAGGGGAAGGAGGGATATTCACATGGGGCTTGTCCCATGAAAATGAAACCGAAGTGGCTTCCAATGGCATGAGGTAGGTTGGAGTATCTTTCATTGATCAACAACAGGGGGAATAAACTTCCACCCAAGAGAACATCTACACCTCCAGGCAGGTGGAAGGTAGGATCAGCCAGAGTGTACATTTTGGCCTTGTGGAACATTTCCAATGTCAATTTCACTCAAGGAAGGTCCTCAGAGATTTTATCTAGGATTAAGAATGGTTGCTTAGAGGCCGTGGTTTGACCAAAGAGAGTTTTGACATATACGTTTAGCATACCTTTGGTGTGGGTAGACTTCTGTGCGATTCCTACAACCTGACGAGAGGAGTTTGTACGTTGAATACCCAATAATTGCCCAGCATGTTCAGAGATAAAGTTGCACATACTGAGTAAAGCAGTGCTCTAAACACATAAGTATTCTTGAGGAATGGACAGTGCACTAATAAAGTGCCTAAGAGTACAGTATTGTGATTACTGAATGAGTAAGACTGAGACGCCATTACTGCAGGAATGTCAACGTCTGCATGAGAGTTAACATTATTTGACTGTTTGAGAGGCATAGAGTCTATAGGAGTTTTGCTCTGAAAGTGTAAGAGGCTATGGTGTCGTCTTTTACAAGTAGCACAAGTGGCTAGGGACTTGCATTGTTTTGTGTCATGGCCGCTACGACATGAGATACATCGCTAAATTTGCTTAACAAGCTTATAACGCTTCTGAGGCGTTTTATTTTTGAAAGAGTTTCATTTTTACAACAAAAGTTATTGCAACCAACAAATACAAAGAGCAAACAAATACAGTTTTCTCACGGGAATATTTATTTGAGAGTTTTGGAGATGGAAAATACACTGTTTTTTTGAATTTTTATGAGCATTTGTTTTGGTAATTAAAGTTTATTAGTGTTAAATTGTCCACTATCCGTAGCACTAAGTACAATACTATCAGGCTCGAAGTATCAACGAATAATAATGTCTGTGGGCGAGAGAGAAAATAATTCTCAGCGGAGAATTTAGCAAAAATGGATAGTATACTTATGGGACAATTTAATTTGAGAAATGACATGTTAAGGACCGCCTCACTTTGAGAGAGAGAGAGAAAGACATGCGTACACACACTGATATGAACATACAATTGGAGTAACTTAATGACTCAGCATTGTTCCATTATGTTTGGGTTGAGGTAGAAAAACCCCAGTGTAGACCATGGACCGGGAAGGGCAGTCAATCACAGAGACCGTAGGGTGGACGGCTGGTGATGAGGGACACTGGGGTGTGTGCGCACACGGAATATCACTGAGCATAAGGGAGTGAAGAACACCAGAGGGTTTTGTAGAGGATACAGCACTGGAGACACTGGGGCGATTAGTGTGTGGCACCAATCACGAGGTACGGTACGCAACGAGGCCCGAGGCAGCTAGGCGACACTTGGCAAGAGAGAAGCGTGGTACTCGACGATACAGTTAATAACACAGTTTGCGAGGGGAGAGAGATTTAAAAAAAAAACTACAATTAGAGTAAAGTTACGTTAAACAATAACTTTGAGAAAGAGAGAGGGCTATATAGGCACTGTGGATGTTAATTAATGAGAGTTTGAGTATGGGAGTAGTGGGATGAAGCCACATGCTCTTCGGAGCCATGATCAGAAGACAACTGACTTCATTGGGGAGGGGAAGCTTCGGTAAGATTGTTATTTGCTCCTAGAGGGCTACATGATATTGAAGACGGAAATAAAACAGGCGATATTTTTTAGCCAATCACGTGGAAGCGTTCCCTCCATCACTGCTGTATGTATGTGTGTGTGTGTGTTTGAACGATATGTAAAGAATATCTGAATTAATTTGAATTTCAGATTATTCTATTTAGACTCAATACACACAAGGGGGTGTTTGATACTGAATTATTTCTTTAAAAAAAATCATGATAAATGAGGAATGTCTCTCATTGTTAAAAATGATTATTTGAGTTAAAATTATGCTTAAATACTAAACATGCTGTTTTTTAGAGCATAAGCTGTTCATTGATTACTGTTTAGTGATACTGAGAGGAATTATAGGTCTTCAATTTTTATTTGTCCCCACTTATTGACAAATTAGACTAGTAGTGGGAATCCTAATGATTAACTAGCCCAACAGATGGTTTGAACCTGAGTTTGATCATATTAAAAGTACAACCTCAGAATTACAGTTTATTTCTGACAGTGAATAGATTACAAGACTTCATCAGTTTATCAGCCCAGAGAGTACAAAGGCGTGAAACAAGACAGTTGGAGCCCCAATGATTGTGCAGACGGTAGTTTAATGATCCATAAAAGTTGAAGTCCATCTTAACACATTCGCTGCTGCATATATGGAGCGGTCAGGCCACTCCCACAGCCCACAAACAAAATCATGAACTTCCTGATAGACTGGTCCTAGTGGTTGTGACATATGCCACAGAACACAATGGTGTGACCTCGTTGATACTTGTCAGTGTTGCCAACTGTTCAGTGACGCCAGTGATGGTCCTAGCTACAGACCAAGCGCCGCATATATGCAGCGGACAATCCTGTGGACCGTGCGTAAATGATCTAACCTCTAAAATAGACTGTTCAGAAAAAAATTTGTATTTAGTATCATGGAACCATTACCGCAGATCTGCGGCAGCAGTCTATTTTAATGAGCCCAGCTGCCGCAGAATCTACAGCTGTGGGCTTGGAGTAGAACTCACTTGTCTCAAACTGCAGCTGCGGTCTGTGGTTACAATTTTTCCATTGTGGTAGCAAACCTGTTAAAAACACTAACTCGTACAATTGATCGTACATTACTACCAATAGTTCTTGGTTTTTTAGGTTGAAGGAGATGTTTTAGCAAAGGGTTCAGTTGATGTGTCAGAAACAATTGATGGAATTTTCCTCAATAATTTTAGGAATGAAGAAATTGTTGAGCCAGAAGGTACGGTATTATTATAGTTATTAGTAAAATTATGAGTTAGTTATATTGCCTTATTAATCTGAAGCTTATCAGTGTTTGGGGCATGAGCATTTATGATATTTTTAAATTGGTGGTTATTAAGTGTTTTACTCGACGAAAATTGTCTGGACCTGAAAATTAGCACATCTTAGTTACAGTTGCACTGAATGTCAGAATACTGTAATTTAAATCTATATAAATAAAATTAGAGTTTTGTCTGTACATTGCTTGGAATTATTAATTTTTTGTTATTTTTACTTTTTGTGCGTTAGAGAAGCCGAAACGGGTCTTATCTCAATTTTTGTCTGTTTGTCTGTGACGCTCCAGGAGGCATTTTACGCCGTCTTCTCCGAAAAAACGGGAGAACTGATTACAATGAAACTTATTTCATGTATTCTCTAAATTCCAGAGAAGGTTTATAAATGCTTGATATCGCCCGCCACCTCTTGAAAAGTAAATAACAAGCATTTAAAACCCACTTTTACGCGATATTACTCTCATTTTGATTCAGTTTTCAATGAATAAAACCTACTGATAATAACCTGCTGTCTTTGTAGTTTGAAGAAAAAAAATAACAAAAAACACAAAAACAAGAACAAAACAACAAAAAAAGAAACAAAAACAAAAAACAAGAAATAAAAACAATCAGCTGTCATATCAATATTAGTTAGTTTATATTGGTCATTGATTTAAACCCCATTTTGAAATCATACTATATTAAAACGTTATTTTGTATAACTAATTATAATAATTGTATAAATGTTCTATCCAATACTATAATACAAGCAAGGTTTGTATATATATATATATATATATATATATATATATATATATTTGCACACGGATCTCGAAAACGGCACTAAGGATTTTCTTTAAATTTTGGAAATAACTCATTTCTGAGTAGAAAATAAGTTCTAGATAGGTCTAATGTCCAGGAAAATTCTTGTTTTCTTGTAATATTAAGTTTAAAATCTAAAAATTTAACATTACGCTTATGGAGAATCAAATGTAAACAATACAAATCAAAACAGCTGTTTATAACCGTTTGACAGTTGTTGATTGAAGATGGTTGCAAACAATATGTAAATAGAGGTTTTGCGTTAATATTTATTTTATGTACGTAATAAATGAAAAATTATCAAATTACTAAAGAATTTGTAAAAACTAAAGGGTAAAATAACTGTGCGAAATAAAAACAGAGAAAATTATTTCCAAAATCTTTTGTGTTTTGAAAGAAAACGTATTCATTCTATTGATTGAAGCCACTGTAACAAACCAATTAACTGGTGTAAATTAAATATACCTTTTGCTTTTCAATCCTCATTCCTTTTCTAGCAAAATCAGTTGATAACAGGATAATAATAACAAACTGTATGGACATTTAAATTCAGTATAAGATTAGCTAAAACAATTGAGGTTGGCCAAAAACTCTTAAACGATGACATCAAAATGGTCGACGCCGTAGCTCAGTTAGTAGCGCTCAGGTCTTGCGTACGCAAGGTCGCGTGATCGATCCCCACTCAAGGGCTATATTTTTGTTCAGTATTTATGCCATATTAATTAAGGGGTATGAAAACGGTTTTATTTAAACCACATAAATGTTTTCATTTAGCAGTAAATTTGTTTTAATTTTGCTAATTAACTTGTAAAAACATGTCTTATTCTATCCGAGCAAAGCTCGGTCACCAGGTACTTCTATTTAATTGTAAAGTAATGCTGAATAATAAAGTTGGGTATCGATTTATTTTCTTTCTATTGATTTGTTTAGGATTTCAGGTTTACATTTTGGTATGATTATCTTTCTTCATTAAACTGAATCAGCACAACCCATACAAAGGACGGGCGTACTGCTAGTATCGTATAAATATACAGGGTTCTATTTCCTACAAAATCTTTTAAAATCACCTTACTCTACAGTTTTGTAACTATACATCTGTTTTCCGTCCATTCACTTAAACAGCATATTCACGGTCACAAGGGTGATGGTTAAAAGAGGTTCCACTGTACATTTTATTGATTTGTGAGCTGTTATTGTTCTTATAATCTCCATACTGAGTTCAATTTAATGTTGTAAAACTAATTTAGTACTATACAAATGGTAGTTTAGTGTGTTGATATTTGATTTAAGGTAAATGTTGACATGGATATGTCTTAGCTGTGGGGGTTGTTGGTGATTTTTAAGATGGAAAATATGTAACAGGTTTCCATAGAAACTACCAGAGATATTTTGTAATGAATTTTTAATATAAAAGACTAAGAACAGCTGTTTAGATAAACTGAAAAAATTTCCTTTAGACATATCCATGATCTAACCTATTTCCCACAGGGAAGGATATACAAACATTTTTTTCCTGGCACAGGTTCATAACCTCAGGGCTTTATTACACATTGTTTTAATATGATCTATTTACGATCAACACACACCTTGTATATTGATCATATGTTGTATATTATTAATTATTCTTAATTCAGTGTAATTTGTGTTGTTTACTTTTGTATTTTTTAGCAATAAAGATAATTTTAATTCAATTCAATCAATTTAAAACCAATTTAATATTTTGTGTTGGTAAATGTTTTTCTCATTGCTTTATTAAACGTGGTGTTAAAAGAAATTTTGATTCAACTTGATCAAAAAATTTACTAAATATAATGAAACATAATATGAATAATTTAATAAAATAATTTTGACCGCAATTTCATAAATGGTCAAATAGGATGTTCAATAAAATCACGCTTCAAAGAACATATTAAAGTTTTCAAAAGTAACAACACAACATCAATGAAATCCAACTTAACTGAACACCTATTGCATGTTGCATGTATATTATAGGTATTACAGCTTTAAAGGTAAACATGAAACTCAAATGTACCGAATATTATCAACAAAGAACTAATAATGGACAGAAGAATACCTAGTTGACAAAGGACATAAAGAACACCCGCATCACATATTAAATAAATAATCATATAATAACCATAAAGAAAGTAATCATATAATAATGAACAACCCTATACTGTATTTTTTTTTAAATCACATAATTCGAAAACACACTGGGTAGTATGTACAAAAAAATAACATATGTTTCAAATTATATTTTATCCTATCAAATTGTCATGAAATATGTACAATACATATTGTATGTCTTATACTTCAGTGCAAGTGGTGACAGGTTCGATTCCCGAGATGTTTATAAGCAAATAGAAAAAATAGAGTACTGCAAAACTGCATGGTCATTAAATAAATACCGTAGCATATAAGAAGAATAAATACCCCCGTCGCAGCAGACATAATGATAATAATAATAATAATAATAATGATATATGACAGGTTTTATCAATATCTGTCAATAAATATGAGAGTTATTTGCATATTCTCCATACCATTGGGTGAATTTTACACTGCATACCAAGTTTTTTGGTTAACGGCTGAGAAATAAGGAAGAAATTGATTTTTTCAATATTCTTCTCAAAAATAACATTGGACACTATCAGACGGGAGACACAGCCAAAGTGCACCCATGTACCGAATATCATAAAAATTGGATGATCAGTGTGGTCTCAGGGTTTGTACACAGACTGACAGACATACATCAGTTTGAAAACCACCACTATTACCTATGGTAATAGCTTCTTCCCTATGGGAAATTCGCTAAAAGGAATACTGTAAAAATTAAATGCAATTGTAATTTAAATTAGGTTAGGTAAAAGAGGCATAATTCCAAAACAAAATGTTGCCAATAAACAGTAAAAATAAGTACTAATTGTTTCTTTATTATTATATTTAAAAAAGTCGCCCTAAGTTGTAGATTTTTTAATAATTTAATATAAATATTAGGCCTACTTAAAAATAATTTATTTTGTAGGGAAATAAATTTTTTGATTCTCTGTCTATCTTCTATAAGCTTACTTAAAATAATTTATTTATAGTTAGAGATTTTGTTTTTTTTGTAGTTTTTTAGAAATTGTTAAACTTTTTTGGTATTTGTTTTATGCAGCTGTATCGCCCACAAGATTTTTAAAGTCACTCAATACTTCTCAACTTCAACTCTCCGATGGAAAACTCTCTGATGTGGATTTCAGAAACTTTGTTCTTTCAACACTAAAAACATATGGTGACCAAAATTTCACAGGTAAAAAAATGTTGTTACTGCATGTTAAAATGTTGTTAAGTGTTGTTATGTAACATCTTGTTTAGAATTAAAGAATTAATACAACTTACAATAAGTTGGACAATTAATTTTGGTAGTTGGACCAGAACTTACTGATAACATAATTTATGTTTTGTTTATGATTTAAAATTTGTTAACTAATTCCCTAATATATTAACATACAGTAATGTGAGGCGTAGCTGACTTTAATGAACAAAGCTTATGACTAGGAATTCTGCCCATGTAGACCTATATTGTAGTTAATTTAATTTGTATACGTGTTTTTTCTTATTTTTTCTATCTTTTGTCTTGAACTTTAAAGAAAATTTTTTTAATATATGAGTTCTAACATAGACCATCTAGATCATCATCATAGTCCGCATCAACGTCTGTTGTTTGTTTACTTGTTAGCCGATAGACTAAAGAAATTTGAGGTTATTATTATTGTTTGTTTGGTTTATTGTGTAATAATAAAGTGCATTGATTCCTGTCAATGATAAAACAATTCTTAAAGTGTTAAAAAGGTTACAGTAATTTTTCGATGAGTGATTTGAGGGGGAGTGATGAGTAGTTAAGTTTAGGCTTTGACAACATGGATAGTGATCCAGATTTTGATCATGATAATCAGAATCTTTTAAAAATAATAATCAGAATAGTTTGAATCATTTTATTCATTTACACAGCTATAGACTCAACTCAAATTCCATGTCTAATGTATACATATTTTGGAGTGTTATTGATCTTTTCAGTAACTTAAGCAAAAACCAAAACTCACGATATTTTCTAAATTAATCACAAAAACTTTATTTTTGAAGATAAATGTTTAAACTTTTTGCATATATGTATAAAATTGAGTATAGTTCAACAAAAATACTTAATTTTAATCGTGAGGAATTTTCGACCGGCAATTTTTTACTTCAAACTGAAAAATTCATTATAAAATATTATTTAAGTAATATTAAGTAAATTTATTTTAACTGTTACACTTACCTAACTTATTTATGAACAAAACAAAACCAAAAGTATCCATTTTCATTTGTAAATAATAAAACAATGAAAGTTTTTCTCAAACAGCTAAAAAGTGCTTATTTTAACCTGGCATTTCTTGCACACGCGATGGGAATAACACCTGGCACTGAAAGGGCTAAAGCTTTCTTTTGCCATCGAAATAAGATGATGGATGCAATATGCACCGTAGACTATCTCTCATATTGTTCCATAGCAACAAGTTGGAGGTACATATTATCTTAGATAAATTATGGTATAATAATATAGTTTATGATATTGCATTCTTGTTTATTGAATGGAGTTACAAAAAGCATACTCAGTTCCTTATAATGGCAATACTTATACTTATACTTTTAACCCATTCCCGTCTAATGACGTACATTGTACGTCAGCGTATTTCGCTAGACAGATGTCTAATGACGTGCGCCGTGCGTCCCGCAGTGCGGGCCGCGGGGTGGTTATGAGCAAACAATGTACGTTGCCTGCTTATATTTCGACGTTGGTCGGAGGACCAGACCTATCGGCCATTATTGAAAATAGATAAATATCACTTACTTGTAATATATCTTGTTATATGAAAAAATACATACAAAGGGGAAAAAAACTCACTTTATAGATTGAAAGACAAATTGAAAAATATTATTTGAAGAACATAACAAATCACAACATTAGTCAACAATAATAATAATTTAAAAATATAAAAACATATGGTCATATGATCAGCTGCAAAGTTCAGTTGTCACAACATACGGTGAAGTACATTGTGCTTCAACGTGTAGAATCATCTCGTGGCAGTGGGCACAGTTTTCGTGACACGATGTTATATGCAACATCATAGTTTGAATCATTTACAGCAAGATTGCGTACTAAATTTAATGCTTCATCTGTAAGAACAGTAAGCAAGTATTGGAACTTAGTAATCTTGGGTAAACTTGGCTTATTATGAATTGCCGTATTAAAAAGATTAATAAATGTGGTCCAATGTGCGTAGTCTCCGTTAAACTTGGGTAACTCGAGTTTTGGAAGGCGAGCTGAACTATTTTCAAGGTTAGGTGCGATTTCAGGTTGACTTGATTGATTTAATGTTGTTAAATTGGTTTCTACAATGTCAGAAATTTCCGCAATTAAATGGGTATAGCAGTTGGAGATTTCTGATTGATCCGCCATTAATTGGTCGTCGGACACGGCGTCATTTTCATTATAGTCTAGAGCGCGACTAACATTGAACTCGAATTCTTCATAGCGACGTTGAATTTCTGTCTCGTACACTTGGAGCGTCTTAATTTGACAACTTGTGACCGGCTCAGTTTGATCACGAACCTTAGTGATAAGCTGTTTTAATGCTTCAAACCTTGAGCGTATTAGTGATGTTAACCGCTTGTAAGAACTTGGTTTAAAGTCTGCAACAGAACGTGTTTGAGGCATAGCAAAAAGATGTCTGAACAGTTAAATAAATAATGCGATCGGAAATGGTCCTAATATGCGTGAATAAGTTGACTAAGTGTGAATGCGTTGAGTTAATGCGTTGAATGCGTAATGCGTTGAATGCGTAAATGCGTTGAATGCGTTGTTACTGTAATCCTAGGCTGAATTCATGGATCCGTCCCGGAGTGAACAAATGGTGGATAATGCGTCGGAGGACCAGGCCTGTCGGCCAATGTTGAAAGTAGATAAATATCACTTACTTGTAATATATCTTGTTATATGAAAAAATACATACAAAGGAAAAAACTCACATTATAGGTTGAAAGATAAATTGAAATGTATTATTTGAAGAACATAAACAAATCACAACATTAGTCAACAATAATAATAATTTAAAAATATAAAAACATATGGTCATATGATCAGCTGCAAAGTTCAGTTGTCACAACCCACCATACCGGCCCCTTTGAAGTACATTGTGCTTCAACGTGTAGAATCATCTCGTGGCAGTGGGCACAGTTTCGTGACGGGACGAGTGTATAGTCCAGCTGATGTCCGAACTTCGGCCACTCGGACTATATTATCTTTTCCTGGAAATACTCGAACCACGCGAGCTAAAGGCCACTGAAGAGGACTAGAGTGTGGCTGCATAAGAATGACCATGTCTCCAATGTTGATATTTTGGCAACTTTTATCTGTCCATTTATGCCGTTGTTGTAGGGTATGGAGGTATTCTTGTGTCCATCTATGCCAAATTTTCTCGAAGAGCTGTTGCGTCAATTGCCAATGTTTGAGATGACTTGGAGGTGTATTTATAAATGACTTTTCTGGAAGTGATACCAGTGGTCCTCCTATTAAGAAGTGACCAGGAGTGAGGGCAGAAAAATCTGATGGGTCTGACGAAAGAGGTGTTAGAGGTCTTGAATTTAACATGGCCTCAATGCGAACTGTGAGTGTCATAAATTCGGGAAGTGTCAATATTGTCTTGCCAATGACCCTTTGCAAATGACGTTTGACGCCCTTTACAGCATTTTCCCATAAGCCACCGAAATGTGGGGCAGCAGGTGGATTAAAATGAAATTTTATATTCTTGCTGGTTACAAAATTCTGTATTTCTTCTTGAGATTTGGGGTTGTTAATATTATCTTTCAGTACCTACCTTTTTCAGTTCTGCGCTTGCTCCAGTGAAGTTAGTTGCACAATCTGAGTAGATGTCCGAGCTTAAGCCGCGTCGAGAGGTAAATCTGACGAGAGCAGCGATAAAAGCGGACGTAGTTAAGTTGGTCACTACTTCGATATGAGTTGCCTTCGTTGTCATGCAGACGAAAATGCAGATATATACTTTGACTTGTTTGAAGGATCGCAAGTTGTGAATTTTAACGGTGTATGGTCCTGCATAATCAATACCTGTTGATGAAAACGGTCTGCATGGAGTAAGACGAAATCCAGGTATGTCTCCCATGAGTGGAGTGTTACTTTTCGGACTGGTTTTGAAACAAATCACACACTTGTGGATACGAGATCGAATCACATTTCTTGCACTTAATATCCACACATTTTGGCGTAATAAGGATTGTACCAGCTGGGGACCAGCATGCAGATGTTGCAGATGGTAATGATCAATCAATATATTCACGACATTGTGTTGTTTTGGGTAACAGAATAGGATGACGAGCAAAGCATGTGCGGCATTAGGGAAATGTTTACCTTCATCCATCGCTAGTTGGTGTAGAGTCCCTATAGCAAGATATGGTGAGCTACTAACACGATAAGTGACAGTGTTGAGTTGAAACGATTTTATTGGTTGATTTGTATTCGATATCCACAAAATCCTTCATCCATCGCTAGTTGGTGTAGAGTCCTTATAGCAAGATATGGTGAGCTACTAACACGATAAGTGACAGTGTTGAGTTGAAACGATTTTATTGGTTGATTTGTATTCGATCTCCACAAAATCATCTGATAATGACGATCATCGGGATGAATAAGAATTTGAAGATTCATCTGTTTAATGTCACAGCAGATGACAGTGTTATGACGACGAAACTGAATTAAAATGTCTGAGACGTTGGTTTGGAGTCTAGAGCCAGTCATGAGAAGGTCATTAAGGGAGACACCAGAGCTAGACTTACTGCTTGCATCGAATACTGTTCTTAGTTTGGTAGTTGAGCTTGACTCCTTTAGAACACCATGGTGAGGGAGATAATAATGAATAACTGAAGAGGGTGGATCATCACATTCAGACATGTGTCCAAGGTTTATGTAATCAGACATAAAATCATGATATAAAGAGGCGAAACCTTCGTTGTTTGCAAACTTACGTTCCATAGCTTTTAATCGGATTTCTGCATTTGTGCGAGATGAACCTAAAACGGAATGTGATTCCTTGAAAGGTAGGCGAACAATATACCGGCCCTCTTCGTCTCGTAAATGTGTTTCAGTGAACAGTCGTTCACATGTATCTTCAAGTGATTGCTTATTATGTGATGGTACATCTTCTTGTACCCAAAACTGTTGTATTGCGTCATGTAAACTATCATTGGGTGTGGTATGGAAGCAATCGTTTGGAATAGTAGTATGATGAGATAATGAAGATTTTGAAGATGATGAAGGAGAACATGGAGAAGTACCCATGACAATGTGACCAAATTGAGTTTGAATCAGATACGGTAGATCAGGACCTAACTGTATTTGAGAACCTGATAAGATAAGTGGGCAAATGGCTGCTCCCAAAATAATATCAATGCGATTAGGACTGTGAAAGTTAGAATCTGCTAGTTGATATTGTTGTGCAAGTCGAATAACCTCCTGTGACACTGGAACCCTAGGTAAATGTGTAGTTAGGTTATTAAGAATCACCATGGCATGATTGGTGATTACGGGAACACCGGATAATGTTTCGATTGTCCCATAAACTTGTCCTTTGTTCTTGGATACTTGTTGGTTGATACCAACAATTTCAACGTTACATGCATACCGTTTTGCATTAAGTAGGTTTGCAGCACGTTCAGTTAATAGAGAAGACATACTACCAGTATCCAAGAGTGCTCGAAATGTGTGTACATTGCCAGTGTTGGAACGTATGTTGACCAGTAAAGTTCCTAACAACACCGTGGCTAGTCTATTACCTTTTTTATTGCTATTGTGTGAGCACGCAGTAATAGTTTTGTCTTGGAGAATATTTTCTGGTTGATTTGATGTTGAGATATGAGCACTAGATTGATTATTATTAGAAATTTGTTGTGTGGAGCTAATTTCTATGTTAGAAGATGGAAAATGCAAAAGAGTGTTGTGCCGCTTTATGACAAAATTTGCAAGTGGATTGTGACTTGCATGATTTCAAATCGTGCATACCTAGACATGAAATGCAGTGTTGTCGCATTTTTATTAGGTTGAACCGTTCCTGAGGGGTTATTGACAAAAATGCAGGGCAAGCAAAGGTTCTATGATTTGTTGTGTCACAGCAAATGCATCTCACTGATTGGTTGAAATTTGAAGCAACAACCCTTTTGTTTCCCAGTCCCTTTAAATAATTAGTTTTGTTTGGTTTTGGTGATACAAAGCAGATCTTGTGTGCGAGTTCCTGGGGAACAAATTGCATCTTCATGATTATCACATTCACTGTTTAGGAATGCAATAATTTCAGACACAGTTGGTAACGTGTGTTTATGCTTAGAGGTGACACCACGCATAGTTTCGAAATCTAGCTTTTTTTTCTGGTGATGTCGCAGTTGATGGCTGAAATCTACGTTTTCCGTATAGCTGTTTAGAAAATGTCTGATTCCTTTGATATATTTAACAGAAATATCCGGCAAGTCCAAGATTCTATTTATGTGTAGTAGTTGAAGTCTACGATCATTCTGATAGCGGTCGGTGAGGATGTTATATGCAACATCATAGTTTGAATCATTTACGGCAAGATTGCGTACTAAATTTAATGCTTCATCTGTAAGAACAGTAAGCATGTATTGGAACTTAGTAATCTTGGGTAAACTTGGCTTATTATGAATTGCCGTATTAAAAAGATTAATAAATGTGGTCCAATGTGCGTAGTCTCCGTTAAACTTGGGTAACTCGAGTTTTGGAAGGCGAGCTGAACTATTTTCAAGGTTAGGTGCGATTTCAGGTTGACTTGATTGATTTAACGTTGTTAAATTGGTTTCTACAATGTCAGAAATTTCCGCAATTAAATGGGTATAGCAGTTGGAGATTTCTGATTGATCCGCCATTAATTGGTCGTCGGACACGGCGTCATTTTCATTATAGTCTAGAGCGCGACTAACATTGAACTCGAATTCTTCATAGCGACGTTGAATTTCTGTCTCGTACACTTGAAGCGTCTTAATTTGACAACTTGTGACCGCCTCAGTTTGATCACGAACCTTACTGATAAGCTGTTTTAACGCTTCAAACCTTGAGCGTATTAGTGATGTTAACCGCTTGTAAGAACTTGGTTTAAAGTCTGCAACAGAACGTGTTTGAGGCATAGCAAAAAGATGTCTGAACAGTTAAATAAATAATGCGATCGGAAATGGTCCTAATATGCGTGAATAAGTTGACTAAGTGTGAATGCGTTGAGTTAATGCGTTGAATGCGTAAATGCGTTGAATGCGTTGTTACTGTAATCCTAGGCTGAATTCATGGATCCGTCCCGGAGTGAACAAATGGTGGATAATGCGTCGGAGGACCAGGCCTATCGGCCATTATTGAAAATAGATAAATATCACTTACTTGTAATATATCTTGTTATATGAAAAAATACATACAAAGGGAAAAAAACTCACTTTATAGATTGAAAGACAAATTGAAAAATATTATTTGAAGAACATAACAAATCACAACATTAGTCAACAATAATAATAATTTAAAAATATTAAAACATATGGTCATATGATCAGCTGCAAAGTTCAGTTGTCACAACCCACCAGACGTAGTTCTTTTTTCTTCCGTTAGAGGTTCTAGTTCATTTCTCATCCGATAGATGGTGTTGGCGTCCTCTTTTATCATCTTATTTAGTGTCAAATGTTCCGTATTGACAGTAAATTATTTTCTTGTTCGCACAATTCGTTTAGCGATTGTATTTATTGATGATAATACAGTTATAATGATTATTATTTAAAGATTTATCATTAACTATTTATTACTGCAGGTAACTAGAAGTAGATCTACCAATTAAAATAAAGGAATCTTTTGAAAAAAAAGTAAAATTTGACGAAACAAAAATACCTACTTGTTTCTAAGTCTACAGCTTGGAACTGGGGAAAAAGTACAGTAATAATTTTTTTTCTTGCTAAAAGTGATTGTATACGCAGTTAAAGAGTATAAGGAACAGAGCAAAGAAATCAAAACATATAATTCATGAAGTTACTGTTAATTCTTTCACGCTAATAGTGAAGCGCGGTCGTAGTGAACGAGGCTCGATTTTCGTTCAGCCCGGGTGGCCTCAGGCGTCGACCGTTCTGCCAGACAGGAATGGGTTAACTGAAATAGCAACCTGCCTAGTACGAATGAGAAATGAGCGTAAGATGGTTGTGGCACGATCTTATAGTCTTGCTACTAATGCTGACATGTTTCTTAAACAGGACTGTTAATTAAGGCCCATACACAGGCAACTTAGAGTCTAGCAACAGCTGCCAAAATTAATCAGTGGACTCACTTGGAACCTCTAAAGTCTGGCGAGAGTTGAGCAGTAGTATGCACACAGGCAACTGTTGTAAGATACAAGACATTTATACTGTATACTGTCATGTATACCATGATATAGAAATAACATGTAATATATTATTGAAGTTTTGTGCCTAAAAAAGAAGAGGAGATATTGGGTTCATCCCATATATATAGTGAGCGACATCCGAGCATTTGCGACTGTCGCTCGACTATATCATTGGTGTGCGCACACAAAACAATGTTTAATATTTTAGTGAACCAACTGTGCTAGACTCATAGTCGCCTGTGTGTGCCAGGCCTAATAGCCCGAGTCCATCTATGTGTACTTGATTTCTAGTGTCTCCAGCTAGGCCTCCACTTCTAACCAATCCGAATCAACGCTCAACATGACATTAGATGTCATGAGCAAGGAAACTGTGTTCATAAACCCTTCTCAGTGGAGTTCCGCCCAGGGGAGGAATGGGAAGCCATTGATCAGAACAAGAAGAGTCTAATCTGGTAAACAGACGGCTCTCTCTTGGAGGGAAGGGCAGATTATGGGGTGTACAGCAACTCCCCTAAAACCAGACTTCAAGCCTGTATGGAACAATTTTGTACCATAATAGTGTGTGCCAATTTTTCGCTGGTCAAACACTACTATGACCAACATATTGTGATCCTTTTGGACTGTCAAGCTGCTCTCAAAGCACTTGACTCAATAAGATCAATTCTAAAATCGTGTGGGAGTGATTCAAAGCGCTCTGCAAGCTTGCTAACCGTAATGCCGTGTTTTTCGGTTGGGATCCAGGTCATGTAGTCATTGGAGGAAACGAGAATGCAGACAAGCTCGCAAAATCAGGAGTCAAGATGCCATTCTGTGGTCCAGAACCATTTTGTGGCTTAACACTTAAAACGAAACATCGGTCAAATTGACCGATCGGTAATTTTACTACGTAATTAACTGCTTGACCTTGACGGCTGTCAACCCCAGTACCTTCCTCCCAAACCCCTCTCCGTAATATTTGGTAATTTCCAACTAGTTGGTGCGACGTTGTCGTTCATATTGGACGAATTGTGTGAATACGGTGAATAAGTCAGATTTACCGCATGTTTCGCTTACCGGCTGGCAATCGTCGGTCGAATATACCTTGTATAAGCGGTAAAAGGCTGTAGTAAAACGCAACAAACAAAAAAACACCTGCTAGAAGTAAAATAACAGCTATATTACCCACTATAAGACCACAAATATGGCCTTGGGCAACAATCCTATTCGGATTTTTTCCTGAGGCCAGAGCTGGTCGTCTTGAAGCGTGAAGTTTGGAGTTTCATTTTTTTCTGTCACATGATATTTGCGTAATAAATATGAATTGTCATAAAATGTTGTAAAACATCATTTGTTACTCATGTGATTGCCAAATGATACATAAAAACAATAATAAACACACTAAACACCAATAAAGCACAGTGACGGTCAAATTGACCGTATGTTTCTCTTAACGTTTTAAAAATTATGTTTCGTTATAAGTGTTAAGCAAAGAAACAGCCCACAAGGTTATTGATTACTGGGCCAGGGAATAGCAATGTCTTCAATAGCAAAAGTTCCTGGGCAAGAATTTAGCAAGAAGCTGCTCCCCCGACCGTCCTCATCCCTCACTCACTGGCTGTTGAAGTCAAGGAGAGGACTGGTCAGGTGGGTTCGTGATGAACCAGAGTGCAGGCTATGCAAAAGCATACCATCCTAGGCTGTGATAGACAAGGAGGCAAGGAGAAGGGCCCTTTTCGGTCTTGAACAACTGGGTGTGGTATTTGACGCTAGTACAGGGAAAAAGCTCCTGAGCCTCGCCGAAGGTACAGGAATCGGCTTACCCATCTATCGCCTATGGGGAACACAATAAACCATAAGGCTGACGTGTCGGGACCTGGAGTCCAAGCCCCTCATCTCAATCAATCATCAATCTATCAACCACCCAAACATGGTACTCCTGCATGGAATTTAGTGCCTCTAGCTAGGCCTCGGGCCCTACCCATTGGATCTTGATACTCCTTCACTAACCTTCCTGGTGTAAAAAATAATGTTCACTTTTAGATCAACTGTATAAGTGCCTACAATTGTGACAAGATTTCCTTAATGTACCCCAATATTTAGAATAGAATAGAATTACTTTATTTTCACTTTTTTCATAAGAATATCATGTAAGATTATTACACACATTCATAGAATAACATAAATTAACATCAATAAGTGAAATAAAAAAATAAAACAAAAGAAAAATCAGTCTTAGACAATAATTTACAATAAAATAAATAGTTCATGACACATACCAGGCTGACTTATTCTGGGAACTTGAAATAAAAAATATACATAAATAAAATAAAATAATAAATGTTTAAATATACAATAAATAAAAATATTACAAAAATGAAAAATACTACGGCCTCTTTAGACAAAGCCTGTTTAGAGGTTCCATAATAAATCGTTTAAAATGTTAAAAAAAGTGATCAGAAAAGAAAAGCTGTGCTATCAAATGAAATATTAAACAGTAGTCTCAATTAAATGAAATAATACAAAAATAAAAACACAAAAAAGATCAAAAGCTACACAAGCCAATAATATACAATGTCTATTCTTATCTAGTGTTTGCCACATTCAAACTACACACCGTACTTATGCCACCAGGCGGCTGATAGCCCCAACCCAAGCGCCGTCAGAGCTCATTGGATAGTTATGAGCGATGGTCGGTGGGTGTGGTGTTCTCTTGTGTGAATTAACATCCACACTATTGAATACTACGTTAATCCGCAAAGGCCATCCTTATAATTAGACCAGTTCGTAATTCAGAGGCCATGGTTCGGATTCCACGTTAAACTGTAGGTCCCTTAGTTGCCATCGTCTGTTGGGCTATTAATTAACAGTCCTGTCTAAGGAACATGTCAGCCTTAGTCAGTAACAAGACTACAAGATCGCGCCACAATCATCCTCACTCATTTCTCATTCATACTTGGCTTAAAATACCTACCTGGGTAGGTTGCCATTTCAATAATCTAAATCTAGAAATAAAAAAATCTAAATCATTGCAATCACTGCATAGTCCCTGATTGGCACAGTCCTCCAAAGTGTGCACTTAAAATAAAAATATAAAATAATAGCAACTAACTATTTTGGAAGATTGAATAAAAAATCAATAATCTCCACTTGAGTAAGCCATCTTTTGGGTTTAACCAAGAATAAGTTTACAGTTACAGTATAAGTTTAATATTGTATCTAGACTGAAAAATGACAGATATTATCCCAGTACTGTATACTTTGATTTGTCCATGGTACTACTCTTTCAACAGAGCTGATGATAAAATTCCATCAAAAAATTTTTTTCCAAAATTAAGGCCTTTCCACACAGCACGTGGCGTGCGTGGCTGGACGCACGCCACGCCGGCCACCGACTGCCACATGCCAATTCACACCGCCACGACTGTTGCGATGCTATACCGGCCACGTTTCCCGTCAGTATGCAGGAAGATGTCAACTCCGACGGTCCCGTGGTGTGAATCTGGATTTTCTTGTGGCTTACCTTGGTTTGATGACTCCAGCAGCAGCAGTAGAGGTGATAATGAGCTGGTTTTATTGTATTCGGTGACAGCACGGGACCAGTGGGTACATCCAATCAATAAAAAAAGGAAGACCTATGGCGAATTCCATCATTTAATGCGCGACCTTGAGGCTGACAATGATAAATTTTGTACATATTTTAGGTTAAGTTGTGACCAGTTTAATGAAGTGTTGTCGATGGTTGATGGTGACATAAGGAAGACCAATACCACCTACAGGGAGGACGTTCTGCGGACCAAAACGTGGTCGGACACGTTTGAAAAGATCGCTCAGAAGCGAACGGTAGCCACGCGTGGCTAGTATAGCAAGCGTTGCCGCGTGGCCGTGGCTGCTATGTGAATTGCTTCATTTGATTAGCTGGGAAGCGATGTTTTGAAAAGTAGCTAGCGTGCGTCCAGCCACGCACGCCACGTGCTGTGTGGAATGGCCTTTATGTTTTATCCAATCAGTTCTTATATTTTTAAAGTACAAAAAAAACTCTATTTAATGTGTTTTTACATTGATTATGAATGTTGCAGAGTTCCAAGATGTATCCAGGCTAGAGGCAGAGGAGATGACAGCAACTGATATGTTCAAGGCTGTCTCCTCTCTCCTTGCCATGTCACAGCTGAGGTCATGTAAGGATGAGGTAGGCTCAAACATGGCTCAAGATTAAGCTGTAGCTTCCTTAGTTTGATGAGGCTTTGTACGATTTGGTGTGTCGTGAATCTTCCTCAATTGTGTGTATATATAAATACATATACAGTAGAGCGTCGATTATCCAAAGCCCCGGTTTCAGTGAAACATGAAAAAATGAAACCGCGTACCGAACTTGAGTATAACCATCGGCGGTAGCAGCGGCCCAGCGCTGCCAACGCGACTAAACTCACGTTTGCACGTTTTTATATAATAAAAATAGTATAAAATTACATTATAAAAAATGTAACCAACTGTCAATATTCAATAGTCTTTATTTACAAATAGCTAATTGAAAACCAAAAAAAGTTATTGATACAATTTTGGTGGTTAAATAAAACTCAGTTAGGTCAATAAACTAGAACAAATTTTAAATGAAAATGTTGTATGTATTTTGCAGGACTGTTTAGAAGATGAGTCAAACCCTCATGAGGCAACAGGAAAAGCAAGAGCAAGAGGAAAATATATAGAATCCATCAATCTTCTTGATGATGTGATTATAATTCCACGTAAGAACATTTTTCTGTTTTTTAATTTCTCCCCTTATAACACATAAGGGTGAAAGTAAAAATACTTTTTCCATATATTTCAGTATATGGAGAATAATATAATAATAATAATATACTAGCAGTAAGCCCGTCCTTTGTAGGTAGCATTACTTTGCAATTAATTAGATTAGAACATTTATACCATTACTATAATTAGTTGTACGTTAAAATAACTTTATAACATAGTATGATTTCAAAATGGGTTTAAAATCAGTGACCAATATAAACTAACTAATGTTGATTTGACAGCCGTTTGTTTTTATTTCTATTCAATCTTTAAACTACAAAGACAGCTAATTATTAACAGTAGGTTATTCATTGAAACTGAAACAAAGTGCAACCTATATTGTGTAAAAAGTGGGTTTTTAAATGCTCCTTATTTACTTTTCAAGGGGCATCAGACAATTTCAAGCATTGAAAAACCTTCTCTGGAATGTAGAGAATCCATTTAATAAATTTCATTTTTATCAGTTCTCCCGTTTTTTCAGAGAAGACGGCGTAAAATGCCTCCCAGAGCGTCACAGACATACTGACACAAATTGAGATAAGACTGGTTTCAGCTTCTTTAACACATGAAACGTAAAAATAACTGAAAAATTAATACTTCTGAGCAATGTATAGACAAAACTATAATATTATTTATATAGATGACAAGTTTGATCAATATCTGTCAATAAATGTGAGAATTATTTGCCTATTCTCCATAAGATTAACATGGAAAAAAGTGTCCAATTGTGTGAAAAGAGAGTGCTACCATGAACAATTTTTTATTTTGACCATATATACCAACTTTCATTAAACGTTAACATCTGTCCATAAATAAAGCAGTTTGTCTATTCCATAATTTTTTATATCCTTACAATATCTGAATACGAAAATGTGATTTTAAGAGGTGCTTTTACCTAAACTTAGTTGTTTGGGTTCTTACATCACTAATAATTGGGTAATATTTTCACAGGAAATATAACTATGAACGGAACAGTTTTAGTAGAAAATGGCTTTCTATCAGCTGAAGACTTTGTTGATGTAAACCATGAAGTTTCTGCAAAGAAATTATCACAGTTCGCAATACCTTTGAATCAGTCTTTAATAACACAACATTTCAAATTCAAAAATTCACTGAAGGTAAGCTTTCCAATAATTATTATCTGAACCTAAGCTTAAAATCGATCTTATGGTCACAACTAACGCTGGTCACAATAAAATAGATAATTTAAATAAACCTCCAAACACAACAAATTTATAAGTTGTCAGGCTTGATAATTTGTTATATTCTTTACGCCCTTATTATTTTACTATAGTAAGCCCTTTATTTTATATTTCATTGGTTTTTTTAGCTTTACAGAGGCTTTTTATCTGTATAGTGTTAGCCAAAATTTTATTTAATACCAGTGATCAAGTTTTTTTTTATAAAACATGTGAATATATAAATATACATATGTATATTTACACACTTGTATGTGTTTCCATGTTCTTTCAAATCAATAAAATAAATTCAATGAGTTAATATTTATTGGATTTTAATATTTCTTCTGTTTTTTTTCTTTCCACTAAACACTAAATTAACAAATTTTAAATATTCATCAGTGATGAAATAAATATCTAATCTATAATTATTATTATTAATATTAGAAAATTATTATTATTAATAATTTTCGAATAAAATTTAATTAGGTAATATAATTCCAGACACAGGCAATGAATGTGGACACATTAAACTCAAGATCCCTAAAAGAGTTTGTTGAACTGGAGGAAAGTGGTATTAGGCTGTCTGGGAGGAAAGTGTTCCATGGAGATGTCAAAGTTGAAGGAAAATTGGCTGCAACTGAAACAATCAATGGCTTATGCTTAAAAAATACTACAGAGCTTGACACAAAATTGGAATTTGTTGAACTCGAAAATCTGAGTGTAAACATGTGAGTATAAAGCTGTGAATAAAAAGCTGCTATAATTAAGAAAATAGTCGTTAAATCTAACAGTTGTCACACATTAAAAAACCTGCACTTTTAAATAAAATCTAAACCAAGGTATTTATTACTTATTATTTTTAGTACAACTTAAGCTGTTTTATGGCTTATTGACTGTAACTACATGAAAAATGAAATAGATAAAAATATTTTTACCGAAAATAGTTATTTCAGCATGAGTGGTATGTTTTTTTTCTGTAGGGTTCGGTAATCTATAGTACACCATACAAACCACAAAGTGTATGAGTACTCACACATACATTTCAAGTATATATTCCGTGGTGGAAATACTACAAGATCACGCCACAATTATCCTACACTAATTCCTCATTCATACTTGGCATCAAATACCTATCTGGTTAGGTTGATATTTCATTTAAATGAATAAATTTTATAAACAATGTTAACAAAATTTGTAGAAGGTACAAAAAATGCTGTATATAACATTTAAGGAATTACTTGATGAATCATAGATCTATGAAGCATCTTCATTGCATTAGTATTATTATTAGCATTCAAGCATTATTGATTTTTATTGCAGTAGTTTTATACAAAGAAAATTCTGACATGAGCAAGTGGTCATTTTTGAAAAATAAATAATTAATAACAGCTGCTGTGTTTATCAGGTGACTTGGAAAATGAGTTTGGCCATATTTATACAATTTCTCTATGTTTTTAAACCATCATGGCACATTATTTTAAAATTAGATATGTTGTTGAGTTGAATGATGCTTGTTCTATTTCAAAAACTGATTTTGGGGAATCGAAGATGGATTCAAATATCTCCAACATCTATATTTAGCCCAGAATAATAGCAGTTTTAAACAACCTTATTGGTAAACAGTAGAACAAATGACAAACTATGAAATCACATAATAATTTAAAAAGTAGAGTAATAAAATATCAAAACAGATCATGTCATTAAACACCAACATTCAAACATTCAACAACCAAACATACATTCAATAACCAAAACAACTTTTTAAACTCTGATACAGTATTTTGACCAGTGAATATATTTCCCTCGAAAATCATTCTTAAAGACTAACATAAAAGAGTTAACTTTTTCAGTTTAAGACAAATTTAGTGGGATTAATAATTTTTATTTTAAATTATATCGTGTATGGCAAATAAAGATTTCTGAATTGTTAGTGGTCTTTATAAGTTTATTTATGATTTTAGGCTCAATTGTGCAAACATAAGTTTTGGTCCAAATAAATGGCAAAATATTAGAGTTGTTGAAGATAATGAAACTGTATTTATGAAAAATTTGAATATTGAAGGAAATGTTTCTGCAAATCATATCACGGTTCGAGGAACAATGAACAACTACTACTTAGAAAAGCTCCTGAGTGATACCGCTTTCAACGAAGGTATGTGGTGGATTTATCATTGTTTCTTATTATCGCATATTTTTACATTCACATCAGAGAGTCATTGTTTACTTTACTAACATATTATTACAGTGCCAGGAAGCCCCAGATTCTTCCTCAAAGTAAGGGAATAAATCCTAAGACGTTTAAATTCTTTAACAAATGAAATCTTTACAAAAAATATATATGTAGGATATACAAAATACCCCCGTCGCAGCAGATCTGCGTACTCAGCAAATTTCCATAATTTTTTCAATAACATGGCAATAATAATACAAGTATATGACAAGATTGATCAATCAATACCAGTTGATGAATTTATTCATATGATTTATTTATATTTTATATATATATGGTATTTTCCTAATCTCCATTAACATAATAACATTAACATGGGAAAGAGTATGCAGGTTTGCTGAACTAAATACTAATTAACTAAATATACCACCTATTCACGTAACTGACATTTTTTAACCCTGCTTATCTTATTTTGTTATTTTGCCACCTGTCAGTGACATATTAAAATAACAAAATAACATATTTTATTGAGATGGTCGGTGGGTTTAGTATCCTCTCGTGAGGATTAACGTCCGCACTATTGAATACTATGTTAATCCGTAAAGACCACCCTCATAATTAGACCAATTCGTAAATTCAGAGGCCTTGGTTTGGATTCCATGTTAAACTGTAGGTCCCTTAGTTACCATTGGCTGTTAGGCTATTAATTAACAGTCCTGTCTAAGGAACATGTCAGCCTTAGTCAGTAACAAGACTACAAGATCGCGCCCCAACCATCTGACACTCAATCCTCATTCATATATCAAGAGCTTACTAGAGGGAATAACTGTTTGGATAACGTTTTTGTTAATCATGGCGATATTTCTACCTTTACTTGCAATGTTGTTCCTTTTCCTTTTTTACTTGCAATGTTGTTCCTTTTCCTTTTTCAGTTCTAGCTGAACTAGCATATGGGCCAGGCCGCTCCTGACCCACACACAAGCCTGCGAGTTGGAAGCAGAACAAGAGATTAGTTGCCTCCCAAGGGCACCTAATCCTGAAATTCTCCCATTCCGATTCCTGAATGAGAGCAACATCCATACCTCCCTGAGCTGTGGCCTTGTGTAGGACCTTGTGTATTGCAGATTGGCCTGGAGGAGGTTTAGAGTTATCCTCTGAAGGTACAAACCCCACACCCGAGAGCACCCTCAAGGTAGTTCTCGAGATCCCCAGGTAGATCTGCCAGTCCCTCTCCTTTAACAAAAGAGCACTGTGTTCATCAACGATTAGCACTATCAGTTGATGGAGTTTTTCCTTCCTGCAGCTGACCACTCGCCAGTCCCCAGTCAGGATACCACGATTCTGCACCTGCACAATCTCTAAGATATTTTTGGGTTCGAAGTCATAGGCGCGCCCTTATGCCCTCAGAAAAACCTTGGCGGAACTCAGGAGAATGGCTTGTAATCCCCTACAACCACCTTGGCACCCTCCTTGAACTCAAGCCTGACAAACGACTTCTTGACCCAGGACTCCGTCACATCCAATGCCATCGCCTGTGGCAGTGATGCGATGGAGCGACAAGAGCTCCAAGCTCATGATATGTATTGTGTATCTCAATCAGTTCTTTCTGCTCGATAGCGAAAATGAGATTATCGAATATGATTCCCTGCAACAGACTACAATCTTTAGCAGACAGTTTCTCCTCCGGAAACAGTGTCAGGACGATGGTGATCTTTCTCATCATTAGGCAATCCTTGAAGGAACCACCTGCAGACATTGTCATTGGCGCCATCAGGGCCGGCGGGTTCTGACCAACGGCCAGGGGTTTGAGATCCCAACGGGATTTCTTTGTCACAGGAGCCACTGCCGCCTTGGTTGCCCTGTGCATAGGTGACACACCTTGATTATCTTTCAGCTCCTCTTTGGGGCTGAGGGTTTCAAACCGCTTCCTCTTCATCGGCTTGCGATACTCCGCCCTTGGAAGCCAGGTCCCACCCTTGGTCTTTTTCTCCCTCACCAAAACAACACAATTCCACAACTTCTGCCTATGAGCAGAAGCCCCTTCCGCTGTTCCTTGGTTAGCAAGGCCCAGACTATGTCTTCTGAGATGTCCAAAGCAGACTCCTGCTCCGGCTTATCCTCCACTGCCTGTGTGCCAGGCATATCACCCTTTGATGTACCTGCAACAGCAGCATCAGCAACAGAAGATGCCTGGACAGCCCTGTACGCCATCTCCAACACCTCCATGTGTTCCGGAGTTGAGGTGAGAGAAGAGGCTAATTTCTCCAAACCGCCCAACCCCTCTCATTGTTTTTAATTCATCACATTGGCCCTTGGATCATGGTGGCGTGCAGCAGCTGAGAAAAAAATGTATCAAAATTCATTATAGATGTAATAAAAGCTGATTCAAGGACACTATGGAAGAATTTAAAATAGATAGGGCCGTCAAAAAAGAACCACCGAATAAACTGAATGAACATAAAGAGTCTCTAACATTGTATTCATATACAATTCAATGTTAGATTGTATGATTTAGATTATTATTTCTTAGTTCACACAAAGAGTTTTTTTTAATTCTTCTTAACAGCCCCAAACTGAAATTAGATTAAAAGATAATAAATAATCTTTAATAATTACAGGTTGTGTAAGTTTTATTATGACAAATTTGAAATTGTTTGAAAATAACATAAACCGAAACATGTAAAAATAAATTTAAATCTTTGAACTGCAGACTGACTAAGGTATTTATTATCTTTTAAGAGTTTTTTCATTCATTTAAAAAACAAAGGAAACAAATTCAGTACAATGCTAAAAATGATCATTGAATTCATGGATTGTAGTTTATCAAGCGGGCTATAAACTTGTTCTCCTATCTCAAGGTTAAACTTATTTATGAGTTAAATGATTGTATTCATTCTATTTTTAGATAGAAGTTTAATTATAAATGGATCAAAACACTGTACTGGAGAATTTCAAATTGAAAATTTAACTGTAAATCCTTCAAGCAAAGAAAATTTCCATTTTGGTGCCCCTGAACACCTGTGGAGGAAACGTCTCATAGAAGCAAACATGATTCAAGTTGATAAATTATATTATACTGGTACGTAAGATTTATTTTATACTACTTGTTTTGTTTTGGTGTTAATAACATGTTTTATACATATGTATAATATGTACATAGACGTACATACATATTTTTTACGATCAGCGGATATATTTGCCGACTGACTGCTTGGCCCAAAAATTTAGTGGATATATCCGCCTACAGTCCGGGAAGGGTTAATATGCAAGACTGCGTAAAAAAGTATAAATTTTATGTTTTTAAGGACCATAATTCCCTATTTCCAAAAATCACGCATGAACATATTTTATAGATAGATAGTCTTAGCATATTGGTGCAATAATCATTATCCAAAAATAATTATGAAACTTGAATTTGAATAATAAGTACAGCATTGTCTTTGCCATATTATTAATTTAGTAATTGTTTTTTTACCATGTACGGTACCTGTCGTTATGGTCAGTATTGATTTTACAAATAAAGGTTTTAGGATTGAGGGTGCAAGGGTGGATCGGGAAAAGATCATTCATAAAATATTTTATTAGAGTTTACTGACAATGCAGGTTTCATCCCTTATTAGTGCTTGTACCCTCCAACCAACCCTACCACAGCAGGTAGTCTAATCTGACTGCTCTTAAAAACATAGGTATATGGCTCATATTTGTTACAACTGGGATATTGACATTTATTTTAATATTTCTACACAAATCATTAATATCTTTTATACAGTGTGATTCAGGAAGAAATAGAAAGGATTAAAAAAAAACTTGTGAAAAAGATGAAAAAAATTTATAAAGGCCTCGTCTGGAATGGTGGCGTTGTCCTGTAATCCAGCTACTTGGAAGTCACAAATTGTAGATAGTTGTGAGCGATGGTCGGTGGATGTAGTGTTCTCTTGTGTATATTAACATCCGCACCATTGAATACTACGTTAATCCACAAACATCATCCTCACAATTAGAACAGTTTGTAATTCAGAGGTGCAGTGGTTTGTATTCCAAATTGAATTGTAGGTCCCTTAGTTGCCATCGGCTGTTGGGCTATTAATTAACAGTCCTGTCTACATGTCAGCCTTAGCCAGTAACAAGACTACAAGGTCGCGCCAAAATCATCCTACACTCGTTTCTCATTCATACTTAGCTTAAAATACCTACCTTGTGGTACAGTTGCCATTCCAATAATCTAATCTAATTTATACAAACAAAGGTTTGGGAATGCTGTGTTAGTGAGTTACGGCTAGCGAAAGATTTCACCTAGATTTCAGTACCCCAGTTAAAATCTTTCCCCGGTAGAAAATTGGCAGTATCCTCCAGACAAAATCTTTCACTAGCCGCAACTCGACATCAAAGCATTTCTGATCCCATGTTTATAAAAACCTTTTTCATCATTTTCACCAGTAGAGCATATCCTTCAATTCTTTTTGTTTCTTCCTGAATCACTCTGTATATTTAGGACTATTAATATTTTTATACTATCTATAACCAACTCAACTTAACTCCGTAAAACACTGTATGTTGATTATACATGATTATGTATAAAACGAGTTATACAGAAATCTACCCATCAAAATTACTTCTTCTTATGAGGTCAGTCTCTCTGTTTACAAGTGGAGGCTTGAGGACTGGCTACTCCGGGTTGACCATGATCCTTATTTTCTCTTATAATGTTTAACTTTAAGATTAATTTCATGTTCAATTTGATTTCATTTAATTTGGAACCAGTAATTGTGACTTTGTGTGTTCTGACGATTTATATTTATATTCTGTTTATGATCTGTTTTATTTCTCTCGTATTCCTTCCATTAACTTTATATAGTACAGTATATCACAATTAGTTTATTTCCTGTGAGTGTTGCCGCCGATTTGTGGGACTCTATTATTACATATTAGATGTAAGACTCTTCCTCACACACAGGCTCAATAGTCTTGTGAGGAAAAGATATCCTTTACTTAATAAAAAAAATACCCAAATGTATTTTTATTTTTATGGAAATAAATGAATCTTGAATATAACCGCTAGTAGTTCAATCCGATTATGGGTATTATTATTTATACCTAAAGCATGTTTGACGGACTGAGGATGCAAGTACCAACCCTCATTAGGGCCTGCTTCCCTTGTAGGTAAAATCAGTCTCTTGTCAGTTTTAGTCACAACACCCTCACTCTGTCTCCCACCAATAAAATCATCACACATGTTTTAAAGCCTACAGTGATGAGCAATTGCATAATAGTTTAGCCTGATTCATGTAATATGTAAAGTATCAAATTCCAGTATCTCAAAAAAAATATCTGCTGTTGGCTAAACTCTTAAATAACAATAAAAATAATGAAAATTATTTGTGAAATAAATAGATAAAATTATTTTTACATTAAGTCACAGCTGCCGTAGGAAGTGACGCTTCACCTTATGCACTCATTGAATGTATAATGAACTGTATATTTATTCTTATTGTGATGTGGTTTGCAGGTAAACTAGATGGCTTGGAGTCGAGTTTGTTTGGCAGGTGGTTGTTGATGGAGGGAGACCAGAGTATACTCGGCTCCCAGACCGTAGCCAGTGTACAAGCAGTCGACGTGGCTATCTCACAGAGTGCCACACTCAACTCTCACAACATTACCCTGCTTCTCACTCAGGCTGTGCTTACATCTGACAATACCACTTTTGAAACTGCTATATTCGGTAATTATTGATAATGAAAAACCAATTTTCTGTAGTATCCAAATCTAATCTAAAGTTTTAATTTATGATATTATTGTAAACACAAACTGTAAACAAATAACTTGGGATAACCTTCTATTGGAAGGATGTGTTATGTCATTGCGGGTTTAGTTTGTTCATGGGTTAAAATTTGGTAGAAGGTAGAATAAAAATAAGCAGTCAAAGTATCTATTAGAGCTCTCTAGTCATACAGGGAGACTGGCAGCTGTTAAAGTAACTGTTAGTTACTCTCTACTTGTATTTGGTCACTCGGTAATTGGCCATTATCAACGCCTCACTTCAAAGGCTCTGAAGGGTGGTGTGGACTGCCCCAGAGGGTTGAACTCAGAGGTTGAACATTCCAAGGATGTTCTGTAGCCTGAGTCTTGCTGGTTTGGAGATTGTTAGCTTGTTTGGGGTTTATGACATTTCCAAAGGCTATATAATTGATCAATAACATTTACATACCAAGTTAGATTTGTTGGGGTCTCCCAATTTTTATACGCTGTATTAGTCTCTATTTGTCTTGTTATTAATAAGGTCCAAAAAGGTTTTACATGTTTGACAGATTTGTTTATGACAAAGTACCATTTGTCTAACTATTTACAGTACATACATATAATTCATTGGGATCGTGGTTGCTTTATGCTTTAAGTTGTTAAACACTCACTTTTAGCAGATTTCCATAGGGAAGAAGCTATTACTGTAGTGTCATGGCAAGACCTAAGCCCGGGACCATGTTATTCTTTCATTTTTAGTTGCCTAGAGGCCAAAAACAATAGTCGTTAAGATTTTATATTTATACAGATGTTCATTAAAGTAGGGGACAAACTTCAAGGGATGCTAGTACTCATATAAATAAATACCTAAAAATAAACACCTATAAACATATGTCAAAAAATATTCTTTTTAGCCGCTAGTCGCCATTTTGTGTTTGTTACAAAAATCGTAACAAAAGATCGTAAAAAAGAACTATTTAAGCTACAGAAACAAAACTTTGCACACATTATTATTGGCTAAAGAGAAAAATATTCTTTACGTATCATTTAGTTTGCTTTTATTTTTCAAAATGGCGGCCCTTAAAAATCTTTTAATTTAAATAACAACAAAACCTTAACTAAAATGTTTACAAGATAAAAAAAATTTTAATTTTAATTTCAAATGATACTTTGTTTAACGAAATCCGTCCACGAATAAGCGAGAAAATGCACTTTTAATGTTAGCTTACAGGGCCCAAGTGCCACTGACGCGCGGTGGTGTGCATAAGAAGTGCATTTTCTCACTTATCCGTGGATGGATTTCAATCAACAAAGTATCTTTAGATTTAAAATTAAAATTACAATCTTTTTATATTTTGTAACAATTTTATAAAGTTTCTGGTTTTTTTGTTATTTAAATTAAAGGATTTTTGACCGCCATCTTGAAAATATAAAAGCAAACCAGCTTAAATAGTTCTTAAGCTATACAATTTTTGTTACAAATACAAAATGGCAGCTTGCTACTTAAGAAAAGATTTTTCAACTTGTTTATTGGACATTTTTTGTTTATTTTGATAAGTATGATCATCCCCCAAAGTTTGTCCCCAACTTTAATGAACTCTCTGTATATGTGTGTGTCTGTGAACATGGTAACTCTCGTAAAATAGTCCGATCAGGACCAAATTTGGTAGGGACGTATATTCATACATTTTCTCGTATGAGTTCGTGACCCAGACATATCGGTCAATCGGAACGGGTGGTTTGGGGGGGTTTTGTTCTCAAGAATTGGGTTTTTTGCATTTTTCATATGTTACTAAAAAAATGTTCAAATTTTATTTTTTACCATTAGAATCAGCTTAAAAAACTACACAATATAGTTCCTTAAAGTTTAGCTCTATCTCCAATGGTTACCAAGATATTAAAACATCTAAACACAGTACGTTGGGGCGTTTGGGGTTTTTGGGCTCCAGTGTTAATCTTATTGAGGATGAAACTTGATATTCATCTTCATGTGGTTGAGATCCATCCACTTATGCTTAAAAATCATAGTTTATATGTTTATCATGGCAGATAACCATGAAAAGAGTTGGAACTCTTTTCCCATGTTAATTTTATCAAACAGGCAAACTTCTTTGGACAGATCTATTTTGAAAGGCTTCGGATGTTTCTGATAATATGTAACTGATTTATACACATTATTTTACTTAACTATTACATAATTATAAATTTATTTTTTATGCAGCCATAACTGTTTAGTTTATATTCATTTTTTATTTTTGTTTATAATTATTAATTTGAAGTGGGAGTGAACTTAAGTGTGGACTGCCGTCATGGACTCTTCCTCTGCGCACAGATCAATAGTCTATGCAGAGGAACATTTTCCATGTTTTTATTACCATGTAACTCCATGTATATATTCTCTTTTTGGAAATAAATAAATAAACATATAAAATAAATAGATGTTTATGAAACTTTGTATAAATGGTCAAAATAAAAGTTGTTAATGCCAGAAACACCTACTTTCAGTGTTCCTCACAGCAGCAAACCTGCATACTCTTTCCTGTGTTATTCTTATGGAGAATGGACAAATAACTCTCATAATTATCGACAGATATTGATAAAACTTGTCGTATATCATTGTTATTATATTATTAATTTGGAAATTCACTGAGTACGCAGGTCTGCTGCACTGGGGTATTTTCCTTCTGATTGACATAGTTATATTTCTAAAATAGAATACTTGTTTACCTGTAGAAAAATATAGCAAAGAAAAAGTTTTAGTTGCTGGACTTCAGCTAAAATACAGATGCCATTATGACTGATTTTTACTGTTATCGTTCTTACCGTTGTAAATAGCTATTATGTGTTGAAAAATGAAAACCATAACTAAAAGTTAATATATATTTAAAATGAGTATACTCTATACATTTGTAGAGAAGCCGGTGAGAAGCCCTGAAGTCCTGGTCGGAGGTAGGATGAGTGGTCTTGAGATTCCGACTGACATTGTGGTGGTAGATCCGACTGTGGATCAGCTGATAGCAGGAAACAAGATATTTCTAGGCAGTGTCTCTGCAGCTGGGGACTTTTACACTTCTGGACTTGTGTCCGATGTCAACATCACTGCTTTTTGTCAAGTTTTACATTCTAATGTGTCTAATCTTATTATTACTGGTGAGTTATATTTTGACATGGATATGTCTACGTTCTGTAAGGGGGGGGTGTAAGAAATTTGCAGGACACTAAAGTGTAACAGAAGTGACGTCATATGGTTATGATTACAGTCATTTAGTGGAGCTAAAAACATTCCCTTCAGACATATCCATAATCTAGCCTATGTTCCTCTAGGGATAGGCCTACAGTACATTTTAGACTTTATTTTTTACAGATAATGTTGAGTAATTAAATTGGCTAATTTTAGATGTGACCAATCATTTACCCACTATTACTGCGCTGTAGTTCATGAAACAAATGATAGAGTGCATGGTGATTTTTGTTTTGCCTTAATGCACTAGAAAACCCCATATGGCGGCTGGGTTGGAATTTTTAGTGACTGATTTCTGTTGCTGGGCACTGGCGCCCAGTATTCGTCCGCCCCCAGTCTGCTATTTGCTATTTACAAGTCAGGCTGATTGTACGCTTATAAACGCAAGTGATTACGGCTAGCTGTTTTCACTGTCGCTAACCTTGTTTGATGACATTTGTCGATGTTTGTTTATTTTCATGTGTATTAGCAGTAAATAGTGTATATTGTGTGCATGTTTTTTATTGTATAGAATTTGTTAACTAATTATTAATTAAAACTGCTCATACAGACAAAAAATACTTTTTTAATACCTCAAAAATAATTTTAAAATCATCATTAAATATAAATGTAAAAAATTTCTGTCTTCTACCTATTTCTGTATTTAAGCTACCTAAATCTAAAAGGATTTTCAGTAGCGCTTTAAGGGTTAAAGAAAAAAGTGTGCAATTTGAATAAACCTTATTTGGATTTTATAGTTTCTTAAAATTTTATACAATTATTGCTATTCTTATGAGAATCACAGATGATAATTATAGTCCAGAGGCAGGAGGGCCGGACAATGTAACTCCCCCAACTTACCAATAAATAATTTACATCGGACAGGAACTTTCCACAATATACCAATTAATTACTACCGATTATTACCAGTTACAATGGGAGGCACCTCAATATTGTGGTATAAATTAAGAAATTTGTCTATGTCTTGTGTTAAATTAAAAATATTTCCTTTGGTCATTTTAAAATCATGGGTGTACAAGGATGATTCTTGTGTTATTGGTTTGACTAGGATTTGAAATATTTTCCTTCTACTCAAGTTCTTTCTTTTTCAGGGGATGGAAAATTTAAACAAGAGCCTGAGATCTTAACACTCATCAATGGAGTTGACTGGACAAATATCACACATGCCATTTGGTTTAAAGAAGAAAGTGTTGCAATACAGAAAAAAGTTTCTTTAGATCGGATTAATCTTGAAAAATTAGAGTTGGTATGGTTTTATTTTTTTCATATATCTATTAATTTGAAAGATCTATTTATTTTATCTCTTTAAACTGTATAATTTACCAAAGACTTTAGATATAAGAGTATAAAATAGTATACCTAATAGTGTTTGAATACTCACTCCTTGATTAGAGTAGATGCCTCTCTTAAAAAAAAGAATTTTAAAGTTAATTTCTCTTTATTTGGATATTTTACTGAGACTCCAATTTATTTTCAGAAAAATTTAAATAGCAACAACATAGAAGAACAGTTGTCAAAATTAGTAAGTTTGAGCAAAGATCAGGATATTTCTGGTACATTCTACTTTATGGATGTTGAAGCAGAAAACGGAATGAAAGCAGACGAAGCTGCAGTGGGTGGTGAGGTTCAGGGAATCCAACTGTCAACATTTGTCCAAAATGTCCTATTGAATCAAACAGATCAAGTAATTGAAGGAGTTATTGATTTCAACAGAATTCTCATTGAGAGTAAGTGAAAAACCAACTATTCTTTAACCCTAGATTTGTAACCCGTCGTATGAGAGACGATACAATTCACTTTTGAGATTGGCGCTCAAACCGCTAATTGGTTCTTCTCCTCAGGCGGTGCCAACTCAGTTGACGTCATGCCGAACACGTGAGTGGTGGGGATAAGCAACCCCTACGGTAGTTATTGTACAGTAGTGGCGAGTAGTTGACGAAGCGTTGCTGTTACCGTGATTTTTATGTTTACACAGTGTAGTCTTACAGACAAAAAGTTACCGGTGCTGTTATTTTTTCATTTCTATTTTGTCGTCTCTGTTACGAAGTGTAACCACTAACGTTTTATTTTTAGTAAGTGCTGTGTTTGCGATGAAGACTAAAACTGAGAGTGATCACTTTCAATTATTGTCGTGTGAAATATACTGCTGTAAATTAATGTTTTGTGTTTAAGTTAAACAACTCTTTCCAAAATCTTCAACCATAAAAATTTGTACGATTAATGTTAGGGGAATACAGCATAAAATTGATATTTGATACTTGATAAAATCTAGGGGAAAGATTGCACCGCGACCTATAAGATCTATTGTGCCCCCCAGACTAGTCTCTAGTTCTTGCCTAGAGAACCCCCTCTAGTCCTAATGCCTTAATAAAGTTTAGTATTATGAGGGGTTCTAACTTTGGAAAATCCTCCACCGCCACCTGGTGTGTTTCCAAGCTTCTGGCTCTCTTCTGACCTATCGCGTCACACTCGGCCAATAGGTGTCTAGGTGTTTCCTCCCCAGATTGGCAGAAGCGGCATTCACCCTCTTGAACAATGCCCATCTTGCTCAGATGACCCCTGAGCCTACAATGTCCGGTTAGAAATCCCGTCAGTATCCTTAGATTGTTTTTCTTAAGCCTGATCATGGTCTCAGACCTTCTTATATTATGCACTCCAAGCATTTCCTTAGCCTGTCGGCATCCCGGATGAACGGTCCAGGCTTTCCCTCTGGCTTCCTTCTCTTCCTCCTTTAGAAGCATAAAATTGAACAACTGGAAATCTTTTTGAATGAGGAAAGGCCAGATATTTTATTGGTTCAAGAACATGGATTAGTTAACTTAAGAAATAACTATAGTTTAATCACACACTACACCAGGAATGTTATGGTATGGTGGGAGTGGCAATTTACTGTAGGGAAGAATTTAGAAATAATAAACCTAAAATAAAGGAACTTAAAGTTAAAGATGAGTTAACTGAGGAATCCATATTTGAGAATGCTCAGATACAACTAAAAATAGATGGAGAAAATATTGCAATAGAAAATATATAAAATTGAATGTATGTCTGTCTGTATGTATGTATGTATGTATGTATGTCCTTTATGCGTTGCCAAACTACTCATCCGATCGCCATGAAATTTTAGGAAGTTGCTCTATATGTGTCCGGGAAGGTTTTAGTGAAAAAATATTTTCGAAAACCCCATAAGTTTCCATTTTATGGCGTTTTAAATTTCTAATGTTAACCTTATGGAGAGTAAGTTTGTTTACAAATTGTCTTCAATGAAAACATTTGATTTCTTAGCTACAGCTGATTGGTTTACTTTCCATTAGCAATACCGTATGCTTTACTATCCAATGCCATCTGAATCATTCATTAATGTTAAACTATGAAGTAAATGTGTACTGGAAAAATGAACAGCTTTATTCACCACGTTAATAGTTAACGGTTTTGGGGGATTATGTATTTATATTTTTATTTTCTGTCTGATTAAAGTCACGTGTTTATATGATAATTACAATGTTTATATTATTACGTTTATTATAATAATCAGCTGTTGTATATCTTTCCTATAAAAGCCGTATTACAGTTAGGGTTCGTTTGGGTTTGGATTGGATTTGAAAATTGTGAATTAATCCACTCAGATTTATTTATTTTATGGGAATGATATTAATATGTTTTATCGTTTCAGTATTGTTATTCACTATGCAGCGACCCAGAATATATAACCTTTCACAATGAAGCCGTATTGCTATTCGACTTCAGAACATGGCCAATCTTAAAGTTAACATGTGTTTACTGTGAGGCGTTACGAAGTTCGCCGGGTCAGCTAGTAGAAAATATTTATAGACCACCCAATGAAGGAAACTTAAACACCTCTTTTGATAAACTGGAGGAATATGGAGAGTGTTAAATTGAATTGCCCTACAGTGTTAATAGGAGGTGACTAAAACATTGATATTCTTAAAGATGGCATAAAAAACATCGGCTTCAAAATATAATTAAAAGTTATGGAATGGAAACTAAAATAACACAACCAACAAGGGTAACCGAGACATCCAAAACATGCCTAGACAATTTCATTACTAATTCATTTTCAATTTCAATTCATTCAATTTCATTACCAACTGTTGCAATATTAAAACAATAGAAACCCTAGATAGCCTAAATAAATTAAAAAATAGACTCAGTACCGAAAAATGGGATACGGTAGTGTGTACATTGCAACTAGTGCCCATGATAAATGTACAGAATTTATAAATATATTCCATTTCTTCCAGGATATTTTCTGTCTCATAGTTAGAAAACAAAAAAAAATATAAAATAGTATTAAGTGGTTAAATCCTGAGAATTTTCAAATGTGGAGATTAACCAAAGATAGGGGAGACAAACTTAAGTATATAGATTCAAAAAACCAATACCAACTAGCCATCAAAAATGCAAAATCAAACTGGATGAAACACTCTTTAGATATAGCAAATAATAAATCAAAGACAGCCTGGAACATTATAAACGAATTCCAAACATGGAAAACGAAAGAGCAAAATAACATAGCCCTTATAGATACTACAAACAATAGTCTAGTAAATAAACTAAATAAAAGTAGTGCAAAACTTTAATGATTTTTTTTAATGTAGCCAAAATAGTAGGGGCCAATAAAAACACCATAGAACTTCAACAACAGCATAACAACCAAACCCCTCCCCATAGCCTAAAACAATTTAAAAGAGTATCAGAAAAGCAAGTTTTAAATATTATTACCAGTCTAAAACCAAAAACTTCCACAGGAATTGACGACATTAACATGAAATCCCTGAAAATTTGCCAACTGGAAATAATAAAACCATTAACTCACATAGTAAATAGTTCAATAAGTTCAGGCATATTTCCCAATCAATATAAAATAGCCAAAGTAAGACCTCTTTACAAGAAAGGTGAATAAATGGACGTAGGTAACTATCGCCCAGTATTCCTCTTAACAGTAGTCTCAAAAATAATTGAAAAAATCAGTCTGTGATCAATTAGTAAATTTTTTAGAAAGTAATGATATCTTACGTAAGAAACAATATGGTTTCAGGAGGGGTAGATAAACGAAGTTAGCTCTGATAGATTTTGTGAATGGGTGTATTGACGCGGTGGAGGATAGAGAGTCAGTCGCAGGCTGCTTCGCTGACCTGACGAAAGCCTTTAATTGTGTCAGTATACCCATTCTCCTTCCAAAGCTGGGAAACGTTGGTATCAACCCATTTCCGTCTAATGACCCACACTGCACGTCCGCGTATTTCGCTAAACAGATGTCTAAAGACGTGCGCCGTGCGTCCGCAGAGTGGTTATTAGCAAACGATGTACTTTGCCTGCTTATATTTTGACGTAGTTCTTTTTTCTGCCATTAGGTGTGCTAGTTCATTTCTATGGTGTTGGCGTCCTCTTTTAAATCATCGCTGGTGAAAAAATACAGTAATAATTTTTTTCTTGCTAAGTGATTGTATACACAGTTAAAGGGTATAAGTAACAGGGCAAAGAAATCAAAACATATAATTCATGATGTTACTGTTAAATATATCAAGCTAATAGTGATGTGCAGTCCTAGTGAACAAGGCTCGATTTTCATTCAGACCGGAGGACCTCAGGCGTTGACCGTTCTGTCCGATGGGAATGGGTTAAAAATAAACGGTACCAGTGAACTGACACATACTTTCTCCCTTAAGTAAATTAAAAAAAGACAATCTGTAATAAAACTATCATGTTCTACAAAGTTAATCTAAATATCATTTAATAATTTATTGTTTCAAAAATAATCATCCAATTTCTAAAAATAAAAACACGAGAGACAAAGTTAAATTAATTGTTCAAATTGTATGGGGGGGACAGCCCCCCCCCCGTAACACCAAGCTTTTTTGAGCTGGTTTTGTTCGGTGATTTGACCTTACACTTCATACCAAGTTTCATGGAAAACGGTTGGAAAGTAAGGAAGAAATTGATTTTTTTTATATTCTCCATAAGAATAACATTGGGCGCTTTCAGACAACGTACTGCGTTTATCGTGGACAGTAAATTTAACTTTTCTCTGGAACCGTTAGTCGTAGACAAATAATTACAGATACTAATTTGTTTAGTTTTTTAAGCTGGTTTCAATGGTGCCAGTCAAGTTATACTTTACTTTTATTGTTTTCGCTGAAAATTTAAAAATTTGATTTTTTAGACATTTAAAAGCCCATAACTTTTGAACCGTCATTTTTACAGATATGCGGGTGGTGTCAAATTATTTAGTACTCTGTACACTATAAACTGTCAAATTTTAATAAAAATCGTTAGAGCCGTTTTTGAGAAATTTGGATTTTTCACGTTTTTTAAGGGTTTTTAGGGGTGAACTACCCTTAAAAATCAAAAATTCAAAAAAATGAAAAAAACGCCTAGAGATACCGTGAATATATACATACATGCCAAATTTCATCTAAATCGGACCAACGGGGTAGGCTGTGGCACTGTACACATCCAGACACACACACACACACACACACACACACACACACACACACACGGACACACGGACGGACAGACATCACGTCAAAACCCACTTTTTTGGATTCAGGGGACCCCAAAACGGATATATCCACCCTCAACTCAAATTCGAAAATTTTGACGAAAACAATACTTTCTCCATATACTACGTATAAGGGGAGAAAGTAAAAATAGCTTACAATTGGATGTGTGACTATCTATCTAATAGAATCCAAATTACAGAGATTCAGCATACTTAGTTTTCAAAACGAAAAAATGATAAAGTCAACTGAGGGAATAATCATCAGCGGAGTCCTGCAGGGCTCAATATTGGTACCTGTACTTTTTTAATCTATATAAATGACCTAAATGATTCCATAAAAGAGACAACCTATAAATTTGCTGATGACACCACAATTTTCATTAAAGACAAAAACATCCAGAACCTAGAATTTAAATCAACACAAGCAGTCACCAAACTTTCAGAATACTTTTCCAAATACAATTTAGTATTAAATCCATCAAAAACTAATTTTATGTGTATCCAAACCAGTCATAGGAAATCTAGATGTGATACCTCACCTGAACTGTTCATAGAAAACCAAAATCCAAATGAAATAGTCAAAATACAGGAAACCAGTTATACAACTTTTCTAGGAGTGATACTGGATGATAAATAATTGAGTTGGGATGAACAGGTCAATAATTTGAAAAAACTAGCCAAAAGCTTATTCATAATCAGAAACATAAACAGATTTAATAACAGCTGTCTTAGCATGATGGTGTATTACAGTCTTTTCGAATATCACATAACTTACTCTGTTGTGCTCTGGGGGGCAGGGAGGGGAAACATGTAAAAAATCTTTCTATGGCAAAAGAAAGTATTCGACCTTTAGCTAATCTTGCACCCCGAGACCACTGCAGAGATGCATTGAGGCAACTAAACATTCTAACTGTACCAAACCTTTTCATTCAGGAATCAATTTGTTTTGTTAAGCAACAGAAATTGGATGGAAAATTAGAATATATCAATAGAAACAGGCATATCTATAACACCAGGAATAAAACTGTTTTTGCGCAGCAGCATAAACTGAAACTGACCATTTTTTAAAAAGAAACAGGCAATATATGCTTAAAGTTGTACCAGGCTTTGCCACCTTTGATTAAGCAGATAGGTCATTTTTCAAAATTTAAATGGGAACTTAGATCTTTCCTCATAGGGTTCTGCTTTTACAATTTATATTAGTATTGGGAGGCTTGTAAACCCCCTACAACCCCTCCACTCTCTGAGCTGGAAGACAGTAAATGCACCTAGAGGCGCTTTGACAGATCCCATACCCTTGTAGACACAGGATGTCGAACTTAAGTCAAGTCAACAGTTTCAATTTCACACATTTTCCTTCATGCACAGTTCATCAGAGGTATAAAGAATGATTGGATACGCGAACAATTACTTCAAACAGAAGAATCCTCGTTCAAAGAAGTGGTTATAAGAGCTTCAGCTCTTGAAGCATCACATCTTGAGGTACAAGCTCTGACTAAGCACCAGGTAACCAACAATCCTTGTAAAGTAGACATCAATAAAGTAACTTGAAAATCTAAAAGTAGACATAATAATCAAGACAGGAGTAACCAAGCTCATGGTTCTAATCATTCAGGAAAAAAATATAAGTCTAAGGTTAATCTGGCACAGTTAGGAATATGTCTCAGATGTGGTGGAAAAAAATTGCGTCTGAATGTAAATGTAAAGTATCATCTTTACACTGCAATTCATGTTCAAAACAAGGCCATGTTCAAAGGTTTGTATCTCTGCACTGAAGAAGAACAATTTTCCCTCCAATCAATCCTCTAAAAATAATAAAAGTTCATCTACCAAACAAATTACAGCTGGTTATACTGATGAGTTTGGATTCAATTATGTAAATCACGACTCTCAAGTAGTCAATATCTATGCCAACACTGGATCTATCAAAAATTTATATTTACAAAAATACATTGTTACAGTGTTTGGTGAACCTTTGGATTTTGAGGTAGATTCTGGAGCAGGGCATTTTCTTATCAGAAACTGAATTCGAAAACTTGAATGTCAATGCTCCTACATCGCCTACAAACATTTTCTTTAGAACTTACACTAAAAATATTTTTCACCCTAAGGGGAAGGTAAACGTTCCAGTGACATACAAAGGAGTACAATCAAACACGGAACTTAAAGTTGAGTCAGGTACTAACCTGATGGTCATCCTGCTGTTCTTGGCAGAACATGGATTAGAGATTTGGGCATAAATCTCTAGGAGTTACATACACACATAACAAATGATATTTCCAGCAACTCTATTGACTCCATAGATGATATCCTACATTAATTCCCAGATGTTTTTGAGCATAAAATCGGCTGTCATGTAAACCATATAAGGTATCTCTAAAATTATGGGACAATGCCAAACCAGTATACAGTAACGCAACATGCAATTTGCACTTTTATCAAAAGTTGAAGAGGAACTAAACAACTTAGAATCTGCAGGTATCATATCAAATACAGAGGTAAGCGATTGGGGTTCTCCACTTGTGGTAATTCCTAAAAATTAGGGTTCAGTTCGCGTATGTGTAAAATACAAAGTTGGGGTAAATGATCGATTAGTCTCAGCAAGTTTCCCTAACACGTTCCAGATATTCTACATAGCTTACAAAATTCTAGAGTGTTTTGTAAATTAGATAACTACAAAGTCTACTTACACATACCGGTAGATAAAGAAAGTAGTCAAATTCAAACCATAACTTACTCATCGAGGAACTTACAGAATGCATAGACTAAGTTTTGGAATCAAAACAGTCCTAGCTGACTTCAACTGTATCATGGTTAAAATCTTACAAGGGTTTTCATAGGTAGAGGTGTATTTTGTGATGATATAATTGTTAATGGTTCAACTTAGGAAGAATGTTTAGAAAACCTCAAGAACTTTCTCCAACAACTTCAAAAAAATCAAATCCATCTAAACAAGGACCTATGTGAGTTCTTCACTGATACAATTGACTATCTTGGACATATTTTATCCAATTCAATAAGGTATCAAAATCTCCAGAGAAGATTTGTGCCGTAAGAAAAATGTCACAACCAAAAAACATCGATGAAGTTCGAAAGATTCCTAGACATGGTGACATACTATGCAAGATTTATTCATAATAGATTCATAAGATTCATTCATAATAAATACATTTGGGTCTTGGGAAAAATAATACGGAAATTCGGAGATGAAGCACTCCGAATTTCATTGTACAGCTTGAATCTGGAAGGACAATTAAAAAACCTATACCCGCTAAGATAAACTTAAGTCAAGCACAACTTTCCATCTTCAAATATAGAAAATCAAGACCTAGTTCAAATCCAAACTAAAAACGTTTTACAGAAGACCACGTTAAACTTACCGTACAATAAAGAACAAAGAAAATTAACTGATGAACAACAGATTACAGAAAATGAAAACATAGAGCAATCTCACCCAATCATGGGACAAACTCAACAAGGTCAACCTTCAAAATCAAGTGGTGATCTACATCAACTGTGGCTATCCAAACGCCAATTTAAAACGCCTACATATTTGGACAGTTTTATTACAAAGTAATAATTTAAAGTATAATTCAAGTGGGTAAGATGTTATATCCCTCCAAATGAACTGCACTATGATTTTAAATATAATCAGCTGATCATCTGTTGTATTTTTTCAATGTTTATGTTTTACATGTTTTATCTTCTAGTTTTCTTGTAACAATTTAATAATTCTATTTAATAATTCAAATACACAATATTTCATCAAATGTGTGCAATTATTGGTGTATATAAAGTTTAAAATACATCTCATTGTAGAACGCATAAGTATAGTCTCGATAATCCGACTTTCGGTGTCAAGAGACCTGTCCCATTTGGGGGATCGACTACTACCGTGTTCCACTTCCTTGAGATCGTCTGCAATAGTGGGTGTACTAAATAACACCTACAACCTGTCGTGGCCTACCACACTGATCACAACCTTTTTTACCAAAATTGTATGGTTTCTAATTCAACTATAAAATTGTTCCACAATTTAATTTCCTTATTTAATTGTATTGTTGTAATATCAAGATCTTATGTATCAGAAATTTCATACTGGGTTATCATGTTTCCATTAAACTACTGTGTTGGTAGTTAGATAGGAATTCTTTATAAATTAGGTCAGTGATAAGGTCAAAAATTAGCTAGTTTTTATGGTACCGTATTCAAATTTTTAATAACTATTTAAATTGACACATCTCACATTTCAGATGGATTAGATAGCACAGGTTTGGTGAATGGTTTGAACATCTCAACTGACGTGATGCTGATGAATGTAGCCTCAAACGAAATGACTGCAGAATTGTCTCTAGAGCAGCTAAACACCAAAACACTGATACTTCCATCAGGTTCATTAGTGGCTGGAGTAGATATGGATAAGTGGAGTAAAATAGCCATCACCAAGTCTGGCATTGAACATAACATCAATGGTAACATCACTGTCTTGGGTCCGGTGGACTCTGGCCAATGCATTACGTAAGTGTATCAAGTTATTAATTACTGAGAGAAGTACATTAAATTTATTCATTAATTTACATTTTAATTACAACAATTCAAATGTTAATATCAAATGTTAGTACATTAATTTACATATATGTGGGTGTCCCACAGGGATCGAACCTGGGCCCCCTATTGTTCTTACTATAGGTTGTCAATGACCTACCTGGTTCCATAACATCTGGAAATGTATGACTTTTTGCCGATGATGTTTGTCATTTGATCTGTAACCACAATCGTAACAATCTTATTGAGAATACCCAATCCAGTTTAAATGAGATGCAAAACTGGTGTCCCAAAAACTGTTTGATTTTAAACTCTGATAAAACTAAACTTTTGGAATTTCATAACAGGAAAAAACCTGAACCAGCTCCTCAACTAATGCTTAATGGGATCGCTCTCGAATAGTTTGGGGTGGGTTTTGGGTTGTTTGCATTTTCCCCATTAAATTTTTAAAAATTTCAAATTTTATATTTTACCATTATAATCAGCTTAAAAAACTACACAAGTTAGTCCTTTAAAGTTTCTCTCTACCTCCAACGGTTACCAAGATATAAAAAATCTAAACACAGTTCATTGTATTTAGGGGCTCCAAAGCTAATCTTATGGAGGATGAGGAAAAATAATGTTTCCCTTACTAACAATACTAACCACCAAGATATAAAAAAATCTAAACACAGTTCATTGTATTTAGGGGCTCCAAAGCTAATCTTATGGAGGATGAGGAAAAATAATGTTTCCCTTACTAACAATACTAACTAATAGTTTTGGATGAAAATTTTATCTTCATGGGATTGGGAGCTATACGTTTATGCTAAAAAATCATAGTTTACGTGTTCCACACAGCAGCAAACCTGCATACACTTTCCTATGAATTTTACCGAGAATAGGCAAATACTCTAATTTATCAACAGGTCAATCTTTTCATATAGCCATATTACTGATTTGGAAATTCGCTGAGTACGCAGGTCTGCTGCGACAGGGACATTTTATTGTACTGAGGACAATTTGTTTCTGTTGTATTCTAAAAAAAACTTTGTAAGTATTTTGAAATTGTGTTTCAGGGTTGAAAATTTAGTTAATGGTGTACCTTTTCATCAGAACAATATCATGCTACCAAATGAAAACCAGAAAATCACAGGGAAGAAAGTTTTTTCTTCTGATTCAGATTTAACAATTTATGGCCTAAATGTGCAAGGAAATTTGAACAAGATAAATATCACAGACTTCTACCAACAACAGGTAATTCAAAACGTGTTTTTAATGCTTTTAATAACAATGTATGTTTTATAATGATTGTGTAGATATAATTATACATTTTCACAGCTAAACTATTTAAATTTACAAAGTATACAGTTTATTTATTTATTTATATCTTTATTGATTTACAATTTGTAAAGTTATAATAAACTAACAAGTATTAAAAAACTAGCTGACCCGGCGAACTTCGTAACGCCTAACAGTAAATACGCGTTAACTTTCAGATTGGCCATGTTCTAAAGTCGAATAGCATTACAACTTCGTTGTGAAAAATTAGATATTCTGGGTCGCAGCTTAGTTAATAACAATACTGAAACGATAAGATATAGTAATAACATTCCTACAAAACAAATAAATCTGAGTGGATTTATTCACAATTTTTCAAATCCAACCTAAAACCAAACAAAACCTAACTGTAATACGGCTTTTATAGGAAAGATATATAACAGCTTATTATTATAACAAACGTAATATTTGTATAAACACCGTAATTATTTTTTATTTGGCCGACATAATTATAAACACGTGACTTTTAATCAGACAGAAAAGAAAAATTATAAATACTTAATACCCAAAAATTGTTAACTATTAACATGGTGAATAAATCTATTCATTTTGTGTAGTACACATTCACTTCATAGTTTTACATAAATGAATGATTCAGATGGCAATGGATAGTAAAGCATATTGCTAATGGAAAGTAAAACAACAGCTGTAGCTTAAGAAATCAAATGTATTTATTGTAGAACATTTGTAAACAAACTTAGTCCCCATAAGGTTAACATTCGAAATTTAAAACGATATAAAATGGAAACTAATTGAATTTATGGAAACTGAATATGCCTAAAGCAAGGCCGGAGCAGAGAGGAATCCAAAAATTCAAAGATCATTAAAATCAGTCCAGCCGTTCTCGAGTTATAATGCGTGTAACTAACACGACTTTGTTTTAGCGAATTTCCCATAGGAAAGAAGCTATTACAGTAGGTCTCATGGTAAGACTTAAGCCCGGGACCATGTTATTTATTCTTCTTTAGGTACCTAGAGACCAAAAACAATAGTCGTTAAAATTTATATATACAGGGTGTTCATTAAAGTCGGGGACAAACTTCTAGGGGTGATAGTACTCATCAAAATAAACAAAAAATTTCCTATAAACATATGTCGAAAAATCCTTCGTTTAGCCGCTAGCCGCCATTTTGTATTTTATACAAAAAACGTTATATATCAAGAACTATTTAAGATACAGAAACCAAAATTTACAAAAATATTTATTTGCCAAAAAGGAAAATATTCTTAAAGTATCATTTAGTTTGCTAATATATTTTCGAAATGGCGGCGGCTAAAAATCTTCTAATATAAATAACAAAAAAACCATTAACTTTATAGAATTTTGACAAGAAATAATAAAGATTGCAATTTTAATTTCAAAACGAACTGCCCCGACTTTAATGAACACCCTGTATATATATATATATATATATATATATATATACATATATATATGTGTGTGTGTGTGTGTGTGTGTGTGTGTGTGTCTGTGCACAGGATAACTCTCCTAAAAATGGTCCGATCGAGACCAAATTTGGTAGAGACGTGTATTCCTACAAATGCTCGGACGAGTTCGTAAACCAGACATATCGATTAATGGGAACGGGTAGTTTGGGGGGGTTTTGTACCGCAAAATGGGGTTTTTTGCGTTTTTCACATGTAATTTGAAAAGTTTCTAACTTTATATTTCACCATTGGAATCAGTTTAAAAAACTACACAATTAAGTACCTTAAAGTTTTTTTCTATCTACAACGGTTACCGAGATATTAAAAAATCTAAACACAGTACGTTGTATTGTGGGGCTCCAATGTTAATCTTATGGAGAGTAGGGAAAAATTAATATTTCCCATGTTCATCAATATTTTTGGATAAAACTTGATATTTAGCTTCATGTGGTTGAGATCTATTCATTTATGCTTAAAAATTATAGTTTATGTGTTTATCATGGCAGGAAACCTGCATACTCTTTTCCCATGTTAATCATATAGGGAATAGGCAAAGTCCTTTATTTATGGACAGATGTTGATGAAAGTTTGTATAAATGTTAAAAATAAAAATTGTTTATGGTAGAAATGCCTACTTTCAGTGTTCCTCACAACAGCGAACCTGCACACTCTTTCCCATGTTAATCTTATGGAGGATAGGCAAATAATTCTCATGTTTATTGACAGATTTTTATAAAACTTGTCAAATATTATAATTATTATTATATTATTGATTTGGAAATTTGCTGAGTACGCAGGTCTGCTGCGACGGGGGTATTATATATTTAGATGTTTGTATTTATTTCCCTGTGGGAAATAGGTTAGATCATAGATATATCAAAAGGAATGTTTTTAGTTCCTTTAAACAGCTGTCGTAACCATATGGCATTACAAATTTTCCTCTTACAAATTGCTAACAACCCCCAAGAGCTAAGACATATCCATGTCAAAAAATACTAATCAGTTAATTCAATTGAGTTTTTAGTGGATAGCTCAGCTTCTAATTTGAGGGCTATAAAATTGTAGTTTTATTTTTAGTAACCACTTATTAGACTGCTGTGCATTTAGCATATTGCATTGGTAGTTGTGCCTTTTATTTAAACACTATAGCATAACTTGCCATGCGTTGCTGCGATTTACAAAGCATATTAATTAGACTTAGGTTTGTTGGCAAATTTATGTAACATGATGAACAAATTCACATATTCAGGGCTTTTTTTACCTCCAACTTTTAAATGTTAACCAAGCAAAAAATACTAAAATTATAAATATTAAAAAGTAAAGCAAATAAAAAAAATCTTTTTGAAAATATCATCTGAATGACATAAATATTAAATGTTTGTTAATATAATAGACAGTAACAACCTTGTATACGTTTCACATAGTGAAAGGAAAACATAAAAATATTATGCCCTTTGGGTCAGAGCCTTAGGTATATTATTTTCAATTTTAGTAGTTTAAATCAACTATAGTAACATTACACTAAAGTAAATTTAGGTGTTTACATTATGTTGTTTACATTTGAACAAATGACAGATTAATGAAACTTTCATATCATTTAATCACAGCTGTTAATTTAGGTAAAAACTAAATTATAAATTTAGATGTTACCTGAATTATCAGCTGTCTGCACCTCTACCATGGTCTAGATACAACACTCAGTTGGATAATATTCATAATTTCAACGAGCTTGCTTCACGTTGTCTTGCTGGTGAATTAATCATTTTACTATTTTTTTACTGCGTAATTTTTTATTCATTGGTATTTGACAAAGTTTCTGATCATATTTAGGTAATTTATTTATTCATTATTTTATTTATATATTTTCAATAATGTAAGAAAAAAATTAGAAACCTACTAATTAACAATCTATTTGAATTTCTAATGACGGCAATAAAATACAAACCTGACACTGCACCCTTTTATGCCCTCTGGATCAGAGCTCGTTGGACAGATTTGCATTAAGCTTCTCAGAAACCATCCTCGAATCATGTTCTCTGATGCCTGAAAGTTTCATTACAATCTTTCAAGAGGTTCTAGAGTGTATAGATAACATACAAGCATACATACTTCCTCTTTTATATATTAAGATTGTAATCTACATAATATTTAACATAAAAAATCAAGTATTTTTTAGGGTTTGGGTCTACATTGTACATGATATACTCAAGATTGCAATTTTTTCATCGTCGTTGTCCGAATGTGTCACAGGTAACAACCTCTGATCATCTGAGGATGTCAGGTCACATACAGTTTCTCGCTCCGCTCTATTCAGAGAGGGTGATGTTGCCAGAGGTCTACCACGGCCACAACCTCTCTTGGCTGGATTATCAGCTGTCTGTACCTCTCCCATGGTCTAGATACAATACTCAGTTGGATAATATTCATAATTTCAACGAGCTTGCTTCACGTTGTCTTGCTGGTGAATTAATCATTTTACTATTTCTTTTTTTTACTACATCATTTTTTTATTCATTGCTATTTGATAAAGTTTCTGATCATGTTTAGATATTTATAATGTAAGAAAAAAATTAGAAACCTACTAATTAACAATCAATTTGAAGTTCTAATGACAGCAGTAAAAATACAACTTTGTTAAACAAATCAAAATTGACAATAAAAAATGTTGCATATTGATGTGGTCATATATGTTGGGTTGGGTTGAGTTTAACCCAACTCAACATATGACCACTGTATTTAGTGAGGTATCAGATGCTGAATGAGCAGAGAATAGACTCTGATTAATCCAAAAGTTTGGAAGTTATTTGAAAAACTTCAGATTTTGTTTATATTTATTGTAGGGTTTGGTCGATTCCAAACATCGATTCTCGATTCCACTGATTCTCAGGGTTGGAATTGGAATCGAAAATGATTGAAAATATCTTGGCTCAAACACAAAAGTGCAAACGACAAATGACGTAAATTCGTATCCTCTTAAAAATAATACAACAACGTCATTGGTCGGTTCAAGGTTGCACCATACCTCATTATTATTCTTATTTCAGTTACTGATAAACTTCAATACGATATTGAATCTCGATATCGAATGTTGTCGTAGATGCCGATTATCGGAATACTGTTAATTATATTATTCCGCGAAATGAACTTTTCGGCAACAAAACAAGTATATTCATTTTTCATGATAATTATTATTGGGATTAGCTGTAAAAACTAATAAGCCTATTTGATACTTCTGTTTTCATACAAATAATTGGTTACAATATTTCGATATAACAGACTTTTCTGAATCAGATTCACAAACTACAATACGAGACCATGGATACCATTACCAAGTAGCCTACACGACATAGCGCCATTCTCGTCTCTATCTATTGATGAATTTCCTAACATGATGCTAATTTTATGGGAATTTTTAAAGGTTGATATTTTAATAAAAAGTGTGTTCTCTGATTAGTAAGTTATAATAATCCGATTGTATCAATTTACTCTAAAAGTCGGCACAATCATTTTGCGGGTAAATTGTATCGCAAAAACACTTTTGTTGCCCATGTCGTCTGCCGCCGTCTGATCATGGATTCGTAATTAATTCTTTTGTCTTTTTCGTTTGTTATCATTGTGCAACAAAGTTTCAGTGATGAAATACATTAACTACTATTTATTGTGTTGTCGTTAAAATACGGGTCATTGAAAAATGATGGATTGCAATATTATTTTTTCCCTAAATGGCGTAGTCTGTCCACTGTCGTCGCGCTGTTGACTGTTATTGTTGTGTCACATATTTGTTTACAGTGTTCATATTTGTGTCCTAAATAGTTTTTAATGGATAAATACATTAATTAGTTATTATTTATTGTTTTGTTATTGAAATAGGGGATTAATTTTGAAACAGTGATATATGGGAATTGCTTCGGCACAAATTAATATGAGTTTTTGTGATTTTCGCAATTTTCATATTTTTACCACTAGCAACGGTTTATATAAATTTTGTTTTTTTTGTTTAAATTATCTATAAATAAGTATATATTTTTGGTTTCACCATTAAATTTTAAGGAAATTTACTTTTTTAATTTTGTTCACTTATGTTATACTGTATATATAAAGTACACAACCGTAAACAAACAAGAAAGATTTTCATGTATGTATTTATTTATTTGTTCATGTAAATACTAAATATTTATATTTATTTATAGTTTACATACTTTTTTTAACATTTCTTTATTCTTCATTTTAGTGCTCAACAAAATTATATAACTTCTAGGATTAATAAAGATGATTTTTAAAGGCTGCAAATTCCTATAAACATAGTGACACTGAAAAAAATATTTTAGACACTTCAAGGGTAAAAGCGTCACATTTGTTGACGGAGGTCAAATCAATTCCTGGAATCGATGGAATTGGAATCGGGAATCGATTTTAAAGAATCTGCATCGGAATCGGAATCTAAAAAAAATGGAATCGACCAATCTCTAATTTATCGTCAAGAAATTCTCCATTAAAATAATTTTGCTTATATTTTATTAATTTTTTTAATGTAACGTGGGTACAATTTTAATGCTCTATATTAGGAATTTGGCCTAACTCAGTTTATTTATTTCATAAAGGCCTAAAAGGGTTACCACATATGGGAAGTAAGTGTAAATGTTGGCTAAAAATTTAATATGTGTTCTGTACTTGAAAAAGTCTATGTCAGTTTTATTTAACATATTCTTCACAGGTTGAAGCAAAATTTCATTACCAAATATTTCATTCCAAAAAAACTACTATTAATGTGTAGAACATAAATGCCAAAAGTATTTTTCCAGGTTTAGCTTCTTCAATAATAATAATTTATTTTATACAAAATTTCAAAACTATATGGATAAATTATAATAAGTTAAACTTTTTCTCATACTACAGGTAGAGCATACTACCTTAAGAACATGTCCAGAGCAGAGGATCTGGAGGGGGACGTGCTGTTCACAGTCCCTCTCCAGAGGGGCAATGCCAGTGTGTTAGCTGTTATCGCCTCTCAAGGGAACAACATCACTCTCTCTCAGTTGTCTTGGAGTGATGAGCGGAACACGTTCATCAACATGCCTGGTAATACACACCCACTAATTGTTAACATGTAACAGACACTGTGTATATAATTTGATCAATGTTTGTTTACCAAATTCTTCATCATAAGTCTGCTGTTTTCCCAATCATATTGAACGTTGATGTAACTAACTATGATTTGAGAGTGTTCCCAGTGCTATTTCATCTGTCTAAAATTCATTACGTTTACGATATTACATAAATTAAAAACTATAAAATTAATTAAAACTTTGAAACTATGAAAACTTGAATCAAAACGTTTTAAAATTATTCATTATTTTTGAATTTAAAGTTACACTTACTCATTGTTTACTGTCGTGGCTCCACAAATCTCAATTGATTCTTAGACTCTTCCACCCTGTTCTTTCCTTCGTCAAGTTGATATCTGCACCCAAGGTCCTAAATTCTTTAAAGACTTGATCAGTTCATCTTAATTTTGGCCTTCCCAATGGACGCTGCCCCCTCGGCGTGGCTTTCCACACTTCATACAATCTGCTTCCCTTCTGCCTTCTTATTACATGTCCAATATTACATGTTCAACTTAACCTTGCTTTAATTATTGCGATGATGTCCGGGTCGGTGTGCAATAATCTATTCTCTATTTTGATTTTTCTCCATACTTCTTCCTCTAGCTCTGGTCCAAATATTTTTCTTAACACTTTGTTTTAAAAAACCATGAGTCTTTTTCACTTCTCCTGGATAAGTATGGGTAAGTCATAAGTATTTTTTTATTTTTTAGTTTATAAGTATGTCACATACTTGTTATTTTGTAGAGTTGTGTTTTCCTTTTCTTTCTTCCTTCTGAAGCCAGAGTTTTGTTTTATATCTATCATGTAGCAATTGTGTTGTGGCACAGTTTCCGGCCAGGCACTCCACACTACTGAGTTAGTTTTAAGATTAATGTTTTTCCCGCACAGGTTTATAACCTCAGGGCTTTATTGCTTATTGTAATGTATAAGCATATTATGACCAACACACACCTTGTATTACCTTATGTTATCTATATTGTAGCTTAGAGTAGTTGTGTTGTTGGCTGTATTGTATTTTTGAGCAATAAAGAGATTTTTCAATTCAATTCAATTCAATTCAATTCAATTCATAATACCCACATTTTACTTCCATACAACAGTACAGGTTGAATTATGACCTTATATATCTGTAACTTTTATCTTAGTTCTGTGGGACGATATTTTAGATGAGATTAACTTCTTGCAGCCTCATAGGCACTTATTGGCATTTGCTATCATAGTTAGTATTTCTTCGTCTTCTGGGTGTCAATTATTTATGGTTATTCCTAAATACTTAAAACTATCTGCACAATTGATGTCTAAGTTGGTAATCTCTATGTTTTGGATTCTATTAGATGCTTGTCTTCTAAAGTTCATGATTTTAGTTTTTCTTTGTTTACTTGCAGTCCTATTTTCTTTGCTTCTTTGATAAATACTTCTGCTAAATTTTCCACTGTTTTTGATAAGATAACGTTGACAGCAAATGTCAACAAAATTAGATCTATTCCTAGCTTAATCCCCAGTTTGGGTTCTTTTGTTTTATACAGGCTTCATCCAGTTCTAAGTTACAAAACAGGGGAGAAATGCCATCTCCTTGTCTTGCACCTGTGTTAATGGAAAATTCTTCAGATAAATCTCCTTCCACTCTCACTTTAGCTTTGGAAATTTCGTCAAATAATGTTCCTGAAATGTATAAAATTCAAATACTTTTTAGTTTGCTGAGATTAGGTAAAATACCATAGCTATTAACTTTAAAACAATACATTTAGTTTATTTGCTGTCACAAATTTTGATGGCCAAACTGTCTGTTTTGTGTTTTTCAGGTAGTGATACTTATTTTCTGAGAGATGTTCCGTTTAATGTTCAGACTCTTACTTTACCTGGAGGGGAGCATGCTGCTTATGTTACAGGCCATTTAGCACACAACAAGACATCATCAGGTATCAATCTCACACTGTAGCATACATTATACTTTTATTTATCATAATTTTTCCTAAATAATGAAAAATAAAAAAAATCAATGAAATTTTATGAGTGTTTGTCGTGAAAATAAAATACCTCCTTTGCAGTAGACTCTCTGTTAACCGGCCCCGTATCAATCGACGCACGGTTTAACCGCTTTGCCCGCAAGAAAAACCGAGATCGGTTTATGCTCCTTGAATTTCAAAAGGTCTGGTTAAACCGCCCTTTTCTAGTAATCGCAAGACTTCCGGTCAAATGCTTATTGATTTACCGTATCATAAGATGTATCCTCTCCATTGTCTTTTCGGCAAATTCTCGGATAATTCATCAGGTGATTTTTGGTCAAATATTGTCAGTCTATCTCTACTCTGCATCGCATTCAGTACACATGCCACGTGTGACAGTCCATGGTAAAGTGTAGTTCGTTTGTTTTACTAAGCAGTATTCCTACCGTATGAAAACATGTGAAATGGTGGTGCAATACAAAAGAGAGATTGAATTCTGCACTACAAAGTCATTAACATGTTTGATCAGTTAATACAGTATAATTCATTTTTAACTGGGCATATTTCATACTAAAAATGGGATATTATTAAAATAAAATCATTAACATGTTTAATTATAGAGTATTTTAAATTTTTGGGGGTTGCCCAGTTTAACTGCCCTTTTACGTTATCCGACCTATGCTCTGGGCATAGGTTGGAGATCGGTCCCGAGAAAGGCGGTTAACTTTTTTTAGATTAGATTAGATTAGATCATTGAAATGGCAACCATACTACAATGTAGGTATTTTAAGCTAAGTATGAATGAGGAGAGTGTAAGATGATTGTGGCGCGATCTTGTAGTCTTGTTACTGCCTAAGGCTGACATGTTCCTTAGACAGGACTGTTAATTAATAGCCCAACAGGCGATGGCAACTAATGGACCTACAGTTTAACGTGGAATCCGAACCACGGCCTCTGAATTACTCCTCTGAAGTTGAGGATCTACTGTAATAATATACTTGTTTGACAAGTTTCATCAATATATGTCGATATATTGATCAACATATATTGATGCAAACCTTATTAGGTTTGCATATTCTCCTTAAGAGTATAGAGAGGTTTGCTGCTGTGAGGAACACTGAAAGTAAGTATTTTTACCATAACATTTATTTTAACCCTATACCAAGTTTTATTAACGTTTCTCCATAAATAAAGGAGTATGCCTATTCTCTACATGATTAACATGGGAAAGAGCATGCAGGTTAGCTGCCATGATTAACACGTAAACCATGAGTTTTAAGGATAAATGGATGTATCTCAACCACATTAATCTAAATGCCAAGTTTCATTCAAAAATATAGTTTTTAAGGACTATTATTTTTTGTTTTTGGTCCCAGGCTTACGACTTGCCTTAAGACCTTTGGTAATAGCTTCTTCCGTATAAGAAATTCGCTAAAAAAAGCTTAAATTCTGTTACATGGATTTGTTTTACCCCTCTAAGCTGTAAAGGAAAATTGTATCTGTTGTAAAGGATAATTATGATAATTTTTATTAACAAATATTCTCTTAAAAGTTATATTTCTTGATCATATAAGTATAACTATATACTTATGATTTACATATTTTAAATAGACTGTAAAATGAACTAATTTCGTTTTTATAATGTAAGAAATATTTTTAAGTTCTTTTAATTTAATAATAAGTATAACTAAGTATAACTCTTCTTTAAGTGCATTAATTTTATGATATTACAACGACTATAAAAGTATGCAACATGAAAGAAACAGAGAAAATATCTTGATCAAAATATCAACAGAAGAACTATACAAAGACAGAGAAAAACTAAGAGAAGTAAAGGACAAAAGTAAAATTTTTAATTTAAATTAATACAAGATTAACAAAGTATAACTCTTCTTTAAGTGCATTAATTTTATTGGAGACTATAACATGTATATATAACAAGAAAAGAAACAGAGAAGTTCTTGATCAAATATACATAAGAACTAACAAAGATAAAGAAAAAAATATGAGAATAAAAAACAAATATTAAATAATATGACCTAAGTTAAAACTTTGATAAAATGAATATAAAAGTAATAAAACTTCTTGATTGGAAAAAAACATAACAACTTCATTAATCGTGCGTGAGCCACATATATTACTGTTTAGGCGTCACGAGTTCGCGATACATAGTTTTAATATCCGGACTACAATCCAGATAAAAAAGGATATGAGAGGGGTAGAAAAACAAAAAATATATAAATGATAAAAATTTAATAATCACGTAATACAGTACAAAGTGGTACAGTACTAGAGTAATACAAATTTTCCTCCATCGTAATGACAACCCTTTTTCTTTTTCCGGCCATAATAACTTATTCCTACCCGAAACTAAAACGAACCGTTACGAGAAAGACAAGGTCACTGAAGCAAAACAAAGGCGACACTGACCACGGAGGCGGGTGTTGTCACTTTAGTACGTGTGATGCGTTGGCTTGGCTATTGGGGTGGGTACGGACAGGAGGGGTGGGGAGGTTTATTGTTTCGTATGTCAGTGGCCTTGCACCAGATAGCACAGAATACAGACAGTAGCGCTAGAGACTCAGGCACTCGGGTGACTCATTGTTTCCCCATTCTGATTTGAACATTACCGCTGTCCACATCGGTTAATGGGAACGGGTAGTTTGGGGGGGTTTTGTACCCCAAAATGGGTTTTTTTGCGTTTTTCACATGTAATTTGAAAAGTTTCTAACTTTATATTTCACCATTGGAATCAGCTTAAAAAACTACACAATTAAGTTCCTTAAAGTTTTTTTCTATCTACAACGGTTACCGAGATATTAAAAAATCTAAACACAGTACATTGTATTGTGGGGCTCCAATGTTAATCTTATGGAGGATAGGGAAAAATTTATCTTTCCCATATTAATCAATATTTCTGGATAAAAATTTATATTTAGCTTTATGTGGTTGAGGTCCATCCATTTATGCTTAAAAATCATAGTTGATGTGTTTATCATGGCAGCAAACCTGCATACTCTTTTCCCATATTAATCACATAGGGAATAGGCAAAATCCTTTATTTATGGACAGATGTTGATGAAAGTTGGTATAATTGGTTAAAATGAAAATTATTTATCGTAGAAATGACTACTTTCAGTGTTCCTCACAGCAGCTAAGCTGTACACTCTTTCCCATGTTAATCTTATGGAGAATAGGGAAATAATTCTCATGTTTATGGACATATTTTTATAAAACTTGTCATATATTAAATTATTGATTTGGAAATTCGCTGAGTACGCAGGTCTGATGCGATGGGGGTATTATATAATTACAATATAAGTAAATATACAACCGGTAGTGCTGGAAGACGTGAGTTTTTACTTCATCCTATAGAAAATATTTAACTTAACCAAAGTCTCAAAAAAAGTGATATGGTTTCATGAAGTATAAAATGACCTCAAAGAACTGGGGATCAACATAATAGATATTTAAAACAGAGAAAGATTCAGTAACAAGAAAATAAAATAAAAACAAGAACGGAAGAATGTACAAAACAAAGAAAAGAAGAAAATATTAATATGTGATCAAAAAGTGTTTGTATTTACTTCCCTGTAGTAATAGGTTAGATCATGGATATGTCTAAAGGAGATGTTTTCAGTTCATTTAAACAGCTGTTCTTATAACCAAAAATTCAATACAATAGCTCTGGTAGTTTCTATGGAACCAGGATATAAACACTTCCGCTGCAATTTTTGCGTTACGCAAATCTGCTAACACGGTGATAGTAGATTTGTTTCAGATTTATTTGTTGTGTTTGAAGCTCTGGGTGTTAGTAACACCACCTCCCACCAGAGCGTAGACATATCAATGTTAAAAATATGAAAAAGAAAGAAGAAAGTAAACTTAGGAAATGCAGCCAAAACTAAACAGAAATTCATGAGGAATGAAGAACAAAAACAAATACACAGAGAAATAAAGAAGAGGTTTTGGACAGAACGGAATGCAAAATCATGAGAAAATTTATCTCTAACACTGTACTAGTGGCAAAGATGAGCAAAAATGATAATAATAAAGTTTTATATTAAAATATAGTTAAACATATAACTTGTTGTCGAGGCCAAAAACTTACCGGGGTTTGAGTGGCCACTTATGTAAGGTGAAGTAGGTAGGTTAAATAAAACAACTTGTTAAACATATAATAGGGTCAAGAATGGTTTATATATTTTTTAAATTATTCTTGTTTAAAAGTAGTTATATAAGATAAAATATGTTGCTGATTTTCATATTTTTTGGCAGTTGGGCAAGGGTTCTTATTGAGGCTGAAAAATGGCTTGATCACACAAACAAAAGTTCTCAGTGGCAAGCCAGGCTCTTCTCTTCTTTCTTTCCTGGACTACCAACATAGAATATGCTTTGTTGTGGTTGACGAACGATGTAAGGTATCTTGTTTGAAAGACGACCAAAGGGCAGTCAGACTATCAACATTCTCATGCTATAACATCACCCAGGTAAAGATTACAGTTTATGGTAGCCAAATATTTGTATATAAATGTAAGCTAATTATTTTAAGGTTTAATTTTATTTATAATTTAAGTATCATTACTGAGATATTATAAATAAAGAGTAACATTTACATTTAGTTCATTTATTCCAAAAGTTTATTTTTATCGCTGGTAAATTCTGTAGAAATATTGACAAGCATTGTCTATCACATAGCTTATTCTACTTACAAACATGATAATTGTTTAATATAACTATCTTTATACTATTTTTTACTTGAGCCACTTGTTGTTCTTAGGCAACATTACTGTCGACTGACAGGGGTCGGTTTATAATCGGCATCCAGACTCAGCCACAGGGTTCCTTGTTCCTGTGGCAGATGTCAGGTACAAAATTCACTCTAAAGTCACGTACACCACAGTTTAATCCTACAAGCATTGCTGCCACCATGACAACTGCAAGTCCGCATATAGCAGTTGCCAATTTGCACCGGCTCGGGCATCCTGACCCTGAAACAATCACCATCTACAGGTAAATAACTGAAAACAATATATCATTTGCATTTGAGATCAAACAATTTAATTTCTCATCAGTGCTTCATGCTTTTCGTAGAAATAGATGTCGCAGAATCTTAGATCATCTCCCCATAACATTGAAATGTTGATTTTACTTTCTCCCTCCTGCTGTGCATTAGGATAAGGAGAAAGTATTATTTTTATTTTAGTCAAAAATTTTTAATTCATGTTTTGAGTGGCTATATCCGTTTTAAAGTGCCTTGAACCATTGGAACCCATTGCTCCGATTAAGGTAAAAATTTATATCTTATGCATGGTGTATGTATGGTATCCAGTGTAACTCTAGGGGTTTTAGTGTTTTTGAATTTTTTATTATTAAAGTTAGTTCACCCTAAATACCCCTAAAAAACAATAGTACTAGTTTTCTCAAAAATTGGTTGTAATGGTTTTCATTTAGAAAAAAAATTTTTTTACACATAATGTCTTGAAATATAAGTAATATGACTTGCATGTCTGTAAAAGTGACAGTTCTAAAGTTATGGGCTTTTAAATTTAAATGATTTTGTTTTTTTTTTGCAAAATGATGAATTTGTAAAATAACATCACTATTACCATGAAAAATCTTAACACTGACATTGTACATTGGGGCTCCAATGTTAATCTCATGGAGGATATGGAAAAATTAATATTTTATTTATTAACCAATATTATTGGATGGAACTTGGCACAGTAAAGTTTGGTTTATCGGGATTAATATGGCAGGGTCCCCATCTGGATAACCAAAAATTCGGATGATCTGAAAATATACCATTATAGACATCCACGTCACATAGACGATGATCGAGAATAACGTCTGCAATAATAGTGCTGCAGACTGCATATACACTATGATAACCACCTTACTGCACTGTTATTCGTCATGAAACTAAGGTTCGTAACAGACTAAAGGTCACTTAATACGTTCACTGCTAAAGATAATTTTGAGGAGTTCAGGAAGCAACAGATATTTTGAGTTTCAGGCTAATATACAAACTCAATGTTTTGTAGAAACTTAAAATGAAAAGTGAGTGAGGCCCCCACACCATGCTCACCCCTTGACCATCCGCGTGTTAAGCTAACTCAACATGTCCCTCACTATTTTACCACAACAAAATAAGATTATCTTTAGAAACGTTTTATCTGAATTATAATTTTTAAATGAATACATTGTCCAACAAATGTGGGGTTCAAGGGAAAGTCGCCACTGTTTCTGGCTTTGCCTCTTCCAATTAATACATGTCATCGAAATATAGACATTATCATTACAACGTAGGCATTCAATTCATGAGCTGATTTAAAGCTACTTCACCTTATAACGGGTGTCCCGCAGATTGGATGAGAACACACTCCAGCTGCAGCTACAGCAGGTCCTGCCAGCTCTATCACCCAGCCATCTAGTCTTCAGCTCACTCCCCTCCTCACAGTCTGTCCTGTATGTCTCCTCCCTCATACCTGCCTTGCCTCTTCATGTCTACGTTTACCGAGGTATCCTTGGCTACGAATTGCTATTCGAAGACCCGACACTGCCTGTACCCACGGACCTACAGCCCTTCACGGACCATCAACAGCGACACTTCCTTGTCATCCCTGCCAACTACACAGCTAGTGTACTTCAAGCCGAGTTCGAAGGCCAGGGGTAAGCGTTTATGGGTATTTAATCTATAGAAATTACTATTTTAAACTCCAGTATTTCAGCCCAGTTATAATATTGTAATAAAATTACAATAATACATAGTAATAAAAATGAAATCTTTGTTAATTCAGAAGTATTTTTGAAAGTAGCATAATTTTTAGAAATGTGATATTTAACAATCAACAAACATTTATATCAATTATGATGGATATTTGTATAGTTGTTGTTAATATTAATGTTATTTAGATTCAAGTTCCTACAAGAATTCTTGTTTCTATTTTGATACCAGTTATTTAAAAAGATAGACTTATGTAATGCCTGTCATATAAATTAGGTATGAAAGTACTGTGAATAGATTGTTATATGATAAATAAAATATTAACTCATATTGAGTATATATTTTATGTATTTCATTATCCTTTTTATGAAACTAGTATGTAACTTATTCTTATTCATCTAAAAATATTTTGATAAACCTTTACAATGCGTACCGAACATGCAAATGTTATATATGTTGAAAATCTTCTTGTAGTTACCTGATCTTATATACTCCCCTTCAAAAATAAAAGTGTGATGATTGTTTTGTGGGGATGAGTCACGTACATTTCTACAATTTTCATCACTTTAACAATTAAATAAATGTTAGGAACCACTTGTTCGGTGAGGCCCTTTAATTTCACTTTTGTTTCATTTTAACTATATTTTGCAAAATAATTTTAAATACTCGAAAACTGATGGATCAATTAATTCAGGAGAACCATACCCTTCTCAATCACAATCATTACATAGAAACATTATTCAAGTATTTAATGCCCATCCTATCACTCAACTAACCAAGGAGTTATATGTTTACTTTACCATTTCTGTATACTGCAGCTGTAATTATGAGAAACCCAAAAAGTTAAAAGTGGCCCAAAATGCTCATACTGTACTGTACTTTAATCTATGCTTGAAGTCAAAAATATTGGATAATTATGAGCGGTGGTCGCTGGATATCATATTTCCTGGTGTAAATCAATCTCAACACTATTGAATATTATGTTCATCCGTAAAGACCGTCCTCATAACCACATCAGTTTGTAATTTAGAGGAAAAAGTGTTTTGGTTACCTTCTTAAAATGTAAGTCACTTATATGCCATAGGCTATTGGGCTATTAATTAATAGTCCTGTTTAAGGGACATGACTGTAGCAAGACTACAAGATTGTACCACAATCATCTTACACTAATTTCTCATGCATACTTGGCTTAAAATACCTTCCTGGATAGGTCGACATTTCAAAAAGTAATAGGTGGCACAGTAGGTAATAGTCGAACATGACATTGAATATTGGGGTATTACGTAGAGCTTGAACGACTTAAGATTCACCAACTATGCATTTCAACTATATTTGGAAATGATTAATACAATTCCTACAATCATATCCATAAGCCTTAAGCCATCCTATCCATTGACAATCTTTAAACACAGTACAGTGCAATTAATGTACATAGAACATAGTCTGTAATAAATAATTTTATGTTTATCCATGAGGCTAATTATTAATGTAGACATATTATATACAAATTTAGTAAGTATATAAAATTGTTTTTTATCTGTTAAGTATTACTATTTCCCAGATGTCAAATTTACTAGTGATATCAGAGTTTTAAGTTTTTTTGCTACTTTGTCTATAGAGTAGTGATCCCAGTCACAGGATTTTCAAAACACATTTTTGTCTAAGCTCTGGGACGGTGTTAGCAATTTTTGAGATGGTAAAATGTTACGGAAGTGGTACTGTGTGGTTAAGAGAAAAGCTGAGAGAAACTGAAAACATTCCCTTTGGACATATCAATGATAAACTATTTCCCACAGAGAAGTAAATACTATTAGTTTAATTTCGACCACAATACACTCTTAGATTAAATAACTAGATAATTTTAAGTTTATATTGTTTAACTTAAATTCTTGAACATAATATAATTATTCTGTCATTTTCTCTAAAGACATTGACTGATAGAGTTTAAATCCATATATTGTCTCAATATTTTAGGAACTACGTCTGCATAATGATGAACTTTACTGTTTGTATTTGATTTTTTACCAAACAGATATCCTGTTGTAAACAATTTTATCTTTTGTTTGTCATCTGTTTTTTTGGGACTGTCTTTGTGGCGTGTGAAACCATAATCGATTAAAGCAGGTCAGAAAACAGACTATAAGCTTTCGAACAAAGAAGTTAGAAGCTAGAGATTATTCTAACTCAAAATAGCTGTAAGACAGTATATGTATTGACACATATGGAATTAAATACAGCCCTAAACATTATATTATTAAATAATATCTTAATATCAAATCTTTTGTGGGATGGATACATGAATTTTATATGTTTCTTTCAAATACAACATTCTTAACAGATTAACAATTAATTCCTTGGAAGTCTTGCTGTGAGGATTTTGCTCTTAATTTATAATCACTGTTATACATAAGGGTTCAAAAGTTATCAAATATAATAAAATAAAGCATTGGTTGGTTAAAATTTTGAAACATGAATAAAAACCATTTAAATAAATATAAATAAACATATATAAATAAATATGTGAGTTTGGAATCATGATAATTCTCTCTGGAAGTAAATTGAACCAATATTGTTCCTTAAAAATTAATCTTCATTGTAATGTTTAAAATATCAAGCACTTAAGTATTATTTAAAAAATCGTCATAATTAAAGTGATGTTAAAAGGAATTCTTTCAAAGGGCATATTTCGATTTTTACCTTTAAGAATGATCTAATGACTTTTAGAATTTATAATTTTAATGTATTACTTTCATTCAATGTAGTATCAATTTTAAGCTCAGAGAGAAAAAGGAATGTGAATGGCTTACATATTTATATATTCACTAGTATACTTTTTTTTTTAGGTATTTGTGATTAGTTTTAATGGACAGTATATTCTTAATAAGTAAGATAAATTGAAAAATAGCTTTTTATTAATGAAACTTGCAGTACTTCATTACTTCATAGTATTTCTTTACTGTGTGAGAGTAGAAGGTAATAAATGTCAAAATGTAAAACCACAAAGAATTTCATAATCTCATTTAATAAAAATATTTAGAGTTATTTAAAATATCAGATAATTTTACTTTATGTCTAAGCTACACATTTCTATTGAACATTTCCATAAAATCCCTGAATTCTTATACAAATAGTTACCCTTTTATTTGATGCCAAATAACTAAAACAGTATTAGGAAACATTTTAACAGAAGGCCAGAACAGTGAGGGCAGGTTACATGTTAGCTGAGCTCATTACGTGTTAGCTAAACTGGTTATGATGGTCGTTGCCCACAATAGCTGGAGAGCTCATCGATTGTGCAGGGCTTGGAGCAGCACTCGTCTGCAACCCCTCGTGTTTGCCTCCGGAAATATTCTGGGATCACGGCAAAGGCCTTGGCTCTGGAGCGGAACGGGTATACAGGGCTCTGCAGATCTTCCATCCCGATGACGTTCATCACCCAGTCCTCATGCATGGAACCACCATCTGTGCAGGGTTACAAATATACTAAAGTGGAATGGCCTCAAACAAACGTTCTATTACGTGATTCCCACTGATCCACTGCTATCAATCATTGTTCAGTATAAAACATGTCACATTGTGGGCAGTTTATTTTGTATAGTCCTGATTTGTCGTAATTATTGGTAGTGTGAGTGGTTGTGTTTGTCTTTTTAGTGATAAGGTCAAGGACATTATTTCTTGTTTTGAAGCTTATTTTGTAGTTTTTTTTATTAAGTTCTTGATATAATTTAATTTGGAACAAAGGACACAAAAATAGATGTTAAAGAAGAATATTACATTTACAAAAACTACAAAACATAACCCAACAGATTAATAAATTATATGCAAACACATACAAAATATGCTTAAAAAAATCTTACAGCTAGATCTCAAAGAATAAATGAAAATCAGCTGCTGATAGAGATATCAAAAATGTTTTTTAAAAATTAAATTATCTTACTTTAAGTGTTTTGTGAACATGCCCTTATGGTACGAAACATGTAGAATTTAATAAAATATTAAAAAAGGATACTGTGTTCAAATTCTTAAAAATCTAGTAACTATAGTAATAGTAGCCCTCCTTGCCTAACACACACACACACACACACACACACACACACACACATATATACAGGGTGTTCATTAAAGTCGGGGACAAACTTCAAGGGGTGATGGTACTCATCAAAATAAACAAAAAATCTCCTATAAACATATGTCGAAAAATCCTTTGTTTAGGCACTAGCCGCCATTTTGTATTTTATATAAAAAACGTTATATATCAAGAACTATTTAAGATACAGAAACCAAACTTTGCAAAAATATTTATTGGCCAAAGAGGAAAATATTCTTAAAGTATCATTAAGTTTGCTAATATATTTTCAAAATGGCGGTGGTTAAAAATCTTCTAATTTAAATAACAAAAAAGCAATTAACTTTAAAGAATTTTGACAAGAAATAAAAAAGATTGCAATTTTAATTTCAAACCGAACGGCTTTTTAGTGAACGAAATCCGTCCACGGATAAGCGAGAAAATGCACTTTTAAAGTTAGCTTACAGGGCCCATGCGCCGCCGCGGCGCGGGCGTGGCGAAAAAGCGGCTGGCACAGCAATTAATTCTTCGCCACGGCCGCGCCGCGGTGGCGTGTGGTTCCTGTAATGTAACATTAAAAGTGTGTTTTCTCGCTTACCCGTGGACGGATTTCGTTCACCAAAGTACCGTTCGATTTAAAATTAAAATTGTAATCTTTTTTATGTCTTGTAAAAATTGTATAAAGTTAAAGGGTTTTTTGTTATTTAAATTAAAAGATTTTCAACCGCCGCCATTTTGAAAATATAAAGGCAAAGCTCATGATACTTTTAGAAAATTATTCTCCTTGGCCCATAAACATGTGTGCAATGTTTGGTTTTTGTATCTTAAATAGTTCTTGATATATAACGTTTTTTGTATAAAATACAAAATGGCGGCTAGCGGCTGAACGAAGGATTTTTCGACATATGTTTATAGGAAATTTTTTGTTTATTTTGATGAGTACTATCACTGCTAGAAGTTTGTCCCGGACTTTAATGAACACCCTGTATATTGAATTCTTAACGACTTTTGTTTTTGGACTCTGGGCACCTACAAACGAAAAAATAACATGGTCCAGGGCTTAAGTCTTGCCATGAGACCTGTGGTAATAGCTAATACTTAGTTACTTAGCTTATATATAGTTAAACTAGTGTTGGACAAAATTAAAACCATTTTTTGTTCATTTGGGCTTTATTATTTTGTAAAATTAATTTTAAATTCCTGTTAATTTGAAAGAGTCTAGTCCCAATAATTTCGGATTAGTCAAATTTTCTTTTCATTCAGAAACAACTTCACGACCAATTATATCAAATGTTAAAAGCTAAAAAGTTCTAAACAATCACTATAAACTATTTTTATAGTGTTATAAAAAGTCAAAGTATTTCCTGCTTAAGCATCATTATGAAAGGCTGGTGGAAACCTGTAATTATTTTCCTGATATGGCTGTCTAAAATTAATGAAATACATAGTCAAGAATAGAAAAGTGTTCACTGATTTCTCACTCATTTATTTGATTTCACACATTTCTCTGGCTGAATATTGGGCCGAAAGACTTGTACAGTAAACAATATCAGTTGGGCTGGATTCAGCTTTTCCCTGAATCTTAAAACGTGACAATTTATGATTTTAACAAAGATAAAAGGTTAAAGTAAAAATTACGATTTTAAATTAAATATTTATAAATTTTCCTATTCTATCATTGAGTTTAGCATGATTAAAAACACAGGTTTTTAGTAGAAAAAATCAAATAGTATGTTTTAGATATAATATAGATTAATAAATATTGTTTTTTTACCCTGTGAGGGTAAAAAACTAATAGAACCCCAACTGAACCCCTGCTGGTCAATGAACATGCAGGTGGACAAAGGGAGAGGGGACAACGGCAGGCGATGTTAGTACCCTAGTAAAACAATTTATACAAAACAATTAAGTAATTTTTGGGAGAATAAGAGTTTGGGATCTAATCCCTATTCAGTATTTAAAAATATGAATCAATAATGATATATTTCTGAATCTAAAAGATGAGAAATGAGAAAATATATATATCTAATGTCTATTAATACAGTATTTAAAAAAGTTCCTTATAGAACATATTTTTTAACATTATTTTACTAGTGATAGCAATTTATTTCATTATAAAATATAAATATTACCAGGGGAGTTTCGCTTGTAGATGCTGTCACAGAGAAACATAAGGTTTCGCCTGAGTTCTTTGCCACAATAATGTTTCCGTCCACTTTTCTTGTCAATGTTGTAAATGTCATCGTCTTCATAAGAGAGGGCGATTAAAGAAGAAAGTGCAATGAACAAAAAGGTTCTCATCTGAAACAAAATAAAATCTATAATACAGATGAGTTGATTTAGACTGTAAAGTAGAAAACTGTTTAGTATGAAACTTCAACTACTGTATGTTTTAAAGTTTTTATTTAATAGTAAATTAATTAGATAGCTTAGATATATACAGGGTGTTCATTAAAGTCAGGGAAAAACTTCGAGGGGTGATAGTACTCATCAAAATAAAAATAAAAAATTACCTTTAAGCATATGTCGAAAAATCCTAAGTTTAGCCGCTAGCCGCCATTTTGTATTTAATAAAAAAAACCTTATATGAAGAATTATTTAAGATACAGAAACAAAATTTTGCTCACATTAACTAATTATAATCATTAATGGTTAATTTTTTTTTGTTATTTTGATTAAAAGATTTTTAACCGCTGCCATTTTGAAAATATAAAAGCAAACTAAATACTCTGAAAATATCTTTCTGTTTGGCCAATAAATATGTGAGTAAAGTTTTGTTTATGTATCTTAAATAATTCTTGATATATAACGTTTTTTGTATAAAATTCAAAATGGCGGCTAGCGGCTAAACGAAGGATTTTTCGACATATATAGGAAATTTTTTGTTTATTTTGATGAGTACTATCACCTCGACTTTATTGAACACCCTGCATATAAAAGAAGATAAAATTGTAAAAAATTTTGAAAAAAATTGCTTTTAAATGATCTATGCTAATTATTTATTATGTTATTCTATCAGCAATTGGCAGGGAAAATACTACTAAAACAAGAATTGGGATAATGTAACAAGCATTGACTTCATAAAAACGTGTACACAAAGTACCTCTATATCAAAACTCACTAAAACAGGGATTTATTTCAGTGTCTTTGGTATTTATGGATAAAAAATTACTTGAGGTTTGTTCCATATAACTGGTTTTCACAAAAGAAAAAATGAAGCAAATTTTAATGGAAAAAGTGTTTTGGAAGAAAATACTTCCCACTCTTTAATACATATCTATGTTTATTTCAGTTCTGTAGATCGGTTAAGTTAGTGTGAAGTGAAGTGAACATGAAGGCTAAGTATGAAACATTGCAGTGTAAATATTGGACGTATCCACCAATATCCACACACTGGAGACGAGTGCAGGTGGAGGTCAACAATTTAAATGGTTGTGCACAAGTCTAAGCCTTCTTTATTTTTAGCGAATTTCCCATAGGGAAGAAGCTATTTACTACTTTAGCTTTTTAGGAAATCTATTTATTTTCAATCTATTTAAAGATAATTATATTATTTTGAAGTTTTAATTAGATTAACTTTGTTTTTTTCTCTACTTGCTTTGCAATACTTTTGTATTTTAAAAAATGTGCATGTAGAAATATGGATTGAATTATATGCATATATTTAAATGTAAATTGAAAAGGGGTTTATTCCACCATATGCTGGGCATAAGCAGGCCGAATTATCTGGGCTTTTCACTTGAATTTATTCATTATTAACTATCAGTAAGCTTGTCCTTTGTAAAGGTTGAAGGATTCCGTTTAAAGAAGAATGGTTAATTATACTACTAAAATGTAAACCTGAAATCCTAAACAAATCAGTACAAAAAAATAAATAAACAACCAGCTTTATTGATATTGATTTGATTGATCGATTGAACTAATATTGATTTTAATCTGACAGCTGTTTGTTTTCTTTCTATTAAATCATTAAACTACAAAGACAGCTGATTATAACAGTAGGGGATTCATTGAAAACTGGAAGCAAAATATGACTATTATCGCGTAAAAAGTGGGTTTTAAATGCTCGTTATTTACTTTTCAAAGGGCGGCGGACAATTTCAAGCATTGAAAAACTTTCTCTGGAATGTAAAGTATTAAATAAGTTTCATTGTTATCAGTTCTCCTGTTTTGTTTTTTTTTTTTTGAGAAGATGGCGTTAAATGCGTCCTAGAGCATCACAGACAAATAGACAGACAGACACAAATTGAGATAAGACTTATTTTGGCTTCTCTAACACACGAAATGTAAAAATAACTAAAAAATTAATAACCCTGAGGAATTTATAGACAAAACTCTAATAATATTTATATCGATTTATCTATTTTTTAATGCATGGTGAGGAGCTGTATGATAATGCTAACTGCCGAGATGTAAAAGAGATAGAATTAAAAGGAGGTGTTTACGATAGTTTCAATGACTTTATTTTTTCAGAGGAACAAATTGTAGTGGAAACAGTTTTTCTTTACTTTGTTTTAATATAAGGAGCTACAACAGATATTTTGATGAATTAATTATCTTACAGATTAATTATACAGAGAAATTTGACGTAACTGTCCTGACTGAGACTTGGATGGAACTTACTTTAGGAATATTTTTTGATGAATTTAATGTGTTTAATGTATCACAACATTTTATAAGGTTTCTGCTTATCTATATCTTTAAAAATAAGCAACATGTTTTCAACCATCTCTCCCATAATTACCGGACTAGATTCTCAGTCAATACCAGGATTCAGTTACCTAGAATTAATAAATCTATAAATAAAACATCTCCTCAATATATTGCAACTATCCTGTTTTCAAAATTACCAAATAATCTAAAAAACCTAGGACCATGTACTTCGTAAAAATACAAAAATCTTGTAAACAAATGGCTAAGAGAGACTCAACGAGGTCTAGTAGAGAGCTATTTTATCTCTATTACATCCTAATTAATATTATTCTTTTTATGCCTGACAAATTCCATGGATCTGAAGTATGCGAGCATGATGATAAGTGCAATCGTACTAGTGTGAGTGTGTGTGTGTGCGTGCATGGGTGCATGCACACACACACACAGGAATATTTGTGGGGAATATTTCCAACGTATGTTTATTGATGTTATGTATATTTTTTGTGTTATTTTCTGGAAATAAACTGATTAATTCAAAAATGATTAGAGATATTTTTTGATAATATTTGCTATGAAAATTAAACTATCAGAGTTTTCTGGTAAAGTTATATTAAATTCAGAAGCTAATGATTAATTTTATATATTTTAGTTCTATAAAATATTTTAATTGTTGATTAAGAATAATAATAAATCATTTATTTATCAAAAGAAACTTAAGACTTATTCTTATAAACCTGTCCAGGTATTTTAAGCCAATGTATGAATGAGAAATAAATGATTGTGGCACGATCTTGTATAGTCTTGTTACTGACAAAGGCTGACATGTTCCTTAGACAGTACTGTTAATTAACAACCCAACAGTCAGTGGCATATCTAAGGGACCTACATTTTAAGGTGGAGCCTAATCCACTGCTTCTGAATTACGAACTGTTCTAATTATACGAATGGACTTAGTATTCAATAGTGCAGGCTTTAATCCACACCAGAGAATATCACTTCCACCGACCAATTGTGGATAGCTATGAGCGAAAATATTGTAACTATCCAAAATTTGTTACCTTCAAGTAGCTGGATATAGTACTTGCTACCGTCCCGGTCATATACTATAATGTCTTAACATAAACATTAACATCTACTGTAGATAATAACGTTGGTATGACCTCTAAAATAGGAATGGTTAAACAAAAATCATTGAACTGATAACCTATTCAATATCTCATAGTTACCTCTTCTGACTTATACGGTCAAAGAATTTATATGGACTCTATTTCATGTGAACAACAATCAATTAATATGGAAATCTACGCTCAAAGTAAACTTTCTGAGAGCTAAAACTAATTGTCCTTCCATCTTAGTTAGCAAACCGAGTCAGTGCGGAATAAAATTTAAGTTTAATTATCTAAAATTAGATCAACTCACCTCGACCTCCCCAGGAAAAGACTTTCGAAGAATGAGAACTTTTAAAGAAATATTGTCCTTTTATACAGTGTTATAATCACATCGTAAATGCAAGATGACAGGGAAAATTGTGTCCATTCATGAGGGAATAATTTGTTTAATGGAAGATGTAAAGAGTGGAAATTTCATATTAGTGCTGGAGGAGGGGTGTACAGAGAATACAGTAAATAGGTCTGACCACAACAACTCTCTCCATCATCCAACCCTTCATTGTTATTTATTTTATTAACATGAATATAAAACCATTCTAAATGGATCAATAATGAAGATTGGGTTATTTTTAAATTCCTACCCTCATTCTGGAAATAATTATTATGTAGTTTAGGATAGTTCAGATCAATATGAAATTCTCGAAATGAATTTGTATAATAGAGACCAGCACAAACGGAACTTTGCCATCCTATCCAGAGTTTTAAGGGATACCTTTCCTTTTGTTGTCTTGTTACTGACAAAAGCTGACATGTTCCTTTGACAGGACTGCCCCAATATCTTAAGGACCTACGGTTTAACGTGGGATCCGAATCACTTTTGTCTCTAAATTACGAACTGTTCTAACTATGAGGATAATTTATTTGGTTGTAACTTCTGCGAGAGTATGCTATATTTGCATGACATGCAAAATATTCGACAAAATGATTTAAAAACATATATATTTTTAGGTTTTATATCGTTAGTAAATTGTTAAATATATGCTAACCCAAAAAAGATATTTGCTAATGTATCCCTTAACTGAAAGGATTTAAAAATGCCCAATGAATTAAGGATTTTTGACTTTAAGATTTTTACAAAAAATAAGGATTGTATAATAAACTATACAATACATGTATAAAACTAATTTTTATTTAAAAATTTATGACATGAATACAAATCCGTTCAACACATAGATCCATAACTACTGAAGTTTTGTAAAAAATCAAAAAGTTATTTATTGAGTCAATATAAAGTAATATTAGCTGTGATTACTACTGTATTAAAAGTTAGGACACAAAAATCAACTCTGACATTCTTTACAACCTTTACTTTTAAACAGCCGAATGAAAGTTACCACTAAATTCAGGGCACAATTTGGCTCTTTTGTTATTTTTAAAACTTTGTTTCTAAGTTATATTGTGATGGTAAATCAAAGGAATATTTTAAAGTCAAATGAGTTTAGAATGAGATGTTTGACAAGATGTATAAAAAAGGAACATAAAGTAACATTGCATGTCTTACTGAAAAGACCAAATTTAAACGACTAAATGCATTTTCATGTGTTTTATTTCCTACACTTGTTCCTAATTTACTTCATTTTCTTGTACTCATATTTTATGACAAGATGGTGTCAAACATTGACGGAAGGGAATGACGCCACCGTCTGTGATAACCATAGCAATGCTATTAATTGAGACCTAATATGAAATCTAAATACCGTAGTTAACTACAAGTCTGTAATGTAGCGATTAAAACAATCGGATTAAACCAGTACAGATCTCCACTCAACACATTAAACTAATACAGATCTACAATCTGCTACTTGCACACCAATTTTTATCGTTTCAATTTTTCTATTCCAATTTACTCAAATTATAGGTCCTTGGTAATGAGCAACATCTAATTTTTAAACAAATCTTATACAGAATCGCCTAAGGCATTGTGAGCAAGACTATTGATTTATTATGTAGGAACGCGATTAAATTTAATTTAATTGTATTTAACTTTAGTTAAATATAATTAATACCCAAGACAATCAAATACCCAATACCTCACTTCAGATTTGTAACGTGAAAGCACGAAATAGTAAGCGCGTAAAATGCAAACAAAGCCAAACAAAGTACGCGTTCGAATTAAGTTGGCACCAATGGGTCTAAATCAGCTGTTGTTCTGCTTAGTATCCGCCGAAACCGGATGTTTCTATTATATTTGAGATTTAATAAGCTTTTAAAATTAGTTGTGTTGTATCCAAATGGATATTGACATTGATATTAATGATTATTATTCTACACCAGAACGATTGAAATAAAAAGCAAGGGGGGAGTGTCTTTAGATCTTTTACGAGAGAAATGTAAACTAAAATACGATGAACGGTATTTTTAAAAGGTAATTTACTTTACCGTGTAAGATCGTAAATGTAATTTCTGTTTTAAAATGCGTAAGTTTCTTTGCTAATAATTTCTATGTTTTATGGTAACTGGAGGTAAAATGTAATGTGCAAATCGAGTGCAATTATCTCACTGGAGAAACCATGAAGGATTTCTGTAAGAATTTTTCTTGAGTGAGGCAATTGCCCAATTTGCTTCAGAAGGTCAGATTATTTTTAAATTCTGGGAGATTTAAACGATGCTCTAATCTACTGTGGTAAAAATGTTAGTACCATAAACATGTTTTTATCAGAGGCCTATCTTATATATATTTAATAACATTTTTTACATTTTTTTACATTAATAATAGAATAGCTATAGTATAGCTAAAAAACGTTTAATTAAAATGTAATTCTTAGGTAATCACTTGAAAACAGGTTTCCAACTTCATAAACGTTGTGTGGTTGATTGTGTGGTGACGCGTTGGAAAGATCCAATACTATGGGCTTAGTAACAACTTGTTCTTCTTTCAAATAATGTTTTTGGAAGTACGCTTCTTTTGGAATGGTAATTTCGATGTTACAAGAAAAAAATCGTCACTATTTGTGTAAATGCTCTTTGTTACAGTTTTAATCACCATCATCATCAGTGTGTAAGTTAAGACGAGATATACCCGAGATATAAATGTAGTGTAAATAAATGTAGATGTAATGTAGATAGATCAGTTACCCGTCTTGGTCAACTTACCTGTGGTCGCCTTTCGAATGGCACCCATCCCGCATCGGCACTGACGTTACTGTATAATAATTACAGGGTAGGAAATACGGGCGGGATAAGAGAATCAGTAGCCGCGAACTACAAGTCGGTTACATTTCGTTCTAGCTCTCACTGAAAGTAAATTTCATCCATCTTTCTTTTAGAGAATTTCCCATAGGGAAGAAGCTATTACCGTAGGTCTCATGGCAAGAGTTTAGCCCGGGACCATGTTATTTTTTTGACTTTAGGTGCCCAGAGTCCAAAAACAATAGCCGTAAAAATTTATTTATATATATACACATATAATTTTAACTTAATTTATATATATTATATTGTAAATGAAGGCCATGGTACCCTTACATTATTTCATTTTGTTTTAACACGACATGATTCCGGGATTATCCCTTTTTCAAGTGTGTACAAAAATGTAACCTCTAAATATAATTACATAATTAATATTATTATTATACACAATGTAATATATAATTGTATTATGTAATTATATTTAGAGGGTATTTTTGTTTTACACACTTAAATTGGATAATCCCCGAAACATGTACCGGAAGTGTTAAAATAAAATGAAATAATGCAATGGTACTATGGTCTTCGTTTACAATATAATAATATTAATAGTAACCCTATTAGTGAACTTTAATACAACAAAAAAATATATATGAGTCTGTGAACACGATAACTCTCGTAAAAATGGTCCGATCGAGACCAAATTTTGGTAGAGACGTGTATTCCTACATTTTCTCGGACGAGTTCGTAAACCAGACATATCGGTCAATCGGAACGGGTAGTTTGGGGGAGATTTGTACTCCATAAATGGGTTTTTTGCGTTTTTCCCATGAAATGTTTGAAAAATTCAAATTGTATCTTTCACCATTGGAAACAGCTTAAAAAACTACACAATTTAGTTCCTTAAAGTTTTTTTCTATCTCCAACGGATACCGAGATATTAATAAATCTAAACACAGTACGTTGTATTTTGGGGTTCTAATGTTAATCTTGTGGAGGATAAAGAAAAATTAATATTTCACTTATCAATCAATATTATTCGATTAAACTTGGTATTTACCTTCATGTTGTTGAGATTTTATGTTTCAAATGTTTAAAAATCATAGTTTATGTGTTTATCATGGCAGCAAACCTGCATTCTGTTTTCCCATGTTAATACAGGTAATAGGCAAACTTCTTTATTTATGGACAGATGTTGATGAAAGTTGGTATAAATGTTAAAAATAAAAATTGTTTATGGTGGAAATGCCTACTTTCAGTGTTCCTCACAGCAGCAAACGGCAGACTCTTTCCCATATGAATCTTATGGAGAAATAGGCAAATACTTCTCTTATTTAATGACAGACTTTGATGAAAATTGTCATATATTATTATTATTATATTATTGATTTGGAAATTTTCTGAGTATGTAGGTCTGCTGCGACGGGGGTATTTTACATAAATTATAGTTTATTAATTCAAAACAAAGTTTTACATCCATTTTATCAAATATTATGAGGAATATGATGTAGTCGCTCATTATTTCGATTTAATTATGTTCTTCAAAGAACATTGGCCTATAACACTTTCTCTATTAGCCCTTATCTACTTTCGTTACGAAAAAACTTGATAAGTCTAAATAAAACACTTTTAAAATTCCGCCAGTAATATTGTTATATCATCCAAAACGAATCCTGTTAAATAAGTTCGAAACTGATATCACGTTAACCTGTGTAGATTAAAACTCGTAGTAATATTAGCACAGATCTGAATAATGTACCGTGTACCCGTTACTTCCACATTACTGGAGTACAATTTCACAGGCCGCAGCCCCTACCAAGGTCGGGGTTACCAGGAACCCACCACTCATCAGGTGGCAGATCCATTAACATTTTAATACCTCCCTGAGCTATTCCGGATCAGCTCGGCATATATAAGTGTACAGGTATGCGAGCCTAGCTTCCTTAGTTCACAAACAGTTTTCGTTGTACACGGAGTCCTGGATCATAGATGTACATTTCATGTTCGTCTTTTGACTTTCACAGGCACTCACAACAGGTAGCATTCATTATATTTAAACGGTATTGCTATTTCCTATCTTTGAATGTACTAATTTTTAGGTAAAAATTTCTTTAATATTTATTAATCTTATTCTCCATGTAGGATGTCCCCGACGTTTTACGTCCTTTGACGTCCATACGTCCGTTTTGGATTTTCTATGTATCCAATGTACTCATTGCATTTTTGTAATCAATTTATCATATATTTACGTACGAACGATTCCTTTCGGGAAACGTTGCACCACAGTGAATTAAAGCGGTGTATGTACTTCTGATACAAATAAGTTATAGGAAAGCTATTTAAAGCCACAAAGATCTGGGAATGTTAGAGATAACGGACTGTAAAATGAGTTATTATAATTTTTATCTCTCATGAAGTCGAATGAAGAGGAAATGAAAATGGAATAAGTAAAAACAATATGTTATCAAACAAACTGTACATTGCACAATTATTGTAATATGATAAGAGTATTTTTATCGGGAGAGTGCAATAACAAGTGCAATGTTTGTGCAATGAGTCGATGCACTGTACAAGTAAATAGTTTCGTAACCATTAAGAGTATTTCTTCGTTTTAAAACCAAACTCCAGTTATTAAATACTTTATTACAACTAGTTTACCCGTCGCGCGTTGCTGCGATGTTAAAAGCAGATTAATGAGGTTTAAGTTCGTTGGCAAATATGAAACACAATATAATTATTATTACCTTTCTGAAATGATACCCTATCCAGGTATTTTAAGCCACGTTATTTATAAGAAATGAGTGTACTCATGTGAACTTTATACATTAAAATATTTAAGAACAAATCCTAAAAATTCGAACTAAAAGTTTTAGGAAAAATAAGAAGTCATAGACCTTTGGTAATGAAAACTTTACAGTACTTTAACTACTAACCATCCTCATAATTAGACCAATTCGTCATTCAGAGACCGTGGTTCGGATTCCACGTTAAACTGTAGGTCCCTAATTAATTAATTAATTAACAGTCCTGTCTAAGGAACATGTCACCCTTAGTCAGCATCAAGACGACAAGATCGCGCCACAATCATCTTACACTTAGTACATGTATGTAGCCTCATTCATACATGGCTTAAAATACCTACATTGTAGTATGGTTGCCATTTCAATGATATAATCTAATCCCAAAGGTAAGGAAAACATTACATTTTTTTATATTTATTGCTGGTACGGAGTGTTAGGGCCCCTATGTTGACGCTGTACCGGTATGACGTGTGTAGATGCAGCGGTGTGCAGCGTCGGTGATGGTGCTGCTGGCGATGTGTCTGTGTTTGGCCCACGGAGAGGACCTCAGGGAACTCATCGTCAGGAAGCGCTCGGGCCTTCAAGTGTGCGGCGAAAAGTTGATCCAGTCCCTAATGGTTCTTTGTGACAACCAGTACAACAAAAGGAACAATAACAAGCGGCATGAAAACGGTGAGTGAGGGTCGACAAATATTACCCGTTCAGATTTGTTGGTGAGTGTTGGTGAGTTGTGTTGGTGAGTGAGGGTCGACAAATATTACCCGTTCAGATTTGTTGGTGAGTGTTGGTGAGTTGTGTTGGTGAGTGAGGGTCGACAAATATTACCCGTTCAGATTTGTTTCACAAGTTTTTTACGGGTTAATCACAGTGGTTCACATTATGATGAAAGCCCTAGTTTTGTTAGATTATTCGTCAGCTTAGATTTAGTGCCGACAAATATTACCGTAGGTCTCATGGTACGACTTAAGCCCGGGACCATGTTATTTTTTTCTTCTTTAGGTGCCTAGAGACCAAAAACAATGGTGGTTAAAATATATATATGTGTGTGTGTGTGTGTGTGTGTGTGTGTGTGTGTGTGCCTGTGAACACGATAACTCTCGTAAAAACGGTTCGATCAAGACCAAATTTGGTAGAGACGTGTATTCCTGCATTTGCTCGGACGAGTTCGTAAACCAGACATATCGGACGATCGAAAAGGGTAGTTTGGAGGGGGGTTTGTACCCCAAAAATGTTTTTTTGCGTTTTTCACATATATTTTTTAAAAGTCTCAAATTTTATCTTTCACTATTAGAATCACCTTAAAAACTACACAATTTAGTTTATTAAAGTTTTTCTCTATCTCCAACGGTTACCGAGTTATTAAAAAATCTAAACACAGTACGTTGTATTTTGGGGCTCCAATGTTTATCTTATGGAGGATAAGTAAAAATTAATGTTTCACTTATTATCTAATATTTTTAGATGAAACTTGATATTTAGCTTCATGTGGTTGAGATCCATCTATTTATGCTTAAAATCATAGTTTATGTGTTTATCATGGCAGCAAACCTGCATACTCTTTTCCCATGTTAATCATATAGAGTTTAGGTAAACTCCTTTATTTGTGGACAGATGAAACTTGATATAAATGGTAAAAATATAAATTGTTTACGCTACGTAGGTATCACAGCAGACCTACGTAGGTCTGCTGCGAAGGGTGTATTTTTACTTTTTGGACAGATTTGCCTTAAATTCTTAAAATGTGTTCGTTGCAAACAAGGTATTCATGTATCTTGTCGCTAAGTTAAATGAATATTATTATTTAAAAACAGTCACAGGCTAAAAAAAACCTGACAGATTTTTACTTTTTAAATGTTTGTATTTGAGCTGAGAATGGAAATATCCTTTTTGAGACTCCCTGATACTCGAAAAGTGAGTTTTCGTACTGCGGTATGTCTGTCAGTATAACGACCACGAGACCAAGCCGATGGTATAATTATTATGAAATTCGATACCAAAATGCACTTTGCTTTTTCGGGAGCTTTTTCCTTTTTATGACTTTTTAAAGGGTACTTCCGCCTGAAATCCCTTAAACTTGAGAACTCAATTTTATTAAAAACGTATGATAGATCCGTTGTTGATTAAAATTTAATGGTTTATATTGCTCAAGGTACAGATTATATGAGACCACCCACTATAGCTAACTTATTTGTAGTAAAAAAATTTTACAATTTTAAAATCTTTAACCTTTTAGGTCATTTGCTACATATCAGCTTGTGAATCACCAAGACCCCTGAAACGTTTAGGGTATAATTTAAAGGGATCGAATAAGCCAGTTGAGTCGTCTCAAAACATCCTTAACCCAGTTTCTCACCAACTTCTTTGCTCCAAAACATTCTATCGGCACCAGAGTACGTAAAGTTGAGAACTACATCATTGGCTTTTTACTGTATTGTACCCTCAAACACTTCTTAAATGTTAAGGGTAAAGCCATTAGGGTCCGGTTAAGCTCACACTGTCTAGAGACTAATTGTCAGCTTTTGTTGCAGAACACGACAGAGGCTGGGAGCTTTGGCGACCACGGAGACAAGCCATGTCCATGTTGTCCTTATCACGTGTGAGGCGCGGCGTTGTAGACGAATGTTGCAACAAGTCATGCAGTATCCAAGAACTAAGCTCTCACTGTCTAGAGACTAATTGTCAGCTTTTGTTGCAGAACACGACAGAGGTTGGGAGCTTTGGCGACCACGGAGACAAGCCATGTCCATGTTGTCCTTATCACGTGTGAGGCGCGGCGTTGTAGACGAATGTTGCAACAAGTCATGCAGTATCCAAGAACTAAGCTCATACTGTCTGGGGGCTTATTGATAATCAGATTTATAATATTAATGATTACATAGTTTACTTTTGTCTATTTGTAATTTTTCCCTAAGATGCAATTAATTATAACATGCATTTGCTCGTTATGTTGCCACGATTTCCAATAATGACCACAAATATTACATAAACACTAATTTTATGGATTTATATTGCCAGGAGGCATTAAAACGTTTTTTACACTTATAATGGTTTACATATTGGCTATTGGCGTATGCCACACTGACAAGACCTGGCCATTTCTGCCAGAATGTTTTTCGTTTCTTTTCGTATATCAATGAACCAGTGGCACCGAACTGACTTATTCTCGATAAATAATCTATTTACAAAGAAAATGCGGACGTGCGTCTACCTACACCTACTGAGAATTATGCATTTATATGGATTGTGCAATTAAAAAGAAGCTTTTATAATACTATCATAACAACACGGCCAGATTTTGAGTGTTGTTAATGGTTGGTGGTTGTCTTGTACCATAATTCTCTGGATTTTTACACGTACACCTTAATATTTTTTTTTCCTTTTCTGAAACTGGTGTATTAATGTAATATAATATTATCTTCTGTATATATAAAATTCAAAGCCCTCACTCACTCATCACTAATTCTCCCACTTCCTGATTACCTAGAAGGCTGAAATTTGGTATACTGGTTCTTTAGGCCTAAAATAGGAAAGTCTAATAACTTTTGTGACGATTTTCCCATAAATCTCTTCCCTATACGCCTTCAAAGTTCCCATGTTAATCTTATGGAGTAATAATTTTGATTTGTATTGCAACATATGTATCTTACCTTTTAAGATAAACAGCAGCTGTTTTTATTTGAAACATTGAGCAAGCCAAAGAAGCAAGCATAAAATAGTAAGTAATTAGTGGTATGTAATTACTGTATGAATATAATATTTATCATAGGGAATTTTTGTGATTATGTTTTATGATTAAAAATCAAATGTTTATTATTATCAGTACGAAGTTCGCCGGGTCAGATAGTTACAGAATAAATTTTAAATGTGTAGTAGCCTATAAATGGAAATTATTATGAATTTTTAAAGCAATAACCTCCGTAGATGGTTTAGATTAGTTTTTATACTCAAACTTTTTATAATTTTATAAAACTTGAAGGATTGCAGAAATAGTCTAACCTTATATCGTGTTTCTTTTATTTCTCGTAAATGGTCATGAAGATTTTAATACAAATTTGGAACGTGTATTACAAAATTTAGTTTTCAATTACGGTCAATTTTGTAGCCTTTCTTGACACTACGATAGCTTTAGCGTCCAGAGGCGTTCTTTGATTAATTTTATTTTAAACAACAGAGCACTTGAGATTAACTGAATGAAAATGGTTTTATGCGATAAATGTTGTTAATTTTTATTTACCGGTACCTTTAGCTGCCTCACTGCCTCTCTCGTTCGCTATTTTCACTCTCCCTCTATCATCTCTATCTATCTCTTTTCCACAAATGGTTCCCTGGAATAGTCTCCAGGGGGTTTAGGGGAGGACCAAATAGATCCTCTGCGGAGTTTATCACTTCAACGACACCCTGCGATGACGAACTCGATGACTAACCTAGTCCTACCATCCCTTGTGATAACCCCAGCCGATAAAGCGGGCCATATACGTTCATCTCAAGCCAGAGCCTCAGTGCTGCGCCAGAGACTTAGAAGACACATCCTAAACTATGGCTCTCATCAATAAAATTATACTTTTCGTAAGTATTACAAAAATTAACATAATCATAATCTCTTAAAATTACAAAAGCTTAGCAAATTACTAAACAAATAAAAATGTTATTTGGCTTAAACCAAAAAAATTAGGCTACTCCAAAGAGATCGCATCTGGAATCTTTTCCATTTGACAGTTTGGTGTGGTATATATTTTTTTATATTGTATCAGTGTTATGTGAGTAATTGATTGTGTTATGTTATGTGTTAACTGTGTTCATTTATATTTTAAATTTTATCTTTTGTCAGAAAAAATTGTTTGTTATGAGACAAATATATACCAATGACTTCATGGAATATTATTGCAGATTCACAATATTTATGTAACAAATTCCCCATAGAAATATACCTCTTAAGTTACTAAACTGAAGTGGCACATATTAATAACTTTGTTATAAATATATGTGTCTGTTTTTGACGTTTACCTGTCCGATAAAAATGGCGAAAGTTAAAAACGTAAGACATAACAAAACGATTGGGTATTTTGAAATAAATCATGATATTATTAAAAAATTATGTATGTACAAATGTTGTCTTTAACTTCTTATTTAAAGCTCAGTAATCCCAAATTTTAACGTATTTTTAATGTGCGAAAGATTTGCTCTAAGAAAAAAGCGGCAGATTGTTGTTCGGAAACCTCCGCCATCACAATGTTTATTATTGCACTGGTGGGGTCGGAGAATCTGATTCCAAACTTTGTTCCTTAGATGGTATCAGAATAAAATTTCATATAATATCCCTCTACTGTATATGATGTTGTTTTTTATATTCGTTACTAATGTCAGAATATCTATGTAATAAGGGATCAAATTACGTACAGTTCCTACACAGAATAATTGAACATATAATGATTTCATGACTAAATTAAAAATATTTGTACTTCGACATATTTATTCAGATAAGTAAAGATATATAAACATAACCCTAGTAATTTTTCATATTATTCACTTTTGTATTCGTATTTCACAAAAAGTAAAATAATATTTTACTAAGGGATCAGGGATTACACAGCTATCGTAAGCCTAGAGGCTTAGCTAGGTTTATGATTGAAGATCCTAGTTTTATGATGAGTAAAGATCATAAAACCCCCCAAAATCACAAAAACTTAATCTTATTCAAAATACAACATATGATGCACGTAAAGTGGGTGAAACATCATGAATGTAAAAATTTGTAGTGACACATCAGTGTATTAAAAGAAATTACAAAATTGATACGATTGTAAATTACAAATGTACATAATTACAAGTTCCAGGCCGTACAATGATAGTTTATTAGAAGGGAGGTTAGTAGTCGGCTGTTCCGCAGTAACCTCGCAGCTCATCGATGGAGCAAGGGTTGCGACAGCACTCGTCCACGATGCCTCCACGCTTGCTGCGGGACTGCGACTGGCGGATCAGGCTCATGGCTAGGCGACGGTCCAGCACCAGGGGGAAAAGGCTCAGGTCCTCAGGCGGCCGGTCTGGGGACATGACATGATTGATTAGGAGGCTCAACAAGTATACTAAACTATGTTTCCTGTGTCCAACTCCTTGGAGGTACTTACCAACGTCATTATACTCTGAGATGGCCGGGTCGGAGCGTTTGTACCAGCCGTCACAAAGGAGACGCATGGTGTCGGTCAGTCCTTGCCCGCAGTAGTGGCGGCGGTCGAGAGGACGTCCGATGCTGGCGTCCAGTGCTCTAAGAGTCAGAAGACACACGGTCACCGACAACGCCGTCCCGTATACCTAAACATTACCAATGTATATCTCCACCATTACATTACATTTTCTTTGATGGGCAAGTCATAATTATACTCCTGAATTATTCGGAAACCACCTACGTGCATGAATGAGACTTATTGTCCAGCCTGGTGACAGGCTCGTCTCAAGTTGTTTAACAATTACAATTATATAGACTTAAACTTTATTTGTCTTTGACCGAGTGTTTGACCAATTAGGCAATTATGAATTGTCAAGATTAGGCATAGACTCCGTACAATTCAATTTTTTATTTGTCTTTTTTGGCTGGAGTGGAGAAAGAGTGTTAATTACGTCTACCATTGTATAGTGGATAGACCAACTTCTCGATCTTAAAGCATTTAGACTTTAGACGTTAGTCTCGATAACGTGACAGGTTAAAGCAGTAGTTGTTAATACCAGTATATTAAAATAATAATTACAAATTTTGGAAGAACCAATGAGACCTCTACAGGACGAGGGTGGTGTCGAATGGAAGGGGGGATATTCCTGTATTCAGCCATAGGGGTAAAGTTTCAACATTGCAATTTTATAGAGATTTCAGATGAGATCTACGTCAAATATCTTGCCGTTTTGAACGAGGTTTATAAGGAAATATCCATATCTATGAATTTACAGTTTAAGATCGAAGTAATTGCATTTAAGTTCTAAAATATGACTACAACGTATAAATCGTTTTAAACATCTAAAACTAGCTGACTGTAATAGATACGGATATATCACACGATACCAACTGGCATAGTCAAACATCATTAGAAAAGAAATTATAGCTAACGATCTCTATAATAAATACCTGACCATTACTGCACGCTAATAGCGTTAAATAAATTTAATATAAATTCAATAAAATTACATTTACGAAATTACCTGTCTTCGATAGTAAAACACTGAACTCTTACATTGAAAGATCTATTTAAGTACCACTGGAATAGTTCTGTCATAGACTGACTATAGTGGACATGGGCCATAGGCAGTCCACAATATTTTAAGTTCTGTTTCACATTAATTTGGAGTAGACGCACGAGCCTGACTTGTGGCGACGGAAGCGGACTGAACGAGACAGACTCGTGATCGGTACATACGCAGTATTTCTCCACGTAGTTCCAAATTTTCCCAACAGACGGTTTACATATGTCTTTCAAAACCTTTTATAAAAATTGTTTTGATCTTTTGGCCAGCTGGTTTTGTTGTCATTTGGCAATGTTTTAATTTATCAGCCGATAGTCACAGCGGTAACCACCGCCGGTTAGTAAGATGTGAGTTCTTTTTTTGTTTATTTTCTAATATAAGTTTTTTATTATAAATTCATTGTTTTTATTTTCCATACAAAAATTCTTTGACGTTTAAGGAAATGCATGATTCAAATGATTTTAAAGAATGTAAAATAAAAATATAACCCCTACTTTGAAAAATTAAAATATTAAATATTTTTATAGACTGAACATTTTTAAAATCAAATAAACATGTTTTTTTGTAAATTAAAAATATAATAATACCATTCATGCATACCTAATAAGCTAGGAAATAATACAATTCATTAGTTTCATTCATCTAGCTATCTATCTAAGCCTATCTAATATATAGGCGATTTCATGCAAATTTAACTAAAATACTTTTCAAAAAAACTTTTCCTAAAATACAGTTCTATAAAATCGGCCATTTTAATTGCTATCTCAGGGTCTGCACATCCTCGATACAGCTACTACCTCAATGAGTTTCTTAAACAATAATTATTTACACCTTGGAAATTTTCGTAGCTGATATATGATTTTTAAATGTATAGAGTTACGAAGAATAGGAAGGTAGAGAGAGACAGCATATGGGAAAAAATAAATGTCTTTTAAATTCAGCAAATGAATGCATAGATGAAATGTATCTTAAATTGATAAATAAGGAAACTCTTGCACGTATTGGATAGATAGCAAATAACAGAAAAGTCGTTTTGTCTATCAAAAATGGAAAGATGCGACTCACCATGCTGGGACCTCTTGACCACTGGTGTCGGCATTTTTCCAAGCTCAGCTTATATAGTAGCATCATTACTAATTAATCAAGATATTCTCCTAAAAAATTATTACTTAAATGAGTCTTAGGAAATTGTCTTCACCATTAATGCCTGGAAAATTAATTTTCATTAAGAGCATCCAACTAGAAACATCGGTAGGGACAAAAGCTCCCGTCGAAGTAATTAAAATTTTAATTTTGTAGCTTACAAAATAAAGCTTCCGCGTCACATCCTGTAACGACGCCATTCCTGAGCATGCTTGCACATCCTGTAACGTTGCTACCCTAGAAGATGCTTGCACATCCTATAACTAGGCTACCCTAGAGGATGCTTGCACATCCTGTAAGAGGCTACTCTAGAGGATACTTGCACATCCTGTAACGACACCATTCCTGAGCATGCTTGCACATCCTGTAACGTTGCTACCCTAGAAGATGCTTGCACATCCTATAACTAGGCTACCCTAGAGGATGCTTGCACATCCTGTAACGAGGCTACCCTAGAGGATACTTGCACATCCTGTAACGACGCCATTCCTGAGCATGCTTGCTCATCCTGTAACGTTGCTACCCTAGAAGATGCTTGCACATCCTATAACTAGGCTACCCTAGAGGATGCTTGCACATCCTGTAAGAGGCTACTCTAGAGGATACTTGCACATCCTGTAACGACACCATTCCTGAGCATGCTTGCTCATCCTGTAACGAGGCTACCCTAGAAGATGCTTGCACATCCTATAACTAGGCTACCCTAGAGGATGCTTGCACATCCTGTAACGAGGCTACCCTAGAGGATACTTGCACATCCTGTAACGAGGCTACCCTAGAAGATGCTTGCACATCCTGTAACGAGGCTACCCTAGAGGATACTTGCATTGCACATCGCTTATCCATGGTCGAATTTCGTTCAACAAAGTTTAAAATTAAAATTAAATTTTTTTATATGTCTTGTAAAAATTTTAGTTGTGAAAAATTAAGTTAATGGTTTTGTTGTTAGTTGAATTAAAATTTTTTAACCACCACCATTTAAAAAATATAATACATCGCAGCAATAGTACCAGCGAATTTCAAATAATATAAAATAATTTGACAAGTTACAAAAATCTGTCATAAAAATGAGAATATTTGCTATTCTCCATAAGATTAACATGGTTTGCTGCTGTGAGGAACACTGAAAGAAGTCTCACCATATAATTTTATCTTAATATATACCAAACTATAAACATCTGTCCATAAATAAAGAGGACTTTGCTATTCCACATATGATAACTTGGTAAAAGGCTAGAGGATGCTTGCATGATCATCCTAACGAGGCTAAGAGGATAGATCTCAACCACATTAAGCTAAATACGAGGCTATCCAAAAAAAGGATTATATGAGGAAATATTAACCTATCCTCTGTAACATTGGAGCCCCTCAATACAACGTACTGTGGGATATAACTCGGTAACCTATTAGGAAAACTTTAAGGCTTAATTGTGTAGTTTTTACAAGAGTTATCTTGTTCACAGGACCACCCAACCATCACATAATTTTATATAATTTTATATATAACATGTTTTATATATACAGTATAAAAATTTTAATATATAAATTTTAACGACTATTTTTTGTTGTAAAGAAGAAATTAAAATTTTGTTAATGAAAAATATTTTTCCCAAAATATAAAAGCATACTAAATGATACTTTGAGAATATTTTTCTCTCTATCCAAAAAGGGTGTGTGAAAAGTTTAGTTCTTGAGTTATAAAGATTTTTGTAACAAATACAAAATAGCGGCTAGCGATTAAATGAAGGATTTTTCTATATATGTTTATAGGACATTTTTTGTTTATTTTTATGAGTAATACATCCCTTGAAGTTTGTCCCCGACTAAAATAAACACTCTGTATATATGTATGTTCGTGAACATGATAAATCTCGTAAATGGTCCGATCGAGACCAAATTTGGTAGAGATGTGTATTCCTACATTTACTCAAACAAGTTCGTAATCCAGACATATCGGTTAAACGGAAGGAGTGTTTTGGAGGGATTTGTACCCCAAAAATTGGGTTTTAGCATTTTCACGTGCAATTTTTTTTAATTGCAAATATTTTCATTTGCCATTAGAATCTGATCAAAAAACTAAACAATTAATTTACTTCTTGTTAGTTTTCCTCTCCGAGACTGTTGTTACCGAAATATCAAAAAATCTAAAGATAGTAGATTGTATTTTGAGGCTCCAATGCTAATCTTATGGAGGATAAGGAAAATTAATATTTCCTTTCTTTAACAATACCCAATAACCAATATCAGGAATGAATCTTGATATTTAGCTTCATGTAGTTGGGATCCATACTGGGATGGTGGCGACGTCCTGTAATCCAGCTACTTGGAGGTCACGAATTGTGGATATTTGTGAGAGATGGTCGGTGGATGTAGTGTTCTCTTGTGTGGATCAACGTCCGCACTATTGAATACTGCGTTAATCCGCAAAGACCATCCTCATAATTAGACCAATTCGTAATTCAAAGGCCGTGGTTCGGATTCCACGTTAAACTGTAGGTCCATTAGTCGGCATCGGCTGTTGGGCTATGAATTAACAGTCCTGTCTAAGGAACATGTCAGCCTTAGTCAGTAACAAGACTACAAGATCGCGCCACAATCATCCTACATTCACTCCTCATTCATACTTGGCTTAAAATACCTACCTGGGTAGGTCGCCATTTCAGTTAAAAGTATAAAAGTATACAGTATACATTTATGCTAAAAAATAATAGTTTATGTGTTGCTCACAGCAGCAAACCAGCATACTCTTACCCATACCGATGTTAATCAGGAGAATAGGCAAACTCCTTTATTTATGAACGTATATTGATAAAATGTTGTATATGGTCAAATAGTTTATGGTGAAAATGCCAATTTTCAGTGTTCCTAACAGCAGCAAACCTGCACACTCTTTTACATGTTAATCTTATGGACAATAGATAAATACTCATTGTTATCGTTATATATTGCTCAAACTTGTCATGTATAATTATTATTATTATTGATTTGGAAATTTGATGAGTACGCAAGCCTGCTGCGACGAGGGAAAGTTATAATTTATTTGCAAGCCCATTTCACTAGTCTCTTGAATAAATAACTCAGTTAATTCTTTAAGATCTTCTTTCTTTTCACGTGACAATACTGATGAAAACTGATCCGCTATTGGATATTCTGCAGTTCTCCATTGTGATGTAGGCCTACATGCTTGCAGGTCGTGGTTGTGCTGGTGATACAAGGCTCTGAGCCGGTCCAAGCAATTCGCTTATGTGGCTCGAGTCTAGCGGACTCTCTTAGTCTAATATGCGGTAAAGTATCAATATTACAATTAATTATTGTTTTTATTGAACGATTCAAATATTATATAAGGTAGAACATGTTCTGCAGCAATTGAGGATCTGATTTTAAGTATAGGTATTTTGCTTAGTAAAAAACAAACATCCAGTTTTTTTGTCAAAAATCATTTAACCGATTGTCCGTCACAATGTTCGAAAAACTGTCATCCTGGTGAAGGCCAAGCGATTGGTTAATAATTATAAAATCAACTTCATAGTCGTCCTCGTTGCAAGAAATAAACGCTCTTGTGAAGTCTATAGCTAATTTAAAAAATCTAAAAATGTATTTTAACAAATAAAATATTTTCTCATTATGTTATTCTCATTTGTTAAGAGATGTTCCATACTCGCAGGTACATTTCTTTGGTTGTTTGCAGGTCTTCCTCCGCACGAGGTTCGTAGTCGCAGGTCAATTGTGGAAACATGCTGCCTCAATGACTGCACACTGGAAGACATTAGGGAATTTTGCCTTCGTTTTAAATAGTTTCGCCAAGAACACTCAGTAATAACAATTACTGCAAGTCACTGATAAGCTAATAAAGAATATCAATAATTAAGGCTAAACCATTTTTTATGCCTATAAACTAAAGCTAATTAAAACTTTATTCGCCACCTTATTTCATTATGTCATTATTAATCTCAAAATTTCAAAAATTGTAAAGGGTCTAGAGCTGTTAGGAAGAATGGAGAGGGGTAGAGAACTTTTGAGCTAATTAATTTTGGACGTGGTGCTTGGAGAGATTAAGAAAATCCCATTTTGTCATACCTGCTGGTGGTTACAGTTTAAAAGAAGAGGTTTGGAAGCCATGGAAATTAGTTACGTTATTTATAAAACCGTTCATTATTGTCGTTCCTGCTGGTGGTTACAGTTTAGAAGAGGGAGTTGGAAGCCATGGAAATTAGTTACGTTACTTATGGAACCGTTCATTATTGTCGTTCCTGCTGGTGGTTACAGTTTAGAAGAAGAGGTTTGGAAGCCATGGAAATTAGTTACGTTATTTATAAAACCGTTCATTATTGTCGTTCCTGCTGGTGGTTACAGTTTAAAAGAGGGGGTTGGAAGCCATGGAAATTAGTTACGTTACTTATGGAACCGTTCATTATTGTCGTTCCTGCTGGTGGTTACAGTTTAGAAGAAGAGGTTTGGAAGCCATGGAAATTAGTTACGTTATTTATAAAACCGTTCATTATTGTCGTTCCTGCTGGTGGTAACAGTTTAGAAGAGAAGTTTGGAAGTCATGGAAATAAGTTACATTACCACCACCTGTTACGACTGCACCAATGTTTTATAGTCAAATACCGGTGCCTGTCTGGGGATATTACCCGTACATCTATTTATACCTGTATTACGATTTACGTATAAAATATGTGAATAATATTTCAAGCTTCTATATGTAGATTATAATGAATTAAAAACTAAAATTTTGTTAAAACTGTTTGCAATTATGTATCTTAAACATTAGATGTTTATTATTCCTATGAACTGTTTATTCCAAACTTTTAATTTTGATTGATAGCTGTACAATTTCTCTAATTAAGCATTTAAAAAATAATAAAATGCTTAAACCTTGGATGAATGCTGGTTTGGTCAAGGCTACTGTTAGAGATAAATTATTCAAGTTACAAAAAAGAAATCCATCCAAAAAATAAAGATAAATTCATTAATTATAAAACAAAATAAGAGATTTGATTAGGGTTGCTAAATTTACATATTACAGTAAATTATTTCATGCTAATTCTTAGGATAGTAGGAAGCAATGGCGAGTAATAAACAGCATTATAAAAAGTTCAATGTTAAAAACATCCTGGTATATTGCATAAGAAAGAGGGTTCTCTTATTAGTAGCAATAGAGATGTATAGCCAATATGTTTAATGAATATTTCATTCAAGTTCCTGAAAGAGTTACTGCCTCATGTGAAAATGTCAGTATATTCCCAAATTTTTTTAAAAAAGTGATTAGGCTAAATTCTTTTTTAGTCCCATCACTGAGCATGAAGTAGCACAATTAATTATTAGTACTCTTTCCCTCACAAAAGTGCAGATGATGAGTTCCTTTCTGCAGATCTTACTCGAAATATATATGCTGAGATCACTCCAGTTTTAACAGAATTGCTCAATTTAAGTATTGCTAGAGGTTGTTTCCCCGACTTAAACCTATTTATCTTAAAAATTCCCAGTAGTTCCCATACTTAAGAAAGGAGAAAAGTGTAATGAAAAGAACTACCGTACACGCTTCCTGTGTTTTCAAAACTACTAGAAAAATTAGTTAAAAATAGACTCATTGGATTTTTAAATAACCCTGGATTTTTTTCACCAAATCAAATGAAATGAAATGAAAAATGTTTATTCATCCAGTCAAAGTTAGGGCTACTTGGCCCTTTCTTACACTTAACCTGGTGTAGACAAATAAAATTAATTTACAACAGGATCTAAAAAAAATCTATATACATTCAACTTATTAACTACCGTACATAACACATTCACTTAAACAAAAAATATAAATAAAATACCCCCGTCGCAGCAGACCTGCGTACTCAGCGAATTTCCAAATCAATAATATAAAAATAATATATGACAATTTTTAAAAAAATCTGTCCATAAACATGAGAATTATTTGCCTATTCTCCATAAGATTAATATGGCAAAGAGTGTGCAGGTTTGCTGATGTGAGGAACACTGAAATTAGGCATTTCTACTATAAATAATTTTTATCTTAACATTTATACCAACTTTCATCAACATCTGTCCATAAATAAAGGAGTTTGCCTACTCCCTATATGATTATTTTGGGAAAAGAGTATGCAGGTTTGCTGCCATGATAAATACATAAACTATGATATTTAAGCATAAATGGATAGATCTCAACCACATGAAGCTAAATATCAAGTTCTATCCAAAAATATTCATTAATATGGGAAATATTAATTTTTCCCTATCCTCCATAAGATTAACATTGGAGGCCCTCAATACAACGTACTGTGTTTAGATTGTTTAATATCTCGGTAACCGTTAGAGATAGAGAAAAACTTTAAGGAACTTAACTGTGTAGTTTTTTAAGATGATTCCAATGGTGAAATATAAAATTGGAAATTTTTAAAAATTACATGTGAAAAACGCAAAAAAACCCATTTTGGGGTACAAAACCCTCCCAGTCTACCCGTTCCCATTGACCGATATGTCTGGTTTACGAATTCGTCCGAGCATTTGTAGGAATACACGTCTCTACCAAATTTGGTCTTCATCGGACCATTTTTACGCGAGTTATCGTGCTAACAGACACACACACATATATATATATATATATATATATATATATATATATATATATATATATATATATATATAAATTTTAACGACTATTGTTTTTGGACTCTGGGCACCTAAAGAAGAAAAAATAACATAGTCTCGGGCTTAAGTCTCACCATGAGACCTACGGTAATAGCTTCTTCCCTATGGGAAATTCGCTAAAATAAATAGAAATATATTTTTATACAACCATACACGTACCAGCCCTCAGGCATAACAAGCCCTAAGCCCCACCAGTCGCGACCATACACTCGAAAAAATGAATTTTCAGTGCCGCCATAAAAAGTGAATGTTTTTCTACGGATTGAATGCGTAAGGGTAGACTATTCCATAAACGGCAGGCGGCCACAACAAAAGCCCTGCCATAAGTCGTGGTCACATGATGAGGCATACGCAACGTAGATGAGGCAGAACGCGAAATACGCGAACTACCTTGAGACACAAAATTAAAATTCGGTGCAAAGTATTTTGGTAAGCCAGTCTTTAAAATTGAAAATGTTAATGTCAGAATTTTGATTGCTCTTTGATCATTTAGTTTTAAAATATTAGCCTCAAGGAAGTATGGAGTGATATGCTCGTCACGTCTCAGACCATATGCAAATCTTAGACAATAGTTTTGAGATCGCTGGAGCATACCCGACATGAGTTACAGTCATGTCATTGATCACTGAGTTGCAGTAACTAAAGTGAGGTAGTGGGGGGGATCGGGATTCGAAGTTTCAGTGGGTTGAAGGCCCACTGCGTAAAAACTCTTAACGGCGTGAAATTTTAAATTCTATTTTAAATTTCACGCCGTTAAGAGTTTTTACATAGACCTTAAACACCAGAGTCTGGCCCTCAGCACACCAATGTTACCAACCTCGCATTACCCAAAACCGACCATAGACCGGACGCTCGTTCGGGCTAGGGCAAATGAGCCCGGCCTAGTCCATAGCTATGGTTTCCCCACTTCCCACTACAGCTTATCGCCTAACCGAACTCTACCACCTTGTGTTGGATGTATTATTGTTTATAATGTTTCAGATACAGATCCTAGTTTCAGCTTAGTTGGTAATATCCCTAAAAACCCATAGTCCAACCCACCCTATCCACCAAACTGACCACAGTCATGACGATCGGTCGGGTTAGGGTTAGTGAATGACCAGAATATTTATAGTTGTGGTTCAGTAAATGACCGACTGTATAATTAAATTATTGGTTAGGGTTTTGGTTTGAAAATGAGTACTGTACAGAATTATACGTTAACATATTTACTGTTAATTACATTTGATATATTGCAGTTTCAATCAATAATCAAACAAAAATGAAAAATACGGCTAACCTTGTTTGAACGATACGATACGGTATAGTGGGGTAACTTGTAGATGAACTAGGTGGAGCACTTAATTTTTTGTTTTACAAACAGATGTTTGACACTTTCTTTTTTCAACCAGCATTAGGAAGGATTCAAGTCATACTCCAAAGTTACTTTTAAGACAGTTTGTAATATACCAGCAGAAGTTAAAACTTAATATGATGTTTTATATACGAAACGGCCATTCACTGGTGCACTCACCTTACGAAAATAACATTGTAAAAAACGATAGATAATATGGTATGGGTAAAATGATTTGTCCGTCAAAATTGTTCGTATATGTTTATTTCAAGTCCACATGAATACACTCATTTTTTATATATATTTGATATAAAATACCTGGATATGCAATCATTTTAGAGAGGTAATAATAACTATATTATGTTTCATATTTTCTGGCAGTCTAAACTTAATTAATCTGTTTCGTACATGGCAGCAACGCGCGACGGATAGCTCTAGTATAACATAAAATTAGGCCTAGTAAAAAAATTGATGACTTATTTTAGAAAGAATTTTCTGTATCAAATATAGTTACCACCCAAACCATGACTCAGACGTCTCTTGCCCCGAAAGCAGCGTTTCCTCTCATTTTCGACTAAATAAACTGCAAATCTGAGCCAAATATTTTGTTGTCTAAGTTTATTACTTTTATCATGAACTTCATAAATTTATTGTTGTGAAAAATAATTTTCTTCGAATTGTATTTATTTCACTCACTCATTAAATTATCCAACATACGCGAAAACTCCGTCCACCATTTTGTACTCGTACATACTTTGCGGGTTGGATTAAAGGTGAACAATGTTATAATGTAAGCGCCTCTTTATACGTAGGTGGGTCCCAGGAAATGGCTAGAAATAGAGCGACGTAGCCTCGATGGACTTCGATTTTCTAATCAGTATAATTCACCTTGACGGAACCTGAGAATCTACCTCCAGACTCTTGAAATAGACGTCTTTAGCTTACATAAATATATGCACCAAAGCTCAGTCTTCCTTACAAACACGCCCGCTACACAGCAAGGTAAGGTGCTTACACACAGATTTGATTTTATACATCAAAACTGATTGACAATGAAAATATAATTAATTGATCTGCTACCTTGTGAGATAAGCTCAAGTCAGTTCAAACCTTTGACATAAATTTAGTTCCAAAAAGTTAAAAATGGGTACTATTACTAAGAACCATACAAGTTTTAATAAGAACTATATTTTGACGTAGATATGTCTTATCTCTGAGTGGTGTCGGCAATAATTTGTAGGATGAAAATTTGAAACAGGTTTCCATAGAAACTACTAGAGATATTGTATTTAATTGTTTATACTAAGAACTATGTACCCGTCCTTCACACGGGTAAAAAAGGTTTGAGAGAGGCTACCTTTTCCCTTCGGTATAAAATAAATATTCTAAAACATGAAAATTTGATTGCAGAAAAAATGCTTTACTTGAGGTAAAATACTATTCACATTTAAAGAGATATTCACAATAGAATTTTATACTAAAAACGATCTCAAATATGTTTAAATACGAGTGTCCATAACATGAGAAAGTACCACCTGTTAAGTAATATTGGAAAAGGATCAGTAATAACGTAATAGAGACAAGCATCGGGAGAAAACTTAAAATCTACTATTTTCGAATATTAATTTCGAACCAGCAGTTTATTTGTAAAAATGAACTTTACTTCTTCTTCTTCCTTGACTGTAAAAGTAGTGAAAACAGGTGGTGAAATTATAAACTGTAAACATTGAACCAAGGACATTTACAACCATGTCTTCTGCTTCCCGAACTGTCAAATTTTAGTGTACAGCTACATTCAAGTAATTTTATGTATTTATTCTTTGAAAATGTAAACATTGAAACTTAACACGTTCACGGGGCGTATCCCGAGGGGATTTTAAGGACCTGGATACGTCTATAAGTTGCATGAGTTTAAGCTCTACTTTTGTGTACAATTTCAAACTGTTTGGTTCTGTATTATTCGCATTCATTCGCCACAATAAACCCACAAACATACAGAAACAACCTTTTCTTTATAATAATACTAGCTGACCCGGCGAACTTCGTAACGCCTAACAGAATACATGTTAACTTTAAGATTGGTCATGTTCTGAAGTCAAATAGCATTGCGGCTTCCTTGTAAAAGCTTTAAATATTCAACAGCTGATTATTATAATAAACCTAAACATATGTGTAAACATTGTAATTATTTTATTTGTCAAACATATAAACACGTGACTTTTAATCATACAGAAAATAAAAAAATATAAATACAGTACATAATTCCCAAAAACCATAAACTATTAACGTGGCGAATAATGCTGTTCATTTTGTACAGCACATATTCACTTCATAGTTTTACATTAATGAATTATTCATATGGCATTAGATAGTAAAGAATGTTGCTAACGGAGAGTAAAACAACAGCTGTAGCTTAAGAAATCAAATGTTTTTATTGTATATAATTTGTAAACAAACTTATTTCCCATAAGGTTACAATTAGAAATTTAAAACTCTATAAAATGGAAACTAATTGAATTTATGGAAACTGAATATACCTAAAGCATGACCGGAGCAGAGACAAATCTGAAAAATCAAAGATCATTAAAATCAGTCCAGCCGTTCTCGAGTTATAATGCGTGTAACTAACACGACTTTGTTTTATATATTTAGATAGATAAGAACATCTGTTTAGAAGAACTGAAAACATTCACTTTAGACATGTCCATGATCTAACCTATTTCCCACAGGGAAGTAAATACAAACATGTTTTAAATCATTTGTACTAAATAAAAATAAAAATGTAATCAACCAAATAAGACTCCTAGACATACTAGAGTGTCCAGCCTAAATTTTTCCAATAGCTAACATTTTTATTTGATATCTCTCTATCTTCTTAAAGGTGGGGGGACATTTATTTTTCCATGCAGCTAAGTATAAATTTTCGAAATTTTACACAATTTGTCCAATATGGCAGACAACTTTGTTTTTTCTTAAGGAAAAACATGTATTTTATTATGGTTTTAGATAGAAAAATCTATTTTATTATGGTTTTAGATAGAAAAATCTATTTAAAACGTTGTTCTTCCTGGTATTTTTTTCTTTAACCTAACGAATCAGGATGTAGAGTATTTTAAATATTTAATTAGATTAGATTTTTGAAATGGAGACCCTACCACAAGATAGGTATTTTAAGTCTAGCATGAATGAGGATTGAGTGTAAGATGCTTGTGGCGCGATCTTGTAGTATTGTTACTGACCAAGGCTGACATGTTGCTGTTGTGACTTGCAAATATAATGCACGCATGATAATTTGAATATGCAACTTTATTATAGAGTAAAAACATAAATTAGGTACATTTTTGAAAACTGGAAAATAACTGAATTGAATGTAAACATAAAAAAATTAACATCATCTGTTTTTGTATCTCAGCTGATTATTATATTTTAAGTTCATACAGATATAACAGTTGCTTAGACATAACTGTTGATTAATTAATAACCCAACAGCTGATGGCAACTAAGGGAACTACAGTTTAACAATTTTTAATCCCGCCATACTACAAAATCCTTGAGGGTCAATCTAATAAAAAGTAGGAGGAAATTCTTAGTTAGCGGTGTGGGTGAAATGTTTTTGTATTAAATCTTAACTTTTTTGTATATGAAATGCCTAGACCCAGATCTCAAAAGTTTCATCCAAAATAAAATGGCAGCGGTTTGAAATTCATAACCTTCATTTTTTTAACTGCTGCCATTTTATTTTGGATCAATCTTTTGTGATCAGGTTTAGGATAATGCTGTCTACTATTTAAGACGTTTAATTTAATTTCCACATCAACCTGAGCATACTTTTATTATTTTAAACTTACTCTCTATGGACCGTCACCATTGGTGACATCCGATAACAATTTATACAAAAAAGTACACAATAAGCTTACAATTATACTAGTAATTATAGCCAAATTTGGTTGTACCTACTTTCGTTTTATGAAGTCGTCCTAAGACTCACATGAACAGTCTACACATTAAGTACAGTACCTACCTACACTGTTCATAACTTACCTTTCCCATTCTTGCGAAGCCCTCATTTCCGGTGGCCGTAAAATATTCAACAGGAGACGTGCCTAACCGGCGTTTCTGGCAACTCCTGATTCTTTATTATTTAACATATCTTTCATCCTGAAAGATAATATTTTTATTCTGGCTTGAATTTAGAGATCCTCCTATCCTCAGATATGTTCGTCCTATCCTGAGACATGCTCCATTAACTTTCATAGCCCACGCTGATTTGCATAAAAAGATCGAATTTTGTTTAGAATATAGCACAAATGTGTTTTAATGAATCACTTATGTGATTGCAGATGTTTGCTGGAGTGGTGATACTTATCTTATGCCCTGTATTCCTACGCGATTCTGTAGATGGACAAACGATGACAATCTATCGGGGGTGTGGAGCTGCCCTAGCTGACACGCTCAATGAGGTCTGCCTAAACTTTAATAAGCGCTCATACAATGAAGACTTCACAAAATCCTATACAGGTCAGTTCACTGTCCGATACAATTACCGTTTTTTTTTAATTTTCTTAACCCGATTTATATTTTATTACCCAATATTGCTCAATCCAGTAAGCTGAAGCGTTCTGTAGATCAAAGGAGTCACTTTTGTTGGCAGAGGCTGTTAACCAGGAACCACAACGAGTGTTCCTTAATCGCAGACCGGCGTTTTCGGAACTTACTGTTGTTCACAGGACTGCAGGACTAGGAGCTGTACCAGGAGCCGCTACTAGACTTGTTCTGCAGATCCATGTTGGCTTTATTTTTGTCATACAGGTCGTTCTACTCTTCTTTAAGTTTGGCGTGCTATGGTTTACAGGAGAGCAGAACCAGGAGTTGTCTTATGAGCCTCTAGACGTATTCCGTAGTCGCAGATCGGCGTTGTCACTTAGGTTACGTAGATCAGTTCGCCAACGAGGAGGCGTTGTCACAGAATGTTGCTACAAATCTTGCACCATACAAGAGCTAACTTCATACTGTGCATCTTAACATTCCACCGTGAACTCAATGACAACGACTGATAGATTATTTGTACAGAGTATTTGATTGTAAATAAAAGTATTTTTAAAGAATTTAGATGGCTCGTTTTCCTTTAAATCTAATCTAATTTTACATCAGGTATAAGTAGCTATGAGCAACCTTTAATAACTGTATAACATCACCTTTAGGCAACCTGTATGCCTGTATGCACCTTGAGCAACCCAGTCTTACTTTATACTACCTAGTTAGCTCAACTTTTATTACTTACTATAAAGTAGTGGCCACGAAACTATGTGGGTGTGTCATTTTGCATCGTTTAAAATATGAGGGTTTAAATACGTCAAGGCACGAACTGACAAAAATGTGCTTCCAAAGTTCTCAATAACTTTAGTTAACTAAAGCACATCTTATGTTTTTGTCACTAAATGAAACATCACAGAATCATCCCCTCCCACCTAATTATTTCGTGGCCGCTAATTTAGTTAGTTTTCTATATTAAGGTGTATCACATATTCAATTTCCACCCTATATTAAAAACAATTATTTATCATATTACGGTAATCAATACTACTTGTGATTTAATTAAAATTCATGAATCCATTTTGAGCATTCCAGAAGTTTCATTTTTTTGGAAGTGAAACCTCATTAAATTATTATTAAATCATAATGAAAACCGTTAGAGGAGTTAAAAGCAATTTTCCGGTTTTTAGAGATCACCACCTGGAGAATAAACCACCCTTAGGATTCAAATTTAAAAAAATCTCGGAATATTGCCTAAGTGCGCCCTTAATCATAATGTTTCATAAAACATTACCTCAGGACCCATTACATTACCCAGACAATTTACCTCGGAGACAGTAGTGGGGTGATTGTACGGATAGACCACACGGTTACTAGAAGACAAACGGTAGAGGTCATAAACAATAGCAAATGACGTCAGAGAATAGTAACTGACGTCGGTATTTGACAATAATTAATTGAGCTTGAATCATATGTTGTAGGATAGATTATTTACATTCGATTCGCCGACGTCATATTTTTTGTTTATTCCTCCTTCCGTGTGTCTTATAGAGTAAACTGCACGAAAGTAGTCCGACGAGAGTCAGTGCGGTGTTGCCAAATGGCCTATTCTATTATAGAATGTGGTTACGTCAGCTGATAGACTAAATAGAAATGGCAACACTGCTGGGAAAGGGGGTGTGAGGGGAAACCAGCTGTCCAACATCTGCTGGCTTCTCATCTCCCCCCCTGGGCCCGCAATGCCTCGGTATACGACGCCCACTCCATCCCACCCCTCCGTGACTTCCTCCATCACCTCAACACAAAGTACCTCGACCGAGCCCGAACCTCTGACATCCTACAACCCTTCTTCGATCCTTATTTCACCGACCGTCCTAGCCTCACCATCCACCACCTAGCCAACCTCCCACCATAGCTTAATGTGTTCCTAAACCGAAACCATCCATTCACTGACCATAACCACAGTACCCGCAACCAAAACCTCACTCAACCCGCAACCAAAACCTATCCTTGGCTGAAGAGGACGTAGTCCTATAACAGCCGCAGCGGGCCTTCAGCCCACTGAAACCTCACAATCCATCCATCCATCTGTCCAACATCTCATCGGATTACTTTAGTGAATAGTGAGGTTCATTATTCTCGTAACCGTGAGACAGACAGGCTAGTATTAAAATCGCGTTATGGGATTAAGGAAGCCTTGGATACTTTCCATTCTCGGTTAAATTCGGTTAATACATTTGACAAATAAAATAAGGTTACAGGACGTACGATGTATATAGGGGAGCGGGAGAAAGTATAAACGAACTGGGTTTGGGAGAGATTTAAATGGACAACGCCTCACTCGTTATGGCTAATTGTAGAAGCCGTATAGTTGGACAACCAAAACAAAGAATAAGAAAAATTCGCATCCGAAAGCAAAAGAGCGTTGGAAAATTTTACAGATAACACAAGAAAAATGTTTGTATTTATTTCCCTGTGGGAAATAGGTTAGATCATGGATATGTCTCAAGGGGATGTTTTCAGATCATCTAAAACCGCTGTTCTTATGTTTCAAATTTTGCTCTTATAAATTGTCAACACCCTACCTCCAGTGCTAAGACATATCCATGCCAAAATAATATCTCTTTTCTATGCAAATAATGTTAGTTTCTGGTCAAAACTACCAAATGACCTTGAACTTGGCGCTTGAAGTTTGAACTTTGAAGGTTGGCTACAGTAGGAATATTGGTTTATCGATTTGATGGATGAGATAAATTCACAAAAAATACCTACAGAGATTAAAAGTCTGTCATTCTGTAGTCCGAAAATTAAGATATGGTTAGTAAATTCTTAGTATCTATTATACAATAGCCTCAAAATATAGGCTAGACTCTAAATCTAGACTAAATATATATATTTTTTCTTTTTTTTAAGTGTGAAATAAAATGAAATGATGCAAGGGTACTATGGTATTCATTTACAAAATAATATATATATATATATATATATATATATATATATATATATATATATATATATAAGAATAATAGATGCTTGAACAAAACATATAGGGCCTACCATATTTTATTGTAAACAGCTTATTCGCCAACAACCATGTGTGTAATGTAACAGTTTGCATTAAACAATATCAGACAGTCAGCGTTCCTCAGCATTGCCTCAGATATGGTCTCCGATTAGTTGGCACATGCCCTCTAACTTACATTGCTAATACTTTAGCTCTATTGCCTCATTAACTCAATAAGTAAATTACATACTCTAGATAAATTACCTTAGTTCCAATTGAACTTATCCTTCCTCTTTATACATGCCGACTAGCCATTAAGTGAAAATATATATAATTATCAAGTTAATTTGGAGGTGTAACCAAACGGATCCATTACAGATAGGACTCTGAAATTTGGTATGTATGTATTTTTACTTGTGTCTTCAATCCTTTTATTCATACAAAGAGAATGTTGAAAACATTTTTATTTTTCACCCTTTTGACTATCAAAATTACATAAATTTCATTACATAGTTATATCAATTTCAGTATTATCAAATTAAATAAAAATATAAATAAAATAATGATTTTAAATAATAAATGGTTTATTCATTGAATTTTTTAAATACTGTATGGGAAAACAAAAACATCAAGATAACAATATATACAGTACACTACAAAAAAATACAAAAATACTTATGATAAATATTTTCTCGCTCAACTTTTAATAGCCCTTTAAAGAAAAATTAAGTTATTAATTAAAATTATTAAATTAAATTAATAACATCTTTTTTCATCCAATTTTAAAGATATTTTGTAAAAAAACTTTCTCCAAAAAATAATTACAAATAAAGGTAGTTTTTAATGTTAATGATACTGTTAATGTTATGTTTTAGTGTTCATTCGTGCTAAGATATCAAAAGAATTCAAACTTCCCAAAAAGAGGTCTTTCTTTGCAAGATTTGACATATGATGTTTAAAATCTTCATAGTTTTGTAATGTTATGAATTTATTTTATGTACGGAAATTATATATTATACTGATTAGTGCATGAAACATTACTTCTTTTCATATTTCAATAAAATCAGTTAAAAAGTACAGTAATTTGAACTAGTTTCATTTGGGAAAATTGATTTTGAAACCACAGAAAACTAAGCTTAATTTATAATGTTTTCAAAATAAGTTGAGACTCATCACAATAGAGAAGCAGTGGACAAAATCAAATCCAAGGTCTCTCTGATGTAAACAATAATTGATAAAAAATATTAGCTGTGTTAGAGTTAAATTTTCAATATCCATATACTTGTGTACATACGTGTGAGCATTCCTCAGCACACATTAAGAGTCAAGATTAAGAATGGAAAAAGGTTTTGCCATAGTTATTCATAGACGTTTTACACATTGGAGATGTGTAATCAAAACTATGAGCAATAAAACATTATTCATATTTTAAACTCCAAAGAATAATACTTTAGATGGATATGAATTTTGATGTGTGTAATACTTTGATGATCAGCTGACATGTAAATCAGTCCAGTATTTCTACATGTGGTCTGTGATATTCCTATTGCTGCTACTTGCGAGCTCTACGATGAATGCTGCATCAACCAACGGATCTAGTCACTGGTGCGGACGACAGCTGGTATCCGCCCTACAACTGCTCTGCAATGGTCAATACCAGCAAATGTTCAGGAGTTCTCCTGTGAAAGGTCTGTTGTGTCTGATCACAAATACCCAACCAAACTTTATATGCAAAGAAAATTATATAAGTAAAACAATTCAAATGTGACTTCTTGTTTTAGAAAACATGTTCTTCAATATTTTTTTATATTTTCACTCATTTATTTTCTTTTCATTATTCTCATTATTTTTTTCTTTTCATGAGACTTGAATCTTCAACTTCCTCTGTGAATCACTCAGCTGAGCCTATTTATTAAGTATTTTTTCACAGTCAAATTACTGGAAACTAAGTAAAAAATCTTCCCTACAAAATAATAAATTAATATCTCTAAAATTCATTATGTCAAGTTGTAATAAATCAATATTGATCAAAGAGGAACCAATTTACTGTTGTGGTTATTATATGACAAATATAAACAGTATAATTTCATGTGGGGCTGGTAAACATTCTAGAGACAATTTTTGTTTATATTAAAAAAATTGTATTTTAATGTTATTACTTTTTTTGTAGGTTTTTTACTTCTTCCAACATTTAAATGGAACATTTTTAGTTATTTCAATCAAAGAAATTGTTACTGTAGACCAGGTAATCTGTTGGCCAAAATTGTTATGAATAATTCAGCTAGACCCAGTGTCATGTAAACCATGATTCCCCCTAACGACATTTTTGGTTAAAATGACGTTCCCTAAAACTCGTTAAGTATTGCATTATACTGTGCTCTCTCTGTAATGTCCAGTAAAACATTTCACAGCTACCGCGATTTAGAGTATGAATATACTCTGTATTGATGCATCCATAGACTAACCAAGTTACACACAACGAGAATTTTAAAAACTTATTGTAAAGCACTTTGATAATTGCTTGGATTCTAATTGAAACTATGTTGAACAATAGAGTACAGATGTAGTTTTAACATTTATTCTGCACTGTACAATAAAAGGTTTTAATATACTCTGAAAAATGTTCAAAACTCTTCAGGATTTTTTTGGCACTCCTGTCTCAAAAATTCATAAATCACCATTATTATATTAGAAAGGTACAGTACTATCCTTTCATTCAATTCAATAATTCTAATCAGTTTAATTATTCAATTCTGATTTAATATAAGTCAACAGGCGTTATTCTTTGTATTAGTTTTGGGATGTTATATTCACATTATCAATCACTTGTCATTCACGTCATCCTTGCCTAGTCATGTCAAGAAATTTAAAATTACATTAACACTGAAAATTTACACTATACTTTAAGATTGACACTTTGGGCCAACCATATAGAAATTTACAAACACGTACACCGTTGGTGAAGAAGAGCCCAGTATAAATCTTACAACAACATCTCTACTCTATTTCTCAACCTAGTTTCTATTAAAATCCAAGCAATTATCAAACTGCTTCACAATAAGTTTTGAAATTTTTGCTGCATAAAAATATCCTCCTTGAGTCATAGCATCCTTAAAATCGCCATAAATTTCAAATAAACAAATCCATTCACGAATACCTTCTTCACATGTAACACAACCCACTCCCAGTCAGCGCTCGAATGGTGTGGATTAGCTGTTGCAGAATATTGTTGTACAGTAATAAAACGACCTGAAACTATACTTTCCAGTTGGTTGATTTTCCTTTTTTAAGACACATTTCTAAATACCTTACCTGCACTCATACCACATCCTACCTACCTATGTCTTACCAAAGAACAATATTCTTCAACTGTTATAATAAATAAGTAATACGAGGGGTACCCAAAAGTAACCGGAATTTGTCTGCCAAGGGAGGAGCTCTAGTAATACGGGTAAGTGCCACTAAGGTGTGTCTAGCACAACTCTTTGCCAGTTCAGTCCCGTGCTGGACGTTGAGCTGGCACATTCTGTTCGTCTGTAGCGTCATTTTTTGCTGTAGCCGTTTCACTGTTGCTTTGTTTTTCATGATGGCAAGTTTAAGTGAACTTGCTGAAATTTTGACTGAAATTTTGTTTTTTACTTGGTAAAACCGCTGCTGAAACTGTTTTAATATTGAAAACTACTTACAAAGATGATGCTTTGGGGAAAACTCAAGTGTATGACTGGTTTTCTCAATTTAAAAATGGCAACCTTTCGAATGATGACAAAACTCGTTCCGGACGTCCAACAACTACCCGAATTAATTAAAATATCAAAAAAATGTGAAAGCTCGTGCTCACAGACCGTCGACAGACAATTGATCAACTGTCAGAAATTAGTACAATAACTTGGAGCTCAGTTCAGCAAATTTTAACTGAAGATTTAGGGATGAGACGCATTGCTGCCAAATTTGTTCCTTGAGCTCTGACTGACAATCAAAAATCATGTCGAGTCGAAACATATCATGAACTGAAAGAACAGCTCAGAATCGATCCAGATTTTCTTTCAAAGGTAAAATTACTGGTGATGAATCATGGTGCTATGTTGTTTTGTCTCTGGGTCGTCCAGAGACAAAACAACAGTCAAGCCAGTGGAAAATAATCATCTTCACCCCGTCCAAAAAAATGCTGCCAAGTCAAATCAAACAACAAAACAATGTTGATTTGCTTATTTGATGTGACAAGAGTTTTGCACACGTAGTTTGTTCCTCCATGTCAGACTGTGCATCAAACCTTTTATTTGGAGGTCTTAAAAAGATTGTGCAACAGCGTTCGTCAAAAAAAAACCTGCGAACAGGTGACTGGTTCTTCCACCATGACAATGCACCTGCACACTCGGCAATCACTGAAACCCATTTTGGTTAAAAACGACATGGTTTCGCTGCCCCATGCGCCTTACTCGCCTGACCTGGCTCCGTGTGACTTGTTTCCTCGTATGAAAAGGGGCATGAAAGCACGAGCATGACACCATTGAAGAAATCAAGAAAAAAACGAGACAGGAGCTTGCATTCTAAAGATGAGTTCAAAATATGTTTCAAACAATGGAAGCACCGCTGGGACAAGTGTATAGCTTGTAATGGAGAGTATTTTTAAGGATATAAAGGTGTTTTGTAAATATACTTATCTTACCTTACCGCTGTGGCCATTCAAACCGAAGTAGGTTTTTGGCCTCCGCAACAATTCGTCTCCATTCTTCTCGGTCTTCGGCTTGCTCCCAAGTCACTCCTAGCCTCCTGAGGTCTTTTGCCACTTGGTCTTTCCACCTTAGTTTAGGTCTTCCTAGTGGTCTAGTGCCTGCAGGTCTCCCCACAAATACTTCCTTGATCAGGGTGTTTTCGGGTCTCTGTTTTCGTTTTGTAAATATATAGCTTAAAAAACAAATTCCAAGGTACCCCCTCGTAAATGGTAATAATATTACTGAATAGTGGTCACTTCTGGTATTTGCAGTGTGGCACTCAATACTGGTTAATTTTGGAGAAATTATTGATCTTTTCATATGTTTCAAATTTGTTTTGACAAATTTCCTAGAAGTTTAAACACAAATTTCTAATAAATCCTAGTATTTTTTGGTTTCTAATAATTGTACTGTTGACTCCTTCTGATCTGGACACATATCTTCCAGACATCGGTTTAATCAGATTACAATCTATGGGAGTTACATCTCTTTAACCAGACAATACTACCCAAAATGTCGGTTAATCTCAGGAGTTGGATCCACTGGAAATGATGGAACGATTTGAGATCAGTGTTCATTTATCTAAATACTATGCTCTGCTAAATTTAAGTATAAAATAATATAAAATAGTTGAATAAGTTGTAAAATATTTCGTGATGTGAATGTTCCATGTTTCATTGACACAATAGCATTAGTTGTGTCACAGACTATCTATAGTAGAAGTAGACTCCCCATAATATTGAAAGGAATGAAGATGGGTTTTTGTACCTCCATTCTGCTGGTGTTGATGAAAAATATACCTCAGACTGTCTGCCACGTTGAATCATTACTAAAAACACCTTTCAGGTTAGAGGTACATATTATCAGAGATAAATTATTTTAAGATTGAATAGTTTGTGACATTATGTACATACCGGCTATGTGGAGGTAGAAGAAAACACTATACCTCACTGAGGCTTGTACTCAGGTCTTACAATGGCAATGGGTCAGCTACGTGTACTTTGGTTAGTCTGTGGTTGCATCAGTACAGAGTATATTTTATACTATAAATCCTGACTGTCAAGGGTTTTCACAATGCAAATAATAACTCCCCATAACTAGTTGCCTGCTGACTAATAGATTAGATTAGATTAGATTAATACAAAGAATTGAAGACTATTGGTACTGTAACCTAATAGTAATCTTTAAGTTTTTTTTAAGAATAGCCCCTGTGCTATTTATAGGAAGAGAAACTAAATATCATGGTATACCAGCTTGTATTCGACCACAATATCTGAAGTAATACAGTAGCTTCTTTCTATATGAAAATTTGCTAATGTCTGGTTTCAATTTTGATTTGCAGGTGAACAAGGGAAATTCAGCAGCCTTGGAATGAGGACTCATCGCGGTGTGAGTGACGAATGCTGTCATCAAGGATGCACTGTTGCGATGCTACGGACATACTGTGCAAACTAGCTAATTGCTTATAACACGAAGAAATAAATTGTGCCGTTTATTATGTCCGTATTTATAAAGAGTGCAATACACGTCATACATTATACTCACAGATCTATGTTATAGTCACTCACAACTGTTTAACTTTTCAAACCTCCCTCATTTTACATAATTTTAGATTTTCCAAAACTGAATAATGTGTAATTTGATTTAACCACTTATCAACCTGACCATATAAACTATATGTGCCTCATATACCTTAAAATAAATTTAAGGTAATCAATTACCTCTATCAATTTCTCCTAAAATTAAATAAATAATAATAATAATAATAAATTTCTTTATTGAAGTAGAACAATATACATTGCATTGCAAAGGTCATGTAATAAGAGTTCATTTTTATAGAACTAGGTATTTTCTTCAGTGCCAAATTTTTATTTTCGCGTAAACTCCTAAAATTTAGATATCCCAGCGGCTCATCATGAACTCATCAACCGAGTACAGAACTTAAGACACCAAGAGGCGTTTCAGTCGAGTATTGAATTGATTTTCGTTTTGAGACTGCTTGACACTGTCAGGGAGCTTATTTAGGAACTTGACTCCAGCCTGTGACGGCAAATGCTCAAACGCCACTGTTCTGTGTTGTCCGAGTCGATAAGTGTCCCTGCCCCTAGTATTGTACTGGTGCAACTGACTGCCCTGTACAAGTGAGCATTTAAACCTGCAGTACAGTGCTGCCTCCAGGACATAGAGGCTGGGTAATGTTAGCAGTATAAGCTCCCTGGAAGCGTTCCTGCAAGACTCTCTTGGTTGTAATTTGGAATCACTGCCTTTTTTTGCAGTATGAAGACTCTATCTAGCCTCGATTTTGCACAACTACCCCAAAGCCTTATTCTATAGGCAAAATGGGGGTAGACTAGGCCAAAGTAGGCCATCCAAATCACGTCTTTGGGACAAAACTTGGCAAGGTTGCGTAAGGCATAAATACCGGAAGCAACCCTGGCACAAATGTGGTTGACGTGCTGTTCCCAAGTCAGCCCTCTATCCAGGTGCATTCCTAGGAACATAACGGAGTCTGCTTCCTCTAAGAGGACATCATCCACCATGACAGCAGGTGGCAGGTCTTGTTCCTGCTGTCTGAGTCAAAATGAAACGACATTGGATTTGGAGTTGTTTGTTTTCAAATTGATTTCCAGAAAATTTTGAATGCATAAATTGAGATCGATGAATGATTTTACTTCCAGCTCTTGTTTTGTTGGAGCTCTTACGCAGATGGTCGTGTCATCTGCGTACTGTATCATCTTTCCATTCTGGATCCATGAACCAACGTTATTGACGTACAGCAAATGATCAAATTTTTATATGAGAGAAGTTGAGTTAAACATTTAGATACCTAATCTTTATGTCTAAGATATATACATAGCCATACAACAACATAACATAACATAATAACTAAGGGTCTAATGACATGTCTCAATGATGTACATTTTTAGACGACCTACTGATACCTGGGTTAGGTTAGGTTCTTTGTATGGTTATAAAATATAACATCAACCTTTTTGGTAAACAATGAACTCCTACAGTTTCTAGGTACTGTACTAGTTTTTATAAGAAATATTGTCATGAGGGAATACCACACGTTGACGTGCGGTAGCCCCTGCCACAAAACAACATATCATATCATAACAGAATAATAATCATTTTCAACAACTTGTTTAATCAGATTGGTGCCAAAAATAAATCAAAGCTAACTCACAAATTTCAGTTGGGTACTTAAAACCAGAGACTGTATAATAAAATAGCTCATTCAGGTAATAAATAAATAATTTTTAAAAATAATAATGTATTATTATTTTTTTATAAGTGAATTCCAATGGGGCATAGAAGAATGATATAAAATATATAACAATGCATAAGCTTTATTTACAGTGTATTCTTTACATACTTTGTTTACAGGTAATATCCTAATTTAAATAATAAATATACAAAGTATTGAACTGATATAAGTTTAAAAGTTTATTCTTAAGGTTAATTAAGTTTACACAGTCATTTTAACTCATTAATAATACTGTTATTAATAATTAAATTACTTGACAACTGGATGTACAAATAAATCTATCACAGTATATTTGATGACAATGTATACTTTATACATCTCTTAAACAAATCGTAAACATATTTACACCTGAACATTAAAAACTCTTGTCCTAATGCATTAAATATATATATAAATATATATATATATAAAACCCTGATCTTAATTTTTATGTTTTATAGCTATCTAAACTTGTATATGGATATCATACAAAAAAAGAAGTTACTGTTGAAACAGAACATTATTGGAAGATCACTTGATCCTGTTCCACTTTATAACAACAACTCAGTGTGCTGGATACTCTGCTCCCACGCCCCCATTATTTAAATGTTTGTTATACTATTTTTTATGTAATATGTAGCTCAAATCTACTGACATTCTAAGAGGAATATAGAAACCAACTCCAAACATGATTTTTGAGATGATTTAATTAATGTAAAGGGAAATCTGACACATGAATAAGCAAATCACTGTGTTTTATACCATAATATATATACAGTATGCCTTTTAATTTTTAGATTAGATAGCTTTTTAAGTTAGTAAAAACAAATAGCTACTTTTTTATCTTTTAGGAGATAAACTTACATGCTCTAAGTTAACTCTATAATTCTTCTACTATTTGTAGGTACAGTAAAGTGTTAGATTGTTGTAAGTCTTGTGTTTGTGCTACATGTTCAAGTTTTTTGCTCCCCGTTCTGATTTTTAATTTATTTTATTTCTTCAAACATAGAGATAACCTCTGCAAGTGACCGAGCATCAAAATCATTGGGCTTGATTATGGGTTAGGACTTATATGGCAAAACTCATATGGGTTAGCAAAAAATAGTATTTACCATAAATATTTTTTTAAATCTTACCTTACATGTTCTGATTATTCTAACCAGTAAGTTATTACCAAAGTTGCCACATTAGTGGATTTCTAATTTTTGGACTTTTCGATTAAATAATATTTTTGATTCTTAAATTAATCAATGAAACATACAATGACTTTGATATCACATCAAGTTAAATATATTAAAGTCATACTTAAAACTAATATCACAGTTGTCAATCATATCAACTGGTACACTATACAGCAAACTTTAATGACTACACAACACAAAGTGTATTAATAGTTTATGACATAGGTAGTTATGGGTCGTGATCATTAATAGGTGGGGCAACTATTTTGTATCTTTTGTGGAAATACCAGTCATAATACACTGATATGCCTCTGCCTCTTTACTAGGCATATGAGATTTAGTTGTATTCTCAGTTTTGAGATTTTATTTTGGAATCCTACAGTAGGCAGCAAGAACAACTATTGAGTTCAAATTGCAGCTAAACTCATTGTAGAAACCTCTGCTTCAGGATATGTTGGTATCATACGGTAGGTACTAGGTAGCAAATTCAACTACTCAGTTCAAATTGCAGCTAAACTCATTGTAGAAACCTCTGCTTCAGGATATGTTGGTATCATACGGTAGGTACTAGGTAGCAAATTCAACTACTCAGTTCATGTTGCAGCTAAACTCATTGTAGACAGCTCAGCTTCGGGATATATTGGCATCATACAGTAGGTAGCAAGTACAACTACTGAGTTCATGTTGCAGCTAAACTCATTGTAGACAGCTCAGCTTCGGGATATGTTGGCATCCGACAGTAGGTAGCAAGTTTAACTATTGAGTTCATGTTGCAGCTATACTTATTGCAGACACCTCGGCTTCGGGATATGTTGTCATCCTACAGTACGTAGCAAGTTCAACTATTGAGTTTATGTTGCAGCTAGACTTATTGCAGACACCTCGGCTTCGGGATACGTTGGCATTCTATAGTACGTAACAAGTTCATCTATTTAGTTCATGTTGTAGCTAAACTTATTGCAGTCACCTCGGCTTCGGGATATTTTGGCATTCTATAGTTGGTAGCAAGATCAACTTTTGAATTCATGTTGAAACTAGACATGTTGTAGATTCTGAGACCACTACAGATCAGCCTGACTGATAGGCTTTGGAGGATCATGGCATCCCACAGTAGGATGAGAGTTCATCTATTGTGCAGCTCTTGCGGCAGCATTCATCATAGACCCCACGACGTCTTCGCCTGTTCAAGAACCAAGTAAGAGCCCGACGACGACTTCTCAGCCTTACAGGTTCCACAAACTCTGTTGTAACTGATGGTGTCAGAGTCACTGTCCAAGATTAATTCTTTATTTGTATAAATATTAATAAAAAATCTAATTCATTTTTAATAATAATTTAATTAAAACTGTGAAATAAAGGCATTAATATCCATCCAGCTAAGGTAGGACACAATGTACTAACTGCCCCTTTTTGCGGGGTGTGGCCCTTTTAGGGAAATATTTCAGCAGTTATTGTTAACAAGATAACAAACTGTACTAATCCATCTCAGAATGGTCAACCTACCGATAGTATTATTTATAATAAACTTTTAAAAAAACACCTTTTGAGTTTTATAATACATAATAAAGTGCAGTTTTTCGGAACCGAATCTTCCGGATCGGGTTTTGAAAAGTAAATTATATAAATAAAAGTTAAGATGTAAATTTTATCTCCAACTTCTTCAAAATGTTATACGCAACCGCAGTACCTTGATGGATGCGGCAAGTGTTACTAATGATGAATTTGAAACATGATAAACACACATTCTGTATGTGAGGGGGGAGCGCTATACGACATTTCAATACTGAACTGTCATAGCATAGCTATTTGATTTTTAAGTTTGATATATAAAAAACTCTTAGCGCATACGAGACTAGTCACTATTTGACTTTTTAATACTAAACTGACAAAGAGTAAGCATTTGAGGTAAGATGTACAGTGTTTGTTTGTAACCTATTTTTAAGTTCAAAGTGTATGCTGAATCTGTAGTCATGAGAGGTTGTAAAAGGAAGAATTGTTTTAACGTCAGAAGAGTGATTTATTTCCTACCTAAAAGTAATAAAAATAATTTCTTAACTTTTAATAAAATTAAAAACAAATTCCTAACAAGTTCAAACGCTTGCGATATTTTGCGTCTCTGTTATTGCAAAGAGTTTATATGCAGTCTGCAATACTAATATTGCAGGCGCTATTCACAACATTGTCTACGCAACGTGAATATATATTTAATGGTATATGTTTCAGCATAGTTTCTCTGATCATCCGGAATTTTGGCTATCCGGGACGGGACGCTGTCAAATTAATCCGGATAAACCGGACTATACTGTACAACAATTATTTCTAGAAATTATCATAACAAAGTGTGACAAGACTTATTTAAAATATGTCTGCAAAGGTTACTTGTAGTTAAAAGCTCAAATAAATTTCAAAAAATATATTATAAATAACTGTAGAGTTAATTCAATTCATGATCATCATGTTATTTGCTATATTATCACTTTTCAATCCCTATCCATGGTAGTTATTTAAAATATTGTCCCAAATAGGCATATTTAAAAATAGAGCATAAAATAAAAATAGAGAAAATGATTGATATCAGTAACAAATGATGAATTTGAAAAGTTAAAGTTATTGAAAAAACTAAACTGCAACAGCCTCATATGTTTTCTATCTGGCAATTAGTATAAAAAATGCTAAATTCAAAATCACAGATTTATATGATACTTTCTTGTAAAACATACTCATTAAAGACAATTTATGTTTGCCCAGTTTTAAGAACAGTAACTATATATATCCTTTGTTTGTTGCCTATACTCTTGAGCTTGTTTGTGAATTAATACACCAAAAAGATGAAGAACACAGGCAACAAACAAAGGTAATATATAAAGACAATTATTTTTTAGTAAATTTCCTGTAGGAAATTCAGTGATTACTGTAGTCCTCATTGTAAGACATAAGCCGGGAACCAATTTTGAGGTCCAAAATTGAATTTTTGATGTCCCCGTACAGATGTGTGTGTGTGTCGAAAACATAATAAGTACATACTGTGTCTATTACACTCTATATTTTTTAATAAACCTATAACTGTTTTAAAGGAAATTATTGTTGAACTTGTACTAAATGTAAAAGAGGATTTGGTATTTTTTCCTATAAAATCATTTTTGGTTTGCAAATTTAAGAATTTTGTATATTTTGAGTTGTTTGTCTTTCTACACCTTTTAAAATTTTTACAAATTTTGATGGGGATGATCCAAACCCCGGTCTTGTAATCGGATAGGATAACCTGTTGATAGGAAGCATCATTAATAGCCCAATGACAAAATGGCAACTGGGTCCAGATTCAACCCTTGTGGGATTCGATCTGACGACCTTCAGTTTTGAAGGTGTAGGTACTATAACCACACAGCCACCCATCCAGTAAAAAATACAGTGTATTATGGATTTCAAGCAAGCAGATATTTCAACATTTTAATAGAAAGCAGCTACATCTCTAGTTGTCAAACTACACTGATGTTCCAATTAGTTGTGCATTAGGAATTCAGGGTGATGAAAAATTGATTGTTGGGTGAACAGTGATTAAAATATAAATTTTAAATCAAAATTCCTATCTCCAAATGGAAGACTCCAGTGACCCCCACAGGATTTGTTATACATAAACTTGTTAATTGTATCAGGGAGACTATAGTGTATGTTTTATTGAACATGTATCCAGTATATTTACAATTTATTCATCACCACTGTTTCCACCAGAGTCAGGTTACATTTAGTGAGATTTCTTGTACAAACTTTCCTCAGCTCCTGAGGACAGTTTGGAGATATATTTACCTCTATTCTCAACGGTGTTGTAAACCCCATTGCACAGCAGCTTCAGAGCATTCGTCAGTCCCCTTCCACAGTAGTGTCTCTTCAACGAGACTGCAGCTGTGTTTTCAAACGAGTGGGGAGGAAGACATAGCAAAGCCAGGGAAAACATAGTGGCTGCAACCTTCATCTGTAAATGGAACCAAACTTGAGCAGTTCACAAATACCTTAACTCCTCAACATACAGTAGTCTCAGCAATGCTATTTGGGAACGATAGCCTTATATAGTTTTGTAAAAGTGAAAGAAAAAACAAAATATATATATATATATATTATATTTAATATACTAATTTACATGTTGTTTATTTGAATCTTCTCAATCTTAAGTATTTATTTTTACGGCATAACATGCTGATGTTTGTAATACACAAACAGTATAATTTCATTAGTGTTTAGACAATGATTGTATAGATTTCCTCCTAAACCTCTGACTCCCCTAAGAATTTATGCATCATAATTTAATCAATATAAATCTTTCATTATTTACATGGCAAATCCATAAACCTTGAGGTATACTTATGATGTGTCCACTTACCTTTGTCCCCTCTACATATAATTGCAATAAATTAAATTAATTATCCCTCCTTAAATCGCCAGTTTGTTAATCTTGTGGGTGTTTGTGACTTTCATCGATGTTGGAGACCATAACTGACACATTGCTGGCAAGAGCTATTGATACTAACTTCAGCAGATTTTATAGTCCATGTAGGGTAAGATTGTGTCAATTGTGTCAGAGGCACTGTCCAAGAAAAACCAATAAATCAAACATTTTTCTCACAAAATTTATCTCAGCCCATTAAACAAGACTTCAAGGAAATTGAGGCATCAATGGCAGTTATATAACTATCAACTTCCTTATAATAATCATCTTACATAACTATTAAGGGGCTTTAATCTTACCTGTTACCGACTTGGTGACATTAACTCTTAGAAGAGAAATAATAAAAAATATACTAAAATTTGGTTGAAAATCTATAAAGAACTTATGTATTTTTACTTATAGACTTATAGATTTACCCTTGATCAGATTAATATAAACGGAAACCAGGAAATGGTAATCATGGTGAGATGAAGAGTATTACATAACACAATAGTATTACCTTGTGTAATGTAATACCTCATATTTTAATCGTATGATTTAAATTTTTAATTTAAGTAAACTTTGAAGAAGTGATAAAAATGCATTGCATTAAAACCAAAAATAAAATGTAATGAGTTAAAATGAAGTGGGTGTACACTACTTGATTCATAACAGTAAAAAAATTTGGGTTTAAAATTATGTTGTTCAAAATTATTGAGCTGTTGTTTTAAGGTACATTTATAAACAAATATATATTAGAAGTTTGCAGCTATTACAATAGTAAAGCAGTCATTTTCATTGCAGAAGTATGTAGGAGTCAAGAGTAAATAGATTTATCAAAATTACCTGCATCTAAAAGTAAACATGAACTTGTTATCACAGAAAAAATTAAAAGTATTATATAATTTTACATTGCAACATGCATATTAAATGTAAAATGACAATCTAGAGAAAGGACTTAATACATACCGTACCTTTCATTCCTCAGCTGAAGAACTAACTAGCTTAAAATGTTTTTCTGAAGAGAGGATAAAGAAGTAGATTTGTTTTTAATTGATATCTTTTTATCTGTTATTTTAGTGTTTAAACTGAGGTTTAAAATTAAATATTGAGTGTCTAAGTTGCCTTTGTGAGATTAGTTTTTAACAGTGTGTTTGAACTACTTCTTCAGATTACAAAGCTGGTTTAATCACCCTTTATATGAACCAACCAAAGCTTAAGTACACAAAGATAAATCTAATACTGGCTAGGTGTTTTTTAACAATTGTCAATATACTATCTTCTTTTTGTTCTTAAAATATGTGGCAAGATATGCGTCTTAACTTGGTCTCAATGTCTCAACTAACTTCGTCTTACTCTATGTATGGTATATTTTGAGCAAGTATTTAGGGGTTTTATATATAAAACTAGAATTATTATTTTCATCTACATCGAATAATTTTCATTGCATTTATATTTTTAATATTTATAAATATAACTAATAATAAATATAACGGTTTAGTTAAGAACATCTAAAACAGAATGGATTAAAAAATATATATTTTTTAATATTCAAATAAATAGATATAACTGGGAAAAGTAAATACTTTATAACACTAAAAGAGTATGTCAAATAATTTTTTTCAAATTTTGTTGAAAACTACAGTTGGAGCAAAACATCTTTGAGGAACGAACACACAGTCATCAGAAAACCTCTTGTGAGTAAATCCTGTACAGTCATAAATGATATCATATTTTGTTGGATATCCACATCTTATCTAAATTTTGATGCTGATGAGATGTGGTAAACAGAAAACCAAAGGAATTTTTACCCGAAAATCAAATAACAGGCAAGGTATGGTAAGGATTACATAACAATATCAGAAATATGTATTTTATTTTAAAGAAGCTGATTTTGTGACAGTAAATTTTTATACTCCAAATAATATTAAAATATTACTTATTAAAGATGTACTTCATTTATTTAAGATATTAATAATAATAGTATTGAATTAAATTTACATAACTTTCCAAACAGAATAGGATTCAGTTTTTTTTTTTGTACTTTAGGAAAGAAAGAAATGCAAGTAGCAGGTAGTTTACTTGAAAAAATAATAAGGTAGTCCATTGAAACATTTAATGGAGTTTTAATTATCAAACACAATGTTTGGTTGCACCTGGGAACATCTTTTAAGAATGAAATTAGAATCTTCTGGGCTAAATTTAAGAAACCAATAAAGTCCACTGAATGATTTAATTTTGAATTTTTACTTATAAACCTACAGAAATGCTCAGGACGAAGGAAGAAGTGTATGTTTATTAATTTTATGTCATCCTACAAGCTGTGGAATGCCATAAATTCTTATCATTTTCTCAAGTAAGCTAGCTGGTGTTTCCATTTTTAATCAGTGTTGATATGATATAGATGTGAGGACTGCATTCTATGGAACCATAACAACTTGATAACAGAAAGCATAATCAGCTAAATTTATGACAACCCTTTGTGATCCAAAGGCCAGTAGGCATGGTCGCAACTCAGTCAGTAGCCAGTCAGATTGTTTTCCTTTTAAATTGAGTGCAACTGTTGGTTGACTGGTAATGTGCCTACTCTGCATTTAGGAGAAATGTGAATGAATCATTTTTCCAGAAAACTTTATTGTTAGAATAGGAGATTTCGATAGTGTAAACAAATTTTAACTTCTTAGTAACAGCTTATTAATTGTTAAATAGAAATAAGATATTGATATCAAGTTATATTATATTTTACATTTATTACAAAGTTTTAAGTATATTTATTAAATATTTACTTCGTTTTTAGGAATATTTACTAAACATATAAAGTGTCAAAATATTTGCGACCCATACAATCATCCATATAAGTAAATTTACTTGTTTATTGATAAACAATAACTAATCAGAAATCACTCTAGAAATGTATAAAACTATAATGAAAATAAAACTAATCATAAACATTGATCATTATGACAGCATATATGCTGAAACAACAGGTGTTTATGTTAGTTGTAACACCTAAATTTTTACAATTAACGTGAAAGTAGTAAATTTGCCAATTAAGGGTACAAGTTCAGGAGAACAATTGTTTGTTTAATATTAGTGATATTGTATTCCTATGTCTAAAAATTAGCTTATTATCATGATGAAATTTTTTTCAACAGATTTCAAAATTTAAAATGTTATTTTACTAATATAGTTTTAAAATACTTTTTGATTATATAGTTGTTAATGTATAAATGTGTTTTAAAATATGTTATTTTGAGTGAGTTTAAAAGCACTTCACAGTTTGTTAGGAGTTGATATTATCTTCCTTTTTTCTGAATGATATGAAATTTAACAGTGAGGTAACTGATTATCATGTTCAACTTGTTTGGAATTATGAAATTTTTTGTTATTTCTCTGGTTAATAACCTTGAAAAGCCGAAATGGGTCTTGTCTCAATTATTGTCTGTCTGTCTGACTTTCTGTAACGCTATACAAGGCATTTGTCTTCGTCTTCTACGTGAAAACGAGAGCACCCATAGTTATGAAACTTATTTTCCTTATTCTATACCTTTTGGAGAAGGTTACTTTAAACTGACCCAAGCATTATGGTAATAAAATAATGAGCTCTTAAAAACCCAATTTTGAGCTATAAGAGATATATTTTCAGTTTACAGAACATGAGATCAATATAATTAATTTAATAGAAAGAAAAACAAACAGCTGTCTTATTAAAATCAATATTAGTTTGTTTACATAAACATTGATCATTGATTTGAAACCCATTTTGAATCTCCATCATATCTCTAGTGTGGTATCTATCTTTGTGTATATTTTACCTGGTTTTATCCTTGGTTGGGATTTTAAGTCTTTTGTTTTATTCTGCAATCTCTACAGGACGTAGTAGATTCATTGTGTGGACAGGTGTCTGTTTTTTAACATGTCACAAGTCAAACGTAAACACGTAACTCTGTCCATAAATGAAAAATTAGCAGTGCTAAAAAAACTTGACAAAGGAGAATCATTCCAAAAAATTGCAAAAGAAGTTAATGTGGGTATTACAACAATTAAGTATTAGAGTAAAAATCATAAAGACATTGAATCCTATACAATTGACGGTGAAAATGCTCTGAAGATTTTTAAAACATTAAAAAAGCCTTAACTTGAACTGCTTGATAACGGATTGTGGATGTGGTTTTGTCAGAAGGAAGGAAATAAACTCCAATATTCGCAAAGTGCAGAAAAAACTCGAATTTGAAACTGAATTTAATGCCAGTGAAGGCTGGATTAATCGGTGGAAAACCCGTCATGGTGTCCGTTTTGTCACTATTTCCTGTGAAAAGCTTTCTGCCGACGACACAGGTGCAAATGAATTTTCTCCTAAGTTTCAAAAAAATGAGAAGGAAAATGAACTGTTACCCTGTCAAGTGTATAACATCAACAAGACAGGGCTTAGTTACCAAATGTTGCCCACAAAAATACTCACAGCTTCAATTGAATCTGAGGTGATGACGAAAAGACAGAATAACAGTCACTCCTTGTAAAAACACCGATGGTATCCACAAGCTTTCCTTATTTGTCATTGTTAAATCGAAAAATCCAAGGGTATTTAAAAATATTAACATCTCATCCTTGCCAGTTTATTACCGTATTCAGAAATCTGCAGGGATGGACTGCAACTGATTATAAACCTATTTAAAAAAAATTATACTATATTAAAATTTAACCTTGACGTATAAGGAACGTATTATGATACATATTATATCTAATTGCAATTTCTGTAAACTTATATTGATTATTATTTTTATGAAATTTTTTTAATAATTAGCGAATTTCCCATAGGGAAGAAGCTATTACCGTAGGTCTCATGGCAAGAGTTAAGCCCGAGACCATGTTATTTTTTCTTCTTTAGGTGCCCAGAGACCAAAAACAATAGTCGTTAAAATTTGTGTGAACTTGATAACTCTCGTAAAAATGGTCCGATCGAGACCAAATTTGGTAGAGACGTGTATTCCTACAAATGCTCGGAAAAGTTCGTAAACCAGACATATCGGTCAATGGGAATGGGTAGTTTGGGGGGGGTTTTGTACCCAAAAATGGGGTTTTTTGAGTTTTTCACATGTAATTTTTAAAAACTTCTAATTTTATATTTCACCATTGGAATCAGCTTAAAAAACTACACAATTAAGTTCCTTAAAGTTTTTCTCTATCTTCAACGGTTACCGAGATATAAAAAAATCTAAACACAGTACGTTGTATTTTGAGGCTCCAATGTTAATCTTATGGAGGATTAGGAAAAATTAATTTTTCACTTATTATCTAATATTTTTGGATGAAACTTGATATTTAGCTTCATGTGGTTGAGATCCATACTGTATAATTTGTGCTAAAAAATCATAGTAGGCCTATATGTGTTTATCATGGCAGCAAACCTGCATAGTCTTTTCCCATGTTAATCATATGGAGATTAGGCAAACTCCTTTATTTATGGACAGATGTTGATGAAAGTTGGTATAAATGTTAAAAATAAAATTTTTGATGGTATAAACGGTTACTTTCAGTGTTCCTCACAGCAGCAAACCAACTCACTCTTTCCCATTTTAATCTTATGGAGAATAGGCAAATAATTCTCATGTTTATCGACAGATTTTGACCAAACTTGTCATATATTATTATTATTATATTTTTTTTATTTGGAAATTCGCTGAGTACGCAGGTCTGCTGCGACGGGGGTATTTTTTAAATTCTTTTAATATTGTTCCTGAATCTACACAGCTAAACTGAGGATTTCTTTTTGTTTTTTAGTTCAGGTTTTCAGGTTTAAGATTTCTCATGATATGTATCTTTTGTCTTAACACAGAATACTATAACCGGTACAAAGGATGAAAAATTTTTAAATTCTGAGCTAGCGAGGATTTAATTAATTCATTAGATCAGTTTCCAGTAAAAGGATGTAAATAAATTTGACAAATTATTATTATTAACAACAGAAAATTTATTAGTAAAATGTTTTGTATTTGAAATACACGTCAAGTTTACTAATTGCTTCAACATCACATAAAATAATCACAGTTATAAAATTAATGACAGATATAAAATTACAGTACACAGAAGTTTAACAAGTTTAGTTTGGTTTCATAATTATGAATACAATTTATTCAGTTTTAATTTTTAAAATTCTCTTATTTTTTATGTTAAAATGGCTACTTATAATTATAATTTAATTAGCTGTTTCTCTCCTAGCTATGAATAAGATACTTAAGATGTTTTTCTAAAAATTAAACAAGTAATAATAACTCCCAACGTTATTACCAAGCTCTAAGCAGGCTGCTTTATGATGTTTCAACAATTTTTTTTCAAGTTCAGATATGTTATCATCTACAATTAGGTTGCCTCACTTTCTCTATTAATAATTTAACAATTATAACGGTTTAAATTACTTAAATTTTTTGTAGTAAATGAAACATTTACAAAGCTTGCAAAATACCACAGAAAATTAAAATAATACCCGAAATACCCAAATAATACTATTTGCATTGTCTTTCAAACTTATATAGTGTGAAGTAGCAAGTTTTGACGTATTTGTAAGCTTTCAAAACGAGTTTGAAAAACAAAATGTATGCAAGTACAACAATTAAAATTATTGAGAGAAGCTAGTGGCCTATACATTCTATTTGTTTGTCATTAAGTCAACTGTCAAAAAAGAAACAAAAATCATTGCTGGATGTTAGTCCAGAGAATACCCAACATTTTGGAAGGTTATCCGTGTCAATCATGTAAATCCTGCACTCCTAAATGACAAAACACTTCTAGAAAGCAAAAGATAAAGTATACAATAAATACTGAACCTTGAATTGAATTCATGAATCCATGTCTCCAGATGTACACCAGATACACAAAGAGAGACCTATTTTAAAGGTTTGAGAAGATAAGTCTCAAGTGTCAAGTATTACACAGCCATTTCCATTTCAATCTTAGGATAAGGATTGTAGTTGTCAAGCTGGAAATCCTCAAAGGTGAAGTCCTCGATGTTGGTGACCCTGCGTCGGATGGTGAGGGTGGGGAAAGGGCGAGGTGTGCGAGTCAGCTGCACTCTCAAGGCATCTTGGTGGTTCAGGTACACATGGCTGTCCCCCAGCGTGTGTACAAACTCTCCTGGCTATGGAATAAATAAACATATAAGTAAATAATAGCAACTTACTAATTAAAACCAAGTACTAGTTTGGATTCTTTTGTTGAAATCTTAAAACATTCTACCAATCACATAATGAACACCTGGACTTTAGACAGTGATTTCTTGGAATGTGGTTACCTTTACTGCACTGTATAGGTAGACACTAAGTGTCTCAGTAGAAGGGTCATAAAATATGCTTATACTTGTGTGGTAAATTTTGTGTTGATCTTTATTCCATATCTTACTTTATTTTAAAAAAATTACGTTTACATATACAATCAACTCCCTATAACCCGGACAGACACATTGGGGTGTCTTCGGTCTGACGTCAGAGGCCAGCCACTTCAGTCCTTAGTGCGGTATGGATGCAGAGGTCCGGGCCCCCTGGCACGTCAGGTTTCCGGTGCTGGGTAAACAGAGGTCGGGCCCGAAGAACTGGGGTAAGGGCTTCGTCCCCGAGGGTATACCCGTCCTGGCTATTCCGGGCCGCCCCTTGCCTCACGATGGGCTGGTGGTTTTAACATATGGTGTACAAAACACTATACAAACAGAAATGATGAGATGGAGCTAGCCACCTTCATGCGAAGCTCTGTGGTGTTGAGGTCTCCAATATTGACCCTGACACCAGGGACGCCAAGGAGATGGCAAAGGCCCTTCTAGTTCAAAGGAATGTAAAAAAGAAAATCAAGGATGGCATTCCGAAACTCCAGGATTTTCTCGGAGAAATAACAGAGTGCCGGAAGACTGCAGACGGTGAGGCAGGAGCGAAACGTTACCAATAGAGTCCTCTCTGACCCGCCCCAAGCATAAGCTTATCTGTCTGAGTCCCAGACCCAGGCCAGAAAGCGAGCAAAGCGACAGAGAGATTCCTCGTCAGGCAGACCTGACCTGACGGACTTGGAGTCGGTGCTGAGGCCTATGCTTCTGCAACCTCAGAGACCAGTCCTGTTCCGGTCGCTGACTTCGCTCCAGCAGCTGCTCCCTCCAAAGATGACCGAATCCCACCGACGCCTCATCCTCCGGAGGCTGTCACCCCATCAGAGAAGAAGGGTGATGTCTCTAAGACGGCTAGGGAGGCCTCTGGCAAGCCTGACAGGAAGCCTGTCCGATTGAGGCCCAAAAAGCCCAGGGCTGAGGAGATTTTGATAAAGCCCTCAGGGGGGGGCGATCATTCACCAAGGTACTGGGCCAGATAAAACCTCAGGCCAGGCCAGAAGAGACGGAGACCGTTATCAAGTCCATCCGATGAACCCAGAACGGGGATGTTCTCTTCAAACTGGGGAAATGAAAAGACAAGGTCGGGTTTGCCACTTCCTTTAATTTTGCCCTAGGGAACAAGAGTACTATTTGTGCCCAAAAGCTGCTATGCTCGGTGGAGATCCGAGACCTTGACACGCTCTCCACAGAAGCTGAGGTGACCAGAGAAATAAGAGAGGCGTTCCCAGAGTTGCAGGGAGATTTGCCGGGGCTGAAGGTCTGGTTGACCAAACCGAACCAGAGGCAGCTGCTGAAATGGGTGTAAAGCATACTAACAAGCTGCTCAGCCTTCAGCACTTGAAAGTTGGAGTTGGAAGTTGAAAGTCCAAGGAAAGCCACACTTATCAGTACAGTATCAGTGCCTGCTGTCCTGGTTGTTGCTGGAGTCATTCCTGTCAAACTTTAGGCAGGGGAGAGGAAGGCATTTATCAGAGACAAGGCCAGATCGGTAAAGATGCTGCAAGATATGAAGAGCGCTCCCAAACCTGCAGTGGCAACACAGCTGGTAACACGACCCTCGAGGACGATGGACTGCGCGGCTCATAGAGCAGGTCGTGGGTAGAACGGCGGCATGGCGAGATGGATTACTTCCTCATACAGTTTCTGACAGGCCACGGCTATTTCAAGTTGTACCTGTATCGGATGGGCAAAACCGTTTCACCGGATTACACTCACTGCCCAGACGTTCCCGACGATGCGGAGCACACTTTCTTCCGCTGCCCCTGTTGGGAAAGGCCCCAGGGGAGGTTGCAAGAAAACTTGGTGTTTTCTCAGTGGACACGGTCTGCCACAAGATCATTGAGGACGAGGGAAACTGGGATTGTTTGTCACAGTTCGTCCGGGACGTCCTTCAAGAGAAGAAAAGCTATCTGGACCGCGAAGAGGCCCAGATCACCAAAAATGTGCCTGGAAATGGAGTGAGCCCCAAAGGTGTAAGCCAAATTTAGGCCTAGCCTGTTGTAATGTGACAAACAGTTCCAGGATAGAAACCTAAAGAGTAGAAGAGGTTTTTTAGAGGGTATCTCCACTTCTTAGGGTAGTTCCACACTAAAGGCTGGCCACCAGTGTGCATAAAGCATTTCATCCGCCTCTCCCTAAAAAAATTGTATTTCTTAATGAAAGTACAAATAAAGAGAATTGTCTGTCTAAGTAGCTGGATTACAGGACGACACCAAAAATTAGAAGGTGATATATGAGTTATATTAAAATGTGATATTGTCTAAAATTGTAAATGATGTAAATAGAATCTGATGTGAAAAAAATGAAAAAAAATAATAATAATGAAATATGAATAATAATATAATGAAAAAAATATGTGATATTTTGTTTAAAATGTTTACATTGTCTGGCTTAATCTTGAAATGTATTATTTTATAGGTAATAAGAATAATTTAGTGGTGAAATAATAAATCAATATTGTGTAAGTTTCTCAACCTTATGAATAACTTAAAAATGTGCTATTGTTGAAAACTGACCTTGAGTCCAGTGACATGAGCAATCATATAGGTGAGGAGGGCGTAACTGGCGATGTTGAAGGGAACACCGAGCCCCATGTCCGCTGAGCGCTGATATAACTGACAGCTGAGCTCACCGTGCGCTACATAGAACTGCGCCAGGCAGTGACAGGGCGGAAGTGCCATGCGGGGCAAGTCGCAAGGGTTCCACGCACACATAATGATGCGCCGGTCATCCGGGTTGTTCTTCAAAGTTTCAATTACATTTTTCAACTGGTCTATTCCCTTGCCTGTGTAGTCTGAGAACATGTCCTTATACTCTGCTCCAAAGTGTCTCCACTGGAAACCGTACACTGGGCCCAAGTCTCCTGTAATATATATATTTATTATTAAATTAAAAGAACTTGTGCTCCCTTTTAACATTTTATTTCTGATATTTTATTTCATTTTATTTTTAACTTAAGTTAAAAATACACTGTGAACATGAACTAAGTTTCGAAACACGTGTCGGAAATAAAATGTTAAAAGGGAGCACAAGTTCTTTTAATTTAATAATAACTATATTAGCTGCCCTTACTTGTGAACTACCTGATCAAATATATATATATATATATATACATTTACTTCATAGCTTTACAAGATGTTTACTCTTTGTAACCAACACTGCCTGGAAGATGACATTATCAAAGAGTGATAATAATAACTGAGAGCTATAAAACAGTATTTCAAAGATTTTATTTTAACAGGATGTAAAAACGGTGCGTTTTTACCTGACACCAAATTTTAAAATCTAATACCGAGAGAAATATGCTATGAAAGAGAGATATGATGTAAAATGCGGACCAATTTTAATAATAGATGTTTTGGTTAAGATTAACTTTTTTGAAGATTAAAATAAGGGAAAATTATCCCAAGACATATATGAATCTCAGAACTTTCAAATAAAATGATTTAATTCATACCTTCTAATCGATCCTTTAGACCAATTGAATCGAGATACTCCCGAGTGCTGTTTGGATCCCAAATACGAACATTCTTTTCTGACAACTCTTTAGCATTGGTGGAACCTCTGATGAACCAAAGTAATTCTTCTACAACTCCTCGCCAAAACACTCGCTTGGTAGTTAGTAAAGGGAATATTCCTAGAAATTAAAATGATAATATCAATGTCAACCCTTCGACCCTAAATTTTAAGGGCTCTTCCAACACCCCTACCCCTGGACGGCATTATTTTGGAATTTGGACCACCCATTGATTGGGACTGGGTGTCCTGTAATCCAGCTACTTGGAGTTAACAAATTGTGAGTAGTTGTGACAGATGGTCTGTAGGTGTAGTGTTCTCTTGTGTGGATTAATGTCCGCACTATTGAATACTACGTTAATCTGAAAAGACCATCCTCATGATTAGACCATTTCGTAATTTGGCAGTTTTTTTGACTCTTCGATAATCTGTAGGTCCCTTAGATGCCATTGACTGTTGAGCTATTAACACGTTCGTGACAGAAGTGAAAATGCAGACATTTTTACTTGGCGGAGCTAATATACAAAAAATTACTCAAAGCTGTACTTAGGGTTTAAAAAATTTCACTTTGTTATCATTGTTTTTGTCCAAAATGATATTTTATTTTGATACATTTTTATTAAGTGTACCCAATATTTGTGTTTTTTATTTTTTATGCCTCAAAAGTATATGAAAGTGTATCCAATCAGTACGTGTGTGATACACACTTACTAAACGTCTTCTGCTAGGGGGGAAAACACAGTGTACCCCATCGGGTACACTGACCCCATTTAAAGAAGCACATGTGTATTCGATCAAGCGCTCTATGTCATGAACGTGTTAATTAACAGTTCTGTCTAAGGAACATGTCAGTCTTAGTGAGTAACAAGCCTACAAGATCGCACCACAATCAACTTATCGTTCCAAGATCTTACACGACTCATCTCTCATTCATACTTGTCTAAAAATACCTGGTCCAGGACAGGTTGCTATTTCAAAAACTAACTAACTATTACCAACAAACCTGAGCTGTTTAAGCTGTTTAACCTGATAACTGTTCATTTAACTAAAAATAATATTTTTTGAAAATGTTCAAAAATAACCTAGTTCAGGGAAGTACTCACAATAGTCACAATGTCAGTTTACCAGGAAATTCTCCTAAAAACAAATTTTCCATTTAAAATTTACTTTTACAAAACTACTTTTTACTAACAAAACATAAAAAAATTTGTAGAGCTAATAACTAGGCCTAATTATGTTTGAGTTTCAAACACTGTCAAACTTAAACAAAAAAGTTGGCTTCCCACATTACATCAGAAGACAGTAAAAAAACTAAGGTTCATCGTCTGCTCTTGCTCTGCCCAGCTGAGATGTTTTCATCTTCCTCCTTTCAAAGAGCCGAAGGACAAAAACAATAATGCTAGAGTATTGGAGAATCTCCAGATAGTTCACAAAATCTTGTACATCAGCAGCAAAATGCGGTACTGACAAATGCGTGCTGAGCATGGCAACCTACAGCTAGCAAGTCATTCGTAGCACATGCACAGTAAGTCAACCGGCATTGAAGGGTTGATGATCATAATTATTATTTTAAAAAAAGATAGTGAAAACTGGCAAGAAAATTATTTTTAACTGTTTAAAAACACACAATTTCACTACTTTAAACCATTTAAATAAATGTTTAAACTCTATTACAATTCCAACCTGTCACTTAATTAATATATGGTTTTTTTAAATCTAAGTTATTATAATCATGATTCCGAAAATTCAACAAATTACGATTTACTTAAAAATGCTATTATTTTTAATTAAACTTACCTCAACAAAAATTCTATTATATATTAATTAAACTCACCATCTCTTAGCGTGAACCGCATCTGAGCACCAAATAGAGAAAGAGTTCCCACACCGGTTCGGTCACATTTTTTTACACCTCGTTCCAAGATATGTTTAATATGGTCCAGGTACTGATCCTCGTCATGTTTGCAGATTTGAGCACTATTTAAGTCTTTCATTCTGTGCAGATTAAAAATTAAATTAATAGAAATTAAAATTTATAAAGAACACACTGATACCCACAAACAAAAAATATAGTTTTTTCAAGCCAATACATTTGTCTTTTCAAATCCAGCAAATAGTTTGTCATTCAGTCAAATGAAAACTATGAAATAAATGAAAAATATATAGGGGGCCTATATAAATAACATTCAAAATTAAACTTAAAATTAAAATAAAAACTTTAATCCTATATGATGTATGTTTTAAAACTGCACAAAACATCTACAAACAAATAATAATGTTAGTTGAGCCACTAGGTGATTTATTCAGTAGATTATAAAAATGATAAGAAAAAGACATTGCCATAACATTACACAAACAAAATGTGCATGCACAAAGAAAACTTTCAAACATTTTTCATCATTTTTTTCCAAATTAATGTAACATTAATTTAAAGGTATGTACTGTCAATATAACAAAAGTAATAAAAAATATGTATAAAACTTATTTTAAATGCATAAAACTACGCTCTTCATTTATATTTATTTTCAAATACATGACTCACATTTATTATCAGTTTTTCTTATAAACAATACAATTATATTAAGGACAAAACATCTCTTAACACCTTTATGAAATAAACGGTACCAGTGAACTGACACATACTTTCTCCCTCAAGTAAATTTAAAAAAGGCAATCTGTAATAAAACTATCATATTCAACAAAGTTATTCTAAATATCATTTAATAATTTATTGTTCAAATTGTATAGGGAAACCCCTCCCCCCACCACCCCGGTATTACCAAGCCTTTTTTGAGCTGGTTTTGTTCGGTGATTTGACCTTACACTTCATACCAAGTTTCATGGAAAACGATTGGAAAGTAAGGAAGAAATTTATTTTTTTATATTCTCCGTAAGAATAACATTAAATTAACAGTAAATTTAACTTTTCTCTGGATCCGTTAGTCGTAGACAAATAATTTAAAATACTAATTTGTTTAGTTTTTCAAGCTGGTTTCAATGGTACCAGTCAAGTTATACTTTACTTTTATTGTTTTCGCTGAAAATTTAAAAATTTTATTTTTTTGACATTTAAAAGCCCATAACTTTTGAACCGTCATTTTTACAGACATGCGGGTGGTGTCAAATTATTTAGTACTCTGTGCACTATAAACTATCAAATTTTAATCAAAATCGTTAGAGCCGTTTTTGAGAAAATTGGATTTTTTACGTTTTTTAAGGGTTTTTAGGGTGAACTACTTTTAAAAATAAAAAATTCAAAAAAATGAAAAAAAACGCCTGGAGATACGGTGACTATATATATACATGCCAAATTTCATCTAAATCGGACCAACGGGGTAGGCTGTGGCACTGTACACATCCAGACACACACACAGACAGACACACACACGGACTGACAGACATCACGTCAAAACCCACTTTTTTGGATTCAGGGGACCCCAAAACGGATATATCCACCCTCAGCTCAAATTCGAAAATTTTGACGAAAACAATACTTTCTCCATATACTATGTATAAGGGGAGAAAGTAAAAATGGCAGGTAAAAAAATAGTTTGTATGCTCTTTTTATTCTGTCAACCAGAATACAACCGATTTATTTACTAAACCGCAAACTTGTGCTGTGCGTTCAATTTTCAATGAGTTTAAACTCATTAAGCTAATATTTTATAATAGAAGCATTAGAATTTCCTCAGAGGGTTGCAAAGGACCTAACATGGCTTTATACATTTAATTTAAATAAGCTAAGCCATATTTGAAATTTACATATTGCAATGTATTTTAAATGAGAACCTACAATAAAATCTAGTTAATTACAACCTTGATTATTTTTCTTTACAACATTTTTAATTTCCCTACCTACCTAGCATTTATGTTTATTACTATTCATTTCCAATTCAAACCCAATAAGATATATAGGCCCTACCACACAAGGTTAATACATTTTTGTCAATAATCTAATCTAATACATAGCAAGGGCATAAGCAAAAGAGGGTAAAATTATATTATTAAGTGTTAAAATACCGTATCTTAGTTTATGACATTGAAAAAATAAATTTTACCAAAATTTTATTGGAGTGTGGTACCAAAGTTTCAGAATGAACACAGTTCAAGATTATTAAATCATTAGGGCCAAAGCATCTTAATAAATTACCCACAATGATACAATCTTTTTTTATCAAACCTAAACTGCTCATCTTATGAGTCAAGAATCTGAGCAGTGAATTTAAGACAGTAAGGTTCCATAACAGTGCAAGTCACATAGTAGGCTAGTCAGAGGTGACCACTCATGATCTGGCAGGAGTCACCAGTCACAGGTTTCAGTCAGGTATCCTCTCACTGAGAAAGCAATTCGTTGAATTATTTTAACGAATAAAAGTAAGTTTTAGGTTTTAAATATGTAAGTGCAGAAACAAAAATAAATTTAAATTGATATTGTTTATTTAGTTATAATAAATTACTGTCATAGTTGACATGATAAAATACTTCACTTTTCTTCCTGAAATACGATAGGTAAATGAACGGAAATAATCTCATGAATTAACATAAAAATTAACATACATGTCGAAAATAAAACAACAAATCTAGTATTCTTTCATACACCTCACCTCTGTCTTGGGGATATGGCAGTGATGATGACTCTAAACTTACAACCCTTAACGAAAAATTACGATATACACACAAATTCCAGCGAACATTAAATCGTTAATATGTTATTTTCACTTTAATATAATCAAAGGACATTAACGTTACGCCGTATACTACCAATTTAAAGATATTAGTTAATTAACAAACAGAGAGAAAGAGAGCACCCAATGAGAAGTATACTCGATTATTACGAATTACGAAACCCCTGATTGTTCGTGTTAGTGTTAGTACACATCAACGTTCCCGCCAAAGCTCCAATGCATATAAGCCGAGTAAAGTTTTTAGCCATAAAACAACACTGTTCTCGAAATATGCAATTAGATAAACTGTAGCAAAATCTAACGAAGAAGATAAACGTTTTTAGAATTTTATTATGAGTTGACTATCTTACGCTTCAGTATTTCATAAATATATAGCCTTCTTAAATATATCTGTGTTTTAAGGGCTTATTGAACTTTCGAGTGTAAAGGACTGAGTGCTGTTTATTGAACCTCCTCCTAGCCATCAAGGACGATAATATAATATGATAAACTAATAATAATAACAATATAATATAATAAACCATTGGATTTTACTATAATTTATATAAAGTGATAACTACTTCTTAATGTGTTTGTGTAGCAATGGTAACAATGGAACGATGGTAGCAATATATCATGACTGATAGTTCAAGGCAAATCTTACATTCATATATTTTTGTTATGACATATTTTTATTTACAATCTGTTCTGACTAGTTGGGACAATAATACGAGTAATAGGACAAATTTCACTAAAAAGCTTTCATTACAAATTATGAATTGGATTATTATTTACATAAAACAGGTTTCAAGGTCAAGAATATTGTGCCGTTTTAGTATGTATGAATTATCACTATTGTTCAGAAGGTTTAGAACCAAGTGGTTGGGGTGGTTTTATAATATTGTTTAATACTTTTTGCTGAACTTTAAAATTTATTAATTCATTGTGGGAATTTTGCTGAATCGGGGAAGTACTTCATTCTTGACAAACCATAGAGCTAGCAGTATGTACCTAAAAACTTTTGATTTATATCTCTGAATTATTTCCAAATTTGACGTACTTAATGTGCCCCAAATCTGGAACCCGTAGGTCCACATTGGTTTTAGAATCACTTTATATTGTAAAAGTTTGTTTCTGTTGATAATTTTGATTTACGATTTAAAAGCCAATACAGGTTTCTGAATTTCAAATTTAAGAATAAGTCATTTGTTCCAAACATAGTTTTTCCATGTTAATTTGCTATCTAGCGTAGTTTCTAAATCCAATACTTCGCTGGTTTGGGGAATTTGAATGTGGTTTAAAGTTACTGAGGGACACCTTCCTAGTCTTGTCGTGAAAGTCGTTTGGGGTGCCTTGTTTTCGTTGACTCTCTAATCCTCCATTTATTGAGCTAATCCGAAATTTCATCCAATCCGGATTGTAGCATTACAGAGGCTGTTTCTGGTTTTTCATGAGAGGCTATTATTGCCGTATTATGAGCAAAAGTCGGAACACTGACAATTGGATGTACAGAAATGTCGGATGTGTACAAGGTGTATAGAAAGTGGGCCCAATACACTACCCTGTGGAACACTTCCTTGTATTGGGTGAAGTCTCGTTATACTATACCCAAATTTGACCCTGAAATACCTATTAGTCAAATAAGATCTGAGAATATTATTAAAAGAATGTAGGAGGTTAAGTTTTATTTCGAACAGTAAACCAATATACCTCGGCGCCGTTTTCGAGATCCGTGTGCAAATATATATATATATACAAACCTTGCTCGTATTATAGTATTGGATAAATCTTGTTATATATTATTATTATTATATTATTGATTTGGAAATTCGCTGAGTACGCAGGTCTGCTGCGACGGGGGTATTATTTAATATATCCACCAATTCAGGAGGCTTACAAATAAAAATGAATAAAGTACAAATAATGTTTATACGTGTATTTATACTTCCCTGTGGTAAATAGTTTGCTCATTGATATGTTTAAAGGGAGTGTTTTCAGTTATTCTTAATAGCAGTTCTTATTCTTATATATATATATATTAAATACTCAATACAATAGCAATAGCAGTTTCTATTCAAACCTGTTTCAAATTTTCATCTTACAAATTGCCAACCCCCTCTCAGAGCTAAGACATATCCATGTCAAAAAGGTTTGTATTTACTTCCCTATGGGAAATAGGTTTTATCATGGATATGTCTTAAGGGAATGTTTTCAGTTCATCTGAACAGCTGTTCTTATAAAGTTTCAAATTTCGGTCATTCAAATTACTAACACTCCTCCCCTCAGAGCTAAGACATATCCTTGTCAAAATCGCATTCATTTCCTACGAGAGAATTTAATCGAACTCAGCACTGACTGACTGGCTGACTAGGGATACAAATTCTAACCCACTTCTAGAAGTGCTGGAGACTTGAAATTTGGCACAGACCTTCCGTTTGGTCCACAACCGACAGGAAAATTGCCAAATATAACAATTTTTCATTACGAACCGAGAAAAAAAACGTTAAAATTTTCGCATATAAAATGTATTGGATTAATTTCGTGACATGCAAGGTTTCACTTTTTCGACTTCCTGATGATCTAGAGACTTGACATTTTTTATGAACACTCCTAAGAGGGTACTTTGAATAATCGTGTCAATGGACTTTGTAATTTTTACTACCCCAAAAAAAATTTGAACTTTTTCAAAAAAGGTTTTCATTTTTCGACTATATAAATTTAAGGAAAGGTCCTATCGGAAGACGGAGGGCACTTTGACATGCTAACTTTTTAAAACCTTTAACTTTGGTCATTTGATATTTTTTCAAATTTTACCTCCTTAAACTGCGTTTCTTTTCTGAAAATTGACTTTGTCTTGCTCATTATTTTCATACTGTGCTACATTTTTTTAAATATTATGTTTTGAAGTTTCACATGCACATATACCACCACCACCAATATGAGTTAACACACGAAAAAAGTTTGTATTTTCTTTCACGTTGGTCAAAGGTTAGGGTAAAAGGATTTTCAACTTAGAATTTGCCAACACAACCCAAAAGCTATTACGTATCTATGTCAAAACGTATTATTTAACGAACAAAAGTTAAAATATCACCAACATCCTTATAAATAGCTTAAAACAGGTATAAATCTACAGAAAACACTAAAAACACGAATCCCATACAAACACATATAAAATATAAGAAAGTAATTTCAGTTGATAGTTTGCGTGACATCAATGAAGTAAATGACAAAGCACGTATTTTTGCAAATATATTTATTTTTTGACCCCTCTGCTATTTGTGAATGCAGCTATGGATGGGAGTTTGGGGCAGTTCTGTATAACAGAAATAAAACCCTTCCTAAACCATTTGTCGCACACTCTATCAATTCCTAAAAAAACTAGAGATTGCGACAAGCAATTCTGCCGAAAACTAGAACGGGTGCCTGGGAGCGGAGCCCCCAGCTAACGAAGCGAGTGTGCTGTATACGGCCACTATATTAGTTTGTTTATTATTATCACACAATAGTAAAACTAAAAATACCAGGATGAATTATTATTTTATTGAACTACATGTATCTTCATTAATATATGATAATATATTTTCTGATACCATGGTTGAAATGTGGTGTTAAAAAAGATTTATATTGTTTTTATAATCCTTCAATAATACGATAGTTTTATTAACGGTGTATATTTTTAACGATTTTCGCATAGAGAAGAAACCATTCATTACAATAGGTGACATGGTCTGATTTCAAAAATACAAACAGTAGTCATACATATTTTTTTATATCATTCCTTTCTATATCTTCATATCTCACTGTCTGTCTTCACTCTTTTAACTAATAATAGTGACAGTTGTTTGTAAACAAATTGTTGGCCAGCAGACGAGTAACGGATGAAGCCAACAATTTTCAAAGCTTACATTTGAAACTACATTTACAATGCCACTCATAACAAATTTGAAGTAAATATTATACAGCACAAACATAACAATAATGTGAGTACTTATTCAGTTAACCAACAGTTGACAGGAATTTTACTTCAACCATTTTACTTCAACCTAGTAGCACGTTACCTTTTTCATTGTATGATTTTTATGACATGATAATTAATTTACCTATATTTTGGATAGCTAAAAGGGCAAATAAGTGTAAAATCACTAAATTGTTTTAATTACGGTTATTTGGGGTGAGAATTTATTATCTTATTGTTCGGTCCATTACTTTCTTAAGGACGTTAAAACTCAAGTGCACCAGTAATAAACAATATTGATGAGAGGATTTAAACTTATATTCTGTCACATCACCTTTTACTGTCATATTTCTGAACTCTCATAATTATATCAATGTGAAATTTCAATACACCTGTAGGCCTAAATGTGATCAATTGACCAATTAAGCCTAGATCTGCAAGTTATGGAAGCTTAGTAATTACTAAGCTATGAGTGTGAAATTTCACACTCATCAAACTAAAATAAAAATAGAATACATTTTCTGGTGGAAATCCTGACGAATAAACAGCCAATATGATTGGTAAAACAGCTGAGATTGTTTACATTTTTGTTTCAAAGTGTCAAAATTGGTTGTTAAAAGGGGTGTTTAGACCTACTTTTTTCACTAAATTTTACTTTAAGAACAATGAACAGGCCTATTAAAGCCAACACAACAAATTGTGGGCAATAAAAACTAGTCTTTTTCACGGAGAAAATGTTTCAGTTTATAGTAATTATTATAGTTTGATTGTTAAACACTATCAGACAAAATTTACTACGCTAAATCAAAATATGATGTCGTAATCTGAACAAGCATTGGTTTAAGTACTTTACTTGAACTCTGATTGTACAAATATTAATAATTTTAATCTCCAATTGATTTAATTAATCATGAATTGTACCGGAAAGCATGAACTAGCAGAAAGCAATGAGTCAAACTGATGACTTAATAGACGACAAAACATATGATGCTATTCTCAGTTATATTTTACGGTTAACAATGTTACTGTCAAGAATCAAGAAGTTTATTCCTACAATATTTGTACACACATACATCGATTATCAGTTAGTTCATTGTGTAAAGACACACTAAATTTAATAATTATATTTATTAAATACAGTGGTATTTATGGTCTTATTTTAATTTGGGTCAAGGTAGTTTTTTTTACTTGATTGCTTCTATACAATTGTGTATCAAGCCCCAGGGATAAGCACAGCAGTTTTTCCGAAACGCTCTATTTATCTCCAGTGATGTTGATCAAAAACACAGCTCCAGCTTTCGATAACAGGATCATTGCAGCTCTAGATCTTATCCAGAGCTGCTAGAGGGACAGTCTGTAGATAACAAATTCTACCCAGACGCTCCCTCTCAAAGACTTGCATGTGCAGTTGATGCTTCTTCAGATCTTTTTTTTCTCCATTCCTATGTATGAAGGCAATTACTGCCTATTGCCATTCAGTTTATTTCTTCCTTTTCTTATATTTAGAGTATTAATTTTCACAGTTCCTCAATTACTACACTTCCACATTTTTAAGTATTTCTGTTGTTATTTTACCTTTTCCTGGGGTATTATTGTTTTCCAGTGTCTCTACTGCTTCTTTCACTCCTTATTTGCTTGATGGTTCTTTGTCAGGTTCATAGGCAGAGTTAAGGGGGAGTATAGAGGGTCAATTCCCTCCAGACCTCTTAAAAGTTTTTTGAATTTTTATTACCAATCTTAACAGTTCCATTATAAGTTTTATTTGACTCATATTTTTATGAGTTTATACTGTGGTTTTCTTTTATTGTGTCGGCTCACCCCTGTATTTGCGTAGCACGTACCACATAAAGATCTGTAGTCTATGTGGCTGGGGAAAGTAAAAAAAAGAATAAACAAAAGTAAGTTTATGGCAGATCAACAATCACATAATGATTGTGTTCCTATACATATATTAAAAAACTAACAATTAGGGTTACTGCTATAAACTCGAATACGTTAATATCTTGGTATTAGCCTACCATGAATATATCAATAAAAATAAATCAGTGCTACTCATCAATAATATTGGGTCAGTACCATATCCACTGTGTATCATGACACCCTGGCGCACTAGTTACCTCTCATTATTTGGTTACCTGCTGATTGGCAGGAGCATCAAAATTTTCCCACTTTACTCCTCTCAAATACATATTAATGAATGAAAACGCCATACATGTTCATCCCCAAAGTCATGCATTGGCATCTTGTGAAAATTGTTCCATAATATCTATCATACATATGTTTATAATTTAATATGTTGCTCAGTTACAAATACATTTGCCTCACTTATTGAACAGAATGAATAACGTCACTAGGGCTGTTTCAAGTTTTTTTTTTCATACATCGTAATACTTGACTGAGGAAAAGTGAATCCAAACATAGTACCCATGAAAATGCAATTAAATTACTCATGAGGAGATATATTAACACATTTAAACATTGATATGGTAGCTCACTGCACAGTAAATAAAATATGCATGATTTAAATCCAGTGGTGGGTGATTCCTTTCAGATCATTAACAGAATCTCTGGTCACTAATAGGCCTACTTGGGACTTATGTCGCTATTGTGCTTCACTGTATTTAGTATTGTCACATAGGCTGGTGATGAATTGTCAAGGTAAAATATACAACAGTTGATAATCCCTTCAATACCTCAATTTGTTTTCATTGCTTGTCATTAAGCCTGATAATTAATCCAACATTTTTTACAGAAAAAAATGGAAAATAATAAAATACTAAACCTTGATGGAGGCACTGTACCAAACATACATTCAGAGGAAATAAAAGAAGAATTTTATAAATGGTGAGTAGTCCTATAAAGTTCTAAAATAAATTTAGTTATAGCTTAAACATATATTTTTCTTCTCTAACAAATCTATTTGTAACCAATATTTCACTTTCAAAAATAATTTTGATGTTTTATTTTTTAAAGACTTGTTTTTCTTTATGGTGAGGTGGAAATTATGATAAAACATTATTAGGGTACTCTCACCTTGTTTTTTAGTTTTTTTCAATGGGGATTGTCACTAAAAGATACCTAGAGCACCCCAGGAATCCTCCTATGTTTCGTAGGACCAAAAGAAACGTCCTGCTTCCTCAGGGAGTAGGTCCTCTTGTTACACGCGCCTGACGCACACGGGCTGAAAGCCGAACCACATTGACCATGGTCGGACCAATGGGGGAGGGGTGGGTGTGGGGGTTCTGATTATCTCGGGAACAAATTCCACAAGCCTAGCTCATTCATGCATTGTGTCCAGTTCTTTCTTAACAATGTCGAGATAAACAGCGCTGATGTCAACAGATAGTTGTGACAATGTATTTTTATTAGCCGCAATAAATATTAAAAAGCGATTCCGCCAAATTCCTCCTCCTCCATTCTGGTTCTTAATATAGTATTTTACTATTATTCCAGTTAATTACATGATTAGTTTCACACACGTCCTCGCTAATCTTTGATCCATTTGTTTCGTTGTTTCTTACTTTTACAGAACATGTAAATGTTCTGTTATTCAAATACTAACCGGTGTAGACGTTTGGCCTATGTAGCTTTTTCCAAACGTGCAAAAAGCAGCGTACAATAAATCAAACAGGAACTTAGAAAAATAAAACCTACGTAAATGATAGAACGTTTTTTAGGCTGAGTCCCCAGTATAGTAAATTTACTTACCTTTATGGATTGCCTAAGCTACATAAAGACGGTATACCGTTAAGACCTATTGGGAGTGCTATTGGCTCCCCTTACTATGAACTATCTAAGTATATTCTCCCTATTCTCACACCACTTTTTGAACAGAACTCTAGCTTCATAAAAAACTCAGGAGATTTTGTTGAGAAACTTAGCCTTTACCCGCCAACCACTAGCACATTAATGGGGAGCTTTGAAGTTGTTAATTTATTTCCCAACTGTGGTTATGTTATGTAGACGACGTCTTTAGCTTTTGGGAAGAATCTGTCAGACCTAATAAAATTCAAAGAACACCTCAGTAATCAGTTTGACACATGTTTAGTTGGCTACACGTCAATAAAAATTAAGATTTTCATTGTTTATAAAGGAAAAGGTAAATCCTTGATCTAGGATTATCTTCAGCCTAATAGGTTAAATAAATATAAACATCTAAATGAAAGAAATTGGTATAAAACTGAAAAAAACATTAACAAATTGTTAACCCTAGAAGTGGCAAGCTTTTTACTCTTAACTGTAACATAAAAATAATTACTAATATCTTCTTGAAATATCAAAGTTTAAACAAAAAAAGGTTAAAACATGCCCCCCCCCTTATAACCACTAACCACAAAAGCAAAAGAGGTGTCCACTGCAATCCCAATTAAGCCTACAAATGCCGTCAACTTCCACCCAAGCCGGTCACCGTTTATTTAAGGTGGGCCCTCCACTCCGCTATACCACACATTTGCAAGCCAAATTGGGATTGCTCATGGTCGGGTACGAACCCTTACTCTCGTCAGCGTAGCGCGTTAGCCGCCTCGGCCATCAGTGCCTAGGAGAAGAAAGCGCTTACTTGGTTATAAACCTGCCCGGTGGCAGGCTCGTGTACTACGAGAGCAGTTTCGGTTGTTGGCCCCCAGAGGGAAACACGGTCGCGTAGGCGATAGTGTCTAACAAGTCCACAAAACTGACGACAGATGCCTCCACCTGCCAATTCTTATTGAATATGTAAATGCGTCGTAAATTACGACTTTGCCATTTCTAGGGTTAAAGAACAAATTAACTAAGATAAATTTTATTAAATTTGGAAGTATATCTGACTGATTATTGCACTTGGCTGTTTTATCGATTCAAAATTGACAGCCATGCACACAGCCTCTTTACTATTCTGTTTTTCCATTTTTCCTATTTTAACACAATACTTGTTTCTTGCCAGTTCACTCTTTGGCATTCCGAAAGGACGTATTCGCTTAGTTTAAAGTTATTTTCTTGAAATTGATCTATATTCTTTTTGTCATGGATATGTCTTAGCTCTGGGGGTGTTGGCGATTCTTAAGATGTAAAATATTTAACAGGTTTCCATAGAAACTACCAGAGCTATTGTGTTGAATTTTTAATGTAAAAGAATAATAGCAGCTGTTTAGATGAAGTGAAGGCATTACCTTTTAGGCATATCCATGATCTAACATATTTTATGAATTTAAGCATAAATGGATAGATCTCAACCACATGAAGTCAAATACCAAGTGTAATCTGATAATATTGATTGATATGTGAAATATTAATTTTTCCTTATCCTCCATTAGATTAACATTAAATTAATGTAAATTCAACTGTGTTTCCAGATCTGCTGATGTGGAAGTACGGTATTTATTTATGAGTATGAAAATTTTAACGCTAAAGTTACTATACAGTGGTAGGGTTTAGTATATATATGGTATATATGAATACTATACCTAACTCCTAATGTTTTAATTTTATCAAAATTACCTAAAATAAAAGAAATATATTACTAAAGAATGTCTCTTTATTGCTTAGTAATATTTTTAGATAGTAGTTTTGACTCAAAGATGTGAGTTGTAGACACATTAGTTCTACACTGTTCTGAGTACTACAATGACTAAGTCATAGCTATATAATTCTTTAAATACTTCTCTCTAATTTACTTTTGCCCGTCAAGGCATTTTGCTGAATTTTTTCCAAATCTGTCAATGGTTCAAACGCCTAGTAGTTGATTGCAGGAGTACATCAGTTTACAATTGTTTTTACTAAACTAATTATGAATTTTTTCAGTGGGCTATAATTTAAATTTAACATACATTTCATTATGAAGAATTGAAGACTTCCAAAAGTAAAAAAAAAACTCAGCACCAATTAATTGAGTCAAGTTTGAAAATTACATTGTTCATTAACTTACCAAAATTTTTATGTGTCAAAAATGCCTAAAAACAATTTGGAACTTTTAGTAAAATATTTCAAGTTGTTTTGTAAAAAACTTATGAATTACTGTTGGACAGAGATTGTAAATCTTGTGTAAGGGTTTTGTCTTTGACTGTCCATTTTTAATAAAGGACAGTCAGAGGTCTCGTCCATTGATATTAGGATCCCTCTCAAACAGTTGTTCTCACTTAAAAAATCTCATAAAATTGTAACAAATAGGTTGCGTTTTTTGTGCTGTTGACTTGATTTGTTTTCTTTATAGGTTTGAGAGCCGTGGGCTTTTGGCTGAGTTGCGCGCTTACATGCGGCAATTAATGGTCAGAGCTTTGGAGGAAAATAACCAAAATGGCAAAAAGAAATGGCAAAAGAAATATTCTACCTCTCCAAAACTTCAAGCTATTAATCTCTTAGTTGTAGACTACTTGTTTCATGAAAACTACTTTTACACAGTGTCTGTATTTGCATCTGAGGTAAAACTATTTTTTTGTATAATGATATTTTTTATTACTATTGAAGAAGTTTGTTCTGGTTGAATGATTATTTGTTATGTAAGAGATAAAAATGTTTTTAAGTATTATAATACCAATCAATTTGACTTTTTCTAGCGAATTTCCCATAGGGAAGAAGCTATTACCGTAGGTTTATGGCAATAGTTAAGCACGGGACCATGTTATTTTTTCTTCTTTAGGTGCTTTAGGTATATAGTACCTGGTGACCGAGCTTTGCTCGTTTAGAATAAGACATTTATTATAAAAATTAATTAGAAAAATTAAAACACATTTATTACTCAATGAAAACATTTATGTGGATGGAACTCGCGGCCTATAGTTCTTGAGGCCGACATGCTACAACTCGGCTACGAGGTTAGTCAATTGAACGATGTCGTTTAACGTATTTTCCAAAAGCCAAAGCCGATCATTTACTGTTTAATTACCCATACCGTTATTATTAGCCTGTGATCAACTGATTTTTTTTATAAACGGAATGAGGATTGAAAAGCAAAAGAGAGATTTAATTTACATCAATTAATTAGTTTGTTACAGTGGCTTCAAGCAATACAACGAATACGTTTTCTATCAAAACACGGAAGATTTTGGAAATACTTTTTCTGCTTTTATTTCGCACAGCTATGTTATCCTTAAGTTTTTACAAATTGTTTAGTAACCTGATAATTTTACATTTATTACATACATAAAATAAATATTTATGAAAAACCTCTATTCACATATTGTTCTTTGCCGTCTTCAATCAAGAACTGTCAAACGTTTATAAACAGCTGTTTTGGTTTGCATTGTTTACATTTGATTCTCCATAAGCGTAATGTTAAATTTTTAGATTTTAAACTTAATATTACAAGAAAACACGAATTTTCCTGGACATTAGACCTATCTAGAACTTATTTTCTACTCGGAAATTAGTTATTTCCAAAATTTAAAGAAAATCCTCGGCGCCGTTTTCGAGATCCGTGTGCAAATTTACATTTGATTCTCCATAAGCGTAATGTTAAATTTTTAGATTTTAAACTTAATATTACAAGAAAACACGAATTTTCCTGGACATTAGACCTATCTAGAACTTATTTTCTACTCGGAAATTAGTTATTTCCAAAATTTAAAGAAAATCCTCGGCGCCGTTTTCGAGATCCGTGTGCAAATATATATATATACAAACCTTGCTCGTATTATAGTATTGGATATATATATATATATACAGGGTAAAGTCGGGCAAAAACTTCGAGGGGTGATAGTACTCATCAAAATAAACAAAAAATCACCTATAACTATTTGTCGAAAAATTCTTCGTTTAGCCGCTAGCTGCCATTTTGTATTTTTTACAAAAAACTATATATATCAAGAAATATTTAAGATACAGAAACCAAACTTTGCACACATATTTATTGGTTAAAGAGAAAAATATTTACAAAGTATCATTTAATTATCTTTTATATTTTCAAAATGGCGGCGATCAAAAATATTTAAATTAAAATAACAAAAAAACCATTAACTTTGTAAAATTTTTACAAAATACAAAAAAGATTGGAATTTTAACTTCAAATCGAACGGTACTTTGGTGAACGGAATCCGTCCACGGATAACCGAGAAAATGAACTTTTAAAGTTAGAATACAGGGCCCACACGCCACCGCGGAGCGACCGTGGCTAAGAAGCCGCGTTTTTAAACTCCGCTTCATAGGCTCTACTGATACATTTAAGTTATTGTTAATTAATTCTTCATTGTTTACAAAATGACAAAACACGAGTGTCTACAACATTTCAAAGTAACATCTGTCAAATATTGGGAGAGGATAAGGATTAACGTAATAGAGACAGCCGTCGGAAAAAACTTAAAATCTACCATTCCACTATTTCAAATAATTCACTAATTTCGATCCAGCAGTTTATCTGAAAAATCAACTTTATTTCTTCTTCTTCGCGAACTGTCAAAATATAGTGCAAACGGATGTTGTCATTAGAAAATGTAAACATTGAAACCTAGGACTGTTACGGCAGCTCTTTTTTCTTCTTCCCGAACTGTCAAATTTTAGTGTTCACAGCTGTTGACATTCAAGTAATTTTATGTTTTCATTCTTTGAAAATGTAAACATATAAATTTAGGACGTTCATAGGGCGTAGCCCGAGGGGATTTTAAGGGGACTAATATGCCTATGTGTTGCATGAGTTTAAGATCTAATATTTAGCTTCATGTGGTTGAAGTTCATCCATTTATGCTTAAAAATCATAGTTTATGTATTTATCATCGCAAACCTGCATACTCTTTTCCCATGTTAATCATATGGAGAATAGGCATACTCCTTTATTTATGGACAGATGTTGATGAAAGTAAGTATAAATGTTAAAACTAAAAATTTTTGATGGTATAAATGCATACTCTCATTGTTCCACACAGCAGCATACCTGCACACTCTTGCCCATGTTAGTCTTATGGAGAATAGGCAAATAATTCTCATGTTTATCGACAGATTTTTACTAAACTTGTCATATATTATTATTATTATTATTATATTATTGATTTGAAAATTCGCTGAGTATGCAGGTCTGCTGCGACGGGGGTGTTATTTTAAATTTCACACTGTTTTTTACTCTCCAAAAGACTTAACTAGACCAGTTCCTAATTTAGAGATAAGACTTTTCAGATCCCGCGTTTAAAAAACTAATCAGTTTACAGTTTAGCAAATAATTAAATTTTTAATCCAAGAACTGGTGAACGTGGCCACCAACAGTCAAAAATCAGCAAGGTAGTGTTGGAATTAATAGTTTTACTCTACTCCAATGCCTTCTCCAATCATATGTTATTTAGTTAACTGTGATAAAATGTTTACCTTATTGTTATCTTTGGTACCAGGTTTATATTTAGTTTTGGAATACAGTAAAGTCCGGTTTAACTGTATTAATGTGGCAGGGTTCCAATCCGGATAGCCGAAAATCTGGATGATCTGAAACTATACTGAAAATATACCATTACAGACATTCACGTCGCATGGATAATGATCGTGAATAGTGCCTGCAATATTAGTGCTGCTGACTGTACAAAACCTCTGTACAACAATATAGCCGTGAAATATTGTTAGTATTTAATCTGTTACTAATTTGTTTTTTATTTTATTAAAAGTTAAAATGTTAAGGTAGGAAGTAAAATGCTCTTCTGACGTTAAAACAACCTTCTTCCTTTACAAACACTCATGATCACAGATTCCCTTATGCACTTTGAACATAAAAATAATTCCAAAACAAACAACCACTGTACATCTAACCGCAAATACCTACACTCTGACAGTTCAGTGTCTAACGGTGACCGCTCCCACATTTGTATGTTCTTGTAGCGCTCTGCTTAGAAACAAATTCAATATACAGGGTGACAATTAAGTCTGGAACTTCTTTTTTAATTTTTAAACCACAATAGAAAAAAATACCAAATTTAACAGGTGCTTACTGATGATAATAATGCGCACATCTGCCCAATTACCAACCGGATAACCCCTTTGGTGGACGGTCCACAAGGAGTCAGACAATACTTAAATAGCAGCATAGGTCGAGTTTGGTATTAAAATAAAGGTCTCATTTAGCAAAGTACAAATCCTCGCCAGGACGTTCAGCAAGTATTTTCCATGAGACGGGACAAGCACCCATGAGATTTTACAGTGTGGTTACAAATTACACACTTGCCAAGGGCTGTGCCGTGGTGGACTGTGCCTAGTACGCTGTTGGTGGATCTTGGTATGGGAGAATCTTGAAGTAGCAGCAGTATCATTTTTCCACAATTTAACCATAAGCACAAACAATAGACTACACCATCAGCATGGAGAATCTGTCCCCAACTGACTTAGACATTTTAACATATCGAAAGCAGTTTTTGAGTATTTCACATATTCAATGTGTCTGTCTGAAATGCATTGGAATATGACTGATCTGGCTTTGGCATCTTGTAACAAAATTAATTTTTCTTTGTTTTTCTGAAATTCCATGAAATTCTTCGAGGGTATTCTTCAAGGTTCCAATTTGAGGGTATATTCCTTCAAGGTTACAATCTTTTACACCTTTTTCATCCAGTATGCCACTCTAGTCTAAATTTCCAATTAAATAAAAGAAGATGTTTCACACAACCTTTGTTTAGCTGCAGTAAAGTCCGGTTTACCCGGATCAGAATTATCCGGATTCCGGATCACCCAAAATCAATTTTGAAAAAGAATAATATAAATATCAGTTACGTTGTGAATTTTATCCAAATTTTAGACCCAACCGTTGTACCTTGTACTGTTGTACTAACGACGAGTGTGTAACATGACACACTCTACATAGGGTGTTAATTAAGTCTGGAACCTCTTTTTTAATTTTTAAACCACAATAGAAAAAATATCAAAGTTCACACATGCTTACTGTTGATAGCAACGCACATATCTGTCCAATTACCAACTGGATAACCTCTTTGTGGGATGGTCCACAAGGAGTGGGATGGTGGCGTCATCCTGTAATCCAGCTACTTGGAGGTCACGAATTGTGGATAGTTGTGAGCGATGGTTGGTGGGTGTGGTGTTCTGTTGTGTGGATTAACGTCTGCACTATTGAATACTATGTTAAGCCGCAAAGGCCATCCTCACAGTTAGACCAGTTCGTAATTCAGAGGTCGTGGTTCGGATTCCACGTTAAACTGTAGGTCCCTTAGTTGCCATTGACTGTTGGGCTATTAATTAACGGTCCTGTCTAAGGAACGTGTCAGCCTTAGTCAATAACAAGACTACAAGATCGCGCCACAATCATCCTACACTCATTCCTCATTCATACTTGGCTTAAAATACCTACCTGGGTAGGTCGCCATTTCAGTTAAAAAGTAAAGTAAAAGAGTCAGATAAAATTCTTAAATAGCAGCATAGGTTGAGTTTGGTATCAAATTACAGGTCTCACTTAGCAGAGTACAATGCTGCAAATCGGACTTCAAAAGGTTCATTCATTCAGTAGTTATAGCTTATTGAGTTTTAAAACTATTGAACAATTTAAATTTAGTAAACACTAATTTTAAAGTAACCTGTGATAAAAGTAAGTGTTCATAATGTATCTCCCCCCATTGTCTGGCAATAGAAAATCCTCGCCGAACGTCCCGGCATGGTGTCTCGGTGAGAGTGTACTGCCACAATGAATGTGTACCGTGATGAACGCACACTCTGTATATTGGGGTTGTTTCCAAGGAAAGCGCTTAGCACATGCACAAGCACTTAGCGCATGCGAGAGCAATCACTATTTGACAATTAAATATTAAACTGTCTAAGTGTAGGTTGAGGTTAGATGTACAATGTTGTTTATTTCGGAATTATTTTCCCGGTCAAAGTGCATCTGTACGGTCTTACTGAATCTGTCGAATCATGAGTGATTGTAAAAGAAAGCAAGTTGTTTTAACATCAAAAGAGCATTTTATTTATGCAAAACTAAAAATAATATTTTTTTAACATAATAAAATTAAAAACAAATTTATAACACGCTAAACGCTTGCAATATTTTGCAGCTATGTTACTGTAGAGAGATTATGTGCAGTCTGCAGCACTAATATTGTAGGCGCTATTCACGATTGTTATAGTTGTTGATATAGTTTCAGGTCATCAGGATGAACTGTACTTTACTATATATGTAAATTCTAGATCAAGTGAAAATAATTATAAACTCATGACTTTCTAAACGATCACAAAAACCTGATTATTTTACATCTTCAAACTTATCCAATAAAATACTTGTATTAAGAGTCTGTATGTTACATATTAATAGTCCTCAGTCTGACTCTTTATGTAACTTTTAGGTAGTCCTAATATACTTCATACGACCCAACCTAATGAGTAGTAGGTCTAAACTAATCTTGCTGTGTGACTTTAGGCCCACATTATGGACAGCCTGCCGCAGTACTCACGCTACGTGACGCAGAGTGTGCAGCAACGACGGTGGGACCCTGACTCACTGCCGAGGTTCTCTCAGCAGGAGACCGAGGACATCTTGGATACGCTCCACCTGCCACCAACGCGCCAACAGCTGAAGCAAGCCGTCGACTGCTATCTGACAGGCCGTGACAGTCTGCTGGCGTGCATTGTCAGAACCATGGTCCCTCTCCACTCTCACAGGTACATTTAAAATTAAGATTGTCATTGTTTGTTACTCTTATGGCCAGCCTCGGTAGTTACAAACATGTTTTTTAACTATAGAAATTTTTATGTCTGATAGCAGTAAGGACATAACTATACATACATCAATAGATGTTGTATATTTCTATTATTATTGTCTTACCTGATTGCTGTAGGGTGATCAAAGGTAATTAAAAGAAAAATCATTTTCTTGAAATTTTTTTCTCTATAGCCTATACTCATTAATTCTCATCTGTTCTGAGTAGTACAATGACTGCATAGCTTATACTTCCAATAACTTAATATTCTGTTCGAAAGACTCTCGTTGCGATATTGTAATAACTTCCTCCCTTTACTTTTGTTTTTATAACTATTTATTTTTGTCTATCAAGGCACTTTGCTGAGCTTAGTAAAACAAGCCTTGTCTCACCTAGTGATTGTACATAACCTTCATCCCATCTAAATGTTTTATTTGTTGACATATATTTGTGAATTGGGACAACTGAGGTGTTCACTGTAGACTGATGCTGTGTCCAGAGTCCACGAATGTAGAGAACATTCGTTTTGAGTTCCATTAACATGTTCGCTGCAGACCACTTGGATCCATGTGGCACTGGTCCTGGCGAGTGGTGACATTTAGGTTAAAATCAAGATGGTGGATCTGGCGATGTAGATTGTGCTGCCACCTGTTGGGATCTGAGAGAACTATGACCAGCTTTGTTATAACACAGTATCTATTTCTTTATGGGTTACTTGGAATTTTCCTATTGGTTGATTTTAAACTACACAGGCTGCTCCAAGCGAGGTATGGGCGTTTTGGGCGCCGTAGCGAATGTATTAAATAGGTGCTTACAATGTTAAAGCTCTTCTTAACTGTTAATTATATCTCTTATACATTTTGTTGTTTGATAGGTTATTGTTCATGTTTTATATCAATTCTGCAATTTTATAAATGACTGCAATAATCTTATAACCAAGATCACCACAAATAATCTCTTGAAGAATTAGTTTATTAGTTTTTAACAAGTACATCAACTGTAAGAATTGTGTACTTTCTATATTTTGTAGCAGTGAGAACGTGAGTGTAGTGGAGGAAGAAGAGATGACACAAGACCACAGCCACTACTCAGCTGCAGCGGATGTGGAAGTCTGCTATCAGCTGTGGAGTCAGGAGATGCAGCAGTTGTTGCTGATGGCTGGACTCAAATTGACGCACATCAATCGTATGCAGCACAAGTGGGCTCAGTATGTAACTAAACTCTAGTTGCCTGTAGGTTGGAAATATTGGTCTGAAACCAAATTGTTTTTCTCATTTAAGTGTTTAATAACCACTTCTGATTAGGGAAACTATGTTCAACCATGAATAAGGAATAATTTATTTGAATAGACACCTCTATGTGTGTCCTGGAAATAACACTTTATTTCCAGGTAACACGGATCACAGCATTGTTGTTTTCAGTAGTTTTAACTTTTCTTTTAAGAACCATAGAGAATGAGAGGCGACGGGCGAGGAAGGAGGCAGAAGAGGAATATGCTGCTCGTGAAGCAGAGTGGCAGCGAGTGGTGGAAGAGCAGTTGCGGGAGGAGCGTTCTGACCTTCGTGAGCGTCAGAGCCAGGTGGAGGTGAGTGAATACATAACCTTTTTCCTGTCTAAATTTTTTATTTTATTGATGTATATTTGTACCCTATTTCAATTTTGCTTCATTCAAACAAAAAAAGGAACGTCATACATTAATCGAAACTTAAAATATAAAAATGAATTAATTATATGCTCCAGGAAGTTTTTTGTAACCCTTCTGATGTAACAAGTCGTAACATATGTTAGGCCTAGGCCTACTTCTTTAATACCTCATTAGAGTAAGGACTGATGATTAATTTACCACCTATGCAACACAGGTCATTAGGTCAGTTACAAGATCAGCATACCTTATAAAAATCTTGAACAAATCTAGATTTCAGAAAGTGCAAGTGGCATTAGTGATAAAAATATGAAATTCAAATATTCTAGAAGGCTCTGGATCAATAATAGGTTGATAATGATGAATTTGGATGATAAATTGAAGTACACTACTGGAAGTAACGTGTCTTACTACCATATGTATTCAAAAACTTATGTATTTAGTAAATACAGCGTTATTACATTGCTGACATGTAATAATGACATAGATGTACTTGTTAATAATGCAAAGAGCTCTCTGAACACAGCAGCTGACTGGTTCTCAGCAAGTAGCTTTCTATTAAATTAGGATAAGACTCGACTGTCATCTTTGGGCTTAGGCAAATCCCTGATGTTCTGGACACGACACCAGTATGTGCTGTTCAATTTTTGGGAGTCCATATAGATCAACAACTCACATGGACTTCTCACATACAACATCTTTGCATTAAACTTAGCAGGTTAACCTTTTTATTTCGTAGATTGCGTGATGATGTTCCTTTTAAATATTTATCAGCTTATTATGGGTTATTTCAATCAGCCCTTAGCTATAGAATTGTTTTTTGGGGCAACTCCTCTCACATTAAGGATGTGCTGTTAATACAAAAAAGGTTATGAGAATTGTGGTTAAAGCTGATCCACAGGAGCACTGCCGCCCTATTTTTGTTAATTTAAGAATTTTAACTGTTATTAATTTATATATTTTTAATATCTTGTTAACTAGTTTTAGGAAATATAATTCTCATACCTTTAGAAGTAATATGCACAATTTTAAAACGATGAACAATTATAGAATTGATATACCTTATGTCCAATTGGAGAAAACTTAAGTTAAGCTATGAGATTCTGGGGTTGAAATGTCTTAACAAACTCCCAAAAAACCCAAAAAATTCTTGAGTCCCCATTTATTACTTTCAAACAAAAGCTTTTGCAATGGCTGCTTGTGAACCCCTTCTACAATATTAGTGAATTTTTCCACGCCAATCTAGAATTAAATTAAAAATTCTCCTCTTTTAATGCTATGACACATTATTGCTTTTTCTGTACTTTTATCTATTATCTGTTTTGGTCCTCCTGCTTGTTCTTGTTGATGTGTTTCGTTATTTGTTTAAATGTCTATTTTGTACTTTCATTAATTTGTTAACTTTATTAATTTATTAACGTTAATTTATTGACTAATGTTGATTCCTCAACATTTTCTTTATATCTGACTTGTCCAAATGCATACACTGTATGTCTGTACGGAAATAAAGATTCTTGATTCTTGATTGCCATCACAAGCATCCTTTTCGTTATAACCACCCTTTCTTACAGTAAATGATTGCTTAAGAGTCATATATTTTCATTCAAGGTATCCAACAGTTGTAAAATTGGCAACTACCTTCAGCTTAAAATATTATTTAAACATTTTTAAGTATTTACCAGTAATATGCTGGTTATCTTGTGTCAGTTTAATTTCCAGTTAGAGAGCTGAAGGAGTTGTGTTTGTGCCTTATATTCATTTATTTTTGAAGAATCATCTAAAATAGGCTATAGATTGTCTTTTTAGCCTTTCCTTTCCCATAAGTAAATCCATGGAATTCTTATTGATAGGAGTCTAATCTAATAATTAATTGAGATTCGTAATCCAGTTACATAGTTAACTTAGCTGAAACTTAGCTGAAATTACATTAACCTTACTCAAAAGGTTTATCATTTGACTATAACACCTCAGTCGCGTTAGAGTTACAGTAATTGCGGCCTAACTGGTCCAAATGTTGCAAGGTACGGGAGCAGAGCCTAGCCAACCTGGCTGAGCATTTGAATGCTGTGCATGAGGACATAACCCAACGACTCTCTCAGCTTCAGGTAACTATGGCTTCATTCTGTTGGTTCAGGTGTAACAGACACGATTAAGATTAACTAGCAGTAAGCCCGTCCTTCGTACGGGTTGTAGGATTTAGTTTAAAGAAGAAAGATTATCATACCAAAATGTATACAGAAATTCTTAAACAAATCAGTATAAAGAAAATAAATCAATACCCAGCTTTATTATTTAGCATTAATTTACAATTAAATAGATTAGAAAATGTTATACCATTATTAAAATTAATTACACATCAAAATAACTTTTTAATATAGTATGATTTCGAAATAGGTTTAAAATCAATCAATGACCAATATGAACTAATATTGATTTGACAGCGGTTTGATTTTCTTTCTATTAAACCTTTATGAAGACAGCTGATTATTACCAGTAGGTAGTTCATTGATAATTGAAAGCAAAATGTGACTAATATCGTGGAAAAAATGGTGTTTTAAATGCTTGTGATTTACTTTTTAAGGGTCGGCGGACGATTTTAAGCCTTTAAAAAGCTTCTCTGGAATGTAGAGAATGTATGAAATAATTTTCATTGTTATCAGTTCTCTCGTTTTTTTGGAGAAGACGGTGTAAAATGCCTCCTGGAGCGTCACAGACAGTCAAACAGCTATAAGTTGAGATAAGACTTGTTTCGGTTTCTCTAACATATGTAAAAATAACTAAAAAATTAATAACTCTGAGCCATGTAAAGACAAAACTCAAATTTTATATAGATCAACCACCAATAATCATCTTGCATGGGATACTGGCAGAGAATTATTTTTTTTAATATCACTTTACTGTGTGTACCCCTATTCTCATTTGATTGTGTTTGGGTTTTCTTGAATAAAAAATAGATTTGCTTTGTAAAATTAATATCATATCATATTCTAAATGTGACTTTGGATTGGTTAACATTGTTTTTATTATTTGCAATGAAGATATAGAGCACATGTGAGTGTGCAACTTATATTTCATGATAGTTTTTTTATGATGAGTAGTGATCTCAATCCCGGACCTGAATTTCAATCCTGGGATTTTGGGATCAAATAAAGCCGATCCAGGGATTAGTCCCGGGATTACAGTTTTTATAAATCTATTATGTTATGTTTGGTTATGGTAAAAGAAATTTTATTTAACTTGTAAACTATCAACTGTTTCAAATTATAAAATCGTAAAATCTTGTAGCTTTAGGAATTCATAGGATTTGTTGAACATCATGAAATAAAGAAAATCAAAATAAAACCGCCCGTGTGGCCGTGGCATACTTCGATTCGTGGGAATTATCTGTAACGGAAGTTCGGAGCAATAAGAAAACTACTCAGTGCTGTATTGTTATATTCTAGGAATAAGTTGTTATTGTTGAATTGCGCTACAGCTTTAAGGAAATTTTAAATTTTGAGAAAGGTAAATTGGTAAATACCAGTTTAAAATGGCATAATAAAAAGATAAAAACTATTATTTATTATATTCAAACAGTAATGACGACATTTAAAAAGGTTACATGTTTGCAAAGACGACTTCTACAGTATTTTTAACATTAAAACCACAAAAAAATTGAAAAATAATAAACTTTTTCAATCTTGTTAATCCCAGGATTGAGATATTCTAATCCCGGGATTCCGAATCCTGGGATAGAGAACTCTAATGATGAGTGATGACTATAGTTTTGTTGCTGGAGTGGACATTCCAGCTTAATAATAATACAATAATAAAATTTATTTCCATGATGAACTAAAGTGAGTGAGATATGTTAGTTTTTTGTGGATATTGAAATATTATACAAACAGTGTACGTCACTAAGTTTGCAAAACTTATCAGTGAGGTCCATATGTAAGTGTAAAAAATAAACATGCATTAACAACATTTTTATTATTTTCTTAACATTTCATTTTATAATATAATAAATAATATGCTATGGTGGTTTATTACAGACACCTTCTTCATACAATCATTGGCAGGATTGTCCTCTAGTATTAATGAGAATTCTTAATTAGTTTTATTCTTGTTAGTTTTTTTTTTACTTAAATAAATTTATTAATGTCTTCACCTTATTTCTTTAACAAGAATCTTTTTTTTGAAATCCTGGGACATTAATCATAACTTTTGGCCAGTCTGGAAGAGTACATAAAATGGCATTTCTACAGAAGAGATTTACGAAGCTTCAGTCCTGAAGCTTCTGAAGTCCTGAAAATCTTGTCTCAATCTTGTAATGGTTTGATACAGGACTCAGTTTCCCTTGATCATAGAGCTATTAATTAATGATTATAGTAAATTAATCAGTTGGTATTTTTGTCAGTAACAAAGCTGCATATGATATCAAATAGATACACTCAACACACTCACCCGTCACTAATGTTCACTTCAAAATATCCACCAGAGTGGGTATTATCTATTAGTGTGAAAATGATCATGGAGATATCTTTTCATTTCAAGACTTTAATCATTTTATCAAGACTTTTTGCCTAGCTTTGGATTATTTAGTTGCAGAGTGATCAGATGGATGAAAGATCAATCCAACAAGAAAATGAGAAATATCAATTGCTACAGAAGATGAGAGAACTGAAAACTCGTGAAGAAAACCTCAAATTTGTTCGTTTGAAGTTAGTATTTTCAGCATGTATAATTGATTTGCAAGTTATTTTAACACTTAAAATGTCATAAAATGATAAAATGTCATAACGTGATAAACTGTCACATACAGTATAACCTTATTGAAACCAGAATAAATGTAATGAATATGTATAATATTAGTGGAGCCTGGTTAGACATAAAGGTAGGTTTTCCTAGCTGCGGGATTAAAAATATCATACTTGTGTGTTAACAATTTGTAAGAACAAAATTTGAATAATAAGAACATCTGTTTAGATTAACTGAAAACATTCCCCCTAAGACAGCGGCTCCCAAACTGTGGGTCAACAAGGGTGTCAGGTGTGTCGCGACATGGGCCCAAAAGTAATTTTAATTATAAAAAACAAATGTGTCATTTACCGAGCAATCTAACTAAAATCAGAATCAGAATCATCTTTATTGCCAATCATTGAGATTACAAATAGTGTCAGATTACAATAGTGGAGATTATCATTTTTTGTCAGTTTTGGATGAAAGTGTCATTGAGGAATTCTTCGATTGTGTAGAATGGTCGGTCCAGAAGGCATGCTTCCAGTGTTGATCTCAGCTAATTCCCTCTCTTGGTGTGCATTTCTTGAGGTAGTGAGTTGTAAAGTTTTCTGCCGTTGTAGGATGGTTTGGTTTTAAACAGTTTTAGGTGGTGTACTGATAGGATATAGGGCTCACCGTTACTGGTGTTATGATGGTGTGTCCTTGTTTCACTCCATAAAATAATTTAAAATAAAAGAATATTAGCTGGGAAATAAGATAACGTCGTTTTGAACTGGCCGGCACTGGCACGGATTGGCAGCGGGGTGTAGGTGCTAGTACCTTCTAGACTATCTTTGACTATACTTACTTACTTACTCTTACTCCTGTGGCCATGTAAACCCAAGATGGTTTTTAGCCTCGCCAACGACTCGCCTCCATTCTTCTCTATCTTCTGCCAATTCCACTGTTGCTCCCAAATATCTTGTGTCCTTTAACACTTGATCTCTTCACCGCAGTCTCGGTCTTCCAAGAGGTCTTTTACCATCGGGCCTGCCGTTATAAACCTGTTTTATCAAGCTGGAGTTGTCTCTTCTCAATATGTGGCCCAGCCACCTTAGGCGCTTGCTTTTTATTAACGCAACTATGTCTGGCTCATGATAGCTCTCTCTTAGTTCTCTATTTTTCCTGATTCTCCAAAATCCTGCTTCGTAAATAGGTCCAAATATTTTTCTTAGAACTTTATTTTCAAAAGTTATGAGCTTTTTTTCTGAAGATTTTGTAAGTGCCCAAACTTCACAGCCATACAGAATTATTGGTTGTAATATGGTCTTATAAATTCTGATTTTGTCGTCTTACTTAGTAGTTTGCTGCTCAGCAGTTTGTTCAAACCCCAATAGCACCTGTCAGCTGTTTTTATTCTATTAAGAATTTCATTTTCTTCCTTATTACTACTAACTATTGTTACTCCTAAATATTTAAATTCTTTGGTTAAATTAAAGCTATAGTTCAGCACTTTTAATGGTGTTGCTTCATTCACCTCTTCCCTACCTATCTTCATATACAGAGTTTTATCTTCGTTTACTACCAGTCCAACTTTCCTGGCTTCTATTAATAGAGTTTCCGCTAAGTGTTTTAAGTCTTTTTATTCTCTTCTTCTAATTGCCACATCATCTGCATAGGCTAATATATTTATTTTCACTCATATAGCACACCTGCTGTCTTTTTACTTTTCTTCCTCTAAAACTTATGTTATTAGTAAGCCTCCCCATAACTCTGTGCTAACTTCAACTGTCAGTGTAATCTCGTTCTTACCTTAATTTTATTATGTCTTTAAACCGTTTTTACAGCTCTTCTTTTATCTGTTTATCTATATATCTTTTGACTATAATTTTTTTCTCTAGTTAAGATTATTTTTTATTTTTCAATCTTGCCAGATATAATGTTTTTTTTCTTTTTAGTACTTTTTTATATGATTTTTTTTCTTTGTTATTTTGTTTTCTTTTTCGAATCTTTTGTTTTGTCTCAAATGTACTTGAGACTCAAAATTTGATTTTCCTTCAAAATTTGTTCAAAAAATTGCTGTTTTTTTTTCAATTTTTTTCTTCCTTATTACTACTATTTTAATTATTTCTTATATAAGCTAGTTGTTTTGTGTTTTTGATTTATTTTTGTTTCTTCAAGATTTTATTTTTTTTCTTATTTTTACCAGTCCCATTTTTTTCTTCTATTATATGTATGTTTTATATTCTCTATTCTCTGCAATAATTGCCACATCATCTGCATAGGCTAATATATTTATTTTTCCATCAATATAGGCACCACCTGCTGTCTCTTTCACTTTTCTTAGGGCTTCCTCTAAAACTAAATTGAATAATAGGGGAGATAAGCCATATCCCTGCCTAACCCCTGTGCTAACTTCAAAACTGTCAGTGTAATCTCGTTCTACCCTTACTTTACATCGTGGTCCCTCAACAGCGTTGATATCTAATTTATCTTTTATCTTTTATCATAAATTTATATCTTTGACTATAAATTTTTTAAATCCATAGTTAAAGATACTATCCTGTACTATCTCAATCTTGCCAGCATTGCAATGAAAGTTTTTATGGTTTTTAGTACCACGTACTTAAGTGAGCAATCATTTCAACATTGGTGTTTTTGAAAAACAAATACAGTTTTTTTCAAATACAAATAAAAATACAAATACAGAGATCTACGGGCGGTGGAAAATGACTTGAGACTGAAAATGTTCTCATTCAATCCTGACATTGGATCTCTTGTTGAGGAAAAACAGTGCCATAAATCACATTTGTAAACAACCTTTTTCAAGCTATTACTTTGTAGCTAAATGGTGTTTTACTCTTTTTGTATAACCAAAATCCCAGTAGGTCTAATGATATTGATTTATTTTTGTTTCCTGGTTAAGATTAAATAAATGTTTTGATTTTTACTGTTATTTTTTTCATCCCATACCATAATTTTTTAGTTTATTATCAGTAAAATTCTAGTATGGATATATTTTATTTAAATAAAATCAAACATAAAAAACACGACAAAATGCTAGTGTTGTCAATCATTGAAGGGGATTACCTGGTGTTAAGAAGTATGATAAATACTAGTGTGTCATGAAATAATATTTAGGTTGTAGTGGGTCGCGAGTCAAAAAAGTTTGGGAACCACTGCCTTAAGAGATATTCATTATCTAACATATTTCCCACTGGGAATTAAATATAAACATTTTTTACATAATAACATGAACTAAAATCTTTATTTGTCATCTCCATTACTTTTTTTGCTTTCATGTGTAAAATTAAATATCCATAATTTTTACAATTAAACCATTTTTTTAAATATTCTCAAGGTAATAAAGTGTTAAAGTAGGTTAGTTTGTGCTGTTTTTATTTGATTTATTCCTTGTTTTATATTAGTTACTGATTTATCATACTTTCAGAACTCATCCAAGTAAGGAGGTTTTTTTACAGTTCTGAAAGATAACCCTTACGATTGCCTTTATTTAATAATTTTGATTGATTACCAAATTTATTCACAGCATTTTTATGTAGGAAAAGTTATAAAAAGATTAACCTATACTTCAGCTTAATATTATTATTGCCCTTGTTTAACAACTTTAGTTTTATTAAACTAATTTTAACACCATTCTGCAAAAATTTTGTAAAACATAATTACGAGTACACCTTAGTAAGGTGCATCAATACACTGTCACAACTTTAAAAACTGTAATTCACCGCTGATAAATCTCGAAAAATAGTCCCTTACAGAAATATTCGCCGTACTGTCGCTCTAGCAACAGATGCTAAGCAATCATCCCGTAACCTTGTTCTTACGAGAATGTCATAGTTCGGTTTTGCTCCGAGCATCACAAGCTAGAGGCTGCAGTGTCAGACGCACGTTCTACTTCTCTCAGACCAGTTGGAGACTAGCAGCTGTAGTGTTGTTTTAACATTCTGTGAACCATGAGTGATCCAAGAAAACCGAAAAATGTACATTTTCGTGTGAAAAAGACGATAAATTGATTGAGGAAATAGCTCTAGTGGATCCAGTGAAAGATTTCCTTTGTTTTAATAAGCAGTAACATTATTATCCTCTTTTACTGTTTGAAATACAATATTTGTATTTATCAAGTTAACTAGTACCTTAAAAAAAATTTTTGTTTTTCTAATCACATACATTTTTTAGTTATTTTACATGCACTCGTAATACATTCAAATACGTTATTTAACATTTTAATATTGATTTTACATTCTTTATTTATATTTTTTGTAAGAAACATTGTCTATAAAAATTTGACCTTTGTCATCCCAATTGTTTCCTACGCTGTAGATAACAATGCAAAAATACCCCTGTCGTAGCAGACAATTTTTAGCAGCCTATTCATTAATATGACAATAATAGTACAAGTATGTGACAAGATTGATCAATCAATACCTGTTGATAAATTAGAGTATTTGCCTATTCTCCGTAACAGGAACAGTAAAAGTAGGCATTTTTACCATAACTATTTTTATTCTGACCAAATACCAAGTTATATCATTATCTGGACATAAATAAAGGAGTTTGCCTATTCTCCATAAGATTAACATGGGAAAGGGTATGCAGGTTTGCTGCTGTGAGAAACACATGAAAAATGTTTTTTTTTTAGCATAAACGTATGGATCCCAACCACATGAAGCTAAATACAAAGTTTCATCCAAAATGTTTGGTTAATAAAGGAAATATTAATTTTTCCTCATCTGCCATAAGATTAGCATTGGAGCCCCTAAATACAATGTACTGCGTTTAGATTTCTTAATATCTTGGTAACCGCTGGAGATATAGCAAAACTTTAAGATACTAAATTCTGTTGTTTTTTGAGCTGATTCTAATGGTAAAAGATAACATGTAAAAATTACATGAAAAAACACAAAAAACCGATTTTTGCGGTACAAAACCCCCCAAACTGGATACAAAAAATATGTCTGGATTACTAACTCGACCGAGCTAATGTAGGAATACACGTTTCTACCAAATTTGGTCGTGATCGGACCATTTTTACGAGAGTTATCGTGTTCACAGACACACACACACACACACACACACACATATATATATATATATATATATACATATATGTATGTATATATATATATATATGAGATCTATGGTTATAGCTTACTCCCTATAGGAAATTCGCTAAAAAACATAGCAAGTGAAACGTATATCAATACCTTAAGATTATTAACTTAAGTTTTTCATCTGGTGAAATAAGATACAGATTCCAACAGTTTATACGACACATTGTTGAGGTCTTCCATTATCAAACTTAGCATAAAATCAAACAGCGCTATTTACAATCTAGAGAACTCCGAAAATTTATTTTGTCCTTCCTTAAAGTGGTTTGTAATGGTTTGTGGTTTGTTTCTAGTTTGTGGAAGTATCCTTCATCCTTTCGATTGGTGGTCACGGGATTGATCCCTTTCCTCATTCACTATCCAATTAAAAATACACTTCATCCTCTTATGAGAGAACCTCTGTGTAGTGATACAATATTAGTTATACTGGCAGACTTTTACAGTAGCGGACGCTAGCGTCTGTAATCAAGCAAAAAAACCTCATGATCATCACTAGACGTCTGTTGCTCAGTATCAAACGCTAAAGCCGCTCCGAGCAAAACCTACCTATACAATTTCAATTGTATCAATCTGAAACTGATGTTCTTTCATTAGATTATAGTGAAACCAGCTGAATGAAAGTATATACTTTCAATCCTGAACATTATCTTACTGTATTTCTAACAAGAAATTATGTGATTTTTATAAATTAGCAGTCTTTTTTTACAGTCAAAATGAGTCTTATGTCACACAACCTCAAACAGTTAAACAAGGTACCTCAAGTGATAAAAGTGATGATGTGGCCACAAAGGAAGCATTCGTTCAGGTAGGAAATAATCTCAGATCTATACCTTTTTGTGACGTCTTCAAGATATTAGACACGATGACAGAAGTGTACAATTTTTTCTACTCGGTAGTGTTAGCTGCATTAGCTCGGTAGTAGCTGCTGAATGAAATATAAAATAATATTTTTTTCTCCATTCATAAATTTGTTTGAACCTTTAAAACAAATAGATTACAGTATAATTTTCTAAAAACAAAAAGATACAAAATACTATTTTCCAATGATCAAGGAACACTTTTAAATTAATTGTTTTAAATTACCTTTAGTCAACAGCTCAAATGGTCAATTTTTGACATAACCAGTTTCGTCACTTCATCCTTGTCACATGATCATGTGTTGTCAGTCAATGCCAGTTTTTCTAATTCAGTTTTAGAAAAAATTGGTGTTTGTAAATTAGAATGCAGTAGCTGTGACAAATACTACATAGGTCAGACTAGACGTTCATTCACCCAGGTCAACCCAAAAAAAATCCAACTATGCGCAACATGCCATTGATGAAGGACATTCAGTCTCTAAAAATGAGAATAATATCAAAATCCTCGAAAAACAAATTAAGGATCACATATTAGGTATGTTGGAACAATTCCACATTTACAGAGCCCTACGACATGAAAAAGACCTAGTATTAAATGAAAAATTAAACTATAGCTCACGTCTCATATTTAATATTATTTTAGAAATTCAAAGCCCATCAGACGAGTTCATCTTTAGGGGTGGAACTATGCAGACTAAAACTTAAGACCTCTTAAAGAGACTGGAAAACTTAATTCTGGAGTTCTACTTGGACGGAAAATCAATATTTTAGCATTTGCTGATGATATAGCTTTAGTAGCTGAAGATTATGATAGTTTGAAATCCCTGGCGGAATCACTTTTAAAACATGCAGAGAAAGTTGGACTTAAAGTAAGTGAAGGAAAAAACCAAATACTTAGTTGTTAGTAGAAGTCCAGATATTCAAAGAAACACCTTGACGGTTAACGGTTATTCCTTCCAAAGATGCCAAGACTTCAAATACCTGGGTGTAACCATAGACGAAAATAATAATGAAGAGACCGAAATTAAAATTAAACTACTGCAGGGGAATAGATGCTATTGGGCCCTTCAGAAACTGATCAAGAGTAAGATACTCTCTAAAAATACTAAATTAAGGCTGTACAAGAGTATGATTCTACCTATAGTATTATTTGGATCTGAGATCTGGTCACTTACCAAGAAATCGGAAAAGAAACTTATAGTGTTTGAGAACAAAGTCCTTCGTTCAATACTTGGACCAGTTTATGATCAAGGTACATGGAGGATAAGGACCAACAGGGAATTAAGAACTCTCTATCAAGATCCTGACATCATTGCTCTAATCAAAAGCAGAACACTGAGATGGGCTGGTCACGTTAATAGAAGGGAGCTGGACTCAACATTAAGAATAGCTTTAGAGCATCTTCCACGAGGCAAACGACCACTGGGGCGCCCAAGACTAAGGTGGTGGGATCAGGTGCAGAAGGACATGGAGAAGCTTGATGTTGCACCTGACCTCATGCAGGATCGAGACGGATGGCGTGCGGCTGTTGGCGAGGCCAAAAACCTTTTACGGTTTGAGTGGCCACATACGTAAGGTAAGGTAACAAACTTTGACAACGTTCCGACCGACATGTAAGCAAGACTGAGTTGTCTGACTACATATGATCATGTCACAAGGATGAAGTGACAAAAGGTAATTTTAAATCATAATCTAGTCTCACAGCTCAGGACAATAACAAATATGTTTAAGACACTTTTAAAACTAAAAAAGTTCAACTAAGTATATTGAACTCTTTTTTATTTCAGGTGGCAAACGACGATGAGCTTGGTAAAAATGCTTCCACTCAAACAATATCTATTAGTACAGCTGCATCTACACAAACATTGGGAGTGACCGCTGTTGCTTCAACACAAACTGTGGACACAGAGGATCATGAACTCCAGACGTCCCTAGAGCAGAATGATCCAGAGCTGGTTGGGCAACTAGAGCAGGTACATACAATTAGGAAAACATAGAGAACAAATAGAAATTGACAAACTCATTTTTTTAACATTTTTTCAGTTACCAGTAAAGAAAGAAATAATTTTGGAAACTATATTCTCTGTATCATCAAAGTGAATCACAGATGTACCAGGTAAGTTTAGCGGGACCAAGGGATCAACCAAGAGGGGGCACAAAGTTTGTCATGAAAGATAATCTTTGATAATCTAAACTCCTTTATTATTGGTTTTTACTTTCTCCCCCTGTGATAGTATAAGGATTTAATTTATAGTTTTCGTCACCATTTTTTAATTTGAGTTTCTGGTGGATATATCCATTATAGTGCCCCCTTGATAAAAAAAAAAGTTTTAGAGTGATGTCTGTCCGCTTGTCTGTGTATGTGTGTGTGTGTGTGGGTGTGGGGGGGGTATGTGCAGAAGCTTAGAGACGACACTATTGGTCCGATTTTCATGAAATTCGGCATGTAGTTAATAATCCACAATATCTCGAGCCTTTTTTTAAGGGGGTTTTTCCCCTAAAACCATTTAAAGTGAAGATTTCTCAAAAACGGCTCTAATAATTTTGATTTGATTTACGTAGTTTATAGTCCTTTATGAGATAAACAAAATGACACCATCCACATTTCTCAAAACATCGGTTTTTAAAAGTAAGGGACTTTTAAATGTCAAAAAATATATTTTTTTTATTTCCTGCGAAAACAATAAGGTAAAGTACAATTTGACTGTCACCATTAAAACCAGCATAAAAAACTAAAAAATTATTGTTTTGAATGATTAGTCCACGTAAAATGTCTAATTAATTAATTATAAAATAATTAATAGAAGCATGCGTGTTACTCAAAATATAGAATTTATAAACTTTTTTATTTGGCATTGCAGTTTTCAAATGTAGCAACATTTGACATTGTAGACTGAGAGCATTCTTCTGTTTTTTCCAATTGATGTAGCAATCGTTTGAATTTGAGCTTGAAACATGTTTGACATCTCACGTACAAGTGCTTTTTTTGTTCATTGAATGTGTTTAGAAGTAAGGTAATAAGTAGGTTAGCATCCATTATAAATTAACTGGATAAAATACTAGTGTATCTTGAAACTAGAAATTGAATATAATTTTGAAAAGGAAAAAAAATGGTTCCAGAAAAAAGTCAAATTTAATGTCCGTGGTTAACTCAGTACATTGTCTGAGAGGGCCCAATGTTATTCTTAAAGAGAATTTAAACAAATCAATTTCATCCTTGTTTCCAAACTGTTTTTCATGAAATTTGGTATGAAGCTTAAGGTCACATCACCCAACAAAATAACTCAAACAAGGTATATGACAGGGGGGGATAGTTCCCCCTTGAAATTCTAACAATCAATTTAATTTTGTTATTGGATAAATATATTTTTTAAACAAAGAAATTATTAAAATTCTAATTATTAAAAATTATTTTAAAAAATGTTAAAGAATATGTTGGTTTTATTTAAGATTGTTGTTTAAATTTGCTTAAGGGAGAAATTAATTGTCAGACCACTGATACCATTTATTGTTTCAAAATATTTTCAATACAAGAAAAACTGTTCTGATCCATTTTTTCGGTGGTGCTTATTTTGAGAAACATTAATACAGTGCAACTCAGTTATTGCGGCCTCGGCCATAACGTCAACTCGGATATAACGTCATTTATTTTTAGGCTCCGCCAAACTATATGTATTTACATAGGAAAAAACCTCGAATATATCGTCAGTAAATTCTCAAACCTCGTATATAACGTGAAGAAAATCGGGCCGAGATGAAGGCAACATATAGCTAAATAGAGAAAGTTCGGTCGGTGGTGCAATGTGAGGGCTGCGGCTATTGTTTAGCTACATTCTATTTTTAGAAACGGCATTTTATTGCTGTCTTATGGCTAACCACCCCAACCCCCTACCCTACCCTATATCCGCTGTCGCCGGTCATCAAGGTCAGTGTCAGTGACTCACGTTGCATCAAAGCACTGTATGAATACAGTATTGAAAAATAATGGCAAGTGTTAGGAGAAAGGTTTTGCTGAAGAAAAGGTGTGAGTTATAAGAGCGTGTGAGGAGGAACGTAAGATAGCAGACGTGTGTTCAGGCTTGTTTTTTTTAAATCGAACCAACAGTTGAATTCACCAAGCCGAACTTCATTGCAATATTTTCAAATTCGATTTTTTATATAGTAGAGTAATTCAGTCAGTCATAAACATAAACTTACGGTGTATTTCAAATTACCTTCATTAAATGTCTTAATTTCATAAAAAATGTGTTTCCCTATTTTTCCTCTGTTTTAAATTAAAATTATGTAACCTCTTTTATAGCGTCACTCTGATATAGCGTCATTAATTGTGTGGTCCCTTCAATGACGTTATAACCAAGTTCCACTGTATTAAAAAAAAACATTAATATTTATCCATTTTCACTAACTAATTGGCTTCTTCAAATGAATCCACTGGCTCGTCTATGGGACCAATTCCACTATAAAACCCGGTCCGGTCACCTTTCATTGCTATGCATAAGCTATATAATGTAAAGCTTTTTTATATAATAAACAATGATGAATTTAGTTTGTCTAATTTCAACAGGCCAGGAGAAAGATTAGTGAAGTTCAAGAGGAAAATTTAGAACTAAGAGCTCACATTCTTCAGCAGCGCCAACGCATTGATGAGTTGACCAATCGAGCAGCAAACCTGTCCAGTCAGCTGGAGGATTCACAGGTGGCAGTCGCTGTGTTGAGTGGAAGAGAGAGTGGAGTCGTAGTGTCAGCTCCCACACCCCCTGCCCCACCACCAGTGCTCATAGCGCCAACATTTGGCTTCCGAGCCCCGCAGCGGCAAGGTGGGGGTGAAGAGTCACTGTTTGTCCCAAGACCTCAACAAGCTACTCCAAGAACTGATCCGCGGAGAAGACCATTACGGTATGCCTTCTCCAGCCAGCAACCTTCTCCTACTTCAGAAGAGTCTAGTCCGACAGATGATGTCATTCAAAATGCAAGAGCAAGAATTCAACAGCTGGAACAAGAGAGTGTATCGATTCAAAGAAATTTTCAAGACTTCCAATCTCGACTATTCAGTTCAGATTCGTTGATGTTCCCTCCTTTACGTCCTCCTCGTACATCAGATGGTATGATGAGGGTTAGGAGAGCTGATGTAGGATCTAGCTTCCCATCTGCAAGATTCCATTATACACCTCCTCCGTTTGACAACATTAACAGACTGATACGGAATCGTCAGCAATATGAAGAGCAGGAGGATTCTAGCAGTGAATTTTATGATGCAGTACGAATTGAAAGTCTTCCAAATTCAAGAAGGTTATTTACTCAGAGAAATATACGGCACTACGAAAGATGGAAGCAGTTTAAAAAGAAGTTTCAAAAACGTGAAGGATCAGATTATTGTAAACGTAATTTTAAACATATAAACAGCAACACATCATCTGAAGATGATGATGTAGAAACAAGGAATTTCAGAAGAAGACTTGATACAAACCACACAATACGAAATTTAAATACTCAGGTTTCAAATAATCAAGATGGAGAAAATAATGATGTTCAAGATGAAAATGTATTAAAGCCACTTTTGAGCTCTCCGAAAATAAATAAAGATCGCAAAGCTGAAATTGTGCAAACAAGAACTGAAGAGAAAGAGTATGAAGAAGCAGCGTCTGTCTCTAGAGCTCCAATATGCAAAATACCACCCGAAAAAGTGATTTGTTCAATAAAAGATTCACTGGTCACATGTCCAAGCAAACCGGAAACTCAAATTGGAATAGATCTGAAACGGTCTGCAAAACTTATTGAAAGTGTTAAAGTTCTTTTGGAAGCTCAGAGTATAAAAGAATCTGGTGGTACAACTTTGTCCAGTGGTAGTTTAGCAGTAGAATCACTACCTCGAGATTCTGTAAATAACTCTCAGGTTGATGTTGGCAGAACTGATAGTTCTTTTATAACAGTCAAAAATGTAAGTCCTAATATAGAAAATGAGACACTTAATACACAAAACAAAAGGGAAAAACAAGAGGAAAACAATACTTTACCCCCAACCACTCCTGTTCAAGAACCAGATCCACAAAGTAATTTTGTTATTTTGGGTACTCAGTCAGAAAAAACAGAGAAAAAATCAGGAGACAACAATAATTTTAGTTGGCAAGAAAGCAGTCCTGAAAAATTAAATACCAAGATACCAAGTTCAAATGTGGAAATTGAAGAAATCACTTCAAACATAGCTGCTACATCATCTGGTAAGTTTAAATATTTTTATTTGAATTTACCCTTATCTACAACTTAGTCCTAAGCCGTAAGAACTCCTTACCAATAAAACTGGAATTTAATGATTAGATTAGATGAGAATAGATTGAAATGGCGGCCATACAAGGTAGGTATTTTAAGCCAAGTATAAATAAGGATTGAGTGTAAGACGATTGTGGAGCGATCTTGTAGTCTTGTTACTGACATATGTACATGTGCCCGGGAAGGTTTTAGTGAAAAAATATTTTCGAAAACCCCATAAGTTTCTATATTATGGCGTTCTAAATTTCTAATGTTAACCTTATGGAGAGTAAGTACAGTATGTTTACAAATTGTCTACAATGAAAACATTAGATTTCTTAACTACAGCTGATTGGTTTACTTTACATTAGCAACATGCTTTACTATCCAATGTCATCTGAACATTCATTAATGTTAAACTACGTAGTAAATGTGTATTGTAAAAAATGAACAGCTTTATTCACCACGTTAATAGTTTACGGTTTTGGGTGATTATGTATTTATATTTTCATTTTCTGTCTGATTAAAAGCCACATGATTATTTGTTGGCCGAATAAAAAATAATTACAATGTTTTTTTATATATTATGTTTATTATAATAATCAGCTGTTGAATATCCTTCCTATAAAAGCCGTGCCACAGTTAGGTTTGGTTTGGGTTTGGATTGGATTTGAAAATTGTGAATTAATCCAGATTTATTTGTTTTATGGGAATGCTATTAATTTGTCTTATTGTTTCAGTATTGTTATACACTATGCCACGATCCAGAATATATGACCATTCACAATGAAGCCGTAATGGTATTCGACTTCAGGACATGGCCAATCTTAAAGTTAACATGTATTTACTGTCAGGCGTTACGAAGTTCGCCGGGTCAGCTAGTTTAATATAAAAAGAAAAGATACTGTGTATTTTCTTAACCAGCCAATTGATTAACTTCGTAATGTTTGGCCAACTAAATAATTATTTAAAGCTCAATCTCCAAAAATGTTCAGACATCTATTAAAAACGGTCTATTACAAAATGTTGCAATTCTAAAATAAAAAGAGGACAATAAATAATTATATTCTCAATTCACAAAAACTACACCTCTGTAGACATTCATTTTCATTTCATTTCATTCATTTCACTACACCATTGTAATGAAAATTAGCTTACATAAAATGAACTTTATTATCATTTTTATTTATTTGTCTTTTTTTAGCCTTTATTGTCATTAAAGGCTCAGATTTTTCAAATCCATCCAAAAAGTGTTGTAATTAAGTAATAGTTATGTTAACAGATTATTGTATAAACATCAATGAAGTAAACTCAAAATACTGAAATATAATGCATTGCTGGAAATAAGTGATCTTAATAATTAATTATTTAGAAAATATAAAATCCACGCTTTTAGCCCCTGCGCTGCTGGACTTAATGTAAGACTATTAACTTATGTAAAATTCTGTCAGACAGCTCAAGTAAAGGTTAATATTCAGAACATGGTCTTAAAACACCATCTTCAGCTTCGGGTACTTGAATGTTTAAAAGTTGATTAGTCGTAGATATCGTCATATAATTTTAAAAACAAAAACATTGAAGCTTTAAGAATATTTAAAACCTTTAAAACAGACCTGTTGACACAAAACAGGCTATGCGTCAACTTGCATTTTACGTGAGTAATGTAGTCTTTATTAAAAACTAGCTGACCCGGCGAACTTCGTAACGCCTGACAGTAAATACATGTTAACTTTAAGATTGGCCATGTTTGAAGTCGAATAGCAATACGGCTTCATTGTAAAAGGTTATTTATTCTGGGTCGCGGCATAGTGAATAACAATAACAAAATGATAAAACATACTAACAACATCCCCATAAAAAAAATAAATCTGAGTGGATTAATTCACAATTTTTGAATCCAATCCAAACCCAAACGAAACCTAACTGTAATACGGCTTTTATAGGAAAGATATACAACAGCTGATTATTAAAATAAACGTAATAATATAAACATTGTAATTATTATATAAACACGTGACTTTAATCAGACAGAAAATAAAAATATAAATACATAATCCCCCAAAACCGAAACTATTAACGTGGTGAATAAAGCTGTTCATTTTTTACAGTACACATTTACTTCATAGTTTAACATTAATGAATGATTCAGATGGCGTTGGATAGTAAATCATACGGTATTGCTAATGGAAAGTAAACCAATCAGCTGTGGCTAAGAAATCAAATGTTTTCATTGTAGACAATTTGTAAACAAACTTACTCTCCATAAGGTTAACATTAGAAATTTAAAACGCCATAAAATGGAAACTTATGGGGTTTTCGAAAATATTTTTTCACTAAAACCTTCCCGGACACATATAGAGCAACTTCCTAAAATTTCATGGCGATCGGATGAGTAGTTTGGCAACGCATAAAGGACATACATACATACAGACAGACATACATTCAATTTTATATATAGAGATAATCCATATCTTGGTTGAGTGAGTCATGCACTCAGCTCCTTTATTTCAGGTAAAGAACTTTGAGCATGGCTTTCCTGCACATCATGGGTCCTTCGTTCTGTGTGGTGTAGGTTACCTACACACAAATTTGCCTTTTGAGCTTATAAATGTACCGTTACTTAATTGTCTGTATAGATTAACATGTTATGAAGCTTAGTTTATATTTATACCATCACAATTAATTCAAAAAACAATGGAAATTTCCTCGTTACACAGATCAGGATTGCGGTATTATCTAGTCGTGCCCATATTGGTATGAAACTACTACCTTATTTTTGTCCAGATGTCGCAGAAGTGGAAAGTGGAGATAGAGGAACATCATCCTTAACATCTGGCAGTGATATTATCAGAGAGTTAAATCCCTCAAAGTCTGACTCCAGCAGCAGTGTCCTGTCTGCGGGTTTTGGCGATGACAGTAAACAATCCTCTGATTTTTGGGATTAATCAATTTTTTTTGTGATCATTTTATGTGCAAAAATACATGTATATTTAAATATTTGATTTTTTCTTTTAATTTAACATTTTTTTCTCCACCAGTCAACGATGAGGAAGGAGTAATTTCTTTTCACTAAGTTTACCTTCTTGGATATTTGAAGTGGGTGGAAAACAGTACCATTTTCAAAACTCAAGTTTTTTTAATTGACTAGAATAGTATGATATGAGACGTAATGTAAATTAGGTTTAATTTTATCACATTCTTTAGCTTGATTTTCACACAATTCTACAACTAGGTACTGCTACACTTTACGGAATTATTTTGTCCATGCATAATGCTGAACCAAGATTATAAGTTGGAGGGACCATTTATTTAAATGATCTTCTGTTGAACTTTAAAAAACTATTAATAGCATACTTACCAATATGATTGGAATCCGTAACAAATAAATGCAAATGTGTTATTATTTTCAATATCTAAATAGAAATGGAATTCGATCAAGGCACGGAATAACACTTTAAATCCGTTATGAAAAATATTTTGCATTACACTATAATGAAGAAAAAATTAAGAGAACTAATTAAGTAATATAATTTTTCAAACTGACCACTAGTTGCCCAATTGATTCCCTCAGTAACGGTACAATGGCAATAGTAATTAAATTGTTTTTACAGCTGTTTCCAATTTTTACAACCTTCACTGGCAGTGTTGTTAAAGCTACTAGCGCTGAGCGCTACTAGTGTCAGAAATCATAACTAAATACTAGTACGGGTAAAATCTCCAGCTGATTTTCCCAGCCTAGGCCGGGAAAACATTACCTTCTGTACTCACAAATTACGTTGAAAGCAACTGATCTCGGTACAGGATAATAAAAGTGATTTTCAAAGTTAATATGTCTTTGTGGGTACATGTATGGATGTGGACAGAGCCACAGCCCATACCATTGGTTTGATATATATATAAAATTCAGCATATCTACCTTCTGTCCAGGAGTTTTTAATTTATTTGAATTTTTCACTTTTAAGGGTAGTAAATCGTCCAAGAGAATCCAATGATATTCTTATTGAGAAAACAAAAAAAATAAATTTATTTCTTAATTCTCAACTGTTTAGTATGAAACCTGGTACACAGAAAAAAGATCACATCTTAATATACAAGGTTATTAGAAAAGAATGGTGGAAAAGTGAAGTTAAATAATTTGCAAACTTTGAATTAGAAAACCGTGAAAACAGAATAAAACTGTTTCTTACATTAACAAGTTTTAATTTACACTAAAAAACACATTTGTATGCATTAAAAATGCTCAATATAAGCTCCATTAGAAGCTCCGCAAATATCCAGGTGGAATTCTAACTGACCCCAGACAATCTGTAGCATTTCTGTTTTGTAGAGTTACGGTCTGCATGGCTACTGTAATTTAATGTCTTAGTTCTTGTAGGATTTGGGGCATAGGAAGGTAGTACACTTAGTCTTTGATAAACCTAAAGTACGATACTAAAGTTCCGCTAAACATTAACAATAGCATTAGTGTAAACTCTTAAGACACAAAATTCTTTTTCTTGTTTTATAGAAGCCATTTCTTGACAGGCTTTATGGCAGTCAACCAAGCAACTGAGAAAAACATAACCTTGTCAAAAAAAACTTATTAACACGCCCTTTCCATTGTTGTAATAATCAGCTATTTGAAATCATGTAATCACGACGTACCTACCATTTAGTTTTGTACCATTTTTTTTATAAACCTATATAAATCTAAGTATATAAATCTTCTGTATGTGTGTTTAAAATTGAACTCCTTAACGGCTAGGCCGATTCTGATGAAATTTTGAATGTATTCTAGGTAGTTTGAGAATGGTTCAGATTCACAATTCGATCAACAACTATATTGGTGCAAATGTGTCCAAAGGGCTCCAACCCAAAAGACATAAAAGGGTGCAGTTTCAGGTTTAATAGATTTAGTGTTTACATAACTAATAAACAGCTGTGATTAAATGATTTTAAAGTTTCTTTAAACTGTCATTTGTTCAAATGTAAACAAGACAATATAAACAAACAAATTTAGTGTAGTGTAATGTTACTATAGTTGATTTAGGCAACTAGTATTCAATTGAAATTAATATACCCAAGGGCTCCGTCCCAGAGGGCATAAGGGTGCAGTGTCAGGTGCAGAAACGCACACCAGGTAATGCTAATTACTCAATAAAACCCAAGAAAAAAACTTTCTTATAACCTCTGTTTGTTTGATAACGCTCAATGAATTTTTCAACTTGTATTAAGAGACCGTCTAAAAAATTTTATGACTACTTTTGATTAATCCTGAAATTTATAATATGATATTTTAATAAGAATTATACAGTATAGTATGATAAGAGGTGTCTATTATTTAGTTCACTTTTGAAGGGAGAAAGTATGTATCAGTTCCCTGATAAAGATAATAATTAATGAAAACTAAAGCAGCTGTAGCTAGTGCCTATGAGTTGGCAGATATTCAGAGTCAATGACTGTAATTAATTGTAACAATCAACAATTGAACATAAGTAACTTTTAAAATATGTAATTTGTGACATATGTTTCTGGTTAGTAAACCATGTAAGATAAAACACAGCTTTTAATAATCGATGGTGTGATAATATCATTACGAGATAAAAAATGTTTGTATGTATTTACTTCCCTGTGGAAAATAGGTTAGATCATGGATACGTATAAGGGAAATGATTTTAGTTCATCTTATCAGCTGTTCTTATGACCATATGACAACACTTCCGCTTCACTTTTTGCGTCCCACAAATCTGCTATCACTCCCCCAGAGCTTAGGACACGTCCATGTCAAAAATTAACCTTGAAATATTTTCAAACAAACATTTGACCCATTGACCGCCAACAGCCTAAATATAGGCTCTGGACAATTGAGGTTGATTGCCGTAAGCCTATATTTACCACAATATTTCATTGTAGTTCATTAATTCACCGCTACAACAACATCTACTTTTGAACTGTTTCCTTATTTCTTTGTCTTTGTAAGCGAAGTTGTAGATGACAAGAAACCAAATCAGCTGCGTATAAACTTTTATAAACTCGGCTTTTATAAACTGCTAATAATTAGTTTATAAGTGTGTGTAGTTTATTTTTTCATTGTAATGTATCTCTGAAGTAGGAAAAAACACAAGTTTAAACTCAAATTTCACCACTGAAAATAGGTTTAATATTTATTTTCTCTTTAATCGACTTTTCTTAACATAAGAATAAGAATTTTGAAAAAATTATGCACTTTGGGGAAGGTTAAAGAAAAAACCTGTTAAGGGGTTAATCAATACTCAAAAATATTCACGTTCAGACATTTATACTTTATGGATGGGTAGAAATCATTAACATGTCTATTGTTTCAAATTGATCAACTTTATTCTAGATAATTGTCAACACTACTTCGTCTTCAGCTAAATAAAGTCCTAAGAAAAATTACAATCATCATTATGCAACATATTGTTATTTTCTTTGTTTTTTAAAAAAATATTACATCGCTAATATTTACAATAAACTCAAAGTGAAGACAAACATACATAATGTGATATAAGCTGGCCCTGGCAGGCCCACCCAAGCTGACCTATCACAAAGCTCCCTTCCAGCAGGAGTGATAGTGATGTCCACTGATGAAAACAACTATGTATATGAATCAAACTCTATAAAAACAGTATGAACAACACAACACTTACGATGAATTTTTTTAGAATACTCATTAATTTTTTTAAAGAGAGATGAGAATCAATATGTTTAACCTAATTAAGTACTATCATTTACTTCATTGTCCTTTTTATAAAAAATATATCCATAATTAATAAATAAAGTAAAAGTTAAAAAGTAAGAGTTAAGTTTAATTCTAGTAGATAGATATAGTGGTCAAATGTGAGCATGTACACAGTATTTTAACAGAATCACATGCATCAGCCTGCTGGAATGGAACACATCTATTTAAGAAAGAATACAAAATTTACAATATTTTCTTAAAGACAAATTTACATCTCATATATCCATTAATATTTTAACAATAATAAATCTGGTTGAAATCAGTCGCAACAAGAACGAATCATGCAGACAGACAGACATGGCGACTGAGAACTTACTCTGGACCAAGTACACCCCTGGCAGAGAAAATAAATAGACACTTCAAACATGTCTACTCAGCTATCAATTTGTATACTTTCTACCATCGTAAAATAATTAAAGTTCTTTTCTGAGAAATCAAATTTTTATAACCCGATTCTCAGCAATACAAATTTTTAACTATATATTTTCAAACGCTAATAATTAAATATGAAACTGATTACTAATCATGAATGTGAGTTATTAATAAGAAAGTTAAGAAATGACATTTAAGGTAAAAAAAATCAAGGTTTAATTGTTGTTAATAAGTATTTAAACAGAGATTATACCATAATTTAATTTTTTTATTTCTCAACTTTTAAAAGTAAAATATATAGAAAACATACAACTAATAAATAATTCATGTCTGCTGTGCCTATTTAAATTACAATGACCATCTAAAATTTTCCTTTCATAAAGCATGATAGTTATTGTTATTTAAAAACAAGAGATTACAAACTGTACACAGTTATTATTGAAAATATACTTAATGTAGGCAATAAATTTTAACAATAAGAAATAATATGTACATAATGTATATGGTTTTGTGTTGATATTAAACACAAGTATTTCTATTCTAGTTTCAACAGCTTGATGTTATAGAATAATACTGTTATTAAGCGTTCAAATAAATGTGTTACTTTATACAGGCTGAACAATTAAGGATGTTCACAAAATGGTATTACTGAAAATAACCCTTACTCAAATAAAATAATATTTATTTATCGACATATAAGAAACAAAAATGTAATAATTCTTTAATTAAATTAAAACTGAAATTATGATTTTCAGTTTTCAAAAGAACCATGTGGTAAATACAGACTAAAAAGGAATGTAACAAACATACAAAAATTACTAAACCAGAGGAACTTTTTAATAACTTAATTTAAAAAACTCATAAAAAGAAACCCTACCTCCACTGAATCTGTTTTGTGAACAATAGAATGGTGAAAAGAGGTAAAAAGCAGGTTATATTTGTAACAAATATTTCACAGGTCTGAAAAGTAAAAAAAAACACCATTCAAACCGGTTTTACTCTGCTAAAATACTTGCTAATGTCAATATTAAAATTGTTTTAAACAATAAAAGATCACAGTAAGAAACTGTTGAAACTAGAAGTCTATAAATTACGCCATCTGGTGTTACTGAGGAAAATGTCAAACAAATCCTATTCAGGCCCAATATTATTTACAAACGGCTTATAACAATCATAATATACTCCCATAAATGAAGATATGGAGTCCCGGACACTGAACAAAGACACTATATATAATACACCACAAGTGACATGGACGCAACCGCACTCGAGTCCGCCTATCACAACCAGTCTCAGCAGAAAGTCTTCGAGGCAAGAATTAAATATTCATGGGGAAAGACATTGAATCACATATACATTTGATGCACCTTCCTACGTTGCCTCGAGGTAGAAGTGGCTTGGCCGCAACTGTCTGTCATGAGATTACAAGATGACGCAGGAGGTGGAGCAACAGCTACTTCCCCCACCCTTGCTCTTCTGCCGTTGGTCTACAACAACAATATAACATGTTACATTTGAGAAAAACTTTGAACCATGGTCTTAAGTGATGATAGCTCACCCTTAATAAAAATCCTTCACAACATAGGCATTATCAATAATGTATTTTTTACAAGAATAAGTGACAAACTTTTAATCTCTAATTAAACTTACTAACTTTATTAACTTACTAACTAATTAAACAAACTAGTTCTCTAATTCATTTCCCAAAATACTCTTCTACTTCAATCTCCATATACTTTTAAGTCTGACATCATACAATTTAAATGACTTATAATATTTGTCTTCATTAACCGTAGAACTGCTATGTATTTCGGCCTTAACTGAATGATATATTTATTAAACAACTCTTCTTTAAATAATCAGTATAAACAAAACACAAAACATACACCACCTTGACCATAAAATGAGCAAACAAGAAAAACAAATGTTCACTGCAATCCCAATTAAGCCTACAAATGCTGTCAATGTTTATTTAAGGTGGGCCCTTCCACCACTATTCTATTTATTCACAAGCCAAATTGGGATTGCTCATTGTGGGGATTCGAACCCGCGTACTTCTGTTTGGCTTAAAACATTTCGCTCATCAGCTAGCGCCTTAGACCACTAAACCAAGTACTGTACCACCAGCGGAGAAGGCGCTTGATTGCGTATCAAACATACTCTGGTGGCGATTGAGTACACCCCTTGAGATAGTCCAAGTCTCTGGTCCCAGGTAGCAGCACAAATTACAATGAAGATTTCATCTAAGAAGTTTACAAATTGACGATCTCTGTCACTTCTTGTTTAATGTTTTAATGTGTTGGGACTGTGACTTTGGCGGTTCTAAGCTATGCTTAGCTTGGATAATTAAATTATTTACAACATTGGACCGGGCTCGTGCGGCAAGCAGAAAAGAGTTACCACTTTGGGGTAGGAGAGGATAAATTTCACCAGATAGTGAAGTGAGCCTTGCTTGCATTGCAAAAGGAGAAAAACGCATGATCCTAAGGTGAAGGAGCAACTGAGGCTGCTGGAACAAAGTGACAAAACTGAACCGTTCTGGTTGCCGCACTTGGCCTTCCTCAGACCACTACATCATACTAAAATCGGTTCCTGTCCTATTTACTAAATAATTGAATTATAACTTACTTAACTTTACAAAAACCTATTACAGCAATTATTTTCTTTTACATGAACTTGGCCAGTGTTATAATCCCAGTAGAGATGTGAGTAATTTACCAAGAATAATATAAATGGAATAAATAATATTTTATAATCATACAATATGTACAGCTACATGAGCTTAACCAGGTCAATCAATAAATTTAAGCTGTAAGTAAACATTTGGACAAAAACAAAAATAGTACGGTATAAATATAGGGTGTTTTTTTGGAGGTGTAGTTTTTAAGTTGGAAGCAATGATACACAAAATAATCAAATTGAAATTGAACAGTTGACTTTTGTTTATTGTCTAATGACATTTTGATATTTGTATTTTGGTGACCATTCGTTTTTACTTTTAACCATGAATAGACTTTCAAAAAAGGAAAGTTTTTGGATTGTGCAAATTAATTTTGCAAATATGAGTTCAATTTGGAGATCTTACGCAAGATTTTGTACAGTTTTGAGGATCATTTCTGGTCATTCGGCTATGTCAACAAACAGAACTGCCAAATTGAAGCAATGAAAATCCAACAGCATTTGGTACTTTGCCCCACCTTCCTCAAAAACTTGCCATTTGGTCAGAAGGTGTACAATTGGTCCCTATTTTCCAAAGGCGATGCTGGCGTGACTGTGATGGTAAACGGCAGACACTATTGGGAAATGCTAAGGGACCAAAATCATTTGTCACTTAAACAACATGGAACTGGATTTAAATGAGGTATGGTTTCAACAAGTTGGCAATACTGTCACACAACAGACGACACAATCGATCTCTTGGGAGAAATGTTTGATGATCGGATCATCTGCTATAGAGGCAACATTAACTGGTCTCCACGGTTTGTATGACTATTTTCTCCGGGGATATGTACATTAGATTATTGAACTGGCAACCTACCCAGGTAGATATTTTAAGCCAGGTATTCATCAGAAATGAGTGTAGGATGATTGTGGCCCGCCCTTGTAGTCTTGTTACTGACTAAGGCTGACATGTTCCTTAGACAGGACTGTTAATTAATAGCCCAACAGTCGATGGCAACTAAGGGACCTGCAGTTTAACGTGGAATCCGAAACACGACCTCTGAATTACAAATTGGTCTAATTATGAGGGTGGTCTTTGTGGATTAACGTAGTACCTATTCAATAGTGCGGACGTTAATCTACACTAGAGAACACTACACCCACCGACCATTGCTTAAAACTTCCCAAAATTTGTGACCTCCAAGTAGCTGGATTACAGGACGTGGCCACAGTCACAGTCAAGTCAAGTGTCAAGTGACAAGTCTATGCTGACAAACCACAGACTCGCTACTAAATGACTCAGAGGTGAATATTCGTTGGGTTATTCACGGATTACATCCCCAGCTGTTGAAAAGGGTGATCAAAAATTGGATTTTTAGATTGAACATTCTATGGGAACACTGGAAAGCCTGCATGTTAGGATTTCTTTTCAACATTAATGCCAAAAATGCAATAAATGCATTAATGGTATAAAAATGCAATAAATAAATGCATTTTTATACCAATATGAGTTATTTTAGATTATTTTTTCTCTATTAAAAAATCCCACCGCTAAAAAAACATCCTGTTGTATGATAGCAATATATTTGAAAATGATATATCGCCTTTGTGGAACAAATAAAAGTTTCAATGTAATGACTATGTAAAGTTACTATGAAATTTAATTAGATACTTGTTATTTACAATTGCATTTGTGTCCGCTTCATGTTGATGTTTTCGTATAAGATTACATTGTTGAAATAAAGACAAAGTTGAACCAGACCTACTAATGATTGCCCATCAGCCAAATTAATGTCTTTTTTGATCAATAATTTTGATTTATTTCATTCATTTACTTGTCCATAAGTGTTTAGTTAAAAGTTTAAAAAATTAAAAAGAATATGAACAAATATTTCCATATCCTGTAGACACAGTGCACAAGTTCAACATCTCACGGAAACTAACGATGGGACAAAAACATTAAGATATTCAACATAATGAGTAATAAAAACTCCAGCTATTACGTCCACCTGACATCTCACACCAATGAATCAGTGAAGAGTATAAATGTGTCTATTAATAACATGTTAGGCCGAAAGTAAAAAGGGACCTCAAGTCATCAATGTAGGGACTTGAAGTCACTTATGGAGAAATAACATTGTCGACAAGAGGTCCTTTTTCTCACTCGCAAAGGCTATCATGAATTATTTTAAAACTAAAATTCTCTGAATTATAGCAGTAACTGAGCGAACTAGAAGAGGTTTCAAGTGATTGAAGAACAATTTATAGTCATAAATACCCCTGCTTGACTTTATGTACCTTTTCCTTTATAGGAGTTTAACCTTATTCCTATAAGTAACATTGTGCCTACAGTCCCACTAGTAATAATCATTCAATGCTTTATAAATTTACTATAATAAACTGTTTATATTACTAATATGTCAATCCACAAAACATTTGTTTAATGTGTACAATACAGATCGTTTAGAGAATATGAGAATAATAATAAACCACCACATAATAAACATAACACACATTTATATCTATACAAATCAATTTACATCATTTCCTTCCTTAAAAATATTAATTATTCTGAACATCGATCCACAATTCAATAAAAATTTTCAAACTAATGAGCACTCAACACAGGTGAACAGAAGGACTTGGCAGGTGAAGTTTACAAGAAACAAGCAAGAGAGGAGGAGCTAACTTTCTGAAACTGAGTTCAGTTTCATTCCTACAACTATAAAATGTTGATCTGTACAATAATTGCACCTTGTTAATTTTATAGACTTCTAACATACAATTTTCTATCAATGTTATTTAAGACTTAAAATAAGATCAAATAAAATAAAATAAAAATACCATAAGATTTTTTATTTTTACTTTCATTCCCTATATGATATAGGTGTAAATTTTTCTGTCAAAATGTTTGAATTTGAGTTTGCTGTGAATAATATCCGTTTTATAGTCCTGTGAACCCAAAAAGCGGTTTTCGAAGTGATGTCTGTCAGTATGGGTTTTGATTCGTAAAGCAGTCAAATGAAATTTTGTATGTGGTCTGTTCATTTACACTATCCATTTCTTACTTTAACTTCAAGGGTGGTCATGTTTTGTTCTCATTTGTGTTATTTTTTCGGAAAGCCTGATCTGAATAATTCATTATCTGGATGATTCAGATCTATAAAGAACAGCTTCACCGTAATCACAATGTATTTGTTGATATGAGTAAGCTATAAGATTCAATTAAATATATCATTATATATATATTATATAAATATCATTAAATATATATTAAATATATATGTTCTATAGAAATATTCTACGAGTTCAAGTTTTGTTCAAGTTGTCAAATTAAGAGAATATTAGAGTGTATTTAACTAAGTAAATTATTATTATGATATTATTAAGCCTCCGGATTGTTGGGAATAAATTAAATGGTTTAAATACCTCTATCTATAGCAATCTACATTAGGCCATCATTAGGCACAAGGTTATTTATTTCTTGATTTCTCATTTCATTAATGTAGGCCGAAACTTTAGTTGCGCAATTGCTTCAACTACTATGATTGCTACAGATAGAGGTATTTAAACCATTTAATTTAAGTAAATTAGTAAGCTGATTACTGCATTTTTGTATCAGGCCTCTATTTTAGCCCATGGAAACTTATTTCAGTTTATAGAAACTCTTCAAATCCTATGTGATTGTGTCTGAAACTTTTTGAATTAACTGATATTCTCCCAAACTTCTACTCTTGGTGATGAAAAGCAAATTGTTGAAATAGTCTAGAGATGACAAGTGAACCATACAAAACCGCCAAAAATGGAGACTGAACTTTCGATACAGTACTTTAAAAGAACAATTTCCTGAACTGAGAGCCAAATTTCCACTCCTTTTTCTTTTTTAAACCGAAGAGATTTCTCATTTTTAAACATTTTAGAGTAGAACCCCTCTAATCCGTCACCGGAACCGAGACCATGGTCAGAACGAAAAAAAAGGTCAGATTATCCGAAAAATTTAATATTTATAGGAAAATACATATTTCTTACATATAGTTAAACAACATATTAACTAAAAACTGTTTAGATACACTAAAATATGTAGGCCTATTAGTTATAAAAGGAAAAGGGACAAACAAATAATAACTATGCAACGTAAATTTGTTGGGTTTATGAACTTAGGAATGATGGGATAGGCCGAAAGTCATTAATTTGGCAACACGTCATTCTTATTGTTCAAATTATGTGTATGTGGTGAATTTGTGAATGCGATCACGAAAAATAGTCTGTTATGTCAAATTAATTGAACCAAGGGTAGACAATCAAACTGGAGAAGTGTATTAATTTCCTTTCAAATACTGTTTTTGTTTGCTAATAAATATCAAATAAACATTTCAAGAGTTTTCGTTGCCGAAATAACATTTTGTGCGCATTATTAACAATCCACATTAAGATACTCGGCATAACTATCAATGACGAGATGCTTTGTTTTTTAAAATCCAATCTTGTTGTACTTTATCGGTTACTGGATTAAATATTTGACGAATAGAATAATCATACCGCATCCTTTGACCGACCAATCTTTTTTTTCTTTTTTTGCAATGTATTTATGTATTTGTATACTTTGTCAGTACTTTTGGTTGATATCTACCACTAATTTTAATTTAATTACTTTAAAGACACAATTCATGTACTTGGATATGTACATGACTGAATAAAGATAATTTGAATTTGAATTTGAATGACGTTCTTGCATTCCAATAGTTTCTGAATTGCATAATTTCATCATCTGCTTCACTTCAACACTCTCGAACTAAGGTGTTCCATGTCGCCGAGACAATCTCAAACAAAAAGTTTTGTTTTTATCTTTCAGTTATAATGTTTATTTCATACTGTTTATCCAAAAGTTCATATATTTATCGGACTTCACCGGATAAATTGTTCTGCTTGTTCAATAACATACCTGTTATTGCACGTTACTAATCACGGCGATAGATACCGAACGAGAAAAAAGTACTGAAGCGGAAGAGTGGAAGCAAGCAAGCGATTCCCGCCAGTGAAATGTCGGCATGTGAGCCTGAGCATGGTCGGACTAACCGGTGTGACGGACCATCCAGGGTCGGATTGGGTGGGTTCTACTGTAATACATTTCAATTTTTAATTATTATTTTACTTTGGGATTTAATTATTTTATTTTTTTTTGTATGTATCAGTGGCATTTGTTAACATTTTGATAGGGAGTGCTCTAAACCCTGATCTTGTTACTACCTAACATCAACCTGTACTCCCGTCAATGATGGTAACAAATATGTAAACTGTATAATTTATCCTATCCAGCACCGATTTTCATAAAAATTTGGATTCTTCTTACCCTCTATCTCAAAATCTACCCTGTGCCGTGGGTTGCTTTCTCCCAGGTGATTTAATTGAAAATAAGTCAAAAAATCAATAAATTGACTAATTTTAAACAGTTTTTTTAAACACAATATTTTTCGACTTATTCCAAAAGAATTTTTTGGTTTTCAGACAAAAAAAGACGTTTGTAGATATTTTGTAAAATAACTTGAAAACTATACGCTAAATCGAAAAACCTTAATAGGTCAAAATTGTAGTGTAGAAGAAGAGAAAAAGAATGGTGTATTCATTATTTCAAAACTCAATTTACACAGAGTTATTTTGAAATACAGTAGAACCTTGGTTAACCAAACCTGATTTAAAAATACATAAGAAAATAAACACAGGAAATGGTCATTGACTGGGCTACAGATATTAGATATATAAAATTAATGAAAACCCCAATTACAAAGTAGTGACTGGGTCTGGAATAGAATCAGTTACCTTTTAATTATGAAGTGAGCATTACCTCTGAACTACCCCAGATGTGAGGGTTCATATTCGTGCGGTTTTATTATACTTAAACATTTCAATTTTGTTGTAAGATGCACTGACTTAAGTTAACAAATCTTAAGTTTTCTTAACTTTTACTTTTTATAGTACTTATAAGACGATGGCTGTTCAAAAGCAACTTAAATTTTTTATTGAATAGCAATGGGTAAGGGTAAGACAAAGTTTTGTCATCAGGCTATTCTCAAGCTTTTCGAGCAACCAAACTGGGATATTTTTCTATTTATCTGACCAAGTTTTTAAAATAAATACATCACATAAGTTTTTGCTAATTTCAAGATATTAGTGGTCATAATTGTTTATGCTTGATAATTGTTGTTGCTTGAAATTTAAAGACTGATTTATTTATTGTTCTCTTGGAAAAAACTAATAGTCCCTGTCAAACAACAAAACTTGAAAATTATTATATTTTTTAGACTAGACTCAACTCTAGACGATCTATTGATTGAAATTTTGTACTTGATATAAAGAACGAAGAATAATAAAAACTATTGGACAGTAAGTAAGGTCCTGTAATAGTAACATACAACAACATAAAAGTTGTTGTATTTCCATTAATTGGTTTTACCTATCAAAAATTCTAAAGGGACTGGTAAAAATAAAAATTATTCTGACCCAGATTTGTGCTAACACAAACAAAAATTAACTTGCTTCTGAACAGTCTTTGATTGATAAAAAAGTGGATTGAGGATAAATTTTAAGTATATTTAAAAAAATTTACAAGCTGGGAGAAGGGAAAGGTCAAACGGCTTTGTTGTCTTTGAGGACCCACATAAAGATGCCATCCCAGGTCTCACCTTGGGAGTTTGGCTCTGGCAGATTTTCGCGCGGGACGAGGTGCATGACCGTGGTGCGGCCGAACGGCAGACCCAGCGCGCCCAGCGTCACGTTGCTGTGCAGGAACCGTCCCTGGTAGATCAGCCGCAGGATCTCCGCCTTCTCCACTGCCTCCTCCGCCCAGTCTGCACATTGCATTGCACATGCTATCATCAACACCCCACCAAAACTGACATTGCTATAATTTTGAACAGATTAATTAAATTTTTTAAACGTTTGTTACTAAATACATTATATCATTTATGCAGACACATGATAAACCGACGTTCCCAAATACAAGCTGCAGTACACCCACATCCACCAGTCTGTTACTTGATCCTAGTGACTTGTACAGTTTTTTATGCAGGAAATTAATACTGAAATCTTAATTTGCGAGTTTAAGAAAAGAGAAGCGAAAAAGAATGCTTCTTTGCAAACTTATTGGGTTCAAATACTGATGAAGAACCAGTGGTCAGACCTGTAATCTATTTTCTTGGTTGCAATTTTGAGGATTAAACCAGTTTGGTGGCACTGACACCCCCACCCTCAATACTTTGCAGATGGATGACAGAAAATTTACAGTCCTTTAAAAAATTGATGATTTAAACAATGAATAAAATTGCTCTAAGTTGCCATCCATATTTATATCCTGGCTGAGAATTAAAAATTACATTTCCTATACAAAACACATTGCTTAATTTTTCAGTTACTATAAAGTGGTGCAAGTCCATGAATATATGAAAACTTAGATATATTCATCTAAGATGCACTGCTAGGTATAAACGCCAGCTAGAATAGATGACTTAAGTTAACAAATCTTAAGTTTTCTTAACTTTTACTTTTTATAGTACTATAATAATAGTACTATAAAAATACTAGTACTATATAAAATATGTTAGTACTATAAAATATGTAGTACTATATTAATAATATAATAATTTATTATATAATAATAAATTATTATATTATTCATAGTGTTTTTCTATTTGGATAATTTTTATATTCACAGGGTTTTATCCTCACCAAGAGGTGATTTTACAATGTCTTGGACAACAAGTTCCTGCTCTTAAAAATCAAGCAATCAATCAAATTGCAATATTTTTAAAAATTGAAATCAAGCTATTTATAGTAATAAATGAAAATACAAAAATAAATAAAAAAAACAACTTAGGATAACGAACAGAAAACTCTTTAAAACAGACATTAATCTTAGTGCATTATTAATTAAAAACACTAAACAAAATGTTGAGACTTACAACTAATCAATAATTTTACAAAGAACCAACTTGTTCTTTGTACGAATTATCTGACTCAGAGTAAAGAAATGTGGTACTTATTATTATGACTAATTATCTATCTCAAATCAAAATAGATAAGAAAACTGAACAAATGAATAAAAAAAGAGAGATAAAGATAAAGATCATCATCAGCTGTCAGTTTGAAATAGGGACATGTAGGGACATCTCCTTAGAAATAATCTCTGAAAAAGTTACAAGATAAGATAAGCTTAAAATTATTAATTATTTACCCTAAATAAATTTAATAAAGATGCTAAAGTTTCATCATTTTGAAGTCTCATCACAGAGAGCTCCACAAACAATACCCAATCATCACTATTGAGTATCACCTTTGATTTAACCACACACCAACATATCGGAATCTGTACCAGGTGTCACAATCTATACCAGTTTTGTATAGCTATTGGCTTATTGACAAAACCAAGTACACAAATATTAGGGAAACATGCAATCTCTATAAATGAAATGCTTAGTATAGTTTAGATAATATTGAGAACTTTTATAATATGGTAAACAACCTTTAAGATTTAATAGAAAAAACTCTAGGCCGAAAAATTAGATGCTTTAAAAATAAAGTTTATAAGATATATTCACACAGTATTTATATTATAGTTTTTAGTTTTTTTCATAAAATATGTATCAATATAATATATTAACAAGAAGCACTTGATTTAAACCATTTTCAAACTGATAGAATGAAAGTAAATATCACAAATTACAAATAACATTCACGACACTCTACAGCGTTTTCGTTAAACACAATCACAAATGTTTATCTTTACACTGATACGAACATATGAAATTAAAGGAAAGAGTAAGTCGATAGTTGTCCTGGGGACAACTTAAATGGAAATATCCTAATGAGACAATTTTTATGAATCAATCATAACAGTTGGCCAAAAAAAACCTTACTGTTTTCAAAACATAACCACAATGTAATGCATAATATTTTTAATTCATATTGATAGCCAAACTGTCCACACATCCATGCTATTTTTATTTATAGAAATCAATATCACTAAGATGACCTCTCCCGATCCCCACGCAAGTCTCCAGTCTTTTGACTATCCATTGCTATTACTCAGCAACTCATTGACATTGGCATTGCAGTAACTTTATTGTTATGCAGTTCTTCAGCCCAGAAATGTGTTGAGTTTTGTAACGTACAGTTTACTTTTTAAGTTAACCCCACAACCAATAATCACAAGCACTTGGGTCCGGGGAACGATCAGGCCAAGCAACATCCTGTCGGGCTACATCATCGTTTGGGGCTTTTACGCACTGATTCATGCACCCTTTAAATTTTTCAGGAACACGAACAGCTCTAGGTCTACCAGGCTTTATTTTTCAATGCAGCTGCAGTGCTTCTAAAATTTGAAACCCATTCTTTTATTGTATCACAACAAAGTACAGCGCCATGACAGGGAATATGAAAATTGTTACAAAACAATCAATGCATAATAGTCACGGACTCACTTAAAAATCACTTCAAATACAAATGCACAGTGTTGAACAGTCTACTTTTCTATATTTGCTAAAATGGCATAACCTAACGAGTAAAATGCTGCAACAAGTTGCAAGCTGAAGTTTGTACACAGAACAACACTTAAGAATCAGCTTTTTAAAAAGTGTCAGGTTTTTATTGGCCACCCAGTATTTGGCGATTCATGTTGAATCATTGTGTTTGTATTTTCAAAACTAGAGCTCTCAAAAACTATTACTTTGGAGAATAACATACAGTGAACTATGTCTCTTAATTACAGTAATGTAGTTTGAGGTTATACGAGTATTGTCACCTTCAGGCCAATTGTCAAAGACATGTTGTGCGATGTCACCAGCCGAGTCGCTGGGGCTGAACAGGTACTCCTTAGTCTTGCCACTCACTAGGATCAGTCTGAGGTTGATCTGAAACACAAACAACATGTCACAATCACACATCAGGAGCAGCTAAGAGTGGACCACAATCAGCGGCAGAAAGAATCTGTGTGACCAGTGGAAAAGTATACATATCAAAGTTTGTAGTTAAGAATATCCAACCTGCTGTGTGTGACAAGTTGTAACAGCATTGGCAAGACTTGGTTATACAAAGTAATCAACTTCTGTAACACCTCTTTGTATCTTTGGGGCAAGACGTCCTTGATTGAGATAACCCTATCTAAATTACACTCTGGGATTAATAAATTCCAGGAGTAATTTAATCATTTTGTTTTATTCACTCAGCTTTTTTCATTTTAATTATTCCTGGAAAAAATTCTAAGAGTAAATTATCTATTCCTTCAAACTTGCCCCGGTGAGCCTGTACTACCCTAGGGCTTGACACCAGGCTGGAGGGAGTGGATGTGCTTGTAGAGATTCATTCTGGCTCCCTGGATGACCTTAATTCATCTCTCCATTCTGATCCCTAAAAATTCCTTTCTATGGTAAATGTACAATGGTTGTAGTGCTGGGTCCTAACTCACATAAGACATATAAAATCATTTTAGACACAAGTTTCTGAAGTACAGAGGGACTTAATATCTTAAGAGTCAGCATTACATGAAATATTTTATTTAACTCCATAGGAGCAAAATTAATTTTGTGACAGCACTATTGGTTAGACCATAGTCGTAAAAAATGGTTTAGGTGTCAAACGGTAGGTATAGTTGTAACCCATTGAATTACTTAGCTGATTTTTTTCTATAAATATATAGTTTTCGCACAACTACATACAATATTCACAAGTATCTTTTTTATGACGGAAAAATTAAAAATGGAAGATTATTCCCTAGATTTCCCCATGCTTTTCATTTAATTTGACACCTAAATCATCTTTTTATAACTATCGTGCAATTTAGTAATGCTGTCACAAAATAAACATTGTTCTTATAGGGCTAAGATCCAAGGTGGTGTAGAAACTGCAGAATCTAAAGTCAATCAACCCACATAATAATATGTGGATTAACTCATAAGTAACCAGTAATTCAACCACCCAACAACTCATTATCAGTACTGCTAAACTATTTAGTCTCAGCTGTTAGTTATCTTAGCATTTGCATGGTTCAATACCTTGGTATGATAAGTATTTACAGTGAATTTAAGTAAATCTTCAGGAAATTTCAATATTTTTAATAATAATTTACCTAAATCAATCAAGGTTTTTTTAAATATTTCACTAGACAGTGAAAATTGCATAAGAAATTAACAGTCAATTTTTTGTACTGTACTGGGTTGTAACAAAGACATATAATTTCCATAATTCATTTTATTTTAAAAGGATCTTTAAAATGAGGGGCTTACATTTAAAAATTTTGAGCTATCCCGGGGCAGATAAAAACAGTGATACAAACCAAAAACTATGATTTCATTACTTTACTGGTATACTGTTTAGTTGACCTCGCTTCACTCTAATTTACAGTGTAATAAAATAAATAATAAATAACAGTTATGCAGGATTATACTTATTGAAGTAAGCACTTTCTACTCCTAAGCATGGTGGTTAAACAGTGGTCGGCTTGGGTGGAAGATGAAGGCATTTGTAGGCGTAATTGGGATTGCAGTGGACACCTGTTTTGTTTTTGTGGTAGGTGGTTATAAGGGGGGCATGTATTATGCTTATTTTTGTATATACTTAATATTTTAAGAAGATATACATCATTTAGTGAATGTTACAGTTAAAGGGGAAAAGTCTTCCAGTTCTAGGGTTACAGAATAATATCTTTAAAAACCCATGAAACCTAATTTTGGGTGCAAAACCTCCTTTGCATATAGGATATGCCTGGTTTGAGAATTTATACATATAAATTATCCTTTACACATAATATGAACCAAATTTCATTTAGGTCAGACCATTTTGACAAGGGTATGTCTTAGCTTTGGGGGGTTGGGTGTTGGCAATTTGTAAGATGCTAATTTGAAACAGGTTTCCATATAAACTACTAGCCCTATTGTATTGAAGTTTTAAAAATATAAGAATAAGAACAGCTGTTTAAAAGAACTGAAAACATTCCCTTTAAGCAAGAGTTATTGTGTCTATGGACATAAATATATTACAAAAACAAAGATAAATATTCATATATACATTTTCAAAAATAACAATTTTGGCGATTGGATTTTGTGTGTTTTTGGCATATTGGGACCCCAGAAAGAAAATGTATTTTTACTTTCCATTATGAAATAGCTTAGGACATGGATATGTCTAACGGGTATGTTTTCAGTTTCTCCAAACAGCTGTCCTTATAACCAGATAACGTCACTTTTTTAAAATTTTGGTCTATTATTAATATTACGTTCTAATACAACTTACAACATCGATGAAACTTAAAAAGACAGGTATTGAATATTTACTCAGCGTAGTTTAGATAAAATAATTGACTAAGTTATACCACCTAACAAAAAAACTAAACCACAACAAAACAAGTTTGCCTAATAGACCCCCTTACTTAGTTGAATTTAAAACAAAAAACCTTAGTATAATGATTTGCCAAATAACACTAATGAAATTTAAGGCTTTCCACACATCCTCTTATGAGAAAGAAACATCATAAAAAAACTCCCCTCATTAATTGCAAAGAAAGATTCGCAGTTCTCGTTGGAAAACTCACCTTCTCTTGGTTATTGTTGAGATTGGTGACAAAGGGAGCTGCCTTGAGTAATCCAAAAGAGCAGCGGCGCAGAAACCACTGAGAAGCGTACATTGCCACTAACACCCACACACACGCATACAAAATGATGATACGATATCGTTTTGTAACAAACACCTATAGATAGCCTAGCTCATTAACGAGTATCAAAAATGTTTCATCTTGATCGATATCACTCGCTTTCACAGAAAATGGAAAATATCTGGTAGGACGTTACGAAAATATATAAAGTTAAAATCCATTTCAGCTTTCCTGGTCTATTAAAATTTAAAAAAACCAATAAGTCCATAATAATAAGCAATATACAAAAAAATTCTATATTTTTAGATAGAAGATTAACACTGAAACGAAGAGTACTGAGAAGTTGGTTAGCAATTATCAAGTTATACGACTGACGAGTGGCGACAGAGGTCGTCAGTTTACAACCGGTTATTGACGACAATGGTGATGATGGGTGTAAGGGCGGAATTCTGGCTCAGTATCAAGGTTTGGAACCTCACTTCCTCACTCCTCGCGACCTCTGTACAAGTAACTCGCTCAGTCTACGCGATAAATCGAGGAGGATTAACAACGCGACGCTGCGTTGTACGTCGCACGGAGATATATTGTACGTCGGTACGTTGTACGTCGCACGGAGATACGTTATACTACGTACTACGTTTGACTAGTCACCTTCAAGTGGATTACGACTCTGTAATAACATAAATCCACCATTACCAATAATGAATTTAAAACAAAGAAATAAAAATACTTAAAAATATTAAGGAAGGTTTGTATACGTCAAATTAAGATTTGAAATAAAACCAAATACATTATTTAATTTTCATGACAATGCAATAATTTTTATTTAAAATCTCATAGCAGTATGTTGTTTTTGCTACAATAATATGGTAATGTTTCATTCCAAACTTGGAATTTGTTACGTTTCAAACTAATTTATGTATATTATTGTTACTCATCGCAATTATAATGTACTAATTACTTTTATTAACTAACAACATTCACCCCAATTATCAACACAGTAAAGTATTCAAGCTTAAATTGCCGGTATGAATTTTTTCGCGATTCACACAAAATTGACTCGTCTTTCACAGTAACACAGAGCGTGCTACGAGAAATTTTTGATGTATCTCTAATTTATGAGCTTGCAACCTATTACTCTGAGATTTGGCTTTGAAACAAATGCAAATGAGGGCACGAACCGGCCAAAGCCATTAATTAGGTCACCGCCCGTCCACCGACAACCATGCCATCGCATATATCCCAAAATTTATGTAGTCTGTTTTAACTGTTGTTTTCTATTCTTAATAAGTAAAATATAGTAGCATTTAAAAGAAATATAGCTAAAAAAACCCCAGGAAATAAGAGAGCCGAGTTGAGGTAACGATATGAGACGGAAGTGTTTTGTTATTCAAGTGAGTTGATGTTGCAATCCATCAATATGCGTTGGTCCACGGCGTGCGCCGCGCCGCGCCGCGTGAATGTTTAACCCGCTTCATCTCACATCTCACATCTCACCTGCGCGACATCCACCGGCGCTCTCACACAGCAAAGTACAGCACACTGTCTTGTACATTTTACATAGTATTATTTTCTTCCCATATATATATATAGTAGGCCCATACGAAGAAAGTATTGTTTTCGTCAAGATCTTCGTTTTTGAATTGACAGATAACATATCGATTTTGAGATTCCCTGAATAAAAAGAATGGTGCTTTTTTTAAATAGAATTCTTACTGGCGCCTGTCTGAGTAACGGCCACGAGACCACACCGATGGTCCAATTTTTGGAAAATTTGGTGAGTATACGCTTAGGTAGTAGTCCGAGACTTATATCCGAGACAATACCCGCATGTCTGACGTTGAAAAGTTATAGGTTTTAATGCCTAAAATATCTATTTTCCTAATTTTTACAAAATAATAAGTCTGTAAAATATTTTCCCCTGAACATTAAACCGAGCTCAAAAAATACCCAACAGTATTTAATCTTGTAGCAAAAGTGTGTGAAAGAATTTTTATGACTTTTTAAAAACATTAGGTATGTTAAATGTTATTTTAATGAACATTGAATAATATGATACTGTAATTTTATTAAAGGTATATTTTATTAATTAATTATTTAAGGGAAAAAGTATGTGTCAGTTCACTGATACTGTTCATTTTTGTTCATGTACTTACTAGTACAATTATAAACAAGATATTACAAAAACTAATATATAAAAAAATATTATATATATAATTATAGTATAATTATCACTGAGTGTTTTATAAAATAATATCAAGCACAAATTGTTTAGGTTTATTAAATTTATTATAAAATAACTTAAAAAAAACTGTAAAATATACCAAACATATCAATAATATATGTAAATCCTTTACATAGTTCCTGGTCGTAAATAAAGTTAACTAACAATTTGAAGTAATAGACAAGCGACACTGCACTGCGTTGTGAAAGCAATGAATAACCCAGTCACCATTAAGGAGCAATTTAACGACTCAAGAGTGTGGCATTACATCAATCACGGTTTAACGCAAAGCATTAAATTATCGTAAGAACATTGGCACGTAAAATTTTTAACGTCTCATTTAAGTATAATCCAAAAACAACGATTTCACAAAAAACCGACACTCAGTTGCTTTAAGATACATTAAATAGTGTTTCTTAATTGATAGCATTAATTTGTGTTAGCAATCTCAATATGTAACTCACATGTTCTATGTTAAAATATTTATTCCAACAAATTAAAACAAATGTTTAACAAGAAAGGTGCATGTATTTGTTTTTAAGAGAATGTTCAAATAAAAGAATACAACATTCAAAATTAAAATCTGCTAGTTTTTTTATTATTTGACAATGTTAGGCCAATTTTTAAGGAATTTGCCGTGTATACCGCGCCAAAAGTCTGCACAGTGTACCAACTTGAATTTAGTCGCGTAAGAAATGTTATTCTGGCAACATACATACCTTCAGGTCAGTAGTGGCGTTAATTAATCAAAGTATCAATTAAAACTTTGGAAGTACATTGATGAGATGTCACAAATAATTTTAATATTTCAAAAATATAAACTGATATAAAACAAAAATCAGAACATTTTACAAAAAATCATTAATTTTTTTTATTGAGAGCAAAATAAGAATTTCAAACCCAGACTGTAATGTTAATTTGACACCTCTTCCGTATTTATGACAATAGGTCAAAGATAGACCCAAATTTTTGCTCTTACACTAAAAGTAAAACTTTTTGTTTTATTTATATTTGTTAGAGTATTTATTACTGTTCTATCAACTGTTTATATTTTGTTTTAAATATTTAAGTTACGTGCATCCAGATTAAATTTAATTTTGTTAAACATCACAGGGAGCATTTTTTTTATGTTAGAGCTAGACTGAATTTTGAATTTTGTTATTATTTTACTTGTTTTTAGTTTAATTTTCTTCTCTGGCCACACAACTGGATATAAGTGGCCAGTATATTTCCTGTTTATGTAATGTACATTTTATGAAATTTCTTGAAAGGAAATAAATCATTTAATCATTAAATCCAAGATGGCTACCACTGATTCAGACTCTTAACTTCACTTATACAAATATTTCCTTAGATTTGGTTTTTACTTTGTGTACTGAAAATAATTTTACGTGTCAAAACAGCACGCCGGCGTGAGTAGAATGAATTTCATAGAACTTTTACTATTCCCATTATAGTAATCGAATAGTACTGAGTATGCAGGTTTGCTGCAATAAGGGTCGGTTTACATGGTGTATATAAAGGCTGATAATTAACGAAAAACTCATGCCAGTTGTTTTGAAATTATGTAGATAGTTACATTAATTATAATTAATTATAAATTATACAATTTTATTATACCAATTTATCTATTCTTTATAAGAATTAAATGGGCAATGAAGACTGGGTTTGCTGCCGTAAGAGACATTAATTTAAGGGTTTTGTGGATTTAATGTTAAAACCTAACTAGATGGACTTGCATACCAAATATTGAAAGAATATTTAGGTAAATAAGTAAATTATTCTCCATAAGATTAACATTAGACAACGTATTGTATTTACCATTTTGAATATCTCAGTAACTACTTATTGACCTAGAGCCATGATTTAAAATACTTAATTTTGTGTTTTTTAACTGATTTCAATGGTGAAAATGAAAAATTGTATTTTGTTTTAAATATACATAAAAAATAAAAACCCCGTTTTTGGGGTAACCTACAACTCCCCCCGCCAAATTATAGTTAATGTAGTCCGATTGCAGAAAAATTTTTCGTTTGGTCGCTCGCCGGCCGTGCCGAAAAAGCGGCTGGCACAAAAATTAATTTTTTCGCCACGGCCGCGCTTCGGTGGCGCATGGGCTCTGTAAGCTAATATTAAATAAACGGTACCAGTGAACTGACACATACTTTCTCCCTTAAGTAAGACAAGAAAGACAATCTGTAATAAACCATCATGTTCGTCAAAGTTCATCTAAATAAATACCATTTAATAATTTATTGTTTCAAAAATAATCATCCCGTTTCTGAAAATAAAAACAAGAGAGGCAAAGTTAAATTAATTGTTCGAACTGTATGGGGGGAAACACCCCTCCCGGTAATACCAAGCTTTTTTGAGTTGGTTCTGTTGGGTGATTTGACCCTACACTTCATACCATGTTTCATGGAAAACGGTTAAAAAATAAGGAAGAAATTGATATTTTAATATTCTCCATAAGAATAACGTTGGACGCTTTCAGACAACGTACTGTGTTTATCATGGACAGTAAATTTAACTTTTCTCTAGAGCCGTTTTTGAGAAATTTGGATTTTTCACGTTTTTAAGAGTTTTTAGGGGTGAACTACACTTAAAAATCAAAAATTCAAAAAATGAAAAAAAACGCCTGGAGATACCGTGAATATAAACGTACATGCCAAATTTCATCTAAATCGGACCAACGGGGTAGGCTGTGGCACTGTACACACACACACACACACAGAGACAGACACACGGACGGACAGACATCACCTCCAAACCCACTTTTTTGGATTCAGGGGATCCCAAAACTGATATATCCACCCTCAACTCAAATTCGAAAATTTTGACGAAAACAATACTTTCTCCATATACTACGTGTAAGGGGAGAAAGTAAAATGCATTTTATTGCTTATTCGTGGACGGATTTCGTTCACTAAAGTATCGTTAGTTTTGAAATTTAAATTCAACTTCAAACTGTAAAAATAGAATACTTAATGGTTTTTTATCGAAATTAATGTTTTTAACCACCGCATTTCAAAATATAATCAATGACATGAACTGAGAATATTTTATCGTTAGCCAAAAATTACGTTACATTTGGCTTAGCAAACATTTCTTATGTTAGTGTAAAAATACAAAATGGACTACGGCAAAGGATGACTTTTTCGACAGAATAGTTTTTTTTTTTAATTTTGATGATACATGACCATCCTCGAAGTTTTTTTCCTTGATGAACATTCTGATATTACAAAAAGGATTGATTGACGAGAGATTAGTAACTACTTTAAATATTATTGCGGATGACCGTATCGGTTCGTGAAACCGCGTGCACTTAAATTTAGCGAGTTTTTGTCGTATCAAACATAAAATAAACGATAAACGTACAGTAAATTAGAGTACAGTCACAACATGTTCAGATAACATTTATATTGGTTTACGACATTGTAATTTTAAACCATCTCCAACCGGAGCGGAAAGGGCAAGTGGGATGATTTTGTCATTAACAGGCAACGCTGGACACAATACAGAGACACATTACAGTATCGACAGGGGCCTCGTGTCTTATCGCCACTATCGCTAGGTAGGCGTGGATTCCATACATTGTCTAGTGTCTAGTGTCTGATTATGTAAGATTTGGGTGTAAAGATATGAAAAATATACCAGGGAATGAGGCCTTGAGCCTTATTGATGTTTTCGCACAGGAGTGGTGATGTTGAATTCACCTTGTAACAATAACGATATTTGATGTGTACTCTAATATTCAAAATTATGATATGCAAAGTGGTTTCTCCAAATATTAGCATAATTAGTAAATTAGTTAATTATAGTAACATATGGTTGATTGGAGGAAGACAACGATGGTGGGTACACGTGGCAACGTCTGCAGGGTGTGACCTACTCTACTGAGGCCAATCGATATCACGCACAGCCCGCTCACGCTTACGTCTGCTGTCCCCTGCAGTAATGGTTGTTTGGAGGAGGACAACAACGGTGGGTACACATGGCAGCATCTGCAGGGTGTGACCTACTCTACTGAGGCCAATCGATATCACGCACAGCCCGCTCACGCTTACGTCTGCTGTCCCCTGCAGTAATGGTTGTTTGGAGGAAGACAACGATGGTGGGTACACGTGGCAGCGTCTGCAGGGTGTGACCTACTCTACTGAGGCCAATCGATATCACGCACAGCCCGCTCACGCTTACGTCTGCTGTCCCCTGCAGTAATGGTTGTTTGGAGGAAGACAACGATGGTGGGTACACGTGGCAGCGTCTGCAGGGTGTGACCTACTCTACTGAGGCCAATCGATATCACGCACAGCCCGCTCACGCTTACGTCTGCTGTCCCCTGCAGTAATGGTTGTTTGGAGGAAGACAACGATGGTGGGTACACGTGGCAGCGTCTGCAGGGTGTGACCTACTACTGAGGACAATCGATATCACGCACAGCCCGCTCACGCTTACGTCTGCTGACCCCTGCAGTAATGGTTGTTTGGAGGAGGACAACGATGGTGGGTACACATGGCAGCGTCTGCAGGGTGTGACCTACTCTACTGAGGCCAATCGATATCACGCACAGCCCGCTCACGCTTACGTCTGCTGTCCCCTGCAGTAATGGTTGTTTGGAGGAAGACAACGATGGTGGGTACACGTGGCAGCGTCTGCAGGGTGTGACCTACTCTACTGAGGCCAATCGATATCACGCACAGCCCGCTCACGCTTACGTCTGCTGTCCCCTGCAGTAATGGTTGTTTGGAGGAGGACAACTATGGTGGGTACACGTGGCAGCGTCTGACCTACTATACTGAGGACAATCGATATCACGCACAGCCCGCTCACGCTTACGTCTGCTGTCCCCTGCAGTAATGGTTGTTTGGAGGAGGACAACGATGGTGGGTACACGTGGCAGCGTCTGCAGGGTGTGACCTACTCTACTGAGGCCAATCGATATCACGCACAGCCCGCTCACGCTTACGTCTGCTGTCCCCTGCAGTAATGGTTGTTTGGAGGAGGACAACTATGGTGGGTACACGTGGCAGCGTCTGACCTACTATACTGAGGACAATCGATATCACGCACAGCCCGCTCACGCTTACGTCTGCTGTCCCCTGCAGTAATGGTTGTTTGGAGGAGGAACGACGTGGGTACACATGGCAGCGTCTGCAGGGTGGGGGGGGGGGGGGGGGGGGGGGGGTGGGGGGGGGGGGGGGGGGGGGGGGGGGGGGGGGGGGGGGGGGGGGGGGGGTGGGGGGGCGAGGTGTGTGACCTACTCTACTGAGGCCAATCGATATCACGCACAGCCCGCTCACGCTTACGTCTGCTGTCCCCTGCAGTAATGGTTGTTTGGAGGAGGACAACGATGGTGGGTACACATGGCAGCGTCTGCAGGGTGTGACCTACTCTACTGAGGCCAATCGATATCACGCACAGCCCGCTCACGCTTACGTCTGCTGTCCCCTGCAGTAATGGTTGTTTGGAGGAGGACAACTATGGTGGGTACACCTGGCAGCGTCTGCAGGGTGTGACCTACTCTACTGAGGCCAATCGATATCACGCACAGCCCGCTCACGCTTACGTCTGCTGTCCCCTGCAGTAATGTTTGTTTGGAGGAGGACAACGATGGTGGGTACACGTGGCAGCGTCTGCAGGGTGTGACCTACTCTACTGAGGCCAATCGATATCACGCACAGCCCGCTCACGCTTACGTCTGCTGTCCCCTGCAGTAATGGTTGTTTGGAGGAGGACAACGATGGTGGGTACACGTGGCAGCGTCTGCAGGGTGTGACCTACTCTACTGAGGCCAATCGATATCACGCACAGCCCGCTCACGCTTACGTCTGCTGTCCCCTGCAGTAATGTTTGTTTGGAGGAGGACAACGATGGTGGGTACACGTGGCAGCGTCTGCAGGGTGTGACCTACTACTGAGGACAATCGATATCACGCACAGCCCGCTCACGCTTACGTCTGCTGTCCCCTGCAGTAATGGTTGTTTGGAGGAGGACAACGATGGTGGGTACACGTGGCAGCGTCTGCAGGGTGACCTACTACTGAGGACAATCGATATCACGCACAGCCCGCTTACGCTTACGTCTGCTGTCCCTGCAGTAATGGTTTGTTTGGAGGAGGACAACGATGGTGGGTACACGTGCAGCGTCTGCAGGTGTGACCTACTCTACTGAGGCCAATCGATATCACGCACAGCCCGCTCACGCTTACGTCTGCTGTCCCCTGCAGTAATGGTTGTTTGGAGGGGGACAACGATGGTGGGTACACGTGAGCGTCTGACCTACCTACTACTGAGGACAATCGATATCACGCACAGCCCGCTCACGCTTACGTCTGCTGTCCCCTGCAGTAATGGTTGTTTGGAGGAAGACAACGATGGTGGGTACACGTGGCAGCGTCTGCAGGGTGTGACCTACTACTGAGGACAATCGATATCACGCACAGCCCGCTCACGCTTACGTCTGCTGTCCCCTGCAGTAATGGTTGTTTGGAGGAGGACAACGATGGTGGGTACACGTGGCAGCGTCTGCAGGGTGTGACCTACTCTACTGAGGCCAATCGATATCACGCACAGCCCGCTCACGCTTACGTCTGCTGTCCCCTGCAGTAATGGTTGTTTGGAGGAGGACAACGACGGTGGGTTCACATGGCAGCATCTGCAGGGTGTGACCTACTACTGAGGACAATCGACATCACGCACAGCCCGCTCACGCTTACGTCTGCTGTCCCCTGCAGTAATGTTTGTTTGGAGGAAGACAACGATGGTGGGTACACGTGGCAGCGTCTGCAGGGTGTGACCTACTACTGAGGACAATCGATATCACGCACAGCCCGCTCACGCTTACGTCTGCTGTCCCCTGCAGTAATGGTTGTTTGGAGGAGGACAACAACGGTGGGTACACATGGCAGCGTCTGCAGGGTGTGACCTTCTCTACGCCAATCGATATCACGCACAGCCCGCTCACGCTTACGTCTGCTGTCCCCTGCAGTAATGTTTGTTTGGAGGAGGACAACGACGGTGGGTACACGTGGCAGCGTCTGCAGGGTGTGACCTACTCTACTGAGGCCAATCGACATCACGCACAGCCCGCTCACGCTTACGTCTGCTGTCCCCTGCAGTAATGTTTGTTTGGAGGAGGACAACGACGGTGGGTACACGTGGCAGCGTCTGCAGGTGTGACCTACTCTACTGACAATCGATATCACGCACAGCCCGCTCACGCTTACGTCTGCTGTCCCCTGCATTAATGGTTTGTTGGAGGAGACAACGATGGTGGGTACACGTGGCAGCATCTGCAGGGTACCTACTACTGAGGCCAATCGATATCCGCGACGGCTAAAGTTGTAATGATTGTGGGTATGGAGCGGCGGCACCGCCATCAATCACGCTAGTTACACGACCAGCCATCTCACACCTCCTGCAGTGACACGGGTGGCGTCGCAGGGTGGACCGCCATCAACTAGTTACACGACCAGCCATCTCACACCTCCTCAGTGACACGGGTTTTGGAGGAAGATATAGGTTGTAATGATGTTGTAGAGGGCGGCCCACCGCCAATCAATCACGCACACACCGCTCACACCTCCTCCCATGACACGTGCGTCGCGACGGCAGTATAGTGTTGTAATGATGTTTGGGTGTGAGCGGCGGCCCCACCGCCATCAATCACACTAGTTACACGACCAGCCATCTCACACCTCCTAGTGACACGTGGCGTCGCGACGCAGAGTTATGGTAATGATTTGGTAGTGTGAGGACGCCATCAATCACACATTACACGACTACCATCTCACACCTCCTCAGTGACACGTTTGGCCGAGGCGGGAGTATAGTGTTGTAATGATTTGGTAGTGTGATCGCCAATCAATCACGCTAGTTACACGACCACATCTCACACCTCCTCCCAGTGACACTCGTCGCGACGGCAAGTATATGTTGTAATGATGTGGGTAGTGTGAGCGCGGCCCCACCGCCATCAATCACGCTATACACGAGCCATCTCGCACACCTCCTCAGTGACACGTCGTCGCGACGGCGGAGATATAGTGTTGTAATGAGGTTGGTAGTGTGAGGAACAATCACACTAGTTACACGACCGATCTCACACCTCCTAGTGACACGGTGGCGTCGCGACGGCGGGGTGAGTAAGATAGTGTGGGTATTACGCAATCGTATAGAGCTACATTAATTTGAGGAGACAACGATGGTGGGTACACGTGCATCTGCATACTACACTGAGGCCATCGATATCACGCACAACGCTCACGCTTACGTCTGCTGTCCCCTGCAGTAATGTTGTTTAAATAACGATGGTGGGTACACGTGGCAGCATCTGCAGGGTGTGACCTACTCTACTGAGGCCAATCGATATCACGCACAGCCCGCTCACGCTTACGTCTGCTGTCCCCTGCAGTAATGTTTGTTTGAAGGAGGACAACGATGGTGGGTACACATGGCAGCGTCTGCAGGGTGTGACCTACTCTACTGAGGCCAATCGATATCACGCACAGCCCGCTCACGCTTACGTCTGCTGTCCCCTGCAGTAATGTTTGTTTGGAGGAGGACAACGACGGTGGGTACACATGGCAGCGTCTGCAGGGTGTGACCCTCTCTACTGAGGCCAATCGATATCACGCACAGCCCGTTCACGCTTACCTCTCTACTGAGGCCAATCGATATCGCGACGGCGGGGGAGTATAGTGTTGTAATGATGTGTGGGTAGTGTGAGCGGCGGCCCCACCGCCATCAATCACGCTAGTTACACGACCAGCCATCTCACACCTCCTCCCAGTGACACGGGTGGCGTCGCGACGGCGAGAGAGTATATTGTTGTAATGATGTGTGGGTAGTGTGAGCAGCGGCCCCACCGCCATCAATCACGCTAGTTACACGACCAGCCATCTCACACCTCCTCCAAGTGACACGGGTTTTGTCGCGACGGCGAGAGTATAATTGTAATGATGTGTGGGTAGTTGTCGGCCCACCGCCATCAATCACGCTAGTTACACGACCAGCCATCTCACACACCTCCTATGACACGGGTGGCGTCGCGACGGCGAGAGAGTATAGTGTTGTAATGATGTGTGGGTAGTGTGAGCGGCGGCCCCACCGCCATCAATCACACTAGTTACACGACCAGCCATCTCACACCTCCTCCCAGTGACACGGGTGGCGTCGCGACGGCGGGAGAGTATAGTGTTGTAATGATGTGTGGGTAGTGTGAGCGGCGGCCCCACCGCCATCAATCACACTAGTTACACGACCAGCCATCTCACACCTCCTCCCAGTGACACGGGTGGCGTCGCGACGGCGGGAGAGTATAGTGTTGTAATGATGTGTGGGTAGTGTGAGCGGCGTCCCCACCGCCATCAATCACGCTAGTTACACGACCAGCCATCTCACACCTCCTCCCAGTGACACGGGTGGCGTCGCGACGGCGGGGGAGTAGCCTATAGTGTTGTAATGATGTGTGGGTAGTGTGAGCGGCGGCCCCACCGCCATCAATCACACTAGTTACACGACTAGCCATCTCACACCTCCTCCCAGTGACACGGGCGGCGTCGCGACGGCGGGGGAGTAGCCTATAGTGTTGTAATGATGTGTGGGTAGTGTGAGCGGCGGCCCCACCGCCATCAATCACGCTAGTTACACGACTAGCCATCTCACACCTCCTCCCAGTGAATCGTCGCGATAGTAGCCTATAGTGTTGTAATGATGTGTGGGTTTAACGCCATCAATCATAGTTACACGACTAGCCATCCACACCTCCACAGTGACACGGGCGTCGCGACGGCGGGGAGTATATAGTGTTGTAATGATGTGTGGGTAGTGTGAGCGGCGGCCCCACCGCCATCAATCACGCTAGTTACACGACTAGCCATACACCTCCTTAGTGACACGGCGTGCGACGGCGTACTAGTGTTGTAATGATTGGGTATTGAGCGGCGGAAAGCCATCAATCACGCTAGTTACACGACTAGCCATCTCACATTTGTGACACCTCACATTATTGTAATGATTTGATAGTGTGAAATCAATCACGCTATTACACATAATCTAACATTACATCATAGCCTATAGTGTTGTAATATGTTATAATCAATCACGTAGTTACACGATATCTCGATTATCACTTATTAGTTTAATATTATTGAAATCAAAATGTAAAATAAAAAATTTATGTTATTCTTAGATACACATTAATGACTAAAATTAGTATATTACATATAATTTGAATAATTAATACTAAATAACATTATTCATTTAATATTCTGAATTTATAATATTTTATATAAATAATAATAAATTATTTAATTCTGAAATAGTTAATTTTTCCGATAAATGTTTGGTTTGGAGGCCAAGTTATAGAGCACAATTTTCATAATGATTGTAATTTTGTCATTTCTATCCTGTGGGAAATTCTACTATGATAAATGGCGTTCAATTTAAACCGATGATTTCACTAGTTTATTAACTGAATCGATGAAAAATTATAAGCGAATCTGGTAAATGACTTGATCATATCAGTTGTAAAATTTGCGTTCAATTTCAGCCAACCCCCCAACATTTATTTTATTGAACCAATGCAAAATTATGAGCGAACCTGGTGAACGACTTCTCTGCTTCTTTTGTTGTATCATTGATCAAATGTAATACTTTTTCTAAAAAACAAAACCAAATTTAGACATGGGCTCCGAAACCTGTCTCCCCCATCCTTCTCTCGGGATTCATGATTCTCAACCGTACTAATATTACACTACAATATGTGCCGTGCCGCTCCACGTCTCGCCACTCATCACGTGACCGGAGGTCCTTTTCAAATGTGGAGAATCGCTACCTGCGCTTCCTCCCAATCAAGAGGAACTGTCACGATCAGCCTTGCCGATTAAAATATGGGTAGATAAGTATTACTATTAAGGCGGGATTACGGCTAGGGTATGGTAGAATAGGGAATTATAATAATAAAATAATATAATTTCAATTAATTTTCAATTAATAATTTTAAAATAATATAATTTTTAAATAATATTTTTAAAATAATATAAAATAAAATAATTTGATTATATATAATATAATAATATAATCAATAATAAAATTATTATTTTATTATTGAATTGTAAAGAAACTGAAAACACATTTATCAATGATCATTAGAATAAACACAAAACAATGTTAATACTTACTCATAGGATTAAGGATATGTTAAAATATTGGGTTAGTTGAATGTTAATAGATTAGTTTATTATTTCCAACACTATACCAATGCACAATAATTCAGTTGTTACACATAACACAGAACATTAAGAAATGAAAATGAGATTATGATATTCATTGGATTATTTATTTAGATCTAATTTATTGAAAATACGTAATTCTGTAGTAAGCTAAAAATATAGCAATCTGCTTGGAGTATGATGCAGGATGCTTTTGAGGTTATGTTGATATCAAGCAGAAAGTGAAAGTTAGATAAGCCTGTGCATACTTGCTCTAGTCCTACACAGAGGAATATAGTGAACATGAAACAATGTTTATTCTATATATATATATATTACATACATGCATGTTGAACTAGTTTAGGATGAAATCAAGTTTATTCATTTTCTTACTCTAGAGTATCGCAATTATAATTGTTATGATCTTAATGTTGTTACCGTTGTTGTTAAGTTTGCTAATGTATTTTCGTAATGAATATTTTTATCAAATTTGTACTCCCATCGCAAGTAATTATAACTTTTATTAGTAAATTAAATTAAATTTGTTTAAAAACTGTATCATGTAGTTTCATTCAGTAAATAACCAAATTATCCGACGTACCCAGGTGGACATAGTTTGGCACATGGTAGGACAAGTTGTTAAATAGTTGAATGAAAAAATTAATTAATATATTACAATTATTGTACATTGTTCAATCAATATTAAAACATATCTAGGAAATCGTCAAAGCTGGCTCAGCAACTGTTCGGCAAACGATCTTGGTATCTGGGAGACACATTCCTGGATCCAGCATAGCTTCCATCATTAATTGAAATAATTTATCCGTCTGATTCCTGTCTTTCCTGTTCAGCTTATTATTTCAATGAATACTCACAGAGCCTATCTCAGTCCATAAATACAGTAAGGTGGCAACATCACATAAAAATACCCCTGCATTGAATCCCATATATCACAAAATAAATGTAGCGTAAAGTCCCTAATGTTACAAATATTAGTACAATATTAGAGCCCCGCTATAAAAGTGATAAGAGGGGGTGGTTGTTTGACGGGTGTTACCATATCGTAACATCTCTACTAACATCTCGTGAATTAAATGAAACTAGTTTGAGCCTTCTAGCTCTCATCTATCCCAATGGTAAATTTCAAAATACATATTGCTCAAATATCAAGTAACGTTGTTTAAAATTACTTTAAACCCTCTGCCAGGATATTCGCCAACACGTGCGACCGCGCGAGTCTACAGGGATGAGATTGTAGTGAGGAATGCGTGCGGCTGCGAGGAGGAATGACCGCCGGAATTTCAGAGCCTATACCATACCGGTTATCGCCGCAACATCCGTTCACAGCAGTTACAATGTTTTCGTGCACAATTTTCATGATTTTTTAAACAATGTGTTTAATTGTTTCAGTTATGTAAACCATAACTGAAACAATTATAATTATAACAATTATATGACGGGTGATAATCCCCATCATCGCCCCGACGATGATGGGGATTATCACCATTGCGACTATATCTGTACGCACTGGACACTGGCGATCATGGGTGATGGCTGATGTGATAGGGGGTGGGTGAGGAGTTTACAGTGGACGTGCGGCCGTGAAGATGACGGGGATTATCACCATCGCGACTGTATCTGTACGCACTGGACACTGGCGATCATGGGTGATGGCTGATGTGATAGGGGGTGGGTGAGGAGTTTACAGTGGACGTGCGGCCGTGAAGATGACGGGGATTATCACCATCGCGACTGTATCTGTACGCACTGGACACTGGCGATCATGGGTGATGGCTGATGTGATAGGGGGTGGGTGAGGAGTTTACAGTGGACGTGCTGCCGTGAAGATGACGGGGATTATCGCCATCGCGACTGTATCTGTACGCACTGGACACTGGCGATCATGGGTGATGGCTGATGTGATAGGGGGTGGGTGAGGAGTTTACAGTGGACGTGCGGCCGTGAAGATGACGGGGATTATCACCATCGCGACTGTATCTGTACGCACTGGACACTGGCGATCAAGGTTGATGGCTGATGTGATAGGGGGTGGGTGAGGAGTTTACAGTGGACGTGCGGCCGTGAAGATGACGGGGATTAATAACAAACACAAAATGGCCAACTCAATCCGGTATTGTTTAAATAAATAATGTAGGCTGCGAGGAACTGGCGGTGGCGGTGGTGGGAGGAATGCCATATCTTTGCCATTAATCTCTCTGTATTTGGGTCAGTCCGCTCTTGCTAAGTATTAACTACTCTACAGAATACTGGTGACCGCACACTCAACTTTCATGGTCAATAAATTGAAGTAATCTTAAGTTTTGGATTGACCAACAGATAAAAATCTAAAATTGTATGCAACTAAAAATGAGGCTCCTAAGAACATATTATGAATTGTTCCTGGGGACGATACCAATCGTTTTATAAACATTAGCTGGAATCATCCGTGACAGTTCAATCCATTGTGTGCGAGTGTGTTATGGTTTGATTCACACTGACTTGAAACTTTAAACGAGAGCTTGTAAAGTCACATTTTTTCGTTAGTATTAATAACTTTTGGGCAACAAATTATTTTTTGTAAATCTTCGTTTTATTTTAAAGAAGAATTAGAATTCGAAATATCTACTTGATATATTTTTTTAGAAAACATAACGAAGGAAAATTTGTAAAATAAATATAACAGTTCAAAAGAAACCCCGTAGGTAAATTTCAGCGATATTTTGTCTCCTGTATCTTAGACTTAGCTAATTATTATGATTATACTTTTATCCACGAGTTTTGAAATGAGAAAAAAATAATTCTGATAAAATTTGCCTTACGTTTAGTATAATTTTTTACAAAATTACAAAATATTTCGGTATAATATGACACATAATAATATTAACAATAATAATAAATACCCCCGTCGCAGCAAACCTGCGTACTCAGCGAATTTTCAAATCAATAATATAAATAGTATATGACAAGTTTGATCAAAATCTGTCGATCTGTCGAAACATGAGAATTGTTTGCCCATTCTCCATAAGATTAACATGGGAAAGAGTGTGCAGGTTTTGAACACTGAAAGTAGGCATTTCCACGATAAACAATTTTTATTTTTAACAATTATACCAACTTTCATCAACATATGTCCACAAATAAAGGAGTTTGCCTATTCTCCATATGATTAACATGGGGAAAGAGTATGCAGGTTTGCTGCCATGATAAACACATAAAGTATGATTTTTCAAAATTGGCATAAATGGATAGATCTCAACCACATATGCTAAATATCAAGTTTTATGCAAAAATATTGATTGATAAGTGAAATATTAATTTTTCTTTATCCTCCGTAAGATTAACATTGAAGCCCCAAAATAAAACGGGAAATTCGCTAAAATAATATAATAATAACAATGTTTGTTTGGAGTCTATATAATTTATCGTTTGGATTGTGAACTTTCCCCCAAGATTTTGAAAACACCTTCCGACAGTGTAAGCTGCCGAATCGATCCACACAAACCGCAGAATATTCAGGAATATCCAAATAAATATAATGGAGAATTTATTTCATCTCAGAATGTATAAACAAATATAATTATACATGAATATATTATCTCTATATATAAAATTGAATGTATGTCTGTATATATGTATGCATGTATGTCTTTTATGCGTTGCCAAACTACTCATCCGATCGCCATGAAATTTTAGGAAGTTGCTCTATATGTGTCCGGGAAGGTTTTAGTGAAAAAATATTTTCGAAAACCCCATAAGTTTCCATTTATGGCGTTTTAAATTTCTAATGTTAACCTTATGGAGAGTAAGTTTGTTTACAAATTGTCTACAATGAAAACATTTGATTTATTAGCTACAGCTGATTGGTTTACTTTCCATTAGCAATACCGTATGCTTTACTATCCAATGCCATCTGAATCATTCATTAAGGTTAAACTATGAAGTAAATGTGTACTGTAAAAAATGAACAGCTTTATTCACCACGTTAATAGTTAACGGTTTTGGGGGATTATGTATTTATATTTTTATTTCCTGTCTGATTAAAGTCACGTGTTTATATGATAATTACAATGTTTATATTATTACGTTTATTATAATAATCAGCTGTTGTATATCTTTCCTATAAAAGCCGTATTACAGTTAGGTTTCTTTTGGTTTTTTATTGGATTTGCAAATTGTGAATTAATCCACTCAGATTTATTTGTTTTATGGGAATGTTATTAATATGTTTTATCATTTCAGTATTGTTATTCACTATGCAGCGACCCAGAATATATAACCTTTCACAATGAAGCCGTATTGCTATTCGACTTCAAAACATGGCCAATCTTAAAGTTAACATGTGTTTACTGTGAGGCGTTACGAAGTTCGCCGGGTTAGCTAGTTATGTAAATAAATACAAAATATCTAAATACATAAAACAAAGTTGTGTCAGTTACACCATTTATGACTCAAGAACGGCTGGATCGATTTTAATGATCTTTGATTTTTTGGATTCGTCTCTACTTTGGCTATAGGCATAATCAGTTTTGTATTTAACCTAAGGTCTAAGCCTCACTGGCCTGTAAAGTTTGTGTTAAGCTCATGAGCAAAAATACGTCATGCATTTTGATCATATGAATACATCAATAATTCAAATATTTTATTAAGAGTTGATTTTGTGTTGCTTTATATTCACCAGTCGACAGCTAACGTCATTTTCTGGACTGAATACATTTTCTGTACCTCCACTCGGTGAATGAGAGTAAGAACGTAACGTGGAATGATGGACATAACTACCTTGTAACTGTTCTGGTAAAAATACACCTATGTAACCTAACAAGATCGTCTCAAATATAAAAGAACATGAGTAGGAAATTTACAGAGTCCCATGAGATTGCCATGAAGTGCGAGTAATTACCTTGTGTCCGGACACTGAACAAGATCGTCTCAACACACATAACGCCTTCACATCAAGTAGTCTACACATTCTGTTGAGCTTAACAGGCCGTCAACCTATTGTCCCAGACCACAACAGAGTCGCTCTGGTGGTGTTTTGCACAATCACTGCTGATAACACGACGACAATCGCCGGAACATTCCACCAGCTGACTCAAGGCCCGAGGGGGCCACTGGTTGTTTACCCTGATAAACGTGTCCGCATAAGGCGTCACAGGCGGAGTGTGACAAAAGCACACTCTGTGCGAGTCCTAGGACGGGTTGTTACTTCGGTTAAAAAGAGAAAATTACACTGGATGTACTAAAAAGTACAAGAAATGTTCAAAATTAAGGCGACGAAAGTCAGTAACTGAAGCCTGGGTTGTTGCCTGTGGTCAGACAGTTTGAGTAGGCCAATACTTCCTTAGACGACCGTACTTCATACATCCCCTACTAGACTAAATAAACAAAACAATGTTAATGAAATTGAAAGAGGTAGATGCGAAAACCATGCTGGTTGACGTTGACGTATGCGAACATAAGCTACGGAGCTTTATGTATTTTTAACGTTTAGCAAACATAAGTACTTCGACGACTTGGAAGATTTTAGGTCAGTCATAAATGTATGTAACGACATGTACGACGGGATCAGATTAGATTATTGAAATGGCGATCGTACCACAAGGTAGTTATTTTTAGCCAAGTATGAATGAGAAACGATGTAGGATGATTGTGGCGCGATTTTGTAGTCTTGTTACTGACTAAGGCTGACAATGTTCCTTGGACAGGACTGTTAATTAATCGGCCCAAGAGCCGATGGCAACTAATGGACCTACAATTTAACGTCGAATCAAAACCACTGCCTCTGAATTGCGAACTGGTCTAATTATGAGAATGGTCTATGTGAATTAACTTAGTATTCAATAGTGCGGACGTTAATCACTCAAGAGAGCACTATACCCACCGACCATCGCTCACCACAACTATCCACATTCGTGACCGTCCCAGTCTAACTATTTCCTACGCTGGACCATGTTACTACGTTCTCGTCGGTCCGGCAGCGATCTCTAGTGTCCCAGCACAGTACTCGGTACTCGATGCGGCTGTGAGCACAATGAGAATGAGTTGCTTCACGCACCGAACGCCACAACCTTGCAGCAATGTGGGTTTCGGGCCCAGTGAAAGCCCACCGCCATCCTGCCTGCACGCCGTTCCACGTCTGTTTGGCCGTTCCAAGCCTTTGGTGGTTCTTTAACAGTTGTATCTGGCAAATGACACTATTGAAAGTTATCGACCTTTAAAGATGTCAAGATTCTTTATATGAGACCAAAAAAATCTAGCGTCGCCTTTTTACCCTAATAGATAACTTAATCTAAATTGTACAATAATGACTTGCGTATTTATTTGTATCGATTTTAGTATTTCATACGCTACTTTTACAATTACAGTATTACGTTTGAACCAATCAACTGACAGAAAATGGAAATTCTATTAAAATAGTGATACAAGTATTTACTGTTTACACTACAAAACCTCCAACAGGATTTGGCATTGAACAATGAATTGCTTCTACCATGATTCAGTGAATTAAAACTAATATTATATACTTTCATAATTAGTGAGAATTAAGTAAAAAATGCTATTTGCGAGCTTATTTGAGAGCCTTAGTTAAGGACCACGTTCTTTGATGCTGTACTGGATATATACTATTTATTGACTTACGAGTAGTTTAACTTACAAAACGTCACTTGGTAATTCACTGCCAATACCTGGAAAAAGCAACAACATAGGTAAGTAAAATATAATGAAACAATTCAACATAAATTTAACTACAAAGAAAATCGTCTGTCGATCCCATGGCAGGGCTACGCGGCGCCTGACGTCACACTCAATACCAGACACCGCTGTAAATGCTGTAAACCGTACCAGTGTATTTAAGGGTCGGGACAAAAGTGTTAGAACATCAGCTGTTCTCGGCTATCGATCCCATGGCAAGGCTACGCGGCGCCTGACGTCGCACTAAATTAGACACCGCTGTAAATGCTGTAAACCGTACCAGTGTATTTAAGGGTCGGGACAAAAGTGTTAGAACATCAGCTGTTCTCGGCTATCGATCCCATGGCAAGGCTACGCGGCGCCTGACGTCGCACTCAATACCAGACACCGCTGTAAATGCTATAAACCGTACCAGTGTATTTAAGGGTCGGGACAAAAGTGTTAGAACATCAGCTGTTCTCGGCTATCGATCCCATGGCAAGGCTACGCGGCGCCTGACGTCGCACTCAATACCAGACACCGCTGTAAATGCTGTAAACCGTACCAGTGTATTTAAGGGTCGGGACAAAAGTGTTAGAACATCAGCTGTTCTCGGCTATCGATCCCATGGCAAGGCTACGCGGCGCCTGACGTCGCACTCAATACCAGACACCGCTGTAAATGCTGTAAACCGTACCAGTGTATTTAAGGGTCGGGACAAAAGTGTTAGAACATCAGCTGTTCTCGGCTATCGATCCCATGGCAAGGCTACGCGGCGCCTGACGTCGCACTCAATACCAGACACCGCTGTAAATGCTGTAAACCGTACCAGTGTATTTAAGGGTCGGGACAAAAGTGTTAGAACATCAGCTGTTCTCGGCTATCGATCCAATGGCAAGGCTACGCGGCGCCTGACGTCGCACTCAATACAAGACACCGCTGTAAATGCTGTAAACCGTACCAGTGTATTTAAGGGTCGGGACAAAAGTGTTAGAACATCAGCTGTTCTCGGCTATCGATCTAATGGCAAGGCTACGCGGCGCCTGACGTCGCACTAAATACAAACACCGCTGTAAATGCTGTAAACCGTACCAGTGTATTTAAGGGTCGGGACAAAAGTGTTAGAACATCAGCTGTTCTCGGCTATCGATCCATGGCAAGGCTACGCGGCGCCTGACGTCGCACTCAATACAGACACCGCTGTAAATGCTGTAAACCGTACCAGTGTATTTAAGGGTCGGGACAAAAGTGTTAGAACATCAGCTGTTCTCGGCTATCGATCCCATGGCAAGGCTACGCGGCGCCTGACGTCGCACTCAATACAAGACACCGCTGTAAATGCTGTAAACCGTACCAGTGTATTTAAGGGTCGGGACAAAAGTGTTAGAACATCAGCTGTTCTCGGCTATCGATCCCATGGCAAGGCTACGCGGCGCCTGACGTCGCACTCAATACAAGACACCGCTGTAAATGCTGTAAACCGTACCAGTGTATTTAAGGGTCGGGACAAAAGTGTTAGAACATCAGCTGTTCTCGGCTATCGATCCCATGGCAAGGCTACGCGGCGCCTGACGTCGCACTCAATACCAGACACCGCTGTAAATGCTGTAAACCGTACCAGTGTATTTAAGGGTCGGGACAAAAGTGTTAGAACATCAGCTGTTCTCGGCTATCGATCCCATGGCAAGGCTACGCGGCGCCTGACGTCGCACTCAATACAAGACACCGCTGTAAATGCTGTAAACCGTACCAGTGTATTTAAGGGTCGGGACAAAAGTGTTAGAACATCAGCTGTTCTCGGCTATCGATCCCATGGCAAGGCTACGCGGCGCCTGACGTCGCACTCAATACCAGACACCGCTGTAAATGCTGTAAACCGTACCAGTGTATTTAAGGGTCGGGACAAAAGTGTTAGAACATCAGCTGTTCTCGGCTATCGATCCATGGCAAGGCTACGCGGCGCCTGACGTCGCACTCAATACAGACACCGCTGTAAATGCTGTAAACCGTACCAGTGTATTTAAGGGTCGGGACAAAAGTGTTAGAACATCAGCTGTTCTCGGCTATCGATCCCATGGCAAGGCTACGCGGCGCCTGACGTCGCACTCAATACCAGACACCGCTGTAAATGCTGTAAACCGGTACCAGTGTATTTAAGGGTCGGGACAAAAGTGTTAGAACATCAGCTGTTCTCGGCTATCGATCCCATGGCAAGGCTACGCGGCGCCTGACGTCGCACTCAATACCAACACCGCTGTAAATGCTGTAAACCGTACCAGTGTATTTAAGGGTCGGGACAAAAGTGTTAGAACATCAGCTGTTTCTCGGCTATCGATCCCATGGCAAGGCTACGCGGCGCCTGACGTCGCACTCAATACCAGACACCGCTGTAAATGCTGTAAACCGTACCAGTGTATTTAAGGGTCGGGACAAAAGTGTTAGAACATCAGCTGTTCTCGGCTATCGATCCCATGGCAAGGCTACGCGGCGCCTGACGCGCACACATAAGACACCGCTGTAAATGCTGTAAACCGTACCAGTGTATTTAAGGGTCGGGACAAAAGTGTTAGAACATCAGCTGTTCTCGGCTATCGATCCCATGGCAAGGCTACGCGGCGCCTGACGTCGCACTCAATACCAGACACCGCTGTAAATGCTGTAAACCGTACCAGTGTATTTAAGGGTCGGGACAAAAGTGTTAGAACATCAGCTGTTCTCGGCTATCGATCCATGGCAAGGCTACGCGGCGCCTGACGTCGCACACAATACGACACCGCTGTAAATGCTGTAAACCGTACCAGTGTATTTAAGGGTCGGGACAAAAGTGTTAGAACATCAGCTGTTCTCGGCTATCGATCCCATGGCAAGGCTACGCGGCGCCTGACGTCGCACTCAATACCAGACACCGCTGTAAATGCTGTAAACCGTACCAGTGTATTTAAGGGTCGGGACAAAAGTGTTAGAACATCAGCTGTTCTCGGCTATCGATCCCATGGCAAGGCTACGCGGCGCCTGACGTCGCACTCAATACCAGACAACCGCTGTAAATGCTGTAAACCGTACCAGTGTATTTAAGGGTCGGGACAAAAGTGTTAGAACATCAGCTGTTCTCGGCTATCGATCCCATGGCAAGGCTACGCGGCCCTGACGTCGCACTCAATACCAGACACCGCTGTAAATGCTGTAAACCGTACCAGTGTATTTAAGGGTCGGGACAAAAGTGTTAGAACATCAGCTGTTCTCGGCTATCGATCCCATGGCAAGGCTACGCGGCGCCTGACGTCGCACTAAAGTAGACACCGCTGTAAATGCTGTAAACCGTACCAGTGTATTTAAGGGTCGGGACAAAAGTGTTAGAACATCAGCTGTTCTCGGCTATCGATCCCATGGCAAGGCTACGCGGCGCCTGACGTGGCACTAAAGTAAACACCGCTGTAAATGCTGTAAACCGTACCAAGTATTTAAGGGTCGGGACAAAAGTGTTAGAACATCAGCTGTTCTCGGCTATCGATCCCATGGCAAGGCTACGCGGCGCCTGACGTCGCACTCAATACCAGACACCACTGTAAATGCTGTAAACCGTACCAGTGTATTTAAGGGTCGGGACAAAAGTGTTAGAACATCAGCTGTTCTCGGCTATCGATCCCATGGCAAGGCTACGCGGCGCCTGACGTCGCACTAAAGTAGACACCGCTGTAAATGCTGTAAACCGTACCAGTGTATTTAAGGGTCGGGACAAAAGTGTTAGAACATCAGCTGTTCTCGGCTATCGATCCCATGGCAAGGCTACGCGGCGCCTGACGTCGCACTCAATACAAGACACCGCTGTAAATGCTGTAAACCGTACCAGTGTATTTAAGGGTCGGGACAAAAGTGTTAGAACATCAGCTGTTCTCGGCTATCGATCCCATGGCAAGGCTACGCGGCGCCTGACGTCGCACTCAATACCAGACACCGCTGTAAATGCTGTAAACCGGACCAGTGTATTTAAGGGTCGGGAAAAAAGTGTTAGAACATCAGCTGTTCTCGGCTATCGATCCCATGGCAAGGCTACGCGGCGCCTGACGTCGCACTCAATACAGACACCGCTGTAATGCATAAACCGTACCAGTGTATTTAAGGGTCGGGACAAAAGTGTTAGAACATCAGCTGTTCTCGGCTATCGATCCCATGGCAAGGCTACGCGGCGCCTGACGTCGCACTCAATACCAGACACCGCTGTAAATGCTGTAAACCGTACCAGTGTATTTAAGGGTCGGGACAAAAGTGTTAGAACATCAGCTGTTCTCGGCTATCGATCCCATGGCAAGGCTACGCGGCGCCTGACGTCGCACTCAATACCAGACACCGCTGTAAATGCTGTAAACCGTACCAGTGTATTTAAGGGTCGGGACAAAAGTGTTAGAACATCAGCTGTTCTCGGCTATCGATCCAATGGCAAGGCTACGCGGCGCCTGACGTCGCACTAAAGTAGACACCGCTGTAAATGCTGTAAACCGTACCAGTGTATTTAAGGGTCGGGACAAAAGTGTTAGAACATCAGCTGTTCTCGGCTATCGATCCCATGGCAAGGCTACGCGGCGCCTGACGTCGCACTCAATACCAGACACCGCTGTAAATGCTGTAAACCGTACCAGTGTATTTAAGGGTCGGGACAAAAGTGTTAGAACATCAGCTGTTCTCGGCTATCGATCCCATGGCAAGGCTACGCGGCGCCTGACGTCGCACTAAAGTATACACCGCTGTAAATGCTGTAAACCGTACCAGTGTATTTAAGGGTCGGGACAAAAGTGTTAGAACATCAGCTGTTCTCGGCTATCGATCCCATGGCAAGGCTACGCGGCGCCTGACGTCGCACTCAATACCAGACACCGCTGTAAATGCTGTAAACCGTACCAGTGTATTTAAGGGTCGGGACAAAAGTGTTAGAACATCAGCTGTTCTCGGCTATCGATCCATGGCAAGGCAACGCGGCGCCTGACGTCGCACTCAATACCAGACACCGCTGTAAATGCTGTAAACCGTACCAGTGTATTTAAGGGTCGGGACAAAAGTGTTAGAACATCAGCTGTTCTCGGCTATCGATCCCATGGCAAGGCTACGCGGCGCCTGACGTCGCACTAAATTAGACACCGCTGTAAATGCTGTAAACCGTACCAGTGTATTTAAGGGTCGGGACAAAAGTGTTAGAACATCAGCTGTTCTCGGCTATCGATCCCATGGCAAGGCTACGCGGCGCCTGACGTCGCACTAAAGTAAACACCGCTGTAAATGCTGTAAACCGTACCAGTGTATTTAAGGGTCGGGACAAAAGTGTTAGAACATCAGCTGTTCTCGGCTATCGATCCCATGGCAAGGCTACGCGGCGCCTGACGTCGCACTCAATACCAGACACACACCGCTGTAAATGCTGTAAACCGTACCAGTGTATTTAAGGGTCGGGACAAAAGTGTTAGAACATCAGCTGTTCTCGGCTATCGATCCCATGGCAAGGCTACGCGGCGCCTGACGTCGCACTCAATACCAGACACCGCTGTAAATGCTGTAAACCGTACCAGTGTATTTAAGGGTCGGGACAAAAGTGTAAGAACATCAGCTGTTCTCGGCTATCGATCCCATGGCAAGGCTACGCGGCGCCTGACGTCGTACTCAATACTAGACACCGCTGTAAATGCTGTAAACCGTACCAGTGTATTTAAGGGTCGGGACAAAAGTGTTAGAACATCAGCTGTTCTCGGCTATCGATCCCATGGCAAGGCTACGCGGCGCCTGACGTCGCACTCAATACCAGACACCGCTGTAAATGCTATAAACCGTACCAGTGTATTTAAGGTCGGGACAAAAGTGTTAGAACATCAGCTGTTCTCGGCTATCGATCCATGGCAAGGCTACGCGGCGCCTGACGTCGCACTCAATACAAGACACCGCTGTAAATGCTGTAAACCGTACCAGTGTATTTAAGGGTCGGGACAAAAGTGTTAGAACATCAGCTGTTCTCGGCTATCGATCCCATGGCAAGGCTACGCGGCGCCTGACGTCGCACTCAATACCAGACACCGCTGTAAATGCTGTAACACCAGCGTATTTAAGTGGTCGAATGTTAACAAATACTATACAATCTCGCACAGACATAAGTTATATAATACGGTAAATAGAACATACCGGTAGTAAAAAAAAAAGTGTTAAATTTTTTTTATCTTTAAGTTCGTGACATGCTTCGAGCAGCGCTGTCGTCAATACTGTTAACCCAACGTTATAAAGTCAGTTATAAGTGATTGGATGTACCAACATTAAATTAGACCAAATCATGAGTTTATACACTGAATGTTAGTAAAAAACAATAAAATAAAAAATAATATAACAACACCTAGTTAATGTAAACTCCGATATCTTTCATTAATAAAAAATAAATTGACAGATTGAATACCGAAACCACACAATTACTTAATCAAATATGCCTAACAATTAATTGTCAAAAAACTAATTTAATAACTCATCGACGTAAATGACGTCAACCTCTACGATTTCGCTAATAAAAAAAGTTAAGATTCTCTTAATAAATCATAAGGAAAACTATTATATAAACAATAAACATAACAAAATGTATTTAAAAATAGGTTAAAGAAATCAACTGTTTATGTAATGTATTTATTTATTTCACCAAACAAAATACAAAATTAAATTTTAAAATGAAGTAAGGCAGCAAATTTATATAATGTCAGAAAATAATAAAGATAAATATGAGGACACAAAAGACACTTTTCAACCTTCCATCCATACTTACACTGAAAGTCATGAAGAATGTAAATGTATTCAAACGCCAAAATTCTAGTTTAAAAACTAAGCGTGAAAATGAAGTTTAAGAAAGAACTAGATATTCAAAGAAAACATAATATTACAACAAAATTAAGTACTAAGACAAAGAAAGAAATGGATTAAATACAAGTGTAAATTCAGCTACAGAAACGTACAATCAATTACAAGCTTCGAGCAAAAGTTGACTAATAATAACCAATTTGGGCAATGCTGTAACTACGAGGTGTCGGACACAATGATTTTTAAAAGAGAATATCTGGAAACCCGAATAAGTATTCCTACTAGGGAAGGTGCTTCACAGACAGGATGCTCACTCGAAGAAGCACCAAGAATCGGAATGAAGAAATGGGATTGCTGTAAACCGAAAAATAACAAAGTGGAAAAGTGTGACATAAATCAAGCAGAATCATCTGTGAGCTGTTATTGTGCAGATGAATGTAGCCAATGTAGCTTCACCAATAGGCCCGTGAGCATAAAAAACAGCGTGATTAATTCTGGAGAACTCTTGAGTGAACATTTCAGTGAGGTAATTCGTAGGCACAAACAACAACTACAAGAAAAAGACATGCAAATTCAAGAGCTGCAAGACGCTTTGGCTTGTTGTATCGGAGGTAAGCCAAGACGGCAAATGTTTGAGTCGGAGGTTCAAATGTGGAATCATGATTACTACGATCGGTCACAACCGTGCGTCGAGCCTCCTCAACGCCTGCCCTCATCTCCAACAGTGGTAACACGAGGAATGAGACGTCAACGTCACCGCAAGTCACCCGACGAGGACGACAGCTCTGGAGCTTCTACGGACACATTCGTCGCCCTGGAAAAGTGTCAACGCTTGGAGTCCATCGCCAATCTGGAGAGACTTAGAGACAATATTATAGAAAGATTGCAGCTGGAAGAAAAATTGGACAAACTTTATTGGCAAACTGAACTTAAGAGATATAGAGAATTTCGCGAAGAAGCGGGCGACCAATTTGATCCGAATTGTACCATCAACAAAGATTTTGAAATGTTAGAGACTACGAGGCTAGAGTTGTTGAGAGTTCTAAAAGAAGTAAAAGAAACATGTCGAAGAGAACCAGAAATATATGTTAAACCACATTCAATATTATGTGACAGTGAATGTTTACTTAATGATCCAACAGTCTCTAACTGCGAGGATAAGCGGCGCGTAAAATTTACTGAGTGTCCAGTTACCAAGGTTATAACTAAACATGATACCGATGACATTTAACTTTACATATTTTCCTGTTCGATATTTTTGTAACATCGGCTCTATTAAACACAAAAACATAATTGTTTTTCCTCAGCTAAACAAGCAAAAAAACTATTTAGGAAATTGTAATGAAGTGGAAAATTTAAAACATCTTCAGTAAAATCATTGCAAAAACACAAGGTATCTTAACCAGGGTAAAGGGTACTAGGAGGTCGTTAAAATGTAATCTATAAAATGTTAAATATATCAATTTTTAAATTCTTAATGAAACACAGTAAGATTAATTCAAGAGATGATTCACTTAAGGTTAAATTACTCAAACATTTTCCATAAAATGAAGTTGTGGTTACCATTGTGTTTAGCGATACCAACATAAAAAACCGATTTATCTATAAATCGCCGATGTTCCTCGCGCTGGAAATATGTTGGTATATATTATTAAAACATTATATGCGTTGCGTTACACCGATTTAGGAATGAGTGCGATTACATTAGTTAGAATCATACAATTTAAATATATCGTCGAAGCTAGTATAATATTTTACTTAACGTATCGTCGAAGCTAGTGCAATATTTTACCTAACGTATCGTCGTAGCTAGTACAATATTCTACTTAACGTATCGTCGTAGTTAGTACAATATTTTACTTAACTTATCGTCGAAGCTAGTATAATATTTTCCTAAATGTATCGTCTTTGCTAGTATAATATTTTCCGGTCACAGTGGGTTACTATGAACTGTGATCAGCAAGAGCTCAGTGAACGTGCTGACTTTGAAACTCATTACTGTATAGCTTCTCTACTGAAGACACTGTAGGTATCTTGACACGTTAATGACGAATCTAGAGTAGACACTGCAAATATCCCAAGGTTGCGGTTGGCGGGATCATACGCACTCGACTGTGTTGTGACACTCTGGATGTTATGTACTGCCAAGTCACAGTGACTACGGTCCACACAGTAACATAACACAGTGCGGACGTCTCATTGTTACCACCCACTTTCAAACACGTCCCCACGTTAGTTAGATTTTATAGCGGACATTTTCCATCACGATTTTATGTAAAACAAAGTTTCACGACGTTTCGGGATCTGGAATCCAATCCCGTTCTTAGGCGAACTAATATCTAACACATAATCCGGACTAAGCTGACTAAAGGTTAAACAAATGTTTAAAGCAGCATACCATTCACTAACGGCTACACACATAGGAAATAAAACACGTCCACTCGGACTGAGTCACGCAGACTCAAAAGACAAATGTGTTAATTGTGTTATGTATTATCAGATTCCAGATCCCGGAACGTCGTAAAACTTTTTTTACATAAAATCGTGATGGAAAATGTCCGCGTTAAAAATCTAAATAACATAAATCCACCATCACCAATAATGAATTTTAAACGTCCCCATGTCTGAGCAAATGATGCAATGTTAACATAGAAAGTATACAACCTGCAACGACTTATAACTTATACTTAGGTATTTAAGTAGCATATAGCTAGCCCGCTGGAGGTCAATTGACTTATTCTTGTCTATACCACTCATGTGTCAATATATTTTCTTAAGATGTTTAAAAGTTAATTATATAAAAAAAATCTATAAACGGTACCAGTGAACTGACACATACTTTCTCCCTTAAGTAAGTTCAAGAAAGACAATCTATAATAAAACTATCATGTTCTCCTAAGTTCATCTAAATAAATATCATTTAATAATTTATTGTTTCAAAAATAATCATCCCATTTCTGAAAATAAAAACAAGAGAGACAAAGTTAAATTAATTGTTTGAATTGTATGGGGGAAACACCCCCCCCCCCCCGGTAATACCAAGCTTTTTTGAGTTGGTTCTTTTGGGTGATTTGACCTTACACTTCATACCAAGTTTCATGGAAAACGGTTAAAAAATAAGGAAGAAATTGATTTTTTAATATTCTCCATAAGAATAACATTGGACCCTTTCAGACAACGTACTGTGTTTATCATGGACAGTAAATTTAACTTTTCTCTGGAACCGTTAGTCGTAGACAAATAATTCAAAATACTAATTTGTTTAGTTTTTTAAGCTGGTTTCAATGGTACCAGTCAAGTTATACTTTACTTTTATTGTTTTCGCTGAAATATAAAAATTTGATTTTTTTGACATTTAAAAGCCCATAACTTTTGAACCGTCATTTTTACAGATATGCGGGTGGTGTCAAATTATTTAGTACTCTGTACACTATAAACTGTCAAATTTTAATCAAAATCGTTAGAGCCGTTTTTGAGAAAATTGGATTTTTCACGTTTTTTAAGGGTTTTTAGGGGTGAACTACCCTTAAAAATAAAAAATTCAAAAAAAATGAAAAAACGCCTGGAGATACCGTGAATATATACATACATGCCAAATTTCATCTAAATCGGACCAACGGGGTAGGCTGTGGCACTGTACACATCCAGACACACACACACACGGACACACGGACGGACAGACATCACGTCAAAACCCACTTTTTTGGATTCAGGGGACCCCAAAACGGATATATCCACCCTCAACTCAAATTCGAAAATTTTGACGAAAACAATACTTTCTCCATATACTACGTATAAGGGGAGAAAGTAAAAATCTATAAAGAAAATAATCAAGGCCATCTCGCCTTGATTATTGCGACTTGCAACTTGCGAATAGTTGTAAAAAGGAATTCAAACTCGAAGGAACACTCAGCTTGCGGGAAGGAAGATAAATTAGGGGAGGAAGACTGGCTTATCGGCCGGGGGAGGTTTACTGGCGACTGGGGGAGCGTTCCTTATCAATCTGGGGCAGGCTCGCGTCGTGGAACTGCAACGTCTCGTCTACGAGACGCAATAATGTATCCTACTCATATTATGCATTACTAAATGATGCATTTAGACGGCGTGCAGCCAATACTCAAGTCCAAAATACGACACGAATCACTGAATGACTTTACAAAAGGACCAAAAATGCCTAAACGTTAACTTTCTATAACCGACATTATCCATAGGAGTCTCAGCACCTCCGCTATCTTTGACTTCAGTTCTATAAGAACAATATTAGTGTTGCAGGAGCATTACTGATCTTTCGATGGTCATAAAAATATAATTGAAGGGTCAAATTGAAAATAAATGGGTTATCTGGAGCCTTGATGTATTTTCCATCATAAAAAATTACTACTTGTTAATCATCAGATATAATTAGACAAACGGCTTACAGGCTAATAACTAAGCAACATATTACTATCCACTAACCGGGCAAACTCCACGAAGGAGGTGATGGTGATAGTTGGTCTGTGATGCGAATAGTGCGAGTTACCTGACGTTTACGCACAAGACCTATGCGAGCGGAATTGTCAGATTCGTTGTACGGTACTCGTATATCATGCGTGCGCGTGAGTGGCTGATGACGATAGGCTAGTAGTGCTGCGGAAGGCAGAATTCGCAGGCTCCGTTATCTCTCTAACACGCTTTCCTAATGTGTTGTTTCGGTAGTTGTTTATTAGCGATTAACTAATTATTTATTTATTTATTTTTTAAATAACAATAAAGAGGTTCTACGTGCTCTTATCCAATACTAAATACGAGCAATATATATATTATATATATATATATATATATATATATATATATATATTCTTCATAAGTGCCAAATGACTTTTATAAATACTTTAAAAATTGTATAGTTGTTGTACTGAATGAATGAGTGTTGGTTTTGCAAATTTTCGTTTTAATTACAAAAAACGTTTTCAAGCAAATAGAAATAGTTACTGTGTATAACATGAAAAGACAATGAAACATAAATAAATTAAAGGAAAGGTTTACAATAAAAATTTTGAAATCATATGATTTTAGGCAGTTGAGTTGAATCATTTTATTATATATTTTTATATTAATAATAACCTATCTGAGATTTAATCCTGTAGGAAATTTTGATTTTAAAACCAACTGGTGTGCCAATTCAGAATTTCTTAAAATAAGTTGGTTTCTTTTAAGGTTTTGATGTGGTGGAATTTTGTGGAGGGCTTTAAGTTCATAACAGCCCTCAAAATTTTGGTTGTGGTGAGCTGCATGATTGAAAATTGGCTTTCTTAAATCTTTATGAACCACATCAAAACGGTGGCCTGTCATTCTAACTCGTAAGGAGTTAGATGTTTGCCCTATATATTCTTTTTGACAATCAACTATCGTGCAAACATTGTCAAAAAGAATATATAGGGCAAACATCTAACTCCTTACGAGTTAGAATGACAGGCCACCGTTTTGATGTGGTTCATAAAGATTTAAGAAAGCCAATTTTCAATCATGCAGCTCACCACAACCAAAATTTTGAGGGCTGTTATGAACTTAAAGCCCTCCACAAAATTCCACCACATCAAAACCTTAAAAGAAACCAACTTATTTTAAGAAATTCTGAATTGGCACACCAGTTGGTTTTAAAATCAAAATTTCCTACAGGATTAAATCTCAGATAGGTTATTATTAATATAAAAATATATAATAAAATGATTCAACTCAACTGCCTAAAATCATATGATTTCAAAATTTTTATTGTAAACACTTCCTTTAATTAATTAATTTATGTTTCATTGTCTTTTCATGTTATACACAGTAACTATTTCTATTTGCTTGAAAACGTTTTTTTGTAATTAAAACGAAAATTTGCAAAACCAACACTCATTCATTCAGTACAACAACTATACAATTTTTAAAGTATTTATATATATATATATATATATATATATATATATATATATATATATATATATTTGCACACGGATCTCGAAAACGGCACTAAGGAATTTCTTCAAATTTTGGAAATAACTAATTTCCGAGTAGAAAATAAGTTCTAGATAGGTCTAATGTCCAGGAAAATTCTTGTTTTCTTGTAATATCAAGTTTAAAATGTAAAAATTTTACATTACGCTTATGGAGAATCAAATGTAAACAATACAAACCAAAACATCTATTTATAACCATTTGACAGTTCTTGATTGAAGATGGTGGGGAACAATATATGAATAGAGGTTTTTCATAAATATTTATTTTGTAATAAAAATGCAAAATTATCAGGTTACTAAACAATTAATTAGTAAAAACCTAAGAGTAACATAACTGTGCGAAATAGAAGCAGAAAAAAGTATTTACAAAATCTTCCGTGTTTTGATAAAAAAACGTATTCATCGTATTGCTTACTGTTAAGTCGCTGTAACAAACCAATTAATAGGTGTAAATTAAATTTCTCTTTTGCTTTTCAATCCTCATTCCGTTTCTAACAAAATCAGTTGATCACAGGCTAATAATAACTGTATGGATTAAACAGTAAATGATCGGCTAAAACAATTGAGGTTGGCTAAAAGACCTTAAACGGCGTCGCTCACTTGGCAGACGCCGTAGTCTAGTGGATAGGTCGCCATTTCAAAAAGATAAACTATATAATGATTCAAATAAAATTGTGAGTATCGTTAATTTTACTTCACTTTTACTCTATTCTCTGACTTTCAATAAATATTTCCGATGTTATCATGTTATACAGGACAGAATACTCTTCTTGGAAGGTCCAAAACGACGCCATTACGAACGCATGTTTTAAGTATTTTTCGTGGGAGTAAGAAAGAGGATACGAAATTGTACTTACGCTGGCATGAACATTCTAATATTACAGACTATTTTTTTGAAGTAGGCTATTCAGTTGTCAATAACGAACAACTGCTTATTTATTTATTTTACCTCCTAGGTCTAACTAAATGTTTGATTGAATCTGGACAGGCCATCGTAACTCTTCTAACTGTGCGTAACTGTGCTCTTCTATCCTTTCAACTCCCGTTTATTGAGCATTGTAAACACATTTAACGCTATCAAACAGGACTATTAGAAACCTCTATAACGCTCGTTTTCCCTATCTTGGCATTGTTACTTAGTCGCTCCAAGGCGGATTTTACCGAGCGTTAGAGATAGAGAGGGTTAAACTTCACGTTAAACCCTCTCTATGTCTAACGCTCTTAAACAATCCTTAACACAGGAACTGGCGGGTTTTCTTAAACACAAGATATAAATAGTTCATTTAATCGATTTTTTAAATTGCCGAGAATATTTGTCTATAAGATTTTGTTCATTATCCATTTTGGAAAAAAAACTTTATTTAAATATAGATAGAACTAAACATAGAAAGCAGAGGAAACATTGGTTCATTATGATAAACAAAATTACATCCGTTGATAAGATGTTATTTGTCTTATGAGTCACGGCCACTGCGTTAGCTTTCTCTGCGCCCAGCACCATTCTGCAGCTGGATTATGTTGGTCGAAAGTCAAGAATTTTAGCATCTAAGATATTTACAGCTTTGATTTTGAAGAGACCTTGGAGATATTGAAGGAAACTCTGAAGGTCTAAATCTTATATCCATGATACTGTATATACATTCTATAGTTAAATACAACATTTGCCTATGAACAATTTGCTAAAATATTAAGTTCAACACAAAATTGCGTTACACTTGGCTTGGTTATGTACCAAATATGGATACTAGGCTACTTATCTAATAAAATTTTACACATGGACAAGTACATATCCAACTCATTATGTACTTGAAACTTGATAAAAACAAAGAGATTAAAAAAATGTGTAAACATATTTAAACTCTTCATTTCAAAAGGCTACAAATATAAAAAATAATAATTTATTTAACTTTACAAACGCTTCTGTGTTTTAACTTCATAACATTTCTGGAGATGGAAAAATGCCTAACGTTTTGAAGTGACAATCTAAGAATTACATTTAAATTAAAAGTTTTAGCTATATTCCAGTACAGTATTTCCCAACTTTCGTACCGTGAGCTGTCTTGTTCCCGCCCTGCTAGCTCCGAGGCGGAGTGATTTGAATGTAATTCTTAGGCAATCAATTGAAAACGGGAACAGCTACTCTACCTCCAGAAACGTGTGCATAAAAATATACACGGTTTTTATAAGTCCAGTAAAATAATATAAGTAAGTAATAACCAACGCCATAAGCAATCCTATAAATAAAAGTACTGAAGTGATTTAGTTACTGGTGCCACATACTACGGATGGGATATGACCGTGCGGCTGGGGGAGGTGCAGGAATGCGGCGCGGGCGGCGTTTGGCCCTCATTACCCCAGAATGTCGTGGCTGGCATTCTTGGCGCTTCGGACAATTAATACGGGGCGATATTGGGATTGTGCGGAAAAACTCAGCTCCGCATACCGAGGGTCACTGACGCTGCGAAACACTCTACACTCCACGGCACCGAACGACAAATGTAAATACAATAATACACACACACAGCCATGTCCAACAACATTCCCTTCAACAATGTGAAGTTTTGTTACTTATTACTTTTCACTCACCATTAAATAAAGTTGTTTAATCTTTCAACGAACTACATCGTACGTTCAAAAATAAAACATGTGATGTTAATATGGTAGACTTGACGGTGGTCATGTAATCCAGCTACTTGAAGGTCACGAACTGTGGATAGTTATAAGCGATGGTTGGATCATGTGATATTCTCTGATATGGATTAACGTCCGCACTAATGTATACTACATTCATCAGCTAGAGGCAAAAGTGATTCTGATTCCACTTTAACTGTAGGTCCCTTTGATACAATTGGCTGTTGGGTTATTAATTAACATACCTGTCTAAGGAACATGTGGGCCTTAGTCTATAACAAGACTACAAGATCACATCACAATCATCTTACACTCATTTCCCATGCATACTTGGTTTAAAATACCTTGGATAGGTCGCCATTTCAAAAGGTAATACCCCCGTCGCAGCAGACCTGCGTACTCAGCGAATTTCCAAATCAATAATATAATAATAATAATATATGACAAGTTTGGTCAAAATCTGTCGATAACCATGAGAGTTAATTGCCTATTCTCCATAAGATTAAAATGGGAAAGAGTGAGTAGATTTGCTGCTGTGAGGAACACTGAAAGTAGCCATTTATACCATCAAAAATTTTATTTTTAACATTTATACCAACTTTCATCAACATATGTCCATGAATAAAAGAGTTTGCCTAATCTCCATATGATTAACATGGGAAAAGAGTATGCAGGTTTGCTGCCATGATAAACACATAAACTATGATTTTTTAGCACAAATGTATGGATCTCAACCACATGAAGCTAAATATCAAGTTTTATCCAAAAATATTAGGTAATAAGTAAAAAATTAATTTTTCCTAATCCTCCATAAGATTAACATTGAAGCCTTAAAATACAACGTACTGTGTTTAGATTTTTTTATATCTCGGTAACCGTTGAAGATAGAGAAAAACTTTAAGGAACTTAATTGTGTAGTTTTTTAAGCTGATTCCAATGGTGAAATATAAAATTAGAAATTTTTAAAAATTACATGTGAAAAACGCAAAAAAACCCCATTTTGGGGTACAAAACCCCCCCAAACTACCCGTTCCCATTGACCGATATGTCTGGTTTACGAACTCGTCCGAGCATTTGTAGGAATACACGTCTCTACCAAATTTGGTCTCGATCGGACCTTTTTTACGAGAGTTATCGTGTTCACAGACACATATATATATATAAAAATTTTAACGACTATTGTTTTTGGTCTCTGGGCACCTAAAGAAGAAAAAATAACATGAACTCGGGCTTAACTCTTGCCATATGAGACCTACGGTAATAGCTTCTTCCCTATGGGAAATTCGCTAATATAAACTAATCTGTGTTGAAAATTTTAAAGATTTAGATGTTACGTTGATGATACAGCCTCCAAAACACCACCTTGCTTAGTGGTACAAACATTATAAGAGAACATGTGCCATCTGAGAGATGACTGCCGTTTACATTTTACGGAATATATTCACATTACTTGTTCGTTAATTCGACCTAATTAAAAATTATCAGATGACTCACCGAACACCCTGAACAAAGACAACCCATGGCGAGATACTACTGTATTTGTGTATCTGTCCACCTGATCGGGAAACTCATTGTATCAGTTTACGTTCATGGGTAATTACAAATTCTGATTTCTTTATTGTAAACGACAATAATTTAACCAATTGTATTACAAAACTTACTAACAATCGTAAGGGAATGGACTATTTCACAATACGATGCTTAAGAGACGGTTTTCATTCCGGCACTCACGTTTCACGACCGGGTGCAAGCCCAGGACTTATACTAACTATTCTTGGATCAGTAAGTTTGACATCATTCTATGAAAAAATTGGATATTTTAATCATCCGATTCAAGACATTTTTGTAATAAGACTTGCTAACGATATATATATATATTTGTTTATTTACTTTCCACGTCACTCATCTAACCAAACTTCAATAAGTAAACACAATTATTGTAATTAAATTGACAACAATGTAACTAACTACGAATTGTAATCGATAATGACGATCGATTATTACAATCGAAATGATTTATTACTGTTCCAGCATGAAGTGCGCAATCTAAATTTTAATACACAACCAAAACGAACAGCTACTTCCCACATAAGCCGATTCTTTTCCTACTTAAGACACAAAAATAGTCACATTCGCCACGCAACAAATGCATAGAAAATGCCGATTCTAAAACAGTGTCACGACGATTCATATTCTCGACACGATTGTCAACGGAGAACAGTTTCTGTACAAGTAGAGAGATCAACAATACAACTGTAATTACATATCGTATTGCAGGGAGGCGGAGGCGGGTGTCCCTGTAGGGCTACACCAGCAGAGTACGAGAGAAGCTGCTGTTTAGGGCTCTTCTGATGCCATCCGCGCCGCCGCGCCCTGGAGGGGGGGAGGGAAGGGGGTTCAAAGCAAGTGCCCCTTTGTGTTGTTACCATCACCTTCTCTCTCCTCTTCCACCCTCAACTCATCCTCTTACCAAACACTATTTCATAATTACTCGTACTTACAGATTTTAACAAACCGTAAAATCAATTAGTAGGACGGCACAGAAATGCCCTGGTTAAGAGCTCCTTTGGCACAATAGAACTCAAGACGATCATTTAGCATATTACGGAATTTCTATGAAGAAAATAAACACGATTATAATTTTCCGTTAACTCCGTCTCACTAACAACACATATTTTCAAATTTTAATCTCTTGCATGTCTACAACTCTAAGTTTTCCAAATAGTATTTTTCATATATGCCCTACGAACACAGTACATACAACGTTTCAATTCTTCACTCGTCTTAACCCGCTACTCTCTAGCTTCGCCGCTCATTATGTTTTTATCCTAATCCAACGGTTACCGGAGCGATACTAGATCACTTGGTCGGTCATCTGTAATCGGGCATTCGTCTATTCAACGACAGGTTGGCGTAAGGCAAAAGACTCTTCCTTATCAAATCGTTAAAATTTCCACCGGTGTTAAAATTGCGAAATAGTACATTTTAAGTAAAATATAGCTGGTAAAATTGTATTTTTGTTAGAGAATTTTGAATTAATTACAAATTACAGGAGAATAATATATTTTATAAATGTGTACACGAACTATTTTTCACCAAATCTGGCTCCGGCCTGGTCGCGAGCTGGGTACTGGGACCGCCGACCGACATTTAAAGGCAACTTTTATAACAAGATTCGGCAATACGGCGCTAGACCAAAATTAGAGTTCAGACAGAATCGTCAGTTGCGAATCCGCGACGAAATTACGTTCCCGGCTCGGCATAATCAAATCTCGCCGCGCGGTCGCCGCCCTGCCCTGCCCGGCCCCACTACACTACTCTGCAATCCGCTCGCGTCCTCCGTTTATTAATTTTCAATCTTAGATTTGAAATTTAGCGTTACTATTTACGGAACTGAAGATTCAATAATTGTCGTTACTAGCACTATCTGAAATTGGACCTATGCCGGCAAAGTGTATGATTTTCGAACGACCTATTGGGCAGTTAAGCCAACAGCGGGATTGTTCAACCTAAATGAGACAACCCAAGTATATCAGACAAAAATTATAATTGCTCGTTATGTAATCAAAACTTTCAAGATGATTTTTTCCATTTTAATTTTCAATTTAACAATGTTGTCCAACAATAGAAAAAGATTTCTAGATCTCTCGTAACGAAACTGAATTTTTCAAATATGTATTTCAATGGGACGAATTGGAATAATTTAAATGGAAGTTTTTGGAAATATATGAAGTCGGGGGGCATCAATATAACTTGCTTCACAAATTTAACCGATTAAAATTACCCCGTTTTCATATAAACTTCTTACTAATCTAGCTTTAACTTTATATTTTTACTTGTTAATTTTGACATGTCCATGTCTAATCTCGTGTGTTAGCAATCCGAAAACTGTAACGTAAGTGACGCCACAAGGTTATAAGGACAGCTGTTTAGAAGAACTGAAATTATTTACTTTAGACGTACCCATGATCTAACCTATTCCCCAAAGAAAAGTAAATACATTTTTTGTTAATTCAGGAATAGTGTTGTCAGTGTGGTTCTAACAAAACCGTCAGTCCTTGTGACCAGTGTTGAAGTTGTGTTTTCTTTGCCAAAAGCATTTATGCAATAATTAATTGTTCACCGACACAGGACTTAAACACTCAAAGTTTTCAGTAATTTTGTTTAAAATTTCAAAGGGGCTTTTATATTATGAAAACCATCTGACGTAAAAGTAAAGCACATTTTCATTTCCTTTTCAGTATCTTTATCAGTTAAATCTGCGGTCTACCCCACGCCTGTATCCGTCTCAAGAGCTGCGAAATAGCTATGTTAAGTTATGAAACACTAGCGGTAAAGAGGTTTAGAACAATACTTGATAGATCTCATTAATTATATTAAGGCTCCAGTCTACCCCTGCCGCGCGACCGAAATGCAAGGGTTTACAAAAAGCCGTTTTTCTCTTTTAATACTGAGGGAAGAATCAAAGTTAATATGTCATATGAAAGAGAAAGAAATTTTGTAGTCTGGAAGGTGCATTTCATTTTGATATTATTGACACAACACTTAGAAGAAAAAAGGACGAAAGCGGTGGGATTGAGGCGGCGCGTTTCCATTCACTGCCAAAAGGCAGCGCCACTTCCTTATTGCGTATTTTCATTTGCAGAGGTTTCCTACGAGCCGTTTTTGAACGTATTATTTGAAATAAAAAGTCGCAGTAAACGGGGCCTAATAGACGAAAGGTTCTAGTCTTGGAGCTAAGGCTCGTTTCAAACAAAATTTGCTGACAATTGTTATAGTTATTCAAAATAACCTGTTTTCATACATTGCAATCAACTATTTCTAAGTGTTGTGTCAATAATATCAAAATGAAATGCACCTTCCAGACTAAAAAATTTCTTTCTCTTTCATATGACATATTAACTTTGATTCTACCCTCAGTATTAAAACAGAAAAACGGCTTTTTGTAAACCCTTGCATTTCGGTCGCGCGGCAGGGGTAGACTGGAGCCTTAACAATGAACAATAAACGGGATTACCTAAAGGAGAGAAAATAGTGCTATGTTGGGCCCAGAAGTTAAAATAAATAACCCCATTTTTGTCATTTTAATTTTTTTCCATCAAAAATATTAGAACGTTACATAACTGTATGATTAAGGGTTTACCCTCTATCAAATCAAATCGTGTTTAATGCGCATGCATCGCTTTTACAATTAAAATGGCACATCGGAAAATGGAAATGCACAGCCTAAACTAAAAGTATGGAAGATTTCAGTTTTTACAAAATTTCGTTATATAATTCAGCTGTAAGGAGCTTAAAATGAATTACAAGCTTAGTTAAAAAACAAATCAAAGATCGTACATCGCGCATTTATATATCTCAATAATTTATTATCCAATCATGCAAGAAGGGGTAAGAAAACCTAATCTCAGGAAATATCACATTGGCACGTTTCCCACAAAAGTCTGTGGGGGAAGGGATGAGGACAAGAGCGTTTTGTAATTTAATTGCAAACCCCACTCCGCCGGAAGTAAATGAGGACGAACAAAAGTAAGCGCGAGGTAACTTCCTGAACTAAACAGTCTCTTAATAGAGCGTTAGAAGAATTTTCACTAACCTTTTCTCCGAATACATTACATCTAATTTTAATTTCTTCGATTCGATCTTTATTTCGATGATAAGATATAAGATGATAAGATTGATGATAACATTTCGATGATATGATTTCATTATTTTCTTTTTTTTTTATTTCGATCTTTCTTTTACTTTATACGATTAGTTTAAGGAGAAAGTATTGTTTACATCAGAATTTTTTTGTATATATCGATTTTACTTTTACTTTACTTGCATATACTGTATATAGAAAAAATTGGTTTTTAGAGTATGTAATGTCTGTTTGTGTGTATGCGTGTGTAGCGGATGTGCACAAGCCTAGGAGGCGAGACTATTCGTCCGATTTTCATGGAACTCGGTACGTAGGTAGCACACCAGGTATCACAGAACTTTTTTTAAATTTTTTTATTTTTAGGGTATTTTACCCTTAAAACGCCCAAAAAATGTAAAATGAAAATCTCTCAAAACGTTTCTGACGCTTTCAATGAAATTTTATGAATTGTATTTCTTAATTATAAAAACAAAATGACACCACTCGCTTGTCTCAAAACATCGGGTTTTAAAAATTGTGGACTTTTAAATATAAAAATAGTTTTCTTTTATTTTTCTCGATCAACAATAATTTTATAAAACCATTTTACTACAATCATTAAACCCAGCTTAAAATAATTAATTACAAACTATTATTTTGAACCATTAGTATACGACTAACAATTCCTGAAAAAGTTCAATTTTCTGACCGTGGTAGACGCAGTACGTTGTTGTCTCACGGTACCCAATGTTATTACCATGGAGAATATTAACAAATTTCTTCCTTATTTCTAAACTGTTTTCCATGAAACCTGGTAGCAGGTAACCTGGATGCAGTGTAGTCACACCACCCAACAAAACCCACTCAAAAAAGTTTGGTTCCTGGGGAGGAAGCAAGTTAAAAATGCAAACATCACTATCCCTTTCTCCTAACGAAATTACTGATGCCCCAGATAGTTATACTACTTTTGTTATCGACAACCATTTTAGCTTTTGAATAAGCTCGTGTCTTTGAAACTACATCGCCGACTAAAAGGTACCTCACAAAGTGGAATGATAGATATTTCAAGACAGTCCGGTTCTGTATCTGTGTAGCCGTAGCTGCTCGGGGACGCCCGTCAACGCCGGCCCGCGGTCACTTTCTCCACACGCGGGGAAAGCGTCACCTCGGTTTCTCTCTTCGTCTAATTCATGGTTTCACTCGTGGTCCACCGAAGTTTTGTCTCTATCTAGTTATTGAGTTCTATTCTTCTAGTCATTATGGTTCCCATAACAGGCGTTTGTAACTTTTTACGTACAATACTCTTAACTTACTGTGCGCATGTTGTGATTACTCTACATCTACTTGTTAGTAGATATATAGGAATCTGGGAGCTATAGACACAACATTCCGGGTTTGAATACAATTTGATAGAAAGATTTATTGATTTCATTTTACATTATTTCCTTAAGATGGTCTAATTGTCCCTTTATAAATTTTAAAGATATTTCACTGAATACCATCCGGAATATAATTTTTTTTAAATAAAATGATTTGCCAATCTAGTCTAGTCTAAATGATTTGAATCTAGTCATAAAATAGGCCTAATGAGCTTATGATTTTCAACGACATACGAGTATGAATTTCAGTAGTAAAAATCCTTGATTTAAAACTAGCAGTTTTGAATTCAGTTAAGAACCGTTAAAATGTAGACAGCGACATTCAAATATTCAAAGACATTCAAGAAAATTAAAAGTGACGCAATCATCTATAAGCAAATTCGTTGAGACAGTCGTCAAAGTGAGGAATCGTGACCGAGATGCGAGGTCGGATCTTTGCACAGTTTTTGTAATCATAGACGCCCGGGGAACTGGGTCACTCGAGGAGCAGAGAACGGGACCGTTACTGAGACAACTACACGGCTGATAACAGCAGCCGCGGAGATGGATCTATGCAGAGTTTCATCGTCGTCGTTCCGGGAACTGTGTCACTCGGGGAGCAGAGAACGGGGCCGTTACTGAGACAAATACACGGCTGATAACAGCAGCCGCGGAGATGGATCTATGCAGAGTTTCATCGTCGTCGTTCCGGGAACTGTGTCACTCGGGGAGCAGAGAACGGGGCCGTTACTGAGACAAATACACGGCTGATAACAGCAGCCGCGGAGATGGATCTATGCAGAGTTTCATCGTCGTCGTTCCGGGAACTGTGTCACTCGGGGAGCAGAGAACGGGACCGTTACTGAGACAAATACACGGCTGATAACAGCAGCCGCGGAGATGGATCTTTGCAGAGTTTCATCGTCGTCGTTCCGGGAACTGTGTCACTCGGGGAGCAGAGAACGGGGCCGTTACTGAGACAACTACACGGCTGATAACAGCAGCCGCGGAGATGGATCTATGCAGAGTTTCATCGTCGTCGTTCCGGGAACTGTGTCACTCGGGGAGCAGAGAACGGGGCCGTTACTGAGACAAATACACGGCTGATAACAGCAGCCGCGGAGATGGATCTTTGCAGAGTTGCATCATCGTCGTTCCGGGAACTGTGTCACTCGGGGAGCAGAGAACGGGGCCGTTACTGAGACAACTACACGGCTGATAACAGCAGCCGCGGAGATGGATCTTTGCAGAGTTGCATCATCGTCGTTCCGGGAACTGTGTCACTCGAGCAAGAACGGACCGTTACTGAGACAAATACACGGCTGATAACAGCAGCCGCGGAGATGGATCTTTGCAGAGTTGCATCATCGTCGTTCCGGGAACTGTGTCACTCGGGGAGGAGAGAACGGACCGTTACTGAGTCAACTGCACAGCTGATAACAGCAGCCGCGGAGATGGATCTTACCAGAGTTAAATCGTCGTCGTTCCGGGAACTGTGTCACTCGGGGAGGAGAGAACGGACCGTTACTGAGCCCACTGTACAGCTTATTACAGCGGCCGCGGAGATTTATCTTACTGCAGTTGTATCATTGAAATATTTTAAGATCCGAAAAACGTTTTTGAAATCAGAAAATTGGGCGAGGAGTTTGCAGTACCTGCGCCTTCTTTAGCTCACTTCCTATCGATCAAAGTTATATCCAAACAATCGTCATGTTTTTTTGTACTATGAAGTGTTGTATTTTGTGTAATCTAAAGAGCATTATAATATCTCGCGGTGTCTTTAACTAGAAATCTGAATTTAGTGGATACTTGATAACTACGTATACCTAAAATGTTAGCTCTACAAAATATTTACTTGATACAACATCAAAGGTTTTATAAATATTTATTTGGATGGATCGCTGATGGATATCTTTAAGATGAACATGGTATTTTGATTTCAAACTAACCATGACATGTCTACATTTCTTTATTTTTAAAATCATTTTTGAACCAAACCATACTTGAAATCCATGATGGTGAAGTTACCGCAGACTTAAGAAGCGCCAATGTCTCGTATGTTATCATTTTCAAAAAGCGCAACCTCCTCTTATTGGACCGTATGAGTTTTTAATCATAAATAAATATTTTAAACCATCGAGCTACCCCCCTACAAAACCAGGGTAATAAACACAGTTCCTTATTGATGATTTACTTGCTAATGGTGTTGGTGGGAGAGGAGTGGGGGTCGTGCTAATGTCAGAGGCGAGGAGCATCCTGTGGGAGGGAAATGTCACCAGTTATTGGAAATGTGAACTGAACTCAGCTCACCTTCATTGCTCGTTTCTACCAGAGCTCCCGAAGGTGACGTGGGGTCGGTCTACTCGTATATGTGGTCAACACGCTGCAGACATTACTGTAGGACCTAACTGCAATACAACCGACCCAACACAAATAGCAATGTGGTTATCAAATCAGCATGTCTTTGTTACATAGAAACAACAATTTGTATCAACGTAATTTACTTTACTTGATTAACACAACTAAGATTTAAAAAATACGATGGTTTTTTATACACTTTAAAACACTCAGTCACAATTAGGATTATTTTTACGTCGATGATGGTTTGGAAATTTCCTGAATTCAAACGCACCGTTTGTTTGTAACAATGCCGCCGAAGTAAATATAATATCTGATTACGCATTCCCAACCATTTAGAGTATTCGCCACCCTACGAACAATATTACAGCGTATTTCTCAAAAGGAGAGCTAATGTCAGGTTTTAAGCTTTAGAATATGTCATACATACTGACGCATAATCGGGTCTTAGTACTGTATTAGGAAAGGAAGGGAAACGGTCAACTAGTTGGTTTGATATTTCGACACCAACATCCCTCGATGAGAAATCGACCAGAAACCCGGTGAACTAATAACAGTACATACCAGACCGTTGCAATGAGGCATGGAGCACAGTTGTGTAAGACGACAGTAAAACAACCATTACCCGGGGCTGGACCGCTGGACGTGGACGTGGAACGGCGGACCCGGCACCGTTACCGTTTATAACAGGCAGAACAGAACGGTTCCGCTGTCGATCATGCAGTCCGCAAGCATACACTACCACTGCCGGCTATCGCCTGTACCTCGAACTCCCAGTACGGTACGTTATAATTGCCGACGCCGGCATAAACGTAGTGTTATCATTGCAGTGATGACACTCGCATAAACTGAAAGAGTTGCTGATGAGCTGATTTACATGAAGTTAAGAGATCAGCAGTTACTGCACGAGTTGTGATGAGTGCATTTACAGGTAGTGTTGTTGTAATGATGAAATCAGCAGCTTATGAGCGCGTTTTTACGTAGTGTTGCCGTCGTCACAGGGACGATAGCAAGGGGTTAGTGCAAGAATGCTGATGAGCGCGTTTACAGATAGTGTTGTCGTCAAAGGGACGAGAGCAAGCGGTTAGTGCAAGAAAGCTGATGAGCGCGGTTACATGCACTGTTATCGCAGTAACGTGATCAGCAGTTACTGCATTTGTGCTGATTAGTGCGTTTGCATTAGTTTTGTCGCATTGACAAAATCGGCAGATACTGCACAAGTGCTGATGAGCGCGATTATAGATAGTTATGTCGCAGTATCGAGATTAACAGTTATTACACGAGTTTTGATGATCGCATTTTATAGATAGAGGTGTCGCAATAATGATATCAGCAGTTATTACAAGAGTGCGAATGAGCGCGTGTACAGGCAATGTTGTCACAGTGAAGGGTGCTGATGAGTGCGTGTACAGCCAGTGTTGTGGCAGTGAAGAGTGCTGATGAGCGCGTGTACAGGCAGTGTTGTCACAGTGAACAGTTCTGACGAGCGCGTGTACAGGCAATGTTGTCAAAGTGAAGGGTGCTGATGAGTGCGTGTACAGGCAATGTTGTCACAGTGAAGGGTGCTGATGAGTGCGTGTACAGGCAGTGTTGTGGCAGTGAAGAGTGCTGATGAGCGCGTGTACAGGCAGTGTTGTCATAGTGAAGAGTGCTGATGAGTGTGTGTACAGGCAGTGTTATGGCAGTGAAGAGTGCTGATGAGTGCGTGTACAGGAAGTGTTGTGCCAGTGAAGAGTGCTTATGAGCGCGTGTACAGGCAGTGTTGTCACAGTGAACAGTTCTGATGAGCGCGTGTACAGGCAGTGTTGTCAAAGTGAAGGGTGCTGATGAGTGCGTGTACAGGCAGTGTTGTCACAGTGAACAGTTCTGATAAGCGCGTGTACAGGCAATGTTGTCACAGTGAAGGGTGCTGATGAGTGCGTGTACAGGCAGTGGTGTGGCAGTGAAGAGTGCTGATGAGCGCGTGTACAGGCAGTGTTGTCACAGTGAACAGTTCGGATGAGCGCGTGTACAGGCAGTGTTGTGGCTGTGAAGAGTGCTGGTGAGCGCGTGCGTGAACAGGCAGTTTTGTCACAGTGAAGGGTGCTGATGAGTGCGTGTACAGGCGGTGTGGTCAAAATGAAGAATGCTGATGAGCGCGTGTACAGGTAGTGTTGTCACAGTGAAGAGTGCTGATGAGTGCGTGTACGGGCAGTGTTGTGGCAGTGAAGAGTGCTGATGAGCACGTGTACAGGCAGTGTTGTCACAGTGATGAGTGCATGTACAGGCAGTGTTGTGGCATTGAAGAGTGCTGATGAGCGCGTGTACAGGCAGTTTTGTCACAATGAAGGGTGCTGATGAGTGCGTGTACAGGCAGTGTGGTCACAGTGATGAGTGTGTGTACAGGCAGTTTTGTCACAATGAAGGGTGCTGATGAGTGCGTGTACAGGCAGTGTGGTCACAGTGAAGAGTGCTGATGAGTGCGTATACAGGCAGTGTCGTCACAGTGATGAGTGCGTGTACAGGCAGTGTTGTCACACTGAAGAGTGCTGATGAATGCGTGTACAGGCAGTGTTGTGGCAGTGAAGAGTGATGATGAGCGCGTTTACAGGTAGTGTTGTCACAGTGACGAGTGCTGATGAGCGCGTTTACAGGTAGTGTTGTCGCAGTGACGAGTGCTGATGAGCGCGTTTACAGGTAGTGTTGTCGCAGTGAAGGGTGCTGATGAGTGCGTGTACAGGCAGTGGTGTCACAGTGACGAGTGCTGATGAGCGCGTTTACAGGTAGTGTTGTTACAGTGACGAGTGCTGATGAGCGCGTTTACAGGTAGTGTTGTCGCAGTGACGAGTGCTGATGAGCGCGTTTACAGGTAGTGTTGTCACAGTGACGAGTGCTAATGAGCGCGTTTACAGGTAGTGTTGTTACAGTGACGAGTGCTGATGAGCGCGTTTACAGGTAGTGTTGTCACAGTGACGAGTGCTGATGAGCGCGTTTACAGGTAGTGTTGTCGCAGTGACGAGTGCTGATGAGCGCGTTTACAGTGTCACAGTGACGAGTGCTGATGAGCGCGTTTACAGGTAGTGTTGTCACAGTGACGAGTGCGTTTACAGGTAGTGTTGTCGCAATGACGAGTGCTGATGAGCGCGTTTACAAGTAGTGTTGTTACAGTGACGAGTGCTGATGAGCGCGTTTACAGGTAGTGTTGTCGCAGTGACAAGAGTAGTGTTTAACCACTCCCGGGGGCCCAGCGCGGGAAGGGCGCTAAGAGCCGGTTAATTATGTAAGGTGGTAGACACCCTTCCACTTGAGCTACTGAACACCTGGAACACATTCTGGCTAGAGTAGTAAACAAGATGACGGTTGAGTAACCCTTCCTCCACCCGCGCTGATCCGCCTAATTAACTCTGTGCACCAACAGTTGGTTGAGCACAAATGACCGTCGTAGAGCACAAATAGTCAATATTTATGTACGGTTTAATTGGTCATAAACCGACAAGCTCCGTGATCCGAATCACATAACAAGTTTAAACTACGGAGAACTAATTTCTAATTCAGCTTCATTTTCTTGGCAGTTATATTTTAAACTGACCAACCTGAGAAAAATACTCCCGACGCAGCAGACTTGGATCTCCAGAGAATGGCCATATCTTCAATCAAAAGATGTCTACACTATTCAAGTCTTATTCTTAATATATTGCACTCAAGTGCAAAAATTCCATGACATTTTGAAAATGTCTACTCTTTGTACTAGGTTTTGATGAAGAACTCGTTTTCTTAACTGATTTTCTTTTAATAAAGTTCTTTAAAATGAGGTTATCCATCAACGGGTTTTACATTTTAAAACAAGTAACAAGTGGGTATCCACACTTTTGACTAACTAGTAAACCTTAGTAGCCGTTTGAAATAAAGTAGAGATTTAAATAATTATTACTAAATTGTTTGTTTTTTAAGTTGATTCTAATGGTGCTAAAACCCCATACTTACCAAAATAAAGTATCTGTATCCATAAACCCGACTTTCAGTATACAAACCACCCTTCCAATTGCCTTTTTTGTGATTTTTGTGCCATGTTTTTGAGCTTAAACCAACCAATTATCCACATTTCGTAAGTATGTAGCGAATTCCATAAATAATATATTTATGTATATAGTCAAAAAATTACTTAACATTTTAAACACAGTAACAATAATAATAGTAGCCCTTCTTGCCTTACGTCAAAAGATGAATTAATTGATTTATTTATATACAGTATAGGCATATTTTAATGTAAGGTAATCAAACGTATGGTGTTTTTGCTGGTTTTGGCCAAAACGAAACAACAAATGGTCTCCGGCCTAGGCTTCCATGAGTATAGCTTTAAAAGCTTATTATCCAATTGTATGTTCGCTAAAATGATGGAAAAAAAATTATAGTGAGGCCTAAAAGTACAGAAATACACATATTAAAGTAAACACGACGAGACTAAACAGTACAGACACTAATCTTGCATTGTGTCGTCGGTATTTTGCGGCGTTGGCTTACCTCTAGTCCGTGTCAAAGGTAATGCCGGAGTATGGGACGCCGACGCCGCGCCCCGCGACGTAATGCGACCACACGCTCTAAGCGGATCCTGACTTAACATAACTTAACATTGTCTGATCACAGCCCTAAATTTGTTTAAAAATTGCAAACAATTATTTAATAATTTGTAGCGAGACTATGACTAACTCTAAACCTAAAACTGTTTTTATAACTTGTCTTTTATAAATACTAGCAGCACCCGCTCGCGTTTAATTTTAATTATTAAGATGGATGTTATTTCATCCGGTTTCTTTTACCTGAACTATAGTGTTAGCTAATGTTTACAATTGTATGTTGTTAGTATTATAATATATTTAAAAAAGATCATAAGTAATTAATACAAAGTCTACAAATCCCAATACTATGTATAAATGCTAATTATCCCATCAATGGCACAGTTAAAATTGGCGGTTTAACATCTTAGCAAAGCCGATCAGAAGCATTTAAACATGTTATTATCTTAACAATGAATAAAATAATGAGGATTGAAAAGCAAAGTAAAATACAAATAATGTGCGTGGCAAATACAACTAAAATCACAAAACGGAAATAATACTTTTTTTGCATATTTAAGAACAGTTTTACAATTGTTGTATGATAATTTTGCATTATTTTAAAAAAATAAAATTAATGCATAATTTTTTTTGAGTTTAATAAAATTATTACACTGTTTTGGGTATCATTGTTTACATTTGATTCATAAGTTAAATTTTTAGATAACTTAATATTTACAAAAAAATGTTTTTCCTGGACATTGACTTCTAAAACTTATTTTTACTAAATTAGTTATTTCCATTTAAAGAAAACTTGCCGTTTTAATGCAAATTTTATTATTTATATATATATATTATATAATAATTTTTATTCAAACTCCATTATAGTATTATTTAATATGAGAACATTTAAAACGCAAAGATTTAATATAATTCATAAGTATTAATTTAATACAGTAAGTCTACAGGATCATCCTTCGATCACTATGTCCGCACTACTGAATGCTACATTTATCCCCAAACACCATACTCAGTTAGGCAAGGCACAGTATAAATTCGGACAGCTGCTTTGGCGCTTTCACACTTAGCAGTGATTAGCAAGTGGTGCAGAAGCATATTGTAAACATCTAGGTGCTTTTTTCTTACTTGCATGTTTTCTTGCACGCATGAAGTATCAAATATTCAAAATAATGCTGGCAAAACCAATCTCAAAACCAGTAACAAAATACAACACTATCGGACAGAAATCTCACGTCGACTTTATGTACGGATGTTGTTGAATTATTTCTTAAAAAGAAATTAAAGTACAATAATTTTTTTTAGATTCTAGGGTAGAGATTCCATATTTTACTCGGGACTATCATTACGTACGCATTCGAGCAATTTTAAGGTCAGCGTGCTTAGTAGTTAGGCCGTGAAAGACAATTACAAATAAAAGCTTTGTGTGAACTGATACAATCTGTCTCCCTTTAAAAGTAACTTGGGTGAAAACACTGATATCATTAACCTAATTTACATAAAAATAACTTATTTTTTTCCAACTTGCCTTTAAGTAACATTAACTTACCCTATAAAATATTATGTAACCCCAGGCAACGTACTTAGTTTACCGCTACATTAAACCTCAGTTTTCTCCGTAATCTCATCTCGTAGGTAGACTAATAATTCACAACCCAAATTATGTGGTTTTATGAGCTGGTGTACATTACTCCAGTTTATTGCAATGTAGTAACTAAGTTGACAATTTGGAGCTTCACAACATGATTTTCAAACAAATCTACACATGACCTTGCTACTACTAACTGTTCCATGATGGAGCTTCCACAAAAGTTTCTATACTCAGAGATGGTATTTATGTATAAATGTGTTCACCTTCTAATTTGCATTGATAAATGCAAAGAACTCCCGAAAAAAACTAAAACGGAAATATTTTATTCTTACATGAGTTTTTTTATAATAAATTATACTGAACTACTCTTCTTTAATAAGGAATATATATTTTACATTCAGCTTTTTTAGTTAGATTCAATAACTGCCATTTTTAATTTCTTGGGATTATCTATAATATTATAATGAAGAGGTGGTTTCTGTATGTTTGTTTGTGGGTTTGTGTGTTTGTGGGTTTGTTGTGGCAAGTGAACGCAAAAAATACTGAACCAAACAGTTTGAAATTTTACACAAAGACAGATCTTAAACTCATGCAACACATAGGCATACTCATTTCCTTAAAATCCTCTCGGGCTACGCCCTGTGAACATCCGAAGTTTCAATGTTTACATTTTTAGTAAATGAAAACATAAAATTACTTGAATGTCAACAGCTGTGAACACTAAAATTTGACAGTTCGAGAAGCAGAAGACATGGTTGCTGTAAATACCCTGGGATTCAATGTTTACAGTTTTTAATGTCAACATCCGTTTACTTTACTTTTTGACAGTTCGGTAAGAAAAAGAAATAAAGTTAATTTTTACACATAAACTGCTGGATCGAAATTAGTGAATTATTAGTTCGAAATAGTGGAATGGTAGATTTTTAATTTTCTCCCGATGCCTGCCTCTATTACGTTAATGCTTATCCTCTCCCAATATTTGACATATGTTACTTTGTCATGTTTAGATATATACATAGACACGTGTTTTGTCATTTTGTAAACAATAAAAAATTAATTATCAATAACTTAAATGTATCTGTAGAGCCTACACCTCTCAGCCTTTTTTACCCGTGCGAAGAACGGGTACTTTGGCTAGTTTAGTATAAATATATATTGCCAGCAAAATCGTTAAATCGCTTAGTGCAGAAACACCATAATCAACCTTTTTTCCCCGATTTTGACTTTTTTTAAGTATTTATGTAAAACTTGAAATACATCGTTCGGTGCAGAAACCCCACAACTTTGACAGTCTCTTAGGATTTAAACTGGTCTTCGAATTATTCGTTTGGTGTGGAAACATCTCAAGTGAGCTGCAGTTGTAGGGGTTCTGCAAAAAACTCGGAGTAAATTTATTTTTTGGAAAGAGTCATATTGGCTATTTACCTTGGTAATACCTATCTTTGAAAACAATTTTTGAACTATATTGTTGTTTTTCAATAAGCCCCAAACCATAAAATGTGTCAGAAAATTCGTAAATTATTAAATGTTTTATTAAACAGTGTTTATTACAGAACCACCATAAGTAAAAAATGCCAAACATTTTTTAAGTGGTATGTTAAACTTAATGATTACAAACAGCATTAAGGGCTTTTAAATACCTGGGTAGTTAACAAAAAAATTACAAAATTAAAATGTTTTATACTTTTTTTGGAAAAACAATTTTTTTAGTTTTCCTAAAATTTAAAAGTTGTTGGTTATAGTGTTTCTGCAATAAGCGATTCAATTGCTTTTAGCTGATAATCTGATTATCATTTATGTTTTTATTAACTAAACACTTAAATTAAATTTAAGTGTACTTTGACTAGAAATTATTTTTGAAGAAATTTTTGTTCAATATTAATTTATAATTCAATATATAATTTTTTTCAATATTAATTTCTAGTCCAAGTAACTTACGTTGTCCTAAGTGTTAGGTTTCGAGTAGTGAAAAGTAATAAAGGATATAATTGGCTGGAATAGGGACCGGTTAAATGTATTCATTTGCTAATTTAGCAAGTTTAGATAAAATAATTTAATATCATTTGTGTGCATCTTGAGTCTATTATGAATGCGTGTGCCTAATGCCATGGTCGACATAATATGGTTATGGTTTGGCCATACAGACAGTTAGTCTTTGGAAAATAATGTTGTGTTTTGTACTGATAGTTTTACCTATATTAAAGAACGCCGACGAACACTTTTACTTTGAACACTATTAACGAATAAACTACTATGAAGTTTATATAAATGAATATATTTTATGTAAAATAGATATGCTGATTAAAATACAGCACCGTATTTTATAACAGGCATGACCGCATAAGGCACTGCACTGTCAAGAATAATAAGGAAGAGAAAGGTTGGGGTGATGTGAATTAGGTTGAGAATGAACAAAACAACGGGAGCCCAATTATGCTAGAGCAGTGGCAGTTCCCAGCCGGGCCAGAGCGTGACGCAACTCGGACAAAGGGAAAGCTTTCCCCCTGACGTCACAGGAAACGACACGCTAGATCCTATCTCTGCTGGACCCAGGTCCCAGGTACAAGGAATAAGACGAGGTTCGGGCAAATCATTGCCCAAAACACTGGGGAGCAGTGCAGAGCCACCGCTACAAAGAGAAGTGGCGAGTCGGCGGCCCAGATAGACGTGGTGTTGCGGTTGCGACAGAACCGTCCCTCGCCTCACCAGCGAGATGTTACCGTACTGTCCGTAGGAACACTAGCCTCCGCTACGTCTACAAAGAGAAGTGGCGAGTCGGCGGCCCAGATAGACGTGGTGTTGCGGTTGCGACAGAACCGTCCCTCGCCTCACCAGCGAGATGTTACCGTACTGTCCGTAGGAACACTAGCCTCCGCTACGTCTACAAAGAGAAGTGGCGAGTCGGCGGCCCAGATAGACGTGGTGTTGCGGTTGCGACAGAACCGTCCCTCGCCTCACCAGCGAGATGTTACCGTACTGTCCGTAGGAACACTAGCCTCCGCTACGTCTACAAAGAGAAGTGGCGAGTCGGCGGCCCAGATAGATGTGGCGTTGTGGGTGCCACAGAACCGTCCCTCGCCTCACCAGCGAGATGTTACCGTACTGTCCGTAGGAACACTAGCCTCCGCTACGTCTACAAAGAGAAGTGGCGAGTCGGCGGCCCAGATAGATGTGGCGTTGTGGGTTGCCACAGAACCGTCCCTCGCCTCACCAGCGAGATGTTACCGTACTGTCCGTAGGAACACTAGCCTCCGCTACGTCTACAAAGAGAAGTGGCGAGTCGGCGGCCCAGATAGATGTGGCGTTGTGGGTGCCACAGAACCGTCCCTCGCCTCACCAGGGAGATGTTACCGTACTGTCCGTAGGAACACTAGCCTCCGCTACGTCTACAAAGAGAAGTGGCGAGTCGGCGGCCCAGATAGATGTGGCGTTGTGGGTGCCACAGAACCGTCCCTCGCCTCACCAGCGAGATGTTACCGTACTGTCCGTAGGAACACTAGCCTCCGCTACGTCTACAAAGAGAAGTGGCGAGTCGGCGGCCCAGATAGATGTGGCGTTGTGGGTGCCACAGAACCGTCCCTCGCCTCACCAGGGAGATGTTACCGTACTGTCCGTAGGAACACTAGCCTCCGCTACGTCTACAAAGAGAAGTGGCGAGTCGGCGGCCCAGATAGATGTGGCGTTGTGGGTGCCACAGAACCGTCCCTCGCCTCACCAGCGAGATGTTACCGTACTGTCCGTAGGAACACTAGCCTCCGCTACGTCTACAAAGAGAAGTGGCGAGTCGGCGGCCCAGATAGATGTGGCGTTGTGGGTGCCACAGAACCGTCCCTCGCCTCACCAGCGAGATGTTACCGTACTGTCCGTAGGAACACTAGCCTCCGCTACGTCTACAAAGAGAAGTGGCGAGTCGGCGGCCCAGATAGATGTGGCGTTGTGGGTGCCACAGAACCGTCCCTCGCCTCACCAGCGAGATGTTACCGTACTGTCCGTAGGAACACTAGCCTCCGCTACGTCTACAAAGAGAAGTGGCGAGTCGGCGGCCCAGATAGATGTGGCGTTGTGGGTGCCACAGAACCGTCCCTCGCCTCACCAGGGAGATGTTACCGTACTGTCCGTAGGAACACTAGCCTCCGCTACGTCTACAAAGAGAAGTGGCGAGTCGGCGGCCCAGATAGATGTGGCGTTGTGGGTGCCACAGAACCGTCCCTCGCCTCACCAGCGAGATGTTACCGTACTGTCCGTAGGAACACTAGCCTCCGCTACGTCTACAAAGAGAAGTGGCGAGTCGGCGGCCCAGATAGATGTGGCGTTGCGGTTGCGACAGAACCGGTTTCTGGCTCTGCCTTGGTTAGTTCCTCTTCTTTGTCCGCGACTTCGCTCCGAGTCTCATCAAAACCGCATCTTTGTGAGTCAGCAGACGTGTTAAGTAACTCCAGGTGATTACGTAGCATTTTTTACTAGTCAGACACACCTCCCGCTCTGGCGTTCGTCGACCAGAGGGCAATCTGTTCGAAAAGCTAATCACAACAATATACAAACTCATCAACCGACAACTTTTCCCATTTGGACCTAGAATAGCCAACAAATATCCATCTGACAACAATATTGCATCATTACTGAAGTTGAAATACAATTAATATATAATCGTCATCTCCGCTTGTTGAATACGGTACTGCTATGTTTATTCGCAAAGACCATTACCATTACCATTAGACCACCTTATTATTAGACTAAATCGTAATTCAGAGACAAAAATGTGGTTCGGGTCCTAGTTCTGGTGGTCCATCAGATGCCATTGTCTGTTGGGCTATCAATTAAAAATCCTGTCTAAGGAGCATGTCAGCTTTCGTCATTAACAAAACTTGTAGTTCACGCCACAATCATCTTACACTCATTTCTCATTCATACTTGGCCTAATTAATTACCTACCTAGGTAGGTTTGTATTTCTGAAAGGTAATAATACAGTAATAATAATAATACTATATATCGTTTTAATATAACGTCTTTGAATATATTTGCCTGACTTTCAGAGATTAAATACTGTATGCACACTGAATTTTCTGTTAGACATTTTTATGGCCTTCACTTTAATCATGTTAAATGCAGTGGCATTCATACGACTTTTATGAGTAAAGTAACTTTTACGCCATTTTCTAAATTCTGTAACTGAAATACAAGGTTAAAATTTCACTAACGATTTTTTAAATACAGATTAACAAAGCGACATTGATTAAAACGCACATCGAAAATAAAAATGTCATATACAGTTGAAATATTTCCTTGTAGAATAAATTATTACTTGTGTGGACAAAGTTTATAATATTACGGTGTTTTCAAATTATAAAACCATGCACACACGTAAATATGTTTTAAGTGGATTTCAAATTGAGCCACGGTCCACGTTACTAACGGTATCGTGGTGTACGCATGAGACAGCGGCGAAACAGTTCCACAGAAAAGGGCGACTGGGGGCCGCAAAACGATACATAAAAAATAGTTTATGAAGCCATTTTAAACACTATTTTCGAGTAACGTATCCAAAAGAAATTAATCACTATTTAGCATGATACATACAACGCCGCCATGCGGTGTGAATTAATTTAGAGATGGATATGATTCGCGGATTGGTATAATGGGGTTGATGAAATGTAGCTAGTAGAAGGTACAATTAAGGTGGCTACATTTGGTTTTTTAATTTATCATTAACTGAAAATCATCTCAAAATCTCACCTGAAAGAAATTAAATTTAATTAAATTATTGTTTTTTTTATTTTACTTGCACTGAAAGATACAGAGGACGAGAGATTAATAAATGACAAGAACAAGGTAGATAATATGATGAGACGGGTGGGCGGTGGTGGGCCGATAGCACGTGGCGGCGTCACTGTGGCCTTGACCTCCCGTAGGCCTACACGCCGACACTCTCGCCTTATACATGGGTAAAATAGCACAATTTCAGGCAAATACGAGTAATTAGTTCTAATTAATGTTTTCGCGTTCGTCCTAACAATTACGCGTTGAGATTAAAAATACTGGAAGACGTCAAATACACGTGATCTCTTCCATCGTGTACACTCTTCTGCCCTTTCCCCAATCAGGGACGATGTAAGTGTTGCAACAGGGAAGCGGGTTGGATCCACATTTCACAGACTGTAAATCTCAGCATCTAGACCGTTGTGTCGGATAGCGTCGCCATTACAGTCTACAGCCTCTACCCACCGCTATTGCGGCCGTACATTACGTGTCCACCGCTAACTTTTATATTAACACCGCCTGCGCCGCCTTACAGCCACAGCCACGGCCTACTATCATATAACATTTTTAATTCCATCATAATCACTAGCTGAATTGCTAGTACAATATAGACATTCAAAGTAGCACGTGCCTTGTGCAGTTCACACTCGTGTTTTAACGCATTTTTTGCCGTTAGAACGGCATAATCAGGTAATCCGAATATACGGAGAGTCGTCAAAAGTAAAACACGACACACAAAGTATTTGTAGATTTTTCTGTAGACTTTCCGCAGTTCACTCACTGTCAAGGCCTGGCCGAAAGGCAGACTGGGCGTCATGTTTTAGACCTACTCTTGACTACTCAACTCACTTTATGAGAATACTAGCTGACCCGGCGAACTTTGTAACGCCCAACAGTAAATACATGTTAACTTAAAGATTGGCCATGTCCTGAAGTCAATTAGCATTGCGGCTTCGTTGTGAAAACTTTAAATATACAACAGCTGATTATTATAATAAACTCAATATGTATAAACTTTGTAATTATTTTTTACTAGCTGACCCGGCGAACTTCGTACCGATAATAATAAACATTTTATTTTTAATCATAAAACATAATCACTAAAATTCGTTCTGAGAAATATTATATCTATACAGTAATTACATACCATTGAGTGCTTACTATTTTATGTTTATTTCTTTGGCTTGCTCAATGGTTCAAATCAAAACAGCTGCTGTTTATATCTTAAAAGGTAAGATACATATGTTGGAATCCAAAACAAAATTATTTACCCATAAGATTAACATGGGAACTTTGAAGGCGTATAGGGTAGAGATTTATGGGAAAATCGTCACAAAAACTATCAGACTTTCCTATTTTAGGCCTAAAGAACCTGTATACAGAATTTCAGCCTCCTAGGTAATCGGGAAGTGGGAGAATTAGTGATGAATGAGTGAGTGAGGGCTTTGAATTTTATGTATTAAGATTTGGCAAACATATAAACACGTGACTTTTAATCATACAGAAAATAAAGAGATTTAAACACAGTACATAATTCCCAAAAACCGTAAACTATTAACGTGGCGAATAATGCTATTCATTTTGTACAGCAAATACACTATTAACTTCATTGTTTTACATTAATGAATGATTCAGATGGCATTGGATAGTAAAGCATATAGCTAACGGACAGTAATTAAACAGCTGGTTTAAGAAATCAAATGTTTTTATTGTAGATAATTTGTAAACAAACTTATTCCCCATAAGGCTAACATTAGAAAATTAAAACGCTATACAATGAAAACTAATTGAGTTTATGGAAACTGAATATGCCTAAAGCATGACCGGAGCAGAGACGAATCCGAAAAATCAAAGATCATTAAAATCGGTCCAGCCGTTCTCGAGTTATAATGCGTGTAACTAACACGACTTTGTTTTATATATTTAGATTCTTTCAGCAACAACCGTATGATGCCTTGATGCCGGCCGGCCAAACAGTGACGAACGACTCCTGTTAGATCATGATTGAGCGGTCACCTCTGGCCTATGTGACTCATGCCGATACGGTACCTAGATGTCTTTGATTCACCGTACAAGCCAGTGATGGGCAGTTGAGGTTAAAAAACATTTGTGTGAACTGAATAAAATACATTCAGTATTACATTTAGTATTTAAAACAAGACATTGCTACGCTAATGGTTTGTTAATTATCCAGAGTAGCAAGTACACAATTGATAAGCCTTGGTAAGCCTGTTAGGATATGGTGTGGCATCTAGGCTATGTGATAATCCAAATAACACTTGGCCATTTAATTTAAAAATTAGGTATAATTTCCATCAACGCCAAATACAGATTAATATTAGAATATTCGTTTACCCGGCTAGAACAAAGAAAACATTTTATTTCATATTAATAAATCTGTTATTTGTATTAATACATTTATTGTTCATGGATCTATTAATCATTTACATGTTTATTATTATGATTATATCATTTATTTATTTACGTCTATCTTTAATACATAGTACCATTCTAATTATTGTATAATACAAAAATGCTTCACAGTTATTTATAAGAATATCTCCGATGAAAATTTAAGTGGGTTAAAACAAGGCGTAGTGATGATTTAGTGATACAGTATCAAAAGTGATCGGAGAAAAATACTGTTTAGAGCTTAGAACGTAAAAATTATATAAAATGTATTTTTTCACATCCACGCGTACTTGAAGCACATGAATCAATGTGATGTAGTCTAAAAATCTGATTGAATAAAACATAATTTAATTGAAAAAAACAAGTATAAGCACCGGTTTAGTGAATGTTTCATGGGAATATGACATAGTTTTAGACACACTCTGGTGGGTCTGCTAAGGTGAATTTGAGTGAGGGAGGGTTGAGCAACGAATAAGGTTGTACTGTATTACTTTTATGTAGCTTTGGTACTGACTAAGATCAGCTTATTCATTTGTCAGCATAATTCATTAATAACCCAATGATCATTGTCAGATTGGCAACCTTGAAATGATGAAAGGTTGGTGGGTACGCTAACTACTGAACCACTCAGCACCCAGCCAGTCAACAAGAACAATGTTTAAGATTAGCCTACAGGAACTTATGTATATGCGCATAAGGCGAATTAATGTCCGCACTATTTATTGCTATGTCCATCAACAAAGATCATTCTCATAATTAGACCATTTCGTAATTCAGAAACAAAATTGTGGTTCGGATCCCAAGATGAACTGTAGGTCCCTCAGATACCATTGGATGTTGAGCTATCAATTAACAGTCATGTCTAGGAACATGCCAGCCTTGTCAATAACAAGAATACAAAATTGTGGTTCGGATCCCAAGATGAACTGTAGGTCCCTCAGATACCATTGGATGTTGAGCTATCAATTAACAGTCATGTCTAGGAACATGCCAGCCTTGTCAATAACAAGAATACAAAATTGTGGTTCGGATCCCAAGATGAACTGTAGGTCCCTCAGATACCATTGGATGTTGAGCTATCAATTAACAGTCATGTCTAGGAACATGCCAGCCTTGTCAATAACAAGAATACAAGATTGCGCCACAAGCATCTTATTTCTCATTCGTACTTAGCATAAAATATCTACCTGGGTAGGTCGCCATATCTGAAAGGCAATTTAAGTAATAAAGGCGAATATTAGTATATATTATACTGTACTATATATTATGCCACTGGGACGGTGGCGTTATCCTGGCGTTCGTGACCTCCAACAACTTGGAGGTCACGAATTGTGGATAGTTGTGGGCGATGGTCGGTGGGTGTAGTGTTCTGTGGATTAATGTCAGCACTATGGAATACTGCATTAATCCGCCAATAGCATCCTCATAATTAGACCAGTTCGTAATTCAGAGGCCGTGGTTCGGATTCCACGTTAAACTGTATGCCCATTAGTTGCCATAAGCTTTTGTGCTATTAACAGTCCTGTCTAAGGAACATGTCAGCCTTAGTCAGTAACAACACAACACGATGGTGCAACAATCATCTTACACTCAATCCTCATTCATACTCGGCTTCTAATACCTACAGTCCGTATACAGTAACTTGGCCGACGGACCTTCGCCTACCTGCGATAAATACATGCCGTTTTCGCTATATGATTACAATATACTGAAATATTTGTATACTTTATATGTATAATTTATAGTTAACTACTTTAGAGACCACTACCGTGTTTGATATTTTTTCTTATCTTCGTTTGATCTTGGCACAAAAAAAATAAAATTCCGAGTCGGTTAAAAAGTTTATTAATGTAGTCAATGTAATGTCACCAATAGGTGACTCATTACAGACAGGGAGGAGGAGGTTTGTGGCCGACCTGCAGGTAGCCGTTACTGTATACAGACTATATCTTGTGGCACAATCACCATTTAAATAATGTAATCTAATCGTAACGAGTAAAATTATAGATAACTATATATAATGGCATATAAATGACATTGGTACTTATCAAAATGGTACAAATCAAAATCAAATTGGTACAATCAAAATAAGTACGGTACTTCACCTTAACTGAGAGGGAACACTTGGACTTAGTTCCTCGATTTGAACTCTAACATACCTGGAAAGACATACAACGGTTAGTTAAAAAATATTCCAGTTACAGTATTTAGTATAACAGGTGATGGGGAGTAAATCATGCGCGATGAACAACTCTCCTCTCTTGGACTGTTAAGCATGAAAACTTTCTTATCTCGTCTCAGCCACCTGGCCTGTGCGCAGCATACTTGTTCTAATTAGATGAAAGCGTTTCATTTTCTTTAGAGAAGACAAATCGTGTACGTGCCATTAAATATTATGATCACACAACTGTCTAAATGCCTCAATCCCGCGATTTTACAACAAAACGCAATTTTGAACAGAGGTATAAAGATACTTGTAGATGAGTGTTAGATTTAGTCCTCAGTACAGTATAAAACCACGAGGATCAGGAATATATGATATTAATCTTAACAATTTTATTGAGGATTCTTTGCGATTAGCTGACCTTTTACATGTCTGTCCTTGCTGAACACGAAACCAAGTTTTTTAAATCACTAGAATCAAAATATTTAATTGCAACTCTGATTAAGGGAAAAGTAAAACACGAAATTCATAAATAATAAAAACAAATTTTCCATTAATATAATAGAACAGCCAGGCGCGGCGCGACGCTGCGGTGGAAATGCCGTAGCCGGTGACCTGAACCAGAGACAATCCGACTAACTAGAATAGAACTGAATAGAAGGTCCGATTGTCTCTGTGAACTGCGGATCCGCAGTAGACACTAGACAGCCGGCAACCTGCAGGCCACAACAACCGCCCAGCCCCCACCGAGGGTCGGAACCCTAATTAGCCCGCCTTTTGGCAACCTCGGTTTCATCCCTAAAATTCTCCCTTTTCTGCCTGAAAATACCTGCCTCATTGTTTTATCCCACAAATTATCACTCTTATCCCTTAAAGTCCCTCCCTCGCCCCGGAATCACCGAAATCAGAAGATGTAAGAGCGAGACGGTAAGAGGCAGTCGATATATACCTCGTATTGTAACAACATAACGTATTGTACAATTGAAACAGATGATTTCATCTCTTCATTGTATTTATTCACTCTCCAGTATTTTTATTTATAATTTTTGAATTTTAAGGTTTTAATGATATTTTGTTATGCACTTGTATTAGACTCTTTTTGCACCGAGCTGAGAATTTAAATTTAACTTATGACAAAGAGGTTTGTGACCACATTAATGATTTCTAAATTATATATACAGTGAAATTTATATATAAAGCCTACATTCGTAAATGTCTTATACTAAAATTGTATTTGTAACAAATAAAACAAAGCGTGTGACATTATATTTCGTTTAATTTTGATTCTAAATATCTTTATTTTGGTTATAAAATTATTACAGTATTATAAATTGAAAGTTACAAGTCTTTCTGATTTCAAAGAAATATTAATCGTTAATTCTTTCATCAAGAAGGTATGTTGTATGGGTTTAAAAATAAGACCGATACAATTCATAATATTATACCTCTAAACATAGTTTAAACTAGACAACAGACACTTCTTATACGGTTAGTAATCTCACACTTGAAAGGAATTGGGTATCATGCGTTGCGCTTTGTTATTCTTCGTCTCTTCGCCCGCCGCCTCCCCTCTCGCCGTTCTCTAGCGCGCTTTCACCCTCACCCTCAACCCCGCCCGGCACGAACGAAATCCCTGAAATCCCCACCAGGGAGGACGGCAGTTGCCAAAAGTCCGGACCACGGGTTTTCACATTTTTATACCCCCTGGGATGACGAATGGGATAGGCGAGGTTGCCAAAAGTCCTAGACTCGTTGACGAACGGATCCAGTTGTATTTACTCCCATCTGTCGCGATCACACATCTTGCATCATAATATTGATATGGTGTTACTAAATTGTCACTCATAATGTCTCATAAAATCTCAAGTAATAATTCCTTTACAAATAATTATATATAATTCTATTTCATAACTATTTCATAAATGATTGATAATTAATAAATTACGTTATATGTTCTTACATTGTAATAATGCTACGCTAAAATACAAGTTATAAAATTTAATTTTAAAATTAGAAGAGATAAACCCTAAACTTGTTAGCTTACTTGCAAACTTGTAAGATAAGTCTGAATTCTCCGAACATTTCGTTAGAGCAATGGTAAGTCGAATGTGCACTTACAAACTACTGTGATAGAATTGTAAGAATTGTAGAATTGTGAACAGTCCCACTCCACAAGGCACAAGGCCCGGCACGAACCTCCGGACTCATCACATAAACATTTCAGATTATTATTAATAAGTTTACTTACTATGGGATTACATATTTAGGATATTTATTTAACTAAACCGACGAAATAATTTACTCGTCAAAACAAAAAAAGGTGTGAATTAACAGTACGTGGATTTGCCTTGGATCTCCCCACACTTTCTCCAACAAATGCATGGGATTGTTCTACCGAGGCGGAGATGGTGGTACGTAGTGGGAGTGGGGAGGGGGCTAATTAATCGTCCCGCGTCTGACGGGACTAATTTTATTGTCTGGTAATTACAGGGTAGCATCGTTTGTTCTGCCCCATTCGGAGCTTGACCCATCGCCGTTCCAATCACGAGAGATGAAGGAATCTCGAGCGTTCCACCATTTTGGATCTTTAGTATCGGCCGTATAAAATGTTTTATCGCAGCGTATCGAAGACATATTAAATTGTAAAACAGCTAACAACCAAGCAAAGATTTTATATAGCTAAGATAATTTTTTGTATAGCTTAAATAAATAACAATTAATTTAATTCATAATTTAATACTTACTTATTTGTATACCTAATAGTTTGGCATATTCTGATAAGGTTAGGCCAACACCCGCGCCTCAGCACCTCTTGATCGATCAAGGGCGAGGTTACGCGATATTGCTCACTTTATTGTTGCACTGTTGCTCATTAGAACTAAACTTAGCACCGGGAAACCGAGCATTTAACCCTAGAGTAGGCCACGCAAAACAGAACATTAAACAGTCAAATTATTCTTGAAAAATTGAAATAAACATTTGTAAAAATAAACCAAACTAGATATAAATATTATTTAAAATATCTTTCAAACTAACCTAAAAATAAAACTTTCCATGTTTATAAATATTACTATAAAAATGAAAACAACCTGAAACAACTGTTTTGGTTAACCGTAGCTACAAAACAGGCCCTTAACCATAACATAGACACTTTCAAGGGCTGTAGGACGAAAACCAGATTCTTCCCAGTCTCGAGGCCTGCTCCAATCGATATCATGTGGCCAAATACCCCGTATTACACAAAATATAAACCCTTGGACGGAAAAAACTTTTGCCTGGACAGTGCTTGTTTTAGAGTATATATAATACGATAAGAATAAGAATTAAAAAACATTAAACTGGGAATTTATCGATTACACAGATATCTCTAAACCCAGAATTTCCATTCCTTAAAAAATAGTAAAAGATGTAGTTTAGACAATAAACTACGGTAAAAAACCTACTAATTAAATCTTTATTAAAAAAGGTAATCAACACTGCATATTATTTACGTGGATATGTCTTTCGTCAGACCAAAATTTGTAACGGAGGTGCCTTCATATGGTTACAGCTGTTTACAGTAACCAAAAATATTCCCCTTTGGACAAAATATGTTAAAAATATTGTATCTATATTCCAAGATGTTATTATTATTATTATTATATCCATGATCTAAACTTTTTTCCACAGAAGTAAATACAATCATTTATTCTTATTAATGAGATGTCGGCCCAACTATGCGGATATTTTACTGATAACTATGAGTGAAGGGTGAGTGCCATGAATATAATGAAATTTTATAAACATGTGCTTTGTTAGTGGCAAAATTCGGTCGATTAATTTCTCAGGATCAGTAAATTAATAGCCCAACTGGGTACAGTATCAAACCATCATGTTTACCACTTGAAACAATTATTATTTAATTAGTTAATCTAAATATTGGAAAAAATTATAATACTATTGTATTCAACAAAGAAAGAAACATAATGTAATCTAAGCAATATAAACCAAATTATTGAACAACTGATCACTGTTTGAATATCATGTCACAAAAACGTTCCATTGATCTTTGCTATACCTATTGCACTATTCCTCTTTGTTTAATATGCCGTTTTCTACGTCCTTTTGAAATCTGTCTGTCAACACGTTAATAGTTTGTTCCCTTAATGGGAAATTCGCTAAAACACTTTCCATGACGATGCGGATGAGGTGTTTTCTATGGGATAGCCAAGGTTGCGTGCTACCTTGTATCCGCTACTGTGAGTACTGTGAGTATTGCCGACCTGCGACCGAACTGACGTCGCGATTGTAGTAATTAGTACTCGGTAATAATAAAAGACTATGTGGTAACAAAAAACAATTCATTTTACTTAAAACGCCTAGATTTAGATAAATTGTTTGTTAAACTTCCACTGCCTTTGTGCCGAAGCAGCATTAGTCACATAGGCTAGCGAGGTTAGACTCATGATCTGACAAGAGTCGCCGGCTGCTGGTTTCGATCCAGCTACCTACCGACTTACTGCGGCTAGAGCCTTACCTCTGAGATACCGTGCCAATATATCAAATAAATTAAAATTATATAAAATTATAAAACAAAAACATAAATTATAAATATATAATTTTTAAAATTAGAAAAATATTTACCCTAATAATAAAAGAAACAAAGAAAAATATTGTAATTCGTAACATTAAAATTGTTTGAAAAGCTTTATACAGTACTTGCGATTCCAAATATTTTAGTACATGTATATGACCCAAGTAGGTACATCATCATTATTATTCATTAATATACATTTGAAAAATTTTGTTTGCATAATCAAATCTCGGCTCAAGTCCAAGTTGTAAACGCCAGATAGAGAAGGAAACAAGGAGGTTCCCTGGCGGGCGACCTCAAGCTGCAGCTTTATAACACCACACCGACAGAGCACGCTTGCCGTTGGCCAACGCTGCCTTTCGTCACCCCGATGTGACGTCACCGCACAGCCGTTGCGCAAACACCGACACCGGCGCACTCCCGTGGCAAACTGCATCATATCATTGCGAGTGTCGATATGAGAATGAATGACTGACGACTATACTAATTGAAACACTGAGCATCACAATACAGTTCAATATTTTTCTTTAGTATGAACCGCACAGGCGGTAGATTTGGCAAGTTCGAGGAACCGTCCCGAAAATGGAAAAAAACAGAATTCACTTCATCTATGTGTAAGGCCTATACAATTTATTCAAGAATTAAAATAATATTTAATAGTACGGGTTTTAAATAAAATCCAAAACCATAATTTCATAGCTATAACCATAATTTTTATAAAACCCTTTCACACTCCCGTTACACAAATACAGTAGTAAGTATATATACAAAAATAAAATTAGAGTTTCGTTTGTACACTGCTGAGATTTATTCATTTTTTAGTTATTTCCATGTTTCGTGCTTTAGAGAAGCCGAAACAAGTCTTATCTCAATTTGTTTCTGTCTGTTTGTCTATCTGTCTGTGAGGCATTTTACGACGTCTTCTCCGAAAAGACAGGGGAACTGATAACAAATAAACTCATTATTTCATGCATTCTCTACATTCCACAGAAGGATTTTCAATGCTTGAAATTACCTTGAAAAGAAATAACAAGCATTTAAAAACCCACTTTTGCGCGAAATTAGTCGCATTTTGCTTTCAGTTTTCAATGAATCACCTACTGGTAGTAATCAGCTGTCTTTGTAGTTTAATGATTTAATAGAAAGAAAAACAAAGTGCTGTAAAATTTTATTAATATTAGTTATTTTATATCGGTCATTGATTTTAAACCCATTTCGAAATCATACTACAGTATATTAAAAAAATATTAATTTAATGAATAACTAATTTTAATAATGGTATAAAAATGGTCTAATCTATTTTGGTAAGTAATGCTAAATAATAAACCAGGGTATTTGTTTATTTTGTTTACTGATTTGTTTGAGATTTTAGGTTAACATTTTGGTATGATAACCTTTCTTCTTTAAACTGAATCCTACAACCCGTACAAATGACGGGCTTACTGAAAGTAAATAATAAACGTAAAAAGATCTAACATGGGGAAATAATAACATTTACTGATGTCACCGAGCAGCTGGTTATGCAATTGTACATCCAAATAAAAAAGCCAAAGAAAACTATTCATGGCAAGATAATTGGACTAATACATCACAATTTAAGGGCAACAGAGTATTCTAGCTAAAACATACTAACATATACTGTCTTGTCCATTAGTCCCAAGAGAATCAAGAAATCCACTTCACAAAGTTGATCCAAATCATAAGTTCCCACCTCGGCAGTGACATGATTATATATAATGGACCTGAACATTTTCGATACAATAATTATCAAATAATATTTTATTTCAGTTTATAAATCACTTTAATACTTAATTGAATACTTATGTGTACTTATTGTTGATGGCCTAACTTGGGTTCAAACCAAAAGCCATAATTAAGTAGAAATATTAGGTAAAAAAAATCCAATAATTACCTATGTAAAACATCTTACTGCACCAATAGCATTCGGTTACTCAAAGGACCCCCACCCTCGCCCCCGCCCACGCATACACCCTCAGCATATATCCAAATATGGATTGTAAAATCTCATTTAAAAATTCCTCAATGTGTTTTTAACACTCCGTCTACAGTATAAAATTGTATAACTACTATGTCGGCGAAATATATGCTGGTAAATTCGCCTTTTGTTATTCAACACTAAAAATCATCTATATTAAAACAAATTTTATGAATAAAATATTAATATAAAAAAATTAAAATTGTAATATATGCACACGGATCTACGGCACTGGGAATTTATTTTTTTAATTTTGAAATAAAACTATTTGAGTAGAAAATAAGTTCTAGATAGGTCTAATGGCCAGGAATCGTGTTTTACTGAGTATATAAGTTTAAAATCTAAAATTGAACATTACGCTTATGGTGAATAAAATGTAAACTATACAAACCAAAACAGCTGTTTATAACCGTTTGACAGTTCTTGATTGAAGACTGCGGGGAACAATATAGAGGTTATGCATTAATATTTATTTTATGAATTAAATAAATGCAAAATTATCAGGTTACTAAACAATTGTAAAAACTTAAATAACATAGCTGTAAATAAAAGCAAAAATTATTCCAAAATCTGTGTTTGATAGAAAAATATTCGTTGTATTGCTTGAACCACTGTCAACCAATTAATTATGTAAATTAAATTTCTCTTTTGCTTTTATTATTCCGTTTATAACAAAATCAGTTGTATCACAGGCTAATAATAAAGGTATGGATAATTAAACAGTAAAATTTGGTAAAAAGTTACACATCGCTAATTGACTAAACTCGTAGCATTGTAGCGTATCGTAAACTATACATACATTAAATTTTTCATTGAGTAAAAATGTGTTTTAATTTGTCTACTTTTTATAAAATTGACTATTCTATAAAAATCTACTGTTAATTAACGTAACAAATAATCTACGGTATGCACCAAATATGATAGCGAGAGCCGATTACAACAATTAAAATGTAATTGCTATCACATGGTGCGGATGCGATGGTGACTTCCGGCCACTTGTCTCATCGCCACTTATCACTTGACATTAGCGCTAATGAGTGGACAAGTGACGAGTGTACAGTGTAGAGTCTGCGCCGCGGCGATCACACTAAACGGGACACAGTACCATAATTATTTTGAAAACTTTTAAAATGGGGATTGAAGACTTAATATGTTAAATGGACACATATTATATTTATTAGTTTAATTATAAATGTTTTTAGCGAATTTCCCATAGGGAAGAAGGTATTACCGTAGGTCTCATGGCAAGACTTAAGCCCGGGACCATGTAATTTTTTCTTCTTTAGGTGCCCAGAGACCAAAAACAATAGTCGTTAAAATTTATATATATATATATATGTCTGTGAACACGATAACTCTCGTAAAAATGGTCCAATCGAGACCAAAATTGGTAGAGACGTGTATTCCTACATTTGCTCGGACGAGTTCGTAATCCAGACATATCGGTCAATCGGAAGGGGTAGTTTGGGGGGGAGGTTTGTACCCCAAAAATGGGGTTTTTGCGTTTTTCCCATGTAGTTTTTAAAAATTTCAAATTTTATCTTACACCATTAGAATCAGCTTAAAATACTACACAATTTAGTTTCTTAAAGTTTTCTCCATCTCCAACGGTTACCGAGATATAAAATAAACGGTACCAGTGGACTGACACATACTTTCTCCCTTAAGTAAATTTAAAAAATTAATCTAATCTGTAATAAACTATAATGTTTACAAGTATTCTAAAATCATTTAATATCGTCAATTGTATGGGGGAACCCCCCCCCGTAATACCAAGCTTTTTTGAGCTGGTTTTGTTCGGTGATTTGACCTTACACTTCATACCAAGTTTCATGGAAAACAGGTGGAAAGTAAGGAAGAAATTGATTTTTTTATATTTTCCATAAGAATAACATTGGGCGCTTTCAGACAACGTACTGCGTTTATCGTGGACAGTAAATTTAACTTTTCTCAGGAACAGTTAGTCGTAGACAAATAATTCAAAATACTAATTTGTTTAGTTTTTTAAGCTGGTTTCAATGGTGCCAATCAAATTATACTTTACTTTTATTGTTTTCGCTGAAAATTAAAAAATTTGATTTTTTTGACATTTAAAAAGCCATAACTTTTGAACCGTCATTTTTACAGACATGCGGGTGGTGTCAAATTATTTAGTACTTTGTGCACTATAAACTATCAAATTTTAATCAAAATCGTTAGAGCCGTTTTTGAGAAAATTGGATTTTTCACGTTTTTTAAGGGTTTTTAGGGGTAAACTACCCTTAAAAATCAAAAATTCAAAAAAATGAAAAAAACGCCTGGAGATACCGTGAATATATACATACATGCCAAATTTCATCTAAATCGGACCAACGGAGTAGGCTGTGGCACTGTACACATCCAGACACACACACACACACGGACGGACAGACATCACGTCAAAACCCACTTTTTTGGATTCAGGGGACCCCAAAACGGATATATCCACCCTCAACTCAAATTCGAAAATTTTGACGAAAACAATACTTTCTCCATATGTATGGGGAGAATAAAAATCTAAACACAGTACGTTGTATTTTGTGGCTCCAATGTTAATCTTATGGAGGTTAATGAAATAAACGGTACCAGTGAACTGACACATACTTTCTCCCTTAAGTAAGTTCAAGAAAGACAATATATAATAAAACTATCATGTTCTTCAAAGTTCATCTAAATAAATACCATTTAATAATTTATTGTTTCAAAAATAATCATCCCATTTCTGAAAATAATAACAAGAGAGACAAAGTTAAATTAATTGTTAAAATTGAATGGGTGGAAACATCCCCCCCCCGGTAATACCAAGCTTTTTTGAGTTGGTTCTGTTGGGTGATTTGACCTTACTCTTCATACCAAGTTTCATGGAAAACAGTTAAAAAATAAGTAAGAAATTGATATTTTAATATTCTATATAAGAATAACATTGGACGCTTTCAGACAACGTACGGTACTGTGTTTATCATGGACAGTAAATTTAACGTTTCTCTGGAACTGTTAGTCGTAGACAAATAATTCAAAATACTAATTTGTTTAGTTTTTTAGCAGGTTTTAATGGTGACAGTCAAATTATACTTTACTTTTATTGTTTTCGCTGAAAATTTAAAAATTTGATTTTCCTGACATAAAAAATGGATATATCCACCCTCAACTCAAATTCGAAAATTTTGACGAAAACAATACTTTCTCCATATACTATGTATAAGGGGAGAAAGTAAAATCAATAGTTTAAAAAAATAGTCTGGAGATATGACAAAAGTGCACATGTGTACCAAAGTCACAATCAAAATCGGACGATCTAGTGTAGTCTAAGGGTTCGTACACGGACAGACAGACGTCAGTCTCAAAATCCAATTTTTGGAATCAGGGAGCCTCAAAACGGATATACCCACTATCAACTCAAATTCGAATTTTTTACAAAAACCATACTTTCTCCACTGTGTATGAGAGGAGAAATAAATATCCCCGTCGCGGCAGACCTGCGTACTCAGCGAATTCCCAAATCAATAATATAATTATATTAATAATATAATTATATTAATAATATGACAAGTTTGGTCAAAATCTGTCGATAAACATGAGAATCATTTGCCTATGAGAGTGAGCAGGTTTGCTGCTATGAAGAACATTGAGAGTAGGCATTTCAAAAAAACTTTATTTTTAACATTTATACCAACTTTCATCAACATAAATTAAGGAGTTTGGCTATTCTCCACATGATTAACATGGGAAAAGAGTATGCAGGTTTGCTGCCATGATAAACACATAAACTGTGATTTTTTTACCATAAACTACGAGTCACAACCACATAAAGCTAAATATAAAGTTTTATCCAAAATATTGGCTAATAAGTGAAAAATTAATTTTTCCTTAACCTCCATAAGATTAACATTGGAGCCTTAAAATACTACGTACTGTGTTTAGATTTTTTATATCTCGGTAACCGTTGGAGATAGAGAAAAACTTTAAGGAACTAAATTTTGTAGTTTTTTAGGCTGATTCTAATGGTGAAAGATAAATTCTAAAAATCTTTTAAATTACATATGAAAAACGCAAATTTTGGGTACAAACCCCCCCCCCAACTACCCTTTTCCATTGACCGATATGTCTGGATTACGAACTCGTCCAAGCAATTGTAGGAATATACGTCTCTACCAAATTTGGTCTCGATCAGACCATTTTTACGAGAGTTATCGTGTTCACAGACACACACACACACACACACATACATATATATATGAATATATATAAATTTTAACGACTATTGTTTTTGGTCTCTGGGCACCTAAAGAAGAAAAAATAACATGGTCCCGCGCTTAACTCTTGCCATGAGACCTACGGTAATAGCTTCTTCCCTATGGGAAATTCGCTAAAAAACGGATAAATTATTTCTCGTTTTCGACATAGCGGTACAGAATCTCAGTGGCTTACATTTCCTTGAGTCCCCGGTGCATGCATGTCTTTAGATTGTGCAATCACTCCTTACACTTGGAAGGCGTCCCTTACAAGATCATACCTGTCCTCATAACCTGTCACTGTCACATAATGCTCACAACAATGCTATGTGACGGGTCAGAAACATGTGTGAAAGATTTTAAAAGGAGAGAATGTATGATATGTTGTATTTATCATCGAACGCCTAATACATCTTAAAATTGAAACTTTTTAAGCGCCAAAATTTTGGTTTTGAACAAGATCCAAATTTGTCTTCTAACCAACCGTTTAACGTTTCAATTATAACGTAATGCTATTTGAAAAACATAGAACAAACGTAAGTATTTCTCGCTCACAAATTAATCTTATAGTGAAAGAAAAAAATACACCGGTCGCAGCCACCGGCGTACTCTTTTCATTAATGATCTTTGGTAGTACCTTACCAAGTTAGTAGGAAAGCTATACTAAATCTAGATTAATCTTATTTTAAATGCAAAATTAAGAATGTGAATGCAGGTTTTCTGCATTTAGCAATGAAGTACAGAGCAGCTTTATAAATTTATAATAATTGACAACTAAACACGATTTAAAATTGTATAAAATATTTTATCAACACATATTATGGAACAACACAATTAGTTTCAATTCATTTTGAAAACCCCATTATCTAAATAGAGCCATAATTGCATATAAGAAATGCTTAGAGGTCTTAAACTGTATACATTTTTTCTGATTGATGCAGCTTTTTTAAATATTTAACCTAGTTTAATTTGTTGTATTATTTTATTTATTTTGGCTGAGTTTGGCTGAGTTGCTAGTCTCCACTTGACAACAATAGCTGGTCAGTGAATATATCGAGACACATATGTTTTTAATGCTCTATACTACAGGCTACTACACTATTCAAGTCAAAAACAAATTTATTCGAGCAAAAATTATTGTTACAAATAAATTATAAACATGTTTCAGATAGTTAACAGAAATCATTTTTTAAATATTTAGCTTGACTTTCTTCATGCATTTAATAAATAAGAAAGCTATAATAATTTTGCCTCATAACGTTAATTTAGGAGAAATGTAATGAGTGTAAAAACTTTCGATATATCGGTAACTAATCAACGTAGTGCTATTATTTTAAAACCATATTGTTCATTTTTAAACTCCATTAATATGTTCAGTAAATTTTTTTATTTTATAATATACAATATGTGCAAAAATGTTAAGAACCCGCTATTTTGGAAAGAATTTTTAAGACCATCTCTTCGGATAGAACTGAATTTTCGATTTTAAAACTCGTCCAAATAGATCCACAATTACACGTACTGTATTGCGTTGGTTAACATCTTACGGACACACACACACCAATGGAACGTGTGTTGGGGATCTATGTGTCACAAAATAAATCAGTAACATGGTCCCACCTACGGTAATAGCTTATTTGATTATAGGGGAATTTGCTAAAAGGATATAGTACAGTTTAGGAGCGATTTAGATTCGGATGGCGGTCTAACACTCGGAGACGTATGCACAATGCAGCAGTGGACTCGTTCACGTTCCTTTATTAAATTAGGTTTACAGCTGGACCTAATTGCATAATCTGGGGTCTCTTGCAACACCTTTGTTAAGTTTTTGTTGCTAGGAGATTAGAGTATCGACGTAGAACCTAATTGCATAATCTGGGGTCTCTTGCAACACCTTTGTTAAGTTTTTGTTGCTAGGAGATTAGAGTATCGACGTAGAACTCTACAGTTCGATCAGTACACGTGTATGAGCATTCGATATTCAAGTTGTGGGCCTTAATAGTTAGGACTGGTAATACGCTAGTCGAGGTGCAGGTCTGCACGACGCAGGAGAGAGCAGAGCAGGCAGGCGCTGTCAGTGGGAGGTGATTATTAACGGTACGACAGACACAATGTACAATGGACAGCATGCATGCAGGTGGGGACTGGGGCGGCCAGCTGGGCTCTGGCCTCTCATCCCGCCTAGAAGAATCAAGTAGTTTTTTCCTTAACAGCTGCATTACGTGATGTCACATTACTCAGGTATTTACGTATGCTCTTTCTACGGCGTAATACACACACACTGACTCGAGGATTAGACAATTTTCTGAAGACAAAAATTTCTCATATACGGTATAAAATTAAATGGTTCACAACAGGATCACCATCATAAAAATACACGACCTGCACACACAAAAAGGCCAAATTGAACATTTTACAACAACCTAAACCAGATAAAAACCGCTGATAAGTTATTTCACAACGCACAAGAAAATAACGTACACCAAAAGTGACTTGTGGAAAGAATCTGAACGGCCTTGCCCAGCCATGTGTGGACCATGGCGACAGTCAGGACTACAACCAATCTACCACCGACCACATCTGCGCGAGTCGACGCTTGCTGCGTACAGCCGTAGTTTTACCTTTGACTATACAAATAATGTATAGTCAAAGGTTTTACTCTATCGTCTTCAACTTACTGGTTTAAGATTAAGAACATCACCAACAGAGCCATGATAATTTCATAAATTGATTCTACTCTACATATAGTCTACCTGGTTAAATAAAAGAGAAAATACCTCAAAGTCTACTGAATGGCCTATTGTGAGGCCCTAAATAGCTCCCTTCCAACAATACCCGACTAGTGAAGAAAGGACGTGGACTGGTTTCGAAAGGGAGCCCGGGAGCCATTAGGTCTCAGGTATTCATGGTCTGATGGCAGGCCCTACATAAATTCCGGGCCCGACCCGCCCCGCACCTACACCTACAATCCGACGGGGTAAAAAATAAACTACCTACTCGTCCTTCCCTTCACATTCCAGGGATTAGAATCATTGGCTGGGGGTGCTGGTGCTGATTTGGAAACGGAATACTATGCCTACTGTGCATTAAATGCTTATGGTTACTTTGAACTGTATTTTAGCATGGTTTATCTGAGGTATGGATATGCAAAGTAGGTTTTACATACAGTATCCAAGTCAAAATTATTGCAGGTTTGAAGATAATCTTGGAATAATCATTGAGTTGAGTTCCGTCACATAACTTAAGTTCAATTATTCACTACAGTATTTAAATCTATATTTATTTACTGATAAAACGTAATGATCTGAGGGTACTGTTCAGCATTTGATGTATATACTGTAAAAAAGGAATAAAAAATGTTATCAGTGTGCTGATACACACTTCCTCCATTTCAAAGCAAGTTACAAAACATAACTTGTAAGTCTGAGTTAACTCAGACTTACAAGTTATGTTATGTAAACTAACAAATATATTATATTTCCGTTAGTATACACACTATAAGCCTACCTCGAATCTTAGCGAATTTCCTATGGTAAATGAGCTATTAACTGACACACTGGTGACAATTAAGCCCAGGAGCATCATAGAAGTTCATAAACTAACCTCATGAACACGTCATGGTGGGGTCATTCAAAATTATATATGTAAGCATGTAGGTATGTAAGCATATACAGTGTATGTATCAACGCGATAACGGCCACAATTATTGTCTAGTTAAAAAAATTTACTTCCTTTATGTAATTTCTTGGACAAGTTTGTTTAGCAGTAAACACAGATTGGCCTATGTTGTCTAATGTTAATTGAATGGAGGATAGTTAAAAATCAGTAACTCACTTATTTATTGTTTTAGAAATCAAATTTGGGGTAAAGTATTTAAGTAATTTCTAAAAACAATAAATAAGTGAGTTATTGATTTTTAATTATCAATGAGCACATAGGTTTGCTGCCATAAGAAACATCAAATTTGGGGTAAAGTAAATAAAATAATGTTTCTTATGGCAGCAAACCTATGTGCTCATTGCCCATGTTACTCTTACAGAGAATAGATAGATATTGGTATAACTCACTAAATTATTAACATAATTTGATAAAATTGTGTATGTTTTTCCTTAGTTAACAGCCTTTGTATATACCATGTATTAAAACCCTTATTTCTGCAAAACTGCATACTCAGAACTATTTTATTACAACGTTAGGAATAATTAAAAAGTTCTATAAAATTTACTCTACTCACAGTACACAGTTCTGTGTGCGATCCCGTTCTCAAAAACTATTACCAAATAACTTTAATAATAACCACAAAAACCTTAGTCTACATTTTATCTTTTTCTACAGGTAGCCCAAACAAATTTTAGGAAGGGCGAGGTTACCCAACAATTAACCCCATAATCAAGCTTCTTTGAGTTACTTTCTTTGCGTTATCGGGTGACTTTAGATGGTATCTTTGAGTAGCCAAGTTGTACCGTATGTATTGTATTAAACAATTGAGAAAAAGGAAGAAATCATTCTAAACCCCCGCTATTAGGAAGCCTTGGTTAGTTTGGAAAGCCTCAAAATATGTATTTGCACACTCTCAATTCAAATAAAAAAAATTTGATGCTGATACTTTCTCGATCTACATTATTACCCCATGTTCCATGTATGTGAGAGAAAGTAAATTTAACAAGAATCATATTATTTTAAAGGGACAACCATAAAAAATCAGGATTATACACAAATTTAGTATTTGGTACCACTTTGATGCTATAAAATAACAAAAATAGAGAAAACGGGCATTAGGCCTACATTCGAATAATCATGATTTAGAATGCAATACTTGTGTTAGCAATGCACAGCAAAGAATACTTGATGGAAAATTGTACACCAATGCTGGTGTATCAAAACTGTTTCATGTAATGATTTTTTTTTTCAACACCCAGTGCCCTGCGGTTTAAGTTAGGTTGTTTTTCTTATGTAAAATAATACTAATAGGTTAAAAATATCAATAACCCACATAACTTCGCAGAGCACAGGATGTCGAAATCTATATTATAAAGAGGGGGTTTCTGTATGTTTGTGGTGGCAATCAACCGTGAAAAATACCGAACCAACCGGTTTTAAATTTTACACAAAGGTAGATCTCAAACTCATGCAACACATAGGCATATTCATTTCTTTAAAATCCCCTCGGGCTATGCCCCGTGAACGTTCTACGTTTCAAATGTTTACATTTTGAAAGCTGTGAATACTGAAATTTGACAGTATAAGAAGTAGAAGACACGGTTGCTGTAAATGTTCTAGGTTACAATGTTTATAGTTTTTAATTTCACCACCAGTTTACACTACTTTTTACAGTTGAAAGAAAAAACCCGTAAAGCTATAAAGTTCATTTTTCAGATAATCTGATGGTTTGAAATTAATATTCAGAAAATGGAAGACTTTTACTCTCCTGATGCCTATCTCTATTACGTTATTCCTTATCCTTACCCAATATCACTTAACAAGTAGGATTTTGTCATGTTGTTGACATTCATGTTTATAAAATTTTCAGATCTTGTTTAGTATAAAAAAACTGTTCTCACACAAATACCTCTTTTAATATGAATAGTATTTTACCTCAAATAAAGTATTTTTCTTAATCAAATTTTCATGTTTTAGAATATTTATTTCATGCCAAAGATAAAAGATAACCTCAAACCTTTTTTAACCATGCGAAAGATAGGTAAAAAAGTTGTGTTGCGTAAAAAATGTTTTCTTGTTGAAGAAACTTACTTTTGTTTTTCTCAAATAACACCACATACTTCGACAATAAAAAAACATATGACTTGAAAAACACTACACTGTTTATTTTGTTTAGATATATGATATATTAGATATAATATTAAATAAACACTGTGACCATGGGGTAATCCCTGAAACACGTGTCAGAATAATAAAAATGTAAATAAAAGGGTACTCTGGCATTATTTATTATATATATATATATATATATATATATATATATAAAAGATATTCAAATAATTCAACCAAGTACCCTTAGAAAATATATTTGATGAAATAAACAGTAAAATATATATAATTGTTATCAACTAGTGGGCCTACTACCAAGTTCCATACATTTAAATTTCTTTTTTTAGCGAATTTCCTGTAGGGTACGAGCTATTCCTTGTAGGCCTCGTGGCAAGACCTAAGCCCAGTACCATATTACTTTTTCGTTTTGAGGTGCCTAGAGACCAAAAAAAAATAGTCGGTCAAATTTTTATATACTAGGTATACATAGGCCTATATTATATGTATTTGGTTTGTGTGTGTCCATGAACATGGTTTCAACTCTCGTCAAATGGTTCGATCAAGAGCAAATTTGGTAGAGATGTGTATTTCTACATTTACTCGGACGAGTTATTAATCCACATAGGTCTAAATCAGTCAATTGGAACAGGTATGGGGGAGGGGTTTACCCCAAGATTACGTTTTTTGGTTGAATTGCCTTTTACTAAACCTGAGAAATATAAGGCTTAATTTTACTAATTATGATAAAAATATTAATTTTTTTTTAATTTTATATAGGCCCTATCAGTTGTGAACATAAAGCACAGGCCTAGTGATTTCATATAGTTATTACTAGCCAAGATTTACGATTTTATGGGTATGAATTTACACACAGTATATAACACTTGAAACTGTACTATTAAATGCAAGTATGCTGCTGTTGCTGTTTTAAAATTGACAGTAACATAAATTTTGCTGATGAAGCCAGTTCACAAGTATTAAAATCTGATAGGCCTAGATAAAAAAATGACTACTGGGCAGTACCAAACATTAAACCAGGAAACTTAATAATGTTATGGTACTAGGTATACTTAAAGTAGAGCTTATACATTAAACTAACTATCTGTCTTATTATTTGAGATAGCTCCTCTCTAAGGAGGACATAAAGTACCATACTAAAGGCTCTGTTGCTCAAGATTGGTACTAATCATCAATATATGGTCTTCCTGTAAGTCAGTCAAGTTGACATGTAAACTATCGTAATTATAAAAAAGTTCGATATTATGAGATTGGTCTTATCTAGCTACTAATGTAAACAAATTAGGAGATTAAAAGGTCACAGGACAAAAGAAACTTAAACCCTAGCTTACCTTATCACTGGGAATGCTCCTGCAAGCCATCACAGGAGAGTCGCTTACAATTAAGAAATCCAAAATAAGGTAATCCTTTAGCACTCGACAGCTGGTGGCAGAAGTAAATTAAATTGCCTATAAACAACACTTCTGGGAACACAATTCACTGAAAGTGCTTTTACGCCATTTAGACGTAAAGCTCCCGCAGACATCACACTCTGGCATTTGCTGCAACGATAAACATTATCAAATAGTGAAACATGTTAGACGCATCATGAATAGAAGCCCTTATAAACACTGAACATTTAACACTAATCCCAGTGACACAACAACACTACGACCAAAATGGCGAAGAACACTGGGCAGAGGCAATGGGCACTGAAACCGAAACCTGTAATCCGTTTTGTCAGATGATCACGATAACCAGTGGGCATGCGTAAAACAGATGGCAGCACTGAACAGCAAGACACGTATGGAAAAAATCTATCTTTACTCCTTTTTCTTTGGCGTGCTAGATTAGTCATCATGGAACTTTGCAGTACGGACGGTGAATACTAACAGTAATGAATGGCAGGTTTATACTTATCACTCAAAAATGTATTTATTGATACATATCTACTACAGTAAATAGTCGCCCACTAACTTACAAACTTGTCGGTGGGGCCACAGATTCATATTTACTACTTTACTATATACTCTTTACTTACTTTACATCTTTTACACTTAGACAATTTACAGATGGTATATATATGATAAGAAGGGAGAAAACAAACTTCAATATTACCTTCGTGAGACCAGGAGCATGTTTCAAGGGCGCTACCAAAGTGCTGCGGAAAGTGTAAGTCAGGCCTCGACGTTATTGTACTCTAAGCTAGAACAAACGATGTGGCGAGAAAAATGAAAGGCAAAAACAGTTTCCTCACTGAAAGACAGGCTACAAGATCTTTGAAGTGCCAAACTAGTCTGTTTTCTCTGATCCATTACGGTATGATCTATACTATACCATGGTCAGCCCGTCCTCCATCAAGAGGTGATGAAGGCTGATCAGGAAATGTTAAGATGTTCAAACATGTTTGTTGTTTGGTCACTTTCTTCGACCTAGGCTACATTGGTATGAAGTTTCATCAGAGATGAACGGACAGTAAATCATTTATAATCCGTTCCTCTCAGGTTTCATACATCTTAAGGACTTCATTTAAAAAAAGTTACGGAAAAGGTTCGTTTTTAAGATACTATTGTAGGCATAGTTAAATACTTTTGTCAGATTAAAGTTAACAACCATTCATAATGCAATAGCCTTAGAACACAATGTTAACCACCCTGTAAAATTGATAATAGTCTAGCCAAACACATATTGATTCAGTTGTGAAGATTAATATCAGTCTTGGTTCTAATTTCTCTCAAAATAATTTTTATATATAAATGTTTGACACAGGGTATTTTCCCAATGTACTAAAGCTGAGTAGAGTTGTTTTTGTATATAAGAAAGGATACTAAAATTGCCCACCTAACTACCAAACCCCAAATCCTGCAATCCTGTTCTCCTTAAAGTGTTAGAAACCATTATGCATTTCCAAATGTGTAATCTTTTGTGACCTGATTATTTAGGTCTTAAGTTAATTTTGTATAAATTAGAGATTTTTTGTTTTCAAATCAGTGGCTTGAGTATTCTCAAGGCTTTCTTGGACCACCATTAACAGATTGTTTGTATTAACGAAGATATATGTGTGACGATCGTCTGAAGAAGTCCTATGTGGTGCAACTTGTTATACAGGGGTGCCCTAAAAACCCTAAGGGTTTTAAATACCTTTTTAAATAGGGTTCCATCTTGCTTCGTCGCTGCATTTAAACTCAATAACTTTATATTTCACTTCCAACTGTTGTTTGACCTTATAAGGATGTTTCTTTTTACAGTGTTCGTTCCATTTGTCATGCCTAACGGTAGCATTGCAAAACAACTCTAAACATTTATACTTAAAAAGTTTTTGCTTTTTGGGCATTTTAATTGTGTAAAAACAAAACAAAATTTAACAAACTTATTATCACAGCTCAGTGGTAATATTAGTTTTGAGAAGGAAAGGGTAACAAACACAAAGGCGCAAGTGCAACGATCACATAACCTAGTCGCGCAGCTTGAATTTGTCGTCTGACCACCTTCACGACTCCCGAAGATAACCAAGTACTTCCGAAACTCGCTGCCGCCACAATCACGGGCAATATTTGAGCACTGTCATTGCCATTTATACATTTTCAGATAGAAAAATAAACTATGTTTAAAATTAATACTACGTTCATTATTATTTACGTTCTATCTAGTGAAGTAAAATATTTTTGAATATCATCACGTTAAACCAGAGAGGAACGGATTATAAGTATCCGTTCATCTATGGTTAAACACTGTTAAAATCCGTTTTACCCCCCTTCAAAAAAATTGTTTGGAACCCCCCGAAGAATTTCAATGACGCAGTCTGCGTCATAGACCCCCCCCTGTGTTATAGGACTGGGATGGTAGCGTCATCCTGTAATCCAGCTACTCGGAGGTCACGAATTTGTGGATAGTTGTGAGTAATGGTCGATGATGGGTGTAGTGTTCTCTTGTGTGGATTAACGTCCGCACTATTGAATAACCCGTTCATCCACAAGACCATCCTCATAGTAGACCAATTCGTAATTCAGATGCCGTGGTTCGGATTCCATGTTAAACTGTAGGTCCCTTAATTGTCATCGGCTGTTGGACTATTAATTAACAGTCCTGTCTAAGGAACATGTCAGCCTTAGTCAGTAACCCTCATTCATCCTTGGTTTAAAATACCTACCTTGTACCTTGTGTGAAACTACCAAGCCAATATACAACGTATTATAGTTTTGACAAGGTACTAACAGAAGACTGCAGCGATGATATCAACTACCCGATGGGATTCTTGAACAGCTTGTTATCTGTTAGTAGACTTCTGGCTAATGAACTCGAGTAGAAGGAGAAACACGTGAATATGTTGATTTGTAATCTTGATACAGCAAAAGATCTAATTAACGGTTTTGTCATGGCCAACTGTAGCAAGTAGAGCCCGATAATTTGATGGACTTAAAGTGTTCATAAAAGATGAAGAACACCAAGGCCGACTTTGTCGAGACAACCGCCGTGTTTGTACTCGCAATATTGTTTATAGAAAAATTTTATAAGGTTTATTAATAAAATAATTTTTTATCATAATTACATTACATTTACCTTATTTTTTAAATAGCAACACTCAAGGCTAACTGCCTACACGCATTGGTGAACAGAGTGTCTCCTCTGTACAGCGCACGATTTTGTGCGCCAGGTTCGATAATTGTAATTAATTTCTTGTAAATATTTTTGTACATACAGTGTATTTTACAGTATTTTTGTATTTTGACAGTGTCTAATGCTTTTTGTTTACCTAACAATGATAAAATGTAATTTCAATTGGAAAACATAGCTACAACCAGCTAACATAGCTATTTTATCAGAAATTCGTCATCTTTATTGGTACATTATACCTAATTATTCAGAAGCCCTAATTTGAATCCTCTACAATATAAATCTACTCAAACATTTTTTTAAGTTCTCCCATCAAGAATTTCCTATTAAAAAACAATACCCCCGTTGCAGCGCACCTGCGTACTCTGCGAATTTCTACCTCAATAATATAATAATAATACAAGTAGGCCCTATATAACAAATAGATCAATCAATACCTGTTGGTAAATTAGAGTATTTTGCCTATTCTCCGTAACATTAACATGGAAAAGAGTAAGGAGGTTTGCTGCTTTGAGGAACACTGAAAGTAGGCATTTTTACCATAAACTATTGTTATTTTAACCATATGCCAAGTTTTATCATAAATAAAGGAGTTAGCCTATTTTCCTTAAGATTAACATGGGAAAGAGTATGCAGGTTTACTGTCGTGAGGAAAACATAAACTATGATTTTTAGCATAAACGTATTGATCCTAACAACATGAAGCTAAATACCAAGTTGTATCCAAAACTATTGGTTAATGAGGGAAATATTAATATTTCCTTATCCTCCATAAGAATAGCATTGGAGCCCCTAAATACAATATACTGTGTTATTTTTAGCGAATTTCCCATAGGGAAGAAGCTATTACCGTAGGTCTCATGGCGAGACTTAAGCCCGGGACCATGTTATTTTTTCTTCTTTAGGTGCCCAGAGTCCAAAAACAATAGTCGTTAAAATATATATATATGTGTGTGTCTGTTAGCACGATAACTCTCGTAAAAATGGTCCAATCAAGACCAAATTTGGTAGAGACGTGTATTCCTACAAGTGCTCGGACGAGTTCGTAAACCAGACATATCAGTCAATGGGAACGGGTAGTTTGGGGGGGTTTTGTACCCCAAAATGGGGTTTTTTTGCGTTTTTCACATGTAATTTTTAAAAATTTCTAATTTTATATTTCACCATTGGAATCAGCTTAAAAAACTACACAATTAAGTTCCTTAAAGTTTTTCTCTATCTCCAACGGTTACCGAGATATTAAAAAACTAAACACAGTACGTTGTATTGTGGGGCTCCAATGTTAATCTTATGGAGGATAGGGAAAAATTAATATTTCCCATATTAATGAATATTTTTGGATAAAACTTGATATTTAGCTTCATGTGGTTGAGATCTACCCATTTATGCTTAAAAATCATAGTTTATGTGTTTATCATGGCAGCAAACCTGCATACTCTTTTCCCATAATAATCATATAGGGAATAGGCAAACTCCTTTATTTATGGACAGATGTTGATGAAAGTTGGTATAAATGTTAAGATAAAAATTTTTATGGTAGAAATGTCTAATTTCAGTGTTCCTCACAGCAGCAAACCTGCACACTCTTTGCCATGTTAATCTTATGGAGAATAGGCAAATAATTCTCATGTTTATGGACAGATTTTTATAAAACTTGTCATATATTATTATTATTATTATATTATTGATTTGGAAATTCGCTGAGTACGCAGGTCTGCTGCGACGGGGGTATTTAATATCTCGGTAACCGTTGGAAGTAGAGAAAAAATTAAGAAACTAAATTGTGTAGTTTTTTGAGCTGATTCTAACCCCATAAAAACACCCCCACAAACTTAGTTTGGGAGGGTACAAACCCCCCCAAACTACCTGTTCCGACTGAGCAATATGTCGGGTTTACGAACTTGTCCGAGCATGTAGGAATACACATCTCTATCAAATTTGGTCTCGATTGGACCATTTTTACAAGAGTTATCGTGTTCACAGACACACACACACATATATACATATATATACATTTTAACGACTATTGTTTTTGGACTATGGGCAGCTAAAGACGAAAAAATAACTTGGTCCCGGGCTTAAGTCTTGCCATGAGACCTACGGTAATAGCTTCTTCCCTATGGGAAATTTGCTAAAATGCCTTAGGTTTTCTTCTGGATAATTCTTTCATAGAATTAATGAATTCTATCACCCTCTGTGAGACATGGTCCATAAGCTTTATTTTTATTATTATTTGACAGCTCTCGGTTATTTTTTGAGAATTTTATTTGTAACATCTTCTTTATACTTTTCAAGACAATTACGTTAAGATTGTTTAAATTATTGTTATTTGTAGATTTTAACACGTTTATCACCTGTTACCATAGGTGTGCTACACAAATTCTTCAAATGTTATGTGATAATGAAATAATTTGCGTAAAATCCATGTTTCAGCCCCCGAACTGCTGGACATACATAATTTAAGACTATATAACTGATGTAAAATTCTGTCGGACAGGTCAGATAGAGTTCAATACTTAGAACATTTTTCCGTGTTCAAACACCATCTTCAGCTTTAGGTTCTTGGATGTGCAGTTGTTTAGTCAGAGACATAACCAAAAATAATTTTAAAAATACACAAAAACATTACATTAAAGAACATTTACAAAAATACTTTTAAAACATTTAAAAACTTTACGAAAGGCCAATACACACAAATACCAACACTGTTAGCCTGGGATTTCCATTCATTTGAATTTGATTCAATATTTGTAGAGGCTAGCTGGTGATTTCGCAAATTGAGCATCTGCGCCTGAATATCTAGTCTCCTAAAATTTATGGAGAGATAGATTATTGTCTACTTATCCACCTGGATGGCTTGGTTGACGGATAAATAATAAAGTATGAGCAACATTTCTCCAGCTACAAGATATTTAATTAAAAAATGGTCTGATCATTTTTGATATCTTTAAATGATAAATAAATGTTTAAAAAAAGTACCGGTAACCTCTCTCCTACACCATATTCAATAAGCCAACTTAGCCGCTGTGGAGAAATATGTTTAATATTAATGCCTACTATAATTTCCTTCGAAATGATTGCCCCTCATTTTGTACCATAGATATTTAGGCCTACTCTATGATTTACCTGACATTGTTAAGTATTGATCTATGTGACCTGGAACACAGCCAAATGTTTGCTTCATAGCCTCACCTGATCAGCTTAAAATTGAAAATTTGAGTTCTTACCTTTGTACTGGAGTGGTGAGCTGTGTGAGGTAGTAGGTGTGATGGGACACACCCCACAGTCACGGTCCATAAGTTCTCCAAGACACAACTCCGACCAGAACCAAGGACGATAGACTCGAAAACTGTACCGAGGTCGACAGATCACAGAAAAAGACTCAAGCATGATGGCCACTTAGAAGGAGATGACCACGATGGCAGTGCCAAGGTCGGGAGACATCGGGGTAGAAGTACAGTACAAGTATACACCATGTCGATATGAGTTGGCCGGGTCAGCTAGTAATTTAATATTTATATGAGGTGTAACCGGTAGAACAGTAAGAAATTTGTATACAATATCTTGTTAATATTTATTAACATTACACACAGAAGGATTAGTTTACAGCATATTTTTTGTCCTAGATTTGTTTATTGCCTAAAAATGCATGACACTGGTGAAAAAGTAATAGACAGGTAATAGACTAGAATCACATTAGTTGCTCTAAACAATCAAAATTTGAACAAAAATACTTATTTTTGTTTACAATTTATTTTTTAGTGCCTAGAACATATCCGCTGAATAAGTATTCAGACGATATGTTCTAGGCACTACATAAGAAATATCACCTGTCCTGTAGACATTTTGATGTTGCAACTACTATTTTCATGTTTTTATTTTATACTATTCCTCTATGTGTAATATGCAGCGTTGCATATCCTTTCCAATCTGGTTGTCTCTTTCTATTGTTTCGAAAATCATATTCAAACACAAAGCAGACAATATTAAACCTGCACTACTTTGATTAAATATGTCTTAAACTTAAACAAGGCAGACAGCTTGACTCAAAGCTTTTCTCGTGGAAGAATACCAAGTAGTTTTCCCTCTTAGGGATAACATAGGAAACTGTAATGAGTTTAAAACTTTTTAAATCTTGGTAAGTAATCAACCTAGAGCTATGATTTATAAACCATATTGTTTATTTTATGACACAGTATTTATAGATTCAGTATAATATTGAATTTTAACTTCTGAGCTATTGCAAGCTTAAATATGTAAATATAACTCTACAAGGCATACAAGCTGAATGCAGCACAAAGTATCTCAGTGTCATCAAGGATACAAAACTCACATGGCACCAACATGTCCAACTCTGTGCAAAAAACTATGCTCTGGTATCCATGCCATCAGAAGGATGATGCCCATAAGTGACCTAAACACTGCAAAAACTGCCTATCATTCACTTTTCGAGAGTCACCTTCTATATGGCATAGTGGTATGGGGAGGAACCACCAACACTAACCTGGAGAGAGTACTACTGCATCAAAAAAGGGCACTGAGATGCACGACAGCACTCAAAATGCAAGAAAGCTGTCAGGGTAAATTTAAAGAACTAAAAATACTCATGGTGACATCCGTCTATATACGCAAGGCAGTGTTTCATGCTGTATTCACTCATCAAACAAGAAATGAAGACTTGCACTTCTTGAAGACTTCGAAATGAAGACTTCCTCCATTACACAAGACATGCCTTAAACTTCACCCTTCCAGTACACCGAGAAGCCATCCTACAGAGAAGCGCTGTTCTACAACCGTCTTCCAGACAACCTCAAAAAAGACTCAGTCAACAAACTAAAGAAAACCTTGACAGCATAGCTACAGGACAGGCCCCACTACACAGAAAACGAATTTCTACAAAACCAATTATAACGCAACGGAATCTGACACATTGTACTGTTCTCAAAGAATATGTCAATAAAGTATATTGTCTATTGTCTATTAGTGAAAAAGTAGTGGAAATGGAAATTTTCTGAATATGCAGACCTGCTGCAATACGTATAAAGTATTGTTACATAGGATAGTTAATAATTGACACAACTGTAATTGCTGGGCAGACTTATATCCATTCTAGATGGTTAAGCCCACTTAAAACAACCACAAAGAAATGTATATTTGCTATAAGAATAAGATTCTGTTGTAAGACCTTTTTATTGATGGTGATTTAAATAGATATAGGCTAAATACCTAGACTTATTATGTAATGAAATTATCCCAGCTTTACATTAGATTGCTCTAGGAGATTACGATCCTTTGGTTCAAAAGTATGATGAACCTCCTAATTTCTATGTACAATTTAGAGAGCTTTTAAACAAGGAATTTTTCTTCTGGTCCTTTACTAAAAGCAAGATTTAATGCAAAGCCCTCTGACCTTGATAAGTTAAAAAGCACAGAGGAACGAACATGGCAGTCACACTAAATAGTAGATATATTAGCAAATGAGAAGCAGACATTTGAGTCCAGATTTTATGCTTACTTCAGCCAAGAAGAAGTTTAACATAGACTATGCAGATTTGCTGCTGTAAGGAATGCTGAAAGTAGGCATTTTTACAATAAAATATCTTTAAAGATATTATATACTTTTATTATTATATAATATCAATAGATATCTACAATTAATATCTTTATTTTGCCTTTTACCAAGTTTTATAAATATCTGTCCATACATAAATGAGTTCGCCTATTCTCCTAAAGATTAAAATGGGAAAAGAGTATTCAGGTTAGCAGCCATGATAAACACATAAACTATGACTTTTAAGCAAAAATGTATGGATCTCAACCACATGAAGCTAAATATCAAGTTTCATCCAAAAATATAGATTGAGTGAAATATTAATTTTTTCTTATCCTACATAAGATTGACATTGGAGCCCTGTTGTATCTTACCAACTTATCCCTAGTATCAAAGACTAAAACAAATCATCTGTTATTTATTTATGTTTATTTAGTTGATGTTTACATTCTACTTCAAAAAATGCAATTGTAATGAATAAAAGATATTCCATTGTTCTATTGAAAAGTACCTACAGGTATGTATATACAATTCAAGGATATAACATTTGGCGACGAGGAAAAACCAAACAATAACTTAATCATTATTAAATATTTTTAAAAGTTTTTTTCCATACCTTGGTAACATAACCTTTTGTTTTCAATTTGTTATTTTTTTCCATTTTACATTCCAATGGATCCAGATCAATTTGACCAGTTTTTAAAAGTTCAACAAAATATGTTTCAGCAAATGCTAGACAAAATGCAAGAACCCAAATCAAAGGATCCTTGTATGTTTTCTAACTTGGCACCTTTTGAAAACTATGAACCAAAAAAGGAAAAGTTCAATTTCTATCTTGAAAGATTTGAAAACTACTATACAATGAAAGGTATCAAAGATCAAGCTCAAATAGCTCAATTGCTATGTGTTAGCATTGGGTCAACTCACTATAACAATCTAGCTGCATTTTTGTGTCCTGAAAAATCAGTTAAGGATCTTAGTTTAGATGAATTACTAGAGGCATTTAAGAAAATATTAGTTCCCAAAAAGAATGTGGTGGTTGCCCAACACTACTTTTTGAGTTTATTTCAACAGGAAAATCAAACAATATCTGATTTTGTGTCTACACTTCACCATGCTCTCTCTGATTGTGACTTTTCAGTCATCTGTAAACAAAAAAATTGCAAGAAGGCTGTGTCTGTCACTGATATTTTTCCTCCGGGCTCAATTTATTCGGGGACTTATATATTATAATTGGGTCAGAGAAAACATTTTGCAGTCGAATATCAGTACTTTTGATGATGTTCTTTCAAAAGCTTTAGTCCTAAGGTTTTTACTCAACATTCCAGTTCTTACTCCAATCATTCTTGTTCGGACGATACTAATGCAGTTGATGATTCAGTAAACCAACTCAGGAGATTTTCTTCTCCGTCTACAGCTTTCCGGTCTTCAAAACATGATAGAAATAAGATTGACTACAAAGCTTTAGGTATAGAAAATCGATGTATAAGGTGGTGCACCTTGGTAACTTGTACCAAGGTGGTGGCAATGATCACAAAATTAGCGAATTTGTAGAGTAGACAAGTCAAAGATAAAATGTAAATTATGTCACAATCAGGGCCATTGTGCAAAGGTTTGCATAAAAACACTAATAAAGGCAAATCACAGAGTTTCAAACCAATGTCCTGTAAATTATGTTGAAACTGATGACAGATTCTCAGATAATCAACCATATGGAATAAACAATGTTCTTACGATTGTGGATTTATTTGAAGTTGGTGATAGTGACAAGTATTTCATCAGTGTCCAGCTAAATGGCAAATACCAACGATTTGAGGTCGATTCAGGTGCAAGGTATAGTCTTTTGTCTGTCAATGACTTTCGGAAACTTAAGCTGAATGTTCCACTTAAAAAATCCACCACTGTTTTCAGGTCTTATTCTGGTAATATAATTCATCCGTTTGGGAAAAGCTTTGTTGAAGTGTCTTATAATGGTAAGCAGTTTTTTGGAGAGCTATACATAGTTCCAAATGGGCATGATTCTCTTTTAGGGCGTCAGTGGATTCGAGAGTTGCAGATCAATCTTCAGGAACTCGATTTTTTAAATAATTGTAAAAGTAACGAACCACCACTCCACATAATAAGCTCTGTAGATGACGATTTTATACCAAATATTGATCGTGATATTGAACGATCGGTAAAAGGCTGTGAAAATTGTGCGCTAATTCGACAAAATCCACCAAAGGTTCCAGTTTATCCATGGCAACCTCCTGAGGAGAATTGGGAAAGGGTCCATACAGACTATGCTGGTACATTTCAAAATAATTGTTTTCTGCTAGTTGTTGATGCCAAGTCTAAATGGGCTGAGGTAAAAGTTCTCAGAGATACACCCACGAGTTCTTCCACAATCTCTCTTTTGGAAAACTCATGGCTATCCTCAAGTATTGGTATCTTCAATTTTCAAAGCTTCAATGCTTCAATTTTTCAAAGTGAGGAATTTAAATCATACTGCGAAGTTAATGGCATTTTTCAACAGTTCATAGCTCCTGGCCATCCAGCTGGTAACGGTCTGGCAGAACGAAATGTCCAGACTCTCAAAAACAGGCTGAAATCAGCCTCAAGTGACCCAACTCCTATTACTAAGAAGGTTCAGGATATTCTTTTTCGATACAGAGCAACACCTCTCATATGTGGAAAATCTCCTACAGAATTGTATCTAAATAGAAAAATCAGGATCCGCCTTGATTCAATTTTTCCCTACAAACCAGAACAGGTATTGATACCAGAACCAAGACGTTCATTTCAAGTGGGGGAGAGGACCCAAGTGAGGACATTTTTGAATAACCAGCCTACATGGGAGTTTGGAACGATAAAGAAGAAATTTGACTCTCATCATTATCAGATTCAATTGGACTCTGGGAAAACAATTAAAAGGCATATAAATCAACTTCGTCCAACGCTTGTTAAAAAACCTGAAAGTGAAAGGGGTGTTCCTGAATTGTTCGATGTTCCAAGGATTCCACAGAGAGTTAACAGAGAGCCAGAACAAACAAATGAAGAAGGAATAAATGAAGATAGACTTCCAGAACCAAGTAGATCGATAAGAAATAGAAGACAGTCAGTGCGATTTGATGATTACATACGATTCTAAATTAATTTTGAAATCTTCTTAGTGGGGAAGAACTGTTGTATCTTACCAACTTATCCCCTAGTATCAAAGACTAAAACAAATCATCTGTTATTTGTTTATGTTTATTTAGTTGGTGTTTACATTCTACTTCAAAAAATGCAATTGTAATGAATAAAAGATATTCCATTGTTCTTTTGAAAAGTACCTTATTTTCTCAGTTACAGACAGGTATGTATATACAATTCAAGGATGTAACAAGCCCCAAAATACAACATACAGTACTGTGTTTAGGTTTTTTATAACCGTTTGAGATAAAGCAAAACCTTAGAGAACTAAATTGTGTAGTTTTTTAAGCTGATTCTAATGGTGAAAGATAAAATTCACATTTTAAAATTACATATAAATAACGCTAAAAACCCAATTTTTGAATACAAACCCCCCAAACTACCCGTTCCGACTGATTGACATGTCTAGATTAGCAACTCGACCGAGCAAATGAGGAATATACGTCTCTACCAAATTTGGTCTCGATCGGACCATTTTACGAGAGTTATCGTGTTCACAGACACACACACACATATATATAATTATATTAGTAGCCCTATTTGATGAAATAAACAGTGAAAACTTACATATAAATATATATATATATATATATATAAATTGGTAATACGGTAATAGCTTCTTCCATATGGGAAATTCACTTAATTTTGAGAAAGTAATAAACTCACAGCTCACAACATACCCAGAAAACAACTTACTAGCCTACTCAACGAAAATCAACAATCAAATTGGGTTCTTCTGCAGACAGAAACATTGTTAAAAGGTTGTAAGAAAGTGCAAAAAGTAAGTCTAAGATCAATTTGATATAAATTGATAGAATACTGTTCGGAATATTTACCCATAAATTCTGTTATCTTTTCCGTGCCAGAAAAAACAACCAAATTTTAATAGGCCTACAGAGATTTATGGCAATTTTTATTCTAAAGTAAATGTGTAACACAGGTAGTGAACTGAAATTTGTTGTACTTACTTAATAAACATAACTGATGTTAAGAGTCACATGAATCATGATTTAAAAAGAAATGGTAGGCTGGTTCGAAGTCTCACAGGCCATAAAAAACAATACTAAACAATTTATATTTACATTTATTACACTTAAAACTTACAGTTTTCCTCCATTTCAATCCTGAACATAAACACTGCAGATCTTATGATTTTCTGAACCATGCAAGTCACTTTTGTTGAGTTGAATTTCCATTGTAGCGGTTATTCTCATCATCAGAATCTTCATTCCTTCTGATAGTATGAATGTTACCAAATCTAGATGAAGATTTATTGCCCCTATTGGATGTATTTCTGTTACTACTAGACTGACTCCCTTCGCCTTGATTTGAAATCTGATTGGACCTCCTATTTCCAGAGGCAAAGAAACTATTCCAAAATGCAGAAAATAAGCCTTGCACGTATTGAATGAAGGGAGTAAGTTTGCCAAACCAGAACCAAAAACTATACTGAACAGTTTTATAAATACCATTAGTACTATTAAATGGAACAACACTTTTATAAACAACAATAATTACACCATTAGGTGTTAAGTCAAGGTCTTCCAATGTTTTTTCATACTCGGCTGCTGAAAAGACATTATGATTATAGGTTTTTAAATCAAAGTCGTTCAGATTAAACTTGCTGTTGATGAAGTCATAAACTTCTTGAAGTAGGTCATACTTATTAAACGTTTGCTTTTCTCTTGAACCATCTGGCAAACGAATTTGAAGCTCAGTAAGCTTAGTCATGAACTGAACATCTTCTTGCCTTTCACTATTAACTTTAGAAGTTAAATTTGTAATTATAAAGTTATTTTCACATGATGGGATCTGGGAAGTTTCATATGCTGGTCCATTCGTATATCCATTTGTAGAGGTATCCAATCTGTTAATGTCATCTAATGTTTCTGCATCATCTTTTAAACATTTGACATTAACGAGCTCAGCTTTTGAAACTGAATTCAGCTGACAATTCTGGCATATTGCATTCAACTCTTCATGGATACTGTCTTCATTGAAGATTTGTTTGCAAATTATAGGAAGGCCTTCTGCATTTATGGCAAAAAGTGCAATTTTAGCACTAATCTCTGGTTTGTATAACTCCTTGAACTGGCTAAACTGTTGAGTATTCCTAGCCAATTTAAAAATTAATAGATCATCATTTTTCTTCACAAGCATATCCATGATACATTCCACAGATTTATACAAGTTACAAGAAGTTTCATCTTCCCTAATGTAGTAAATGATTATCCTTTGGCCACTTAAGACGTCACTTAATCTGTTAATGTCATGAAACACCATTTTAAATTTGCAAGAATCAAAGCCGATAACGTTTGAACAATCTTAACTAATTAGTCTATGCGAAACATTTTAAACGCAGTAACTTATGTGCTAAATTTTATCGTTGACATTTAACCAAAAGGTTAGATACTTCAACAATTTACTGACTTTTGTAGCATTGACATAGAACAAAAAATAAGAAACTCCTTCCAAAACAGTACGTGGCTTAAAATTACACAACAAATTTCCCACGTAACAAGTTCACTAATAAGAGTATTTAATTATTTTTATTACACAATCACTAAACTATCTCAACAAAAAACTCATGCATTACGATGACGACGCTCTGACATGTCATTTTTAGTCATATGTATGCTTAAGTACAGCAATTTGATTTGACAGCAAAGTACAGTCATGTACAGTACAAAGAAATAAGTAGAAGCATAGAGTACATGCTCCTCTAATATTATATTTCTCCTTTTATTTATGTTTTAGTTGAAATAATGTATTTCTTATCTGTTCAATCTTTGTTTGTATTTGTTTATATATTGGCATCATTCCCAAAGGGCGAGCACCCAGGTGTCTCGAGTGATATGGACATTCACAATGAACAAATCTTAACTGATGATTATAGATAAAGCAAAAATACCCCCGTCGCAGCAGACCTGCGTACTCAGCGAATTTCCAAATCAATAATATAATAATAATAATAATAATATATGGCAAGTTTTATAAACATCTGTCCATAAACATGGGAATTATTTGCTTATTCTCCATAAGATTAATATGGCAAAGAGTGTGCAGGTTTGCTGCTATGAGGAACACTAAAATTAGGCATTTCTACCATAAATAATTTTTATCTTAACATTTATACCAACTTTCATCAACATCTGTCCATAAATAAAGGAGTTTGCCTATTCCCTTTATGATTATTATGGGAAAAGAGTATGCAGGTTTGCTGCCATGATAAACACATAAACTATGATTTTTGAGCATAAATGGATAGATCTCAACCACATGAAGCTAAATATCAAGTTTTATCCAAAAATCCAAATTAATATGGGAAATATTAATTTTTCCCTATCCTCCATAAGATTAACATTGGAGCCCCACAATACAACGTACTGTGTTTAGATTTTTTAATATCTCGGTAACCGTTGGAGATAGAGAAAAACTTTAAGGAACTTAATTGTGTAGTTTTTTAAGCTGATTCTAATGGTGAAATATAAAATTAGAAATTTTCAAAAACTACATGTGAAAAACGCCAAAAAACCTATTTTGGGGTACAAAACCCCCCCAAACTACCCGTTCCCATTGACCGATATGTCTGGTTAACGAACTCGTCCGAGCGTGTGTAGGAATACACGTCTCTACCAAATTTTGTCTCGATCGGACCATTTTTACGAGAGTTATCGTGTTAACAGACACATACATATAAAATCAAAATCAAATCAAAAATTTTTATTCCAGGAAGCAATACAAAAACATTACAGAGTAAAGTAGTTGGTTGCATAGGAATCGTCAGAAGTAAAAACTAAATTAAGCCTAGTAAAATACTAGCTAATACTATAAATTTACATATTATCAGAGAAAATTATAGTTTAAAAACTCATCAACACTGTAAAAACAAGAATCAATCAAAAGTTTTTTAATACAGTGTCTAAATGACTTATCACTCAAATTTCTTATCGAGATTGGCAACTTGTTAAATAGCTTAATTGAGGTACATTTATAACTTTTGATTGTTTTGGAATACATATGGAAATCTTTCTTAATAGCATTATTATTTCTAGTATTATAGCCATGTACATCACTATTCAAACTAAAACTACTCAAATTACTCTTAACATACAGCAAACACTGAAAAATGTAAATAGAAGGTAAAGTCATAATATATATAATGTATATATATACATATATACATATATATATAAAAATTTTAACGACTATTGTTTTTGGACTCTGGGCACCTAAAGAAGAAAAAATAACATGGTCCCGGGCTTAAGTCTCACCATGAGACCTACGGTAATAGCTTCTTCCCTATGGGAAATTCGCTAAAAGATCATATAAAGGTTTGTCTGATTCTTCATTTGAGCCGTTGAAAAGGCAAACTATGTTGCCTACATATTTGTAATGGTATTTTATGTTACACATAAAACATTACACTTATACTTTAAAACACTTAACTTTAAAACATTATACTTGACAAAAATCATACAAAAATATCCCAAGGACGTTACATTTAAATATGTAAACAATCAGTGTTAGTTTGTTTTTATTATTTTCGGAAATTTATTTTTTTTATAACCAGTATGTTTATTTACAATCTGCTACATCAAATTATATCAATAAGTAAATGAGATAAAAGACGAAATTGACATTAGTTGTTAGTGACAAACCATTGAATGAACTAACATTATTATAATTTAGATATAACTATTTGAATCGATCACTTAGATTTGTAAAATCGTGCCTCTTCAGCCGGCGGGTATACCGTCTCACTGTTGTCCAAAAGGTTCACAGCTAAGTGATTGCGGATAGTTGTGAGCGATGGTCGGTGGGTGTAGTGTTCTCATGTGTGGATTAACGTCCGCACTATTGAGAGCTACGTTAATCCGCAAAGGTCATCCTCATAATTAGACCAATTCGTAATTCAGAGGTCGTGGTTCGGATTCCACGTTAACTGTAGGTCCCTTAGTTGCCATCGGCTGTTGGGCTATTAATTAACAGTCCTGTCTAAGGAACATGTCAGCCTTAGTCAGTAACAAGACTACAAGATCGCGCCACAATCATCTTACAATCAACTCCCATTCATACTTGGCTTAAAATACCTACCTTGTCGTATGGTCGCCATTTCAATAATCTAATCTAATCTAATCTAATAAATTTGGATGGTTGTTGGGTTTTTTTTCATACTTATCACTGAATTTTGAGATTTCTTCACGTACAAAAGGAATTTTGAGATCACGATGAATAACTTGATTTGAAACATACCAAGGGGCTTGAACAGTATTCCTAATAGTTTTTGACTGGTATCTTTGAATTGTGTCAATATAGTGTTGGAAGCGGTTCACCAAAGCTGGATGCCATAATATGTCCATGTTGGTTTCAATATTGTTTTATACACTAAAGTTTTGTTTTCAACTGATAATTTTGAGTATTTTCCAATGAGCCAATTTAATTTTTTAGTTTTTAAATTGAAATTCAGTCTTTTATTCCAAATATGATTATGCCAGGTACGTCGACTGTCCAGGATGATACCCAGGTATTTCACAACTTCTACTTGAGGGATTTCAGCATTCTTTGAAAAGACTTGAGGAGAGACTTCACGCCTTAGTGTGAAAGTTACATGGGCCGACTTTCCTTCGTTTACTTTGATTCTCCATCTCTTGAGCCAGTCCGATATACTGTTAAAGGTTTGTTGAAGAATTTGGGAGGCAGAAGTAGCGTTTTGATGTGATGCTAATATTGCTGTATCATCTGTAAAAGTAGCAATGACCACTCTTGGGTTTGCTGGAAGATCTGCTGTGTACAGTATATATAATACAGGTCCGAGAACACTTCCTTGTGGAACTCCAGATTCAATCCTACAGAAGCTAGAACGTGAAATTTTATTTGAAAAAACCTACCATTTAAATATCATTTAAATAGGTTGTACAAAAGGTGAGGGAGCAACGATTTTATTTTATAAAGTAGACCATCGTGCCATACTTTATCAAATGCCTGACTTATATCTAAGAAAGCAGCCGAGCAAAATTGTTTCTTCTCCAAGTCTTGTTTAATTACGGTACATTCGCTACTCTGTGAACTTGTTCAACTGTTGCGAGTGTTCTCTTCTGAACCCAAACTGGTCGCTCGGAATTAAATTGTTATCACTGATTATATGCAGTAAACGCTTTAGTAATAGCTTTTCAAATACTTTAGAGATAACAGGAAGAAGACTTATAGGTCTGTAAGATGACACTTCATGAGGAGGTTTGCCAGGCTTAGGAACCACGACAATCTGAGATATTTTCCACTGACTCGGAAAGTATTTCAATCTTAAAACGGCGTTGAATATCAACGTCAACATAAAAAATGCTCTGCCAGAAAGCTCTTTGAGGATCTTAACTGTTATCAAATCATAGCCAGGAGATTTTCTATCGTGGAGCTCCTTCTGGACGATAGATCTTAGTTCATTAATAGTAACAGGTTGGATTGGGAGGTCCATTTGTGTTGGGGCTTCAAGAAGTACGTTTACTTCATCACTGATGTTGACTACTGTGTTGTTAGGTTTAAACACTTCTTTAAAGTGATTTGAAAACACATCACTCTTCTCTTGACTGCTCTTCGCCCATTGGCCGTCTGGTTTCAAAATTCGAGGAATTAGAGTTTTAGGTTGTTTGAAATTTCTCGTAGCTTTCCATAAAGAGTAGTTTGTTGATTCATTTGGCGTCAAGTTTGAGGTATACTCATAAAACCAATCATTTTTAATTTTGAGTAACATTGCCGATAAGTTGCGTGAAGCTCTATTGAAGTTGGTTTTGTCCACTAGACTCCTGGAGTTTTGCCATACTCTTCTTCGGCGCCTCCTTTCTGCTATTTCCTTTTACTTTCTCCTATATTAACTATTATATTGGTTTTCAACGAAACCCTTGCACATTTTGACGAGTTTTTTTGGAACTTTGATTAACTGTCGATCTTGAACCTCTCTTGTGGGAACTAAATGAAATAGTTTGCCATGCATTCACATCAGAAGTTCCGTTTAGCTGATCTTTATTTGTCGAAGCAAGACGAGGTTTCCCTATTATAACTATAGTTATGTTCATTAACAATATGTGTTGGGTAATCGTTTCCTTTTCGTTTGGAGAAACTTCAGTGTATGACATTTGGGAATTGAATTAAAGGTAAACAAAAACAAAGAATTTTTTCAATCAAGTTTTATTTACAATCTGTTACTATAATCAGAACAATAGGTAAATTTTATAAGAGTGAAGAACATGAAAATGAGTTAAGCACCATTGTGCTAAACTAACATATTAACACATAAAGAAAAATATACAGTTACAAAAAGCGATCAGCAAGATCAAGGATGTTATGTCTTTTCAACATATATGTGCACTGACTATTGTCTAGAAGATTTAAAGCCAGATGGTCATTTTTACACTGGTAATTTTGACTAAATTTTGAAATTTCTTCTCTTACAAATGGAATTTTGGAATCTGCATGGATTACTAGGTTTGTAACGTACCATGGAGAATTGAAAATTCTTCTTAATGTCTTAGACTGGTATCGTTGAATTATTTCGATATTTGAATTTGACGCCGTTCCCCAGAGTTGGATTCCGTAGGTCCATACAGGCTTCAACACAACTTTGTATAAGAGTAATTTGTTTTCAACTGATAATTAAGAATTTTGTCCAAGAAGCCAGGCCAATTTGTTGGTTCTTAAGTTCAAATTTAGTCTTTTTTTCCAAATGTGGGAGCGCCAAGTACGTCTGTCCAAGTGCATACCCAGGTATTTTACTTCGTCCGCTTGAGGACGAACGACATTGTTTATCGTTACTGGATGGAGGACACGTTGCCGTACTCATCGTGAAAGTTACATGAAGTGACTTTGCTTCATTAACCTTTACCTTCCAGTTTTCAAGCCACTGAGCTATTTCGTTTAGGGCGGTTTGCAAATGTGCGGATGCCAATAGAGGGTCTGGATTGGAAGACAAAAGAGCGGTGTCGTCGGCAAAAGTAGCAACCGTAATACCTGGAGGTTGTGGTGTAGATCAATGTTGTGAATCAATGGTTTTGGTATATAAAATATAGAGGATAGGTCCAAGAACACTGCCTTGAGGTACTCCTGACGCTCTATTGAAAAGAGCTTTGTCTCTAGGGTTTCTGCTAATCTGTCAGATTCGCCGTAATCATCTCCGCTCAGCAACTCTCCGCTTGACTTCCACTAAATAAATTACTTGATTTTGGAGATGAGGTCTAGTAGAAGGTGTTGCAAGTCTTGCAGCTGTTTGAACACTATTGTTAAAATATGATACTTCATAATCTATGTCCATCGAGGTCTTCAATGGCACCTTGAGAGTCAAATGTTCACTTAAATTTTGACGAAATTGGTTCCAATCAGTGTGTTTGTTATGAGTGTTAGGTAGCATTTAAATGAAATAAAATATATAAAAGAGAATTAACAAACATCAGATTAATACTGAAAAGGTACGAAATAAACAAATAAATTGTTAGTTTTTACCCTTATGCAGCACAGAGTTCGAAAAATATATTAAATTGTAATATATATAAAATATATTTTCAGTAATTAATATTAAAATTTAAATTAATTTTATTTGTTATAAATTTTTATTTACAATAACAATATATATATGAAAATATATATATATATTTTATATTAAATTATTTCTTTATATATTATTTTTTAACTATATTTATATACAGTATCCTTATGAAAATTATATATATATATATATATATATTATATATTTGCTCGTATTATAAATATTTTTTATAAATCCTGACAATGAAAATTTCATTGTCAGGATTTAAATATTTTGATGCAATTTTCCTGTAATTTATAAAATTTTCTTTTTATCAAACTAGAACAAAAAGTTTTATCGCTAGAATATCAAACTATTGAAATTTTGTATTATAATTTGCAGTGACAGTTAAGTTTATCCCACCTAATGCATCAGCAGTATATTCTTTATTAAGGACTGTATGTTATGTTATATAAAGTTAGCCTTTTATTTATTAAACTATCTTTAGAGAACAATAGAGCTCATCAACCCGACCCAACCTAAAATGTTATGTATCAGTCAATATTCATTGATTGTTCAAAGTTGATCTTATAGTTAAGGATTCCAAAGTAAATAAAAAATAACTTAGTATAGATAAAAATGATTCTATATTCATAAAAAACTTACTTTTGGAAATAAAAATACAAATAAAGAAAAATTACCCGATTTCCGGGGATTATTTTTATAAACTAAGTGATATTAGCGAGTGAAACCGGGGATTCTTAGTGTTACCGGATAAAAAATCTGAAATTACAGTATATATTTATTACCGGGTTACATTTACATAGCCAACCACAGATGAGAAAGGAAAGGAAAACATATCAAAGTGTTGAATAAATTTCATGGCATCAATACCACAGTCAGCCTTGTAGGCAAAAATAAAATGTTTTTATTTACTTCCCTATGGGAAAGAGGTTAGAACATGGATATGTCTAAAAGGTATATATTTTCAGTTCGTATAAAGAACTGTTCTTATTATTTTATATTAAAAATTCAATAAATAGCTCTGGTTGTTTATATGGAAACCTGTTACATATTTTCCATCTTAAAAATCACCAACACCCCCCCAGAGCTAAGACATATCCACGTCAAAAGTATAATAAAAAAGTCATGAGCAGTCCAGCAGCAAGCACACCAGCTGTAATAAAAAAGTCATGAGCAGTCCAGCAGCAAGCACACCAGCTGACCACCGGCATCGTTCAGCAATCGAGCAATTAATCAATCAGGCATCAGCAATCAGCACACAGTCAGTCACCAGTCAGTAGTCACTCACAATAAAAGTCGTCAACGAGTAAGATACGTTTTGACAGGTTTAGTGGTTATGGATATTTATAACTAATAATGAAGTTGTACGTTCATGATTCAGTTTGAGTCATGAGCAGTCCAGCAGCAAGCACACCAGCTGACCACCGGCATCGTTCAGCAATCGAGCAATTAATCAATCAGGCATCAGCAATCAGCATACAGTCAGTCACCAGTCAGTAGTCACTCACAATAAAAGTCGTCAACGAGTAAGATACGTTTTGACAGGTTTAGTGGTTATGGATATTTATAACTAATAATGAAGTTGTACGTTCATGATTCAGTTTGTCGATCCAAATATATACGTATAGGTTAAGACGCTGAAAACAGGCGACAGACACAAAACCATAGATTCAGTGACATCTCTACCTTGGAGGAAACATGGTCGTGGGAGCTGTAGACCACACGATACAGGCAGATATTATTTTTGTGATTGAAGGTACAGCAATAAATGGAGCCTATATTAATGATTTGAAGTCAAATTACATAATACCTACCCTTGAGTAAGTATAACGATACACTGTTTTTTCAGTTATAAGTGGATGCACTTTGTGGCTTTTTGTGTTCAATTGAATACAAAAAGCCGAGTTTTACTCTAAAATTCCAAATATATAGTTTTAAATTGTGAATAGTCCAATACGTTCAAATAACAAGTATATTATAATCACCAACGATAAGTATGCAAGTCTATCTAATTAAGTTTTAACAATACATCCATACAAACCCTAAATTTAATGTTTCTCAAGTCAGCAACTACTCATTGCCCATGTAATTCTTATGGAGGATGGATAAATTGGCATAACTCATAGTTATTAACTTAATTTTATACTTTTGGTATGTGTATTAACTTAGTCATTAACATAACCTAGCTTGTAAACATATTACCATATTAAACAACCCCTATTGCAGCTAACACCATACTCTGAACTGTTTGATTACTATGATAGAACTAATATAAATTCTATGAAATTCACTCTACTCACACCAGCTTGCGATCTTGTTTTGTACTTTTAAGCTGTACTTTTAAGTTCCAGAATAGGAAGGACCATTACCAATTGTGTTTATAATGAGACAACTGAACTAAAAAATCTTTAATAAATCCATGTGTCATATAATTTGTTATTATAACATTAATTGTTTAGTTTAATTACAAATCTTGTTACGGTAGGTAATTTCCATTTACTAAAGGTCAGTTAAATGGCCTACGTGCCCTTTGGTTGGACAATCTCCTGAGAAACCTACAGTTTCATTGTCTTAACATCTAAATTCTGGAAATTCTTATCCTAAACATGTTAGCTTCCAGAGTTCTGTGAATCAATATACCAATCCTAACCCTAATGAATTCAAAACCCGATCTAGGCATATCATTAAACCTGTTAGTAAACTGAACTTGTAGGCTATAATTTAGGTATAAGTCGTCAGTGTTTTGAAAACGTACAAATAATTTTTTGGTTGAGTTTTGTTTATTCAAAGTAAATTTACAGTTTCAAGATGAATATGATTTCATAAAAAAGTAAAATTTGGGTACAAGTATTCCTTTATTTCTTTTTTGCAAATTTCCCATAAGGAAGAAGCCCTAGGTCTCATGGTAAGACTTTAGCCCGGGACCATGTTTTTTTGTCTTAAAGTGCCCAGAGGCCAATTTATATATATATATATATATATATATATATATATATATATATATATATATATATACAGGGTGTTCATTAAAGTCGGGGACAAACTTCGAGGGGTGATAGTAGCCTACTCATCAAAATAAACAAAAAATTTCATATAAACATATGTCGAAAAATCCTTCGTTTAGCCGCTAGCCGCCATTTTGTATTTTATACAAAAAACGTTATATATCAATAATTATTTAGGATACAGAAACCAAACTTTGCACACATATTTAATGATCAAACAGAAAAATATTCTCAAAGCACCATTTAGTTTTATTTTATATTTTCAAAATGGCGGAGGTTAATTCAAAAAAAATTTAAATAACAACAAAACCATTAACATAATAATATTTTTACAGGATACAAAAAAGATTGGAATTTTAATTTCAAATCGAACGGTACTTTGGTGAACGAAATCCGTGCATGGATAAGCGAGAAAATACATTTTTAATGTTAGATTACAGGGCCCACACGCCACCACAGCGCGGCCGTGACGAAGAATTAATTGTTGTGCCAGCCGCTTTTTCGCCACGCCCGCGCCGTGGCTGCACATGGGCTCTGTAAGCTAACTTTTAAAGTGCATTTTCTCACTTATCCGTGCATGGATTTCGTTCATCAAAAAACCATTTGATTTGAAATTAAAATTGCAATCTTTTTTATTTCTTGTATAAATTTCTTAAAGTTAATGGTTTTATTGTTATTTAAATTAAAATATTTTTAAACACCACCATTTTGAAAAAATAAAAGCAAACTTAATGTTACTTCGAGAATATTTTTCTCTTTAGCCAGTAAATATGCGTGCAAAGTTTAGTTTATGTATCTTAATTAGTTCTTTATATATAAAGTTTTTTGTATGAAATACAAAATGGCGGCTAGCGGCTAAACAAAGGATTTTTCGACATATATTTATTGGAAATTTTTTGTTTATTTTGATGAGTACTATCACCCCTCGAAGTTTGTCCCCGACTTTAATGAACACCCTGTATATATGTGTGTGTGTGTGTGTGTGTGTGTGTGTGTGTGTGTGTGTGTGTGTGTGTGTGTGTGTGTGTGTGTGAACAGGATAACTCTCGTAAAAGTAGTCTGATGAAGACCAAATTTGGTAGAGACGTGTATTCCTACATTTGCTTGGACGAGTTTGTAAACCAGACATATCGGTCAAACGGAACGGGTAGTTTGGGGGAGGTTATGTATTCAAAAATTGGGTTTTTTGCGTTTTTCATTCATAATTTCAAAAATGTTTTAATTTTATGTTTAACTATTAAAATCAGCTTCAAAAACTACACAATTTAGTTCTTTAAAGTAAAGGTCAGTTAAGTAGCCTACGTGCCCTTTGGTTCTTTAAGAAGGGATCTCGTCCACTTTAATAAATTATCTTGTGCAGAACGGATGTATGACTCTGATTTAATTAACCTGCGACCATACAAAACACTATGATAAGCTGTTGGAGGTTATTTAAGATTTGATAATACTATGTCTTCCCTCATTGGATTATCTTATTGCTGGTTCATCAAATCTTGTTGTGTCACTAGTTTTTAAAATAAAATAGCTGATATGTTTTTCTTTTTCAGATTCTTTAGCCAAGGTACTATAGAAGACTATGTCTGTGAAGTAAGTATTAGTACAAAAAATTAAAAATGATAACATAATAACATAGTACTCCCTTAAATAAAAAATAAGGAAATGAAGGGTAGAAGTACTTAGTAGGACGGCGACTATCCTGAGGCTGAGGTCAATTCGGATAATCAGTAATTTTGATGATTTGATTGCATTATTTATAAACCAAAAATGGAGCTAGTACTTGGAAAAACATGATGCACGATACATTTTCAACGCAATAGTAATAGCAAAGACACCCCCATCGTATCATTGTGTCCATGCCTTACTTTGCACCGCTACACGACTGAATCTTCATCGTGTTGCACAAATTCAACAATTTGACATGCAAAAAATCCATATGTAGGCCCTACTAATGACATTTTCAGACAAGTAAAATTTTACTGCATTTTTAAATTCTATATTTAAATATATTTCAGTAAGTATATTTAAGTATTTAATTTACTTATATATTTAACCTCGATATATCGAATCTGAACGGGAATTAAGGAACTTCGATATATCAAGGATTTCGATATACCAAGGTTCGATATATGAATGTGATTTCTGCCCGACTTTGATGTATAGAGGTGCACAGGAATTAAAGAAAACCTGTACAAATTGTGTAAATAACTTTTTCCACAAATGTAAAAAATCTAAAATTGTAGTTTGTCTACCTGTGAGGGTTACTTTGTCCAAAGCATCATTGAGAGTGGTGATTAACTGGATCACAATGTCATGTCCGTCTTCTTTTGGAGGAACTTCTTCAATGTTGTAATGGCACATCACGCAGAGGAGGGTCGAGTTTGGGATCTGGAACCTCGGCTTTGCTGTCCTCAGAATCTTCATTGGCATCCTCTGCCGTTGATTGTGTAACAGATGCGATGATGTCCGTATCACTAAGTTCCCCGCATCCCGTCCCTGACTCGAATCGATCGGATCACTTCTGGGATAGTCCGTCGATTCGAGTCAGGGACGGGATGAGCAGGCACCTAAAAAGAGAACCTTTCCATGCTAACTTAAAAGCAAAGTTTAAAAGATACAGAAATATTTTGAGTAGGGTTATTCATGCTGCCAAGGATACATTTTATCGCATTAAGAGGCGAGGAACGATAGTAGGAAGTTATGGAAAAACATTTTAGATATAATGGGTGTCAAAAAATCTAAGGTAAATTTTCCAATTAAACATTTTTTAAATAATGATGAAATAACAGTAGACACCATTAAATCTGCGGCCAACTCACTCAACGAATACGACGTTGGTGTGGGTGCCAACCTGGCGAGTGCCATCCCCTATGTGGCTGAAGAAATCGTTAGGGACGAGGACTACAAGGCGGACTCGAGCCTCCAGCTGGAACCCGTGTCTGAGGCTCAACTCATCAAAATAGTAAACAACGTAAAGGGTGGATTGGCACCCGGTGAAGATCGAATTCCTGCAAAATTAATTAAAGACAATCTTCAAAAATTGATTAATCCACTCCTTTTTATTGTAAATAAAAGTATTACTCGGGTATTTTTCCAGATTCTTTTAAACTGGGTAAAGTGATTCCAATTTATAAGGGGGGCCAAAAAAATCAAAGTATAAGTTATAGACCAATTACGTTAGCTAGTGTTTTGTCTAAAATTCTGGAAAAATGCATAAGATTTCAATTGGAAAATTATTTGATCCACCAAAATATTCTATTTGAAAATAAATTCGGGTTTCGGAGAGACAAATCAATAAATGACGATTTGTTTTTTCTCATCAAAAACATTCATGATGCTGTATCACGTAATAAAAAACCGTTGTTGATTTTCATTGATTTGGCAAAAGCATTTGATACTGTTGACAGAGTAATTTTAATAAATAGACTAGAACTCATTGGCGTGCGGGGGATGGCACTGGATTGGTTCAGGTGCTATTTATGTGTCAGGTTTCAGACAGTTTCGATTCTTGGCCAGTCCAGTGCTCCTCTCAGGATAGACTATGGGGTCTTGCAAGGGAGTACTTTGGGGCCCCTTCTCTTTCTTATATATATATATATATATATATATATATATATATATATATATATAAATAACTTAGGAAAAGTAAATTTGGAGAGGGGGCAAGTTTTCCTTAATGCTGATGATTCAGCTTTGCTGTTCGAGGGCAACAGCTGGGAGGAGACGTACCGTTTAGCGGAGTGCGGCCTATCCAATGTCAAGGGGTGGTTTGATCAAAGTCGGCTCTCTGTAAATATATCAAAAACAAAACACATGCCTATTTCTGTAAGAGCCGCCTACGATCCAGTAAACCTGTATCTACGTTTACAGGCATGTGGGGGTGATAGGACGAATGAGTGTAGTACGTGTGAGTGTATTGAGGGAGTGACTGAGTATAAGTACCTCGGGATTATGTTTGACAACCGTCTGAAATGGACCAGCCATATTAATTTCTTAAATAATAAACTTCGAAAATTCATCTTCATTTTTGGAATATTAACAAGATTCTTGCTCCGGACTTGATTAAAGCGGTATATTACGCCTATGTGCAGTCTGTCTTACAATACGGAATTTTAGCCTGGGAGAGTTGCTTCCCGAGTGTTCTAAATTCTCTAGAAGTAACTCAAAGATCAATCATCAAAGCATCTTTTAAAAAAAATCGACGTTACCCATCAAATCTTCTGTTTGATGAATTTAAAGTCTTTACCATTTGGCAATTATACATGAAATCTTTAATTTATTTTAGTCATAATAATTAGGTATCACTTTTTCAAACTATTTCTCACACATATTCAACAAGATCTGCAGTAAATTCCGGCATTACTATTCCTAGACTTACTAAAACTATAAACTCTACATCGCCTTTTTATGTGGCAAATGGTTTATCCACGCTTGCCATGTATAAAGATTCCTGCCCCTTGCAGTAACATTACATATAAAAAATTAATTAATAAGTGGATTTTGGAGATCTGCCAGGAACAAATAAAAGTTTATTTTACCTCTCCATATGTATGATCCGTCAAAAGGTATCGTGTGTGTGTTTTGAGGATGTGAGCGGTATGTATGTATGAGTGAATGAGTTATACGGTCAGTTGGAGACCGTTATCCGGTATCCAGCTGGCTAAGGGCGTCCTGTTGCTGGGCCATGCAGGGACAGAGCTTTGACGGGCCTGTGTCCCAGGGCTACCAGCCGCCTGATGGTCGCGGTGCGGGGTTTACGTCAACTCCAGAAGCTCTGCTATCTGGAGTCAAGGGCCTTTCTGCATGTAAGAGGCTGAGTGAGTGCGTGTGTGTTAGTGTATAGTGTGTTTTTTAAGGGCCTGAGTCAGTTGAGTGTGCAAGGACCAAGTTCTCGGTTACCTTAATTTTTGTATTTTGAACTTCATTTTCGTATTTTGAACTTTTTTCTTTTTTACCATTTTATCTTTTTTTTACCTCACGAACTTTTCCCATCATACATGCGTGCATATTCCTCCTTCTGTATTAATTTTTTATTTTCATATTTTTGCTGTTAAAATCTTTCTTTTTTTGTTGATTTTTTGTGATTGTGGACTGATCTTTCGGCTTGTTTCCCCACACACAGACTTCGGTCGATGTGGGGAACCAATTCCAATATATTTAAAAATGTTGTATATGGTAGCTATAAGTTTTTTTTGGGAATAAACAATTTTTCATTTTCATATAGCTAAGTCATTGTCGATATCGACGAATTCCTTGAATTTGAGGCCTTCAACCTCAAGCAACCTTGTAACATCTTCCCACCGGTCAGGTGTTTCATGAGTAGTCACAGATGGTGTACCTACAACACCACTCTCCTCTTCAACTCTTTCTTCGTCTCCTTCAGTTTGCCGTTTGAACCCACCCTTTTTAAAAGAATTTTGAATGGTTTTTTGCGTAACATTAGTCCAGGCTTTCAAAGTCATCTACATGGCATTAAGAACATTAATTGTTGTACCATTTTTTTCCTCAATGTCTCGAAGGTACTGCTTATTTTCTGTAGAGAACTTTAAAATTTTTTATAATGCCTTGATCCAATGGTTGCAGTTTTGCTGTTGTGTTAAAGGGAAGGAACTGAACTTTTACATTTTTCAGTGTTGGTATATCTCCATGAGCGGAACAGTTGTCAACAAACATCAGTATCTTCTTTTTCTTTTTTTTCATTTGTTTATCAAGATCAGACAACCATTTTTCAAAAACGTCAGATTTCATCCATGCTTTTCGGTTGAAAGTATAGTCCGTAGGAAAGCTCTAGATCCCTTTAAAACATCTAGGGTTCTTTGATTTTTCAATTACTGAAGGTTTTAGTTTTACAGTTCCTGTTTGGTTTGCTCCTAGCAGCACAGTAATTCTCTGTTTGCTGTTTTTTCCTCCATGGCATGCGTCTCCTTTAAATGTAAGGGTTTTGTCTGATAGACACTGGTAGTAAAGGCCTGTCTCGTCAGCATTAAATATATCTTTTGGACTGTAGTCCTTTTTTAGTTTTGATAATTTTTCATACCATTGTGTACACATCTCATTGTTTACACTAGCACTTTCGCCGCTAACTTTTTTGAACGCTACATCATTCCTCTTCTTAAAATTTTGTAGCCAGCTGTTACTAGCTTGAAAGTTAGGTTTGCCAAGCTGTTTACAAACTCTGTGGCTTTTTCCTGGAGTGTAGGTCCACTTATTCGTAAGTTTTTGTCCCGACACAGCTTTAACCACTGCAGAACATAGTTGTCAGGTCCTTTCATTCTTTACAAAGAAGATAGTCGGTTCTCATAATTTTCTTTTTTCTTAATTTAAACAATTTTGCAAATGCCAATACGGAGCTTGTGGCATGGTTCACAGCCGTGACAGTTACTTGATTTTTTAGGCTGGGAATTTTGGATCTCACCAACAAAATTTTTAACCCTTTGTTACTCGCGCACAGTCTCACGTTCCAGGCACCAGGTATTTTAGTTTTTACAACTGTTTGGGTTGGCAATAGATTTTGGGCGCCAAGGTAGCTTCAGCATCTGCCACACTCCACCGGTTAAAGAGACAATCCTTAGTTTGAGGCGTGACTTTGAAAAAGTGTTTTTACTGGAAGTGTTCTAAGCCTGGTCTGTTGTTACATGTAACAGATTGGGCTACATTAATTCTCTATTTTTTCCATTTTATATTCTTTTAGTGTAACATCATTTAATGATTCCAGACGTAATAATTATTAAGTTTATCCCTATAATAAATTAAAAACTAGGAAAACCGCTTTTTAAAATATTTTCAATGGTTTTCAAACACTATTATTTATAATTAATAGGCAGATATCATGTAAAGATTTATTAACGTGTTAACAGTTGAGAAATATCTTTTATCTATTATTGTCTAATTAAAGTTTTTTACAAGAATCGTTTCTAAGTTTGATTGCACAACCACATTTTACCGGTAAAAATGAAACACAGTCTCTGAGTCTGTACGCGGGTATTTGTGTAATACACTTCGCACTGGTAAAGCAGGGTTAAATTTATTAATAGATATGATTAATTGATAAAAGGCCATATTATTAAAAAAAATATGTTGGTGAGACTTTTATTCCTTTTATTCTGCAACACAAAATTCTTTAGCCTCCAGGGTTCAATGTGGTAAAACTTTTGGAGGGAGTCTGTCGCAGGCTAATGTTTGAAGATTGATAGTTATTAATGTTAAAAACATTGAATGCCAATTTTTCATAAGAAATATGAAATAGAGTTAGAGTTATAAGTACCTACAATAGCTCAAGCCAAAAGAAAAAGGGTCAAGAAAGTTTCATGTGGAAAATGGTGGGAGGGAGGGATGGTCAACGTCGTGTTCAAGATTATCTGGCCATGATCTTACAGTAATCTCAGCCCTATCTATGCTCGTCTATTAGAAATTAAGGTATCTAATAAAGTTTTTAAAAGTTAAAACTGTTTTTATTTGTATAGTAATAAATATTTAGCAAATATTAGATTGTTTCAAAATTAAATGATTTTTTCCATTTTTCTAGAGTACAAACACTCTTTATGGAATTGTCACGTATCAAGCAGCTGACTGCTTGCCAAATCTTAGCAGTGACACCTATGGACCATATACAAGTCCTCAGAAAGTGCTCTTGATGCTTGATAAAATTGGAATGGAGTGAGTATTGACTATAACAACATAATGGTCCAGAAAGATAAAAATATGACTAATAATGCAAAAATTTTATTTCAATTATACTGTAGATGACCTCCACCCTCCATATTTAACTATTTTAATCTTTTTATAGCGGTACGACCGTCCTTTGTACGGGTTGTATCAGTGAAAGATGTGTGATTGAAGGAAAATACTTTTTACCATGACAAAATATAAACATGAATTCTTAATCAAATAAATACAAAGAAAAAATAAATTCTTAGCTCAATTATTTATCATTAATTATCAATTAGATAAATTAGCCAATTTGTATTAACCATACAGACAACATTTTCATATTGTATAGTTATGAAAAATGTTTAAAATCAATAAATAATGTAAACAAACTAACATTGATTTTTGTTACGACTTGCAAATATAATACACGCATGATAATTGGAATATACAACTTTATTATAGAGTAAAAACATAAATTAGGTACATTTTTGAAAACTGGAAAATAACTGAACTGAACTGTAAGTAAACATAACATCATCTACTTTTGTATCACAGCTGATAATTATATTTTAAGTTCATAGAGATATAACATTCTCTCCCACTTTGAATCACACATACTCTTGAAGCCAAACTGGTGGTCTCCTCTGTTGTTGTGGCCGTTAATGTTGAACTGGCTGTTGTTTGTTCAAGTAACCAAATGCCCTTGCAGGTTTGTTGGAGGTAAAGGTGAGTCACATGCCAATATAGCAGAGGGCCTGGCAACAGCCCTTGTATGCTTTGAGGATCTGCAACCCAAGAGGGATGTGAATGCGACACCTCAGAAACACTGCATCTTGGTGTGCAACTCTCCACCGTACATGCTGCCTGTCAGAGAAACGCCAGCCTTCGATGGACTGAATGTGGAACAATTGGCAGGGGTCTTGAATGAAGTTAGTACATGATAATCTTGTGATGGTTAAAATATTATCTTTCTGAGTAACTGATTCATCATTCATGACTTCATGATTGCTGTGAGTTTTAGGAGCTTAAAATAGTAATATTCATTGCATTTGAATTAGTAGTTGAGTCATTATAAAATAAAAACCACTTTTAGGACACTTACCATTGCACATTGGCCTGTTGTACAAGTATAAAAAAATTCACTCACTACATACGTGAAAAATGTTTTGGTTTGGGCCGAAAAATGGATTTTGAAATTTTTATGTTTTTCTACTTCAATCTGAGTTGAAGTTGAATCTGATGGTTGAAGTTGGCTATGCAAACTTTTTTCATAAAAATAATTTTCTTACATGTTTTATGATCATATTTGTTTTGGCGTATATATTCAGTAGTTATATTATGTCTTACTTGAAAATTGGGATAATTCAACCTAAAGGTCATTTTCACTAAACATCACATCACAGTGTAATACACTGAATATATTTTACTACCCTTTATCTCATTATACACATACTCATACTCTCATTAAACAAATACTGTCTGAGAGCATAAAAAAATAATACGAGAATGACTCTGCCGGCCAGTAAAACAGATGATTCAAGATTAGTGATGCAAACACACCAATCATAAATTTACCAAAAAAATATAAAATGTATTACAACAATAATATTCATTTAACACGTTCGCTGCGGATGACGCGCTTGTGCGTCGCGAATTGGCAGGAATTCATAACTATCCGCCATTTCCATTTTTGTCGTATGAGTTAGTGTTTTGACTACAGTTGTTCTAGAATCTACATGATTCTATCGTTCGTTTGACATCTTTAGTTTCCCGTTCCACCCTTTCTGTCAGTGTGCCACGTGCTTGCAAACATGAGTGACGTTTCGGACCCTGATGACCCTGCGCCTTGTTGTTCTCGTGATGATTCAAACCTTACAGTGAGTGAAATGGATTTGATTGATCATTGTGACAGTAGTGAGGGGTATACTAGTGATGAAGACTATAATCCTAGTGATGAAGGAGATGAATCAAGCATAGGTGAGTCACTGATTGATGAGCTTTTGTTTTAAGTTTTTCCAAAAGTTTTTCACCATGCCATTACTTTTTGGGTAGTGCAGAGTGCTTGTTACGAGTGTAATTCTTTTACTCTTAAAGTATCTTTTGATTTCCATCGAAGCAAATTGTTGTCAGCAATTAATACTGAGGAATAACCAAATCGAATAACCATGTACAAAACGTACTATATACCGATAGTTACCTATGGTGCAGAAGTTTGGAACATAACAGAAAGGGAATGGAGTAGGGTTCAGGCAGGGGAAATGAAGTTTATAAGAAGGATTAAAGGTAAAACAAGATTAGATAGAATGAGAAATGAAGAGCTGAGAGGAGGAATAGTCGAAGAAAGTTTGAGAGAACGAGTAGAGAAGTCGAGATTGAGATGGTTCGGTCACGTAAAGAGAATGGAAGATGTAAGAATCCCAAAGAGAATGAGCGAGCTGCAAATGAATGGAAGAAGACCTAGAGGAAGACCCAGAAGAAGGTGGATCGACGAGGTGAAACGGGATGTAGAAGCAAGAGGAGTACAATGGCAGTATGTGGAGGAAGAAGAATTGTGGAAGGACAGAAGAAGATGGAGAGGCCTAGTAAACACCCAGACCCGAAGATAATCGGAACGGGACAGGATATGTATGTATGTATGTATGAATAACCAAATCCTGTAAATACTTCTTGCATCTGGCCAACACCACATTTGAAAGTTTTATCCAATCTTTAGTGGACTCACAAAAACTTTCAGGCTGTTTCGGTTTAATTTTCAATCCTAAAAATTATCCTTGAAAGATTTAACACTAAAAACAGGTATAATAAATAAATTAAACTAAATTTAACTATTCTTCATAATGTTTTCTGTAAAGTTAAACTAAACTAAATATAAATATAACTATCCTTTAAAATGTTTCTTTTAAACTAACTTAAAAATAATTCATTCAATGGTTACAAATTTTACTATGAAAATAAAAACAACCTGAATCAGCTTTTTTTGGTTTACCACAGTTACAAAAAAATGTTTGTATTTACTTCCCTGAGAAAAATAGGTTAGATCATGGATAAGTCTAAAGGGAATGGTTTCAGACCATCTAAACAGCTGTTCTTATTCTTTTATATTAAAAATTCAATACAATAGCTCTGGAGTTTCTATGGACACCTGTTACATGTTTTCTATTTTTCTCCCCTGTTGGAAATAAGTCAGATCATGGATATGTCTAAAGGGAATGGTTACAGTTCATCTAAAGAGCTGTTCTTATTCTTTTATATTAAAACTTTTATACAATACCTCTGGTAGTTTCTATGGACATATTTTCCATCTGACAAATCACCAACCCCCCCCAGGGCTAAGACATATCCATGTCAAAATGGATGGAATGAATATTCCCCCAAAGCTAAGACATATCCATGTCAAAAGGTATATATGATAATATGGACATATTGAAGGGCTATAGCACGAAAAACAGATTTTTCTCAGCCTTTAGACCTGCTCCAATCAGTTTCTCGTGACCCAGTATGACATCAAAAATCCTAGGACAGATAAAAAATTTTGCCTGGACTTTGCTTGCTTTAGAGTATAAGTAGGAGTAGGGTAAGCGGGGGGAATTGGGAGGTATGTTTAAAAAATGTAGCTACTTAGGGCACTTTTCCTATTTTCTTTTGTGTAGTACCTACTTAACTGATTTTATAACACAGAAACCTATCTTTTTCGGGTTCTAACTTTCCCCATGGTTAACAAAAAATAAATAAAATAAAATAAAATGTGTTTACCACCCAATTACCCCCATGGGGGTAATTGGGTGGTAGGTTAACATTCCCATAAGACTAAATGGTAATTAAAGATGGGCAATTGGGTCTTAAAAAGAAGACTAAAAGCAACATTTTCAAGTAGGTTTTACTAAAAAAAATTTTTTTTACTCTGAATTTTGCGATGACAAACATTGTTTTTATAAACTTCGTAGAATTTCTTTGATCGTAAATTACAACTAATCATTATGACCTGCAGGTTTTAAATTCCCAATACAAAGAGTCCATTAGTAGTATTAACAGGAAAATAGGGAGAAATATTTTTCCAATTAGGTAAAAACTATGATAAATGGTCTCAAAACTTTAGAAAATAAGCCTCGATTTTTCAGTTCTCTGTGCGATATAAAACAAGAGAGTCTGTGTAAATAATTTCATTCACTGGTTTACTACATCAGATCAATCTGAGCTACTGCAGTCTCTATCTAAATAACTATAATATAGTTTTGTGACTTTTTTAGGTCTTCTGTGTTGAGTTCAATGTGTCATGAACTCAAGAGTTTTGGGGCAAAAATGTCTTCTAGTAGAGTTGGAACTTCATTCACTTTTTCAGGCCAAATGAACTTATTTGCTCCCTTAGACGGTGCATATTTCAGGTGATAATACGTTATTGCACCTGGTTGGTTGGTGAAGGAAGATATCCCGATCACCTCAATTAACCACTGATTGTCGTAGCAGGCAGCAACATGGTCATCTTAAACCAAAGAACTTTATTAAAACTAGAGTATGGCTAAGAATCTGCCATTGAAACAGTGAATCAAATAAAATTGTTCTTTTGGGGCTACTTAAAACTGGCATTCTATATGTTCATATATCTTAAACCAAAGAACTTTATTAAAACTAGAGTATGGCTAAGAATCTGCCATTGAAACAGTGAATCAAATAAAATTGTTCTTTTGGGGCTACTTAAAACTGGCATTCTATATGACAATACATAGTTTGAATATTTCAGCGAAACATCCACCTGTCAATACTGTCCCCACGCAAGATCCCTGCTCTCTTCAAGCTGTACGAGAAGGCGGGTGGTGATCTGCCAAGTCAGACCAAGAACTATGCCAAGGACCCTCGACATCTTGTTCTGCTCAAGGGTTACAGGTCTGTGTTAAGGAAATATAAACATACCCCCATCCCAGCAGACCTACGTATTCAGGGAATTTCCAAATCAATAACAAGGCAATAATAATACAGTAGAACCTCTCTAATCCATCACCTTCGGGACCGGGACTATGATCGGAACGGAAAAAGGTCAGATTAACCGAAAGATGTAATATTTATAACAAATAAAATAAAAAATATATATTTTTACACAAAGTTGAACAGCATATGAACTGAAAAACGTATACATACACTTGAATATGTATTAGTTCTAAAAGGAAAAAGGACAAACATATTATGTTCTGTAAATCTGTTGGTTATGCAAACACAGGGACGACGAAATAGGCCAAATAGATTTTGTTAATTTGGCAACACTTTATACTATGCTCAAACTTAACAACAAACTTAACTATGCTAAAGCAGCGAATTTGTGAATTCGATAATGGAAAATAGTCTGTTATTTCAAAATATTTAACGAAGGGTAGACAATCAAATGGGTAGTGCAGAGTGCTTGTTACGAGTGTAATTCTTTTACTCTTAAAGTATCTTTTGATTTCCATCGAAGCAAATTGTTGTCAGCAATTAATACTGAGGAATAACCAAATCCTGTAAATACTTCTTGCATCTGGCCAACACCACATTTGAAAGTTTTATCCAATCTTTAGTGGACTCACAAAAACTTTCAGGCTGTTTCGGTTTAATTTTCAATCCTAAAAATTATCCTTGAAAGATTTAACACTAAAAACAGGTATAATAAATAAATTAAACTAAATTTAACTATTCTTCATAATGTTTTCTGTAAAGTTAAACTAAACTAAATATAAATATAACTATCCTTTAAAATGTTTCTTTTAAACTAACTTAAAAATAATTCATTCAATGGTTACAAATTTGACTATGAAAATAAAAACAACCTGAATCAGCTGTTTTTGGTTTACCACAGTTACAAAAAAATGTTTGTATTTACTTCCCTGAGAAAAATAGGTTAGATCATGGATAAGTCTAAAGGGAATGGTTTCAGACCATCTAAACAGCTGTTCTTATTCTTTTATATTAAAAATTCAATACAATAGCTCTGGAGTTTCTATGGACACCTGTTACATGTTTTCTATTTTTCTCCCCTGTTGGAAATAAGTCAGATCATGGATATGTCTAAAGGGAATGGTTACAGTTCATCTAAAGAGCTGTTCTTATTCTTTTATATTAAAACTTTTATACAATACCTCTGGTAGTTTCTATGGACATATTTTCCATCTGACAAATCACCAACCCCCCCCAGGGCTAAGACATATCCATGTCAAAATGGATGGAATGAATATTCCCCCAAAGCTAAGACATATCCATGTCAAAAAGTATATATGATAATATGGACATATTGAAGGGCTATAGCACGAAAAACAGATTTTTCTCAGCCTTTAGACCTGCTCCAATCAGTTTCTCGTGACCCAATATGACATCAAAAATCCTAGGACAGATAAAAAATTTTGCCTGGACTTTGCTTGCTTTAGAGTATAAGTAGGAGTATATGTTTTAGAGTGTACAAGATTTCATATATCTTAAACCAAAGAACTTTATTAAAACTAGAGTATGGCTAAGAATCTGCCATTGAAACAGTGAATCAAATAAAATTGTTCTTTTGGGGCTACTTAAAACTGGCATTCTATATGACAATACATAGTTTGAATATTTCAGCGAAACATCCACCTGTCAATACTGTCCCCACGCAAGATCCCTGCTCTCTTCAAGCTGTACGAGAAGGCGGGTGGTGATCTGCCAAGTCAGACCAAGAACTATGCCAAGGACCCTCGACATCTTGTTCTGCTCAAGGGTTACAGGTCTGTGTTAAGGAAATATAAACATACCCCCATCCCAGCAGACCTACGTATTCAGGGAATTTCCAAATCAATAACAAGGCAATAATAATACAGTAGAACCTCTCTAATCCATCACCTTCGGGACCGGGACTATGATCGGAACGGAAAAAGGTCAGATTAACCGAAAGATGTAATATTTATAACAAATAAAATAAAAAATATATATTTTTACACAAAGTTGAACAGCATATGAACTGAAAAACGTATACATACACTTGAATATGTATTAGTTCTAAAAGGAAAAAGGACAAACATATTATGTTCTGTAAATCTGTTGGTTATGCAAACACAGGGACGACGAAATAGGCCAAATAGATTTCGTTAATTTGGCAACACTTTATACTATGCTCAAACTTAACAACAAACTGAACTATGCTAAAGCAGCGAATTTGTGAATTCGATAATGGAAAATAGTCTGTTATTTCAAAATATTTAACGAAGGGTAGACAATCAAAATGAAGCAGTGTAGACCTTTTATTTTTCTTACAAATACCATTGCCAAATAAGTTATTACGAGCTTTGTTAACTAATATCATATAAACGTTTCAAGATTTTTTGTTGCCGAAATTATACTTTTTTATGAGGAATAATAACAACCCGCAATCTTGTTACTCGGCTTAACTATTAATGACGATATGCTTTATATCAAATACTATATCTTGATGAATTTTATTGGATTCTGGAGTACATATGGTAGTTTACAATCGAATAATCATACCGTATCCTTGGACCGACCAATGACGTTCTTGAATTCCAATAGATTATGTAAATTACATAATTTTGTCATCCGTTTCAACTTTTACGTCCGATCAAACGGAAAGTTTTGTTTTTATTTTTCAGTTTTAATATTCATTTTAGTTCAGCTCATTTTGTATTGTCATTTGTATGCTCATTTTTGTATTTGTATTGTATATTTTGTATTTTGTATTTTGCTCATTTTGTATTGTCTATCAGAAAGTTTTTATACAGTATTTATCGGTCTTTACAGGATACTTGTTCAGAATTTCAAAAATTGTACCTGTTATTGTATGTTATCGCTTATAGCGATAATCACCGCATGAGATATGAGTAGCCTACTGAAGCCCAAACAATGGCTAGACACATGTCCCCTAGACACTTGCGAAATTGACAAAAAATTGCCTTTTTTCAGTTGTTAGCGTTACATAGAAACCTTGTCCATTTTAAATTAAATCATAATTTAGTCTTTGCAATAGGCCCTATTTTATAAGGTGTTGGAAATGGCAATAATTCTAAATATATAAAACAAAGCTGTGTTAGTTACAACATTTTTAACTCGAGAAGGGCTGGACCTATTTTAATGATCTTTAATTTTTTTAATTTGTCTCTGCTCCGAGTAGGCCATAGGCATATTCAGTTATGTATTTAACCTTAGAGCTAAGCCCCACTGGCCTGTAAAGCTTGTATATGTCAAGCTTATGAGGGAAAGACGTGATTGTGCGTTGTTTTCAGTAAATGTTAGTGATTTTTTTTAAATGTATAGATTACTGGTTGGTTTGTTTGTTTGTCCCAGTGTAATTATTAGTTCTTTTTGGTTTGTGCGAGTGGAATCAATGAATGTTAAATTACGCGAGTATTATTTTAAACAATGCCGCAATTCAGAAATTTTCATCTTTCCTATAAAAGCAGTAATGTGGTTAGGTTTGGTTTGGGTTTAGGTTGGATTGGAAAATTGTGAATCAATAGATTTATTTGTTTTGTGGGAATGTTATGTTATGTTTTGTCATTTCAGTATTGTTATTAACCATGCCATGCCCCAGAATATTTAATCTTTCACAACAAAGCCGTAATACTATTTGACTTCAGAAAATGGCCAATCTTAAAGTTGACACGTATTTACCTTCAGGCGTTACGAAGTTCGCCGGGTTAGCAAGTTAATAATAAATATTAAAATGCTGTTATACAAATGAGCCATCTTCAAGGAACAAGTAATCCATTTTATATTATATATTTTTTTACAAAACATTTTCGCTTTCCAAATGTTACAAAATATCCACCTCATGAAACTGACTTACAGTTGGCACTTGATAATCTGACGCTTATGGAACCGGTAGTGTGTTGGATTACCGGAAACGTCGGATTACTAAAAAGGCAGCAATTGCGTACTCATGAATTTCCAAATCAATAATAAATAATAATATGACAAATAAAAAAAATTTCCAAAACAGAGACTTATTTGCCTATTCTCCATAAAGAAATTAACATGGGAAAAAGTGTGCAGGTTAGCTGCTGTGAGGAACACTGAAAGTAGTCATTCAACCTAAAAATTTTTATCATCATTTTATACCAACTTTATATCTGAAAAAAATAAAAGGATTTGTTTTCCCATATGATTAATATGGCGAGTATACTGTGCTGCCATGATAAACAAGAACTTTTTTTTCTAAATGGATAGAATAATACACGAAGCTAAATATCAGTTTTATCAAAATATGATTAATATAATTAATTTTTCCTATCCTCCAAAAGTAACATTGTAACAATAAAGTTACTGTGTTTAGATTTTTTAAATCTCGTAACCTGAGATAGAGTTTGTATTAATTTGTAGTTTTTTGTATTCTAATGTAAATATAAAATTATTTTAAAAAATTCATAGTCGCAAAAAAACCCCTTTTGTAACAATAAACACCGCTCACACCGATATGTCTTTTTACAACCTCCAGCATTTTGAATATAGCTACCATTTGTTTGTTGGAAATTGAGAGTATATCGTGTTCACAGAAATTCGAATCTTTTTTTTTAAAAATTTAACGACTATTTTTTTGGAATGGCACCTAAAAATAAAAAAACATGGTAGTTAGTTACACATAACTCGAGAACATCTTTAAATTCTAAAACTTATATTTCTTGCACAACCCTAACTGTAGATTTAAGAAAAGTATACTGATGTTCATTATTAAGAACCTTAATTCTATTAATGGTTCAAAAAAATCATTTATCTATAAACATAACTAACACACAACGCACACATAACTATAAAACAGTTATAACGTATAGGCATAACATGAAACATGACCTACATTCCAAATTCAATAAGGCCTACCTGCAATACAGTACTGAACACAAGTTTAAACATTAAAAAAGTCTGTGATTGTCTTCTGGTTTTTCTTATGTAGACTGTCTGTCATGGCTTTTTAGCGAATTTCCCATAGGGAAGAAGCTATTAGGTCTCATGGTGAGACTTAAGCCCGGGACCATGTTATTTTTTCTTCTTTAGGTGCCCAGAGTCCAAAAACAATAGTCGTTAAAATTTTTATATATATATGTATATATGTATATATGTATATATATATGTGTCTGTGAACACGATAACTCTCGTAAAAATGGTCCAATCAAGTCCAAATTTGGTAGAGACGTGTATTCCTACAAATGCTCGGACGAGTTCGTAAACCAGACATATCGGTCAATGGGAACGGGTAGTTTGGGGGGGTTTTGTACCCCAAAATGGGTTTTTTTTTGCGTATTTCACATGTAATTTTTAAAAGTTTATGATTTTATATTTCACCATTAGAATCAGCTTGAAAAACTACACAATTAAGTTCCTTAAATTTTTTCTCTATCTCCAACGGTTACCGAGATATTAAAAAATCTAAACACAGTACGTTGTATTGTGGGGCTCCAATGTTAATCTTATGGAGGATAGGGAAAAATTAATATTTCCCATATTAATGAATATTTTTGGATAAAACGATATATCTCATGCGGTTGAGATCTATCCATTATGAAAAATCATAGTTTTATGTGTTTTTATCTTGCAGAACCTGCATACTCTTTCCCATAATGTATATAGGGAATAGGCAAACTCCTTTATTTATGAATCATTTGATGAAAGTTTATAAAAGTTAAGATAAAAAATATTTATGTAGAAATGCCGATTTCAGTACCCTCACAGCAGCAAACTGCACACTATTTGCCATGTTAATCTTGTGGAGAATAGACAAATAATTCTCATGTTTATCGACAGATTTTTTTTAAACTTGTCATATATTATTTTTATATTATTGATTTGGAAATTCGCTGAGTACGCAGGTCTGCTGCGACGGGGGTATTCTTGTATTGCTTTCAACATCAAAATATTGTTACAATCAAGCTCTTGTTCTTCACACTAGCGTATTAAAGTATTAGCACCCGACACGGTTTCGTCACTTGAGGATATTCGCTCGTCTTAAGGGTTATCCTCTTTGATTCATCTTCAACAGATTTTACAAACCTTTCAATTTTTTCTCTACTTCTCAAAATGTCATAGACTGTAGGTCGTCTAGTGCAATAAACCTGAGAAATAACTGTAGGGGTTTCACCACGGTCATATCTTATAATAATTTCCCATTTTTCTGAAAGAGTTAAAGTTTTATGCTTACGTTTCTTGGTTCCACTTGTACTCGCCATCACACAACACTTAACCCTAAAAGTGGCAAACTTTTTACTCTTAACTGTAACATAAAAATAATTACTAATATCTTCTTGACATATCAAAGTTTAAACAAAAAAAGCTTAAAACATGCCCCCCCCTTATAACCACGAACCACAAAAGCAAAACAGGTGTCCACTGCAATCCCAATTAAGCCTACAAATGCCGTCAACTTCCACCCAAGCCGGTCACCGTTTATTTAAGGTGGGGCCCACCACTCCGCTTTACCACACATTTGCAAGCCAAATTGGGATTGCTCATGGTCGGGATTTGAACCCTAGAACTTCCGAATGGCTAGAACGTTACGCTCGTCAGCGTAGCGCATTAGCCGGCTCGACCAATCAGTGCCTAGGAGTAGAAAGCGCCTACTTGGTTATAGACCTGCCCGGTGGCAGGCTCGTGTACTACGAGAGCAGTTTCGGTTGTTTGCCCCAGAGGGCAAGATGGTCATGTAGGCGATTGTGTCTAATAACTACACTAAACTCACGACAGATGCCTCCACCTGTCAATTCTTATTGAATATGTAAATATGTCGTAAATTACGACTTTGCCATTTCTAGGGTTAATAGAACAAAACTCTTGTAACTAGCACTGAACTAACACTTTGCACTTAAATTCTGAAATGAATACTGTCAGTAACAAAGTAAGCAACGCTTTTACTATGCACTAATTGATACTGAACAAGGTAAGGAACTAAAGGACCGGAAGATGCAAGACTCCTGTCACAACACGAATAAAATTTCTGGACTGTACAGACGCCCGTCGCGGCGATGACTCATTTGGCGCGTTTCGGACTACTGAGTGTGTCAGACTGTCAAAATTTGTTTGTCACTAATCATCACAAAATATAAATTTTATATAAATTAGATACTGTAAATAAATAGTAGTATAGATGTACAATCTGATCCATGGTTTAAATTAGTTTCATTTGAAGCATGTTATCCCTGAGCTTCTCTGCCAGCAGGTGCCAGGTTGACAGATATTTAAGGCTGTTTAGCTGGTTGGCCAGCCTAGTGATGGTGCAACTGCAAATAGGTGGCAATGATATTTAGGACCCCTAGCCTTCTAAGATATCATGTCTTCTACGAAAAGAACAATGGGGCCTAAGGAGTTTATTCTTTTTCTATACTGTAATTTTAAGCAATGTTTGTAAATTTTCTTTACAGAATTTGTTTGAATTTGAGAAAAAATCTATTTTAGCGAATTTCCCATAGGGAAGAAGCTATTACCGTAGGTCTCATGGTGAGACTTAAGCCCGGGACCATGTTATTTTTTCTTCTTTAGGTGCCCAGAGACCAAAAACAATAGTCGTTAAAATTTTATATATATATATATATGTATATATATGTATATATATATGTGTCTGTGAACACGATAACTCTCGTAAAAATGGTCCAATCAAGACCAAATTTGGTAGAGACGTGTATTCCTACAAGTGCTCGGACGAGTTCGTAAACCAGACATATCGGTCAATGGGAACGGGTAGTTTGGGGGGGTTTTGTACCCCAAAATGGGTTTTTTGCGTTTTTCACATGTAATTTTTAAAAATTTCTAATTTTATATTTCACCATTAGAATCAGCTTAAAAAACTATACAGTTAAGTTCCTTAAAGTTTTTCTCTATCTCCAACGGTTACCGAGATATTAAAAAATCTAGACACAGTACGTTGTATTGTGGGGCTCCAATGTTAATCTTATGGAGGATAGGGAAAAATTAATATTTCCCATATTAATCAATATTTTTGGATAAAACTTGATATTTATACTTCATGTGGTTGAGATCTTCATTTATGCTTAAAATCATAGTTTATATTTATCATAGCAAACCTGCATACTCTTTTCCCATAATAATCATATAGGGAATAGGCAAACTCCTTTATTTATGAACGGATGTTGATGAAAGTTGGTATAAATCTTAAGATAAAAACTATTTATGGTAGAAATGCCTAATTTCAGTGTTCCTCACAGCAGCAAACCTACACACTCTTTGCCATGTTAATCTTATGGAGAATAGGCAATAATTCTCATGTTTATGGACAGATTTTTTTTAAACTTGTCATATATTATTTTTATATTATTGATTTGGAAATTCGCTGAGTACGCAGGTCTGCTGCGACGGGGGTATTCTGAGTTCTGTTCAATCACAATATCTGAGGTCAGTTAAAATAACTGATAAAAGAATGAGACTAATCGGTTGGGCCTTCATAACTCAATGGAAGCACAGAGAACTACTAACTATTATAATATGAGCAATGTTTGTATATTTCCCGGACGAGATATGCTCATTTTGTTACGAGTTTTTAAGCAAATTAATAAAGAATTTGTTTTAGTTTACTAAATAGGTAACATTCTTTTGCTTAATTTAACCCTTTGAGTGCTTTGGACTGATATATTGCCTTTAGTTTCTATCCTGAGAAGCCAAGTGACAACTGGTGGCATCTGTCAACAATTTAGTGAAACTGTTAGTTGTTGTCATCGTCATCTGTGCTGCATTCTGTGACCTGATACAGGAACTAACTCCTGGAGTTCACTGTTTTGCCTCTAGAGAAGCTTACACACCAATAAATCACCTGTTCTGACGGTGTACTTGGTGGACCAGTGGTCAAAGCGGTCACTGATGAGAGAACGTTAGAAGCCTTTTTAAAGTACTAAGATAACGATGAGAAACCAAGCACTGCTCCTGTCGGGACAATAATGTTTTGAAATTAGTTTTACGTTATTTAAGTTACTAATAGACAATGACGTGTTTTGTTTCAGTTTGAAGGAGCGCCCCATTAGTCCAGGGCCTGGGCCACCGGCACCCCATCCTGGCAGTCTGCCTCTCCCATCCATGTCCTCTCCTCTCCCCAACACCAACAGTCCTCAGCAGCCGCAGCCTATCTTCAAACCTGCACAGACTACACCTCCGGTAACTATCTTTTGGTTAAAGATTTCATTCAGATATGGTGTAGAGCTAGAGCTTTGATGCTTTGAGGTGCGGAACCAAAGTGGTGCCTTAATATAGAGGTAACCGTTTGGCTTTAGAGATTAAATGAGGAGGGATAAAGTGTTGTGTCAGAGAAAAGAGATAGCAATAAATGATAGAGCAATGATTTAGGTCTAGATCCTTGATTTGAATACTACGTTAATCCTCAAAAGACCCTCATAATTAGAACAATAGTATAAAATATTAAATATTGATTTCTTTTCGGTTTCGTGGCCAATTTCCAACAGTCACTTCCCCAAATCCTAACTCTGGGGCCATCTTTTTAATCGATTCACCATTGTCTAAACATTTTAAAGCGTTAAACTTTGTCTAAAGAGACACCATAATTCTTTTATGTTTTCCACTCATAACCGAAGACTATTTACTAAACACAACACAACAAACACTATACACCAAATTGATGTACACTGTAACTTCACCATTGGCAAGCGCAATATACGAAAAAAATACAACTGCCAATCAAGACAGATTCAGACTCACTGGAAAATAATATTTAACCCTTTGAGGACCGGGCAAAAAAAATTTGTCAAAAAATGCAACCCAATTTTTTGTTTGAGTCTTTTAAAACTGCATGCTCCAAATAATGGCTGTTTTGTAAAGAATCAAAAAAGTATTTACATCTTCTCTAGTTTTCACAATAGCAACATTATTTTTTTCAAATAATGGCTGTTTTGTAAAGAATCAAAAAAGTATTTACATCTTCTCTAGTTTTCACAATAGCAACATGATTTTTTCCATGATATTATCAGGAATTAATTTTTCTATACTAATATGTAAGAAGAAATTAACAATTATACAAAAAATAAATTGATAGTTTATATTATTTTTATATAAGTATACATATTCAGCACAATATACAAAAAAAGAAAAATATGTTTACCATAGTAAACATGTTTTTTAGTTCTAACTATCTTGAGTGACACGTGTTAAAAGTTTCAATATATTTGGTGAAATATTTATAAAATTATGGGTACTTTATTGTGGTTTTGCAGAAATAAACTATGGCATTTATACATTCAGTACCTGGTGACCGAGCTTTGCTCGTATAGAATAAGACATGTATTATACAAGTTAATTAGAAAATTAAAACAGATTTATTACTCAATGAAAACATTTATGCGGTTTGAATAAAACCGATTTAATACACCATAATTAATATAGCACTGAACAAAAAGTAACGCCCCTGATGGGGATGGAACTCGCGACCTACAGTTCTAGAGGCCAACGCGCTACCACTCGGCTACGGCGTCTGTCAAATGAGCGACGCCGTTTAAGGTCTTTTAGCCAACCTCAATTGTTTTAGCCGATCATTTACTGTTTAATTATCCATACAGATATTATTAGCCTGTGATAACTGATTTTATTAGAAACAGAATGAGGATTCAAAAGCAAAAGAGAAATTTAATTTACACCAATTAATTGGTTTGTTACAGTGGCTTCAAGCAATACAACGAATACGTTTTCTATCAAAACACGGAAGATTTTGGAAATAATTTTTTCTGCTTTTATTTTGCACAGTTATGTTACCCTTAAGTTTTTACAAATTGTTTAGTAACCTGATAATTTTTCAACTATTACATACATAAAATAAATATTTATGAAAAACCTCTTTTCACATATTGTTCCCCGCCGTCTTCAATCAAGAACTGTCAAACGGTTATAAACAGATGTTTTGGTTTGAATTGTTTACATTTGATTCTCCATAAGCGTAATGTTACATTTTTAGATTTTAAACTTAATATTACGAGAAAACCAGAATTTTCCTGGACATTAGACCTATCTAGAACTTATTTTCTACTCGGAAATTAGTTATTACAAAAATTCAAAGAAATTCCTTAGTGCCGTTTTCATGATCCGTGTGCAAATATATATATATACAAACCTTGCTCGTATTATAGTATTGGATACATTTTTATACTATAGATTTATTATTATTTACATTATATACTTTATTGACATAGATATGTCCATAGGACATAGATATTGATATAACCAATCTATGACGTCACTAACCAAATGACGTCACTGTTTCGATTTTTGGTCGCAAAATTACCAACACTCCCCTCAAAAACTAACTAACTATTGACATATCTATGTCAATAAAGTATATAATGTAAATAATAATAAATGTATAGTATAAAAATGTATCCAAGAATGTCATTCTTCTTAACAACTGTTTAGATGAACTGAAAACATTCCCTTTAGACATATCCATGATCACACTATTTTTCATAGGAAAGCAAATACAATATTTTTACATTATACATTTATACACCATAAAACAATTATTATAACCTCAATGCATTGTGAGTAGTGACGAGCTTGAGCGCATGTAAACAACTGCGCAGCAGATGTTTCATCATCGGCGCCGAGAACCCGACAGCTGCTTACATTATATAACTCCATATTAAATATATTAATTGCAAATTAAACGTTGTATTGTTAAGAATATGATATAATACCTAAACATTAATATGAAAACAGTTATCGATTGAAATTAACTTATAGAATTAAAAAAACAAGAAGTAAAGTTTGCCGTCCAGATATCGACTGCCCGGTCCTCATAGGGTTAAGAACTAGCGGAATTCCTGTAATTCAACTGCTCGACCTAGCAACAGCCAGTAGAGGCGCATTATTCAACCTATCAACAGCAATCTATTTAAATTAATAATTAAATATTTTCAACATTAATCTAAAAAAAAAATCCAGTTTTGTCTTAGTTTTCGTACTTTTATGAGTTTGATTTTGTTTTTATGTTTTGTAGACTAGCTTGGTAAACTCAGCGGCTCAGTTAACCGAGCCACAGAAAATCGTGAGTCAACTGTATAAAATTAAGTACAGTAAATAAAAGCACTACAGAAAAAGGTTATCTGAGTTAATGGCAGCAAAGTATTTTTTTCTAATAACCGTTTTAATTAACTTCTTATGATAATAATATTTTACTCTTGACAAAAGAAAATGTACAATGTAAAATATTTGAATTTTTAAAACTGAATGAAAACAACATAATGTTCTAAAAGTGTGTTTTCTTTACGTGAATTTAAGTGTTACAATATGTATGCTAAAAACGTTAAATCAGATTAAGTTATACTGTATTTGATTTAGATCGAAACTTGACATGTCTAGATGTTATATTTATTTTAATTATTCACGATACGAAATTAGATAGATCCAATTTGTTAAGATTAATTGCTCAGTTATTTATTAGTAGAATAGAGAATCTGTTGAATAAGTGAAGTGTTATCAGTAAAAGATAAAAAGATAAGAGTTTGTAAAAGATGAAATGATGTAGATCACAGTGTGGGATATTTAAAACTCTATTATTGTGCTCAGTTAATGTAATGATCCCTTTTGATGGACCTGTCATGTGATGCGAACAACCCTTGTGAGTTTTGCCAGGTAAAAAATAGATTAATAAAACATAAAATTTTTAATTTAACTTTTGTAGGGCCAGCTCTTAAAAAATTCGCAAAAGTGCCACGTAATATTTTATTAGATATACTGAAAAGTGCCAGGCGATTTTCACAAATTTGTTAGTACCACAAAAAAAATTCATAAATTTGTTATTTTTAGGCCTATCCATACTTTTTTAATTTACTTGTAAAAATACATACAAAGCAGTGATGTACTTTTACATACATATAAACTATAAATTAAATTACTTAAGATGTAAAAAAACTTTATCCAAAGTTTTTTTCTATTTTCACTTTTTTTAAAGATGTTCACACTTCACATTATTTCACTGCAATCTATTATAATCGTTATTTCATTAGCCACTTGCTGCTAAAATTTCATCTAATTATCAATATAAAGAAACATATTATGTTTGTATTATGTGTGAAATAAAGTTTATGTATTTCCTGTGCCATAACTATAGAAACTTGTACAAGTTTTTTTACGAGTCAGTATAAAGTTATTTTCAACACAATAGGCTACTTTGCAACAAAAACTATTATAAACTCACAAAATAATAACACACAAGAATAAACAAACACAGTGTCAGACCAAAAAGCACAAACAGAATAGTTCATCTACTAAGGATGTACTCACTAGGTGACACCTTTTGTACCAACTTTTGACATCGTTGTTTGGGGTAAAATAATTTTTGTGTCCACATGACATGACAAAACATGCATGATAAATATTATAGACAGACTTATTCCAAGCATTCTGATATAAAATATTAGTTTATATACAATTTTTAATGCTGGTATTACCAGACAACAAAACACAAAAAAATTGGAAAATTTTTGATTATACCGATTTTGGTCAAAATTGGACAATAGCACATTCACGGACGGCCGGCTTAGTCGGATGTTGGTATTTTTTTTACAACATTTAACGTCTGGCATAATCGGACGTTAGCACTGAAAGGTTTAATGTAAATTGTAGATACATATCAATTTTAAAGATCATACTGTAATCTATAAATGTTGAGTCTTACTTGAGAAAGGTGTACAATAGCCAGCTATAATTGGTCACACAAACACGTAAAACATCAGTACAACACTTGTCCGACTCGGGCAAGTGCCTTTTGAATAGATTAATTTTTTTAGACTATTCATTCAGTTTACTCATTCAGTAGACTCAACATTTGTTTATTTACAGTCCACTAAAAGATGAATCACATTTTTTCTACCAATGTTTAATTTAATTTACACTCAAGTCTTCCTTTAAATTCTAATTTGCTTAACACGTGATTTGCGTTGCTCGTTGCAACATTTGGTCCTTTGAGCCGGATTTAATCGGTAAAATTGACAATTTGTGGTTCTTAGTGCATTTCAGTGTTAAAATTATCCAAGTTTTTGAGGAGACTTTGTGCAGTGGTATAAGAGAAAGTGGCGAGGAAAGGGTTTTTATCTTCAATACAATTTTTTTTTGAGGGAGAGGTGGAAAAAATGCTTTATGCACACGGATGGCCAGCCTGTTGTGTGGGACTCCCCTAAGAAGCAAGGTTACCGTCTAAAAAAAACCTCCTCTACTCTTTAGGATTCTAACCTGGAACTTTTTGTAACACTACAACAGGCTAGGCCTAAATTTGGCTTAACACCCTCGGGGCTCACTTCGTGTCCAAGCAGTTGTTTAATTGATCTGGGCCTCTTCGTGGTCCAGATCGCTTTTCTTCTCTTGATGCCCCAGACGAACTGTGACAAACAATCCGTCCTCAATGATCTTGTGGTAGTCCGTGTCCACTGAGAAAACACCAAGTTTTCATGCTGCCTTCAGGCGGGGCCTTTCCCAACAGGGGTAGCGGAAGAAAGTATGCTCCGCATCGTCGGGAACACCTGGGCAATAAATGCAATCCGGTGAACCGGTTTTGCCCATCCCTTTAGTTTTCATTCACACAATATTTTATAAAATGAGTTTTAGTAATTTGTATGTATTGTATTATGATCCTGTGTGGTGGTGTACACTGTACAGGTGATGATAGGCAGTCAGCAGACCCCATCAGCCCAGCCACAGCCTCCGCCAGCAGCCCAGGCTACCCCCGCCGCACAGACTGTAACACCGGCACGGGGGGCTGCCCCATTTGGCCCCAACTACATGCTGCCGCAGGCTAGAGCACGCTGGCCCATGATGCCCCCGCAGAACCGAGCCCCGTACACCAACACGGCCCAGCAAGGCAGTGCTCTCATCGCTCAGCTCACCCAGCCCCCTACCATGGCTGTCAACCCCCAGTTCTCCAGTCAGTACTCACCCTTAGACTACGTAACGTTTCCTCTTTCTTCTGAGGCTGTTGAATTAATCAGTTATTTCAATTCAACTGCTTCAAGAATCAGATATTTGTTAAAAGCTAATTTGATATAAATCAGCTACCAAGGATCAGTTAGGGCAAGTTTGGATTGGATCCGGATCAGATATTAAAATTATGGATTGGATATTTTTTGGATTTAAAAAGAGAATTTTAAAAGGCGAGTTTTATAACGCCTAACAGTAAATACGTTTTAACTTTACGGCTTCGTTGTGAAAAATTAGACATTCTGGATTGCGGTATTGTGAATAAGAGTAAAGAATTGATAAGACATAATAATAACATTTAAAATTTTAAAACGCCATAAAATGGAAAATTATGGAGTTTTTCACCAAAACCTTCCCGGACACATATAGAGCCACTCCCTAAAATTTCGTGGCGATTGGATATACCCAATATTGGATATATGTGTCTTATATGCGTTTGGCAACGCATATAAGACGTTAATACATTCATGAATGAAAGTTTTCTAAAGTACAATAAATGTAAATTAATATAAACTATCCATTTTTATAATATCAATGAATGTAAACTTTTTGTACCTTTATAGAACCCTTAACAAACTTTAACTCATAAGTTTATTTAAAACTAGCAGTAAGCCCGTCCTTTGTACGGTTTGACGGATTCATTTTAAAAGAAAAAGATAATCATACCAAAATGTAAACCTGATATCCATACAAAGAAAATAAATCAATGCCCAGCTTTATTAATTTGCATTACTTTATAATTAAATAGATTAGAACATTTATACCATTATTATAATTAGTTATACGTTAAAATAACCTTTTAATAGAGTACGGTATGATTTCGAAATGGGTTTAAAATCAGTGACCAATATAATTTAACTAATATTGATTTGACAGCTGTTTGTTTTTATTCCTATTAAATCTTTAAACTACAAAGACAGCTGATAATTACCAGTAGGTTATTCATTGAAAACTGAATCAAAATGCAAGTAATATCGCGTAAAATTGGGTTTTTAAATGCTCATTATTTACTTTTCAAGGGGCGGCGGGCGATTTCAAGCATTTACAAACCTTCTCTGGAATGTAGAAAATGTTTCATTGTAATCAGTTCTCCCGTTTTTTCGGGGAAAACGGTGTAAAATGCCTCCTGAAGCGTCACAGACAAACAGACAAAAATTGAGATAAGACCGGTTTCGGGTTCTCTAACGCACGAAAAGTAAAAATAACTAAAAAATGAATAATTCTGAGCAATGTACAAACAAAACTCTAAATTTATTTATACAGATGTACTGTATCAAGAGTTTTAGAGACTTTCATCATTCTGAATTATGAAGGCTTTACTTTACAAACAATGAACTGGTGGGAAATGTAGGTTAATTTTAGAACAAAACCAATGAAAATTGTTTTATAAAATCAAAATAAATTAGACATAATTAATCAAGAAACCTTACCATTCATTTTATAATCTTTTTATTAAATTAGATTCCACATTAAACTGTAGGTCCCTTATATTAGATATGCCATTGAGTGTTGGGCAATTAATTAACAGTTCTGTCGAAGGAACATGTCAGCCTTAGTCAGTAACAAGGCTACAAGATCGCACCACAATCATCCTACACTCTCATTTCTCATTCATACTTGGCTTAAAATACCTACCCCGTGGTACGGTTGCTATTTAAAAAATCGAATCTAATTTAACAAACAGAAAAAGAAAACTAAAATTCATATATTACAGTGTTTAAAAGGTTCTCTTTAACCCTTTGGAGTTCACGCCACGTAAGATGAAAAACGAAACAACAAAATTGGCCAAATGTAACATATTTGGAAACACTTTGTCGTATCTCCCAAAACTACACAAATTTGTGAATGTAATACCAAAAAATATTCTGTTTGAAATAGAAATTGGCATGGAATCACTGTAATAGGTGAATTTTTTCAGTGCATATTTTCTAAATCCAGAAATTCTTCCAACAATGACAAAACTGTCAGGCTATATGAAGTCACAAACATTTCTTTAGATATATTACGTACCATATAGGATTATAACTATAGATTTGGGTTAGACTATATTTGTTTTTTTTGTCAGACTTTCTTCAGGGAGTTAAAACAGATATTCCTTTGTACAGTAGACTCTCAATTATCCACAGTAATGGGTGGCTGAGTGATAAATTAAATCAAAATCACTGAAAAAGCAAACCTAACCTAAAATACGCTGAAAATAGTAAAAAACGACTGTAAAAGCAAAACAAGTCCATAATAACCTTTACTGAATGTGTTTTTTAACAATGTGAAAGACTTCAAATACAAAATTATATTTTTTAAACACACAATTTTGTAAACTTTATTTTCAAATCAGTAAAAACAGTCCAATAAGTGAAACAAGTGCACTGACCTCTAATATGAGTGCTGTTGAAGTTGACATCTTTATCAGTTTCAACGGAGAGAAAGGTCCACTATTGATTTTGTTTATTGGCATTTGCTTACTTTTAACAATGATTGATTTTTTTCTCAGTACCAAGAGATTGCACAGCTATGTGTCATGTTCCCTTTCAATATCAAGTCCAATTTGTGTCTGGGGCAGTAGCTGTTATTTTCTGGCGCGAGGATGGACATTTATGAACTCAACTTCACTTGCCGAAACTTTATATAGGGAATAGGGGGTTATCAAGAGAATTATGTTATTTATTTTTTATTTTATTTTTCAGGAAAATATAATCACCACACAGTTATCCCATGATATAACTGAATTGAGCATTGATCTAAATTTCTGGTAGTAGAATATTTTGGGGTACCTATTTTTGATCTAGTTTGTATTTTTAGTTAAAATATTAAGTAAGAGTTATAATTAAACCGAAACGTGATTAATCCACTTGTGGCTAATCATAAGTCTTCAGTTGTTGGTTATCTACACTATAGACAAAAGACAAACTCTTATTGTCATATCATCATATTCATAATATAACAATTTTTGAACTATGGACTATTGAGTCCTTTAAGCATTGTGAGATGACCAGTCTAGGGGGGCAGTGACGCCTATTAATACTTCTTAACACGTTCGCTGCGGACCACTTAGATTCAAGTGGTACTGGTCCTGGCGCAGGGAGTGGACTGTTCGGATCCGAGTTAAAATACATTTAGGTTAAAATCAAGATGTTATTACACAATATATATTTCTGTATGGGTCACTTGGAATTTTTTTATTGGTTGATTTTAAACTACACAGGCCGCTCCGCGCGAGGAACCGGTGTTCTGGGTGTCGCAGCGAATGTGTTAATGTTAAGAAAATTTCATTTCATTTTTCTCAGGAACTATGCGTGATAAAGTTTTGAGATTTTTTTCTCAAAGATTGGCTTTTGAATAACTCTAGGATATAAAAACATTATTACTCTAAAGTAATTTATTTTTATTATTTAAAAAATAGCTTTTGAAGGTTAACAAAAAATATTCATAAAATTGAATAAAGTAATATTTTTGTATCCCTTTGTTTTGTAAAGCTTTATCACATATAGTTCAGCCTGAGAAAAATTAAATTTCCCTAACATTAAGAAGTGTAGGCATTAGTGGCCACCATAGTATCAATTGAGATGACCAGTTTAGTGTCAATTTAGTAGTTTTGTAGCGATGTACCAGTGTTGTTGCATGGTTGATGTCGTGTGTCTATCGGTGTGTTGTGTGTTTGTGTCTAGAAGATGAGCTCTATTTTGTAGACCAGCAAATGAGCCAGAGCCCCCGCATGATGGGGGCTCCATCACCTGGTACTCAGCTGGCCAGCCCCGCTCAGGCTCCGCCAACACCCACCCAATCCCAACAAGCCCCGCCACAGCCACAGGTCAGTGAGTTTTATATATTCTTTCTATCATCCAGAAAAATTAATCATATTTTTATAACTTTAAAAAGTTGGTATAATCTTAACTATTGATACTATTATGATTATTATGTTTTTCTTTTTTTGTAATGTAATTATTAAAAAATGTTTGTGTTTTTAATAGGAATGTGTGGGTACCAACTTTAAACAAGTAGTTTCAGTCAGGGTACCAAAATAAATAGTACAGTAATAATTCAACTAAGATAAAGCTGAAAGTTTGAATTTAATTTTAAACAAATGGCTTGATACTTTCTTCTAGTGATGTTAAAATTCATAATTGGCTTTGTTATGATGTCTTTCTTCACTTTTCAGCTGATAAGGTTGTCAAATTATAGAGAATTGAATGAACATGATGTTATATGCTTTCTTTAAATACAAACAAAAATGATAGTTGTTTATTGAACAATTAACGCAAACATTTTTTGTTAATCTGCATAAACTCTAAACAAAAATCTAACCGCCTTGGTTGGAGGTCGATCTCATTACCTCTAACGCATGAATCCGCCTCTTATGTAACAAGTTAAGGCACAGTTATACTGAAATATGGTTCAGAGTGTTTTAGCCAGGCTCAATTGTTGGAGCTATCATAATTATTCGTACAACTTAATAAACTGTGGTCAACTGATTGTGTTGGATACGGAATGAAGATTAAAAAGCACAAGGGAAATTTAATTTATACCAATTGGTTTGTTACAGTGGCTTCAAGTAATATAATGAATAAGTTTTCCATCAAAACACGATAGATTTTGGAAATACTTTTCTCTGCTTTTATGTCACACAGTTATTTTACCCTTTAGTTTTTACAAGTTGCTTATTAATTTGATAATTTTCCATTTATCATTTATTTAATATTCATGAAATAAATATGTGTGCAAAATCTCTATTCACATTTTACAAAGATTTTATTATTAGCAATCTTCACTCAACAACTGTCAAACGGTTATAAACAGATGTTTTCTTTTGTATTGTTTATATTAGATTCTCCATTAGCTTAATGTTCATTTTTTAGATTTTAAACTTCATATTACAAGAAACCCAGAAATTTCCTGGACATCAGACTTATCTAGAACTTATTTTCTACTCGGAAGTTAGTTGTTTCTAAAATTTAAAGAAATTCATTAGAGCCGTCTTCAAGATCTTTGTGCAAATATATACAAACCTTGCTTGTATTATAGTATTGGATATACTACTGTCTAATATTGTATTGTAAAAATTCTAATGCTTCTAAAATTTACCATATGACTTACATATGAGATATTCAGTATTAGCTCGAATATATTAATTCAATTTGGGTTGACTCCAAAATGGTAAATATATTTCTTAAGCATATAAAAAAGTTTAACCTCATAAGCATTCAGCATGTCAGTTAGCATGATATAAACAATAGTGTTATTAACTGTGACATTATGACATCATTAAATACCATAGGATATTTTCTATGGTTTCAAATTTATTTTTCGAAGCAAACTGGTGTGTCAGTATTTTTTTATTGATCTCCAGGGTGGCAGAGAAAGACATACCATCTGGCAGGGTGTATTAGAGTGGATAGAGAAGTCCAAGACACCCAACGACGCCCAGAAAAACACCCGACATGTCCCTTGTCAAGTGTCCGCACATTCCAAGGACGGTGAACCTGAATTGTAAGTCAACCATCTAAAACATTACACTCATGATCCTGCTGTTATATCTTCGTCCAAACACAAAAACAATAATTTTTAAGGTTGGATTTCACAAAAAATTGGTATATTAACCAGCATCAATTGAACAACTGACTGATGCTACTTAAATTAATGATCTTTACATGGCGAAGTAAGCGGAAAACGGTATCGGTTATCGATTCGGCTAATCATAATCACCAAAACTTTTATTGGTTCTTACATGGCCATGCTATATGCTATATGGGTGTTCATTAAAGTTGAGTATAAACTTTAAGGGGTGATATTCATCAAAATAAACAAAAAATGTCTTATAAACATATGTCGAAAAATCCTTAGTTCTGTTGTCAGTCACGATTTTGTATTTTTTACAAAACTTGTTATATCTCAAAAACTACTTAACTACAAAAACCAAACTTTGCACACATCTTTACTGGCTAAAGTGAAGGATATTCCTAAAGTATCATTGAGATTGCTATTATATTTTCAAAATGGTGGTGGTTAAAAATATTTTAATTTAAATACCGAATAAAACATTAACTTTATAAAATTTCTACAAGACATAATAAAAATTTTAATTCTAATTTTAAATCTAAAGTTACTTTGGTGATCGAAATCTGTCTACAAATAAGTGAGAAAATCCACTTTTAATGTTAGCTTACAGAGCCCATGTGCTACTGCCGCGCGGCTGGCACAACAATTAAATTTTCGCAATGGCCGCGCGGCGGTGGCGCATGGGCGGTAGCAATCTAAATGATACTTTGGGAATATTTTTCATTTTAGCCTGTAAAGATATGGGCCAAGTTTGGTTTCTCTAGTTCTTGAGATATAACAAGTTTCGTAAAAAATACAAAATGGCAGCTAACGGCTAAACAAAGGATTTTTCGACATTTGTTTATAGGAAATTTTTTGTTTATTTTGATGAATACTATCACCCCTCAAAGTCTGTAATCTACTTTAATGAATACACTGTACATATGGCCGCATGACTGATATTGTCCACAAAACATTGGGTATTTAAATTAAATTAAATTAAAAGTTTTGATCTGTAGTTTAGTATTTTCAATAAACTAAATTAATATAGTGTACTTGATTGCCGGCGAGCTCTGATTCAATATTTCAGACTTAAAATTCGCCGATACTAAAAAAGAGATGTTTTATTATCAGATATGGAGAAGCTTAGACTTGCCATCCAAATGGAAATTATAATTGATCTGCATACAAAACACCAAATCATAAAAGCCTTTTTCTAGAGTTAGGCCTTTCCATATTCAAATCATATTAATTATTACAGTAGAACCTCCCTTATCCAACCTCCTGATAACCTCCCGATATCCGATCTTGTGTCCATCCTTCTGTCTGTCATCTCCACGCTCCTGTTGTTGCCGATCCTGTTAAAACGTGAAAGGTTTATTCTAAAATTACCTATAAATATTGCCATTTTTCAGTTATAATTTATATCTTGATTTTAAATTAATTTGTTAGAGGTACAATAAAGTTTTATAGTATTACAATACTGTATAACTTTCACCTTTCAAAATAAAACTCTAAGATATGAACAATTAACAAATAGCTTCAATAATATTTGCATGCATCAGCGCCTTTTGAAACCTTTTCATAAGTCTGTTAACCCTTCACCGTCTGCGACGTACAATGTAAGTTCACCATTACCAAACTGAGAATAGATCATGACGTAAGCTGTACGTTCTGTGATTTGCAATTGAATATTCGAAAGTTGCCGGTTATTTGCAGTTCGATACTCTCTAAGTTATACATCGATGTGAAGTGTGTTAAACGATTGAACTGATTCGGTTATTATCGATTTTTACGAGTTCCAGAGACTAAAAATATCAATGCTGAAAGTCTGTCTTGTAATCAGCCGTTCGCCATCTACGCATATGACAGTCTGAGCGAGTCATAAAAGTTTCTAAAGCGGCCCACGTAACTAAACAGCTAATTAAGAAACAATTTATCTAAAGTAGCTTGGAAAATAATAGACTCTGAAAGAAAAAATATTCGGCAAAAATTACCTGATGCTTAGTTCTGAATCCTTCAATCAATACTTCTCCAATATTGGTAGCAAAAAACACTCACTAATATCTGAGCCCTTTTTAAAAACTCAAATTCATACCACCTGCCTAAACACGCTTGTTGCTCTGTACCCAATGGATGCACGAGAAATCCATAAAATAATAATGAATTTAAAAACTCAAATTCTTGTGGATATGATGGTATAAGCCACAAAATTGTCCGATATTGTGCCGATTACATTTGTGAACCTCTCGCAGATGTAATAAACACCTCTTTGTCAGAGGGAGTATTTCCTAGCGTTCTAAAACAAACTATAATTTGCCCCATTTTTAAAAGCGGGCATTCCAAACTCCCTGAAAATTGGTGTCCGATTGCAAACATTTCAACTATTTCCAAAAAACACGAGCTTGTTTTTGCGTCCAGACTCTTAAAATATTTACTAAAAAACAATCTATTGTGTAAAGAAAAATTCGGTTTTGTAAGAGGGAAAGGTACAATTGACGCCACTGTTGACTTTGTCACAAAGATTATCAGCGCGCTAAATAATAAAAATAAAGCTGTAGGGGTGTTTCCAGATTTTCAGAAAGCGTTCGATTGCTTGGACCACAGCTCGCTTTTCGAAAGACTTTACAACATGGGAATTCGGGTTTTATCTCTTAATTGGATTAAATCATATCTACAACTCAGAACTCAAAGCGTCAAAATTAGCAATGACATACAATCTGGAAAATTAGAAGTAAAATTTGGCATTCCTCAGGGCTCGGTTTTGGGTCCATTCCTATTTATTTTATACACAAACAGCATAACTACAACTTTCAAAAATTTGAATCTAACCATGTACGCTGACGATGTGGCCATCCTATTTGAAAATAAATCGTTGTATAATCTTGAAATTGACAGTTTTATTAAATTATCAAATCTTTACCAATATTTTAATTACAATAATTTTTCACGTAAATCCAAGAAAATCAAGCTGCATGCATTTTTCAAAATGTAACCGTACTGAATTCAGTCCTGGAATAATTATGAATGATTTTGAATTACCCTTAGAATCGGAAGTAAAATACTTGGGGATAATATTTGATCGGTCATTTTCCTAGACACCTCATATTAATGCGCTGTGTTCCAAGCTGTCCTCTCAATTGTTTTTGTTAAGTAGATTTGCGCAATATCAAAATTTATTTCTCATGAGGTTGATATATTTTTCCCTTATTGAATCAAGATTAAGGTATGGAATTATTCTTTAGGGATCTACATCACAATCAAACTTCTTACACGTTTTTAGGCTCCAAAAAAGAGCAATTTGAATTATAGCCGGAACCTATAGGAGATCACATTGTAGAGTTTTTTTCAAATCGGTAGAAATTTTAACGTTACCTTCCATTTATATTCTTGAAATTCTAATGTATTACAAATTTACTAAACCTTGAGTATTTGACATTATATTCTAAACTGTCTATTATAATATACATATTAAATGTTTTATCAGTATGACGAATCATGAATAAAAACATTAAATTTGTGATTCTCAGTTAAATCGGTTGTAAGCTATTATTGTTAAGAGATAAGCGAGGTTGACAGGTGGTCAGACAATAGCGGCAGTAGGTAATAAAAAATGACCTTGAGCCTTGCTCGGGGACAAGGGGGTTTGTTGATATTTGGAACTGACTGAGCGACTTCATTATTTTGTTTTTCGGTCAAATACTTAAATTTCTCTACACAGTATGATCTAGTTAAAAATTGAGTTTTATGTTTTCTCTTTAAATAATCATTAATCTGAGGTGATTTAATAAATAAGCAATCAAATTAAGTTGTGTGTGTTTAATGAATTAAGAAATTTACTTTTAAATAATAAGAGTAATGATTAAATAGTTTTAAATAAATATGTAACCACAACTAACTTCATTTTTAAAAGTTTTATATATTTTTAAATTTAAAATATGAATTTGATTAGAAACTAACCATTTGAAATGGATGATACTAAAACCATTTTTTTAAAATAACAGTTTACTTCTGTTTTTATATTTTCTATATTATTACTTTTTGAATTTTTATTTATAGTTTTCACTACAATACTACTCATTTCCTCTAGTAATATCTTTTATTTTTCTCATTTCCAAATTTGTTAGATATTTTATTTTTTAAAACCTATACAAAAGAATTTTGAAATTGTATAAAAATTTTAAAACTAGAGATATATTTGTTTTTGTCATACAACAGTTTGTTATTTAATTTAGTAGTTTATAATAAATATATAATATTTTTACTAATTGTAGACCTACATTAATTTTTTTAAATAATTCTTGTTTAGTCTCGTAAAGGCTAGCTATACATATTCCAAGTTATTAAAAATTTTAGCGAATCTTGGAAATCTTTTAGCGAACTTTGCTTTATTGATATAAACATAGATAAAATACCTTAACACAAATCTTTGGAACTTGAAAGTTATCAAACTAATTATGAACTGTAAAAATTTAGTAAATAGTCTAATAATATATTTTTTGGCTTTAATTCCATGGTTTTTTTATTATCTTCTGTTATATGATTTCTGTTTTACAGGAAATCGTGTTGTGTGTTTGTCGTGTTGTATCGAATCGAATTGCATCGATTCGTATCGGAATTCTTTGTATCGAATCTAAATTTTTTTGCTGCATCGCACACCCCTAGTACCGACATTCACAATTATAACACAAGGTACAGGCACCATCATAGACAAACTCCACACAGGTTAGAACTAGCCGCTTCACTTCCTCAGAATATTGGACCAAAATTACTAAATAAATTACCTGAAAATATAAAATCAATTACCTTTGAATCAAAATTCAAAATTCAACTGAAGGAATACCTTTTGGAACGTGCCTGTTACTCTATTAGTGAGTTTTTGGAGTAGGCCTCTGACAGAAGTATTGATGAAAAAGCGCATTGGTTTGTTGGTCTGCAGAATTTTATTTTTCACCTTTGAAATTTATCTATTAGTTTTTACTGTCTAGCAAGACTGGTCTAAACTGTTTTAGTAAGTAGAAAAAGAGTTTTTTATTTTAAAGTTTGACGTTTTTAATGCAATTTATATTATCTTACTACAATAAAGAATTTTTGATTTTGATTTTGATTTTTTCCGAAGTATCAGATCTGAGAGGTTTTTAATTTACGTTTATCATAATAATTTGTGTAAAACAGTATTTTAGTTTTTAGTAAAGTTTAGGTTAGGTAATTTTCACGATTATTTTATTTTGTATTTATCAATGTGTTAGAATAATTTGTGATAATGGAAAGGCCTAGTAAATGTTTTTGGAGGAAATAAACCACACTTCCACAAATTTTTAGAGGTAGGCCTAAAGTGTTTTGTAAATATCTTATTTTCTATGTACCATAAATAAAGTTAATTCACATAATAATCATGGTGTTCTGTTCTTTGATACATATTAGTGTAATTTAAAATAAATTTATGGTTTTAATTGGTTATTTTACAGAACTTAACTTTTTGTATGTAAAAATGGTCAAAAAAGTGACACAGGTAGGCATTGCCCGCTGCACCAAAAAGTAATGCATGGAAGGGTTAATGTTGATGCCTGTGTTAGGCTTTGTTAGAAGTTAAAAAGTTAATGAAACCGTTCCTAACTCATAATGCAAAATCCCATATTCTATTCTTCCTATTTCTTTCTCATTAAATCTTTCCTACATCCTTAAACAACTCAAAATCTTTCTGTGTGAATTTGAATAGTTGAGACATTATGTACCATCCAGATTTATTCTGTCCATACAGGAAGGCAGACTCATGGCCCCAGAAGTTGATCATGCAGCTGATGCCCAAGCAGCTGATAGGCAACATTGGTGGAGCATATCTGAAAAACTCCAAGTCCGTCCTGTTTCACCCTCAACCTTGCGAAGCACTCGAATCCCTGACAAAAGTCATGAGTTCAGGCTTTGTGAGTAAATCTTCTACTTTCTGGATAGCAAGCACTGTTGAGTAATGAAAAGAATACATTGATGTCTAGAGAGGACAACATATCTTGGAAGATACCTGATAAACATTGGTCATTAAATTCTGAAGCATTCCAATCAAATAATAGAAAACAGATACAAACACCGGAACATTAATAATAGCACAATATAGTAGACAAAAAAAATAAAAAGATTGTAGAAATGTGTTATGCTTATACAGAAGTAGTGAAAAGTCCCAGAACAGCTTATTATTTTTATTATTAACTATCCTACAAGAGTATAACTTTGCAAATTGATTTGGGGCCTAAAATACTATATTTTAGCTTCATACCGACTATCAGGGGGGACAGTTCAAGACGTGTCAGTAATCTTAAATAGAAGCACAGGTTGATATGTACATTGCATTAAAGGTTTTTTAATTACATTACAATACCGCAACCCTGACTTCAAAAGAATAACTCAGTCAAAAATCGAAGCTATCTAAAGATGGCTTGAATTTGAATTTTTTAAGTGCTGATTTGTTTTTAATAAGTGTAGTCATTCAAGCTATAAGAGAGAATCTTTTTGATTTGTCACGATTTGTTGCGGGTGTCAACAAATTATTTTTAACATTGTTATCTACTCTAATACCTCCAACATATTTAAAACTTTTGAGTAGCTAAACACTCCAACTTTGCAACTTTCCAATCTTTGCAATTTCCAACTTTGCAATCCTTTTTAAAGTGAGGGTTACAGCTTTGTACTCTGCTAAATACAATCTTTAATTTGGTGTACATACCAACCTATGCTACTTTTTAAGATTTCCTATTGAATGTTCGTTGGCCGTCCCCCATAGGAAGTACAAAGGTGCTAACAACGTTAAAAAATTAGTTTGTTTGAACCCAACTGAATTTGTAAAGTTTTACTGTAAATTCAAGTCATCCTGGTTGCCATTTCCGACTTGGACATTCTTTTGAAATCAAGTTTGGGGCATTGTACTCTGATTAAAAATACCTTTCATTTAATGTACATATCAACCTATGCTTCTATTTAAGTTTTCGTCCTGACTTCTCATGGGCTGTCTAACGTTGATAGTTGGTAATAAGGTAAAGTATTAGTATGTTTGGTCCCAATTCTATTTGCGAAGTTATACTCTTACCGAAAAAGTTGTGATGAATCTAGTGGACAAATTTGGCCTTCTGGGTAAAGGCTATAACATTTTCACTGATAATTATTATACTAAAGTCCCTCTTGTAAACAAACTTTTCAACGCCAGGACTTATCTGACAGGAACGGTCAACAGACGCAGTAAGGGACTACCCAAGGAAGGCTTAGAAGCAAAGCTTGGAGCTCAAGAATCTGTATATTACAGAAAAGAAGAGGTTTTGTTTGTTGGCTACAGGCAAAAAATAACGAGGAAGCCAGTGTTTCTTCTTTCATCGGCATATCATACTGAAGATGGCCCCATCCGAAGCCGAAGTGGTGCTGTGGCAAACAAACCCTTACTTATTGGTCAATACAATAAGCTGATGGGAGGGGTAGACTGTAAGGATAAAAGTGTTTATCATGTAACGTGTGCGAGACCAACGAGACGGTACTGGAAACAAATATTTTTTAATATGTTTGACATGGCTATCTCTAACGCCTATGCTTTGTACAAAGAAAACATTTCACCGCAGAGACCTATGGAGAGAAAACGGTTTCTTCTTGAACTAGCCCGGTCTTTGTCTACAACAGAGCCCCAACAAGCTGAGCGACTTCAAGTAGGAGGTGACAACGATCAAGGTGGCAGTAGTCACAGCCTTGAACATTTACCTGGGAGGAAGCTACGTGTTTGTGGCTTATGCCACTCAGGTAAGAGAACTTCTTACTGGTGCCCAGGATGTAATGTTGGCATCCACAAAGAATGCTTTTGCAAGCTTGAGCACCGTTGGAGGCCAACTCATCAAGGAAGGAAGAGGAAACATGAGAGTGGCAGCGAGAGTGATTTGGACTAGCGCATGAACATTTCAAGAGATAGGATTTTTATGTAAATATCTGTATATATAGTGTTATAATTGTGAAAATATTTAGATAAAACTGTATTGAGATTACCACAGCAATTTTTTATATATTGAAACAAAGACTGTGTGTTCCACCTTGATGAGCGATGAATTGGCGCCTTCTGGATCAAAATAATGGGTGAGCTTTGATGAAACATTTATTATTTACATTGTAATACTAATATAATGTGTGGAAATTGCAATATAAAATCAAACACAACTATTATATTGTTATTATTTGCCAACTATTATAGTGTTACTACGGTAATGCAGATTTTGAAAAAGTTGCCAATTCTCGGTTATGGTATTATTATAGACATACAGATGTGTAAAAGTCAATCAAACTATATGTTTTTGAAAACTAGATATAATTTATGACAGTTTGTATATTTTGGAAAATTATATTTATACCATATTAACTATTTTTGGGGGGTGGTCCCACCCTCCATTCATTGAATTTTTTTGTTTTTTTTACTTATAAACTATAAATCTACAAAAAAATTAATAAATATCATCATAAAATATTCATTCTAAAGTAGAGTTAATTCTGAAGAAAATGATATATCACAATGTAGATTTTGACCATATTTACTATATTTCATGATTTTTTAAAAAAACCCTTGCAAAACATCAAAATATGGCCTGCCAATAGAGGTGTTTTAATAGCCAGTTGATGAGTTAAAGGCAGATCAACAACCACAGCCTTAACACAACTAACTGAATACATCTTAGACCAACTAGAGGAAGGCTTCACTGCGACAAGTCTTTTCCTCGATTATTATTAAGGTATTAGTAAGGTAATTTATTTCCATTAGTAAGGCTTTTGACTGTCTAAACCACGATCTCCTACTACGTAAGCTGAGGAATCTGGGAGTGAGAGGGGAAGCATTAAAATGGTTCAGCAGCTACCTCAGCCACAGAAAACAACTTGTGGAAACAACATACATAAAAAACAACATAAAATGCAAGGCCCAATCCAGAACTGCTGACATACAAAGAGTACTCCTCTTTGTATGTCAGCAGTTACAGCCACAGGGATCAGTACTGGGGCCAGTCCTGTTCCTCCTACTCACAAATGACATGCCGAGGTGGATAGCGGAAGCTGGACATACCATCGTGTTTGCAGACGACACAGTCCTCACGTTTGCCGATAGATCAATGGAAATCCTAAAAGATAACACAATCACACAATTCAACAGAACAAAACAATACTGCTCTTCCAACGACCTGGTCCTTAATGATAGTAAAACAGTACAACTCACTTTTACAACCAAACGCAACAATCCAGCCATAACACTACCTGGACTACTCACCCTAAACAGCACTAAATACCTAGGCATCATAATAGACTCCAAATTCACCTGGAAGCCCCCGTGGACCAACTTTGCAAAAAGCTGTGCTCTGGCCTCTACGTCATGCGTAGGATAAAACAGGTATGCGGTCCAGGTGCAACCAGAGTTGCCTACTTTGCCCTCTTCGAATCGCACCTCAGGTATGGCATCGAAACCCGGGGAGGAGCATCAAAAAACAACTTGGAAAGGGTGCTTCTCAAGCAATAAAAAGCTATTAGATGCCTGGCGAACCTAGGCTACAGGGACAGTTGCCGGGAATCTTTCAAAGAACTCAATATCCTTATAGCAGTCTCACTTTATATAAAACAAACAATCATCCATACAATCACAACTACACAACCAAGACACAGCGACCTCCATCAACATAATACCAGAAATGCAGCCAACTTCTCTCTTCCGCAACACCACCTGAGCCTTTTTGAACAAAAACAGGAGATCTCTTTTTCAACAAGCTACCGGATTACCTCAAGAAAGAAGATCCGAAACGCTTCAAAAAACAGCTGACAGCGTGGCTCCTGGATAGACCTTTCTACGCAGAGGGGGAGTTCCTGAACCCATAGATTGTAGTACTTCTTAAATAATATTGTAAATGCACACTGCATGTGAATGTATACACACATATATCTAATTTCTGACTCATAACTGTTCTCAAAGAATATGTTAAATAAAGAATTGTCTTGTCTTGTCTACACATCTCTACTATATTTAAATATATCAGTCAAATAATAGGAATAATTTAGAAAAAAATGGAAATTATAATCATTAATTATCTCTCATAATGATTTAGATCTTTTATCAAGGCACAAAAAGTAATAGAAAAGTTAAAAGGAAAAGTAAAATACTGGTTTTCCTGCCAACATATAAACTAATCACTCCACTCCAACCATTTAACAAGAGTGTTTGCTATTCAGGCAGGTTGTGTCCACTTCACCAGTCTTGCGACATCGCCTTGTGACATCAAAGTGTTGATCCTGCTGTACACGGCGGAGAAGAGAGCTTATTTAGGGTTCATTCCCAACGATCAGGCTGCGTTTGTTGATCGTCTGCGAAAAGTCATACAGCATCAGAAAAGCTCACAAGCCATGAGTCGACAAGGACAGGTACTTTTTTAAGATTATCAATTTATTCTTGTTAGCATATTCTTAGAGCCACAGGTCTATTTAATATTATCTGTGTTGATTTAACCCTTTTATTGTCACACTCTGTTTCAATGGAAACATACGTGAAAAGTGCCATTCACAGAATTAGTCATTGCCATGACATTTTATTATAAAATGGCTAGCATCAATGCTAAAGGCCTTCAAAGATCTCAAAGTACTTGATTCACTCACTGATTTGATTTTAATTGCAATATTTCTACATTTTCAATTGTTTAAAATTTGTTTTTCAACTTATAGTGCCGACGGTCTAACCCGTGTTTGTTTTGAGTTATGTATCAATTTAACTTTAGTTAGTGTTACTTTTATTAAAAAAGGGGGCAGTAAAGTTCATTGTGATTACTCGAGTTTGTTGATAAACTAATTTGGTTTAGGTATTGTTATTGTATATAGTAAACAAAGCTCCAACATGACTTTTTGTGTGACTTGAATCGATGAAGTTTGTAGTGTTGAAAACTTTGGAAATAAATAAATAAAATTGTCTTTTATTATCAAGTGTTTTTCAGTTACAACTTCTTTACAGAACAACCCTCATCATATTTAATCCTACCCCAGTCCTAATAAAAAATGACAGTAAAAGGTACAACAATAATAATGTAAAAACAAAATAAGAATTTTTGATTGACAGGCAGGGGCACCTGGCCAGAATCCTGGGATGAATTCATCACCAGGAGTCCAACCTGGAGCAGCAGGAATGGGAGGCCTGCAGCAGCAAGGAGGGCAGATGGGAGGCCTCATGGGCAGACCGATGAGCTCCATGGGGCAGCAGCAGAACACTCTTGGTAAAAGCAAAACTCGAAAAAGATTAAATAATAGCTCAAAAATTACTAAACCAATTTAATAACACCAAATTATCTGGTTTTTTACATGAATCAAAGGTCTATCTGAATTTATTATTATTGATGGGAGTGTAGATGAGTTTGATTATTGATAAATGCCTGTTGAACTAAAGGCTGGCCTTCAAACTTGTTAATATGTTTTTAACTTCCCATTTTCCGAGATAGTGTTAGTGTAGCTCTAAGTTATAGATATTTAAACTGTCTGAAAATAAATTTGTATATAACCCTTAGCGAGCTACTAATTTTAATATAGGGGGAAATTGTTGTTTTGTTTTACATGGATGTTCAGAACTGGTATAGTTGCACTATAAATCCCCACCTTTTCGTTCAAATATTTTTTATATATTTTTTTCACTGCCTGGGGGTTACAGTGCACAGAGGTAAGAGGTGCAGAGCGTTCCTCTGATGCGTGGGCGGAGCTACGTAAAAATGGGAACAGACCAAGAGACAAAGAATGAAATTGGCAGATATATCCCTTGCTGCTCTTGGTGAAAACAACATGTGCAGATATATCTGTCATATGTTTGTGTGGGGTTAATATACATATTATGAATCGTGATTGCCTGTACCAAACATAAAATTCAAGAGGCGTAGAACATTGTTATACTGATAGCAAAATTAATAGAAGCTTCAAGGTCACTTATAACTGCAGTTAAACGTTATAATATGTTGTTGGAAAATAATAATAAACAGTAGTCAGAACTCAATGACAGGTGTTATAAACCATATGAAATTTAAATTTGACCTTGAAGCTTCTATTGGTTTTAATCCTAGTATAGTGATTTTCATTAAGATAAATTACCAGAGTAACTTAGGGAATCCATAGAATTTTATTTGAATTTATTGACTTATAGACAATTGAAACTAAATTTGTATTTGAATATAGAGGATCAAGATTTTGAATTAACTTTTTCCCACTTTTGGTAAAAAGTATATAAAATGCTCTGTAAATAAATGTGTAACATTTTGGTGGAAGAGCATAGAGATGTGCCAATCATTATTGTTGTGCAGTAGGGCAAGCAGGGCAGGGAGGTGGAGCAGTTGTCAGCCAGGCGGGGCCGGTAGCAGGAGGACTAATGACGGGGCCCTCCTCACAGCCAGCCACCAGTCAGGCCAACAACCAGATAAACATTCAGGTAAACAGTTTAGACATCTTACGATGTCTAGTTTACCCTTGAATTGGATTTAACAAAGATTGGTTTTACGTACCTTGTTCTGTTCCATCTCTAGTTCAATTATAGCATCAAATGTCTTACCAACTTTTGAGCTATCATAAGCTGTTGGTTTTCTGGTATGAATATTAGTCCAAAGGACGTTTTTTTTTTCTCACCACAAAATTCCCACAACGAAAATCTTATAAATAGGTCGCAACAAAACAAGGTAAGTAAAACCAATTTCATTATGGTAAACTTTAAATAAACCAACTATTTATAATGCTTTAAAACACTTAATTTTTCATAATTTTCCGAGGCTTAACGGAACATTCTATTCCTCTTTAACTTTGTAATAACTATAGTGAAATTTAGATTGGGATAAATTAATAAATTTGTCAATCTATTCTTCATAGATGGAATTATTTTAGATGTCCTTCTGGAGTGATGTTGTAGTGATTTAAATTTTGTAATCCATAATATTATTACATTAGTGATATTACATTAGTGGTGTTAATTTGGCGGAAAGAAATGTATAAACAATTAGCTTCTCACCTGAAAGAGATGAAAATAGGTCAGGCGTACAAACAAACAAGAAAACAACATAAAAAACTAGGAGAAAGAGAGTAGTAAATTATTTCGTTATAAATGGAGAATGTTTGTATTTTATAATTGTCAATTACTGAGATCAGCTTATAATTTTTAGAAGCAGTATTTAAACTATGGTGTCTAATACTTTTTATATAACGATTATGATATTCTACTTGTCGATCTACGTGATCATGGCACAACCAGCGCTGAAACCATGGTTGTAGTGATAAAAGGTATTATAAAACCACTGTAATGAGTGAGTTATCCTGAGATGGTGTATGTCAGGGAGGCATGCAGTTCAACGCAGGGCCTCAACAGATGGAGGTGGCTCGCAAGCAGAACCTGGTCAAGATAGAGCAGCTGAGGCAGACGCTAGAGGCGGCACAGCAGCAGGAGCAGCACTACAAGTCCCAGATGGAGGCAAGCATAACTAAAGTGAAATGTTTCACTGTTATTTTACAATTCTCACCAACTTATTTAATTTATAAAACATTTTAATTTTTTTTTAAATTCAATATTTATTAAGCTTTGTTATTTATTTTTTTACAATTTTTCTGATAACCAAAGAAAGTGAAGAAGTTACTAATATCGCCTAGATCTTTAAAAAGTTTTTTATTTGTGTTTTGCGTCTGAGAATTTAACCAACCTGTCACAGTGTTTTGAAGCTCTTTTCATCAGTAGCAAACCTCTGAGATGCAAGCCACCGTTCCATGTTCAGGTAAAGATTGAAACCATTGGGAGCCAAGTCCGAAGTGTAGGGGTGGGGGGGATAAGAAAACCATCCCCTGTGAACTTTTTCAAAAGTTCAGTTGTTCTTTGACCTCTGTGAAGGCGGACGTTATCATGGAAAAACATAACACCACTCTGGTCTTTATTGTGCACGTTTATTTACCCATTTTAAAAAAAGAACCCATTGATGGACTACACCTCTGCTCATAATGTTTGGACCATATACCTCACTCAATTCACAATTAATTTCAGCTGATGTATAGCTTTTCGATGGCAAAAACTCAGAACACCATGCACTTCACACGTAGCAGGATTTTCTAATGTGGTGCTGATGTTTTTAAATTATAACTCAAGAATGCACAATCATAAAATGCTCTCTCTTGCATAGCGTACATGGGCAGCGTATAGGTTGCCCATGCCGATATGAGGATGGCAGAGATACCCCCACTACCTATTACACCACAGCCAAACGGCAGTTACTTTGTGGACTACCCTCGCATAAAAACTACTTAGTTTTACTTGCAGTTACAGTGTAATCCTGATAATTAAAAAGTCCTTAAACACTTAATTAAAAATTTTGACATTTTTGGAATAATTCATCTTTATTCATTCACATACGTATATTATACTCTTAAATTTCGGTATACTGCACCATCAGATATGAAATCAAGCTTCTGTGAAGCTCCTAAATGTGTATGCGCTAGTGGTCATATCTAAACATAAATACCCCCGTCGCAGCAGACCTGCGTACTCAGCGAATTTCCAAATCAATAATATAATAATAATAATAATAATATTTGACAATTTTTATAAAAATCTGTCAATAAACGTGAGAATTATTTGCCTATTCTCCGTAAGATTAACATGGGAAAGAGTGTGCAGGTTCGCTGCTGTGAGGAACACTGAAAGTAGGCATTTCTACCATAAACAATTTTTATTTTTAACATTTATACCAACTTTCATCAACATCTGTCCATAAATAAAGGACTTTGCCTATTCCCTATATGATTAACATGGAAAAAGAGTATGCAGGTTTGCTGCCATGATAAACACATAAACTCTGATTTTTAAGCATAAATTGATAGATCTCAACCAGATGAAGCTAAATATCAAGTTTTATCCAAAAATATTCAATAATATGGGAAATATTAATTTTTCCCTATCCTTCATAAGATTAACATTGGAGCCCCACAATACAACGTACTGTGTTTAGATTTTTTAATATCTCGGTAACCGTTGTAGATAGAAAAAAACTTTAAGGAACTTAATTGTGTAGTTTTTTAAGCTGATTCCAATGGTGAAATATAAAATTAGAAACTTTTAAAAATTACATGTGAAAAACGCAAAAAACCCCATTTTGGGGTACAAAACCCCCCCAAACTACCCGTTCCCATTGACCGATATGTCTGGTTTACGAACTCGTCCGAGCATTTGTAGGAATACACGTCTCTACCAAATTTGGTCTTGATCAGACCATTTTTACGAGAGTTATCGTGTTCACAGACACACACATATATATATATATATATATATATATATATATATATATATATTTCACTATTTAGTTCATCAAGTAGGGCTACTAATATAATTATCTTTAAATAAGTCAACCGAGTACCCTTATGAAACATTTTAATTATTACTTCGACATGTTTCGGGAATCATCCCATCTTCAAGAAGTACAAATCCATATTGTATATATGTATATATGTATATTATATGTATATACATATAATATACATATATACATATATATATATAGTATTATATATATGTACAAATACATATCCATCAATAAATTCAAATTTTACTTCTTGAAGATGGGATGATTCCCGAAACATGTCGAAGTAATAATTAAAATGTTTCATAAGGGTACTCGGTTGACTTATTTAAAGATAAATATATAATATATATATATATATATATATAAATTTTAACGACTATTGTTTTTGGACTCTGGGCACCTAAAGAAGAAAAAATAACATGGTCCCGGGCTTAAGTCTCACCATGAGACCTACGGTAATAGCTTCTTCCCTATGGGAAATTCGCTAAAATGCCTCCCCTTTTTATGTATGAATATTAATTCATCCAAATATTTCATATTATTCATCCTAAGATTTCTTACAGAATCTTTTAAACAAAGTTTTGAAATAAAATTTGGATATGATGTTAGAGTAGAACGGATATCAGACAGGTTGAGGCTTTTTTACAAAGATACCTCCCTGATGAAGAAAACAATCTCTGATCCAACATTTTCTCTGTCATTACGCTAATGGTTTTTTGAACATATCTAATTCAAACTCTGAAGTACCATAATTAAGGATAAGGTCAAAGTGAACTTGTAAATATTGTGGAATGCTTTATGCTGATTTTTTTGGATGAGTATCCCTGAAAGCTAAATTGAAGTCAGCCTCAAAGAAGTCGGGTTTCATGTAGGGGTTTGAGAAAGCTCGAGTCATTGAGTTTTAAAGCTTGTAGTTTTTAACACGTTGGCTGCGCAGGGCGGATATATTGTTCTTGAGCGATGTCAACAATCCGGCTTCAGTGTGAGCTCAGTTTCGTACTGAGAATGTTGATCTGTTTGCCACATTTCATGTGTTCTGCCTCAAAATTTGGAGCGCTTTGTCTCCGTGGTGGCCATTCCGTGTTTTGATGATGCTTTCGTGTATTTTGCTCGAAGGCGCAGTTTAGAAATACACGCTAAATGAAAAAAAAAACAGTATTGAATTTTACAATACAGACCATCATTGTCAATAGTTATGCTGAGTATCGGAATATTGTTTGTTACTAATTCATGAAAAATACATTTTCGGCAAAAAACCTTAAAATGTAGCTCTAACTAAAAGTTACACTCAACTTCTATGATAATTAATTTTTGAAACAGGATTTGTGGTAAACAAATATAAATACTTTGTGTTTTTATCTACAGTTATGATTTCGATATAGCAGATTATTTTCTGAATCGGATTCACAAACTAGCCGGTTTTGAGGGACCTCAAATACCATTGAGTATTTTTGTTGCTCCGTTGTTAAATTTGCTTATACCATTTTCACGAGTTTTAACTCAAAATTTTGAGATTGATGGGTGATTTTATACGTCAATAGATTAATAAAATTATTTTCTCAGATAAGTAAGTTATAATAATCTGATAATCTCAACCTTCAAGGCGGTATCATAATTTTGCGGGTATAATCGTGGAAGCCGAAAAGGCTTGTTTTCCATGTCGTCTGCTGTTGTGAGTTCGTGGATAGTGGATGTTTGTTACCCCTGTAATTTGATAGTTTTAGTATTATGTTGGAAGATTTATTCAGTGTTTTTCCGTGTGTGGTAAACCCTAGTTATAGGGGTTTATATCATATGCAATGTTTAATATTTACAAATTGTGCTACTAATTTAAAACATTTATTGACAAGGTATAAACTAAATTAGGCTACTGAAGGAGTCAGCTGTACTAGACTAACCTTGACCTTGGTGGTGAAAGAGTGAAAAAACGTTTGTTTGTATTTACTTCCCAGTAGGAAATAGGTTAGATAATGGATATGTCTAAACGGAATGTTTTCATTTCATCTAAACAGCTGTTCTTATTCTTTTATCACCAACACCCACCAGAGCTAAGACATATTCATGTCAAAATGTTGTGTATGTATGTTCACTACATTGTTTTGATGTTATTATTTTAAACTGTTTCCAGCTGCAAGACTTTTAAGAATTCTGTTCTCTTTTTGCTTTGTAAGTTTCCCCTATATAGGTAAAATGGCCAAATCACATGATTTGGGAGATCTAATTGCTTCTTGTTTTATTCATGAATGTATGTTGGACTATGCTGGTTTTGTGATAATATAAATCATACTCGCTTCGCTCGCTGGGGGCAGAACCCCCAGGCCCCCGTACTAGTTGTCGGCAAAATCGCTTGTCGTAATCACTAGTTTTTGTAATCACCTACCACAATGGAAACTTAACATATATAAGCCTCAGCTAAGAAAGAGCAAGATCCTAGATGTTATTTGAAATTTAAAATAAGCACATTTATTTAATGTGTCACTTTTATTACCGAGAAGGGAAAACCTAAAATTGAAAGCACAGTTATATTAAAAACTTGCTAAAAAAATCTCACATACCAGATTCTGAGCAATAGTATTATAGAACATGGATATATGTAAAGAATTTGTAAGAATTCTAAAAATCACAAAAAACCACTAAACATACAAGAATAGGTATACTAATAGATTTGTAATAAATAATTTCACTTACAACATTTAAGATCAGGTACAAAAAAGCAATAGCCTAGAGGTTATTTGAAATATAAATAATGTAAGCACCACATCACTATTATAGAACATGGATACAAGTAAAGAATTTTTAAGAATATTAAAACGTTTTCGTAGAATAATCCTAAATATTGTATTCTAATAGCTCACATTAAATAATTTCATATACAAAATTTAAGCCTAGGCTACAAACAAATCCCACACTTGTAGCATTTCAGGAACTTATTATGACACGTAGAATGCAATGAAACCTTTTACAGTAAATTAATAGAGAAGATTATAAACCCTAAGATACAGCTCAAGAGACGTGAACTTTACCAGCCTACAGTAAAACTGGTTTAACAAATAGTATTTACTGGGACTATATAAGATTGATGAGTAAAAAGGTAGGATTAAGTAAAAACTCACTTCATAGTACATGTTCACAGTGACATTAAAACACTACTTAATATATTTACACTTATATTGTAATTATATACAAAAGGTGTTAAATTGTCGATCACACCGGACATCATCAGGCCCAAATGGAGACTGTATTTTAAAAACATAATGGATGGTTTATTTCATAAAATACCTAATTTTTCATCACTTAAGTGCAAAACGTCGTTATTAAAATATATTTTTCTATTTTCATTGCATTTTGCCATATTTATCTTTAATAAGAACCTATTTTTTTAAGTTAATCAGATAACTGAGCAAAGCAAAATCTTGCAAATATTGATGCTACAAATATTTAATAGAAATATATTACAAGCTACAATTATATTTGTAAATATTTTTATAAATAACTAGCGCCTAAAATATATCTTATTTGAAATTTTGAAAGAACATATCAAAATTATGTTTGGATATGATGTTAGAGTTGAACGGATATCAGACAGGTTGAGGCTTTCGTACAAAGGACCTCCCTGATGAAGAAAACAATCTCTGATCCAAAATTTCCACAATTTGCGATTATCATACTTACTAAACCGGGGGAGATGGTGGAGGGCGGAGGTGGAGATGTGAATTTCGCAGAGTCCTGTCATGCTGCTCTGTTACAGATATTCAACCATATGAAGATTCAACAGCTACAACAAAACTTAGAACAAGCTCAGCAACAGGAAAATCTCTTCAAGACACAAATGGAGGTAAACACTCTGCCTATGTTTACCTCCTACAATAATAATGGAAAAATAAGCAAATAAGCTTTGCTCAGTTTATTGGTTTACATCACAATCTTCACTCATTCCCTTGCTTAAACCTGATTTCAACGGGTTGTAGTAAGTAATAGGATCTTCTTTTGCAATAAAATTTCCTTAATTAAAAATATTCCTTTCCATAACATTTTTATTCTAACTTTATTCATTATTTATCTTTACTAGTTCTATTTGACAAACAGTCATTATTATTAGTTTTTTAATTTATAAAATTATTTACATTAGAATATTTTAGTGTGAAATTCTTATGAGTTCTTTCTTTGGGCCTCTTTCATAGTATCCAATTTCATAAAATCCAAAAGTACACATAGTTTCCAGACACATCTGTCCTTTAACTATTAACTAGGCTGTACTTTTGCATATTATGAAACAAATCAACATTAAGTATGTTTAAAAATGGCACTATCATTATTTTAAAGTAATAACTATTCAAATTATTTTTTTAATACGATAAAATAGTAAACTATTTCAAACCTAAGCTGACATCAACGGAACACTACTTTTGAATCTTATGAAACAGAAATAATACTTATATTTTACAGTTAGACATCAGGATAAGTCGTAGTAGTTCCTAAAACAACCACTAGAGAGCAGTAAATCCCAGGTCGATTTCTGAGTCGATTCAAGTCGTTTGATCTGCAGAGGCAACTCCCCCGCAAGTTCATCTGAGTCATTTGACCAGGTTAAGGACCTATTCTTGTGTTAACTTCATGTCCAATTCGAGTCTAACATTCTTAAGTTGTCAATATAAGTGCAAAACAGCACCAATTTGTTTTAATGTTCTTGAAACTTTTAATGGGTAGAAATTTACAAAAAAAGATTCTATATAACACCAGTCTTTCTTATTAATAGTAGCCCTATTATTATTTTTCCCTTTCCAATGCCTATTGATAATTCCACCCTAGAAAGTGAGTAATAATCCTTCAAAATCTATTTGAATTTTATGTTGTTACCAAATTGTGTTATGCTTAAAAAGGTTGGGTTAGTGTTACCGATTATGTTGATGTGTTTCAGCAGGAGCAACAGAAGCATCAGCTGAGAGCCCAACTGCAACAGCTGCAACAACAACAGCAACAACGGCAGATGACGCCACAACAACAACCGCAGCAGCAGCCCAGCAGCACGGCGGCCATGGGCCAACAGCAGCTGGCAGGAGCAGCCAACCAGCAGCGCATGATGCGACCCGCCATGTCCAACAACCCTGGCTTGAGACACTTGTTACAACAGGTATTCTTGCCTGAGTTGTTGAAAACAATCGCAGTAAAACAATTTTAGTACAGTAGAACCCTTCACAACCGGCCGCTTCAGGGAAGAGACATCAAAATGTATTTCCCATGGCTTACGAACGCACTAGCTTCTGCTTCTCAACCGCTCTCACGGTTTTTGGAAATTACTACTCAGTTGAGCTACTGTACTAATTTTGAAGACCGGATTTCACAAAAAACTAAAACTGCCAACATAACCTAAAGAGGTATCCTACGAGGTTTTAAGTAATGGCCTATTTCTAGTCATATGATTAGTTATCTTGTTATACTGTTGGTGATCGAGACACACAGTATTTTTAGCTCTGCTGGATAGAGCGTCTGTAAGACATAACACTCATTAGAGTGCAGCAGTGTCGCGATAATAATCAAAATGGCGGAGTTCTGCCTAGCAATGCCGTCAGGCCAAACCCCCCGAACGTATATTTTATACAGACTACTATTGCCGGGCTAAGCGGCCCGACGTGGCAGTAACGTATTAAAGAGAAAAAACATTTTTATTAAACCTATAGTGGTAAAATTTTAGTTTAAACTTGTTTTTTTTTCTACTTTAGAGATACATTACAATGAAAATGTAAAATATAGCACATTTATAAACTAAATGTTAGTAGTTCGTAAAGGCCGAACCGTAGATAAATAAACTACTCGCCAAATAAACAGGACACGGACATGACAAAATGAACCACACAGCTGATTCGGTTTTGAGTCATCTACAATGTTGCTTAAAAACACAAGGGATCAAGGAGACGTTTCAAAAGTAAATTTTGACGCATTCTAGTGGTGAACTAACGAACTACAGCAGCAAATATCAACATGGAATGTTATTTTACCGCAAACCGCATTAACTTTTGTGACAAATGTATTTATGCGGCAAAAACCGTTAAGGGTTTATGTGGTTAAGGGGTAATGTGCACTCCAAGTTACCATGTCCCTGGATTGTTATTGCTTCTTTGTGATTACAGCCCCAGTACCGCCAGCAGATGATGGGAATGCAACAGTTGCAGCGTAACAACACTCAACCACCATTTGACGACAACACCTTTGACTTCCTGAACTAGTGGCTCTACTACAGCTTACCATTCTACTGTTGACTAAATTATTACAATTCATAAGTGTTGTAGATTATAAGCCCATGTTTAGTGTATTTAAAGCTCTGAATAAGCTTATGCATGTAAATATCAAATAATATATTTTTACAGCTCTGACATGAAAATATTTGTGTAAAATTTTAAGTGAAAATGCTAAAAAAAATCTATTTTTTGCATCATATTTGTCTTAAATGTACACAACACATAAAAGTAGTATAAATAATATTTTAAAGCTTAAAATTAGTATTAAGTAACAATAATATACAATTATCTGAAGAAACATCATTTAACCAGGGAGCAAGATCATGTAAGTTTTGTCACTACTCCAGCTGGATCATGTATAGCTGCCATCTAACATTTGATTTGGGACATATTTTGTTAAATTCTCCCCTTTGTACTTTTTTGAATGCGTTTAAGCATATTTATTCTTACTAACATTACAAAGAATAATTTGGCTGTGATCGATTAGTGTTAGGATCTAAGTTTAAAAAAAATGTCTGTAAGCTGTTTATAAAAAGTTCTGTTTTGAAAAATCTCAAGAATATCCTCATGACCTCGGGGTGTCACCAGGATTATATTTGATGCATGAATTAATAAATAGTAAGTTTTAAGTTTTACACGTGTTTTAAATATTAATACTGTCGATTAAAGTAATTAAATTTAACTTTGATAATTTAACCGTGTTTGTTTTATTTTATATTTAAATTTATTTTCTTCAAATTAAAAAATTGTTTGTCATCTAAATTTTTACTTAGACACATACCCAAAAACTAGGGTATGTATTATTAGCCCATCTTTGAAATGTGTTACTTATTATTTATCATTTAATATTTAAATATTGGCATTAATTTGGTTTATTTGGTTGGTCCAATTGAATATGTATGAACTCAAATCACAATATATTGATTAGTAATATGTATCAGGTTTATTTATTGGATTAAATTCATTATCTTAATACTGAAAATATTGATATATGCCCATTGTAAATTATACTTTATATTTTACACAAATTAAGAAGACAAAATGGATGTAAAATAATAATTTATACTATTGTTATTTAACATTCAGGTAATTAGTTTAAATAGATTTTTCTTTGTTTAAATATGTAAAATGTGAAATTAAGTATTCATATAAAAATAAAAAGAAAGAACAAATTATAAAGTTTTTGGTTTTGCTGATTTATTTTGTTTAATTATTTCCTCTTAACTAAGCATATATTTTTGAAAAATATCATACATAAATTACATAAAAAACTGCTTACTGCTTTATATCGTCCTTCTTCAGTGAAGATTATACTAAATCAAAAGTTATTTAAGATTAAGGGGATTCCCAAACATTCTTCTATAAGAAGTATATACAGTATGATGTGTAAGCATTTTTTGTGCCACACTTTCAAAAGGTTAGTTGTAGAAAATATCCATGCTCCCCGAACCTGAGATAGTTGTTTTAAAGTGATGTAAGTCTACATCTTGCCATCTTGTAGAAAAAGATCTAACAGATCTAATATATAGCAAAAATCTTTAAATTTAACACTCCGGTGCTCGCGTGGAGTGCAATAGCACTCCAGTCATGTTGTTTTGTTCATAAAACGCAGTTGACAGCATGCGTGACCTTGAGCAGTCATCTCCCTTCCCTCTGACACCCCTGGAACCTGTCAGTATGATGACAGCTACCAATTCGGGCTTAACTAATTTTTTATTGATTTTTTTCCCGTGGTGTCGCACGATTGGAGTGCAGGTGCACTCCACGCGAGTATCCGTGTTCCGAATTTTTCCACGGAGTGACATATGTTGTGGATTTTATTTCACGTATTTGACATTATTTTTATATGAAAAATGTATAGTGTGTGCATGTATTAACTAATGAGTGAACAATGGACAACCGAGAACAGTTATGGTGTTGGTTAGCTGAAACGGAAGATGATGAGAGTGTCATAAGTGACGAACACCCTGATGAACTTGAAATAGATAATATTGTGTTATTTAAATAATTATTCTTAACCATTTTTAAATAACTCTTTTATGCAGCAATATTTATTAATGTTTTTGTAAAATTTGATAATTTTCAAGTGTAACAAATGAGTATACCTTGATCATTTGAAAAGTATGTGTGCAGAACGTTCTAATTAGGTGCATTTGTCAAAGTATGTTGTCATACTTGGTTTTGGGGTTCAATTGCGTTGTTTGAAAAATTATTCCCAACGATTTTTTAAAATAGTTTTTCCATTCACCAATATTTATTTATTGTATTGTACAATTTGTAAAATGATTTTTTTTGGTCTAAATTATGTGGTTTTTAACATCACCAATCACATCAATTTTGTGTTATATGTGTCTATTCAACATAAAATACCAGTACATCGTCAAAACAATTCATAATAATTAAGAAAAACAACAAAAACAAGTGGAGTGCAGGTGCACTCCACGCGACCACTCGCGTTCCAGTAATCCACGCGAGCACCGGAGTGTTAAAAGACTCTTCCAAATTGAAAGCAAATCAACTCTTTGTTGAATTGTGTAAGTAATACACTAAAAAGTATTCCCTAAAAATATTTGTTAATCTACTAAATTAAGTTTTTCCAACTTCTTGTTGAAAGGAAAGAAAGTTTTCCACACTTGAGTTCTTGAAGCCAACTTGAGTCTCTGGGCTCTCTTTTCAAGTTCTTCTAGGTCCTTGTCTTTGCCTACAGGAGACGATCTTCTTCGGAGACAGTAATGTCTCTGTCATCTTGAGGATCGATGGCCAAAACAGCGATTTCCACCCTTCGGACGGAGTTGTGTTTGTCAACACTCCCAGTGGTTAGACGGCCAGAACTGCCATGATCCCCCCCTGGGGTGTTGACTTTTGGTCATCTTTTTCTTCTTCCATAATGGTCCGTCGAGTAGCTAGGGATGAATGGTCACCCCAGGCAGAGCCTCACGTGCCTGGGGAAGGCTGCTTCAAACTGGAGGTCGCCCGGTGTCCAGAGTTCGCATGCTTGAGACCAAACTCCCCCTTGGCCACACAGTCCTCGGTGCATGCCGTTCCACCTTGACTTGCAATTGGAAAGAAGGAGAAATGACACCCATTATGCGGGATTGAAATAAAGAAGAGATTGGGCAAGAATTGGCCGGAAAAGAATAAAGTAAGCGAGCTGAGACCATAGGTTGGGAAGAAGGCCATCGCTCTGAAGAGGAAGGACTGCAAGCTGGATAGGCAGACTTATATTTTGGCTAGGGTACCTTGGGGTTGTCAGCCTACCCAGAAGGGGGAGACCTCCCGTTTAATCGAAAGCTGACTACCCCCTGAGGAGAACATTGTCACTTACTTTCCATGTTGTCGGTTGCTGCAGCATTCGACAAACCAGGCGGATAAGTCGAGAAGTAGAAGAATTTGAGAGTTGATTAGAATTTCCGTTCGGACTGTTGGTTTTTTCCCTTAATGGAGGATGTGTGCGGCTTTGGATCTTTTTTAAAAAACTGTACATACCTTATGGTTGGCTGGATGATCACCCCCACGCAATACACATACTGCTGGAGTTGAATTGTCCTTAGTACATCTAATGGTTTTATGGTCTTTACCATATTTTACTCATCACAAAGGATGTCTGCAGTAGGTTTTTGTATGTTCATATTGCTGGCATCAGTTGCACTGAACATTATCTCTCTTTTTGTAAGGGGGTTCAAAGATAACCTTGCCATGTAACAGGTATTGTCTGTTAAAAATGTCCTTGTTATTAGAGCTTGGCTCAAAATCTACAAAAAGTAGATAAGGGCTTTTAGTAGAATATTGAGAGAACAAAAATTACAAAATTTTTTTTACCAGTTTGCTTAACAGTTGGAGATAATGCTTATTTCATACGTATAATATTAAAATTGATAATGAAATAAAAAATTATTTTTATGAACTGTTTTACAAAACCTATGTAAGTCTCGAATAGACACATAGATACGGCCACAGTGGAACAAGTATGAAAAAAAATTTAAAATATTGACGTTAATCTCAAATTGTATCCATGTAAAAAATAATAGTTTCAAATGGTTCTACTTATAATTAGTTTACAGTAAGCAAGTCAAAATTCACTTTAAACTTAAAAAATAACTTCAGTCTCTTTGTTGACCCAGTCTCAGCAGGAACTGGCAATAACATCTTTATGTCACTCAGTTTAACCATAGCAATGTCGGAAAAGTAAATAACTTACTTAGGGCTTTTTCGTAAAAAACTCACTTCAACTTCTCCAGTAGAGTCTAGAGATTTGAGAACATGTGCAACATAAAAAACCTTGCGTGTTAGCCCGTCTTTAAACTCTACCAACACAAAATCATCAGCAACTGGTGATCGGTCTAGTTTTTAAAAAAATTTGGATTTATTTTCTTAATACGGTCTTCATTTACTCGTCACTGCTGCTTAAAGATTGGTAATCTGATAGCTCCTTTTTTTCTTTGTACGGTAAAAAAAAATTTAATAATGTGGTTAGCTTTCTGTGTTTTATTTGCTTTTCTTTTCAAAATCTTTTTTTCTATTTTGTTTTTTTCTGGTGTATCAGTTGCTATGCATGTGTATTATTTCGCTCGTCCTCGATTTGTTTGTTTACGTTCTGCAGCTTTAGTGAACCCTTTAAAGACCTCCAGGCTTACGAATAGGTTAGGACTTCCATTAGCTGACTATTTTCAGTATGTCTCTGATTGTGTCTCAGTAGGTCTCTGATGTGCCGGTTGAAGGGGTGGATATAGAAGAGGTTGTTGGATCACTAATTGGTCTTTGCTCACCTAGTGGTGACTGTTGTGAAGTCGATATAGTTCTATCTGTTACGTAGCTGCAAAAGAAGTCGTCATCTTTAAATACTTTATCGTCAAATGGAAAAATTCCTGTTGCCTTGAATCCTGATTTGATGTTTGAAGGAGTTAGATCTCAATCATGAGCTTATCCCACACACTGGGCTACTTGGTAGATACAAATACAAATATGCTTTATTTTCAAAATACATCAAGTATTGAAATGGCGTCAGCTGGATGGTTAAAAAAAATGTTTATCGTCTTCTTTCCATGAACTCAGTCAATGTATAGAATGGATTGTTGATCAGCCATTCTGTTAGAGCAGTCTTCATTCTTCATCGTGTGGCATCTCAGTTTTTCTGGCAGTAGGTTGTGCAGCTTCATGCCCATGTAGGATGGTTTCTTTTCATATTGGGTGAGATGGTGAGCTGGGAGACAGTATCTTGTACCCATGTCGAGTATTGTATCCATGGAACTGTCTATTTTGTGTATAGGTTTTCCCATTGGCATACAGGATGACTTCTTTTATATAGAGATTTATTAATGTCATAATCTTCAGAGTCTTGAAAGCTTCTCTACAACTTTCTCTGAAATTTAGCTCAGCTAAGGCTCTTACAGCCCTCTTTTGCAGTATAAAAACTCTCTGAAGATTTCTTGCCGAAGTTCCTCCCCAAACAATGAGGCCATACCTGAGATGTGTTTCAAACAGAGAATGGTAGGCTATTTTTGCAGTAGAAAGGTTAAGATAGTCATGGGTATTGCAGCATGATGAAGGAGCCAAGAATCTACAGCTTTGTTGTATTGTGCTTTAAATGGTGCGTAACAACTTACATCAAGGGGTTGCAACTTAGTGCTGCAGTGAGGGGAAAGTGTGACAATAATACCATTGTCTTTTACCAGATTCAGAGATTGTGTTGTCAAATGGCTTTCATGGTTATCCATGATCAAGATAGTTGGATTATCTTTTGAAGAACCTCTATGGTTGATTAAATGTTTCATAACATCTACAAATATATCCCCATTCATCTATCCTGTTGTCGAGGCCATTCCTAATCTACCAGAAGGTGCCCCATTTATCTTGTGGCACCACACATGTCCCACAAATAAGTGGAAGCTCAATGAAACAACAAACTAATTCTTGTCCCTAATTTTTTTCACATTTGCTTCTTTAGAATTATTTAAACTTATGCTGAAAATTTGAGATATACCGATTTATTTGTGAAATTAGTACAATAAAAAGTACAGTTTATGTTCAAGCTACACCATCTCAAAATAAACAACCCACCACTACTTTAGGAACGAACATGCATATAATAACTGAAACTACAAGGCTTTATTGTACACACTAAAGAATTTTAAAAATCTGATTGGAGTACCCGGTACGAAATATCATCATAATTATACAGTATAATTAACCGTACTTAAAAATAATCTAACAATAACAATAAAAACAAACGATTTATTAAAACACTAGCAATACGCCCGTACTTTGTACGGGTTGTAGGATTCAGTATTGGGGGAAAAAGATTAAAATGACAAAATTAATTAGATTAGATCAGAAATATATATTAACATTCGTTATACGCCAAGATAACATTTTAATATACTGTAGTACTGTATAATTTCGACGTGGGTTTAAAATCAATGATCAATGTAAACAAACTAATACTGATATGAATTTGACAGCTGTTTGTTTTTCGTTCTATTAAATCACTAAACATCACATATTCTCAAAATCAATGATCAATGCTTAAACAATCTAGTGTTAAAAACTACAAAGACAGCTGATTATTGCCAATAGGAGATTAATTGAAAACTGAAAGCAAAATGCGGCTAATATCGCGTAAAAGTGGGGTTTGACATGGATATGGGATATCCATGGGATATACTCCCATATGGGATATACATATCCCATATGGGATATGGAGCTCTGGGGGGTGGGGGTGCTGGCGATTTTTAAGATGGAAAATATGTAACAGGTTTCCATAGAAACCGTATGGAATTTTTAATATAAAAGGATAGGAACAGCTGTTTAGATGAAGTGAAATTATTGCATTTAGACATATCCATGATCAAACCTATTTCCCACAGGGAAATAAATACAAACATTTTATGCTCGCTATTTACTTTTCAAGGGGCGGCGGACAATTTCAAGCATTGAAACCCCTTCTCTGGTAAGTAGAGAACGCATGAAATAAGTTTCATTGTTATCAGTTCTCCCGTTTTTTTAGAACATGTCGTAAAATGGTTCTTGGAGCGCCACAGACAAACAGACAGACAGACAACGGATTGAGATCAGACTTGTTTCGGCTTCTCTATCGCACGAAACGTAAAAATAACTCAAAAATAAATAATTCTGAGCAATGTACAACAATATAAACACAACATTTGTAACACAGTAGTATTATACAGTCATTATACAGGTCCATTATATACATATGCAACATATAATTTATTTCTTTTTTTTAGCCCTATCCATCTAATAAGTCAAGAACGCAAGATATAACAATAATAATAGGATTAATAATAGTAGAGGTCTATTATAGAATATACAATCTGCGAACTACAACGTTTTGTATTAATCAAATATTCTAGACACGGAA